>CM077665.1:427614530-428864530 GCA_039707655.1 Elymus sibiricus
AGGCGCCGTCCTGCGTGCTTGCGGACCCCATGCGGAGGCTTTGTTGCTCGACAGATCCAAGACCATCGTCGAGTGCTCGTCGTCGACGCGTTCTCAACACCCAACTCCTTCAAATGGGGTTGGCGGAGTCTAAGCGTGCCGTCCGCCTCCATGCCGACAACAAGTGGCGCAAGGCGGTGGAGTATGCGACACGAGTGTGCCGTGGCGGCCGGGCTGGGCAGCCCTTCCGTCATTGGCGTAATGACGATGACGAAGGTGCCGCTGGCCTCGGAGGCCGTGCCTAGGAGGTCACCGTCCACTACTATGCATAGTTTAGTTTTATTTTAACTGAATTTATCCAAAACTTGTTTAATTTTGTTTTGTGTTTGCATGAGAACTACCGAACTTGCTTATATTTCGATTATACCCGTGTTTGATCCCTTTGAATTGGACAAGCATTTAGGGATCCGTGGTGTATGACCTCCTCCCAATCATATGTCTGCAGACACGTCCGAACGTGTCAATAAACATTTGCGAGTGAAAATTTGATGACCCACCTGTAAATGCCCAGCAACACAAGCTTATAGAGTTTCATTTATTATTATTGAGATTTTATCGGCTGAACCGATGCCAAGGCAGAGTATTTGTTTTTTGTTTGAGGGCAGGCGAAGGCAGAGTCTTCCCGGGACATGGACACATGGTTAGACGATTGACTACGGATGCTGGAAAAATATCAAGGGAAAATAATTAGTAGAGGAAGCGGTACGCACTGGCGGAAGGCAGCTTGCAATGCTCGTGACTTCCGCGGGACAGGACAAAGCGTCTCGCCCCAACTACCTGCGTTCGCCATCACTTTCGTGCTATGAAACTGAAAGCAAAAGAATCCAAGAACCTTCCTGCAACCATCCATTTTCTCTTCTTTTTACCGGGATAGGCCAACACGACTCACAACTTGCAAGTTGCAGGGCCCCTCTTTGTCCTCATCTCGTTCCAAAAGAAAGAAAGCGCGCAAAGTAAGAAAAGGCTCCAGCGCCTTGTTTTGGCCGGGGATTTCACTGCTACACCTCCACTCCCGGGCGTCTACTCTCAAACGTTGGCAAATAATAACAGAATATTTAACACACGACCAAACACGTATCATATTAAGACCTGAATATTCATCATGTTTAACGTTGGCAAATAACAACAGAATATTTAACACGCGGCTAATCAACTATCATAGACACAGGAACAAAAACTGGATCCAAGCAGATCCACCGAAAACCGGCACCGACGGAATTCTATGAGATCCGTCGAAAGCACACCTTGAACACCATCCGACGACTCTAGAAGCTTCATCAGAATAGGTGCTAGGCGAGAAGAATCTTAGTCCAAATTCATGGAGCCGTCACCGTCTAGTCTTTCCGAGCAAGATACAAAGCCTAAATGAACGTCTGCGCAGGCGAGAGGCGATGGAACACCAAGCTTTTTTCTTGAAGATGAGGTGGCTATATAAGGATTATTTAACATATTATATGGAGCTATCGAGCTAAAATTGACTAAGGCAGGTTTGGCTAAAGATCAACTCGTTTCTTTTTTAATTGATCTTGAGTCAAGCGAAAAGATGAGTTGATCTCGAGTGACTCACAACACTCAAACTTTTCATGCAGCCCAACACACTGCATGTCATAAGTGTATAATTTCATAGCGATACGCGGACGACGAGATATTTTTACAATCCTATCATGTGTCCTAAAATTGTAGATAAAATTAATCTTGCATGTTTAGGGCTGCAAATATTTCATGCATGCATGTGAAGATGAGTCGAGAATTTAAAAAAGTTGCATGGATGAGCAAACCAAAAGAAAAATACTTAACTGCAAAAATATCAATATAAAAAACCCGAAGAGCAGATGTAATTAATCTTGGTAATCAAACACCCGGGTTGCTCAAATGGCTAGTATTCAACATGCTTAGCGTGCAGTTAATATATGTAATTAATAAAAAAAATAACGCACAAATAGTATTCTACCTAATATCTGTATGCAACTAATGTACTGCCTTGTACTCCATCCGTTCATAAATATAAGTCATTTTAAAGATTTCACTATGAACTACATACAGATGTATATAGATATATTTTAGCGTGTAGATTCACTCATTTTGCTTCCAATGTAGTCCGTAGTGAAATCTCTAAAAAAACACTTATATTTATGAACGGAGGAAGTAATTTTTAAATATCTGATTTCTTTAAAAAATAATAAAGATCTGATTTCTACTACGCACCCTGTGCATGAAAGAGCACTAAGGATCAACGTGTCCATCTACGGTACGGGTACATGCATCGGGGTTGGGAAGAACGGTGCACGCACCCATACACGCGCCCGTTTCCGTTGCCAACGTGCAGTGCACCGACCGTTGCGGGCACACCAGTTGGGGGATCAGGAGGCGAGCGGACCACCCGCGCGTCAGGCGGACCCGGCGGCGGGGTGCCAGTCAGTCAGTCACACCGACTCGCGCGGCTGGCTGTTGGACTGGGAGTCGGTCATCGGGTCAGGGTCGCGCGCACGACGCACCACACCCAACCCCGACCGGACGCACGCTACGCTACGCTAGCGCAGCCACCCCCACCCAGGCCCGGCCCCGGATCTTTCCGCGTCACCCCCGCCCCGCCCCGCTCCCTCGCTTTTATATAAGCCGTCCTCGCCTCGTCTCGGCCTCCCCACGCCTGCCACCACCACCACCACCACAACCACACCATCGTCCTCACACTTGCCCCTCACCCTCCCTGCCGAGACCAGACCACAGCCGTCAGCAGGCGGCGCGGACGTTTCTCCTCGCCAGACGACAAGCATGGGCTTCCCGGTCGGCTACTCCGAGCTGCTGCTCCCCAAGCAGCTGCTCCACCTCCTCCTCCTGCTCGGCTACCTCCGCCGATTCCTCCTCTGGGCCTTCGACGCCGTCGGCCTCGGCGACCTGCTGGATCTCGGGGACGAGCACCTGGCGCAGGACCACGCGCGGCGCGGCGACCACGGCGCCGCGGACGCGCTGCTGCTGCAGCACCGCCGGCCCGAGTTCCGGCCCGTCACGGCCATGGTCATCGAGGAGGTGCTCCCCGTGGTGCGGTTCGACGAGCTGGAGGCCGCGGCGTGCGTCGACGGGGACTGCGCCGTGTGCCTCAGCGGCATCGGCGGCGGCGACGAGGTGCGCCGGCTCAGCAACTGCCGCCACGCCTTCCACCGGGGGTGCCTGGACCGCTGGATGGAGCACGACCAGCGCACCTGCCCTCTCTGCCGCGCGCCGCTCATCCCCGACGAGATGGCCGGCGCGCTCTGGGCCTCCGCCGCCGGCGTGCCCGACGCCTCCGACTTCGACTTCTTCTACCTGGGCGCCTCGGTGCCCACCACCCCGACGCTGCTGCGGCCGCACGAGCTGCTGCTCACCGGCCTCGGCGGCTACCAGTGAACCCCCGATTTGGCTCAGGCGATTGGCCGCCGCCGTCCAGAATGCGCAATTTTACAAGACTGAATTGGTCTCCGTTTCCGGACGCCGGCGAGCTGCCTGGCCCCAACCGTGTACATAGGCGAAATGAGTAAAGTAACTGCCCCGAAAAGGGCTAGGAGATTAGATTCTTGTTATGCATAGCTAGATTCCGTCTTCCAAGTTTGCGGAGCTGTGGATCTTTCTGCCAATTAAATTTGTTCAGTTTACTAGGCGTTTCTGGTGCAAAATTTGGGCCCTCTGTTTCTTCTCTTTCCGTTATGCATAGAAATTTAGGAAGGATTTCAGATCAGCTGAGGAGAAACAATCCCAGCGTAATTGGGTCCTGATCTGAAACCATATGCATCCTGGCAAGTGGCAGGAAATTTAGGCTCCGACAGTACAGCCGCAGCCTTTCCTTGATTGGATCTAGTCCTAGTACCGTTGTTATTGCTACAACTGCTCACACTGAAACCCATGCACTAGGGCAGTTGAAGAATGTTCTGGAACGGTAAATTGGTACTCTTACTCCGCACATAAGATATGTCCGAAGTCCACTATATTCATACTATGAAATAAATATAAACATACATATTATATGCGTAGTAAAAAAAACGGAAGAGAGTAGCAGCACTATATTTTCTCTTAAGGGATCCTTTGATTCAAAGGATTTTGATAGGATTTTTAGAGGATTGGAATTCTTGGGAATTTTCATACGTTGGTCATTTGCTTCAAAGCATTAGAGCATCTACACTCGGACCCCTCGTACCCGTCTCAAACGACCGGGCAGGCCGTCCAGTCACTCACCGGTCACAAAAACGCGAGCCAACCGGACCCCTCAAACGGGCCTCTAACGCCCGGGCTGACCGACACCCCTTATATCCAGCCCAAATATGATGCCCGTCACGTCAGCCCGGTCCACCTCTGGCCCACCCTGACCCCACAAAAATCCACGTCCGGCGCAAGCCCTAGCTCAGTTCACTCCGCTCCGCTTCCCCGACAATCCACTTTCCCCAATCCAGCGCGTCGGTGACCATGTCCAGCACCGGCATCCACTCCGATGGCAGCGAGGTTGACGAGGAGGAGTTGGCGCTCCGTATCGCGCTCGAGTGCTTGCGGGTCGATACGGGCGGCAGCTCCGGGTCCAGTGCGACGCCGCTTGTTGCCCGTCGCCACAGCGCCGGCGCCGGCCCGTCCCGCCCCGCGCGTGGATCTGCAGGCCTACGCAATCTGCTCCGCTCGCTCGACGGTCTCCTCCACCTCCGACCGCTTTTCCGCGCGGGCAGCGATGGGTTCTAGTGCCCGCTTCGCCGGCACCACGGATGCGGACTCCGGAGTCGGAGGCACGCGCCGCCAGCCACGAGAGGCAGAGGGCAAGGGAGAGGGCGGACGGGTCCGACGCGGCTGGGCAGTCCTCCCGACACCGCCGCGTGATGCCGGTGCCCAACGAGGAGGACCGTCTCCTCCAGTGGGTGTACCGTTGGTCACTGACCACTGCGGAGACGGATGCGCGGCGGCTCCATCGGATCAACGCCAAGAACCTCCGCTCGGCATTGAGCAATCTGAGTGGGAGGCGACATTGGCAGCGGCGGACGCGGCGAGGGTGGCCAAGCTGAAGCGGAAGCAAGACCGCATCGTCCGACACTTGCAAGGCTTCATCGTCATCTCCGACTCCTCCTCCGACGACGACGGGTCTGACTCCGACGTCGACCCACCTCCTGCTACGGATGCCTACAGCAGCGCCGGCGACCGAAAGGGCAAAGGGCCGGTGAGGAAGTGGTGAAGCTCGCCCTCTCATTAGTATGTAGTTATTAGAATGTGCTGGATCTTTGAACTATGTCAGTTTGGTGATCTTTTGGTGATGTTTATGTGAATCATGCCCGATTTATATGTCCGTTTGCTGTCGATTTTTAGTGTCTGTTGATCTACGTACTATGTTGCATGCATATGTATGGATATAGGGTGCCGGATATGAGATACGCGGATGTGGAGACGCGGATTTAGGGAGTGCCCGGTCAGTGTCCGCGGGCGCGTCCGTTTGAGGGGTCAGATTTGCAAGTTCGAGTTGTAGATCCTTTTTTTTGGGGAGGGGGGGGGGGGGGGGAGGGGTAGGGAAACCAACCAAGGCCCCCGCGTCGCTCCCAAGAGGGGCGACTCGGGCGGAACAATAGCACAGTCGCCACCTCCTTCCCCTCCGATCTAGCTTCCTCCGTCGCTGTCGAAGGACGCCTCGGGTCAAAGGCCGCGAGGATGACGACGGCGGCAGGTCCTCATCCTCCTCGCGCGACTGATGGCGGCAGGGGCCCATCGTTTCTAGCGTTGCAGGATCTTCGGTCGGAGCTTCATGGCGGTCGTGGACGGCGTGGTTCGTCCGGAGGAGATGGGCGTCGTGGCGGTGGCCCTGGATTTCTTCAGCGACCTAGACTGCTGTTGTGGCCGTGATGGCGGCACGAAGATGGGTTCGGGGGGCTCGATGTGGCTCAGCTACTCATCTCGGCGTTGTGCGGATGATGGTGGCGGTGCCCGTTGAGATCTCTGGCCTGCTGGAGGGAACCAGCGGATGGCACGGTCCTTGGTTTTTCTTTTTTTTCCTCTAAGATGTTGTTATGCCGGTTGCCGGCCCTCATGGATCTGGTCGTTGACGGGTTTCGGAATGCTTCGTTGGAGATCTTCATCGGGTGCTTGACGCCTGTAGATTGCTGGATCGGATGATTCGGTCATGTGCGCCCGTATTTTAGCCCGAGTGGCTTCAGGAGGGTGCTGTTGACATTATGGGACACATCGATATTTCGATTTCTATGGTGAAGACTGTGACGGAGAACGTCATGGCGGCTACGGTTTGAAGCCTTGTAATGGCGAATTGAGTCTTCATGCCGACGAGGACTTTGCTTGGTGATTCGTGACTCGTAGCAGCGGCATCAATAAGTGGGGGCGACAACACAGGCGAAGAACAAAGTCTTAGCTTTCTATCGTTTTTCCTCTAGCCTCAAACACTCATTGTTAATCCTACAGAAGGAATTTAACTGGTTGACTGCTTGAAAAATCAGACGGCCGAGAGGCGAAAATTCCGTTCCACGCACTCGTGGGGCCTCCATTCTCAACGAAAGGAAATGGTTCATCACATTCCTCCGGTTGGAGTAGGAGCATGACTAGTCTACACTCTTTCGCAGCTGGACAGAGACAGAGTAGGGGAACGAGAGCTCATTTTCCCCGGACGCATCGCACGCCATCTTGACCTGGGTGACGGGGAGCGTGCGTACGTGCAGGAGCGCGAGAGCGAGAAGTTTTCAACGCAGGGGACAGCAGCCGATGACGATGAGAGCTCGGGTCTACGTTAAGGCCAAGGGGACGAAAGAAAAGTTTCGGACGTAGAAGCAAGCTGCCTGCCTGCCTACCAACGTAGTACAGCGACCAGACGTCCAGGTAAACTGCACCTCTTATTCTAGTGTGCGTGAGCGTACGCAATCTGCAGAAAGGCGAGTAGAAAAATTGCGCTCGGTGTCTGCTCGGAAAGGCGGGGCCTTTGGACAGGTGTGGCGCGGATAGACTCTACCGGTAACGCACGGCCGGGCCATCGATTATACGCGCCCCGCACGCACGCACGCACGCTCATTCGTTCGTTCACGCGGGAGCACCGAAAGATGGACGAGGACTGGATCGGCATCAACAGCGTTTGCAGTAGTACAGACGGCACTGCTTTGATTACTTATTAGGTCAACATTATTGCCTTGTTCAGAGCTTTTAGCATACGGCTTATGTAACATGTACTGTAACTGTGGTACTACTGCTACTGTTCTTTTGCTTAGGTCCGCAGTTTCAGCTCTTCTCTGCTGTACATTGCGGGTGCTCTTGTTGGTAAGATCATCAGCAACCCAACTTTACATTGATGGCGCTACAGATCTGAGCTAGTTTTGCTTACAAGTGACACAAGGCAACGCAATTAGGCTTGGCTTTCGTTAAGCCATGAGTAGTAGTACTTGTAACTAGCTTTGGCCGAGGGACAACACAGTGAGTGGGTCATTAATCCTGGTCCATGCGCTGAATGGAACCAAAAACCAACTGAAAGGTCATAATTCCGGATTTCCCGGGAATAATGGCACATCACCTCGTTGGCTGATGATCGTACACGGGGACACTGCGGCGTTGGGCCAACCTGCTTTCGACGTGCCGTATAACGGCTGGCCAGAGCCCATCGCGTCCTGCATCTACTACAGAAATTTAAAGCCGGGCAGCAGATGCCGTACGATTTTGTTCGCATCATATCCCTTTCCTGCATACATCCCTTGGGGAAAATATCTAGTGATACCAACACTCACATGCTCCCATGCTACCATTTTGAAAAATTCAGATTTAAACATTTCAAAAAATTCTGAAAACAATCATGGATGTTTGCAACACATATGTCGACAATCCCTAAAAAATTCAGATCAAAATTCGAAATACACATCGAGAAACAAAAAACAGAAATGGCACTATTCACATATGAATTTGTCTTTTTTGTTTCTCGATGTATATTTTGAATTTTGATCTGAATTTTTTAGGAGTTGTCGACATATGTGTTCCGAACATCCATGATTTTTTTTCATTTTTTTTTGAAATGCTTAAATTTGAATTTTTAAAGTTTGTATCATGGTAGCATATATGGGCTGGTATCACGTGATACTTACCCACATCCCTTGTCCACACTCCACAGTCCAGCACTTGGATGCCCGCCTCAGTCTTCAGAGATGCAGCATTATTGGTTGGTTAGAGTAACTCTGGCAGATGACCCAAACCCGCCCGTCTTCAAAATATACCTGGCCAAAACTCGGCCGGGCCGGGCTTCGAGCCGGGCTTAAAAAAGCCCAGGGTACAAAACTCATGCCCAGGCCCGGCCCGGCCCGGAGCATGATGCATTCTTCCCTTCCTTTCTTTTCTTCATCGTATGTATGCTCTCATATGCCATGAGGACATTATCAACCGCCCTGGGACAAAAGCGCTTTGCTCCGCACCAATCATTTCATCTATAAGACCTCCCGGTCTATTCATGCCCGCTTTTGCTCCAATCTTGTATAGAACTAGGCAAAGAACGATTGGTCGGTATTGAGATATTCTCTATGGATTGCGTAACTTTGGAATCAAGGTGGTAACTGTGTCGTTCATGCCAATAGGTAGCTCACCGACATTCAAGAAATCAAGAATAGCCGTTGTGATGTCACCCCCGAGAACCTCCCAATGATGCTGGAAAACCCTCACCGTGAATCCGTCAACTCCGGGAGCCATAGACGGAGCCATTTGAAACAAGGCTGTCTTAGCCTCTTCGGCTATAAAATCCTTTGCTAGAAACTCGTTCATAGCATCAGACACAGCGAGGAACAACCTGTAATATTGTATGCAAGTCGTTGTACCCTTGAGATTGGTACAGGTCTTGATAAAAATCGAGGATCTCCTTCCTCACCTCTTCGGGCTCATCGGTAGTTTGTCCATTACATATCTGGAGAGAGCTGATTCGGTTGACCCTTTTTCGCTACGTCGCTTAGACATGAAAATAGTCTGTGCTTCGGTTGCCAGCCCACAATCAAAGAACTCTGGAACTTTGCTTTATCCAGATTCCGTCCCGCCATAGGGCTTCGCACGGTTGTGCCGCTACTGCTTTCTCTTCCCTGTTCGGCCCTCGACCCATTGAAACCATTCGCAGTCGTTCTAAATTTTCTGTAGTTTGCGAGCTTTCTTTGCTAGATTTTCAAACTCGCGCTCCTCTCCCCAAGAGCCAAGATTTTCTTGGAAGGAATGTAATGCTTGCATTACTCCGTTAAGACCATTTCGGCCCGATTCACTTTGCCACATATTCTTCACAATCTCATCATAATTTGAATGGGTCTGCCACACATTTTCATAGCGAAAAGAACGTTGGCCTCGAGGCCAAGCGTTAGCAAAAGGAGATTTCAATTCTGCGAGGGCATAACAATGATCCGACGCAGTTGAACTAATATGTTTAACACAAGACTACTCAAACAAGGAAAGAAAGGATTGGTTTGGTAGAGCCGTATCCAACCTAGCTTTCACGTTTGCATTTCCTTGTTGCATATTATCCCAAATAAAGGGAAGTCCTCTCCATGCAAGATCTTGAAATGAACAAAAATCTACCACTTCCCGGAAAGCTTGCATCTGCCATGCTGGTCTTGTGTGTGCACTAAAGTGCTCCTCCACATACATTATGTCGTTGAAATCGTCCATGCATAGCCGGCCATCATGTTGTACTGAAAACAGAGTACGAAGAAAATCCCAACTTCGGTATCTATTTTCAGCTCTAGGTTCTCCATAAAAGCACGTGAACCGCCAGGGGTTTGATCATGATCTTTCCTCCTTGTTAAACATGAGGTACCCGTACGTGACATGATGGACTCAACCGTGACATGAGAAGTTTCCTTTGGCGTGTAGACTAGGAGGTTAGAGGATATAAATCTCTTGTAACTATAACTCTATCTCTACCTAGCTTATCTCTCAAGTTGTAATCTCTCCATGTAAATCTCAACTGTATGCGCATCAGGGACGTGTGCCCCCATCTATAAACACGTACGGTGTCCCGTCTCGATGAGGTAAGACACTTTCCGCAATCGCACATGGTAATCAGAGCCTTCCTCCTCCTATCATTTAGCTTTTCCAATCTCCATTAATGCTAGCCATGTCTTCCTCCGGCGCATCCCAACCAAACCTCAGCAGCCAGGTGACAGAGAGACTCTCCCGCACCAACTACATCTTGTGGCGGGCGCAGATCACGCCGTAGCTGCGAGGTGCCGGTGTCTTCGGCTATGTCGACGGCACCATGCCGGAGTCGGCCAGACTCCTCGTCACCAAGGACAAAGACGGGAAGGAATCGTCTGAGCCCAACCCTCTCCACCCAATCTGGGTCAGGGAGGACCAACAGGTGCTCGGTTACCTGCTCAACAACCTCTCGAAGGAGGTGCTCGTCCAGGTGACCGCAGTCACCACGGCGCACGCGCTCTAGGCAGCGCTGGCAGGGATGTTCTCCTCGCAATCCATTAGCCACATCAACAACATCAGGACGACGTTGATGAATGCCTAGAAGGGGAACCAATATGTGGTCTCCTACTTCGCCCACATGCGTGGCCTCGCTGACGAACTCACCGCGGCCGGCAAGCCCCTGCCAGACGATGAGCTTGTCTCCTACATCCTCCACGGTCTGGACATGGACTACCAGCCCGTCATCTCGGCCCTCGATGCCCGAGTCATGCCGGTTAGCCTCGACGAACTTATCGCCATGCTCAGCACCTTCGATCAACGCGTCGCGCTCTTCCAAGGGACGGGCGGCTTCAAGTCCTCCGCGAACGCCGCGTATCGCGGCCGCGGCGGCTCCTTTCCTCGCCATTGTGGACCACCTTGCAACAAGGGCAAGTCCTCTGGCGGAGGAAACAACGGCAACTCCAACACCCGTGGCGGCCGTCCTCTTCTAGCACCGCCAAGGGTCACCGCGGCGGCTCCACCAGGTCACACCTGGATGCCCCACGCTATCAGATCTGTGGAAAGCTTGGGCATTCGGCCAAAGACTGCTGGTACTGCTATGATGATGATGCGGGCTCCTCTCCGGATGAGGACAAGGTTGCTGCTGCTGCCGATGGCTCCTACGGGATCGACACCAATTGGTATGTCGATAGCGGTGCCACCAACCACATCACCAATGAACTTGAAAAGGTGACTAAGGGAGTCCTGGACTAAGGGGTCCTCGGGCCGCCGGCCTATCTCTCATAGGCCGGCTTGGTGGGCCGCTCTCTGATTGTCATAGGGATGGTCGGGTATGCGGCGACCCCGTATTCTAGAAGGAAACCTCCAAAGACGCGGCGTGCACTCCAAGTCAAGATGAGAGGATCGGCGTCTTTACTTCCGGCTGGAGACTTATCATGTGTAAACCCTAGGTACCCCCGGTGTCTATATAAACCGGAGGGTTTAGATTGTAGAGGGCAGACAAGCTCATCTAGGGTTTTGGCTACTTGATCTCGAGGTAGATCGATTCTGTAATCTTTATAAACATCAATACAACCAAGCAGGACGTAGGGTTTTACCTCCATAGGAGAGCCCGAACCTGGGTAAAACATCGTCTCCTTCGTCCCCTGTTACCCATCGATCCTAATCTCACAGCTCGGGACCCCCTACCCGAGATCCGTCGGTTTTGACACCGACATTGGTGCTTTCATTGAGAGTTCCGCTGTGGGATCGCAACAGGAATTGATGGCTCGCTTAATCGTTAGCGATGAAGTCCGTGCCGGGGGCTCCTTCGCCCCGGGACAGATTCTCGCTGTCGGCAGCATCGTGCTACACGCCGACCCGACCGGCCACCCTGGCCGGATCGGGAGTCTCGCCCCCGATCAGGAGATCAGATTCAGGAACCTAGAGTTCTCCGTAGACTCCTGGGGCGATCTTTCATTCGCCGGGCTCGCAATCTCATCTGACAAGCCCGAATTCTCCGAAGCCTTAACTTCGGATCTTCTTCTCAACTCCGCCCTCGGGTCTATCCCTGCCGATGATCTGGCTCTTAGTCCGTATCCGGTTATAGTACCTAAGGATCGGGGGTCGGCCCCTGCCGAACACACTCTTCGTACGGAAACGTTGGAGGTCAACTCCGAAAGTCCCAGGCAGATCGACCTGGTCGAGCTCTCGACGATCAACGAGGCGCTGGATCGGATCCTATCAATGAAAAACACAAACGACCCAACCTCGACTCAGGCTCAGATCGGTCTAGGGACGGGTCATTGGGAATTTTTCAAACCACCCACCACCCACTTGGTAGCCACTATCGAGGACTTAACCGATATGCTAGACTACGCCTCCGAGGAGGCAGAAGACATGGATGAAGAGGACGGCGCCCCCACCCCTGTCAACACTGGGCGATGGACTGCCACCTCCACCTACGACGTCTACATGGTAGACACCCCCAACGATAAGGGCGATCGCACCCCTAAGAAGAACGTCGATAAATCCGGTGAGGTGCCGTCAAGGCGCCAGAAACAGCGCAAGCGATCTAAGGCACACAAGGGAAGGGAAGCGATTGCAGGCACCGGGGAAAACGATACCCCGGAAGACCTCGATGCCCCCGAAGTCCCCTAACAGCCACTGGAGGACCAGGAAAAGCCCGAAGATCGGCACGACACCGAGGATCCTAACGATTCCGAGGACGATAACTACCTCCCCCCCCCCCCCCGTCGAGGAGGAGGACGACCTGGAAGCCGAATACTTCACCATCCCCGATAACCCTGCGGATCAGGAAATGTTCAGGCGGCAGCTTCTAGCCACCGCCCGAAGCCTGAAGGCAAAACAACAGCAGCTCAAAGCCGAACAAGACACCCTCAATGATAGATGGACGAGGGTCTTGGCAGCCGAAGAAGGGTACGGATGCAATCTACCGGACCAACCCAAGATCTACCCTCGCCGGCGGCTGCTGCCACAGTTCGATGACGAGGCCTTTGAAACATCGCCTCCCAGGCATACTCCGTACGACCGGCCCGACCGCCCTCCCCGAGGACGGGATAGAATGGCCGGCGAGGCCGAGTACATGCCTGAAGCACCCCGCAGGAGAGGAAAAGAACCAGCGGGGCACGAGGACAGGTACGACTTATGACATGACCTGGATTATAGAGCAGGCCGCACACGATCCATCTACGGATCTAGAGGGCACTCCCCCCCCTGTTAGACGGGACGGGCACCGGTCTTGGCTCGACCGCCGTGATAGAGGACGGGAACAATACCGGGCTCGACCTACCGCCGATCATAGGCATGACATATCTCGGGTCAGAGGCGTTGCCCACCCACTGTGCTTAACAGACGAGGTGATGCAGCATCAGTTCCTTGAAGGGTTTAAACCCGTTAACATAGAACAATACGACGGGACAACAGACCCAGCCGTGTGGATTGAGGACTTCCTCCTCCACATTCATATGGCACGAGGAGATGATCTCCACGCCATCAAGTATCTGCCCCTAAAACTTAAGGGGCCAGCTCGACACTGGTTAAACAGTCTCCCCGAGAATTCTATCGGGAGCTGGGAAGAGCTCGAGGATGCCTTCCAATCTAACTTCCAGGGCACTTATGTCCGGCCACCGGACTCCTCCGACCTGAGCAATGTTGTCCAGAAAGCATGTGAATCGGCTCGGCAATTCTGGAATCGGTTCTTGACCAAGAAAAACCAGATCGTTGACTGCCCGGACGCCGAAGCAATAGCCTCCTTCAGACATAACATCCGGGATGAGTGGCTAGCTCGTCAGCTTGGCCAGGACAAGCCGAGGACAATGTCCGCCCTTACCTCACTTATGAACCGCTTTTGCACGGGTGAGGATAACTGGCTAGCTCGACGAAGCCATAACCCCGAAGACCCCGGCACCTCCGAAGTCCGGGATGGAAATGGGAAACCACGACGTTACAAAAACAAACGCCGGCACAACAACGGCGATGCTGAGGACACAACCGTTAATGCCGGTTTCCGCAACCCGAAATCCGGACAGCGGAAGAAACCTTCTAAAGGAAATCGAGACGGACCTACCACGCTGGACAAAATCATGGATAGGCCCTGCCAGATCCACGGCACCCAAGACAAGCCCGCTAACCACACCAACCGTAATTGTTGGGTATTCAAACAAGCTGGCAAACTCGCAGCCGAGGAGCAAGGCAAGAGCCCACGCAGAGAGGACGATGACGAGCCCCGCGGTCCAAGCAATGGGGGACAAAAGCAGTTCCCTCCAGAGGTAAAAACTATGAACATGATATATGCCACTCACATACCAAAAAAGGAGAGGAAGCGCGCCCTTCGGGAGGTGTACGCCGTACAGCCCGTAGTCCCGAAGTATAACCCATGGTCGGCTTCCCGATCACTTTCGACCGACGGGATCATCCGACCAGTATCCGTCACGGAGGTTCGGCCGCCCTCGTCCTAGACCCCATTATCGATGGGTATCACCTCACTAGAGTCCTAATGGACGGAGGAAGCAGCCTTAATCTGATTTACTCAGACACGGTGAAAAAGATGGGTATAGATCCGTCAAGGATCAAACCTAGCAACACTACCTTTAAAGGAGTGATCCCAGGCGTCGAAGCCCGCTGCTCGGGCATCGTGAATCTGGAAGTAGTGTTCGGCTCACCCGACAACTTCCGCAGCGAAGACTTGATCTTCGACATCGTCCCTTTTCGCAGCGGCTATCACGCCCTACTCGGCCGCACAACATTCGCTCGCTTTAACGCCGTCCCCCACTACGCGTACCTGAAGCTCAAGATGCCTGGGCCCAGGGGGGTCATTACTGTCAATGGCAATACAGAGCGCTCTCTCCGAACTGAGTAACACACAGCGGCCCTGGCGGCCGAATCCCAGTACGGCAAAGACAGGCCGATGCCCAACTCCGCCATAAAGGCACGTCAGGATAGTAAACGAGCTCGGGCTCAACCCGAACTCCCGGAATCATCTTCCGCCCAACAAAAATAGGGGTACGACCCCCACAGCACAGCCCTAGTCCCCGTAAAATATGTCCCAAGAAGGCACAACTTTGCGCTCAAAATACCATGGGCAGCTGTGGGGACCCACTATCAAAGGGAAAGTGTTCGGCTGGACCGAACTACTGCCAACAGTTGTCTTCGGACAAATCACAGGTACCATCTAGGACCTTCCAAGCGTAAAGCTCATACACACTGCGACGACTTCTCAAGATCTTCTCCCCAAGGTCCGTTCGCCGATAACAATCACCTCTAAAGGAACACAACCCCCTCGGGAGCAAAGGAGCAGACATGCGACAGGGCACATCGAGGACGTCAAGCCACCTATCGAAGACCCCGGGTAAAACCTCTCCTTTGTAAACTTTATTTTTCATTTCAAAATACCCATAACAGTTGCCTCGGCAGTTCGAGTTGTAAGAATTCATCAGAAATAAAGACCATCCTTTACGGCCTCCTCGCTGTATTTTATGTCACATACTCTGTTCTCTACTCACCGATGCCGATAGCAAAGCTGTTCAGTACATGTTACGATGCGACCGGCTAATAGACCAGGGGCTTGACTCTAAATCGCCCCAAGCATCACCCCGGCACTATTGTTTATGTGTTCGGCGTCTCGGATGTTGCGTTATATGAATCGGTTCCGAATTATGTCTTGGGTCAATGGTTGGGTTGCCCGGCTCGTGTGTTTGCCCTCTTACGTTCCGCCCGTTCGGCTAAAAGGGTAGAGGGAGAACCACTGCGATTGTGCTTCCAGCTCGCCTGGTCAAGTACCTCAGTGGAGAAAGCTGAAAACTGACTGTCATAATAAGCGAGAACCGGTCTGCAATCCGAGCATAAGTGTCAAACTAAAAATTGATAGAGGTTATTCCGTGTTATACGAAGGGTTTGTACTATTACAAACCATGTGATGCTGGTTTCAACCTCGGTGTATCCAAATATCACACAACACTGGGGGCTGGTCATCAACCCCCGCAGTCAAGCTCCTACGGCTAAGTGAAAGCACTAAAGCAACATAGTCCGATTGCCTTGTTCCCCTCGCACTACCGCCTTCGGGCACCGATACATCGGCTAAGGGTCACAGTGCGGAGGTCGAAACACCTCGTGTAGTATCTACATGGGGGCTGAAGCCGACGACTCGCAACTTTCAGATAAAACGGCCACACAGGAGTCAAAATAATACAAAGCTTAAAAGACATGATAAACCATGCAATCGCATTATAAAGCGGAACAGTCATCGGATACATGGCAAAACGTTCATTCATACATCACGTCCTTAGGGCATTGAGCTTCTATCGCCCGAGCACCATCCATCACGGTGGCAAAGTATTTCTCGGGGCGCCTATGCTCCTTTCCGGGGGCGGAGGTGCGGTGGCCATCTCGGTCGGCTTGATCTTCGGCCAATGTACCATTGTCCTTGCAAAGGCCATCCGAGCTCCCTCGATGCATGTCGAACGCTTGATAGCGTCAATCCGAGGCGCATCGTCGCACAGTTTCTGGACCAAGCCGAAGTAACTGCTCGGCAACGGCTCTGCAGGCCACAGCCGGATGCAGAGGTCCCTCATGGCCGGCTCCGCCATCCTGTGCAGCTCCATCAATTGTTTCATCTGCTTGCTCAGGAAGGGAGGATGCTCGGGGGCTTGAAATTGCGCCCAGAACAGCCAACGCTCGACATCCCCATCCCGAGAGGCGAAGTATCTCTTCGCGTCCGCTGCACTCCTCGGGAGGTCCGTAAAAGCGCCTAAGCACTAGTAGAAAACAGGGCTTTTAAACGGGCCAGAATATTGCATTAGTCCCGGTCGTGTTACGAACCGGGACTAATGGGTGCATCAGTCCCGGTTCATGAGGCCAGGGCGCCGGCCGGGCCTCGGCAGGAACCAGTCCCGGTTCGTCTGACCCCTTTAGTCCCGGTTCCAGACACGAACCGGGACTAAAGGGCCTCGCTCCTGGCCCAGTCCCTTTAGTCCCGGTTGGTGGCTGGAACCAGGACTAAAGAGGCACCTTTAGTCCCGGTGCTAGCCACCAACCGGGACTTATACAACGCCTATATAAATGCTCGCCCCTGCCCGCTCACTCCTCTGTTTTTTGGCCGGCCGGCGTTTGGGAGGTGTGTTGCTCTCTGTTCTCACCTCCTATGCACATGAGGTGTTCGATGAAATGCCGGAGCCACACTTAAGTTTTCTCCTCTCCAAGCTCGACCTCCAAGCTACATTTTCCCTATGATTTGTTTAGGTTTGGGGGTGCACCAACTACACAAGTGTTCTAAAAGGTTAACGACTTCATCGTTTTATCTCTCACTGCTAGTTTAGCTCACTTCAAATGCTCTAGAAGTAGAGTGTGGTTTGTGGGTTTTAGTGGAGGAGTGTATGTGGGAGTTCTTTTGATTTAGACGCACAATTAGAGCTGAAATTAACTTCTTAGAGTCTGCACATGTGTAGGGTGCCACCCCCGTCCCCGTCCTCACCGCCGTCGATCGCCCGCGCCGATCTCGTCGCCGGCACCACCGTGGTGAGCCTCTTGCTCTTATTAATTTGATCACTTCTCTATTCATGATGTTCTATAATGGTTTTTGATACATTCAATTATATAATGCATGCAGATGAACCGGCAATGGATGTACGGTGACCGACGCACCTCCGAGTACATTGAGGGCCTGCATAAATTTCTCGAAGTGGCTGAGGCAAACAAGCAGAATGGTTTTATGTATTGTCGATGTACTGTCTGTGAGAATACGAAGGAGTACTTCAACTCTAAAACTCTTCACTTCCACCTGCTTGAGAAGGGTTTCATGCCACACTATAATGTTTGGACCAAGCAGGGAGAAAGAGGGGTTATGATGGAAGACAACGAAGAAGAAGAGGATGATGACAGCTATCGTCCTATGTACCCTGAATACGGTGATACTGCAACGGGGGAGGCTGAAGATCAAGAGGCACCAGACGATGTGCCCGATGATGATCTTTTCCGGGTCATTGTTGATGCATAGAGAGAATGCGAAAGTGAAAGGGAGAAGTTGAAGTTCGATCGCAGGTTAGAGGATCACAAAAAAGGGTTGTATCCAAAGTGCGAAGATGGCAACACAAAGCTCGGTACCACACTGGAATTGCTGCAATGGAAGGCAGAGAATGGTTTATCTGACAAGGGATTTGAAAAGTTACTGAAAATAATGAAGAATAAACTTCCAAAGGATAACAAATTGCCTGACACTACGTATGGAGCAAAGAAGGTTCTCTGCCCTCTAGGATTAGAGGTGCATAAGATACATGCATGCCCTAATGACTACGTCCTCTACCGCGGTGAGTACGAGGAATTGAACGCATGCCCGGTATGCAATGCATTGCGGTATAAGATCAGACGAGATGACCCTGGTGATGTTGAGGGCGAGCGCCCTAGGAAGAGGGTTCCTGCCAAGGTGATGTGGTATGCTCCTATAATACCACGGTTGAAACGTCTGTTCAGAAACAAAGAGCATGCCAAGTTGTTGCGATGGCACAAAGAAGACCGTAAGAAAGACGGGAAGTTGAGAGCACCCGCTGACGGGTCGCAGTGGAGAAAAATCGAGAGAAAGTGGGAGGACTTTGCAGGTGACGCAAGGAATGTATGGTTTGGTTTAAGTGCAGATGGCATTAATCCTTTTGGGGAGCAGAGCAGCAATCATAGCACATGGCCCGTGACTCTATGTATCTATAACCTTCCTCCTTGGTTGTGCATGAAGCGGAAGTTCATTTTGATGCCAGTGGTCATCCAAGGCCCTAAGCAACCCGGCAACGACATTAATGTGTACCTAAGACCATTAGTCGAAGAGCTTTTACAGCTGTGGAATGGAAAAGGTGTACGTGTGTGGGATGAGCATAAACAAGAGGAATTTGACCTACGAGCGTTGCTGTTTGTAACCATCAATGATTGGCCTGCTCTTAGTAACCTTTCAGGACAGACAAACAAGGGATACAACGCATGCACGCACTGTTTAGATGATACCCAAAGTATATATTTGGACAAATGCAAGAAGAATGTGTACCTGGGACATCGTCGATTTCTTCCGACCAAGCATGCCTTAAGAAAGAAAGGCAAGCATTTCAAAGGTGAGGCAGATCACCGAAAGAAGCCTGTCCTCTGTACTGGTGATGACATACTTGATATGGTCAAGGATTTACAAGTAATCTTTGGAAAGGGTCCTGACGGACAATCTGTTCCGAATGACGCTGAGGGACGCGCACCCATGTGGAAGAAGAAATCTATATTTTGGGACCTACCCTATTGGAAAGACCTAGAGGTCCGCTCTGCAATCGACGTGATGCACGTGACGAAGAATGTTTGCGTGTATGGGAAGACAAAAGATACACCGGAGGCACGGGTGGACCAGCAACGTGTGAACGAAAAAGACGGCATGCATCCAAAGCAGTATCAAGGTCCTGCCAGCTACGCTCTAAACAAAGCGGAGAAGGAAATATTCTTTGAATGCCTGCTCAGTATGAAGGTCCCGTCTGGCTTCTCGTCGAATATAAAGGGAATAATAAACATGGCAGAGAAAAAATTCCAGAACCTAAAGTCTCATGACTGCCACGTGATTATGACACAACTTCTTCCGGTTGCATTGAGGGGGCTTCTACCGGAAAATGTTCGATTAGCCATTGTGAAGCTATGTGCATTCCTCAATGCAATCTCTCAGAAGGTAATCGATCCAGAAATCCTACCAATGTTACGGAATGATTTGGCGCAATGTCTTGTCAGCTTCGAGTTGGTGTTCCCACCATCCTTCTTCAATATCATGACTCACGTCCTAGTTCATCTAGTCGACGAGATTGCCATTCTGGGTCCTGTATTTCTACACAATATGTTCCCCTTTGAGAGGTTCATGGGAGTCTTGAAGAAATATGTTCGTAATAGTGCTAGGCCAGAAGGAAGCATCTCCACGGGCCATCAAACATAGGAGGTCATTGGGTTTTGTGTTGACTTTTTTCCTGACCTTCAGCCAATTGGTGTCCCTAAATCGCGGTATGAGGGAAGACTGAGTGGAAAAGGCACGCTAGGAGCGAAATCAATAATATGTAGGGACGGGCATTCTTGGGCGCAAGCACACTACAGAGTTCTACAGAATTCTACCTTGGTGGCCCCGTATATGAATGAACACAAGAATATTCTACGCTGGACACACCCGGAGCAGTCTGACGACTGGATTACACGTGAACACATCGGGACTTTCGGCGGTTGGTTGCAAATGCATCTCATGCGTAACAACACTGTTGCAGATGACCTGTACTTGTTGGCCAGGACACCATCTTCAACTGTATTGACTTAGCAAGGGTACGAGATAAATGGTAATACATTTTACACGATCGCCCAAGATAAAAAGAGCACCAACCAAAACAGTGGTGTCCGCTTTGATGCAGCAATCACTAATAGGGCAAAGGACACATATTATGGTTACATAGAGGAGATATGGGAACTTGACTATGGACATGAATTTAAGGTCCCTTTGTTTCAGTGCAAATGGGTCAATCTGTCAGGAGGCGGCGTACAGTTAGACCTGCAGTACGGAATGACAACAGTGGATCTCAACAATCTTGGGTACACAGAGGAACCATTAGTCCTAGCCAATGATGTGGCGCAGGTTTTCTATGTGAAGGACATGTCTACCAAACCGAGAAAAAAAAAGATAAGGAAGCGGATACATCAAACGATGAGCCAAAGCGAAACATAGTTCTTTCAGGGAAAAGAAACATCGTGGGGGTGGAGGGCGAGACAGACATGTCTGAAAATTATGAAAAGATTCATGAAATTCCTCCCTTCAAAGTGAAGGCTGACCCAAGCATCTTGTTAAACGATGAAGATTATCCATGGTTACGGCGCAATAAGCAAGGGACACACGCGAAAAAAAAAGTGAAGACTTTCTCTCCACAACTATTCTGACGATGGCTTTCATCTAGAATATCACTGCAGTTACATGTGAAGAATTGAAATCCTTTTGTAATAGACGAGTTTTCGTCCGAAACCCTGATACTTCAAAAGAGATTATCCAGTTTATACACGAAGTGCATCCAGTTTTTCCTGTAACCCTCTCAACTTTTTAGCACATGCTATGTGGGTGAAATTATGATACCACGTCAACTTTCAACCATTTCAGAGTTCATTTGCAGTGCTTTTCAATTCAGGGTCATTTTAGCTCAAAATAAATCATGAAATGCATGAAAACTAGCAAATGAAGTCAGAAAAGGGTTGAAAAGTGATGATGTGGCTTTAAATGGTGCATATTGAATGCAAAAAAAGTCTTGAGTTAAAATATGTTTAAATAATTGAAATCCCTTTGTAATAGATGAGTTTTCGTCCGAAACCCTGATACTTCGAAAGAGATTGTCCAGTTTGTACACGAAGTGCATCCAATTTTTCCTGTAAACCTCTCAACTTTTTAGCACATGCTATGTGGGTGAAATTGTGATACCATGCCAACTTTCAACCATTTCAGAGTTCATTTGCAGTGCTTTTCAATTCAGGGTCATTTTAGCTCAAAATAAATTATGAAATGCATGAAAACTAGCAAATGAAGTCAGAAAAGGGTTGAAAAGTGATGATGTGGCTTTGAATGGTGCATATTGAATGCAGAAAAAATCTCGAGTTAAAATATGTTTAAAAAATTGGAATCCCTTTGTAATAGACGAGTTTTCGTCCGAAACCCTGATACTTCGAAAGAGATTGTCCAGTTTGTACACGAAGTGCATCCAGTTTTTCCTGTAACCCTCTCAACTTCTTAGCACATGCTATGTGGGTGAAATTATGATACCATGCCAACTTTCAACCATTTCAGAGTTCATTTGCAGTGCTTTTCAATTCAGGGTCATTTTAGCTCAAAATAAATCATGAAATGCATGAAAACTAGCAAATAAGTCAGAAAAGGGTTGAAAAGTGATGATGTGGCTTTGAATGGTGCATATTGAATGCAGAAAAAGCCTTGAGTTAAAATTTGTTTAAAAAATTGAAATCCCTTTGTAATAGACGAGTTTTTGTCCGAAACCCTGATACTTCGAAAGAGATTGTCCAGTTTGTACACGAAGTGCATCCAGTTTTTCCTGTAACCCTCTCAACTTTTTAGCACATGCTATGTGGGTGAAATTATGATACCATGCCAACTTTGAACCATTTCAGAGTTCATTTGCAGTGCTTTTCAATTCAGGGTCATTTTAGCTCAAAATAAATCATGAAATGCATGAAAACTAGCAAATGAAGTCAGAAAAGGGTTGAAAAGTGATGATGTGGCTTTGAATGGTGCATATTGAATGCAGAAAAAGTCTCGAGTTAAAATATGTTTAAAAAATTGAAATCCCTTTGTAATAGACGAGTTTTCGTCCGAAACCCTGATACTTCGAAAGAGATTGTCCAGTTTGTACACGAAGTGCATCCAGTTTTTCCTGTAACCCTCTCAACTTTTTAGCACATGCTATGTGGGTGAAATTATGATACCATGCCAACTTTCTACCATTTCAGAGTTCATTTGCAGTGCTTTTCAATTAAGGGTCATTTTAGCTCAAAATAAATCATGAAATGCATGAAAACTAGCAAATGAAGTCAGAAAAGGGTTGAAAAGTGATGATGTGGCTTTGAATGGTGCATATTGAATGCAGAAAAAGTCTTGAGTTAAAATATGTTTAAAAAATTGAAATCCCTTTGTAATAGACGTGTTTTCGTCCGATCAAAGTTATTTAACTTAATATTATATAAAATTTATGCAACTAAAATTATCAAAGGTATTTTTGTTAAAAACTTTAATAGCAAAAAGAATATTCATAAAGTATTTTTTGTTAAGAACTTTAATATGCAAAAAAATAACATAAAAAATAGCAAAAGTGAAAATAGATGCGCTTTATAGAGAAAATTCAACCAAACTTCAAAGTGCTAGTTAGCACTTTGAATTACTAGCACTTTGAATTTAGGTTGAATTTTCTCTATAAAGCGCATCTATTTTCACTTTAGGCTCCACAAGGCAGAGATGGGCGAGGTCAGACGGTGAGCTGTCTGGGCTTTGAGAGGAACTTAACAAGGCAGAGAGGGGTGGGTTTATAAGCCGGTGCGAGCGCCTCTCGCTTGGCGAGGTGGGTCTAAACTCCCACAGCAGCCAGGACCAACCCTTTAGTCCCAGTTGGTGGCTCCAACCGGGACTAAAGGGCTGGGCTTCCCGCCCTTTGGGCTGCTGAAATTCACCTTTAGTCCCGGTTGGTGGCTCCAACCGGGACTAATGCCCCCTTTAGTCCCGGTTGCAGCCACCAACCGGGACTAAAGGGCTGGGCTTCCCGCCCTTTGGGCTGCTGAAATTCACCTTTAGTTCCGGTTGGTGGCTCCAACCGGGACTAAAGGGGGACCTTTAGTCCCGGTTAGAGCCATCAACCGGGACTAAAGGTTGGGGTATATAAGTGGACCAAAATCCATCTACAGTTTTCGATCTCCATCTCCCCCGATGGCGCCCAAGAAAACCTCGATGCCGCCAGGCTGCCGGACCGCGCCGTCGCCTCCCCGAGCCCGCTCCTCGTCGCGCCGCCCCTGTCGCCGCCCCCGACGCCGTCCCCGTCGCCGCAACCGACGCCGTCCCCGTCGTCGCCCCCCGACGTCGTCGCCGCCCCGAGCCTCGCTCCCCTCCTCCTAGCTAGGTGAGCCGCCGGGCGCCACACCGCCGTTCCTCTCCTCCTACCCCCCCCCCCCCCCCCCCGCGGTCACCGTTATCGCCCGTCGCCGGCTGAAGAAGTGGCGGCGTGGGATCCAAAATTCATGGAGTCTCATATATAATTTGGCTCATAGGATATACTAGCGTGTAGTGCGCGGCGGCACGCCGCGTAGTATGAACCTAGTTAATTAGTATGAAATTAACTAGGTTTTATATTTTTCAAGTTCTATATTTTTCTTACTGTTATATGCAAATGATCCGAGTGGCCTATGATCCGCGTAGTATGAACCTAGTTAATTAGTATGAATTAACCGGGAATTGCTCGGAAACGGTATTCCGGAAAACCTAGTCAAAAATGAGTCTAACATGAGTTTAAGAAATTAAGCATTTCTAAAATAGCAAAACCGCGTAGTATGAACGATAGGAATTTGTCTCGACGTCGACGATGCCTGGCCCGCATCCTCATCGTCGTTGAGTCGGCGGCGACATCCTGCTTGAGAGGCGCAATGTCTGGGACTGGGCTCCGCCGGGCTGGCACTGGGAGGTGCTACCTTCCCGGGCTCGGTGCTTGGTGAGGAATCCTGGTCTCGTCGTCGACCCGGAGCTTCTTTGGTGGCGGTCGCGTGGGCCACTTTCGGTGAGAGGGAGCGGGCCCCGCGGAGGTGGTACGTCGCCGTCTCAGGGAGGAGGACGAGCACGTCCGTCGCTACATGGCGGCGTTGGACGCCAGGTTCTCCAATACCTGGCAGGTTCTTCAGGGATCTCACCCAAGTTATGATCCGGTGATGGTTCCTTATCTTTGGGTGTCCACCGCCAGCGACTCAGAGACCGCTAGTGAACCGAGTTCACCGTCCTCCACTTTGGATTCTAGGATATTCGATCTGTATTAGTTATCTTATATGATAATATTCGAGATGTATTAGTTAATATTTGATGATGCATTAATTGGATTATTCGAGATGATGTATTAGTGATATTATATTCGAGTTCATTATAAATGTATTAGTGATATTATATTCGAATTTATTATAAATGTATTAGTGATATTATATTGGTATAATGCGTGTGTGACTTTCAGTCTGTCGTTGCTCCTTGTGTGACTTTCATGTGTGTTCTTGATGGAGGAATCCCGATTGTTGTCGTGGGGGGCGCTTCCTCCTCTTCTCTTCTTGCGATATACACCTCGGTGTAATGCGCAAGGAGAGGAGAGGAGGTGCGCCCATCACCGACGGTCGAACTATTAGTGTGAGAGAGTGTCCACCAACATATATACACCACCATATCAGTGTGAGAGAGTGCGCACCAACACACCATAAGATATGAGAGTTATTTAAGGAAAGCCTCGACGGACCGAAAGTCAACCGATATTGAATTAGTTCTATTTGGGCATGTGTGTATGTTATTGCAGGGAACCCCTCCTAGTGCCTATGTTTTGCCGGAATGTTGATTTATTTCCGTTCCGGCAAATTTTAGGCGCTCAATATGTCTTACATTAGCAATAGTCATGCCGTAATTTTTGAATCATGAACACAGGAAATGTCGTCGTCTGATGACGACGATAGGATCCAAGCGTGTGAACTCTGCGGCGAAGATAAGGGTCTTTGCGACCAGCCTGGGCTGCGAGATGACAGGTTCTTCACCATCAAGCTTGACGAGACCTTCGATGTTTCTACGGTACGCAACGATGACAAGTGTTTTTTTGTAATTAAGCATGACTTCTGTTTCTTTGCTTCAACGTGTAATTTCTGTTTTATACAATTCGACTAGTTCATTCCTTGTCATGCAAGATGGTATTTCTTGGAGAGGCTCGGTTTCGAAGAGCACGAGAGTTTCGAGACGAGGAGAGCCAACCTGAGGACTAAACATGGTCACACATTTCTGGTCAAAGTAATGAATGCAGTTAATAACACAGAATTAGGGTGCTCAAATTGGGAAGCTCTTTGCAAGGCATATGGATTTCAGGAGGATATGGAAATAACCTTCGATCTTCGTCCTGAAGATCATATTGAAGGTAACATCGACATTTGGGTGGATGTCGATATGCTTCCTGTTTTACCTCCATGTGAGTTTATCAACCATGCATATTTGTCAAGTAATTTGCATTCTATATTTAAAAATAGTTGGTGTTCATCCATACTAAATTTGTTAATTTATAATTTACAGCTTATTTCGTTTCTTCGAGTGAAACACGGAAAATAATTGACACGACACACTACACTTATGGATCACATCTAACTTGGGAGGAGAAGGATGATCTTATCAACTTTGTTATTGGTGTCCTAGTTGGTAGGGAGATCTTCCCGTATAATTTGGGAACTGGCCCAAATTATACATTGTACAGGACACTAGTGCATAGGTTGAGGGGGGATGACATTCGCCGAAATATCTTGGTAAGAGTTGCTAATTAAGTACACTACTATTGCGTAAATGGTATTGATTACATTGCTAACTAGGCTACTATTATGTTCTTCAACAGAAACTGCCAAATGAAGTTGTGCCTCCGTTGATGCAAGCCGAAGGTAATATGACAATTAAAAGCCCTATGAGGCCCGAGTTCTCTTTTGCATACTCGACTGAGCGCAAACCACCAAGACGGCTCCAAATTGAAGCATGGGGACAAATAAAGAAGGATCGCAAGCCACAAGTTGGAGACCGTTGGATCTCTTTGCTTCATCATGGAGACATAGGTGTTATTCTGTTTTATGTCATTTTACCTAGGAGGGAGGACTAGGTCCTATGAGAGAGAAGTTTTTCTGGTTTATTTTAACTTGCATGATCGATTAGGATGATTACTGTTATGATGTTTTTCTATTTTATGAGATTTTAACTTGGTATGATTAAGATGATGATGAGTTGTTAGATGAGTAAGATGATGATGAGTTATATGACATATATTTGATTAAGGTGGATGGATGCAAGTGATCGTGTTGAATTAGAGGAAAATATGATTTTGCGATTGGCCCTTTCCAAAAATGAAAACCCGCGTGAAAATACAATATAAATATAAAAGAAAATGAAAACAAATAATGAAACACGGCCCTTTCCAAAAAAAAAAAACCCCAGCGCCTTATTGTCCCGGTTCGTGTTACGAACCCGGACTAAAGGTCCTCCTGCCTCGGCGCCGCAGTGCGGCCACATGGAGCACCTTTGGTCCCGGTTCGTAAGCCAACCGGGACTAAAAGTGATCGGCATTAGTCCCGATCGTGTTGTCCCGGTTGTAGAACCGGGACTAAAGGCCCTCTGGAACCGGCAATTTTGCCCTGTTTTCTACTAGTGAAGGAACGCCACACCCAGGTGAGCGATGCAAACCTGTTACCACCAAAGGCACACTGCAGTAAGTACGGCTTACCATCTACGATCACCTTGACTTGGCGGAGTTCTTCTTCAAAGAGCCGCATATCAACTCGCTCCGATTTGAGTTCGGACTTCAGCGAGGATAGTTCGGTGGCCTGGTCCTTGTTCTTTTGCTCAAGGGCCTCGCACTTCGCGCTGGCATCCTTGAGCTCCAGCTGCACCTCTACCACCCGGGCCTCGTGCTTGTCACTCGCGGCCTTCAACGCGGACAGGCCGGCCGCCGCTCATTCGGCCGCCGCCTTCTCATCCGCGGCCTCCTGCCTCGCCTTTGCCAACTCGGCCTTGAGGTTCTCGACCTCCGTGGCCACGGCTGTGGTAACAATGAGCAAAATAACACTTAGAAATAACAATCTGAATACCTCAATCAATGGGGATAGACGGTAGACCGAATAGTACAATTCGAACTCACCTTGAGTCTCGTCAAACCTCTTGTTTAGGCGATCGAGCTCCTCATCGGAGCTCTTGAGCTTCCGGTTTAGCTTGGCAAGCTCCACTGCGTTGGAGGCCGCCGCCGATGACGAGGCCTACAAAAACAACTTATGTGCATTAAAACTCCCGAGCTGTCGGATTAAGACCCTCTGCTAAGTACTCCTCGGAGCTCTCAGAGTAGTAAAGGTCAAAGGGTGCCTTGAGCATCGTTTCTAATATTCTGGCATCTGACCCCCGGGTGGGTTTTTCAAACTCACCCAGGGCTCGGGGGATACTACACCTATAAGGACTGCATAAACTAGGAAAACTAAACTTTTTCTGGATATAAGAGTATTACGTGGCTCACCTTGAAGCCCGTCAAAAGACCGTTGAAGGCCTCTTTCAGTCCGCTATCAACGGACTGAATGCCTTGCAAAACCGCACCCATAAGGGCGCGGTGATCCTCGGCAATGGAGGAGCCGGCTAAAGCTTCCTCCATCATGGCCGACCACCCAGTCATGGGCGGCACCGGTGTTGACCCGCCAACCCTCCCTCCGGTCGGGGATTGGGCTGGCACCTCCGGAGGCATAGAGCGCTTCGGAGATGTCCTCGGAGGGGGCTGGGCCGAACGCCGTTCCCCCTCTTCAGTTGCCAGGGGAGTTTCCTTCTCCTGGTCTTCGGTGGCCAAGGTATTAACCTCAGCCATAACGTCGTCACCCCTGCCACCGGTGGTCGGCTCAGAAGGAGCCCGGCGAGATAACACCTCCGCGGCCTCTTTCGAGACCTCAGGAGGCATAGGGTGCGACGCAGTACCGCTTTCCGCCAGTTCGGCGGGCGGAGACTCCCCGTCTGAAACTTGATCGGTGGGGAGATCGCGTGGGGGGCTGCAAATTGAAAGACGCTCGTCCGTTAGGCATCAAAAGCTCTATATAAGTAATCCAGAGGGTCTTCGGATTCATACCTCTGGGCTGGGGGCTTAGCCCTTGGGTTCCTTCGGGGAACCCTCTCAAAAGACTCAGACTCCATATCGGAGTCCGAGTTATCATCGGTCAGGACTGCCTTTGACCGGCATGTCCTCTTCGAGGCCGGAGGAGGTAGATCCTCCGTGACGTCCACCGACGCCGCCCTTTTCCTTGTGAAGGGGGAGCCACACTCCCCCTCGTCCTCGTGCTCTTCCTCGTGAGTAGAAGAAGCATGGGTCTCCTCAGACTTAGAGTCCGGAAGACCCCTTTGACGAAGACCCTCTCGGGGCTCCTGCTTCTCTTCTTTCTTCTTCTTCTCCTTCTTCTCTGGCACCGAATACGGCGCCATGACGAGCATCTCCGCCAACAGATCCGATCGAGGGTCTTCGGGCTGCGGGGCCGGGCAGTCGATTTGCACGGCCTTGTTCCGCCATTTCTGTGAAGATAAGGGAGAAAGGGTTCATGTTTTTGTCAAAAAACAGAACCGGAGAAGTAAAGGTTTCGTCATACCTTGGTGGTAGGAGTTTCGGCATCAAGACCGATGTCCTCCTCCTTGGCCGGCCAGCTCTTCTGGGGCTTGAACAGCGCCTTCCACACTTTCTCGTGGGTGGTGCGGAAGAAGTGACGCACGATGGCCGGGTCCCCGAGCTGGTGAGCCCACATTGGAGAGGACCGATGCTGGCAGGGGAGGATGCGGCGGCGGAACATGACCTGGACCACGTTGACCAGTTCGATTTTGGCCTCGATCATCGAGGAGATGCGCTTCTGCAGCGATCTTACCTCTGCGGCCGACCCCCAGTCAAGTCCTTTCTTGAGCCACGAGGTTAGCCTCATGGGGGTCCGGATCTGAACTTGGCAGGTGCCGCCCAGTCCGCACTCCTTGGTTCGGTGATGTAGAACCATTCCTTCTGCCAGATCTTGACCGTGTTGATGAAGGTGCCATCCGGCCACTCGACATGGGGAGCTTACTGATCACCGTCCCTCCACAATCCGCATGCACGCCCGCAACTGTCTTCGGCTTGACATTGAATACTTTGAGCCACAGGCCGAAGTGCGGCTATACCCGCAGGAAAGCTTCACAAATGGTGATGAACGCCGAGATGTGCATGAAGGAGTTCGGAGGGAGGTCATGGAAATCCAGCCCATAAAAGAACATGAGGCCCCTGACGAAGGGGTGGAGTGGAAAGCCCGATCCCCGGATGAAATGGGGGACGAACACCACCCTCTCGCCCGGCTTCGGTGTGGGCACCACCTGGTTCGCCTCTGGGGCGCGGTGGGTGATATCGGCGGAGAGGTAGCCGGCGCGCTTGAGCTCTTGGATGTCATTGTCGGTGATGGAGGAAGCCTCCCACTTGCCCATGGAGCCGGAACCAGCCATGGCCAAGCTCGGAGAGGAGATTGAGGAAGAGCTGGATCTGGACTCTCGGAGCTTGGAAAGGGTGAGGAGGCGGAGGGCGCGGATTTGGAACGTGAATAGGTCTTGGGAGTTTTCTCCCTTTTATGGGGTGCCGTAATACCAAGAGCCTCCCTCTTACTGCGTCGCAGGCCTCACCGTTTCCCGAAACAATCGTGCCGTTATGCGCGCGTGGGATAACCCAGGACATTGAACATATCCCGTAATAAACGGGACACGATCTACACGTTAATAAGACGTGCCAATGGAGAAACGGCCTCGAACCGCGAATCGAGCTTTGGTAACTGGTTCAGCGGCCGTGACGGGCCACGACCCTTCGTCAGAAAGGTTGTCAGGAAATACTGTTCACACTTTGACGTTTGGCCTTTGAGGTTAAACAAGTTATGGCGTCCGGATAACTACATGTTCGGATAACTACATATAATCGGCGGCCGGCCTAGAGCCAGCCGGTCATAAAGGGGGAAAAGAACTCGCCCCGCAAGCCGAAGACTCTGATCACGCAAATCTACTGGTGTCATGACCCCTGGCGTTGGAGGCTAGTTCGGGGGCTACCGAGGGAGTCCTGGACTAAGGGGTTCTCGGGCCGCCGGCCTATCTCTCACAGGCCGGCTTGGTGGGCCGCTCTCTGATTGTCACAGGGATGACCGGGTATACGGCGACCCCGTATTCTTGAAGGAAACCTCCGAAGACGCGGCGTGCGCTCCAAGTCAAGATGAGAGGATCGGCGTCTTTACTTCCGGCTGGAGACTTATCATGTGTAAACCCTAGGTACCCCCGGTGTCTATATAAACCCGAGGGTTTAGATTGTAGAGGGCAGACAAGCTCATCTAGGGTTTTGGCTACTTGATCTCGAGGTAGATCGGTTCTGTAATCTTCATACACATCAATACAACCAAACAGGACATAGGGTTTTACCTCCATAGGAGGGCCCGAACCTGGGTAAAACATCGTCTCCTTCGTCCCCTGTTACCCATCGATCCTAATCTCACAGCTCGGGACCCCCTACCCGAGATCCGCCGGTTTTGGCACCGACAGTGACCATGAAAGAAAAGTATCGCGACAAGGACCAAATCCACACTGCTAGTGGTGAAGGTATGAGTATAAGTCACATTGGTCACTCAATTTTTAATACCCCTCGTCGTAAAATTCATCTTAGAAAAATCTTGCATGTTCCTTGTGCTGATAAAAATCTTCTTTCCGTTCATAGAATTGCTCTTGATAATCATATCTTCCTTGAGTTTCATCCTTTTTTCTTTTTGATCAAGGATCAGGCAACAAAGAGAATACTCTATTGAGTAGATGTGTTCGTGGGCTTTACCCGTTGATTCCAGAGCGTAGAAGATTCAATAAATTGGATTATGGTATTGTCAAACTTTCGTTAACACGGTGGCACGATCGATTAGGACATGCTTCTTTTTTCTTTAGTTGAAAACTTGCTTAGGAAAAATAAGCTCCCGTTTGTTTTTGAGCGCAGTATCGAAACTATTTGTGATTCTTGTCAACGTGTTAAAAGTCATCATTTACCCTATCCCATATCTACTAGTGTTTCTACGCAGCGAGAGCCCACGCAACGAGGACGATGACGAGCCCCGTGGTCCAAGCAATGGGGGACAAAAGCAGTTCCCTCCAGAGGTAAAAACTGTGAACATGATATATGCCACTCACATACCAAACAAGGAGAGGAAGCGCGCCCTTCGGGAGGTGTACGCCGTAGAGCCCGTAGCCCCGAAGTATAACCCATGGTCGGCTTGCCCGGTCACTTTCGACCGACGGGATCATCCGACCAGTATCCATCACGGAGGTTCGGCCGCCCTCGTCCTAGACCCCTTTATCGATGGGTATCACCTCACTAGAGTCCTAATGGGTGGAGGAAGTAGCCTTAATCTGATTTACTCAAACACGGTGAAAAAGATGGGTATAGATTCGTCAAGGATCAAACCTAGCAACACTACCTTTAAAGGAGTGATCCCAGGCGTCGAAGCCCGCTGCTCGGGCACCGTGAATCTGGAAGTAGTGTTCGCCTCACCCGACAACTTCCGCAGCGAAGACTTGATCTTCGACATCGTCCCTTTTCGCATCGGCTATCACGCCCTACTCGGCCGCACATCATTCGCTCGCTTTAATGCTGTCCCCCACTACGCGTACCTGAAGCTCAAGATGCCTGGGCCCAGGGGGGTCATTACTGTCAATGGCAATATAGAGCGCTCTCTCCGAACTAAGGAACACACAGCGGCCCTGGCGGCCGAATCCCAGTACAGCGAAGACAGACCGATGCCCAAATCAGCCATAAAGGCACGTCAGGATAGTAAACGAGCTCGGGCTCAACCCAAACTCCCGGAATCATCGTCCGCCCAACAAAAATAGGGGTACGCCCCCCACAGCACAACCCTAGTCCCCGTAAAATATGTCCCAAGAAGGCACAACTTTGCGCTCAAAATACCATGGGCAGCTGTGGGGATCCACTATCAAAGGGAAAGTGTTCGGCTGGACCGAACTACTGCCAACAGTTGTCTTCGGACAAACCACAGGTACCATCTAGGACCTTCCAAGCGTAAAGCTCATACACACTGCGGCGACTTCTCAAGATCTTCTCCCCAAGGTCCGTTCGCCGATAACAATCACCTCTAAAGGAACACAACCCCCTCGGGAGCAAAGGAGTAGACATGCGACAGGGCACATCGAGGACGTCAAGCCACCTATCAAAGACCCCGGGTAAAACCTCTCCTTCGTAAACTTTATTTTTCATTTCAAAATACCTGTAACAGTTGCCTCGGCAGTTCGAGTTGTAAGAATTCATCAGAAATAAAGACCATCCTTTACGGCCTCCTCGCTGTATTTTATGTCACATACTCTGTTCTCTACTCACCGATGCCGATAGCAAAGCTGTTCGGTACATGTTATGATGCGACCGGCTAATAGACCGGGGGCTTGACTCTAAATCGCCCCAAGCATCACCCCGACACTATTGTTTATGTGTTCGGCGTCTCAGATGTTGCGTTATATGAATCGGTTCCGAATTATGTCTTGGGTCAATGGTTGGGTTGCCCGGCTCATGTGTTTGCCCTCTTACGTTCCACCCGTTCGGCTAAAAGGGTAAAGGGAGAACCACTGCGATTGTGCTTCCAGCTCGCCTGGTCAAGTACCTCAGTAGAGAAAGCCGAAAACTGACTGTCATAATAAGCGAGAACCGGTCTGCAATCCGAGCATAAGTGTCAAACTAAAAATCGATAGAGGTTATTCCGTGTTATATGAAGGGTTTGTACTATTACAAACCATGTGACTCTGGTTTCAACCTCGGTGTATCCGAATATCACACAACACTGGGGGCTGGTCATCAGCCCCCGCAGTCAAGCTCCTACGGCTAAGTGAAAGCACTAAAGCAACATAGTCCGATTGCCTTGTTCCCCTTGCACTACCGCCTTCGGGCACCGATACATCGGCTAAGGGTCACAGTGCGGAGGTCGAAACACCTCGTGTAGTATCTACATGGGGGCTGAAGCCGACGACTCGCAACTTTCAGATAAAATGGCCACACAGGAGTCAAAATAATACAAAGCTTAAAAGACATGATAAACCATGCAATCGCATTATAAAGCGGAACAGTCATCGGATACATGACAAAACGTTCATTCATACATCACGTCCTTAGGGCATTGAGCTTCTATCGCCCGAGCACCATCCATCACGGTGGCAAAGTATTTATCGGGGCACCTATGCTCCTTTCCAGGGGCCGGAGGTGCGGTGGCCATCTCGGTCGGCTTGATCTTCGGCCAGTGTACCATTGTCCTTGCAAAGGCCATCCGAGCTCCCTCGATGCATGTCGAACGCTTGATAGCGTCAATCCGAGGCGCAGCGTAGCACAGTTTCTGCACCAAGCCGAAGTAACTGCTCGGCAACGGCTCTGCAGGCCACAGCCGGATGCAGAGGTCCCTCATGGCCCGCTCCGCCATCCTATGCAGCTCCATCAATTGTTTCATCTGCTTGCTCAGGAGGGGAGGATGCTCGGGGGCTTGAAATTTCGCCCAGAACAGCCGACGCTCGACATCCCCATCCCGAGAGGCGAAGTATCTGTTTGCGTCCGCTGCACTCCTCGGGAGGTCCGTAAAAGCGCCTAAGCACTAGTAGAAAACAGGGCTTTGAAACGGGCTCCAAGATTTACGCATATCATGTGACGAATAAAAATATAGCTCCAAGTAAAATTACCGATGGTTGTTAGAAGAAAGAGGGGATGCTTTCCGGGGCATCCCCAAGCTTAGTTTCTTGGGAGTCCTTGAATATTACCTTGGGGTGCCTCGGGCATCCCCAAGCTTAGTCTCTTTCCACTCCTTATTCCTTCATCCATCGTGATCTCGCCCAAAACTTGAAAACTTCAATCACACAAAACTTAACAAAACCCTCGTGAGATCCGTTAGTATAATAAAGCAAATTACCACTTTAAGTACTGTTGCAAACCCATTCACATTTTATTTTTGCATTGTAGCTACTGTATTATAACTTCTTTATGGCTTATACCACCGATACAATCGGTAGTTTCATCAAAACAAGCAAAACAATGCATCAAAAACATAATCTGTCTTAAACAGAACAGTCTGAAGCAATCTGAACATTTACTATATTTCTGTAACTCGAAAAATTCTGAAAAATTAGGAAAAAATAAAAAATTTGCATAGAAGTACTGTGTAAAAATTTCAGAACCTTTTGACATTCCAGTAAAAAATGTAAATTCATGCACTACAGCCAAAGTTTCTCTTTTTGCACTGCACACACCAAAAAAGCAATCTAATCATCCTAAAGGCAAATCTTGGCACATTATTTTTATAATACAATGGATTTATATAAGGGGATAATTATTTTTGTTGAAAAGTTTCTGTAATTAAGATTCACAAGGTTTCCATGGGCATGAACAAAGTTCAAGGCATGCTCCCATTTTAACAATGCTCGTCTCTCTTACTTTCACTTTTCTTTTTGAAAAAGTTTTAGGTTCCCCTCTTTATTTTTTTGTTTTTAATTAATTTAAAAGCACACAACATAATAAAATGACTCTCTAAAACTTCCGGGTTGTCTTCCTGGCAGCGCTTTCTTTAAAGCCATTAAGCTAGGCATAAAGTGCTCAAGTAATGGATCCACCCGGATCCCAAGGTATATCAAAGTCAATTTTAATTAACAATGATTTGTAATTTAGTAGTGAGCACAAAGTAACATATATCATGCAACAACGAAGTCTAACTCTCTTCCTATGCATCGGCATGTCATAAAAGAACAATTCATGCACACAAAGTAAAGGCCAATACATAGCATAAGCAGTTTCTTGCAATTTTATCATATTGGAAACATAGAGAGGCGGAGATGTAGTTCCTCTCTCCTAATAATTGCAAGTAGGAGCAGCAAGCACATGCATATTATATCTATCAAAATCATCATGTGTAATAGTAAAAGGCAACCCATCTATATAATCCTTAATAAGTGCAAACTTCTCCGATATAGTGTAGTTGGGAGAATTCAAAAAGATAATAGGACTATCATGTGTGAGTGCAATAGCAACAATTTCACGTTTAACATAAGGAACTATAGCAAGTTCATCTCCATAAGCATCATTCATATTGGCATCATGGCCACAAGCATAGCAAGCATCAAGTTCATCAAAAAGGGATATTTCAAACGAATCCAAGGGATCATAGCAATTATCATAGCATTCATCCTTCGGTACGAACGAAGGGAAATTAAACAATGTATGAGTTGAAGAGTTACTCTCATTAGAAGGTGGGCATGGGTAGCTAGTCCGCTCTTCCTCCTTTTGTTCTTCACTCTCCTCGTCATCTTTTTCATCCAATGAGCTCACAGTGTCATCAATTTCTTCTTCCATAGATTCCTGCAAAATATTAGTCTCTTCTTGGATAGCGGAGACTTTCTCAATAAATTGATCAATATGGGCATTATATTCATAATTGGCATAACAATAATGAAGCATAGCCAAATTTTCAGATCGGTAAACAGCATCATCATAATCTTCATACTTTTCAAACAAAGCTTCAATTTCATAAGCACCCTTAAAAGCAACAAACTCTTCTATTTGTTCCACATCATAGTAATCATATATACCATTAGCATAAGAAGCCAAGGTTTCATTATCATTAAATTTACATGAAAAGGGAAGGTGTTTAGCCTTCATCCTAGAGCAACAAGTAATATCATATCTCAAGCATAGATTCCAACTATACCATTTCAACATATGAATTTGATCCCATAACAGTTTCCCTTTTTGAGTCAAGCGATAATCCCTAAAGTATTCACTTTGATCCAACGTGTGTCCCATTATATAATTGAATGGGGTTTTCTCAGGATTATTAAAGTAGTGCATAATATCTTTCACATAATGAGCATCGAGGGTTTTAGGAGGTTCCCCATCTCCATGAGTAGCAAGTACACCTAATTTTTTTGGTATTTTGTGTTCCATATCCATAACTAAAGATAGAGAACAACTTAGAACAGCAAATAAAATCTACTTAGTGATAAAGCAAACAAGCACACACGAGAATATTCACCCCACGCTATTGCTCCCCGGCAACGGCGCCAGAAAAAGGTCTTGATAACCCACAAGTATAGGGGATCAGTTGTAGCCTCTTTCGATAAGTAAGAGTGTCGAACCCAACGAGGAGCTAAAGGTAGAACAAATATTACCTCAAGTTCTATCGACCACCGATACAACTCTACGCACGCTTAACGTTCGCTTTACCTAGAACAAGTATGAAACTAGAAGTACTTTGTAGGCGTGATAGGATAGGTTTGCAAGATAATAAAGAGTATGTAAATAAAAACTAGGGGCTGTTTAGATGAAGAAGCAACTAAGTTAGTCTTAGTAGAGAGCTTTTTGTCACAAGAAAGTTATTTGTCCCTAGGCAATCGATAATTAGACCGGTAATCATTATTGCAATTTTATATGAGAGAGAGGCATAAGTTAACATACTTTCTCTAATTGGATCATATGCACTTATGATTGGAACTCTAGCAAGCATCCGCAACTACTAAAGATCATTAAGGTAAAACCCAACCATAGCATTAAGTATCAAGTCCTCTTTACTCACATACGTAAACAACCTACTTACTCGGGTCTGTGCTTCCGTCACTCACGCCACCCACCATAAGCGAATCATAAACATATTGCATACCCTACAGCGGGGATTCCTCATGCTTGCGCGACACGGAGAGCACCATAGGACAGCACCAATAATAAAACATGCAACTCAAACCAATCATGATCATCAATCAACCCATAGGACAAAACGGATCTACTCAAACATCATAGGATAGCCATACATCATTGGGAAATAATATATAGCGTTGAGCACCATGTTTAAGTAGAGATTACAGCGGGGAGAAGAGGTGTTGAACCACTGCATAGAGGGGGAGAGAGTTGGTGATGACGGCGGCAAAGTTGGTGGTGTAGATCGCCGTCACGATGATGGCCCTGGCGGCGTTCCGGTGCCACCGGGAGAGAGGGGGAGAGAGCCCCCCTCCTTCTTCTTCTTCCTTGGCCTCCCCCCTAGATGGGAGGAGGGTTTCCCCTCTGGTTCTGGGCTTCCATGGTGGCGGAGGGGCGAGAGCCCCTCCGAGATTGGATCTCTCTCTCTGTTTCCTTCTGTTTCTGCCTTCCAGATTCTGGCCTTTCACCGTTTCTTAAATTCCTGGAGATCCGTAACTCCGATTGGGCTGACATTTTAACACGATTTTTTACTGGATATGAGCTTTCTTGCGGCGAAGGAAGGGCACCAACCGCCTTACGGGGTGACAACAAGCCACCCTGGCGCGCCCTACCCCCCAGGGCGCGCCCCTATGGCTTGTGGGCCCCTCGGGCACCACCTTCTGTTGATTCCACTTCCCAAAATTCACATATATTCCAAAAAAAATCTCCGTAAATTTTTATCCCGTTTGGACTTCGTTTGATATGGATTTTCTGCGAAACAAAAAACATGCAACAAACAGGAACTGGCACTGGGCACTGGATCAATATGTTAGTCCCAAAAATAGTATAAAAAGTTGCCAAAAGTATATGAAAGTTGTAGAATATTGGCATGAAACAATCAAAAATTATAGATACGATGGAGACGTATCAGCATCCCCAAGCTTAATTCCTGCTCGTCCTCGAGTAGGTAAATGATAAAAATAATAAATTTTGATGTGGAATGCTAACTAGCATAATCTTGATCATATAATCTAATCATGGCATGAATATTAAGACACGAGTGATTCAAGGCAATAGTCTATCATTTGACATTAAGACAATAATACTTCAAGCATACTAATAAAGCAATCATGTCTTCTCAAAATATCATGGCTAAAAGAAAGTTATCCCTACAAAATCATATAGTCTGGCTATGCTTCATCTTCATCACACAAAGTATTAAATCATGCACAACCCCGGTTTTATCCAAGCAATTGTTTCATACTTTAGTATTCTCAAACTTTTTCAACTTTCACAAAATACATGAGCGTGAGCCATGGATATAGCACTATAGGCGGAATAGAATATGGTGGTTGTGGAGAAGACAAAAAGAAGGAGATAGTCTCACATCAACTAGGCGTATCAACGGGCTATGGACATGCCCATCAATAGATATCAATGTGAGTGCGTAGGGATTGCCATGCAACGGATGCACTAGAGCTATAAGTGTATGAAAGCTCAAAAAGAAACTAAGTGGGTGTGCATCCAACTCGCTTGCTCACGAAGACCTAGGGCAATTTGAGGAAGCCCATCATTGGAATATACAAGCCAAGTTCTATAATGAAAAATTCCCACTAGTATATGAAAGTGACAATATAGGAGACTCTCTATCATGAAAATCATGGTGCTACTTTGAAGCACAAGTGTGGAAAAAGGAATAGTAGCATTGCCCCTTCTCTCTTTTCTCTCATTTTTTTTGGTGGGCTTCTTTGGCCTCTCTTTTTTATTTGGGCTTCTTTGGCCTCTTTTATTTGTTTGTAAAGTCCGGAGACTCATCCCAACTTGTGAGGGAATCATAGCTTCCATCATCCTTTCCTCACATGGGACAATGCTCTAATAATGATGATCATCACACTTTTATTTACTTACAACTCAAGAATTAAAACTCGATACTAGAACAAAATATGACTCTATATGAATGCCTCCGGTAGTGTACCGGGATGTGCAATGATCTAGCGTAGCAATGACATCAAAAAACGGACAAGCCATGAAAACATCATGCTAGCTATCTTACGATCATGCAAAGCAATATGACAATGATGGTGCGTATCATAATAAACGGAACGGTGGAAGTTGCATGGCAATATATCTCGGAACGGCTATGGAAATGCCATAATAGGTAGGTATGGTGGCTGTTTTGAGGAAGGGAATATGGTGGGTTTAATGCACCGGCGAAAGTTGCGTGGTACTAGAGAGGCTAGCAAAGGTGGAAGGGTGAGAGTGCGTATAATCCATGGACTCAACATTAGTCATAAAGAACTCACATACTTATTGCAAAAATTTATTAGTCATCGAAACAAAGTACTACACGCATGCTCCTAGGGGAAGGGTTGGTAGGAGTTAACCATCGCGCGATCCCGACCTCCGCACAAAGGATGACAATCAATAAATAAATCATGCTCCGACTTCTTCACATAACGGTTCACCATACGTGCATGCCACGGGAATCACAAACTTTAACACAAATATTTCTACCAATCCACAATTACTCACTAGCATGACTCTAATATCACCATCTTTATATCGTAAAACTATTGCAAGGAATCAAAAATATCATATTCAGTGATCTACAAGTTTTATGTAGGATTTTATGACTAACCATGTGAATGACCAACTCCTGTTAACTCTCTAAATAGATATAAGTGAAGCATGAGAGTTTAATTCTTTCTACAAAAGATATGCCCACGCTCTAACAAATATAAGTCAAGCAATAGATCATTCTACAAATAGCGGTTTTTTATGTGTAGAGAAACAGGCAATCCAAACTTCAAATGATATAAGTGAAGCACATGAAGCATTCTACAAAGCCATACTCAAAAGATATAAGTGACGTGCAAAGAGCCTTCTATAAATAAACCAAGGACTTTCTCATACCAGCATGGTGCATTATTAAAAGAAAAATAAAAAGCACACGACGCTCCAAGATTTACGCATATCATGTGACGAATAAAAATATAGCTCCGAGTAAAATTACCGATGGTTGTTAGAAGAAAGAGGGGATGCCTTCCGGGGCATCCCCAAGCTTAGTTTCTTGGGAGTCCTTGAATATTACCTTGGGGTGCCTCGGGCATCCCCAAGCTTAGTCTCTTTCCACTCCTTATTCCTTCATCCATCGTGATCTCGCCCAAAACTTGAAAACTTCAATCACACAAAACTTAACAAAACCCTCATGAGATCCGTTAGTATAATAAAGCAAATTACCACTTTAAGTACTGTTGCAAACCCATTCACATTTTATTTTTGCATTGTAGCTACGGTATTATAACTTCTTTATGGCTTATACCACCGATACAATCGGTAGTTTCATCAAAACAAGCAAAACAATGCATCAAAAACATAATCTATCTTAAACAGAACAGTCTGAAGGAATCTGAACATTTACTATACTTCTGTAACACTAAAAATTCTGAAAATTAGGACAAAATAAACAATTTGCATAGCAGTACTGTGTAAAAATTTCAGAAACTTTTGACATTCCAGTAAAAAAATGTAAATTCATGCACTACAGCCAAAGTTTCTGTTTTTGCACTGCACACACCAAACAAGCAATCTAATCATCCTAAAGGAAAATCTTGGCACATTATTTTTATAATACAATGGATTTATACAAGGGGATAATTATTTTTATTGAAAAGTTTCTGTAATTAAGATTCACAAGGTTTCCATGGGCATGAACAAAGTTCAAGGCATGCTCCCATTTTAACAATGCTCGTCTCTCTTACTTTCACTATTCTTTTTGAAAAAGTTTTAGGTTCCCCTCTTTATTTTTTTTGTTTTTAATTATTTTAAAAGCACACAACAGAATAAAATGACTCTCTAAAACTTCCGGGTTGTCTCCCTGGCAGCGCTTTCTTTAAAGCCATTAAGCTAGGCATAAAGTGCTCAAGTAATGGATCCACCCGGATCCCAAGGTATATCAAAGCCAATTTTAATTAACAATGATTTGTAATTTAGTAGTGAGCACAAAGTAACATATATCATGCAACAACGAAGTCTAACTCTCTTCCTATGCATCGGCATGTCATAAAAGAACAATTCATGCACACAAAGTAAAGGCCAATACATAGCATAAGCAGTTTCTTGCAATTTTATCATATTGGAAACATAGAGAGGCGGAGATGTAGTTCCTCTCTCCTAATAATTGCAAGTAGGAGCAGCAAGCACATGCATATTATATCTATCAAAATCATCATGTGTAATAGTAAAAGGCAACCCATCTATATAATCCTTAATAAGTGCAAACTTCTCCGATATAGTGTAGTTGGGAGAATTCAAAAAGATAATAGGACTAACATGTGTGGGTGCAATAGCAACAATTTCACGTTTAACATAAGGAACTATAGCAAGTTCATCTCCATAAGTATCATTCATATTGGCATCATGGCCACAAGCATAGCAAGCATCAAGTTCATCAAAAAGGGATATTTCAAACGAATCCAAGGGATCAAAGCAATTATCATAGCATTCATCCTTCGGTAAGAACGAAGGGAAATTAAACAATGTATGAGTTGAAGAGTTACTCTCATTAGAAGGTGGGCACGGGTAGCTAGTCCGCTCTTCCTCCTTTTGTTCTTCACTCTCCTCGTCATCTTTTTCATCCAATGAGCTCACAGTGTCATCAATTTCTTCTTCCATAGATTCCTGCAAAATATTAGTCTCTTCTTGGATAGCGGAGACTTTCTCAATAAATTGATCAATATGGGCAATATATTCATAATTGGCATAACAATAATGAAGCATATCCAAATTTTGAGATCGGTAAACAGCATCATCATAATCTTCATACTTTTCAAACAAAGCTTCAATTTCATAAGCACCCTTAAAAGCAACAAACTCTTCTATTTGTTCCACATCATAGTAATCATATATACCATTAGCATAAGAAGCCAAGGTTTCATTATCATTAAATTTACATGAAAAGGGAAGGTGTTTAGCCTTCATCCTAGAGCAACAAGTAATATCATATCTCAAGCATAGATTCCAACTATACCATTTCAACATATGAATTTGATCCCATAACAGTTTCCCTTTTTGAGTCAAGCGATAATCCCTAAAGTATTCACTTTGATCCAACGTGTGTCCCATTATATAATTGAATGGGGTTTTCTCAGGATTATTAAAGTAGTGCATAATATCTTTCACATAATGAGCATCGAGGGTTTTAGGAGGTTCCCCATCTCCATGAGTAGCAAGTACACCTAATTTTTTTGGTATTTTTTGTTCCATATCCATAACTAAATATAGAGAACAACTTAGAACAGCAAATAAAATCTACTTAGTGATAAAGCAAACAAGCACACACGAGAATATTCACCCCACGCTATTGCTCCCCAGCAACGGCGCCAGAAAAAGGTCTTGATAACCCACAAGTATAGGGGATCAGTTGTAGCCTCTTTCGATAAGTAAGAGTGTCGAACCCAACGAGGATCTAAAGGTAGAACAAATATTACCTCAAGTTCTATCGACCATCGATACAACTCTACGCACGCTTAACGTTCGCTTTACCTAGAACAAGTATGAAACTAGAAGTACTTTGTAGGTGTGATAGGATAGGTTTGCAAGATAATAAAGACTATGTAAATAAAAACTAGGGGCTGTTTAGATGAAGAAGCAACTAAGTTAGTCTTAGTAGAGAGCTTTTTGTCACAAGAAAGTTATTTGTCCCTAGGCAATCGATAATTAGACCGGTAATCATTATTGCAATTTTATATGAGGGAGAGGCACAAGCTAACATACTTTCTCTACTTGGATCATATGCACTTATGATTGGAACTCTAGCAAGCATCCGCAACTACTAAAGATCATTAAGGTAAAACCCAACCATAGCATTAAGTATCAAGTCCTCTTTACTCACATACGTAAACAACCTACTTACTCGGGTCTGTGCTTCCGTCACTCACGCCACCCACCATAAGCGAATCATAAACATATTGCAAACCCTACAGCGGGGATCCCTCACGCTTGCGTGATACGGAGAGCACCATAGGACAGCACCAATAATAAAACATGCAACTCAAACCAATCATGATCATCAATCAACCCATAGGACAAAACGGATCTACTCAAACATCATAGGATAGCCATACATCATTGGGAAATAATATATAGCGTTGAGCACCATGTTTAAGTAGAGATTATAGCGGGAAGAAGAGGTGTTGAACCGCTGCATAGAGGGGGAGAGAGTTGGTGATGACGGCGGCGAATTTGTTGGTGTAGATCGCCGTCACGATGATGGCCCCGGCGGCGTTCCGGTGCCACCGGGAGAGAGGGGGAGAGAGCCCCCCTCCTTCTTCTTCTTCCTTGGCCTCCCCCCTAGATGGGAGGAGGGTTTCCCCTCTGGTCCTTGGCTTCCATGGCGGCGGAGGGGCGAGAGCCCCTCCTAGATTGGATCTCTCTGTGAGAATACGAAGGATTACTCCAACTCTAAAACCCTTCACTTCCACCTGCTTGAGAAGGGTTTCATGCCACACTATAATGTTTGGACCAAGCACGGAGAAAGAGGGGTTATGATGGAAGACAACGAAGAAGAAGAGGATGATGACAGCTATCGTCCTATGTACCCTGAATACGGTGATACTGCAATAGGGGAGGTTGAAGATCAAGAGGCACCAGACGATGTGCCCGATGATGATCTTTTCCGGGTCATTGTTGATGCAGAGAGAGAATGCGAAAGTGAAAGGGAGAAGTTGAAATTCGATCGCATGTTAGAGGATCACAAAAAAGGGTTGTATCCAAAGTGCGAAGATGGCAACACAAAGCTCGATACCACACTGGAATTGCTGCAATGGAAGGCAGAGAATGGTTTATCTGACAAGGGATTTTAAAAGTTACTGAAAATAATGAAGAATAAGCTTCCAAAGGATAACGAATTGCCTGACACTACGTATGGAGCAAAGAAGGTTCTCTGCCCTCTAGGATTAGAGGTGCATAAGATACATGCATGCCCTAATGACTGCGTCCTCTACCGCGGTGAGTACGAGGAATTGAACGCATGCCCAGTATGCAATGCATTGCGGTATAAGATCAGACGAGATGACCCTGGTGATGTTGAGGGTGAGCGCCCTAGGAAGAGGGTTCCTGCCAAGGTGATGTGGTATGCTCCTATAATACCACGGTCGAAATGTCTGTTCAGAAACAAAGAGCATGCCAAGTTGTTGCGATGGCACAAAGAAGACCGTAAGAAAGACGGGAAGTTGAGAGCACCCGCTGACGGGTCGCAGTGGAGAAAAATCGAGAGAAAGTGGGAGGACTTTGCAGGTGACGCAAGGAACATATGGTTTGGTTTAAGTGTAGATGGTATTAATCCTTTTGGGGAGCAGAGCAGCAATCATAGAGGACACATATTATGGTTACATAGAGGAGATATGGGAACTTGACTATGGACATGAATTTAAGGTCCCTTTGTTTCGGTGCAAATGGGTCAATCTGTCTGGAGGCGGCGTACAGTTAGACCTGCAGTACGGAATGACAACAGTGGATCTCAACAATCTTGGGTACACAGAGGAACCATTCGTCCTAGCCAATGATGTGGCGCAGGTTTTCTATGTGAAGGACATGTCTACCAAACCGAGAAAAAAAAGATAAGGAAGCAGATACATCAAACGATGAGCCAAAGCGAAACATAGTTCTTTCAGGGAAAAGAAACATCGTGGGGGTGGAGGGCGAGACAGACATGTCTAAAAATTATGAAAAGTTTCATGAAATTCCTCCCTTCAAAGTGAAGGCTGACCCAAGCATCTTGTTAAACGATGAAGATTATCCATGGTTACGGCGCAATAAGCAAGGGACACACGCGAAGAAAAAGTGAAGACTTTCTCTCCACAACTATTCTGACGATGGCTTTCATCTAGAATATCACTGCAGTTACATGTGAAGAATTGAAATCCTTTTGGAATAGATGAGTTTTCGTCCGAAACCCTGATACTTCGAAAGAGATTGTCCAGTTTGTACACGAAGTGCATCCAGTTTTTCCTGTAACCCTCTCAACTTTTTAGCACATGCTATGTGGGTGAAATTATGATACCATGCTAAATTTCAACCATTTCAGAGTTCATTTGCAGTGCTTTTCAATTCAGGGTCATTTTAGCTCAATATAAATCATGAAATGCATGAAAACTAGCAAATGAAGTCAGAAAAGGGTTGAAAAGTGATGATGTGGCTTTGAATGGTGCATATTGAATGCAGAAAAAGTCTTGCGTTAAAATATGTTTAAAAAATTGAAATCCCTTTGTGATAGACGAGTTTTCGTCCGAAACCCTGATACTTCGAAAGAGATTGTCCTGTTTGTACACGAAGTGCATCCAGTTTTTCCTGTAACCCTCTCAACTTTTTAGCACATGCTATGTGGGTGAAATTATGATACCATGCCAACTTTCAACCATTTCAGAGTTCATTTGCAGTGCTTTTCAATTCAGGGTCATTTTAGCTCAAAATAAATCATGAAATGCATGAAAACTAGCAAATGAAGTCGGAAAAAGGGTTGAAAAGGGATGATGTGGCTTTGAATGGTGCATATTGAATGCAAAAAAAGTCTTGAGTTAAAATATGTTTAAAAAGTTGAAATCCCTTTGTAATAGACGAGTTTTCGTCCGAAACCCTCATACTTCAAAAGAGATTGTCCAGTTTGTACACGAAGTGCATCCAGTTTTTCCTGTAACCCTCTCAACTTTATTGCACATGCTATGTGGATGAAATTATGATACCATGCCAACTTTCAACCATTTCAGAGTTCATTTGCAGTGCTTTTCAATTCTGGGTCATTTTAGCTCAAAATAAATCATGAAATGCATGAAAACTAGCAAATGAAGTCAGAAAAGGGTTGAAAAGTGATGATGTGGCTTTGAATGGTGCATATTGAATGCAGAAAAAGTCTTGAGTTAAAATATGTTTAAAAAATTGAAATCCCTTTGTAATAGACGAGTTTTCGTCCGAAACCCTGATACTTCGAAAGAGATTGTCCAGTTTGTACACGAAGTGCATCCAGTTTTTCCTGTAACCCTCTCAACTTTTTAGCACATGCTATGTGGGTGAAATTATGATACCATGCCAACTTTCAACCATTTCAGAGTTCATTTGCAGTGCTTTTCAATTCAGGGTCATTTTAGCTCAAAATAAATCATGAAATGCATGAAAACTAGCAAATGAAGTCAGAAAAGGGTTGAAAAGTGATGATGTGGCTTTGAATGGTGCATATTGAATGCAGAAAAAGTCTTGAGTTAAAATATATTTAAAAAATTGAAATCCCTTTGTAATAGACGTGTTTTCGTCCAATCAAAGTTATTTAACTTAATATTATATAAAATTTATGCAACTAAAATTATCAAAGTTATTTTTGTTAAAAACTTTAATAGCAAAGAGAATATTCATAAAGTACTTTTTGTTAAGAAATTTTAATATGCAAAAAAATAACATAAAAAAATAGCAAAAGTGAAAATAGACGCGCTTTATAGAGAAAATTCAACCTAAATTCAAAGTGCTAGTTAGCACTTTGAATTTAGGTTGAAACTAGCACTTTGAATTTAGGTTGAATTTTCTCTATAAAGCGCATCTATTTTCACTTTAGGCCCCACAGGGCAGAGATGGGTGAGGTCGGACGGTGAGCTGTCTGGGCTTTGAGAGGAACTTAACAAGGCAGAGAGGGGCGGCCTTATAAACCGGAGCGAGCACCTCTCGCTTGGCGAGGTGGGACTAAACTCCCACCATAGCCAGGACCAACCCTTTAGTCCCGGTTGGTGGCTCCAACCGGGACTAAAGGGCTGGGCTTCCCGCCCTTTGGGCTGCTGAAATTCACCTTTAGTCCCGGTTGGTGGCTCCAACCGGGACTAATGCCCCCTTTAGTCCCGGTTGCAGCCACCAACCGGGACTAAAGGGCTAGGCTTCCCGCCCTTTGGGCTGCTGAAATTCACCTTTACCTTTAGTCCCGGTTGGAGCCACCAACCGGGACTAAAGGTTGGGGTATATAAGTGGACCAAAATCCATCTACAGTTTTCGATCTCCATCTCCCCCGACGGCGCCGAAGAAAACCTCGACGCCGCCAGGCTGCCGGACCACGACGTCGCCTCCCCGAGCCCGCTCCTCATCGTGCCGACCCCGTCGCCGCCCCCGACGCCATCCCCGTCGCCGCCCCCGAAGCCGTCCCCGTCGCCGCCCCCGAAGCCGTCCCCGTCACCGCCACCCGACGCCGTCGCCGCCCCGAGCCCCGCTCCCCTCCTCCTAGCTAGGTGAGTCGCCGGGCGCCACACCGCCGTTCCCCTCCTCCTATCCCCCCCCCCCCCCGCGGTCACCATCATCGCCCGTCGCTGGCCGAAGCAGTGGCGGCGTGGGATCCAAAATTCATGGAGTCTCATATATAATTTGGTTCATAGGATATACTAGCGTGTAGTGTGCGGCGGCACGCCGCGTAGTATGAACCTAGTTAATTAGTATGAAATTAACTAGGTTTTATATTTTTCAAGTTCTATATTTTTCTTACTGTTATGTGCAAATGATCCGAGTGGCCTATGATCCGCGTAGTATGAACCTAGTTAATTAGTATGAAATTAACCGGGAATTGCTGGGAAACGGCATTCCGGAAAACCTAGTCAAAAATGAGTCTAACATGAGTTTAAGAAATTAAGCATTTCTAAAATAGCAAAACATTAAACGATAAGAAAATGTTCTCATAGGAATTTGTCTCGACGTCGACGATGCCTGGCCCGCATCCTCGTCGTCGTCGAGTCGGCGGCGACATCCTGCTTGAGAGGCGCAATGTCCGGGACTGGGCTCCGTCGGGCTGGCACTGGGAGGTGCTACCTTCCCGGGCTCGGAGCTTGGTGAGGAATCTTGGTCTCGTCGTCGACCCGGAGCTTCTTTGGTGGCGGTCGCGTGGGCCACTTTCGGTGCAGAGGGAGCGGGCCCCCGCGGAGGTGGTACGTCGCCGTGTCAGGGAGGAGGACGAGCACGTCCGTCGCTACATGGCGCTGTTAGACGCCAGGTTCTCCAATACCTGGCAGGTTCTTCAGGGATCTCACCCGAGTTATGATCCGGTGATGGTTCCTTATCTTTGGGTGTCCACCGCCAGCGACTCAGAGACCGCTAGTGAACCGAGTTCACCGTCCTCCACTTTGGATTCTAGGATATTCGATCTGTATTAGTGATCTTATATGATAATATTCGAGATGTATTAGTTAATATTTGATGATGCATTAACTGGATTATTCGAGATGATGTATTAGTGATATTATATTCGAGTTCATTATAAATGTATTAGTGATATTATATTCGAGTTCATTATAAATGTATTAGTGATATTATATTGGTATAATGCGTGTGTGACTTTCGGTCTGTCGTTGCTCCTTGTGTGACTTTCAAGTGCGTTCTTGATGGAGGAATCCTGACTGTTGTCGTGGGGGGCGCTTCCTCCTCTTCTCTTCTTGCGATATATACCTCGGTGTAATGCGCAAGGAGAGGAGAGGAGGTGCGCCCATCACCGACGGTCGAACTATTAGTGTGAGAGAGTGTCCACCAACATATATACACCACCATATCAGTGTGAGAGTGCGCACCAACACACCATAAGATATGAGAGTTATTTAAGGAAAGCCTCGACGGACCGAAAGTCAACCGATATTGAATTAGTTCTATTTGGACATGTGTGTATGTTATTGCAGGGAACCCCTCCTAGTGCCTATGTTTTGCCGGAATGTTGATTTATTTCCGTTCCGGCAAATTTTAGGCGCTCAATATGTCATACATTAGCAATGGTCATGCCGTAATTTTTGAATCATGAACACAGGAAATGTCGTCGTCTGATGACGACGATAGGATCCAAGCGTGTGAACTCTGCGGTGAAGATAAGGGTCTTTGCGACCAGCCTGGGCTGCGAGACGACATGTTCTTCACCAACAAGCTTGACGAGACCTTCGATGTTTCTACGGTACGCAACGATGACAAGTGTTTTTTCGTAATTAAGCATGACTTCTGTTTCTTTGCTTCAACGTGTAATTTCTGTTTTATACAATTCGACTAGTTCATCCCCTGTCATGCAAGACGGTATTTCTTGGCGAGGCTCGGTTTCGAAGAGCACGAGAGTTTCGAGACGAGGAGAGCCAACCTGAGGACTAAACATGGTCACACATTTCTGGTCAAAGTAATGAATGCAGTTAATAACACAGAATTAGGGTGCTCAAATTGGGAAGCTCTTTGCAAGGCATATGGATTTCAGGAGGATATGGAAATAACCTTCGATCTTCGTCCTGAAGATCATATTGAAGGTAACATCGACTTTTGGGTGGATGTCGATATGCTTCCTGTTTTACCTCCATGTGAGTTTATCAACCATGCATATTTGTCAAGTAATTTGCATTCTATATTTAAAAATAGTTGGTGTTCATCCATACTAAATTTGTTAATTTATAATTTACAGCTTATTTCGTTTCTTCGAGTGAAACACGGAAAATAATTGACACGACACACTACACTTATGGATCACATCTAACTTGGGAGGAGAAGGATGATCTTATCAACTTTGTTATTGGTGTCCTAGTTGGTAGGGAGATCTTCCCGTATAATTTGGGAACTGGCCCAAATTATACATTGTACAGGACACTAGTGCATAGGTTGAGGGGGGATGACATTCGCCGAAATATCTTGGTAAGAGTTGCTAATTAAGTACACTACTATTGCGTAAATGGTATTGATTACATTGCTAACTAGGCTACTATTATGTTCTTCAACAGAAACTGCCAAATGAAGTTGTGCCTCCGTTGATGCAAGCCGAAGGTAATATGACAATTAAAAGCCCTATGAGGCCCGAGTTCTCTTTTGCATACTCGACTGAGCGCAAACCACCAAGACAGCTCCAAATTGAAGAATGGGGACAAATAAAGAAGGATCGCAAGCCACAAGTTGGAGACCATTGGATCTCTTTGCTTCATCATGGAGACATAGGTGTTATTCTGTTTTATGTCATTTTACCTAGGAGGGAGGACTAGGTCCAATGAGAGAGAAGTTTTTCTGGTTTATTATAACTTGCATGATCGATTAGGATGATTACTATTATGATGTTTTTCTGTTTTATGAGATTTTAACTTGGTATGATTAAGATGATGATGAGTTTTTAGATGAGTAAGATGATGATGAGTTATATGACATATATTTGATTAAGGTGGATGGATGCAAGTGATCATGTTGAATTAGAGGAAAATATGATGTTGCGATTGGCCATTTCCAAAAATGAAAACCCGCGTGAAAATATAATATAAATATAAATGAAAATGAAAAGAAAAAATGAAACACGACCCTTTCAAAAAAAACCATTGCCTTATTGTCCTGGTTCGTGTTACGAACCGGGACAAAAGGTCCTCCTGCCTCGGCACCGCAGTGCGGCCACGTGGAGCACCTTTGGTCCTGGTTCGTAAGCCAACCGGGACTAAAAGTGATCGGCATTAGTCCCGATCGTGTTGTCCCGGTTGTAGAACCGGGACTAAAGGCCCTCTGGAACCGGGACTATTGCCCTGTTTCTACTAGTGAAGGAACGCCACACCTGGGTGAGCAATGCAAACCTGTTACCACCAAAGGCGCACTGCAGTAAGTACGGCTTACCATCTATGATCGCCTTGACTTGGCGGAGTTCTTCTTCAAAGAGTCGCCTATCAACTCGCTCTGATTTGAGTTCGGACTTCAGCGAGGATAGTTCGGTGGCCTGGTCCTTGTTCTTTTGCTCAAGGGCCTCGCACTTCGTGCTGGCATCCTTTAGCTCCAGCTGCACCTCTACCACCCGGGCCTCATGCTTGTCACTCACGGCCTTCAATGCGTATAGGTCGGCCGCCGCTCGTTCGGCTGCCGCCTTCTCATCCGCGGCCTCCTGCCTCGCCTTTGCCAACTCGGCCTTGAGGTTCTCGACCTCCGTGGCCACGGCTGTGGTAACAATGAGCAAAGTAACACTTAGAAATAACAATCTGAATACCTCAATCTATGAGGATAGACAGTAGACCGAATAGTACAATTCGAACTCACCTTGAGTCTCGTCAAACCTCTTGTTCAGGCGACCGAGCTCCCCATCGGAGATCTTGAGCTTCCGGTTTAGCTCGGCAAGCTCCACTGCGTTGGAGGCCGCCGCCGATGACGAGGCCTACAAAAACAACTTATGTGCATTAAAACTCCCGACCTGTCGGATTAAGACCCTCCGCTAAGTACTCCTCGGAGCTCTCAGAGTAGTAAAGGTCAAAGGGTGCCTTGAGCATCGTTTCTAATATTCTGGCATCTGACCCCCGGGTGGGTTTTTCAAACTCACCTAGGGCTCGGGGGCTACTACACTTATAAGGACTGCATAAACTAGGAAAATTAAACTTTTTCTGGATATAAGAGTATTACGTGGCTCACCTTGAAGCCCGTCAAAAGACCGTTGAAGGCCTCTTTCAGTCCGCTATCAACAGACTGAATGCCTTGCAAAACCGCACCCATAAGGGCGCGGTTATCCTCGGCAATGGAGGAGCCGCCTAAAGCTTCCTCCATCATGGCCGGCCACCCAGTCATGGGCGGCACCGGTGTTGACCCACCAACCCTCCCTCCGGTCGGGGATTGGGCTGGCACCTCCGGAGGCGTAGAGCGCTCCGGAGATGTCCTCGGAGGGGGCTGGGCCGAACGCCGTTTCCCCTCTTCAGATGCCAGGGGAGTTTCCTTCTCCTGGTCTTCGGTGGCCGAGGTATTAACCTCAGCCATAACGTCGTCACCCCCGCCACCGGTGTTCGGCTCAGAAGGAGCCCGACGAGATAACACCTCCGCGGCCTCTTTCGAGACCTCGGGAGGCGTAGGGTGCGACGCAATACCGCTCTTCGCCAGTTCGGCGAGCGGAGACTCCCCGTCTGAAACTTGATCGGTGGGGAGATCGCGTGGGGGGTTGCAAATTGAAAGTCGCTCGTCCGTGAGGCATTAAAAGGTCTATATAAGTAATCCAGAGGGTCTTCGGATTCATACCTCTGGGCTGGGGGCTTAGACCTTGGGTTCCTTCGGGGAACCCTCTCAAAAGACTCAGACTCCTTATCGGAGTCCGAGTTATCATCGGTCAGGACTGCCTTTGACCGGCATGTCCTCTTCGGGGCCGGAGGAGGTAGATCCTCCGTGACGTCCGCCGACGCCGCCCTTTTCCTTGTGAGGGGGAGCCACACTCCCCCTCGTCCTCGTGCTCTTCCTCGTGAGTAGAAGAAGCATGGGTCTCCTCAGACTTAGAGTCCGGAAGACCCCTTTGACGAAGACCCTCCCGGGCCTCCTTCTTCTCTTCTTTCTTCTTCTCCTTCTTCTCTGGCGCCGAATACGGCGCCACGACGAGCATCTCCGCCAACAGATCCGATCGAGGGTCTTCGGGCTGCGGGGCCGGGCAGTCGATTTGCACGGCCTTGTTCAGCCATTTCTGTGAAGATAAGGGAGAAGGGGCTCAGGTTTTTGTCAAAAAACAGAACCGGAGAAGTAAAGGTTTCGTCATACCTTAGTGGCAGGAGTTTCGGCGTCAAGACCGGTGCCCTCCTCCTCGGCCGGCCAGCTCTTTTGGGGCTTGAACAACGCCTTCCACACTTTCTCGTGGGTGGTGCGGAAGAAGTGACGCACGGTGGCCGGGTCCCCGAGCTGGTGAGCCCACATTGGGGAGGACCGATGCTGGCAGGGGAGGATGCGGCGGCGGAGCATGACCTAGACCACGTTGACCAACTCGATTTTGGCCTCGATCATCGAGGACATGCGCTTCTACAGTGATCTTACCTCTACGGCCGACCCCCAGTCAAGGCCTTTCTTGAGCCACGAGGTTTGCCTCGCGGGGGGTCCGGATCTGAACTCGGCAGGTGCCGCGCAGTCCGCGCTCCTTGGTTCGGTGATGTAGAACCATTCCTTCTGCCAGATCTTGACCGTGTTGATGAAGGTGCCATCCGGCCACTCGACATGGGGGAGCTTTTTGATCACCGCCCCTCCACAATCCGCATGCGCGCCCGCAACTGTCTTCGGCTTGACATTGAATACTTTGAGCCACAGGCCGAAGTGCGGCTGTACCCGCAGGAAAGCTTCACAAATGGTGATGAACGCTGAGATGTGCATGAAGGAGTTCGGAGGGAGGTCATGGAAATCCAGCCCATAAAAGAACATGAGGCCCCTGACGAAGGGGTGGAGTGAAAAGCTCAGTCCCCGGATGAAATGGGGGACGAACACCACCCTCTCGCCCGGCTTCGGTGTGGGCACCACATGGTTCGTCTCTGGGGCGCGGTGGGTGATATCGGCGGAGAGGTAGCCGGCGCACTTGAGCTCTTGGATGTCGTCGTCGGTGACGGAGGAAGCCTCCCACTTGCCCATGGAGCAGGAACCAGCCATGGCCGAGCTCGGAGAGGAGATTGAGGAAGAGTTGGATCTGGACTCTCGGAGCTTTGAAAGGGTGAGGAGGCGGAGGGCGCGGATTTGGAACGTGAATAGGTCTTGGGGGTTTTCTCCCTTTTATGGGGTGCGTAATACCAAGAGCCTCCCTCTTACTGCGCCACAGGCCTCACCGTTTCCCGAAACAATCGTGCCGTTATGCGCGCGTGGGATAACCCAGGACATTGAACATATCCCGTAATAAACGAGACACGATCTACACGTTAATAAGACGTGCCAATGGAGAAACGGCCTCGAACCGCGAATCGAGCTTTGGTAACTGGTTCAGCAGCCATGACGGGCCACGACCCTTCGTCAGAAAGGTTGTCAGGAAATACTGTTCACACTTTGACGTTTGGCCTTCGAGGTTAAACAAGTTATGGCGTCCGGATAACTACATGTTCGGATAACTACGTATCATCGGCAGCCGGCCTAGAGCCAGCCGATCATAAAGGGGGAAAAGAACTCGCCCCGCAAGCCGAAGACTCTGATCACGCGAATCTACTGGTGTCATGACCCCTGGCGTTGGAGGCTAGTTCGGGGGCTACTGAGGGATTCCTGGACTAAGGGGTCCTCGGGCCGCCGGCCTATCTCTCACAGGCCGGCTTGGTGGGCCGCTCTCTGATTGTCACAGGGATGGCCGGGTATGCGGCGACCCTGTATTCTAGAAGGAAACCTCCGAAGACGCGGCGTGCACTCCAAGTCAAGATGAGAGGATCGGCATCTTTACTTTCGGCTGGAGACTTATCATGTGTAAACCCTAGGTACCCCCGGTGTCTATATAAACCCGAGGGTTTAGATTGTAGAGGGCAGACAAGCTCATCTAGGGTTTTCGCTACTTGATCTCGAGGTAGATCAATTTTGTAATCTTCATACACATCAATACAACCAAGCAGGACGTAGGGTTTTACCTCCATAGGAGGGCCCGAACCTGGGTAAAACATCGTCTCCTTCGTCCCCTGCTACCCATCGATCCTAATCTCACAGCTCGGGACCCCCTACCCGAGATCTGCCAGTTTTGACACCGACAGTGACCATGAAAGAAAAGTACCGCGACAAGGACCAAATCCACACTGCTAGTGGTGAAGGTATGAGTATAAGTCACATTGGTCACTCAATTTTTAATACCCCTCGTCGTAAAATTCATCTTAGAAAAATCTTGCATGTTCCTAGTGCTGATAAAAATCTTCTTTCCGTTCATAGAATTGCTCTTGATAATCATATCTTCCTTGAGTTTCATCCTTTTTTCTTTTTGATCAAGGATCAGGCAACGAAGAGAATACTCTATTGAGTAGATGTGTTCGTGGGCTTTACCCGTTGATTCCAGAGCGTAGAAGATTCAATAAATAGGATTATGGTATTGTCAAACTTTCGTTAACACGGTGGCACGATCGATTAGGACATGCTTCTTTTTTCTTTAGTTGAAAACTTGCTTAGGAAAAATAAGCTCCCGTTTGTTTTTGAGCGCAGTATCGAAACTATTTGTGATTCTTGTCAACGTGCTAAAAGTCATCATTTACCCTATCCCATATCTACTAGTGTTTCTACCACACCATTGCAATTAATCTTTTCTGATGTGTGGGGTCCTGCCCCTAGTTTTGTTGGTCGGCAGACCTACTATGTTAGCTTTATTGATGACTACTCCAAGTTCACTTGGATCTATCTTCTTAAGAAAAGATTCGACGTTTTTCAAGTGTTCAAAAAATTTCAAGCACTTGTTTAACGCAAATTTGACAGTAAGATCATTGTTGTCCAATCTAATTGGGGAGGGGAATACGAAAAGTTAAATTCCTTCTTGCAAACTCTGGGCATATCCCATCATGTGTCATGTCCACATACTCACCAACAAAACGGCTCGGCTGAACGCAAGCACAGGCACATCGCCGACGTTCGCCTAGCTCTCTTAGCCCATGACTCCATGCCACTTAAATTCTGGGATGAAGCGTTCCTTAGTTTTGTTCATCTTATTAATATGCTCCCTTGTCGTGTCATACACAATGAAACTCCAGTAGAACGTCTTCTCCACACTAAACTAGATTACACCACTCTTCCTGTGTTTGGATGTGCTTGCTGGCCAAACCTTCGTCCCTACAATAATCGTAAGCTCATGTTTCGCTCAAAACAATGTGCTTTTCTTGGGTATAGTGCTCAACATAAGGGCGTAAAATGCCTTGACATCTCAACTGGTCGTGTCTACATCTCTCGCGATGTGGTTTTCGACGAGACAAAATTTCCCTTTGCTGATCTACACCCTAACGCCGGCGCCTTGCTTCAAAAGAAATACTTCTTTTGCCATCTCATCTCTCCGGCTATGATCAAGGGGGCATTAATAATTGTGATGATCATATGTTGACTAATACTCTTAACAGTGTGCATGAGCTTTATGATGATGCAGACGCAAGTAGTGTTGAAAACAGAACACAAAATGATGAAGAAATTCGCTCAAATGAGCCATATTCCACGCGTCACGGCTTGGGGAGCATATCCCCCTCGGGATCCGACCTGCAACAGCGCAGGTGATCTCCTTTGGGATCCGCGCCGCAAATAGACACCCGGCCCGCACCGGACAAACCGCCCACGCCAGGCGCTGTCGGTCGCACGTGCGCCATCAACCCAACGGACGCCACGCGGCATCAACCGACCAGGGCCAGCGCGTCCGCCGGCCCGAGCGAATCACCAGTCACCACGCGGCACCCCGAGGCTGGCCCAGACCGCACGCGCTTCGTGGCCCAGTCGGCGTGCTACAAGAGGCGCTCCTCGATTCGCCACGCGGGTGCGGGGTCAGGCGATGATTCCGTCGGGTCCGCACCATCACGGGCTCATGATGAGCCATCCTGTCGGCCAGGATCGTCTGTGGCTCCTGCGTCATCGCCACAACAGCCAGCTGCCGCAGAAGATCCAACTCGCGCCGAAACTGCTGCTGCAGGCGCATCTCCTTCGGGATCTGCAGCGGATTTGTCTCCAGTACAAGCCGCGAGATCTTCTGCGGGCACAAACACCTCTGCCTCCATACCACGCCGTACCAGGTTACAACAAGGGGTAGTTCAACCTGATAATTACAAGCACATAACCAAATATGGTCTAGTGTGTTCCACAGGTGAACCAAGAGAGCCCAACACCCTTGCAAAGGCACTTGGTGACGAAAAATGGAAAAATGCCATGCATGAAGAATACATGACCCTATAGAAAAACAAAACACGACATCTAGTTCCCCCATAGCAAGGTAAAAATCTCATTGATTGCAAGTGGGTTTTCAGAATTAAAAGAAAGTCTGATGGAACTATTGATCGTTATACGACTAGACTTGTTGCAAAAGGCTTCAAACAACGGTATGGCATAGACTATGAGGACACCTTTAGTCCAGTTGTAAAAGTTGTCACCATCTGTCTTGTTTTGTCTATTGTTGTTTCCAGGGATGGAGCCTACCGCAACTAGATGTACATAACGCGTTTCTTCATGGTGTTCTGGAAGAGGAAGTATACATGAAGCAACCACTTGGGTTTGAAAACAAACATGCACCCTCTCATGTGTGCAAACTTGATAAAGCATTATATGGGCTGAAACAAGCTCCAATGGCATGGTACTCCCGCCTCAGTAAACTGATGCAAGCACTTAGTTTTGTTCCTTCAAAATCTGACACCTCGTTGTTTATTTACAACAAATCCAATACATGCATATTTGTTCTCATATATGTTGATGATATTATTGTCACAAGCTCATCTAATGAGGCACTAGCAGGACTCTTGAAAGACTTGAGTGCATAATTTGCTCTCAAAGATCTAGGAAAACTTCATTATTTCCTTGGAATTGAAGTGAAGCAACACAAAGATGGACTTCACCTTTCCTATGAAAAATATGCAGCAGATGTGTTAAGAAAGGCTGGCTTACAAGGTTGTAAACCTACACCCACTCCTCTTTCCAGTACAGAAAAATTATCTCTTACTTTAGGAGAGCTTCTGAGTTCAGAGAACAATAGAAAATATAGAAGTCTAGTAGGTGCACTCCAGTACTTGACACTTACCAGACCTGATATTTCTTTTGCTGTCAATAAAGTGTGACAGTTCCTTCATGCCCCTACTACAGTTCATTTAACTGCTGCCAAGCGTATAGTCAGATATGTAAAAGATACCTTGAGCATTGGTTTAAATTTCAGCAAGTCACCATCTACTCATATCAGTGCCTTCTCTGACTCAGACTGGGTAGGGTGTCTAGATGACAGACGATCCACTGGTGGTTTTGCAGTCTTCTTTGGACCCAATCTAATATCATGGTGTACAAGAAAACAAGCCACTGTTTTCAGATCCAGCACAGAGGCAGGGTACAAGGCACTGGCCAATGCAACAACAGAAATCATATGGGTGCAGTCTCTTTTGAAGGAACTAGGTACGAAAAGCACTAAAGCTCCATGTTTGTGGTGTGACAATTTAGGTGCCACTTATTTGTCAGCAAATCCAGTCTTTCATGCCAGAACAAAACACATCGAGATAGATTTTCATTTTGTCAGAGAAAGAGTTGCAAACAAACTCTTGGACATTCGGTTTATTCACTCTAGAGATCAAGTTGCAGATGGGTTTATCAAAGCCCTACCTACAAGAAGTTTTGAAGAATTCAAGCATAATCTCAACTTGATGAAGTTGTGATTAAGGAGGGTGTTAAACATGAGGTACCCGTACGTGACATGATGGACTCAACCGTGACATGAGAAATTTCCTTGGGCGTGTAGACTAGGAGGTTAGAGTATATTTTATCTCTTGTAACTATAACTCTATCTCTACCTAGCTTATCTCTCAAGTTGTAATCTCTCCATGTAAATCTCAACTGTATGTCTATAAACACGTACGGTGTCCCCTCTCGATGAGGTAAGACACTTTCCGCAATCGCACACTCCTGACTCTCACATCAATGTGCGCTTGGTTGTAGTTCTTTAGCTCAACATTTACCTTGTGATTACAAAACAAGCGAATGCCACAACTAAGTCCGTCACTATCAACAGCAAAACAACCATAAAACCCAAAATGTTCTAAAGATTTTTCACAAGCTTGCCACATTATCGAGTTTGTAGGTGTGAGTGATGACTTTAGATGGTTTGATATATGTTCTTGTTAGACATTTGGTAAATAATTAATAAAGATGGACGTATGCATCAATTGATATAGAGGCCGGAGTTTTTAACCTCCTTAAAAAATGCTCTGAGCAGGTTAATACCCGTAGTACTCAACTTCATCGTAACGGAAATAAACATGACAAGGAAGGGCCCCATGTCACTCGGGACCGGTAGGCATTCGGCTCATGGCATGAAAGGAACAAATTCGTGAAAGCAATCGTGGTAGGTCAGAGACTCGCGACCCTAGCGGTCCATGATCCATCGTTTGTCGCCCTCCACCACCCGACGGTGCACCTCTCCTCCTCCCACAACAAGCGAAGCGAAAGCAATGCACGCAGCGCGAGCCAATGCGCATTCGCGTCCCGGGCTACAGGGGATAAGAATGAATAATCGAACCCTCCGCTGCTGTCGATCTCGACAGGCGTCGACGCCACCGGCCGGTCGGCATCAGCTTTAGCGCCTGCCCGATCCGCCGGATCCGCGGTGCCACCAACGTGTTGTCCTGCTCGCTTCGCCTCGCGGCCCTGTCCAGGTCACGGCCTCTTCGTGGGCGTCCTGTGCCCGGCGTCGACGTCCCTGGCCGGCGTACGCCAGGAGAAAGAGAGAGATCCGTCGGGCCGAGCACAACATCGCCGTGTGGTTATCGTTGCATCGCATTGCACTGCAGCGTTCCAGCAACGATTTGCACGTAGCGTTCGGCTAACGTGTCCCGGTCCGGCGGAATCGCGCATGTGGAAAACTATCTGCAGCGCCCGTTCGCGGACGGACACGTGCTCTGAAAATTACCGGCGACAGTGAGCGTGAGTCTGAACCGAGCGACACCTGCCGAACTGCTCGAACACATTGTGAGGCCGAGGCTCATTCCCGTCATGCTTGATTAGGCGTCTAATCTAGTAGCGGCCATGGAAGACGCAATTCCAGATGACACTGCTCAATGACATTGTGAGGCCGAGGCTCATGCATCGTCCGTGTCGTCTCGTTTTCCGTTGAGCAGTAGTGGCTGAGAAAGGACACGTCTGGTTGCGCACACTTGGACATTCCATGAGCTAGCGAATCCGGAATAATGTATATCGATATCTGTCGCCATCTCGCAAGCTGCATCTTGAAATATCTTTCTTCTTTTTGCGGGCTTGCATCTTGAAATATCGTCGTATGAGTATCTCAACGATGATGGCCTGACGAAGGATCTTGTCTGTCCCTCGCTCTCTACCAGACTGCAAAGCTGCGCAGAGTATATGTCAACACAAGATGATGGCTTGGACTTGCTTGCACGACAATTAAGACTGAAATATTCCCTCATAAGAAACTGTCAACACAAGATCTTATGAGATCAGATGGTACATGACAGGCAAATACAATTTCCATGCCCTCGTGATGTTGGTTTGCCAGCAGACCGACACATAAGATTCCTCTAATCTGGTGGTTCCCCTTACTATGTCGTCGTATCCATGAAGCCAAGTAAATTTACGTGCTAAACATCAAGATGTAACGTACACTGTCACGTTATTAAACCTCTGTAATTTCTCTTTAAACCTCTGTACATTCTCTTCTCTCAATGTGCTATGCACAATTGTAACAATCAGATGTATGCATCTATGGGATAAGCTCCATCCAATGAATATTTAACACGCGGGCTCTTCACCAGAAGAGTTGAGACGCTTCACATCATACAGAGCCTTTTTCTTTTATCTCATCTAACCATCCCAAACAATCTTCTTCTCCATATCGATGGTGTCCTCCTCAGAAAAAAACTCTTGGCTTGAACTTCCAGGTTTTGAAAAAACTCACCAAAACCAACTCCGTCCTTTCGTGTGTCCAAGTGCTCTCCTAGATTCACAGATCCGGATGACTTTATTCTTACAAGTTGTGGTACTTGCTCAGGAATGAACAAGACCTAAGCTTGGAGGGTTGATGAGTCTAAATTGTGTGATGATTTTACGTTTCATTTTGTGCCTATACGGTAGGCTTTGTTGGATTTTATCGCGTTCGCGTATTTCTTTTTGTTTGTTTTTTCGTAATTAGAATGCTAAGAGCATCTACAGACGGACTTTGCAAATCCGGTCCCTCAAACCGCCAACGGATGCGTCCGGGCGCGTCCGCGGACACTGATCGGTCAAGCCTCAAATTTGCCTTCTCATAACCGGACACCTCAAATCTCACATCTCAAATCCATACAAACTCATGAAACAACGTCGATGCATTACACACATTGTCCGGCTACTCCATCACTACTAACATGACACCGGACTACCAAAATTTGGCATGTTTGGCTATGGTGAAGATCATCCACGGCTGCCCTTGCCCTTTCCGGAGCCCTTGCCGTCTTTCTTGCGGAAGTACCGGTCAAAGACGCATTAGGGATCGAGTCGGATTTACTTGTCGCAGGAGCTGTCCTCGTCGTCGTTGACCTCCTTCTCCTCCTTCGGCAGCAATCCGGCTATTTCACGGACCGCCCGATTCTGCTATTGGGCGAGGGCGCGCGTGTTCCTCCGTTGTCATTTCTTCAAAATGCAAGCGCGGATGGCTTCCTCCTGTACAGCCGCCCGCGCCGCCGCATCAGCCGCCTCCGTCGCCACCATTTTCGCAGCGATACAGGCCTCGGCGGTCCTTATCCTCTCCTTCCCATGGCGGGCCGCCCGTTCCCGATGGGACCCATAGACTGCCCGGCCGGTGATGAGGAAGGAGAGATTTTCCGACTGCCAAGACCGCGATTATACATCCCCAGAGGACCCGAGCGCCCGTTGAGTTGACGCTATCGTTGCGTCGGACAGATCCTGCCGTCGGTCGGGTGTTGTCCTCGCGGGAGCGGCGAAGTGCAATGCGGACCGCCGTTGCCTCCTCCAACCCACATGGGATGACACCCCAGTCGAGTATCCGGACAGCTCGGAGTTAGATTCGTTGTCAGCCATGCCGAAAATGGTCGGAAATCGTTGGAGGTGAGGTTGGATGGTGAAGGGAGTGGATGGGAGTGAAGTGTGAAGTGACTAGGGTTTGGTCCGGCGAGCGGATGGGGACGAATATATGTGGGGTCGATGCGGGCCGGCGCGGGCCAAGCCGACGTGGCGGGCGCGCCTGGGCGCCCCCATATCCGCCCCATATTTGCGTTGGATATGAGGGGTTCCGGTCAGCCCGGGCGTTTGAGGTCCGTTTGAGGCGCCCGATTGGGTCAAAATTTCATGACCGGTCAGTGACCGGGCGGCCTGCTCGGGCATATGAGGCGGGTTTGAGGCGCCCGGCTGTAGATGCTCTAACAAGAGAACATCAAAAAAAGATGATAATCATGTCAATTGATGTGATAAATAATTACCATAAAGAAACGAAGCAAATTGAAAGAAGTCGTGGGCTGTGCAGGACCTTCAAAGCATTCGACGGTGTGCTCGTACCACCGGTCATACCGATCGCCTCTGCTCCTAGTCGACTACTTCCACCCCGTAAAGTTGGATCAGGGATCAGACGCACGCGAGTGAATTACAGAAAACCACGACATGGAAGGCTAGGGTTGTAGAAACCACAAGTTTACGGAATTGTGCCAAAAAACACTAATTCCCAGGCTAATTTTTTGCAAAAAACACTAGTTGACGGCTTTGGCCCATTTAATGACGATTATGACATGCGGAGCCCGCAAAAGCTGACGTGGCATAACGGTTCGGGCTAGACGTCGTTAGGCATGGAATTTTGCCAAAAACTCTTTCCTTAAAAAACAAATTCTACAAAACAGCACACACAAGTATGTGCAGGCTGGCCACAAATCCCGCTGCCGCCGGCCCGCCGCCCTTGCTCACGCCGCTGGCACGCCGCCCCGGCTCACGTCGCCGCCCCTCCCTCCCCATCCTGCCGTCGTCTCCAAGCCGGATCCTGCCACACCAGGCCGCCACTGTCAACAAGTATCGGGCCGCCGCCGTCGCCAAGCATTGGGCCACCGCTCCCGGGATCCGACGAGGACGCATCTGCTCGTGGTCGCTCTCCTAGTCCGAGCGCTCTCCGGGGGTCCGGCCGTCGAGCTTACCCGCAGCATGCACGCATGGCCGCCGCCGCCGCAGCTCATGCTCGTGCGCGGTCGTCACTGCTGCTACTCGCGCCCATCACGGCCGGTGTCGCTGCTGCCCATGCGTACCTCGGCCCCCACCGATCCGAGCTCCGAGCTGACCCGCAGCATGCACACATGGCCGGCGCCGCCGTAGCTCACACCCGTGCGCGGCCGGCGCGGCTCCTGCTCGCTCACTCGCGGCCGGGCACCTGTTGCTCGCGACCGTGCGGCCGGCGCCGTTGCTGCTGCACATGTGCACCTCATCCTACACCGCTTCGAGCTGACCGTTGCATGCCTGCAGGGCCGGCGCCGCCGTTGCTCACGCCCGTGTGCGGACGGCGTGGCGGGGGGGGGGGGGGGGGGGGGGGGGGGGGGGGGGGCGGGAGGCTAGTGTGCAGGCTGGCCACAAATCCGTCCATCCAGAAGCTCAACGGTGACACTCCTCCTTGAGGCACGCCGTGCTCCAGCGCCGCCGTGACGTTCGGGCCGGCCACACCGAGGAGGCATAGGCCACCTCCACGCGCACTCGCCAAGGCCTGATTGCTTTTTTTGTTGTTAATTGAAGTGTCTCTCTGTAATTTTACAGGGACTGCTTTGTAAATCTGGACAAATTCCGCCTAACGACGTCTATCCCGAACTGTTACGCCACGTCAGCTTTTGCGGGCGCCACATGTCATAATCGTCATTAAATGTGTTAAAACCGGTAACTAGTGTTTTTTGCACAAAAAATAGCCTGGGAATTAGTGTTTTTTGGCACAATTCCGTAGACTTGTGGTTTCTGCAACCCTAGCCTTCAATGTCGTGGTTTTTTGCAATTCACTCGACGCACGCAGACACCAGAAAGTCATCCCGAACACATAACCTTAGCCTTCAAAAGGCATCCAGAGGGGAATTGGCAATGAGTAGATCCCCGTATTAACCACGACGGCAAGGGGACGTCGACATCAAACATCTCCACCAATCATCTTTACCATCATCCATCTTCTTCTCGTTGTAATATCGGACCCATAGTGGATCACTACTTGTATCACTCATTCACTCCATCGATGTTCACCACCGCTATTCACATGATGTTTGTCGTCTCCATGTACGAGTAAACTTCTAGTTTTCATGGATATGGATGAAATTTGGTATGCATAGGAGCTGAAACATTAATAAGGATGTATGATTTTCTGTTGAATATTTGGTTTAACAGCCTTCGGGCATGTTGTGAAGGGCCCACTCAGCATTTTTTCCACAAAGCCATGAAGCATATTACTGTAATTGTTGAGATTAAGATGTCGAAGTAATTAGAGGTGACAGTAAAAACCTCAATTCCGTGCATTTATGATTGGTAAGGGAGTAACATAGAACCCTTGGCGAGGTCGCGTCCACCGGGAAACCCTTAATTCCATAGTGAGAACCAATGTGGGGAAACTACGGTACTGGTGTGTGTGGTACGAAGTCTACGTAGAGTAAAACATATTCTATACCCGGATTCGCCCTATGAAAAATATCAAGAGTGACTCAAATATCCAACTAGAATTATCTACAACATATGTTACGATAAACACATACCAATTGAAATTCCACACTCCCCGAGAACGCTTTAATCTCTTATAGTTTCAAAGTTTTACTAGTTCTGTGGTGCTCATTTAATATTTTCCGTGTTAATTACTTCTAGTCCGCACTCTATTCAAAATAATAATTTACTTTCGCCTGCACTTTGCTTTGAGTTTACAATTACCTTACACGCACAATTTCATAAGTCTCTATAAAGCACAAAGTCCAATCTTGTGCTATCTCTGAGATTGATACTCTTATTTCGAAAAGGCTACAACTAAACCCTGATATTTTTAAAATATATGTTGAACATATCTTCGCCATAAACAAAACCTTTTTTAAATCATACTAAACTATTTATTAAAATATATTTTTACTTCTAATTAGGGTTTTCTTAATTCATGAATATCTTTTAAAATTCTAAATATATTTTCAAATCTTAGAACATTTTTTGAAATTCTATTTTTTAAATTCTTCAACATTTTTAAGATCTATTTTTCAATGTTGTGAATATATATTGAATTTTGAAGCATATTTTTAAATTTTAAAAACATTTTTCATATTCTTAGTATTTTTGTGAAAATTAAAAAAATTAAAATATATTCCACATGTTTTGAAAATGAAAAAAAGGAAACAAAATAAAAAGAGTGGGAAAAGGAAACAAGAAAAGCTCTAGCTAGAATTGGCCCGGCCCGTTGGTGCTCTCTTCTAGCGTTGCCTTGCATGGTGATGTGCGCATGAGCTATGCCTCGCATTACATGAGACGGAAGTTTCTCTCGCTGAAGGGAATCTTTCCTCGCACAAGCAACTGGGTCGGCATATCAATGCACTTTTAAAACAAAAGGAGGAGAAAAAGGAGCACATGCGGGGATCGATCCCAATACTTCTAAGGAGAAGTCTGGCGCTGCAAGTCACTCCGCACGCTTCGCGATCGTGCCAAGTAGTAGGGGGCCGTCATTCTTGAGGCAATTCGAGACGGTTTTCTCATGTTTTTTTTCTTTCCTTTTATGTTTCTTTTGTTTGTTTTCTTTTTCTTCTTTATTTTTTCTTCTTTTTTCATTCTCTTTTGCATGTATTTCTTTAGTTTTATTTTTCATTTTATTTTTTATTTGGTTTATTTTGTTTCTTTTTCTTTGTTTTATTTTTTATTTTGGTTTTCATTCAACAATTCTTGTATATGTCAACAACATTTTTCTAATACACGTCTAAGATTTTTTTAATAAACAATAACATTTTTTAGTATATGGTCAAAAATAATTCCATACATATTTTACAAAAAATAAATGCTTGAGTAACATTATTAGCATAAAAGATTAACATTATTTCATACATGGTCAATATTTTTTCTATACATCTTTTTAAATGCTTGATTAAATTTTTTCAAATAAAACTATTTAAAACTAATAATACATGGTCAAAAAAATGATTGCTAATTTAACATTTCCCAAACGCTTGATTAACACTATTCGAACACTTGTTCAACAATTTATTTCAAATGCTTGATTAAAACTTTTATATATATGACTTAATTTGTCATTATTTTTTAAATACATGGTCAACATTTTGTATACATATTTAACATTTCCCAAATGCTTGAGTAAAGTTTTTCAAATATTTAATACATGACCAACAATTCATCTATACACGTTCAAAAATTTCTGGATACAAGATTAACATTTTTCAAATACTTGTTCAACATTTTTTAAATATTCGTTCAAGATTTTTCATATGTTTTTTGTAGTGTGTTTTTCGTAATATGTACATTTAGAATATTGTAAAGTATCAGAAAAGGTAAAAATAAAGCAAACAATCAAATACAGAAAACGTAAAAAATATAAAGGAGGTTGTGGCCTCCCAGGCGCGAGTGCCGGTCCATCTCGCTCACCGCTTCAGAGAGTCTGAATCTGGACTAGTTCAAGGCGAGATATAGGGGCGTCCGCTGACAAATGCGGGCATCCAACAGGAGGTGGGATGTCCTATTCTGCGCGTACCTCGGCACGAAGCCACCTAGCACATACCCCCACACAAGCTAGTTTTTGTACGCCCGCCCATTTTCGGATTTCATCTCCACCAGTTTTGGGAAAGTTCTATATCCTTTGGTGAATTGTTTTTTTTCTTTCCTTTCCTTTTCTTCTTATTCTTTATTTTCCGTGTTATATTTCCCTTGCGTGTTTTATTTTTCTTTCTTGTTTTTATTTTAATTTCCAATAATTTTCAAATTCGGGAACATATGTTTGAAATCTTCAATTTTTTAATTGAATATCATGAATATTATTTTTGAAATCTTGAATATTTTTAAAATCATGAACATTTGTTTAATAGCAACCATTTTATGAATCCATGAACATTTTTTGAAATTACCTATATTTTTTGGAACTTGTGAATTTGTTTTTGAACAGACAAACAATTTTGAAATTTTTCGAACATTTCTCTTGTTGACGAGTTCCATGATTTTTATTAAATCTGTGAACATTTTTCTAAATTTGGGAACACTATTTGATAATTCCGGACCATTTTTGAATGTTCTGAACATTTTCCAAAAATTCATGACGTTTTTTAAAATTGCAATAAAAATCAACTCGAGATTTTTTATATTTGAATCAGTTTTGAACATTTTTTGAATTCACGAATTATTTTTACACAGAAAAAACAGAAAATTGAAAAATAGTAATAAAGAGAAAACAAAGGGGTTTCCCACCCCTACACATTAGCTAGGCCTTGAGGTCTCATGGGAGTGCCAGGCGGTACACGCTCAACTAGAGTTCGGAGCGTAAGTCACCATATAGGAGGTCCCTGGTAGGTCTCCAATAGGGCACCCCTATGGCTTCATTATAGCGAGTCCTAGGAACCATCGCGTGAATGGGTGTCCTAAATGGGCCTACCATGGCCCATGCAAGACCACAGCCTGATTTTCTACGTTATTTACTTTTGTTTTTTGCATTTTGCTTTATCTTCTTATTTTTTTATACTTTCAAGCTCTAGATAAAACATTTGAAAAAAATTAACCAAGAATTTGAAAATATTAAATGTGTATAAATAAAATGTTTATGAAGTATACACAAAATGTATACAAAATACAATCTGTATGAATTTCTTGATCACGTATTTAAACAACGTTAATGTACCATTTGTGAAAAATATTGAACAAGTATTCAAAAAATTTAATCATGCATTTATCAAAAAAATCAAATGTGTATTGGAAAAACGTTTACCTTGTATTAAAAAATGATAATTTTTTATCATGTATATAAAAACGTTAATCAAGCGTTTGAAAAAAATGTTGCAATTATTTAAAAATATTAATCAACCATTTAGAAAATTCTAAATGTGTATGTAAATAAGTTTACCATGTATTGGAAAATGATAATCTTGTATTTGAAAAATGTTAATCAAGCATTTAGAAGATTTATAAAGAAATTGGAAAAAATATATTGACCATGTATTCAAAATATGTTAATCTTGTATTTGAAAAATATTTGAAAATATGTACAGAAAAAATGTGAACCATGTATTTAGAAAAATGTTAATTTTTTATTTAAAAATGTTAAACTTGTATTTAAAAATGTTAAATGTGTGTGTGTGTGTGTGTGTGTGTGTGTGTGTGTGTGTGTGTGTGTGTGTGTGTGTGTGTGTGTGTCAAAAATGTGTACATACATGCAATGAAAATCTGAGGGAAAGAAAATAAAAACAGTTAAAAAACGAGAAATAAAGAAACAAAACCGAAGAAAAATGAAATAAAAGAAAAAATCAAAGAAAAATAGTAAAAATAGAAACAGAAATGAAGGAAAACCTGTGGCAAAAACCCGGAAGCCAGTGGAAACCCCGACTCTTTTACTTCAGGATACCCGTGCACTACGAGTATAATACGAATTCGACGATGACTTAGTGGCTAGATTGCTACGCTGAAAGTCTGAAACATGGTGATCCTGGGATTGAACCCTGCGCTCTCCCTTTTTCTCTATTCTATTTTCTTTAAGTGCAATATTGGGTTGGCCTGTTACGGTAGATGCTCGACGCAAGAGAAGCTACCATCTCGCTATAAGCGAGACATAGCTCATGCGTCTCATGCACGGCTTTGTTGACTCTGTCCAACATAACAATGGATTCTCGTAGTTTTGGGCGGAAACTCAACATCCACCATGTTTCCCAAAATTGTCTAAAACTAACATGTTGCCCTAAAAACAACCACCATGTTTTTGGTCCATGAGGCACTAGACGGATTACTAGCATAATACCCGTGTGTTTCCACTGGCAAAAAAAAGTGAGTGGAATACCTCCATGAGTGTTGTGGGAAGCGCCAATGTTCCTCTCACGCCTTTTCCTTTCTCTATTAACCACTATGTGATTTAAGGATCCATCGGTTGCATCCCACTTATGCACGACAATGAGGAGTGAGCAGGTGTGTCAATATTGGCAGTGTGCACCTCTAGGTGAGGGGAATGCAGAGGGCCAGGTTGAAAACGACGACACCATGATCGGGTTTATGAGGTTTTACAAATTCAAAAAGGAAAAAATAAAAATACTACAGTTGCGTTCAATTTTAGAAGTTCGAGTTTTCCTTCGAGCTTCTAAATAAGAGGTCAAGAGTTAGCAAAATATATATTGCAAGAAAAGGGAAGGCCTTTATTCAAGAGACTTTATGCAGGTGAGTCTTAACCTTATGAACCTAAAATAAATTGGCTTCATCCACAAGCACTGAGTAAGTTTAATTTTTTGTAGGAAAAGTAACAAACACGTGTCGTTCGCCAAATTATAATCCCAGCCTATTTTTTATGGATTTTTTTTGCGGGGGTAAAAGGATTGTATTACTCAAGAGCACACGAATTCATCCCTACACAGACTAGGGACATTAGCAGGTCCAGAGCGGAGCCAGACCACAGTACGGTTCTCCGTTCGACCGAAGTTTGCTAACACATGACTAACATTATTTTGCTCTCTAGAGATGTGAGTAACACAACACTCCCTTGTACCCATAAGACTCTTTACTTCTGAGACCACCATCGCGTGCTGGGAACGATCCGGTCCTTTTGCCTTGATCATCTGCACGGCCTGCATACTGTCACACTCCAGGATAATCGGCAACTCCGTCCACTGCAAAGCTAGGCCGAGTCCCTCCGTGCACCCGGCCAACTCAGCGTGCAATGGGTCCGGGCATGACCGAAGCGAACGGCATGCAGAGAAAATGATGGCGCCGTCGTGCCCGCGCAAGATCATGCCGGCACCGGCGCTTCCATCCTCGTGTGAGAATGACCCATCCACGTTGAGCTTCGCCCAACCTTCCGGAGGCGGGCTCCACTTGCGCTGAGACTTCCAGCCAACGTCCACATGCGATATTGGCTGCTCCGCTCCCTCTAGTTGGATGACCATCTTTCCCTTGTCCCAGTCCCCGGCCGGGTATTGTTGGATCCCTAACAGTGAGGTGACGTAGCTTTGAAGGAACCGTCGGGACACCTCCATGGGTGGCGGTGTCTTGTCATGTTGGATCTCGTTACGCACGTGCCAGCACCTCCACATAAGCATGAGGACTCTGAGGCGGTCGCCCTCGTCACACTCTGCGATGAGATTCAGGAACCACTCCGGTCCTGTATTGCGGATTGATTTAACATCAGGAATCCGCCAAACTTGCGCCATGGCTTGCCACAGATCAACAGCTCTTGGGCACCTGCAAAACACGTGAAACGTGTCCTCGCGCTCGAGACCACAGAGAGGGCACACGTCAGTAAGCTCCATCTGGCGTGCAAATTTATTTGCCCAAGTTGCGAGAGCATTCGTAGCCACACGCCAACCAAAAACACGCACCTTTGGAGGAGCAGGGCACCTCCATAAAAATGCCCAGACGGCACGTCGCCCGTCCGGTGCCCTGCTCGCCGCGACTGAAGAGGGACGCAACTTGTCCTCGAGCGCCAGCCGGTACGCACTACGTACGGTGAAGATACCGGTACGTTCAGCCCCCCAAGCAATAAAGTCATCGCCTAGCCGTGGAGAGGCCTTTATCTTCATGATATGATGGACGTCAACAGGCAAAAAGTACTGCTGCAGTAAGTCTGACCGCCATGCACCCGTCTCATCAAGTAATTCGCTGACCCTTCGTAGTCTACATCTACCTTGTTGCGATATTGGAGGGCGACCAGTGGGCTGAGGGATCCAAGGGTCCCTCCAAATGCGAACCGATCTGCCATTACCAATACGCCAAATCAGGCCTTGTTTCAAAAGCTCCAACCCATGGACGATGAACTGCCAAGTTTGTGATGCATTTGTGGAGAAAACCGTGTCCTCTAGCCGTCCATTAGGATAGTAACGTGCTTTCAAGACTCTTGCGCAGAGGCTCTTAGGGTTGACGAGCAATCTCTAGGCTTGCCTTGCCAACAGGGCTTGATTGAACATCCTAAAATCCTTGAAACCCATCCCACCAGCAGCTTTTGGCCGCAGCAAGTGATCCCAAGCCTTCCAGTGCGTCTTCCTCTTCCCTCTGTATGCGCCCCACCAGTAGCTACGGATCATGCGTGCAAGGTCATCGCATGTGCTTCTTGGGAACTTGAAAATGCTCATAAGGAACGTCGGAAGGGCTTGTGCTACGGCCTTGATAAGGACCTCTCTTCCTGCCTGAGACATGAGCTCCCCCCATTGGATTATTCTCTTGGTAAGCTGCTGCTGAACGCTCTTCAATTTCCCTTTAGATAACCGGCCATTTGGAGTAGGAAAACCAAGGTACTTCTCTTCAAAGCTCGCGTTGACAACCTCCAAAGTGTGCATCACCTCCTGTTTGTTCACCTCCAAACAGCTTGGCCCAAACATAATGGAACACTTGTTCGGGTTTACAATCTGGCCGGTCGCTGCTGCATACCACCCAAGAACGGCCCTCACATGAGTAGCCTCCACTGCATTAGCTCGGAAGAACAAAAGTGTGTCGTCCGCGAATAAGAGGTGGGAGATGCCCGGGGCTTGAGGGCAAACACGCAGCGGCGAGATACGGGTAGCTTCAATCTCCTATTTCAGTAAAGCATCCAAACCATCAGCGACAAAAAGGAATAGGAAAGGTGAGAGGGGGTCTCCCTGTCGTAACCCACAGGACGGCGCGAACGAATCCGAGAGGGCTCCATTGATTTTCACATTATATCTCACCGAGGTGACACACTCCATTATCCACGACACCCACCGATGAGAGAAACCCAACGGTTGCATCATTCGCTCCAAGAACACCCAGTCCACTCTGTCATATGCCTTCGATAAGTCCAACTTGTACGCACAGAAACTCCGCTCTGGATCCTTTTCCTGTTTTATTGCATGAAAACACCCAAAGGCAATTAAAGCGTTGTCGGTGATTAGCCTCCCTGGTACAAAGGCGCTCTGCACCGGGGATACGAGCTCATCCATCATAGGTCGTAGCCTGTTCACTAGGCACTTGGCAATGACCTTGTAAATCACATTACAGAGGCTAATCGGTCTGAAATCTGTGAGCCGAGTTGGGGTGTCAACCTTTGGGATTAGTACAATGGTGGTGCTGTTCACTCCTTCAGGCATCACCCCAGTATCAAAAAACAACTTAACAGCAGCAATAATCTCACTCTTGAACACCGCCCAATGTCGCTGAAAGAATCTCGCTGGAAAACCATCGGGTCCGGGCGCTTTCAACGGCCCTATTTGGAACATAGCATTGGAAATCTCCTCGTCCGTGAACTCTCTGCATAATTCGTCGTTCATTGCGCTGGATACCTTGGGTTGAATGAGCTGTAACACATCTCCAGGATCAAGCAGAGGGTTAGCTGAAAATAAATTCTGGAAATAAGTATTACCGAGCTGTAGCATCATATGTTGTTCGGTGTGCACCACACCCTGCTCATCTGTTAGACTTTTTATTCTATTTTTCCTAGCTCTCCACACTGCCTTACGATGAAACATTTGAGTATTCCGGTCGCCCTCCTTTATGGAATTGATCGTGCTCTCTCTCCATCAAATTTACAACGTGAGGAATATTCATAAGCATTTAATCCGTTGCATTTGTGTTCATTAGCATGTCCTTCTAGAGAGGGAGAGAGAGGGAGAGAGAGAGAATGGTAGGGAATTTTGAGTAGCACATGCCTTGTGGTTCAAGATGGTAATGGTTAATCGTTACTCGCATCCCCGTGGGTAATTACTCTATCAGGGGATGTGGATGTTCCAGTTTTAGTGCCCACGGGAAGCTGGCGGGTCAAACACCTTACCCATCACACAAGACACGGATGGGGATGGGATAGCATTACCCGTGACCGTTACCCGCCTTGCCTGTGAAGGCCTTACATGTGGGATCCAAAATTAGTAGAGCCAAGGTCATTTCCACCCTTACACACCCAAATTTACACCCATCCTACCCATTTGGCCAAAATCCCTAACCTAACCACAACATATTGTTTATTGTGCTGAAATGCTATTTTTTTCTACTGAAATGCTATCGAAGGTTGTTGTTGATTGGGTGTATGGGTTTCCCCACGAGATAAAAAAACCCGACGGGGATGGGGACGGGAATATTTTTATCCCCCAAACGGGTATGGTGATGGGGACGGTGTTAGAGCACATTTCTCCATGTGTGGTTTTGGTAATTGATGACATCCCTATGGACTAATGGTTGCTTTGAGTTTTACTTCAAGGATTTGTCCATAGGCATTTCTTGAAGTCCATTTTTTGGTTTCAAGGAGTTTATGTGATGACCAAGGTGATATTCAAGGAATTATCCAAATATTGGTCATGTCAGAGTTGAGCTTATTGCATGCATGTATTGAAGAAGAAGATTGTGTGAACATTTATGGTTACCATCAAGACATCATCTTTATGAAGAGAGAAGATAAGATACAAGGTTGATCAATACTAAGGCAAAGAGTGATTCAATTTGATCAACGCACAAAGCATAGAAGATGTACCAAGCGGGATCAAGTAATCTCATGGTATGGTAAGTATTGTCCATTACGCTTTGTGTACTAACCCATGATCTTTGTGAGTGTTCTTTGTGGGGTTAGGTACGTTTCCATGGGCATGCATCAAAAGTAAGATCTCATACAACCCATGGAGGATGACATCAAGTGGTGATCGTCATCATGGTTGAGGTATGCAAATTCAAGTGAAGCATCACGAAGAGATCACATGCTTGCAACTTGCCGTCCATTATGGTAATAATGGACATGTGAAGATGTGCCGAAGAGAGGTTCATCCATAGTGGAGTATGGGGAGCAATCTACTAGTCTTCATCGAGCCAGCGCAATCAAGAAAGGTAATCCATCTTGAGGAGGACAAGATCGTCATCATCTAACTCAAGTGGACTATGTGCAAGGCAAAGGTTTGACCTTGATAGGTTTTTCTATTTTACCGGTCTCATGGTGGTAGTTGGGAGACCGGTTATAGGATCGATAGACGTACTATCAAGGGGGGCTATCGAGTGAGTAGCTTGATCGTATCGTTCGTTGAGAGCTCAAACCATTGCATTCTTGGCATCATCATCTTTTGTGGTTATTGTCTGGCTTTTCTCTTTGTGGGTCTTAGAGCTTATGGTCATCTTCATGACAAGCTCGAGTTCATCGAAAACGGAGTTCATATGCATCTTCTATGATGTTTTCGATGTTAGAGTTTTTGCCGGTTCTTCATTCATAGAGGTTTCGTTGTTGGATAGCTCTTGTCGTCCTCTATCCAACAAGTTTGAGTTTGCTTAATTCGGAGCTCGTATGCGAAAGTTATGACAGTTCAGGTTTTATTGTACTCATCTGTTTGCTTTGTCATCTTTGTTGCACTCCCACGGTAGTACTGCTCTGGGCAAGCGGTAGTACCACCTATAAGCGGTAGTACTGCTCTGAGCAAGCGGTAGTACCGCCTATAGGCGGTAGTTCCCCTATCCAGTATCGCTGGTACTACCACTGCCTCTGCGGGTCTTGTCTTTTCGTGTCGGACTGTGCAGTAGTGGCACGGTAGTGTGAAACAGTACCGCCTACAAGCGGTAGTACCGCCCGTCACTACCGCTCCACTTCCGCTTTTAAGCGCTAGTACCGCTAGGGCGAGCGGTAGTACTGCTCCGGTGGCACTATCCCCTTGTGGCTCCTTGCCATTGCCCTGTTCTATGGGTACTACCGTCCGAGCGGTAGTATCACTCTCCGGAGCGGTAGTACCGCTTGTGTGCGGGTTGAGGGGGTAATGGTTGAATTTTTCTCCACCTATAAAAGGGGGTCTTCTTCCCCAATGGCTCTTATCTTTTGAGCTCGTGTTCTTCCCCCATTGCTGACCTTCTTCGAGCTTGCTATCTCTCAATCCCTCCAATGATTCTTGCTAGTTCTTGAGGGAAAAGAGAGAGGAGATCTAGATCTACATTTCCACCAATCACTTTCTCCTCTATGTGAGGGTAACCCCTTGGATCTAGATATTGGAGTTCTTTGTGAGCTCCTTGTTCTTCCTCTCATATTCCTCCATAGCTTTTGTTGTTGTGGTGGAATTTGGGAGTGAGGGACTTGACTACTTCGTGTGTTCTTGCCATTGCATTAGCTGCATCGGTTTGAGTTCTCCACGGTGATACGTGGAAGTGAAGTTTGAGAAGCTTATTACTCTTGGGTGCTTGGGCACCCTAAAGCTTGTTCCTCTTGGGTGCTTTGGCACCCTAGACGGTTGGTGGTGTCTCGGAGCTCAATCATTGTGGTGTAAAGCTCCGGGCAAGCGTCAGGGTCTCCAATTAGGTTGTGGAGATTGCCCCGAGCGATTTGTACGGGTTCCGGTGACCGCCCCCAAGGGTTACCAAAGCGTACGGGTTTGGTGACCGCCCGCAAGGGTTATCATTTGTACGGGGTCGGTAACCGCCCTCAAGGGTCCCTTAGTGGAATCACATCATCTTGCATTGTGGGAGGGTGTGAGGAGATTACGGTGGCCCTGGTGGATTCTTGGGGAGCATTGTGCCTCCACACCACTCCAAACGGAGATTAGCATCCGCAAGGGTGTGAACTTCGGGATACATCATCGTCTCCGCGTGCCTCAGTTATCTCGTACCCGAGCCCTTTACTTATGCACTTTACTTTTGTCATAGCCATATTGTTTCATGTTATATATCTTGCTATCACTTCGTTATTTATCTTGCTTAGCATAAGTTGTTGGTGCGCATAGGTGAGCATAGTTGTTTTAGGTTTTGTGCTTGACAAATTAAACGTTAGTTTTATTCCGCATTTGTTCAAGCCTAAACCGTAAATATTTTAAAGCGCCTATTCACCCCCCCTCTAGGCGACATCCACGTCCTTTCACACGGGCATGGGAAGGTTGTCGCGGGGACGGGGATAGGAGTCCAATACCCGCTTGGGTAATCCCTATTGCCTGCCTGACTCGTGATAGTTGAGCTTGGAGTGGTTGAGGAGGCCTAGCCTCTGCGCGTTAGAACGAAACAGAGGTAACAACCACTATTGTTCTCAAGTGCGACATAACCAGCGGGGAAGATTGAGTGTATTGGATGGCAGTCAGCATGAGGGTGCAGGTGGAATTGACCATGTAGGAAGGGTTGGGAATAAGGGTGGATGGGCTAAGCGGTGGTTTTGGCAAGCTCGTGGATCAGACCGGACCAAAAAAGCTAGACCGAATGAAAATATTGACGTGTCCTATCTATGAAAATAGGCCTCAAAGTTGACATGTTCAGTCATGCTTTGGCCTAGTCCATCTTAATCTGACCAAAGGGCTTGTCCGATCTCGCATATTCATCACCCCCAAGGCAAGCCCAATTTCACCTCACACTCCTTGCTTGCTGGCGCTGACAACATGAAGGGAGGCGACGCCCCTTCTTCCGCACTAGTGCTGGCGATGACCCACTCGGAGTGGTAAGATCTGAGCCGTCGCGACTAACAGCCACACATGCCACGCCTCCTCCCGTACGGCTGCGTCCCTCCATGAACACGTCTTCATTCGCACTGGTGCGCCCCGGTCGGGCACTGCTTGTCGATTCGATACGACCCTTCTTCTTTCCTGTTATTCAGTCAAACGAAAAAAACAGAAAGAATGAGATAAATGGTTTTCGATCCGATACGACCTGTCATCCAACGAAACTGATGCGACATCCACGTCCACTACACCTACGAACCGAAATCAAATCCATGTCAGAGTTGATCCACTAATCATGGCAAGGCACACAGAAAATAAGGGGCTCACGCTCTACATTATATGCATGTAATAGAAAAACAATTAATTAAACATGGAACAAACATGTGCAGGTTTACGACTCACAGGCAGGCGCCGCCGAGTCTCCTCTCGCGTCGACGCGCCTCGCCCCGCGTAGTCCAATGGTCGTCTACGCCATCCAGGTGGTGATCCCAGTGGGAGAGGATCCATGTGGCACAGAGGACGACGGAGATGGTGGGCGTAGGCCATACTTGAACAAGAACCAAGGCAGCACATGTACCCGTTGCTCCCACCCCAGATCACCTCTATGCTCAAGACCTCCCTACTCCATTTGTGAAGCATGAGTATCCACATAAATTCAGTGTTGCGCGTACGACCATGGAAAAAATGAGAGAAGTTGAAAGAGAAAAAGACATGCTAGAGCGGATGAAATTGGAGCTCACTCCCTCGAGTCGCAGCTTCCCTCTGTGCCCAACACATGCACGTCTTCCCACCATTGGTCACCTGTTTGTAGTGCCCGTTCTCGTCCTGGCTCACCCACCACTGTCAGTATTGCCCGAGTAAGGGAACTCGAGTGTGCTGTCGTGATGACATCACTACCGCGGATCGATCACACAACCACCTCATTTGGCCGCAGATCCATGCTGGCTTGGCACGTCACCCAACCATAGACCGGTTGGTAGGCGCCGCCAATCATCCCATTGTTGCTCGCCGACACATCGGTGGTGCAGCCCCTCGACGAAGCAGCAGCAACATTATCTGGCACCTGTGGATATATCTTTCTCGTGGGCAGTTAGGGGTTAGCCGCACTGGAGCATGAGGCGGCGAGATGAAAGATCAGTCGTGTCGGGCACTTTTAATGTGTCGCGCAAGGGTAGTAAACTTCCGATTCTGTGGAAGTTAACTATGTATGGAAAGAGTCTAAAGAGGAGGGATCGGTACCCATATTTGTGGTGGGCCTCATGCCAAGGTAGGCTTTCGTATGTGGAAAATGAAAACTACCAATTGGTGGAAGTTAATTTTGTATGGAAAATCAGATGGGAGGTGGGTTTTATATTTGCATAAAAGTCAGATAGGTGTGAGTGAATGATAAGTTCGACAATGGGAGGGATACCAAACGACATACGGATTGAGCTTTAATAATAGTAGAAATATGTGATTTGGTAAGTAAAAAAATATGTTATTTTGTAGTATTAGGAAAGTTATGATTGTCATTTAGTAGATGACGTAATGCGTGGGATTGACGATTTGTTATTAAGAAATATCTGATTTTATTTTTGAAAGTTATCGAGAAAAATCTTACGTCTGTCTTTTAGAAAGGTGATGTCACATATATGATCCGATTTCCGCGACCGCTTCACCGGGCTACGGCGTCGCACACCCATCCTCGCGTGTGTGACGGCTGAAATTTCCGATCTGCGATGGTGTGCCGGGATCAAGCGATGAGGGCGGCGGCGCGTCGAGCTCTGCAGGTATTGACCCCCCTCCTCCTCCCCAACAACACGTCTCCTCTATATTAGAGCACATCCAATCCACTATTAGTTAACACCCGTCCCAGATTTCTTTCATGGCAAATTCAAAGTCTGTCATGTGTACCTCTAATGCAGGAATATGAGTTAATGGCACATGAGAAGGATTGATCAAACGCTCTAAGCATGTCATGTGTACCTATAATGCCTCCATGCAAGCTGTCAATTGATTTGTTTTATTGTGAAAACTGCAAATTTGTTAAAAAAATGCTTAAACGACCAATTTCAGTGCAACATTTTGTTTTTCTTATATGTGTTATCTCTTGCAATCTGCATCGAATGTGGTATGCTGATGCCATGTTTGCTGATTTTGATTTGAATTGATCTTCTCAAGGAAACCGTGTTCAATTGGCATGTTCTGCTTTGGACCAATCTTTCTGGAAATCTGTGTGGGTTCTTATCTGGCTGGTTGGAATAGTACAAATTTGGATAGCTTGCTTTCTGTGAGCAACAACTTGAATGTTGAAATGTGATACAGTACATACATAATGCAAACAACATGTATCTCTTCTAATTTCACATGTGCAGAGAGAACTTGCCATACGATGTTGTCCTCTTGACAGTAGTATGAAATTTAGAAATTATCTTGTTATCTTTGCCCACTATGATTTTTTAGACTAATAATGGTAGTGCAAATTTCAGTTAGAGCTTGCAGAGTTCTAAAATATGTTGACCAAATCGTTTCTTCGAAACCTGGTTCACAAATACTATGATCTTGCTACTAGCTTCTATGAGTATGGTTGGAATGAATCCTTCCACTTTGCTCACAGGTGAGTACTCTTATCAAAAGAATAAATAATTGGTCTTTCATTCTTCACGAAAATTTCATCATCTACTTACACCTAATTATATGTTGCCTGATAGTTCCAGTCCATTGGGTTTTCATGTGCTCGCCTATGAGATGAATCTACATGTAAAAGATCAAAATTTGTCATGACTCACAAAAGTTGTTATGATCTACTAATCCTCCCTTATAAATCAACGGGTTGGTACAAAATCTAGGAATGAGTTCCTATTAGTCTACCATTATTCTTCTGTTTCAAAATCGTTCCACTGATTTCTTGCTTATATACTGATTGCAGATTTATTTAAAGTTTAATTTGCAATATTATCCAATCAAAAGTGTTTGCAACCATTGTTTAAACCAATATGAGTCCATGCTCTGTCCTTTTCCTGCTGGCTTTATTCTTCCTCATATATAAATGCATGGAAGGACTGTACAGATGATTACTTGTTCTCAAGGCATGGAAAGGAGAGTCAACATTCAAGTAGAAGGCATGTATAGTGTAATAGTTTGAAAAATACTAAAACTCTCCCAAAAAGGAGTGATGGTCCCCTCCTTGTTTTGACGATAATTGGTTGAAGCAAGCAGTACGCTCAGCACCATACAAATAGTTAGGGTAGGGTGCATCATACTCTGATCTGGTTGTTAGTGTGATGATTCACGGCTCGGCATTCATCACTTTGACAGTAGTCCTTGGTTTGTGTGAATTGCAGGTGCTTTGAAATTAATGTCTAATTCAGTTTTACTTGCAATTCTGATTAGTTTGAATACGTACCAACTAGCATGACTATTGAAGATCCATTTATTCCCTCTGTACTGAAATATGTAACACATAACGTACTGTTCTAGCATTGTAGTCAGTTTTATTGTTATATTGTGCAATTTAGATAGTGGATGATGAAGTTAGTGTTTAGCTTAGCAATTACCATAATAGTTTCTGTTCTTTTCACACGTCATTTGCATCCAACTTTAGTAAGCGCTTTAAGCCAGATATCCAGCTGATGGTAGAAAGCATTTCTTCAGTCGGATATCTAGAAAATCGGATGAGTTACCTATGAAGCCCCTTCTGATAGTAGGTCTTAGAGCAGGATGGCAAGAGACTTTATCTTATTGCACATAAGGTTAGCGATGTATTGTGACATCAGACTCCACAGTCCAAGTACCTTTCCTATTTTTAGGTTTAGTATTTTAAGTTTGGGTAAAGCAACCTAATTAGAGTTTGATAACCAACACTCTATGCTCACTTGTGCACGAAGAAGCTAGGTGATCTGCACTTTTGATGGTTATGTCAAGTTTAGATGCTTAGAGCATTGGCAACCAGATGTGTAAGGCAACGGCAACACGCCCATCGCCCGTGGTTTGTCATTTCTTAGTCATCAACCAAACAGTAACAGTAAACTGTTCAAACTACTATTCCCATCTTATATTGAAAATTTGAGAAGAATCGAAAAAATCTAGAGTTTCCAACCTAATCATGGATTAGTTTTCATTAGGTTTCTATTCGTATTTTTTGGTATTGGATTTTATACAAAAAATGACAAGGATAGGCCAAAAATCAAGGATATGTTATATGGCCCTTGTTCATACTTGGAACTACGATATGATGGATTGTGCTTGCTATTATTGAACGTAAGGATACAATTCTTTCTTGTTGCACATAATTAAGCAAAGGTGAGGAGCAGCTATCGCTGCCTTCCCATAGACTCTTCGGCACATCATATAGGTTTTGCGGCTCCTCAGCGTCACAACCAGGCAACAACGACAATCCTCGGTGGTGTTGGTTGGACCCCTGTACCCAGCTCCTAACTAAACAAGTTTCGTTGATCCAGGTAAGCATGGATGGACCCCTGTACCAAGCTCCTAACTAAACAAGTTTCGTTGATCCAGGTAAGCATCATCTACGTTGACCTTCTCTTTTGTGTACGATCCTCATGCTGATTTGGTCTAGCAAAGGTACCCTGGAGGCCTATACTAGGAAACTGAACTACAAGAACATTTATTTTTCAAATTTGCTTTAGGGTCGATCTCTCTAAAGAAGAAGATAAGGATTGCCAACGAAACGATTCGAAAACAAGAAGCCGTAGATCAATTGCCAAATAGGGCGCGGCTCTGTAAGAATCGGCGACAATTCATAGTGCCTAGGACTTAAGGTTGAATGACCAACTGATTGAACTTATTTACAGCATTAGTAGAAACCTTGAAAAACGAGTATTTTGGCACATGTAGGAGTATAAATTCTTGTGTTTCTATGAGCACATTTCTGGAAGAATTTATGTTCATGGAACTAGTCATTTTTTGTGTAAAAAGGCCGATACTATTCTACACGTGTTTAGCATGGGCAAACAAATGTTCCTTTGAATGGTGCAAAGTTATCCTTTTTTGCACTCATTACTAGATATATGGATAACTGCTTCGAATAGTCACTGCAATCCTTTGCTTATGATCTTTTTTTTCTTTGGCAGACAACCTAGAAGCAATGGGTTGTGAAATGAGATAAATTTAAAACATATAGAGAACGGAGAAACTGAAATGAGAAGTATCTAGAAGCGCCTTGGTCTGCCTTGAGTTTAGACAAGGGGAAAAGCAAAGTGCATTGTTGTTCTTATGATACTTGTATCTGGAAATTGTTTAACAACAAAATGGAAGCAATTTTGTAATAGTCAAGCAGATTGTCTACAAGTTACTAAGAGATAATTAGTCAAGCAGATTGTTTATAGCTTAATAAGAGATAATTAGTCAAGTAGATTGTTTATAGCTTAGTACTAAGAGATTATTGGTCAAGCAGATTGTCAAGCAATTTTGTAATAGTCATGCAAATTGTCAACCAATTTTGTAGGAGATAATTAGTCCTCTTTCGATTTGCATAATGTGTCGAAGTATAGCTTTTCTCGAAACACATTTGAAGTCGAAGTGGAATCTTATTGTTTTGGAATATAGTATACACGTGATTTTTTTCATGCGAGGCAAGGAAAGAAACTTTGTATGATGTAAGGTGATTCCTCTATAGGGTAAGAAATGTAAGGAGATATTTGTCTACATACAATCATAATTGCATGCTACCCTTATTTTTGTTAGTTATAATGTTGTTTTGATATATACCTATGTATAAGTTTGTTGTTCGTAGCAATTCACGAGCATTCAATTACATGATATATTTTCTTTCTAAAACGAATGATGATTTTTTCACATGATTTTACGTGTGTTGCACGTGCATGCTTACTAGTTTGTAAAAAGCATGATAACAGGCCCAAGCTAAGAGGTGTGCAACCCGTGCATAAGGCACATAGCCCACAGGTCACAGGGGCCTTGAAACGCTAACGCTACATGTATGCCTTCGTATTACTTTTTCAGGAGAAAAAAGACCGCTACGCAAGTCTACATAAGTATACTACTTCAGCCCACACGAGGGAGCCCATTGGGCCGACACGACACACCCCGTAATCCCACCTTGCCGCTTGGACCACTGGAGCTTCCCGATGAAAAACCCTATTTGCCGCTCTCAGCAGCAAACAGTCGGGGTTCCACACAGCCTATCGACGGAGGGCTCGAAGGTGGGCCGGCCGGTTACGCGTTCCAACCATACCGGTTTTGGGAACCTTCTACGAATGTTCCTAGCCGGGATTTTTCCGGTTTTGGAAACCTTCTAGAAGGTTCCTGAACCTTTTTCCTTTTTGTATTTTTTTTCATTTTCTCTTGCTTTTTTTGTTTCATTTTTTCCTGTATTTTTTTCTTTCTTTTTGCTGTTTTTTTCTATTTCAATGAATGTTTCAGATTTTTTTTAAAATCAAATTGTCGGATTATGTTCTTTTTTTAGAAAATGTTTCTGTTTTTAAGTTTTTGTTCAGAAATTTCATATAAGTTTTGAATTTCCAATTTTGTTCGCTTATTTTCAAATAATGTTCAAATTTTTAAAAAGTGTTCATCTTTTGAAAAAAATTACAAACTAAAAAATGTTCGGTTTTAGAAATATGTTCCTGTTTTCAAATTTTGTTCAAAAATTCAAAACGTATTCATGTTTCATATTTTTTTCAAAATTCAAAATTGTTCGTGTTTTTAAATTTTCTTCCGGAATTAGAAATTCCCCAGGAATTTTAGAAAAAATTCCCATTTTTTAAAAATGTTCACAAAATATGAAAAATGTTCCCGTTTTCAAAATTTGTTCGTAAATTCCGAAAACTTTGATGTTTTTAATTTTGTTCACATATTAAAATAAATATGGGATTTTTAGAAAATGTTATTATTTTCCAAATTTTACTCACAAATTTTCAGAATTGATGTCATTTTCAAATGTTTTCACATATACAAATTATTTTGTTCTGCATTTGATAAGTTGTACCCGTTTTCAAATTTTACTCACAAATTTCTAAAATGTTTGCATTTTCAATAAATGTTCTGGATTTTTTTTCCTGTTTTTTCAAAAAAATCTAATTTTTAAGAAATGTTTCCATTTTCAATATTTTGTTCACATATACATAAAATCTTCAGGATTTTCAAATTGTTCTCAGGTTCAAAATTTTGTTCTTCATTTCAAAAGTTGTACCTGTTTTCAAAATTTGTTCACCAATTTCAAAATTGTTTCGTTTTCCAAAAAATGTTGTGGAATTTGAAAATTTCTTCACGTTTTACAAAAAATGTTTCCATTTTCAATTTTTGTTCACGTGTACAAAAACTCTTCAGGATTTTCAAATTTTTCTCAGATTCAAAACATTGTTTTGCATTTAAAAAATTATACCTATTTTCAAATTTTGTTCACCAATTAAAAAAAATCGCATTTTCGAAGTATGTTCTAGAATTTGGAAAATTATTCACGTTTTACAAAAAAATGTTCAGTAAATTTTAAAATTTTTTGCGTATAGAAAATTATTTGGATTTTCAAAAGATGAAAAAAAATCAAGTTTTTTTACAAATTCATAAAATGTTCGAGAATTTAAAATCCATTCGCAGTTTCAAAAGGTGTTAATTTAAAATTTGGTTTGCGTTTGCCAAAAAGTATTCGTAATTTTAAAAAAAATGTTTACGGTTTTTCAGTAATGCTCAATTTATGCTGATGTTTTTAGTTCATTTGACTTCGCGCCACACATTTGTCACGAAGTCTTGGTAGATGGGGGTGGCTAGCATAATGCCTGCACAAACTAGAGGTCTATAGTTCGAATTCCAGCTCGGGCGAGTTCAATGGACCAGCCCAGTCGCGCGCATCCTGTGCGAAGGGACGTCTTTTTAACGCAGAATGCGTCAAATTTACCTATTTTTCGCCCGACCGCTCGCGCGAGTTCAATGGGCCGGCCCAGTCGCGCGCATCCTGTGTGAGGGGATGTCTTTTTTACGCAAAATGCGTCAAATAGGTGCTCCCCTTCTCGATCGCGGGAAGCCTGGACCGCCGACATCTCTTTGCCTGTTTGCTAGTAGTAGCCAGTTCGTATATGGGATGCCCTGAAAAAATCTGGACAAGCTCCAGCCCCCACGATCTGTCGCGCGACCGAGTCGATGCTCACACCTTCCTTCGTCCGGGAGTTCGACCTGGCAGCACCTCTCCTCCTTTGAACTTGTGAGTTGGGGCTTCTTTAACTTTTTCTCCCCTAATGAATTAGTGATTGATCCTCAATTGTGATTGATTCGGCGGCCGTTGAAATTTCATTTTTTCCACAAAGTAGAGCACACGGTCCAAGTGTCGAATAAGGAGCAGATGGATATAAACTGCTAGAGTTCGTATCCAGGAGCCGAGACAAATTTTATCCATCTCATCTTCTGCGGTTCTTCTTTGTTGTGTAATCCTTTAATTTTGTTCTCTTCGACCCATTTTTTATACACGTGCATGAATCATTTTAGACGTCTAGTGTTAAAAATTGATGTCTAGGCATTGCATCATGTCTATTTTTTAGTACCATAGGCCTCATTTTATAATTTCACAGGGTTCCGGATTTTGTCGGCCTAACCCTGCATGATAATATACGCACAACAAATCTGATAACCTACTTAGCCCATGCATGATAAATTTTTTATCAAAAAAGTCGTTGGAACATACAATATGTGATCTAATTTTGAAATTCTCGTCGTGACAGGTTTTTTATGTGAAAATATTTTCAATCGAACCAATAGTTTAAGCTATAAAATATTCTGAAATTTCGTAATACTAGAATGTAGGAAAACGTCGGTTTTTGGTCTCTAGTGTGCATGCACGTGCATGCGAGGAGGAAGTTGGAGGAACCATTTTCTATGCACTGATAATTCCATGTAAACAACTTGATAACTTATATATCACAGGTATGATAACTTGCATAGTACACGCGCGATAACTTTTTACCTGAATTTTTTTTATCAAAACATATTGACATGTGATCTAGTTATGAAGGTCTCGTCACTACGATTATTTTATATGAAAACAATTTTTAAATTAGACCGACGGTTTGAGTTACAAAACATTTTAAATTTTAAATTACATGAGAATCTTTGCTGGCGTCATCAACATCGTCTTACATGTATGTATACTTAAAATCACCCAAGCACATCACAGTATGCACTAGAAAATAGTCATGCTGGTCAAAATGCATGCATGCATAGAATCGTTCGGTAACGAAATAAATTCCGAACGATCGGAACGTATCAAAGCGCTTTATATTTTCCGATATTTCTCGCCCGCCCGAACGTTGTTTCATGCACTCAACCAGGCAAACACAACACTAGGATCCCTAAAAAAAACACTAGGAAATATGGATTTCTCTAGTCATCTAGTGTTGCAACTTGCAAGCGAGCGTATGGTCCTAGACAAATTAGCTTGCGCCGTCATCCTTATCCGCGTATCCACACAAGATAACCATCAAACCATGCATCGTAAGACCAACCAGTTTGTCAGTTCGTAGCCGAATCAACGTTCGGCGGCGTGAAACCGTGCGCGTACCTGTACAAGGAGACGATCCTGTACCCTACCGCTGATAGGGCACCCTACCGCTGGGAAACCAATGTCAGCCAAGCATCCGTGCGCACCAAGATAGCGTACCTGAACCAAGCAGTTCGGTTGCCATGAAGCCAAGCATGCACGTCTCGCTGTTGGTAAGAAATGTACTTACTCCGTCCGAAATTAGTTGACATTCAAATCGGATGTATCTCCCACCATATAAAGTAAATTTTACTACACATAGAAGTTAGAATGGTTCACTTTTGTTAATTGTATACTCTGCGATTAGATGCTCACTTCTTTGGGAGTACACTAAGAGCACTAACGTACAGAGCTTGCCATTAATTAATTATACCCTGAAAAAGGAGTTTGACCACTCACGGGCTGCATCACCGGGTTCTTGGTCATGCTCATGCATGTGTCACTTGAGACTTGAGGAATGATTTTGACAAAAGCTCGTAGGCGTAGGCAGAGGGCCCTCCCACACGACAAAGAATGTGCGCACCTCTAATCCCCTCCGAGAGAGTGGACACGGACAGCGACCAAGCAGCACGCTTACTCTGATGTTTAATTGGCAAGTTTCCTATGGGAGCACAGAATATGCATAGGAAACCAGTATTGGTGCGGATTGCAACAACATTCCCGGAGACGCATGATGCGATATGACCGACGGAGTGGACGCGAAACGGCAAAGGAAACGGTCTCCGGATGGATTTAGCAGCCCGCCGAATGCGACGCCGCCTGAGATGGTGGGAAGGCAACCAACAGATTTCGTTCTTCTCGCACAAGACGCCGCCGCGGGAGCACTTCTTACACCTAGATCACCTTTCGATACCCCCCTCCTAGGCTCCGCCTGGATACGTCTTCTGTTCGAGCGTGCGGCGCTTTCCATTTTAGCTCCCACTAGGACTACGATTAATGGATGGTCTCGCTTAAAAAAGATCAGCTGATTGTTTTCTCTTGAGATGGTTAGAGCAATTCCAACCGGGCGACCCATTTCATTCCTCGCATGCCCGTTTGGGTCGCCGTGGATAGAAAACACAGCCCAACGCGCCGATCCAAACGGACGCGCGTTCGTTTTTCGTCCGCCCACGACCCATTTGAGGCCTAATTTTGAAGCGCTTTTGCGTCGGCGCGGACACACGCCTCGCCCGCGTGCTCCTTCCCTGGGCCCGCTAGTCGGCGGCACATTCTCTTCTTTTTATCCCCTTTCCCACCCGTCGTCGGCAAAGCGCGCAAACCTAGGCCGACCCCATTTTTCTCGGCCACCTTGCTCTCCAGCTCCCTCCCTCCTCCACCCAGCAGCACATCCACCGGCGGGGTGCCTCCCTCGACCCGGTGCGGGAGGCCTAGTGGTAGATCTGCGGCGGCGGCGGCGAGATTTGACGCATCCTGCCGGTGGCGGACTGCGCTTGCCATGGATTGGCCGGGAGCCGGTCCACCTAGTCTGGGAAAAGCCTCGGTGTCGCATGCAGGCGCTCAATCCGCCTCAAGCCGCTCGGATCTGTATCGTCGTTGGTTCGTCGGCAAAGCCACGCCCGGCTGGCGTCGTGGGTCGGCGCTGGCCTAGACGCTGACCGACTCACCGTTGCCGCTCATAAAGTGCGACGACTGCGAGCCGCATGTCGTCCGACGCGTTTCTTGGACGCCAGAACATCCCGGTTGGGTGTTCATCAAGTGCATAAACGACGGGGTATGCTTTTCGTGCTGCTTTTTGCTCTTTGATTCGATGAAATTTCGGTAGCTTATTTGCTCAATTTTTTGTGTAGGCCGGATGCAACTTTTGATTTTGTGAAGAAGAATACATCGATCTATTGATCTCACGAAATTTGCTAGATGTTCGTGCGCTTCTAGCTAGACTTGAAGCTATAGACGAAAGTAAAGAAGAGACCAACGAGGAAGCATCTACTTCTTTACAAAAGAAGAAAGACGTTGTTAAACTCAAGAATCCGCAGATCAACAACGAAGACATAGAGAAGATCTTAATCCAACTAGTGGGAGCAGTTAGGGAAGTTGGACATCTTTTAAAACGTCTAATTGAGGTTTTTGTTTTCTTTGGTTTTGTATTCGTAACGAAGAATTGGTGAAAAAATGTATGTATTGAAATGTATGATGAACTAAAAAAATGGAAGCCGGCCGACCACACGGACAAAAAATGGGTCGACGGGTTGGGTTCAGATCGACCCATTTGCAAAAGGGGGCGGACGAGTCGATCCAAACTGACAAAACGCGGACAAATCGTGTGTCCGTTTGGATCGCGCGGTTTTTTGTGAGCTGTACTAGTTTATTTGTCTCTCCTCGAGCCGTCATGCCACGGGTTGAGGTTCTGAATAATCCAGGCACCTGTTTGGCATAAGTTCGTAATATCTTACACGCCACTTTCTACATGGCATGTGTGTATGGGGCCATGTGACTGTTAACATTTCAAATTTCATAGAGGCAGGCAAGGCATTATGATTGCTCTAGGAAGGAGAACCGAGCAGCCCCGTCCCTTTCATGGTCTTTTCCTTTTCCGTGGTGCCATAACTATCAGCATGTGCACAGTCTTACGTAATACTTGTAGAGCACGTACAGTATTATCTTTCCTGTGCAACAAGCGCACTGGTACGGGATGGCGCGATAGCCTAATCTCGGCCTGCCTACTGGCTCGGGATGGGTTGTTTTTGTTTCCTGCACCTTGCCATTGCACTTGCTCGGACGTGAGACCCATGTTCTGATATCCAGACAGCACCGCGTGGGCTTCAGACAGTCCAAAATAAGTATATATACACGTACTAATCATACAAGATGACGCATGCCGCTACACTAGTGGGATCTCAGGTCCCAGCGGATGACATGGTCCATACATAGCACACACACCGCTTGCGTGGAAGAGTAGGACGCACCTTGCAAAACTAGACGCAATCACGGATGGAGCTGAATGGGACATGAGAAGACAGCAATATGTGTAAAACGTATGTTTTGGGAAACTGCTCGACATCCTAAACGGGGTGTGGCTATCTCATTATATAGGGGTACCAAAGGGTACAATACAAGGTGTATACAAAGTCTACGTATATACAGTCTAACACCCTCCCTCAATCTTAACTATGGCCTGAAGTACAAAGCAAGTTAAGATTGCGCCTACAGCCTACAAACTGTGGTTGTGGAAGAGGCTTCGTGAAGATGTCAGCAAGTTGATCTTTTGATGAGATGAACTTGATACTGAGTAGCTTCTGTGCAACGCGTTCTCGGACAAAGTGATAGTCAACCTCAATGTGTTTTGTCCGAGCATGAAACACCGGATTAGATGAAAGATATGTAGCACCGATGTTGTCACACCAAAGAACCGGAGGATGAGCTGGAGAGACTCTCAACTCTCTCAACAAGGACTGAACCCAGATGATCTCAGCAGTCGCGTCAGCAACTGCTTTGTACTCAGCTTCAGTACTGCTGCGAGACATCGTAGCCTGCTTGCGAGCATTCCAAGCGATCAAGTTAGGACCAAGAAACACTGCATATCCCCCCGTGGATCGCCTGTCATCAGGACTACCAGCCCAATCTGCGTCTGAAAAAGCTGTAATCTCATAAGACGGCGCAGGCTGGAGAAGCAAACCATAGGAAGCAGTGAGGCAGATATAACGCAGGATACGCTTCACGGCTGACCAATGAGATGTCCTGGGTGCATGGAGATACTGACATACACGGTTGACTGCATAAGAGACGTCTGGTCTGGTGATAGTAAGATATTGCAGACCACCAACGAGACTGCGGTACTCAGTAGCATCATCAGGTGAAAGAGGGTCTCCATCAAGAGCAGACAACCGATCAGTAGCAGACATCGGAGTGATAGCATGTTTACACTTCAGCATTCCAGCACGACCCAACAAGTCTAGAGAATACTTCTTCTGAGTAAGAGTCAACCCAGCAGAAGACCGTGAAACCTCCAGACCAAGGAAGAAGTGCAGAGCACCTAAATCCTTGACAGCAAAATCACCACTCAGAGCAGTCACAAGATGATCTGCAGCAGCATCTGAGGAACTGATGAGAATGATATCATCAACATAAACCAGTAGATACATCGTAACCTCAGGACGCTGAAGAAGAAACAGGGACGTGTCAGCAGTGGAGGGAATAAACCCAAGCGCCCGGAGAACAGAGCCAAGGCGTGCATGCCACGCACGGGGAGCCTGTTTAAGTCCATATAGCGCCTTAACAAGACGACAGAGATGATGAGGACGTGCAGGATCCACAAAACCCGGCGGCTGACGCATATAAACCTCCTCCTCCAGAACGCCATGCAGGAAAGCGTTCTTCACATCGAGCTAACGAAGGAACCACCCTCGAGTAACAGCAAGAGACAGCAGCAAACGAATGGTAGTGGGCTTGATAACCGGACTGAATGTGTCTTCATAATCAAGACCATACCTCTGTTTGAAACCCTTAGCAACTAGCCGTGCCTTGTAGCGTTCAATAGAACCATCAACATGTCTCTTGACTTTAAAAACCCACTTGGAATCAATGATGTTGACACCAGATACTGGAGGAACAAGTTGCCAAGTGTCATTCTTCAGCAACGCCTGAAACTCTTGTTCCATCGCGGCACGCCAGTGAGGAATGCTCAGTGCAGCCTGAAAATGGCGAGGCTCAGCAGTGGGATCCTCAGCAGTATGAGCCATGCAAGCAGCGAGCCACGCGATAGTCCCGTCGGTGCGTTTCTTTGGCTGGAAAACACCCGTCTGGGTGCGTGTTCGAGGACGAAGAGCAGCAGCAGCGGGCTGCGCTGGCAACGCCGGGCTTGGTGCAGGCGACGGCAGCAACAGAGGCGAGGCCGAGTCACCCTGTGAGCTCACGCCAGAGTCCCCTGGCATCGAAGAGGCAGGCAGCGTCGGGCCCTGCGAGGCCGGCCCATCAGGAGCCGGGGCGAGGTCTGCCGGCGTAGGAGAACCGGCCGTTGGGCCGGGCGAGGCGGCAGCCGGCCCAGGCGAAGCGACCACCGAGCCGGGCGAGGTCGACGCCCGCGGGGCAGCTGCGGATGCAGCCTCCACGGGTGTAGCAGCGGGCTGACGGGTGCCGCCCGTCATGCATGTCCCATGCATGGGACCGACGTCCCGATCCGGAGCGTCGGCCGGCGCCTGTTCATCAAGTAGCTCAAGACGAGCACCGCGTCCAATACCTACAGCATGGTTAGGAAGCAACACAGGAGCATTTGCAACATCCACAAATTGATCAGGCGAAGGTATGGTAGAGTGAACAGGTGGCATAGGAGTGTTAGAGTTGCTCGGAAGTGCATGAAAAGGGAACACATTCTCATCAAACACAACGTCACGAGATATGTAGACGCGATTGGTGGGAACATGTAGGCATTTGTACCCTTTGTGAAGGGAACTATACCCAAGGAAAACACACTTTTTAGACCGAAACTCTAGCTTATGTTTGTTATACGGACGCAAATGAGGCCAACATGCACACCCAAACACTTTGAGGAATGTGTAGTCTGGGATTTCATTGAGCAAGAGTTCAAGCGGGGTTTTCATATTCAGAAGTCGTGAGGGAAGCCTATTTATCAAAAAACAGGCGGTGGAGAAAGCATCACTCCAGAACCTAAACGGAACGGAGGCATGAGCTAGCAAGGTAAGGCCAGTTTCTACAAGATGACGATGCTTACGTTCAGCGGTTCCATTCTGCTGATGTGTATGAGGACAAGACACACGGTGCGAAATCTCAAGTTTGTGAAAAAATGAGTTGAGGTTGTGATATTCACCCCCCCAGTCGGATTGAACATGAATAATTTTCTGGCTAAGGAGATGCTCAACGTGTGCTTGAAACTGTATAAAAACATCGAACACATCAGACTTTCGCTTAATAAGATAGAGCCAAGTAAACCGACTATAAGCATCAATGAAACTCACATAATAATCGTGGCCACTAACAGACGTTTGGGCATGACCCCATACATCAGAAAACACAAGCTCAAGAGGATGTTTCACAACACGACTAGACTCTGAAAACGGAAGTTGGTGACTCTTGCCCTGCTGACAGGCATCACAAATAGTTTCAGCAGTTTTATTGGACACAACTGGTAGTTCATGACGATGTAACACATGACGAACTATAGGAGCAGCAGGGTGACCAAGGCGCGCATGCCAATGTGTAGATGACACACGAACACCGCTGAACGCCACAGGAGAAAACTGCGCAGGAGGTGTGGGTGGCGCGTCAAGTGCATATAAGCCATGGCGAAGACGACCGCTAAGCAGAACGGCCCTCGTGTCCCGATCCTTGATAAAGAAACGAAAAGGGTGAAACTCAGCAAGGACATTATTATCACGAGTAAGTTGTGGAATAGACAACAAACTACGCGTAGCAGTGGGAACTCGAAGAACATTGGAAAGATGCAGTTTTCGAAAGTTGTGTGCAAGAAGTGAGGCCTGACCAACATGGGAGATGCGCATACCTGCTCCATTGGCGGTGTGCACCTGATCATGACCGCGATATGGCTCCTGAGTGGAGAGCTTGCCCATCTCGTTGGTGAGGTGGTTCGTAGCTCCCGTGTCCATGTACCATGTAGGATCAATGGAGTAGGATGGAGTGCGCCCGTGTGCATGACTCGTCACCGCAGCAGCAGCCTGTTTTTCATTCCCTTTGCCATTGTTGCCCAGGCCAAGAAAATCTTGCTTGTAGCATCGATGACAGCAGGAGGCAATGTGGCGCTCAATGCCACACAGCTGGCAGGCCTGCTGAGCGCCGCAGCAGGGGCAGCAAGCCACCGGCCTAGAACCGCCAGTGATGGATGGCGCGCCGCTCCGTGGAGCCTGCGGGGATGAGGCCGCCGGCTTCCCAAGCAGCGACGGCTTCTGTGGTTTACCGCGGGTCGCGGCGTTGGCGGAGACGAAGCTCGGGGAGGCACGGCGCGCTTTGAGGCGCTGTTCGCGACCAAGAAGGCGCGCATAGAGCTCCCGTGGCGGAAGGGGTGCCTCGCGACCATGGACATTCTCAATGAGATTATCATAGTCGTCATCAAGGCCATTGAGCACGTGGGTGGTGAAGTCCTCATCTCCAAGCGGCTGACCAATCGAGGCCAAGGTGTCGGCGAGACCAGACATCTTGTTGAAGTACTCCGTGATGGTGAGGCCGTCGAGCTTGGTCTCCCCCAACTCAGTGCGTATAGCATGAGCACGCGCCTGAGATTGAGAGGCAAAGCTGCTGTGAAGTGCTGACCAAGCATCCCGAGACGTCGCGGCGAAGATGACCAGCGACGACACGCTCGGAGTGAGCGATGACTGGATGGCGGAGAGTATCGCCTGATCCTGGGCCACCCACACGTGATAAGCCGGATGGTACGGCGGCGGGCACGGGAGGGAGCCGTCAACATATCCCTCCAAGTAGCGACTCCGGAGAAGAGGTAGCACCTGAGCCCGCCACGACAAGTAATTGTCCGGCGTAAGCTTCACCGGAAGGAGGTGCGAGAAGTAGAACGGCGATGGCGCCGTAGCATGATCCGCATGAGCCTGTGTCGGTGGTGCGTAGAAACCCATCAAGGGATCCGTCTCCGTGTGAGGGGCGATCGCCAGGGGTGCACCATAGCCGGGGGCGGCTAGGGCATCACCTGACCCGATCGGGCCCCCCGGGGACACAGGGGGTGCAGCCCCGTAGGACAGCGGCGGCGCCGCGTAGGGCTGGGGGTGCGACGGCGCCGCGCAGGGCGACGCAGACGACGGACCGTAAAGGGGCGCCGGCCAGGCAGACGGCGGCGGCGGCATGGCACCGTAGGCCGGTGCAGGGGCGCCATACCACGGGGCGCCGTAGGGCTGCGGAGGAGCCGCGCCATACGCGGGCGCAGGGCCACGGAAGAGCGGCGGCGCAGGGGCAGTGGTCGAGGAAGAAGGCCTGCCGGAGAAGACCGGCGGGGGCAGATCACCCTGCCCGCCCGATCCAACCAGAGAACCCGCAGGGGTTCCGCCAGGCGGCTGAGACTGCCACCAGGCCGCAGCAAGCGTGCGGGACGCAAGGAAGGGCGACGAAGGAGCGACGGCGGAGGCCGGCGCAGGGGCCGACGCAGCGGTGGCGGCGTTGGGAGGAGCCGGCGCGGCGACGGCGGCGGGGGCAGCGGAAGACATCGAAACCCTAATTTGATACCATGTAAAACGTATATTTTGGGAAACTGCTCGACACCCTAAACGGGGTGTGGCTATCTCATTATATAGGGGTACCAAAGGGTACAATACAAGGTGTATACAAAGTCTACGTATATACAGTCTAACAATATGTACTAACTGCTGGGCAGAGGAGTCCTTCACTCCTTGCCATCGTTGGCCAGCAAAGTGGCCAACCTTTTTGGTTGGGCGGAAACCTCGCGAAAACACTTGCCCCGACGGATCAAATATGTTCGGCCAGTTCCGTTTGCCATGCTAAATCTTATGAGGCTCAACATAACCGATTCCATTCGACTCCCTGTAAACTTTAGGCAGGATTTGTAGTAACAAGTGCAAGATGACTGTTTTTTGAAAGATCCAGCAATTTGCTGGCATTCATATACGTATCAAGCAGGGAGCAGATGATAAAAGCGTTCATGATCAAAGCTGATCATGGTGGATTAGAAGAGGTTGGCTAATTCCGTTTGCCGTGAATTTCTGATGGGACTCAACATAACCGATTCCATCCGACTCCGTGTAAACTCTAGGCAGGATTTGTGGCAACAAATGCAAGATGACTGTAGAGGGGGACATCCTGACTGGAGATAGGGATAACTAGAAGGATTGGGCGCGCTTTGCTGCGCCGTTGGTGTTATTGAATTTACATTAAAAAATTACTCCCTCTATTTCAAAATATTAGGTGCGTTTGTTTTTGAAAAGTCAAATCTCTTTAAGTTTCATCAAATTTGTAAAGAAATATACCAAATCGGTGTCATTACCTTTATCATGAAATGGATTTAGTCAAAGTTGAAGAAATTTGTGTTTTCAAAAACTAATACACCTTATATTTTCGAACCGATGGAGTATTTGGGTTGGCGAGTTTCGGGATATGACGGAGTGTGTTTTATATTTATTTATAATGCGGTGTTATGGGGTCTTTCGTGGCGTGATTACAGATTATCTGCTAAGCAACCCATACTTATGTGGCGAAATTTTCTACGTCAATGGCTGCATGTAATATATTGGTGCTATAGTATCAAATGTTTGTACTTCTTTCTTATGGTGAGGTGATGTGTGAGATTTATATGTTTTTATAAGTTGGTTGATGTGATTTATTTGAAAAAAAGCCATCGACCCCGTCAAAATATGAACCAAATAAATTAAATACCTCAATCAAATAGGGGAGCTCAAAATTAAAGAGTATAGTAATTAAATGAATGGGACGAGAGAGATCCTTAAGAAATTATTGACCGTTGAGTGACCAAATTTTAAATTGGAGTCCTCAATTTATTGTGAGGCCTCTAAAATTAGGGAGCTCTTGAGAAATTATTGACCCGGTCAAAATAGATCGACCCAATTCCAACTTGGAGACCTCAATTGATCGTGAGACCTCTAAAACTAGGGAGCTTAGTGTATTAGTATATTTGGTTTACACACTAGTGCAAGATGACTGTAGGGGGGGAGGGGACATCCTGACTGAAGATAGGGATAATTTGGTTTACACACTAGTGCATCTCCAACGCGGACCCTTAAAACGGCATGCATGCGTCTAGACCCACCTATCCGGATGCACATTTCCCACCAACACGGTACCTCATCGGTCCGCGGATATGTCCGGTTATCCGAAATCTCGCATACCGGACGCAAACCAGTGGGAGCCTTGCGGGCGTCCGTACCACCCGTCATGTACGTGTCCGACACTCCGGTCCCACCCCAAAACTCTCTTTGCCCGAAAAAAATTCTCTTCGCGTGAAGCAGTTTCCACACATTCATGTCAGTCAAGCCGTCCCAGAGCAAACGTAACTCCACACAGCATTGATGTCGGCCATAGAGACGCGACCGGATGAGCGGGCGGTGCCGCTTCAATGCCTGACGCGGCGACCGAGTGACGGTGTCATACACCGGGGGTGGTTCACCGAGGGAAGCTCCAGTGAGGGGGCGAAGAAGAAGATAAATCCATGGTGACCAACTTGACCTCCAAGGTGGTCGCAACGGCTACCCTAGATCCCATCTCTCTATGTAAAACTCTAGCCTCCACCGTGTACATAAGGGGAGGCTAGAGGGCTCTTATCCCCATCAATTCTGAGATAGACCAACTGTCGGCCCAATAGGAACCAGGGTACCCTCGGCCGATGGACCCAGGCCTTAACAGTGGCACCCGACAAGCGGTGCCTCACCGGCTAGCACTACCGAGAGCTCGGTAGCTCGTCTTTTGGAGAATGGAGTCCAGACGCTTTCCTAACTAAGTGCTTGGCGGGGCTCAAAACCTCGAGCATGCGCTTCTCGGGAAGCACCCCCCGTTGGGTGGGTTCCTTCTCCGCGAAGGAATCTGTCTATCAAAGGCATTAAATGTGCACCACTCTGCTACGCGGCCGGTGTCAACCGCTGAGATGGGACAAGGTGTCTCCGTCTTTTGACTTTGTGCGGTGGCGAGGCGCGCCATCCCTAATGACATCAACAGTGACATATGAGGATTCGCCTACTCGGCATCTTGCTACAGGAGCGTCTTGTAGCTACCAACCCGGCATGGGTATGCATGCCATGCCTCATCGTGTCGGGCTGGGCCGGTATGAACGACCCTCCCCTTTTTCCCCTTTTGTTTGTACTTGACGTGTGGCAACCCCCAATAGAGATAAGGGGAGGACTAGGTTGAGTACAAATAGAGGGTGCCTACAACATAGCAAGGGGCTCGACTCATTCGATCGACCACACACACTATAACCAGTTAGCCTAGAACACAATAATATCATCCACAACAGGAGTAGGGTATTACACTGAGACAGTGGTGTCGGTGGTAAAACCGGTGGTTCTCGGGTAGGGGGTCCCGAGCTGGTGATCTTGGCACGATGGTAATAGGACAATGGGGACACAATGTTTTACCCAGGTTCGGACCCTCTCTAAGAGGTAAAACCCTATGTCCTGCTTGTATTGATTTGATTATGGATGGGGTACAAAGTACAGGATGATCTACCTCGAGATCATATGAGCTCTAGTCTAAAAACCTTGCCTCTACAGACTAGATCCCTCAGCTTATATAGGCACCGGGGGTATCTACGGTCACAAGTATGTCGGCTACAACTAGGGATAACATGCCGATCATTCAAATATGCCTTGTAGTGTACGCCAAGTCTTCGGAGGATTCCATCTCGAGTGCGCCGAGAGCCAGGGCATGTGTGGCACATTGTTCGGTTGCAGGGGTATCCTCGGCCTAGCCCAACAATGACGGACTGATGTGGTGTCCACCCCCTAATCCAGGACACCGTCAGCAGACCCTAAACTTGTCTTCAAGCCGAGGACTTTGGTTGTTTCCTCGGAACAGTTTCATGGTTTTGGTCTTCGGCTTCGTAGGCAAGTTCTATCTTCCACGTTGGTTGGTGGATCCGAGGACATATCCGGATCCGAAGTCTTCTGTGACAATTTACTCGAAGTAGTAAGGGACATATTTTGACAAGGTCCTCTTTGATTTTTACTGGTTCCGATGACAACCGTTCGAGGTTGATTCCATGTAAGCCAAGTTTCACTTCTCCAAGGTTCCTCGACGACCCTTGGTAGTTTTGTGGTCCCACACCTTGATATACTCATCAAAAGGAGTCGTGGTGAGTCTGAAGATCCACCTTTAACGGGGCTTTAACTATTCTTCCCTTAATCCATGTTCCCAAACAGGGCATAATCCTTGGGAAACATGCGGACTAACTATCAGGGACTTCAAGCGTCCCATCAAGACCCGTTTTATTACGACAGATCAAAGGCAGCGGGGAAGCAACTTCTCCTTCCACCCCGTCTGCTTCCTTCTTGCCTTTACACAATTCTCCCCTCTCTTACTGCTTCTAGAGCTCCAACAATGTCGGCTGCCCCCAGCTCATCGACGCGCCCAAACGGCCCTCTTGAAGGAGAATGGATGAGCTTCTCGATTACCCGAGCGCAACTAAATCGGCTTGCCACCCAGGGTTATCTTCCAGATCCATAGTTCACGCCTACACATCCTGGTCTAGTGACCATAGACAAGAAAGTGCTTAGCGAGAACTACTTAGTGCCTCACGGGGGAGAGTGAGTCTGCTTTGTCCCTTTTCTCCTTCGTGGTCTAGGATTCCCAATCCATCCTTTCCTTAGGGGTCTGCTAGAGTTCTATGGGATCCAACTCCATCAACTCTCCTCGAATTCTATCCTTCATATCTCGGGATTCGTGGCTCTTGTGAGGCCTTCCTTGGCTGTGAAGCCCACTTTGGATTATGGAGAAAGTATTTTTGCTTAAGCCCTCGCTCCAGGGCAGTTCCATCTTCGAGGTTGGAGGAGCCGAAGTGTGCAGGATTGCCAGGACAGGTTATTTCCTGGAACCCCGAAAGAGGATGTGGAGACGTGGGCAACCGAATGGGTTTATATTGCCGATATCCCACTTGAAGATCCTGTTCGACAAGGTCTTCCTCTCTTCTACCATACACAACCGAAAAAGAGATACAACTAGCGCCCGAGGAATTGTTCTCAAGAGGAAGATGTCGAGGTTGCTCGGTTGTCCGCCTAAGTCACTTCCCTCGGCCATCACAAGCTTATCATCCTTAACGTTATGGTCGTGGCTATAGGTCGAGGAGTTTAGCCACTTCATCAAAGCACCCATCCATTGTGGAGATACAATGGCTCTGATGACGCTACCCGAGCGGTTAGAAAAGGCTTTGAGAATCAGACCGCCCTGGCGGAGGCGCTGGAGGCGATTTATAAAGGGGAAAAGGAGGATTTTGCCAGGCAAAAGATGTTTGATGGCCTTTCTTGCCATTGATAACCCCCAAGTATAGGGGATCATTTGTAGCATTTTCCAATAAGTAAGAGTATCAATTCAAACGAGGAGCTAAAGGTAGAATAAATATTCTCTCAAGTTCTATCGACCATTGATACAACTCTATGTGCATCAATGTTACCTATACCTAGTACAAGAAATAAGCTACTTTGCGGGAATAAAACTAGAAGTACTTTGTAGGTGTAATAAGATAGTTTTTCAAGATAATAAAGAACTTGGAAATAATAGTTAGGTGATGTTTTAATAAAAGAACAATTAAGTTAATATAGCGAATGTGAAAAAGTGGTGGTAGTATTTGCGAGATTGTCCTAGGCAACCCATAACTAGTCCGGTAATCATTATTGCAATTTTATATGAGGGAGAGGCATGCGCTAAGATACTTTTCGTACTTGGATCATATGAACTTATGATTGCAACTCAAGCAAGCATCCGCAACTACTAAAGATCATTAAGGTAAAACCCAACCATAGCATTAAGTAACAAGTCCCCTTTCCTCCCATACGTAACAATCCCCTTACTCAGGTATAAGCTGTTGTCACCCTCGCTACCCACTATAAGTGAATCATGAACGTATTGCAACACCCTACAGCGGGAATCCCCCACGTGTGCGCGGCACAGAAGGCACCATAGGACAACACCAAAATAAAACATGCAACTCAAACCAATCAAGATCATCAATCAACCCATATGACAAAAGAAATCTACTCAAACATCCAAGGATGGCAACATCATTGGTTAATAATATGAAGCATAAAGTGTCATGTTCAAGTATTGGGTACAACGGGTTGCGGGAGAGTGGGCCGCTGTAATTCTGTAAATAGATGAGAGAAGGTGATGGTGGTGTTGAGGATGACGACGGAGTTGTTGGTGTAGATCGCCGCCACACTAGTTCCCCCAGCGGCACTCTGGCGCCATCGGGAGAGAGGGGAAGAGACCTCCCCTCCTCCTCCTCCTTCTTCTTCGTCCTTGGCCTCCCCCCTATATGGGAGGAGAGATCCCCCTCTGGTCCATGGCCGCCATGGCTCCCGAAGGGCACGAGCCCCTCCGAGATTGGATCACTCTCTCTGTTTCTCTTATGTTTCGCGTTTTTGTTTTCTGGCATTTCATCGTTTCCACCATGGTGTTACTTTGAAGCACAAGTGTGGTAAAAGGATAGTAACACCGCCTCTTCTCTCTTTTCTCTCATTTTTTCACTTGGATCATTTGTCCTCTTTCTCTCTCTCTTTTTTCGTTCGGAGTCTCATCAGTCTCCATCACACTTTCCTCACTGGGACAATGCTCTAATAATAATGATCATCACACTTCTATTTACTTACAACTCAATATTACAACTCGATAAAAACCTATACAAGATGACTCTATATGAATGCTTCTGGCAGTGTACCAGGATGTGCAATGATCTAGCATAACATGTCAACAATAATGAACGGTGGCTTTGCCACAAATACTATATTAGCTCTATATGACCATGCAAAGCAATATGATGATGAACACACAAATCATGTGACGGAACGGTGGAAGTTGCATGGGAATATATCTCGGAATGGCTATGAAAAGGCCGTAATAGGTAGGTATTGTGGCTGTTTTAAGGAAGATATAAGGAGGCTTATGTGTGATAGAGCATGTCATATCACATGGTTTGGATGCACCCACGAAGTTTGCACCAACTTTCGAGGTGAGAAAGGGCAATGCACGGTACCGAAGAGGCTAGCAAATTGCAGAAAGGTGAGAGTGCGTATAATCCTTGGACTCACATTAGTCATAAAGAACTCATACACTTATTGTAAAAGTCTATTAGCCCTCGAAGCAAAATACTAGTCACATGCCCCTAGGGAATTGGTTGGTAGGAGTTAACCATCGCGCGCATCCGATTATAACAACACTCAAGGATTTCATTTCAGACATAAAAATGCTCACACCTCATGATCATGCCATGATCAATACTTAGATAGAAGTTAATAACAAGCTTTAATACTGATATTTCTACTAACCAATGATCATGAACCAATATCCTTTCATATTACTACATCAATATAATCAAACCATACATATTTAGTGATCTACATGAAAGTTCTTATTATATCCTCCTTGAATACCTATCCTTTTTGAACTAGTCTTATAACACGTGTAAATTAACATTCCTATTTGTTAGACTCTTAAAAATATTTGAGTGAAGCGTGAGAGTGCAACTATTTCTATAACATATAACAACCACCGTGCTCTAAAAGATATAAGTGAAGCACATAGAGTATTCTAACAAATTATGATGATAATGTGTCTATCTCAAAAGGCGTGTCCAGCAAACAATGATTATGGCAAACTAAAATGAAAACAATCTATAATATACGATGCTCCAAACAAAACTCATGTCATGTGATGAATAAAAATGTAGCTCCTGTAGCTAGGCTTGAAGCAATTCATATACTACTTGCTTATGCTAACCATCACAATATCCTCTTATATCAAATGGATGTAAAAAGTGCATTCATCAATGCTAAGCTTTAGGAAGAAGTATACGTTGCTCAGACCCCAGGTTTTGAAGACCCAAAGCACCGCGACAAAGTCTTCAGGCACAACAAGGCTCTCTATGGCCTCAAGCATGCCCATCGGTCTTGGTATGACACTCTGAAGGACTTACGGAAAAACAAAGGCTTCAAACCCGGTTCACTTGACCCAACTATGTTCACAAAATCCTATGATGATGAACCGTTCATATGCCAAACATATATCGACAATATTATTTTTGGTTGCACTAACAAATGTTACAGTTACCAATTTGGCTACATGATGAGTGAAGAATATCAATTGTCCATGATGGGGGAGCTGATATTCTTCTTAGGCCTTCAAATTCACCAACAACGAAATGCCATCTTCATCTCTCAAGAGAAATACCTCAAGGATTGCTTGAAGAAATTTGGCATGCAAGACTACAAAGGCCTCAGAACTCTAATGCCAACAAATTGCCACTTATGTACTGACAAAAATGGTAAGGATTTCGATCAGAAGGTATATCGCTCTATGATTGGTTTATTGTACCTATGTGCAACGACTTTTTGGAACAACATTCACACTTAGTTCCATGAACACAAGCATTTCGCCCCATACTCCGACGCGGTCATCTGCAACCATGAATCAAAGTCCCTCAACCATCGATGGTACACAATCCAAGAGGCTGTGTTGAAGTATTGCGGGCACTTGAAGCATCTCATCGCACGGTGCCTAGAGGTGCACAAATCATCGAGCAAGTAAGTTGATCAATAACCTATGCATGGTATTGTTGATCACTACTCAGACATACATAGTTTTGTAGCTGGATATGTAAAGTTTTGTTGATCAATTGCTGGATATGTGTAGTTTTGTTGATCACTAGCTGGATATGCATAGTTTTGTTGATGAATAGCAGGATATGCATAATTTTGTTGATCACTAGCCGGATATGCATCGTTGACAATGTTTCACTTTGTAGCCTTCTCGTGCTTGTTTGGTGTTCAAGATGTTGGAGAAGAAAAACTTCACTGTCATGCATTGTTGGTTGAAATTGAAGGGGCAACCAAAGTGGAACCCTTTCATAGCCAAGACCGTCTCCCAAGCCACCGATGAAGAAACCGGTGTCCCTACTGACCCAACCCAAGTACCGCCGAAGAAGGTTAGAAGATTTTTTTTGTGGAAAAAAGTGGGAGGAGAGGGCGAAGCGAGAAGGCGCGACTGTCAAGATGACAGAGAGGTTCAAGGACATCTTGTTTGTCGGTGCACTAAGAATGAGGTACCCAGTGCCCCTGACTTATGCACAGGCAGTAGTAGGTGAACCCCATCAAGACCAACCCAAGGCGAAGAAGCCGCTCTACGTGAGATCAAGGAGCGCATCAAGAAGATGAAGCCAACATCCAAGACCCCGGCAGAAGCAACCTACGCTGGCTAGCAATGCCGGCAAGGACGATACAACGGCCCAGGGCGGGCCTAAGTCGCGCCAATCGCGTCCCTGGTGCATGACGGGGGCCGATGCGCGCGCACCTTCAAGAAGACCCGGCAAGCCATCCCCAGGCAGGCACGAGCTAATCAGCCACCGCATCGCAACGCCAGTCAGTTGTCGATGCGGTGTTGATCCCTCAGATGACTAAGTGGCTCTCACTAAGCACGTGGCGACGCACCGGAAGACAGATTACATCCATTTGACACCCGTTCAGAGGCGTGTCAAGATACTAAGCAACAGCCAGCTAAGCGGTGGTAAGAGCTTGCCGGGGATGCACCCCGCATGCCACCTAGGCTAGCATTTATGGCATTTTGTCCTAAATGCCAGAGTTAGGTATGATAGCACTGTTAGCTATCTAATCGCTAGATAATGACTGTTTTTCCACTGTGGTTGCCCCTTGACCTATAAAAGGAGGCCCAAGGCAACCTAGCTCAAGATTCGGACCCTTGGACACTTGTACTTGCGTAGTAGCTCCCCCGAAGGCGACCTTGCCGGGTTTGAGCGTTGCGTGTGCTTCGTGTTCCTCCGATCAATCCACCAAAGTAGGAGTAGGGTTTTATGCTTCTCAGCGGCCCGAACCTGGGTAAAACACCAACGTCCCATCGTCGTGCTGTCTCATGACCTCTGCTCTTTGTGCAAATTGACCTCACCCCTGCCGAACCACAAAGGGGCCCTTGGTCCCATAGGTGATCGTGTGCATCCGTGCCCCGACATCTTTGGCGTGCCAGGTAGGGGGCGTGCTTCATTTGCGCGAACCTGAGATCGTGAGTGGCGCGTCGATCTTCATCGCCGTCTTCTTCACCCATGGCTCCCAAGAAGAAGGCCGGCGCGACCGCGCATCCCTCCACTTTGAAGGCCCCCTTGCATGCAGTCGCGGATGCCGTGCACACCGCGGCGGCGGCAAATGAGGTGGGCGTCGGGGGCGATGCGGCTGGCGCAGGCGGCGCCACCGTCGTTCCCCCCGCGGTCAAAGCTGGAGCGGGGAACGCCGAAGAAGAGCAATAGCAACAGCATCTTTGCGAGCCCGGCCCTAGTGCCGCGGGAGGGGAAAACATTCAGTCTCCACCTCCCCGCCGCGCTGGTGGCCGCGGCCGCACAGGCGGCGCCCACTCTGGTGCAAGCCGTGATCCTCCAGCTGCGCCTGTCACAAGTGCGGCTGCTGGGCGCGCGCCTCGCCCAGAGCAAGACGGAGCGCCAAGCGGGGCCATAGACCCACAAGCTCGACCTCCTCCACGTCAGACCGCCTCGGCGATTGGCGCACGGCGACAAGGACGCGGTGACGCTCCTCTTGGTTCCACCAGGAGTCGAGCGACGTCGCGGTCCGCCTCCTTAGCCATGCCGGCCACGGCAACAGAAGCGATGGCGCGGGCTCAACTACTGCTAAACTTCCCGCCGGCGGCTGACAAGATGGACGAGTGGAGAGCCACCATCCAGAGTTTGATCGGTTTTGTCGAAGCCAGCAAATCGCAGCATGCAGAGCCGTCAAGAATTCGTTGCAGAATGGGCACCCACGCCAGACGAAGAGGTTCAAGAGACAGTTCTCCCTGGCAAAGAAGCGCCTAAAGAATGGATCACGTACTTTGACGGTGCTTTCTCACTTCAGGGCGCCGGAGCAGGCGTGCTCCTCGTCGCCCCCACTGGAGAGCATCTCAAGTATGTGTTCCAAATGCACTTTCCCGGGAGGAGGCCACCAACAAAACTGTTGAGTATGAGGGGCTCCTTGCCGGACTCAGGATCACGACAGAATTGGGAATCAAGAAACTGATCATCCGAGGAGATTCTCAACTCGTGGTGAGACAAGTCAACAAAGATTATCAGAGTCCATTGATGGAAGCATACGTGGAAGAGGTGAGGAAGCTGGAGGAGCACTTTGATGGATTGCAAACAGAGCACGTGCCGCGTGCGGAAAACAGCATCGTTGATCATCTATCAAAGTGCGCTGCGCAAAAGCTCCCTGTGGAACCAAGAACCTTTGTCCTCCACCTCACTCAGCCATCAGTATCCCCGTCAACGATGGCCAGGAAAAGAAGAAAGTTGAATTCCGGCAAGCATTTCCCGGCAGAGCTTCCCGAAGCCGCTGGTAGAGAGGTTGTCGAGGTCAGTCTCGCTTCGCTTGGTGAGCAGCACCCTCCTGCAAGACCCCAGGTCCTCGCGGTCGAGGTAAGCGCTCCCACGAACGAGGAGATGCCTTTAGTCCTCGTTGTCGAGCCACAAGCTCCAACTTGGGCACAACACATAGTCCACTTCCTTCAAACAGGAGAACTTCCCGAAGAACAAGAAGAAGCCGAAAAAGTAGCCCGACAGTCAAGTATGTACAAGTTTGTCGATGACACTCTGTACAGAAAAAGACCAAACGGTGTGAAATTGAGGTGCATTTGCCGGGAAGATGGACTAAAGCTGTTGGCAGAGATACACGGAGGCATGTGTGGATCTCACATTGGATCAAGGGCCCTTGCCGGAAAAGCCTTCCGGTAGGGTTTCTATTGGCTCACTGCCCTCCAAGATGCAACTGAGCTGGTCACCAAGTGTGAAGCCTGCCAGTTCCATTCAAAGAACATCCATCAACCAGCGCAAGCTCTCCAGACGATCCCTTTATCCTGGCCATTCTCGGTCTGGGGGCTCGATATTTTGGGCCCCTTTCCCGCACTATCGGGGGCTTTGAATTCTTGTTCGTAGCAATTGACAAGTTTACAAAGTGGCCTGAGGTGGAACCAGTGAGGAAGGTGACCGCGCAGTCAGCTGCCAAGTTCATGAAAGGACTGGTGTGACGTTTTGGAGTGCCCAACAGGGTGATCACCGACAATGGCACCCAGTTCACGAGCCACACCTTTATGCAGTACATCCAAAACCTTGGAAGCAAGGTCTCCTTCGCCTCTGTTGCCCACCCAAGGAGCAATGGGCAAGTTGAGAGGATGAACGCTGAAGTGTTGCGTGGACTCAAGACAAGAACTTTCGATAGACTGCGAAGATGCGGCAAGCGTTGGATAGATGAGCTGCCGGTGGTTCTTTGGTCCCTCAGAATGACACCAAATCGAGCTACCGGCCAGACACCCTTCTCCCTGGTATACGGGGCGGAGGCAGTTCTCCCCACAGAACTCATATACGGGTCACCTCGAGTACTTGCCTACGATGAAGTAGAGCAAAAGCAGCTACGGCATGACGATGCCTTGCTCCTCGAGGAATATCGTCTCCGGGCCGCTGTGTGTGCTGCACTCTACCAGCAAGCCTTGCGCCGCTATCATAGCCGCAAGGTCCACGCCCGGAGCCTGGAGGAAGGCGGCCTTGTCCTTAGGCGCGTTCCGTCCGCCAAGGGTACCAACAAGTTGACGCCGAAGTGGGAAGGTCCTTACCGGGTAGCACGAGTCACCAAACCTGGCGCAGTCCATCTGGAGACCGAAGATGGCATCAAAATGCTTAACTCATGGAATATTGAGCATCTTCGTAAGTTCTACCCGTGAGGTGCGGTTGCCGGGCTCAATCCCCGGCAGCCACCCTTTGTACAAGCCTTGCCGCAGTTGCATGTAACCCTTTGTACAAAGCCAGGCGCAGACCCTGTGCATGCAATAATAAAACTAGACATTGCATCATATCATCAAACTGCATGTTTACTATGCATTTTTATGTTGCAATGATTATCGCTTTTAAGTTCTAGAAATTTGCTAGAGTATTTTGATGAGCCTGTAATCCTTGTTACTGCACTCTCCCCCCCCCCCCCCCCCCCGAGGACAGAGGCCTCTTGCTTTACATGTTTCACCACCAGGGAAGCAAAGAAGAAAGGCAAAGAGACAAGGACGGCGGTCCATCATACTACAGAAAGGGATACTGTCTAAAAAGATAAGTCTAAACACATATCCCTAGCTTAGTGCCATTTGCTCCCTTATGGAAACCTTTACTATCCCTTTTTTGGTTGTGGTCGGTGGAGTCCTTTACGCAATAGAAACCCTTGTCGGGACAAGCCGTCCCCCAGATCCTATAACTTATCAGCTCTGGGGGCCGCGCCGATACCGACAAGGGGCTTTGCCGGGCGGTGATACCAGTCTGCTGCCGGGGGCTCGCTCCTCCTTGGCGCTTGCAGTTAATACTGACCCGGCAAATAGTTTCATGCGGCAAGGACAAACATGTTGACACGGTACAAATGAGGAGAAAAGAAAAGGATAGTACTTGAGGAAGAGAAATAGCATTCTTTCATTCATTTTTTGATGCAAAATGGGTAAATGATTACATTATAGTTAGCTAAAACTTGGCAAGCGCCTACATCTTTTGATTTATAAAAAGATAAGTGCCCCGTAATGCCTTTCTTGTCCCTCTCCTCCTAGGGATTAGGTGGAGAAGAAATAGAGGGCAAAAGGAGCGCCTGGCTGGGATTCAGCGCCTCCCCGCCAGGACCAGAGGGACGCGTCCGAGGAGCACAAGGCCCCTGCCCCCAGGCAGGGCGGACGAAGCCGGCGGAGCGGACAAAGCCGACAAGGAGGAAGAAGGCGGAGGGCAGGTGCAGATGGTGGCGCTGCCGGAGCCCAGCTGGTGATGATGGTGCTGCCGGCAATCGCGACGCGTCGGAGCCATCATCCACGCTCCTGAAGCGTCGTGGGTCGCCAACCGCCATCGTCTTCCTCATCACCACCGCTCGAGGAAACGCCTCCACCGTCGTTCGAACTCCTGACGCGGTAGCCGAGGAGCCTCACAGAGAGCATGGTCGTCCCCGACGGCCCGGTGCAGAGAAGACTCCCTGCCCTTAAGGAGTGCACGCAGGCGAAAGGCTCCCACCCATGTGCAGGATACGCAGCGCCATGGGTGGAGAACTCTGCCGCGACCCATGAAGAACCGCTGCCGCGATCACTCACGCACAGCCAATGGCCGTACGGATGATCTTTCGCCGTCACCTTGAAGAAGGAGCACATGACCCGCAGTCGACCGCAACACTGCGTTTCCGCCATGGAATCCAGCACATTATTGTCGACACAGCGTTCTGCCAAGGCTGAAACAGCGGGCGACGCAGCGGCAGGTGCACCACCGCAGCTGCCCCTGGTGCGTCCGCCATGCCGCCCGCTCTCCCATCCAAGGCTCCTCCCGCTAGCTCTCGATCCAAAACCATCGACTGAAGCCGGGGGCTGAGCCCGGACATGAGAAGAAGACCCTGTGGTGGCAAGAGCGCCCGCCCAACCCTTCCCCCTGGCCATCAGGAGGGAAGGGACGGTCCGACGACCGGAGAAGAAGGGCAAGCAATGTGGACTTGAGATGGAGGAGGAGAAGGGGATGGATGAGCATCGCCCGCTGTGACCCCCTAATTTATAGGGAAGGGCACAGGGGCTGGCTCTCCTCCGCTCCAAAGCGGCCGCCCATCTCCACCAATCCCACTACCCACGATCACGGGCGAACAGGTAACCGCCTCGTTGCTCCAATCCCTGGTGCTGCGATTTCTGCCACTCCCACGCCTGTGGGCCATGCGCATCCACCGCAAACTCCCCGCAATGCGTGCGGCGCGCGTGGCGGAAACGGCCTGAGGTAGCAAGTAAGTGCTGGCTTAAAAGTCGGCAGTTACTCCCTCATATTGCGTGCCTGTGCATAAATTTTGGGCCTGACCCAACGGCGCTATGTGAGCGCGTTCGGGCCAGACCCGGGGCCTCCTGTCGGTGCACTAAGAATGGGGTACCCAGTTGTAGGACCGAAAGTATGTCTAGAGGGGGGGTGATTAGACTACTTGACCAAATAAAAGTTTTGCCTTTTCCCAAATTTTAGAGTTGGCAATTTTAGCATTTCATGGCAAGTCAAGTACACCCTACACATGCATGTCTAAGAGTATAGCAGCGGAAAGTAACAACAAGCATGAGTAGTAAAGGATAAGGTAGAAAGATCAAACGCAATTGTAGACACGATGATTTTTTCCCGTGGTTCCGATAGGTGGTGCTATCGTGCATCCACGTTTATGGAGTCTTCAACCCACGGAGGGTAACGGTCGCGAGAGTCCACGGAGGGCTCCACCCATAAGGGTCCACGAAGTAGCAACCTTGACTATTCCATAACGGCTTCCGTCCACGAAGGACTAGCCTCACTATGGGTAGATCTTCACGAAGTAGGCGATCTCCTTGCCCTTACAAACTTCTTGGTTCAACTCCACAACACGAAGTAGGAGGCTCCCAAGCGACACCTAACCAATCTAGGAGGCACCACCCTCCAAAAGGTAATAGGCTCGGTAATGTCGATGAACTCCTTGCTCTTGTGCTTCAAGATGATAGACTCCTCAACACACAATCACTCTCTCACAGATTTGGCTTGGTAGAAGAGATGGGATTGGTGAAAAGCAACTTGGGGAGGCTAGAAATCAAGATCCATATGGTTGGAGTGGAAGATCTTGACCTCAACACAAGAATAGGTGGTTCTCTCTCAGAAAACTGGATGGGGCAAGTATGGAATAGTTCTGAGTGCTTCTCAGTCGAGTAGGTGATGGTGGAGGGGTATATATAGGCATCCCCAAAAATCCAACCGTTACACACAAAATGACCAACTCGGTGACACCGATGTGTAAATCTCGGTGGTACCGAAGTGACCAAAAGGTGGCAACTTTTGAATCTCGGTGAGACCGATATAGGAAACTCGGTTGCACCGATAAGGTGACCAACGGTCAGATTGACAATCTCGGTGACACCGATCCAACAATCTCGGTGGTACCGATATTGTGAATTTGCGTAACAGAGAGTTGGCAACCTAAACTCGGTGGCACCGGGATTGAATCGGTTGCACCGAAGTGGCTAGGGTTTGGCTGAGTCTGTCTGAGGTTGAGAATCGGTGGCACCGGGATAATGTTGGTTGCACCGATTTTGAGTATTTGGCTTTGGACAGACTTTGGTGGGAGAGCTTGTGGGTGTTTTTGGTGACTATCACTTGTGCACGTATGAGCATTTTGTTCACCAACAAAACCTTACCCCCTTTTAATAGTATTGGCTTTCATATGGACTCAAAGTGATTTCTCACAAATGTAAAATGTAGAGTCCTCTTCCTTGAAGCTTTGCCAACCTATTTCCTTGCATCTTGGGGTATTCCACAATCTCCACAATCCTTTTGCCAATCCTATCATTGAACATTTCCTGAAATATACTTAGTGGAAACATTAGTTCAATGACTTATATGTTGTTATTAATTACCAAAACCACCAAGGGAGCAAATGTGCTTTCAATCTCCCCCTTTTTGGTAATTGATGACAACATATAGATCAAAGCTTCGACATATGATATAATCAATGAATATAATCGTCGCTTTGGGAAGTATGTGATAAGAAAGAGCTCCCCCTAAATTTGTGCATTATTTTAAATTTGCGTTTAAATGCAAATGCAGGATCGATTAGGTAGATGGGGCACTTCTTCCATGTCACATACATCTTGGTGGTGTGCGAGAGTAATTAGAATGAACATCATAGCACAACACAATCAAGCAAAGGTGTAGGATCATCTCATAAGCATTAAGATGATAGGAAATAGTAGCATCACACATAACGCGTATGATCAAACACCACAAACATGTATCACAAGCAACCAAAAGATCAAATGTTTTGAAAAAGCAATAAACACCGAACGCTCTCTCACTCGAAGCCTAAAGATCTATATACACTTCTCCCCCTTTGGCAACAAGTTACCAAAAAGTTCAAAGGCATATATCTAAGCGTTCTTGGGCTGATCTCCTCCGGTTGTTGATGAAGGAGTCGAGAGAACAGCGTCGGCAAAGATCTCTGCAGATGTCGTGGATGGAGTTGGTGTGGCAACTGGAGGAACTGGAACTGATGGAGCAGGAGCTGAGGTGATAGTAGCAGGAGCTGATGAAGAGGGCCTCAAGTCTGGAGCTGGCACAGTGGCTGATCTGGCCTGAGTGGTAAACTATGTGCCTGGCCTGAGAGGAGAACCATCCTCATCATCATCATCAGAAGAAGAAGTCTGAGGAAGAGGCACTGAGTCAACTTCCTTCTTGAGCTCATTGACTGTCTTAGTCAGCCCATCCACCTTATCATTAAGGGTCTTGATCCTGTTCTCGAAGATCCTCACAAGACTGTTCTGGTTGTCCAGAATCCCCTTAATGTCCTTCTTCATGTCCTGAACTGATGAGATCAAAAGATCCATTTGCCCGTTCCTGGATCTGGGGACCTGAGCACTAGTGGCTCTGGCTGCCTCTGCCTCTGCCTGAGCTGCAGCTGAAGTGGGATGATCTGGGTTCATCACCACAACGTTGTCCTCGAGATCTGGCTGTAGGGGCAAGTGGGGACGATCTAGAGCAAATATGTGCTTCTCCAACTTTGAGTTGATGAGCATCTGGATGTAGGGTGCATAACAGCAAGAGCGCTTCTGATCAGCAGCAACCCTCTTGATTGTCTCAACAATCAAGTCCATGACTCTGATCCTGGTGTGTCTGTCGAGGTGGATCAACATGTTAATGGAGTAGCCTCGGATCATCTTGTCATCTCCTGACTTGGGCATCAAGGTATGCCTCAGAATGGTGTTCATGGTGCGGAGGCCAGCCTGAAGAAAGTAGATAGATCCTAGCCTGTGAGACTTCACATTAGCAGCAGGAATCTCATTGTACATGATGGCCATAGCATTGTGGTTTGCCTTGGATTCTGAGTAGACATCCAGGTCACCATCCTGTACCTCTGGGACTCCTAAGATTTCAGCCCACTCCTTAACAGTAGACTCATACCTTACACCTTCAGTCATCCATACAATCCTACCATCTCCATAGAAATGTGCAGTGGAGTAGAATTGCATGATCATTTCATCATTCCAAGCAGTGAACTCTTTGCCAATAAACTCATCAAAACCAATGCAGTGGAAATTATCTTGGACATTTGGAAAATAGTCCTCATTCTCCTTGATGAATTTCCAGTCCACATACCGCATATCACTCACAGCTGGACTCTTGTCAAACAGCACAGTTTCATAAAAATCATGTTGCTCTTTGGTGAAGAATCTGTAGTCCACAGCTGTCTTCTTCCTTTGGGCATATGGATCAGCAGCTCTCCATGCCCTCAAGCCAGAGTCCTTCCTCTTCTTCATATCCTCAGCAAGTGGGTAGCTGGCATTATGTACTGGAAGGTGTGGCCTAAGCTTCATTAGGGCAGACATAGCATCCTCATCCTCAACTCTGGAGGCAGTCCCTTTGTTCTTCTCAGATGCTGGAATTTGCCTGGACAATCTCTTGGGCTTCTTAGCAGCAGGCTTCTTGGGTGCAGATTTAGTGCTCTTGGATGTGCCAGTCTTTGGCATAGCATCAGCCATAAGCTTCTTTTTCTTCTTGGGAGGGGCTTTCTCAACATGTTCTTCCTCCTCCTCAGCAGCAGCAGCAGCCTCCTCAGGTTCCTCAAGCATGGAGGTCTGCCTGCCAGTGACATAGACTATCCTCTTCCTAGCACCCTTCTTCTCCCCTGCCTTCTTAGGAGGTGACTCAAGGTGAAGAGCCATCTTTGTCCTAGCACCTTCAGGTGCTCTCATAGCCTCAGAGCTAGCATACACTTTCCTGACAGCTCTCCTTGAAGAGGTAGCTTCATTTGCAGCTTTCTTGGCAGCCTTTTCTTGCTTCTTTGCAAGAATCTCTTCTGGAACGAAGTCTGAATCCTCCTCATCTGAATTCAGCTTCTTCCTGGCCCTTGTAGCAGCCTTGGGCAACCCATGAGAACCGGGGGTGCCTGGATCTGAAGATGAACTAGATTCAGGACTAGTGCCAGAATCCAATTCAACACTCTTCTCTCTGAAGTCGTTCTCACTGTCCTCAGCACTTGACATACTGACCCTGTGAACAGAATATAGAGGAGCAGAAAAGGATAATTCATCACAAAATGTGGTTGGTTTTTGAAAGATTGAACAAAAGATTTTCAAAGTTTTGCATTCTGTCACATGCAAATCGGTACAGCCGAAGTAAAATTGTCGGTGCCACCGAGACTGACTATCTCATTAACAGAAACTTGGCACTCTTTTCGGTGGGACCGAAAAGAAGTACTCGGTTTCACCGAGACAGTTCTCAGCAACACAGACAGACAAATCGGTGAGAACGATTTGTTCACTTCGGTTCTACCGAGTTCCATCGGGCGGAAGGCAAACCCTAGAAAATCGATGGTTCGCTAATCTACGGAGTTTTCTTGTGGATAGAACGATGAGCAAACTGTGGCTTATAGAGAAAAATAACTTTATTGCGCGAGAATCAGATGGGAGCGCAAGAAAGATCGAATCCGTACCCTAGCTCGGTGACGGATCCGCTACGGCGGCGACGGCGGCGAAGATGCCCGTCGACGGCGAGGATTCCCAGCGGCGGAGAGGCTCGGGAAGGCAAGGCGATGACCAGGGGGTCCTTCTGCGGCAGCTTAGGGTTTGAGGTGCGACGATTTGAAGATTGAAATTTCGAACCGTCGGGACCACAGACTATATACCCTTCACTGTCGGTGATACCGATTTTAAATTGTCGGTGTCACCGAGTTCCACAACTGTCAGCTGACAGGGAAACTCGGTGTAACCGAGAATATGAAATCGGTAGTACCGAGATTGAAAACCAGATCAACCCTAGGCATTCGGTGAGACCGAGATTTTGGGGTTGGTTCCACCGAGATGCACTTGGGAGGTTTTAATGGTCAGTCCTTGTCGATACGGAACTCCGAGTGCTCCACACACAGAGGGATCGAAAAGTACTTGTTCAAATTTTGTGATGCGGCATGAATAGAATATGAGGTGAGAAAGCATAGATAGCTAAAGAGTGGTCCTAGGCATTCTTGTCCATCCAATTGGCAAAAGATAAAACAAAAGCCAAATAGCAACAATTGGATGTCCTCGAATGAGAAAATAAATGCAGACCAACATGCTCACACAATAAGATGTCAAATGAAATCATGACAAACATGCACATACACACTAGCATCTAACAAGCACTAGGGCGATGACGAAGTCATCTATATATGAGTATTTGACTTAGGAGCCAAGTAAGAATACTTGATCATAGGTCATACTCATTGTTTAAGCACATGTGGGGTTACCACTTTTACATAAAGCATTTAATGTTGTCACATACTAAGAGATGCTTTGACTCAAGTCTTAGAGTAAAGCTCCCCCTTGATGTGACATCCCCCCATAAGAGGGATAGACTAACCTTGGGTTTTTTCGATGAAGACTTCATGTTGGTGAGGTAGTGGTGGATGCTCAAGGTTGATGAAGATCACCAAGAGTTGGGAGCATCCTTGTTGTTTCCTTACTCTTCTCACCTACATGGGTTAGTCCCAACACACAAGAGACAAATACAAGGATATCTATGGACATGGAGTGCAAAGCATGTGTAATGATGTCCATTGATTTGTTGATTACCTTGTCCCTTGCTTACCTTTGAGGGAATGTGTGACTCCTTGAACTATTGCATAGAGTTGATGTTGATTGCAAATAATTCTTGCCAATAATGAATGTGAGTGAATTTCATTGGCGGAGTCACCCCTCAAGAACTCTCTAGTTCTTCTTCTTGGGAACCCACATCAAGTTGATGGGGATCCTTGGTGTTGTAGTAGCCTTTGTAGAAGTTGAGCTTGACGTGGCCTTGGGAACCCACTCCACCATAGCTAGGGATCCATCTTCATATGAGTCAATGTCCTCTTGAAGCTTGTTCTTGCCCTTGAGCTTGTGGTCTTGTGGTGGAAGGTCATCTTGAGTGCTTGTCCCCTTGGGAAGAGTATTTTCATACTTCTCCTTTTGAGGAACAAACTTGGGCTCGGGATATTGACCTTCTTCCCATTCAACTCCATTTGCGTTGAAGTAGCCAACACCACGATTCTTCCGGTATCCTCCGTGCTTGCGTACAATTTCCTCAAATTGCTTACACCCGGCAAGACTCTTGTAGATACCTTTTTCTATAATTCCTTTCAATAAAGCATTTTCTTGCTCAAGTGTAACTTGGCTAAGAGAAACATCATTAGTGGAATCAATAGAACTACTAGAAGCAACATCATTGGGTTTAGCATTTTCATTGTTGCTACTAGATGAAGAACCTTTCTTGCCTTTGTTACTAGTTTGTTTAGATTTAACTTGTGGCATGAAAGTAGACAAGAGTAGTCGTTTGGCTAGATAAGATGAAGTCTTCTTTCGGAGATCGTCATTGATAGCTTTAAGAAACTCATGCTCTTGCTCCAAGTTGAGCTTCTCGAAGCGTAGCTTCTCATGAGTTCTTACAAGCTCTCTATGATCTTCAAGAGTAGATTCATGAGCTAACTTAAGAGTGTTTAGTTCTTTAGTTAGTTCTTCTAGTTTCATCTTATCATCATCAATTGACTTATCTTGACTAGCATGAGAATTATCAAGTTCATTTTGATTAACATCACTAGTTTTATCAAAGAGCAAGTCATCATCACAAAGCAAATCATCTTCATCACTATCGAAATCAAGATACTCGGGGTGTGATACCTTGAGGCCTTTAGCCATGAAGCAACTTCCACTCCCTTCGTTTGGTGAGTCAAATAGATCATGGGAGTTGGTAGTCACTAGAGCAATTCCGGCAACACCATCATCTTGACTATAGTCGGAGTCGAAGTGATAGCTTCTCTCGGAGTTGTCGTCGGAGTCGGAGCCGGAAACCCATTCACCAACATGAGCTTGATGTTTCCTTCTTGTGTAGCTCTTGGTGTACTTGTCCTTCTTCTCTGAATCCCTACTTCTCCTTGAGTGTCTTCGTTCATAACGATCATCTCTACTCCTTCTCTCTCTTTGAGGTGATTCATTCCTTGAGCTTCGTCCTCTTGGTGACTCTTCTCTTCGTTTGTAGGGAGCCGTGCACTCATTGGAGTAGTGTCCGGGCTTCCCACAATTGTAGCAATTGCGGTCACGACTTGACGAACGCTTCTCATCATATCTTGAGTTGGAGCTTCTTTCTTTGCCTCTATTCTTGTAGAACTTGTTGAATTTCTTGACCATGAGGCTTATCTCTTCATTGGTGACAAGGTTGTTGCTTGAGGTTGCGGGAGCATCACTTGTGGCTTTGTAAGCATCGCTAGACTTGTGATGAAGCTCTTCCTTGTCTTTGAGTGTCATCTCATGAGCAACAATCCTTCCAATGACTTCCGTAGGCTTGAGATCTTTGTAGTTGGGCATCATTTGGATCAATGTGCACACGGTGTCGTATCTCTCATCCAAAGCTCTAAGTATCTTCTTGATGATGAATTTGTCGGTCATTTCTTCGCTTCCTAAGCCGGCAATCTCATTGGTGATGAGAGCTAGCCTAGAGTACATCTCTGCGACTCCTTCACCACCCTTCATCTTGAACTTGTCAAGCTGACCTTGAAGAACATCCAACTTGGATTCTCTCACGGACTCGGTTCCTTCGTGCATATCAACCAAAGTATCCCAAATCTCTTTTGCATTCTCAAGACGGCTGATTTTGTTGAATTCTTATGGGCATAGGCAGTTGAATAGAATGTCGCATGCTTGAGCATTGTATTGCAACATCTTCAATTCTTCCGCGGTCGCTTCACGATCCGGTTCCTTTCCATCTCCAAAGAATTCACCTTGCAAGCCAACACGAACAACAGCCCAAACGGCGGGGTTATGACCAAGAATATGCATTTTCATTTTGTGCTTCCAACTAGCAAAATTAGAGCCATCAAAGTACGGACCTCTACGGTGATAATTACCCTCACTAGACGCCATACTCTCCTAGGTTGTGAGACCAATGCAATGGAGACCAAAGATCTGATACCACTTGTAGGAACGAAAGTATGTCTAGAGGGGGGTGATTAGACTACTTGACCAAATAAAAGTTTTTCCTTTTCCCAAATTTTAGAGTTGGCAATTTTAGCATTTCATGGCAAGTCAAGTACACCCTACACATGCATGTCTAAGAGTATAGTAGCGGAAAGTAACAACAAGCATGAGTAGTAAAGGATAGGGTAGGAAGATCAAACGCAATTGTAGACACGATGATTTTTTCCCGTGGTTCCGATAGGTGGTGCTATCGTGCATCCAAGTTTATGGAGTCTTCAACCCACGGAGGGTAACAGTCGCGAGAGTCCACGGAGGGCTCCACCCATAAGGGTCCACGAAGTAGCAACCTTGACTATTCCATAACGGCTTCCGTCCACGAAGGACTAGCCTCACTATGGGTAGATCTTCACGAAGTAGGCGATCTCCTTGCCCTTACAAACTTCTTGGTTCAACTCCACAACACGAAGTAGGAGGCTCCCAAGCGACACCTAACCAATCTAGGAGGCACCACCCTCCAAAAGGTAATAGGCTCGGTAATGTCGATGAACTCCTTGCTCTTGTGCTTCAAGATGATAGACTCCTCAACACACAATCACTCTCTCATAGATTTGGCTTGGTAGAAGAGATGGGATTGGTGAAAAGCAACTTGGGGAGGCTAGAAATCAAGATCCATATGGTTGGAGTGGAAGATCTTGACCTCAACACAAGAATAGGTGGTTCTCTCTCAGAAAACTGGATGGGGCAAGTATGGAATAGTTCTGAGTGCTTCTCAGTCGAGTAGGTGGTGGTGGAGGGGTATATATAGGCATCCCCAAAAATCCAACCGTTACACACAAAATGACCAACTCGGTGACACCGATGTGTAAATCTCGGTGGTACCGAAGTGACCAAAAGGTGGCAACTTTTGAATCTCGGTGAGACCGATATAGGAAACTCGGTTGCACCGATAAGGTGACCAACGGTCAGATTGACAATCTCGGTGACGCCGATCCAACAATTCGGTGGTACCGATATTGTGAATTTGCGTAACAGAGAGTTGGCAACATAAACTTGGTGGCACCGGGATTTGTTGGGGAACGTTGCATGGGAAACAAAAAAATTCCTACGCACACACAAGATCTATCCATGGTGATGAGCATCTACGAGAGGGAGAGTGAATCTACATACCCTTGTAGATCGCTAAGCGGAAGCGTTAAGAAACGCGGTTGATGTAGTCGAACGTCTTCGCGATCCAAATCGCCGAGTGTCCCGCGATCTCATCACGATCCATCTCGCGATCCAATCTCGATCCGTCCCACGATCCCATCACGATCCGTCCCGCGATCAAATCATGAATCGTCTCGCGATCCTGATCACGGTCCTTCCGATCTAGCGCCGAACGGACGGCACCTCCGCGTTCAGCACACGTACAGCTCGATGACGATCTCCGCCTCCTTGATCCAGCAAGAGAGAGAGCGGAGAGGTAGAAGAGTTCTCCGGCGGCGCGACGGCGCGGCGGCTATGGTGGTGGAACAATTCCGGCAGGGCTTCGCCTAAGCACCGCTGAAACTAGACTAGAGGAGAAACCGATCTAGATGAAGTAGAGGGAGCACGTGGCAATTCCGGCAGGGCTTCGCCTAAGCACCGCTGAAACTAGACTAGAGGAGAAACCGATCTAGGACAATCCTCAGATCACGGACCCAGACCGCATTATTGCTACCATCACCTTTCAACTCTATTTCTCTAGGAACATATAAAAATTCAAGGGAGCTACAACGCGATCTAGTAATCTACAACATAATTTGCAAAGACACTTTGACTATGTTCATGATAATGAGTTTAGTTAATCATATTACTTAAAACTCCCACTCAAATTGACATCCCTCCGGTCATTCGAGTGTAACATGATCCAAATCCACCAACTCAAGTCCGATCATCACGTGAGTTGAGGTGGTTTCAATGGTGAACATCTTCATGTTGATCATATCTACTATATGACTCATGTTCGACCTTTCGGTCTCTTGTGTTCCGAGGCCATGTCTGTACATGCTAGGCTCGTCAAGTTTAACCCGAGTGTTCCGCACGTGCAACACTGGCTTGCACCCGTTGTATGCGAACGTAGAGTCTATCACACCCGATCATCACGTGGTGTCTCGAAACGACGAACTTTCGCAACGGTGCACACTCGGGGAGAACACAATTTTATCTTAAAATTTAAGTGAGGGATCACCTTATAATGCTACCGTCGTCCTAAGCAAAATAAGATGCATAAAAGGATTAACATCACATGCAAATCATAAGTGACATGATATGGCCATGAACTTGTGCTTTTGATCTCCATCTCCAAAGCACCGGCATGATCTCCATCGTCACCGGCATGACACCATGATCTCCATCATCTTGATCTCCATCAACGTGTCGCCATGAGGTTGTCGCGCCGACTGTTGCTTCCATGACTATAGCTAACTCATAGCGATAAAGTAAAGCAAAAACGGCGAAAATAATTAAAGACAACTCTATGGCTCCTGCCAGTTGCCGTACTCATCGACATGCAAGTCGTGATATTCTATACAACACATGATCATCTCATACATCACATATATCTCATCATGTAATTGGCCATATCACATCACAACATACCCTGCAAAAACAAGTTAGACGTCCTCTAATTGTTGTTGCAAGTTTTACGTGGCTGCTACGGGTATCTAGCAAGAACGATTCTTACCTACGCAAAAACCACAAGTGATATAAAAGTTGCTATTTCACCTTCTACAAGGACCGCCTCTGTCGAATCCGATTCAACTAAAGTGGGAGAGACAGACACCCGCCAGCCATCTTATGCAACAAAGTTACATGTCAGTCGATGGAACCGGTCTCTCGTACGTGGACGAGTAAGGTTGGTCCGAGCCACATCATCCCACAATACCGCTGAATCAAGAAAAGACTAAGGAGGGAAGCAATCTGAATATCAACGCCCACAAACTCCTTTGTGTTCTACTCGAGATCTCATCTACGCATAGACCTAGCTCAGATGCCACTGTTGGGGAACGTTGCATGGGAAACAAAAAAATTCCTACGCACACACAAGATCTATCCATGGTGATGAGCATCTACGAGAGGGAGAGTGAATCTACATACCCTTGTAGATCGCTAAGCGGAAGCGTTAAGAAACGCGGTTGATGTAGTCGAACGTCTTCGCGATCCAAATCGCCGAGTGTCCCGCGATCTCATCACGATCCATCTCGCGATCCAATCTCGATCCGTCCCACGATCCCATCACGATCCGTCCCGCGATCAAATCATGAATCGTCTCGCGATCCTGATCACGGTCCTTCCGATCTAGCGCCGAACGGACGGCACCTCCGCGTTCAGCACACGTACAGCTCGATGACGATCTCCGCCTCCTTGATCCAGCAAGAGAGAGAGCGGAGAGGTAGAAGAGTTCTCCGGCGGCGCAACGGCGCGGCGGCTATGGTGGTGGAACAATTCCGGCAGGGCTTCGCCTAAGCACCGCTGAAACTAGACTAGAGGAGAAACCGATCTAGATGAAGTAGAGGGAGCACGTGGCAATTAGGGTTATTTTTCTCCTATAAATCCTCTAGTATATATCGGAGGGAGGGAGGGGAGGAGGCAGCCTCAAACCCTCAAGGGCTGGCCGAAATTGGAGGTGGAGGAGGTGGACTCCTCCACTTCAATCCTAGTCCAAATAGGACACCTTCCATATTTGGTCTCCCTTCCCTTTTCTTTGGGATTTTTCCTTTCCCACTTATTCCTAGCCGCATGGGCCTTGTAGGGCTGGTTTGCCCAGCCCACTAAGGGCTGGTGCAACCCCCCTCAGGCCCATGTGGCCTCCCGGCGTGGGTGGCCCCTCCCGATGGCCCTCCGGTACTCCCGGTACACTACCGGAAATACCCGAAACTTTTCCGGTGGCCAAAACGGGACTTCCTATATATCAATCTTTACCTCCGGACCATTCCGGAGCTCCTCGTGATGTCCGGGATCTCATCCGGGACTCCGAACAACCTTCGGTCACCAATCATACATAACTCAATTCTACCGAAACGTCACCGAACCTTAAGTGTGCAGACCCTGCGGGTTCGAGAACTATGTAGACATGACCGAGACACCTCTACGGCCAATAACCAATAGCGGGACCTGGATGCCCATATTGGTTCCTACATATTCTACGAAGATCTATATCGGTCGAACCTCTATGTCAAGGATTCAATTAATCCCGTATGCTGTTCCCTTTGTTCTTCGGTATGTTACTTGCCCGAGATTCGATCGTCGGTATCTCTATACCTAGTTCAATCTCGTTACTGGCAAGTCTCTTTACTCGTTCCGTAATACAAGATCTCGTGGCTAACACTTTAGTCACATTGCTTGCAAGGCTCATTGTGATGTTGTATTACCGAGTGGGCCCTGAGATACCTCTCCGTCACACGGAGTAACAAATCCCAGTCTTGATCCATGCCAACCCAACAGACACCCTCGGAGATACCTGTAGAGCACCTTTATAGTCACCCAGTTACGTTGCGACGTTTGATACACACAAGGTATTCCTCCGGTGTCAGTGAGTTGCATGATCTCATGGTCATAGGAACAGATACTTGACATGCAGAAAACAATAGCAATAAACTGACACGATCGTATGCTACGTTTATAGTTTGGGTCTTGTCCATCACATCATTCTCCTAATGATGTGATCCCGTTATCAAATGACATCTCATGTCCATGGCTAGGAAACCTTCACCATCTTTTGATCAACGAGCTAGTTAACTAGAGGCTTACTAGGGACACAGTGTTGTCTATGTACCCACACATGTATTTGAGTTTCCAATCAATACAATTATAGCATGGATAATAAACGATTATCATGAACAAGGAAATATGATAATAACCAATTTATTATTGCCTCTAGGGCATATTTCCAACAGTCTCCCACTTGCACTAGAGTCAATAATCTAGTTCACATCACCATGTGATTTACATTGTTATGAATCTAACACCCAATGAGTTCTGGGGTTCGATCAGATCATGCTTTGCATGTGAGAGAGGTCTTTAGTCAACGGGTCTGCGACATTCAGATCCGTGTGTACTTTGCAAATCTCTATGTCATACTGTAGACACTTCTACCACACTCCACTTGGAGCTATTCCAAATGGCTGCTCCACTATATGTATCCTGACTACTATTCAGAGTCGTCCGGATAGGTGTCAAAGCTTGCATCGACGTAACCCTTTACGACGAACTCTTTATCACCTCCATAATCGAGAAATATTTCCTTAGTCCTCTAGTTACTAAGGATAATCTTGACCGCTGTCCAATGATCCACTCCTGGATCACTCTTGTACCCCTTGACAGAATCATGGCAAGGCACACATCAGGTGCGGTACACAGCATGGCATACTATACAGAGCCTATGGATAAGGCATAGGGGACGACCTTCGTCCTTTCTCTTTCTTCTGCCGTGGTCGAGCTTTGAGTCTCACTCAACTCCACACCTTACAAATCAGGCAAGAACTCTTTCTTCGACTGATCCATTTTGAACTCTTTCAAAATCTTGTGAAGGTATGTACCCATTGAAAGTCTTATCAGACGTCTTGATCTATCTCTATAGATCTTGATGCCCAATATTTAAGTAGCTTCATTCTAGGTCTTCCTTTGAAAAACTCTTTTCAAACGACCCTTTATGCTTTCCAGAAATTCTACATCATTTCCGATCAACAATATGTCAACCACATATACTTATCAGAAATTCTATAGTGCTCCCACTCACTTTATTGTAAATACAAGTTTCTCATAAACTTTGTATAGACTCAAAAACTTTGATCACCTCATCAAAGCGTATATTCCAACTCCGAGATGCTTGCTCCAGTCCATAGAAGGATCGCTGGAGTTTGCATATATTTTAGCATCCTTAGGACTGACAAAACCTTCCGGTTGTATCACATACAACTTTTCCTTACGGATACCGTTAAGGAAACGATGTTTTGACATCCATCTGCCAGATTTCATAATTGAAAAATGCAGCAACTGCTAACATGATTCCAACAGACTTTGAGCATCGCTACGGGTGAGAAAGTCTCATCGTAGTCAACTCCTTGAACTTGTGATAAACCCTTTCCCACAAGTCGAGCTTTATAGACGGTGACATTACCGTCCGCGTCCGTCTTCCTTTTAAAGATCCATTTGTTCTGAATGGCCTTTCGCCCTTCAGGTAATACTTCCAAAGCCCATACTTTGTTTTCTTACATGGATCCCATCTCGGATTTCATGGTCTTAACCATTTCTCGGAATCCGGGCCCATCATCGCTTCTCCATAGCTCGTAGGTTCGGTGTTGTCCAACAACATGACCTCTAAGACAGGGTTGCCGTACCACTCAGGAGCAGTACGCGTCCTTGTCGACCCACGATGTTCGATAGTAACTTGATCCGAAGTTTCATGATCATCATCATTAACTTCCTTTTCAACTAACGTAGGATCCACAGAAACAACTTTCTGCGCTGCGCTACTCTCAGGTTGAAGTAAAGTTTCAACAACCTCATCAAGTACTATCTTCCTCCCACTCAATCTTTCGAAAGAAACTCTTTCTCGAGAAAAGACCCGTTTTAGCAACAAACACTTTGTGCTTGGATCTAAGATAGAAGGTTTACCCAACTGTTACGTTAGGGTATTCTATGAAGATGCATTTGTTTGCTTTGGGTTTGAGCTCATTAGGTGAAAACCCTTTTTCACATAAGCGTCGCAGCCCCAAACATTAAGAAATGACAGCTTAGGTTTCCGCCAAACCAAAATTCATACGGTGTCATCTCAACGGATTTAGATGGTGCCCCTTTTAAAGTGTATGTGGTTGTCTCTAATGCATAACCCTAAAACGATAGTGGTAAATCGATAAGAGACATCATAGTTCGCACCATATCCAATAGAGCATGACTACGACGTTCGGACACACCATCACACTATGGTGTTCCAGGTGGCGTGAGTTGTGAAACAACTTCCACATTGTCTTAAGTTGTATACCAAACTCGTAACTCAGATATTCACCTCGACGATCATATCGTAGACATTTTATCTTCTTGTCACGATGATCTCAAACTTCACTCTGATTTTGTTTGAACTTTTCAAACGTTTCAGACTTGTGTTTCATTAAGTAAATATACCCATATCTACTCAAATCATCAGTGAAGGTAGGAAAATAACGATATTCACCGCACACTATAATACTCACTGGACCGCATACATCAATATGTATCATTTCCAATAAGTCAATTGCTCGCTCCATCATACCAGAAAACGGGGTTTTAGTCATCTTGCCCATGAGGCATGGTCTGCATGTCTCAACCGATTCGAAATCGAATGAGTCCAAAGATCCATCAGCATGGAGTTTCTTCATGCGTTTTACACCAATATGACATTTAGCGGCAGTGCCACAAGTATGTGGTACTATCATTATTAACTTTGTATCTTTTGGCATCAATATTATGAACATGTGTATCACTACGATCAAGATTCAATAAACCACTCTTATTGGGTGTATGACCATTGAAGGTATTATTCATGTAAACAGAATAACCATTATTTCTTTTTAAATGAATAACCGTATTGCAATAAACATGATCTAATCACGTTCATGCTTAACGCAAACACCAAATAACATTTATTTAGGTTCATCACTAATCCTGAAGGTAGAGAGAGCGTGCGATGGTGATCACATCAACCTTGGAAACACTTCCAACACTCATCGTCACCTCACCCTTAGCTAGCTTCCGTTTATTCCGTAGCTTTAATTTCGAGTTACTAACATTTAGCAACCGAACCGGTATCTAATACCCAGGTGCTACTAGGAGTACTAGTAAGGTACACATCAATAACACGTATATCAAATATACTTCTGTCGACGTTGCTAACCTTCTTATCTACCAAGTATCTAGGGTTGTTCCACTTCAGCGACCGTTCTCCTCATAATAGAAGCACTTAGTCTCGGGTTTGGGTTCAACCTTGGGTTTCTTCACTGGAGCAGCAACTGGCTTGCCATCCATGAAGTATCCCTCCTTGCCCTTGCCCTTCTCGAGACTAGTGGTTTCACTAACCATCAACACTTGATGCTTCCTTCTTGATTTCTACCTTCGCGGTGTCAAACATTGCGAACAGCTCAGGGATCATTATTTCCATCTCTGGCCTTTTATAGTTCATCACGAAGCTCTAGTAGCTTAGTGACAGTGACTTGGAGAGCTATATCAATCACTATCTTCTCTGGAAGATCAACTCCCACTCGATTCAAGTGATTGTAGCACTCAAACAATTTGAGCACATGCTCAACGATTGAGCTATTCTCCATCATCTTGCAGGCAAAGAATCTTGTTGGAGGTCTCATACCTCTCAACATGGGCACGAGTCTGAGATCCCAATTTCAGCTCTTAAAACATCTCATATGTTCTGTGACGTTCAAAACGTTTTGGAGCCTCAATTCTAAGCCGTAATGCATGACGCACTGAACTATTAAGTAGTCATCGGAACGTGCCTGTCAGATGTTCACAACATCTACAGACGACGCTAGAGGGGGTGGTGCACCGAGCGGTGCATTAAGGACATAAGCCTTCTATGCAGCAATTTGAGGACAATCCTCAGATCACGGACCCAGTCCGCATTATTGCTACCATCATCTTTCAACTCTATTTCTCTAGGAACATATAAAAATTCAAGGGAGCTACAGCGCGATCTAGTAATCTACAACATAATTTGCAAAGACACTTTGACTATGTTCATGATAATGAGTTTAGTTAATCATATTACTTAAAACTCCCACTCAAATTGACATCCCTCCGGTCATTCGAGTGTAACATGATCCAAATCCACCAACTCAAGTCCGATCATCACGTGAGTTGAGGTGGTTTCAATGGTGAACATCTTCATGTTGATCATATCTACTATATGACTCATGTTCGACCTTTCGGTCTCTTGTGTTCCGAGGCCATGTCTGTACATGCTAGGCTCGTCAAGTTTAACCCGAGTGTTCCGCACGTGCAACACTGGCTTGCACCCGTTGTATGCGAACGTAGAGTCTATCACACCCGATCATCACGTGGTGTCTCGAAACGACGAACTTTCGCAACGGTGCACACTCGGGGAGAACACAATTTTATCTTAAAATTTAAGTGAGGGATCACCTTATAATGCTACCGTCGTCCTAAGCAAAATAAGATGCATAAAAGGATTAACATCACATGCAAATCATAAGTGACATGATATGGCCATGAACTTGTGCTTTTGATCTCCATCTCCAAAGCACCGGCATGATCTCCATCGTCACCGGCATGACACCATGATCTCCATCATCTTGATCTCCATCAACGTGTCGCCATGAGGTTGTCGCGCCGACTGTTGCTTCCATGACTATAGCTAACTCATAGCGATAAAGTAAAGCAAAAACGGCGAAAATAATTAAAGGCAACTCTATGGCTCCTGCCAGTTGCCGTACTCATCGACATGCAAGTCGTGATATTCTATACAACACATGATCATCTCATACATCACATATATCTCATCATGTAATTGGCCATATCACATCACAACATACCCTGCAAAAACAAGTTAGACGTCCTCTAATTGTTGTTGCAAGTTTTACGTGGCTGCTACGGGTATCTAGCAAGAACGATTCTTACCTACGCAAAAACCACAAGTGATATAAAAGTTGCTATTTCACCTTCTACAAGGACCGCCTCTGTCGAATCCGATTCAACTAAAGTGGGAGAGACAGACACCCGCCAGCCATCTTATGCAACAAAGTTACATGTCAGTCGATGGAACCGGTCTCTCGTACGTGGACGAGTAAGGTTGGTCCGAGCCACTTCATCCCACAATACCGCTGAATCAAGAAAAGACTAAGGAGGGAAGCAATCTGAATATCAACGCCCACAAACTCCTTTGTGTTCTACTCGAGATCTCATCTACGCATAGACCTAGCTCAGATGCCACTGTTGGGGAACGTTGCATGGGAAACAAAAAATTTCCTACGCACACACAAGATCTATCCATGGTGATGAGCATCTACGAGAGGGAGAGTGAATCTACATACCCTTGTAGATCGCTAAGCGGAAGCGTTAAGAAACGCGGTTGATGTAGTCGAACGTCTTCGCGATCCAAATCGCCGAGTGTCCCGCGATCTCATCACGATCCATCTCGCGATCCAATCTCGATCCGTCCCATGATCCCATCACGATCCGTCCCGCGATCAAATCATGAATCGTCTCGCGATCCTGATCACGGTCCTTCCGATCTAGCGCCGAACGGACGGCACCTCCGCGTTCAGCACACGTACAGCTCGATGACGATCTCCGTCTCCTTGATCCAGCAAGAGAGAGAGCGGAGAGGTAGAAGAGTTCTCCGGCGGCGCGACGGCACGGCGGCTATGGTGGTGGAACAATTCCGGCAGGGCTTCGCCTAAGCACCGCTGAAACTAGACTAGAGGAGAAACCGATCTAGATGAAGTAGAGGGAGCACGTGGCAATTAGGGTTATTTTTCTCCTCTAAATCCTCTAGTATATATCGGAGGGAGGGAGGGGAGGAGGCAGCCTCAAACCCTCAAGGGCTGGCCGAAATTGGAGGTGGAGGAGGTGGACTCCTCCACTTCAATCCTAGTCCAAATAGGACACCTTCCATATTTGGTCTCCCTTCCCTTTTCTTTGGGGTTTTTCCTTTCCCACTTATTCCTAGCCGCATGGGCCTTGTAGGGCTGGTTTGCCCAGCCCACTAAGGGCTGGTGCAACCCCCCTCAGGCCCATGTGGCCTCCCGGCGTGGGTGGCCCCTCCCGATGGCCCTCCGGTACTCCCGGTACACTACCGGAAATACCCGAAACTTTTCCGGTGGCCAAAACGGGACTTCCTATATATCAATCTTTACCTCCGGACCATTCCGGAGCTCCTCGTGATGTCCGGGATCTCATCCGGGACTCCGAACAACCTTCGGTCACCAATCATACATAACTCAATTCTACCGAAACGTCACCGAACCTTAAGTGTGCAGACCCTGCGGGTTCGAGAACTATGTAGACATGACCGAGACACCTCTACGGCCAATAACCAATAGCGGGACCTGGATGCCCATATTGGTTCCTACATATTCTACGAAGATCTATATCGGTCGAACCTCTATGTCAAGGATTCAATTAATCCCGTATGCTGTTCCCTTTGTTCTTCGGTATGTTACTTGCCCGAGATTCGATCGTCGGTATCTCTATACCTAGTTCAATCTCGTTACCGGCAAGTCTCTTTACTCGTTCCGTAATACAAGATCTCGTGGCTAACACTTTAGTCACATTGCTTGCAAGGCTCATTGTGATGTTGTATTACCGAGTGGGCCCTGAGATACCTCTCCGTCACACGGAGTAACAAATCCCAGTCTTGATCCATGCCAACCCAACAGACACCCTCGGAGATACCTGTAGAGCACCTTTATAGTCACCCAGTTACGTTGCGACGTTTGATACACACAAGGTATTCCTCCGGTGTCAGTGAGTTGCATGATCTCATGGTCATAGGAACAGATACTTGACATGCAGAAAACAATAGCAATAAACTGACACGATCATATGCTACGTTTATAGTTTGGGTCTTGTCCATCACATCATTCTCCTAATGATGTGATCCCGTTATCAAATGACATCTCATGTCCATGGCTAGGAAACCTTCACCATCTTTTGATCAACGAGCTAGTTAACTAGAGGCTTACTAGGGACACAGTGTTGTCTATGTACCCACACATGTATTTGAGTTTCCAATCAATACAATTATAGCATGGATAATAAACGATTATCATGAACAAGGAAATATGATAATAACCAATTTATTATTGCCTCTAGGGCATATTTCCAACAGGATTGAATCGGTTGCACCGAAGTGGCTAGGGTTTGGCTGAGTCTGTCTGAGGTTGAGAATCGGTGGCACAGGGATAATGTTGGTTGCACCGATTTTGAGTATTTGGCTTTGGACAGACTTTGGTGGGAGAGCTTGTGGGTGTTTTTGGTGACTATCACTTGTGCACGTATGAGCATTTTGTTCACCAACAAAACCTTACCCCCTTTTAATAGTATTGGCTTTCATATGGACTCAAAGTGATTTCTCACAAATGTAAAATGTAGAGTCCTCTTCCTTGAAGCTTTGCCAACCTATTTCCTTGCATCTTGTGGTATTCCACAATCTCCACAATCCTTTTGCCAATCCTATCATTGAACATTTCCTGAAATATACTTAGTGGAAACATTAGTTCAATGACTTATATGTTGTTATTAATTACCAAAACCACCAAGGGAGCAAATGTGCTTTCACCAGTGCCCCTGACTTATGCACAAGCAGTAGTAGGTGAACCCCGTCAAGACCAACCCAAGGCGAAGAAGCCGCTCTACGTGAGATCAAGGAGCGCATCAAGAAGATGAAGCCAACATCCAAGACCCCGGCAGAAGCAACCTACGCTGGCTAGCAACGCCGGCAAGGACGATACAACGGCCTAGGGCGGGCCCAAGCCGCGCAGTCGTGTCCCCGGTGCCTGCCGGGGGCCGATGCGCACGCACCTTCAAGAAGACCCGACAAGCCGTCCCCCGGCAGGCGCGAGCTAATCAGCCACCGCTCCACTGCATCGCAACGCCAGTCAGTTGTCGATGCGGTGTCGAGCCCTCAGATGACTAAGTGGCTCTCGCTAAGCACATGGCGATGCACCGGAAGACAAATTACATCCATTTGACACCCGTCCAGAGGCGTGTCAAGACACTAAGCAACATCCAGCTAAGCGGTGGTAAGAGCTTGCCGGGGATGCATCCCCGCATATGCCACCTAGGCTAGCATTTATGTTATTTTGTCCTAAATGCCAAAGTTAGGTATGATAGCACTGTTAGCTATCTAATGTCTAGATAATGACTGTTTTGCCACTGTGGTTGCCCCTTGACCTATAAAAGGAGGCCCAAGGCAACCTAGCTCAAGATTCGGACCCTTGGACACTTGTACTTGCGTAGTAGCTCCCCCGAAGGCGACCTTGCCGGTTTTGAGCGCTGCGTGTGCTTCGTGTTCCTCCGATCAATCCACCAAAGCAGGAGTAGGGTTTTACGCTTCTCAGCGGCCTGAACCTGGGTAAAACACCAGCGTCCCATCGTCGTGCTGTCTCATGACCTCTGCTCTTTGTGCAAATTGACCTCACCCCTACCGAACCACAAAGGGGCCCTTGGTCCCATAGGTGATCGTGTGCATCCGTGCCCCGATATTATTGAAGAAGGAGAAGGCATACATCAAGCGCTTGGACCCGAAGGAGGAGAAAACGGCGAAGAAGTCTAAATTGTTGATGGAGACGACGGACAAGAAGCTCAAGCTCGAAGAGAGGAGGACCATGATCGAAGAGAAGAAGGCCGCGCTCGAGGAGAAGAAGATGATGATCACCGCCAATGCAGAGGACGCTAAGACGTTGTCCTTGAATGTGGTATTTTTGGATGCCGATGCAAGGATGATCGTGCAATCCGTCCACTACAGAAAGACGAGTTGATAGCGGCGGACAATGAGAACGCAACGAAAGGATGCGGCGAGGCAGAGGCTACCTACACGGCGGCGACACCTTGATCAGGGAGGGAGGCTGGGATTGCCGGTCTCACAAGGCAGGAAATTGTACGGACTGTCGGATTGATGTTTTTTTGGATTTGGGTATGTAAAAAACTAAGTATACTTGCCTCTTTTTGGTTGTGATCCGACGCTGGTGTGATCCGACGTGTTGTGTGGATCAGACTAAATTTGAATTTCAAATTGCACTTTACTAACGGAGGTATACAAAATAGCGTTGGATCGCCAGCTTTCGCATCCGTGTCTATAGATTGATCCATTATCCACGGACGATGCCAGAGGAAATATACGGTTCGACATTGGAGATGCTCTTATATGTTTTTGTGTGTGTCCGGATATGAACCTTGCCCAAGACGGCAAGACGCTGCCACTTCTTATTACGAACGAAATTGAGAGCTCTGCTTCTCAATTCGAAAAGAAAAAAACTCGCAGAGGTCTTCGCTCCAGACCAGAGCACTCCCATTCTGAAAGCACCAACTCTTCTCCGTAACACAAATGCAGCCGGTACAGCAACAGCTGGTGCATCAATGCACCTCCCCGATCTGCAAATCTCCAGGCTGAAATGTGCAGATCAATTGACGAACACCCCACGCTTCTGTAATCCGGACGTCATCACAGCAACTAATCATCCGTCCCAGGAAGCACCTTGCCATAAATAAAAATAATAAATACTTAAGCTTTTTTGGTGGGGAATAAATAAATGTGAACTTTCCACTAAAAATAAATTAAATTAAATGTGAACATGATTAGCGACGGGACATGCAGGCAGGCAGTGCAGCACCGGCACGGGAGAAACCTCGAAAAGGCGCCGCCCCACCCACCCCACCCCGCCCCGCCCCGCCCCACCCGAAACCCCCACTCAACTCAACCCCAGTCCAAGCCCAAGCCGCTAGACTAGAACAAGAGAAGAGAGTGAGATAGAGAAGAGATTGAGGCGAGGGAGAGAAGGAACGGAACCAGAAGCGGAGCAACACGCGGAGGGGATGGGCGACCTGGCACACTCCCCTGGCTGCTGCCCACGCGACCCGCCCATGTAAATCTCTTCCCAAATCTCACTCGCCAGAACCCCACTCCCTCCCCGATAACAGTCGGTCAGCACATCCCACCCGCCCAGGAAGAGGACGCATTGCGAGGCCGGGCACGGCGGCGCCAGGAATGAAGGGGGGCGGCGGCGGTGGCGGCGGCAAGGAGACCGCCACCGGCTCCTTCCTCCGCTTCCTCCTCCTGCTCCTCCTCCCCCTCACCGCCCTCTATTTCTTCTACACGCTCCACCTCCTCCTCGCCTCCGCCGCCTCCTCCTCGTCTGCCGCCTCATCCTGCCCGCCGGACTCCGCCGCGGTCACCTCCCGCGTCCTCGCCAACCGCACCGCCGCGGAGAATAAGGAGGCGGCGTCCACGGCCACGACGCTGCAGCACGTGGTGTTCGGCATCGCGGCCTCGTCGCGCTTCTGGGACAAGCGCAAGGAGTACATCAAGGTGTGGTGGCGCCCGCGCGGCGCCATGCGCGGCTACGTCTGGCTGGACCGCGAGGTGCGGGAGTCCAACATGTCCACGGCGCGGACGGGGCTCCCGGCCATCAAGATCTCCTCCGACACCTCCGCCTTCCCCTACACGCACCGCCGCGGCCACCGCTCCGCCATCCGCATCTCCCGCATCGTCTCCGAGACCTTCCGCCTCGGCCTCCCCGGCGTGCGCTGGTTCGTCATGGGCGACGACGACACCGTCTTCTTCCCCGACAACCTGCTCACCGTCCTCAACAAGTTCGACCACCGCCAGCCCTACTACATCGGCTCCCTCTCCGAGAGCCACCTGCAGAACATCTACTTCTCCTACGGGATGGCGTACGGCGGCGGCGGCTTCGCCATCAGCAGGCCGCTGGCGGAGGCGCTCGCGCGGATTCAGGACGGCTGCATCCGCCGCTACCCGGCGCTCTACGGGAGCGACGACCGGATCCAGGCGTGCATGGCGGAGCTGGGGGTGCCGCTCACCAAGCACCCGGGGTTCCACCAGTACGACGTGTACGGGGATCTCCTGGGCCTCCTCGCGGCGCACCCGGTGGCGCCGATCGTGACGCTGCACCACCTGGACGTCGTGCAGCCGCTCTTCCCCAACGCGCCAGCGCGCCCCGCGGCGGTGCGGAGGCTGTTCAACGGGCCCGTGAAGCTGGACCCAGCGGGGATAATGCAGCAGTCCATCTGCTACGACGGGGCCAACCGGTGGACGGTGTTGGTGGCGTGGGGGTTCGCCGTGCTGGTGTCGAGGGGGGTGACCTCGCCGCGGGAGATGGAGATGCCGGCGCGGACGTTCCTCAACTGGTACCGGCGCGCCGACTACACGGCGTACGCGTTCAACACGCGGCCCCTGGCGCGCACGCCGTGCCACAAGCCGGCCGTGTACTACCTGTCGTCGGCGCACAGCGCGGAGGCCGCGCGCGGCGGGGAGACAACGGTGACGCGGTACGAGCGGTGGCGCCCCGCGAACGAGACGCGGCCCGCGTGCCGTTGGAACATCACCGACCCGGACGCGCATCTCGATCACATCGTCGTGCTCAAGCGGCCCGACCCCGGGATATGGGACCGGGTAATCCCTTCACCCGTTCTCTTAACAAAATTCCTTTTTCAGCATATACAAATAGCCCAATTGCTAATTAAAAAGGACTATACACTTAACTATACATCCAAACATAGAATTGCAATACTAGGAGTAGAAAATTCCAGCAATGGTAGGAGAACCGTATCCACTGTTAATTGCGTAGTACTAGGTTTGGTTGACTGCCTGTGCGAATGTTAATGTATAATACTATGTTTATTAAGGATTGCTGATGTGTGTCGAAACATTACTTATATTGTCTTTGGCAAGTTTGTTTACTGACGTATAGCTGACATGGATGTTGTGCAGTCGCCGAGGAGGAACTGCTGTAGAGTGCTGTCGTCGCCGAAGGTGGGGAAGGAGGGGAAGAAGACGATGACCATCGACGTGGGCGTATGCAGGGACGGCGAGTTCAGCCAAGTAGTCTAGCGGCGTAGCCTGTTAGGAAAATACTGTAGGACGATTCAATATCATTTTTTCTCTCTTCTTGTATTCTTGCTGGAGGTACGTATAACAAACAAGGGCCTCGTTTGGTCATCTCCTGCCTGCGTACCTACCGTGCTGCTGCTGCTGCTGCTGCTTTGCGCCTCACGAGTCACCAGGCACGAGAAGAACTCGAAGCTTTGGCCGGACTTCCTCTACATCGCACCGCTGCTGCCTCCACAGTGTTGACGGAGACGTGGCGGGGCATGCATGCGGGTTTGCTGTGCTAAAAGCCTTGGTGGTGTGTGGGGCTACTGGGATTTGGACTTGGGGAAAGCTTGGTTCCAGCCTTTGGTGGCAAGATCCAGGCGTTCGGCCAACACTCACGGGGTGTGGGATGGCAACAGGAGGGATCACCGTTCTGGCGTGGAGGGGCTGTGTTTGTGTGTCAAGTTGTGGGTCAGCGCGTCGGTTTTTACTTCGTTTCTGGCACCCGGCGTGGCTCGCCTCGGCCGCGACGGGCAAACGGCGAAAGCACGTCCGGCGACAGCATGTATAGGGGTTTGGCACGATTTCTGGCAACAGGGACAACCAAATCTACCAGCCCCATCCCCCCGAGCCCCGAGACATAATTAAGGTGATGCGGAGAGTGTTCATTGATTCTTCCGAACCATCAGCCAGAGCTATAAATGCTCGCTGAGGCCGGTTCAACAGGTGGCGCACCGCCGCAACCAAAAACCATTTACAATTGTCGGCACGCACATGGCCATGAAAAGGAGGTCACATGCCAACGTTCTCCCGTGATGCATGTCGCTCCCGATTCCATCCTAGTCCTAGAAACGAGAGCGAAAGGCGTTGCCTAACTTGAAGTATTTTATTCCATCCATGTGCTAATGATTTCCTAGGCTAGTCTACAGTATCAACGTAGCATGGGATTAGCAGACCGCTGTTGTGCGACTATCCTTTTGATCCCGAACGACGCATTGTTTAATTCCTCTTGTACTACTAGTAGTACTACGTACTCAGCAGAGTACAAACAAGCAAATTAACAAGCTTATGCATAGGACAACTGGGCATCAATTCAACGGTAGCCAGATCTAGAAATAAACACCGAACGACGCGTGTCAACATGGTCCCCGACACACCGATTCATGACAAAGGTGTCTATCACGTCTATTCATGCGTCAAAACAACACTTGCACGCATGTCGATGCTCCAGACCTCCGATGGATCATGCCGCCCCATGTGTTTGAAGTTACCACGACTGAACACTGACGAATCGTGGAAAACCTACTCGCCAACCAGAATCAACGTACGTCGCAAAAAGTTTTAACGCTTACAGTAATATTCTCCTGCAAAGGATGATGTATGTTGCCAAATTTAGGACAGCTGCAAATGTCCCACCTTGGTTCCAAAAGAGGTCCCTGCCTTCGCACACCAAGCAAAATCTCCTCTACCCACCGCGTATGTACTCCTCTAGGCTAACGACGTTCACCTGCCAAAGATACAGTTACCTCGTCATTTCTTTTACAAAACTAACTTATTCAAAACTGTAATAAGCAGACAAACTCTACTCGAGAAGGATAGAAATGGGTAAAAATGGTTCATCCAATCAATCATATCTGTTCAGAACACAGTACCAACTGAAATGAGCAAACTGCCAAACTCACATCAGAGCATATCAGAGGTAAGCTGCACAGCCAAATACTGACTTACCCTACTTGAGTTTGAGAAAACATCAGAATCAGCAGCACTGTGTGGTGCTTCCAAATTCAACGCCATGTGACTTGATAATCCTGGCAGCTCCCAAAAGAATGTCCTGTTCTGCATAAATCAACTCTTCCTTTCTCTGAAAATGTGCAAGAGATTCATGTCAGAGAGATAAAAGGACCATAATAAGTATTCTAAACTTGCACTAGTACAGCAGGTTACAGAACAGCAAAAGCAATTGTTCTATGTGGCTACGCCCTTGTGGTGAATTGTGGAGAATAACTCTGGGAGATGTTTGCATTACTGTAGAACATCAAACTGCTTAAGCCGGACAGACTGACAGAAAATCGTGTCATGTTATGCTTATTTCGACGAGACACACTATTTTGGATCATAATATTTCTTAGTCTTGTTGCAGCACAACTCCAGAATAGCAACATCAACAGCAGCTTACAAGTTGGTTTCAACAGAACGGGTTGATATGATGCAATGCAATCTAGTAAGTGTTGATCACCAATTTATGCTAAAGGCGCCAACCCAAAGGGATATAAAATTTCAAGTCATATGTTTTCTTCTACTCTCAACCACTAACCCATGTCAAAGAAAAACATGCATGTACAATCAACAAGTGTTGCCAGGTTAACCATTTGACCTTTTATCTGGTGCTTACTGTGAGAATTAGCCACTACTTTCTTCACCTTATCATCCAAACAAATGCCTCGCTGAAATCCAACATAATAACTTTGAATGAAAGAAATTGAACGCACCATTTTTTGGAGGATGCACCCTATGACAAGCTCTCCATATGAACTTTCCAATCTTGAGAGGTAGCAGTAAGGAGCATCTGTTTCCAAGATAACTTTTGGGTTGGACCTTAACATAGCCTTTATCTCCTCTGCTACAGCAGGAACCTTCTCAATATCCTCAAGTTTTATAGGAATCTTGGTCACACTTACTCGCCACTGAGCTCGTGATCTATTCACTATAATCTGCAATTATTCAAAGAACCACATGAGAGAAGGTAGGTCGCCATGATACTGATAATCCTATAATTGACTAAAAAAATCTAAACAGCATTATTCTTGACATGCATTGCCATGTTTTCTGTGATTTGTCATCTTTCTGGGATAGTTTAACTAATAAAATGGACAAAAATATTTGAGCAAACTTCTCCTACTTCAAACTTCGTACAGAGGAAGTGCATCATCCACAGTTCATTTCAATCCCCAAAATTCATGTGTTTTACTCCATTACAACTGCAATGAGGCTATAAAATGTACAGAGTTCAATTCAAACAAATCCTGAACTTCTGAAAAGGCTGTACCCAGTCTCAGTGCGAAAAGTCCCCACGTGTTGTGGTCTGGAGAAAACCCTAACAAATTGAATTTCAGTAAATAGTAAGCTTTAGCAGTGTAACTGGTAAATACTGTGGACGCTAAGTTCTGAATTTGTCATGCTTGAGATATAACTGAAAACTACTATAGCTGATTTTTTTTTAAAAAAAATTGCCATTATGTGTGATACGTGTGCTGAGGTTACCACTTACCACAAATTCTCCTTTGCGTGCTTCCTAGGCATTTCGGAATTTATGCCTTTATGGTGTGTCTAATGATTGTCGCATTGGGTAAATATGTCAAGGGTGTTACTATTCGAAGCAGTTCAATATCACACACAGATGATTCCAGGGTCATTTACATACATCTAAATGTGCAAAGTGAATCAAGTTGCCTTAACCAATCCATGTGACAGAACATTGCAGCACAAATTGCTATCTAGAAGAAATTCAGCATACCATAGTGATATCATACCATCCAGTGATAAAAAAAAACATGCAAAAAAAACATTGAACCAAGAAAAACAGAATATGACCAGAAAAATGGGAAGAAAATGTAAGACGGTGCACACCATGTAGGGCATAATATGTGTTGCTTAAGAATATACGTAGTATCCAGTAGAGGATGTGATGATACCTGACTCGAGAACAGAGAGTTGGGTACTGTAAAGGGAAGCTTTTCTGGACTCATCATCGAAGTTGAAGTAAGTCCTATTTCGACTACCGTGCCTTCTATTGACCCAGCCTGCAAAGGAAAATATTTTACTTAGGGAGTCTATATATGCTACTGTACATGATTATATAAAGCAATAAAAGATAATAATTGGCGTGTGCTCACGTATGATTATCTGCAAACATAAACTTCATGAGAAATAAGGTAACGTCTGACTCAAGAAGATACATGAGATACTGGACATATTCATAATCTTAGTCAGATGAAACACTTGCACCTCAGGGACATATTCATAATCTTAGTCAGATGAAACACTTGCACCTCAGGGACATATTCATAATCTTAGTCAGATGAAACACTTGCACTCACAGCAGGATACACAGATGAAACACTTGCACCTCAGGGACACATCTAACATACGTGAGATACTAGACATATTCATAATCTTAGTCATTTAGGGAAAGTGTATTTATTCATTAAAACAAACACAGTGGGGTCATAACCGTATAAGTGGGTTTTCATGTCTCAGGTCAACTTTGTTTCCTCCTTTCGTAAAGCCTCTCAACTACCATGACTCAGTAGCTGGTATCACTTTGCTGGAGACGTTGTTTGTAATCCAATGCTTTAACACTGTAAGAGATGAGTTCTATTTTTCCTCAGGGAATGCATCAAACACATATCTCAAGCTTAAGGAATATCTCCTACCCTCCTAGGGCATTTGATAATCATGAGCTCATATTACTAAATGTTATATGGTTTTACAACTTACTAGCACCAACTTGTGTCTACCACACAGCAAACATTTGTCATTTATCAACATCTACGTATACTAGATAAAACAATTACACATGCAGTCCCAGGTCAACGAAATTTCATAGTATGGTACACTCATGGTCTAAGTTCTAACAATATATGTCCAGTAATCACATATATATCAATATATGACAAGGCACCTTTATGTATTCTCCAACTGAGAATGGCCTAGAAAATTGTAAGGAGAACCCATTCAGCACGTTACCCAGGACATCTCTAGCAGCAAAAGCCGTAGCAACACCTGCAGTGCACATCAAGAAATATGAGGAGTCCTCGCACAGAGGTAGAAATAGCGCATGCTGTAGTATTTACGTACAGATTGCTGAAGACTGTAATATTCACTAACAAGATTTCTTCATTATAGTATGTGTAGCATAACTATAGATGAGTTATAGAAGATCAATATTATGCAGCTATTGGGAAGGACCAAAAGGTCCAACACGGCTCCATTCTTGTATCATATTGTTCTAACATATATAAAAAACCACATCTCATTCGTGAAAACTAATTTGCACAGCACAGTAGGCAAACGAAACAAAATGCGGGTTCAATGAAAAAAATCTAAGTAAAAGATTCTTTCAGAAGGAAAAAGGAAGATACTGAACTATTCCGGTCTAAGACCAACAGGACAAAACACAATTATTTAGCGCTTACTTTTACTACATTTGGTTATTAAATCTTGATGTTTTTCTAGTGCAGATAATGATTGCTGAATGCATTATCAAATGGGCATATCACATATTATTCCTCAAAAAAGCTTTGAATATTACCTCCCACACCACCAACAGTTAATATTGATTGAACAGCTACACCACAAGCCTCGGCAAGACCCATTACACCAAGTGCAATCAGTCCCAATGATGAAACTTGGTTAAAAGCTGATAACCTGGCTTTGTCAGTAACTAAGGCAGTTTGGTTGGCCATAGCTTTAGTGATAAAGTTTGCTTTCCACCTATGAAGAAACCAGACAACAGAGAGCACAAATGCGCCCCTCAATGCTTGTGGAAAATAAGGTGATACACTTGGTGCGATCACTGCAGCCCTAATGAATGAAAAGAAAACATCAGAAATGATGAGCATCCCCAGAACATAATATGCCACTTTTTATCATGTTAAAACTTAAGCATAAGCATCCATACTATTAATGAATGTGTACTGCTGTATCATTAACAAAAAAATAGGCAACAAAGCATCCTCAGTTTTGACAGAACGTTTCTCTTTCGAATACTAAAGAAATATGGTCAATCTAGAGAATTTTTTATAAGTAACAGCTGCTTCTCTTGTTTTTGCAGAACAGAGGGATAAGACGGACGCCAGTCGCCACCACAATTAAACTTGCATCAATTTGATCCAAAATGAAATACATCAGTCCAGATTAAATGGCAACACATATAAGAAAAGTTTTAAATAACACCACAACATGATAAGACAGCGGCAAAGCTGTACAAGATAAGTTAAATAGAAACTCACATCTCTGAAAATGCCATAAATGTGATCAAGTATTTTGCAGGATCCTCTAATGCACTCCAAATGCTGGTGCCATATGAAGCATCTGTATTGATCGAGTTCCCCAAAAGTGCTGATATCGGGTTTTGGGACCCATAATTATGAAGCTTCTTAAAGATGATAGGCATGGCAAACCACGCCATCAGTGTACCAAATAATGTTCCTCCAAGTGGAACAACTACCTTTTCTAGATCTGGATATGTCTCAAAAAATTGGTGCACATGCGGTGCAACCGCATCAGTCATCTCCTTAACTTTCTTGCCTGCATCAGACGTAGCATCAATGGTGGTGCTGCGAGCATTCTCAAAAATGTCCATCCAAGTGGTACCTCCAGTAACAACCTCGGCATTTTCAGTGGGAGGAACAATTGGGACTTCGGGCTTAATTCCAGTGTCTGATGAGTATGCACGGCGGATGCTGGAAACACCTAAAGGTCCTGGCAATCCATTAAAACTGGGCTTTGAAGTATTCAACCAATTAGTGCCCATATGAGCAGCAAGTGGGATTATACTGGCTCTTGACACACCATTGACTGGAGGAAAATGATCCATTGCCTTCATCTGCCCAATAATTGAAATGTCTGATTTTATGCTGCCCCTTGCACAGCTGCTGAACCCCCTCAAAGAGGCGCCAGAAGATATAGATCCAATTGATAACTCCATAAGATTCTGAGATGACCGACGCAAGATTGCTCTACACCCAGACATTGTGTACTAAAGAAACTGTCCTGAAATATGAAAGCAATTAACATGAAAATGGAGAATAAACATAACTAAAGCAGAAAACAAGACTACTATCAAACTCTATTAACGACGACTAAATGACCAAGGATAAACCATAATTCAATAGCAGAGCACCAATGTATGAAACTACTAGTTATCAACATATACATATCAACCTGAAACTTCATTAAGCTTTGTAGGACCAAAAAATAACTCTGGATGCTAAATCCGAAAATTCTCAATCATGAGAACTTCAATTTCATGGTGCCAAAGAGTTTGGCAAACCATAGGTATTCAAACATCAAAAGATAAAGGACAGACATCAGCTGCTTCTCTAACAGCAAACTCCGTGATTTGCATCAAATGGGTGTGCCAAACCTTATAAGGAGCAAACATAAAAAACTACGGTGCAGAGCGACCACTCAAGCAATCCTTGCCATAGCTTAGCTTTTGACGATAAGCAGTCCAAATTTCCCAATCACAGCAACAATAATTCGTCAGCACAACCAAAATCAGATTAATCAGAGGAAATATTCAGGTCTCCAGTTGGAACAGGATAAACAACCCATAAACCAACAATTCTTACTCGACCCAGATGCTATATTTGCATAAAACCTTAAGGCAACACCAAATCAAACGGGCGGAAGAGCAGCAGTTACAAATAATAGTTCACATCATACAGCTGGAAACATAATTAAAGCAACAGAAATGGTAATGGTGACTAAAAGAAATGAGGATAAACCATAACACAACTCTCACTTGAACTTGACCGGCAGAGAAACAATGTGTATGAAACTACTAATTATCAACACGCACATGACAAAGTACACCCATCCCTGTTTCTCTAACTGAAAACCACGCTATCCATCTCTATGTCCCGACCGTAACAGCAAGTCCCGTTTGCACCAAATGATGGGGAGAAATCTTCTGACGAGCCACGGCAAAAACCAAATTGCAGAGCGACCACGCAAGTGATCCTTGCCATAGCTTGTATCAACAAGCACCCAAAATTTCCAAACCGCAGCGACTGTAACTCGTCCGCACAATCAAAATCAGAGTAATCAGAGGGGGAAATTCGGGTCTCCAATCGGAAGCGGCCGAACGAACTAGGCATCAACAATCCTTACTTGAACCCCGGATGCTACATTTGCACAAACCCTCGAATCGGGCGACACCGAACCAGCGGAAGAGCGTCAGTAACAACAACTACATAAAAAAACTTGCATCAAAACGCACGCCGGAAACGGAGCCCGCGGCGCACGGGGAAGGCTCTAACTACAGCTAGCGGCCGCGCCATCTGGAAGCGGTAAGAACCCACATCCAGGAAAGGGGAGGTTCAGCCGCCGCAGTGATTCGAAGAGGGGATGGTGGTACGGCTTACGCTTCGGAGCAGAGGCGGAGGAGTCCGGGAGCCGGCGGCGCGGTTGCTTCGCCCCCGCCGCGCTTCAACGCCTGGCCCGGAGGGGCGTGAACGCGTGGGGTGGGGGGGTGGGGGGGGGGGGGGGGAAGCGTGAGGCCTCGACGGCGACGGGGGGTGCGCTGGTTTATTTTCCTTTGCTCTCTGCTTACCTTTCTTGCGGGACAGGAAACGAGGCGATGTCGTGGAGAGGCTGCGGGTGGGACCTCCTCCGTGCCCCACCCCCTGCGTCGTGCGGTGCGTGCTCAGATTTTCCTTCCCTTTTCCTTTTTTTTTCTCTGAGGGATGAGGAATCTGGCCTTCTGGATTTGCATCCAAGGCCGCGAAGCCCAACTTTTCTCTTCACTGGCCTTCGTGTAGCAAGTACTGTTAGAAATTAGGCCCAGCAACATCGCTGGCCTTCCGCATCTCCGCATTCCACCGTGCCGGCCAGCACCGCGCGGCCGAGACCAGCGTGTCACGCTCGGCGTCGTGAGACGGGCGGCGCGGCACGTTCCGGCGCGTGCGAGGCCAGCGCCACCAACGCGCGCAGGCTGCCATGCTTCACCGCCGTTCATGGTTACTTTCGTGATCGCCGTACAGTGGCGCCACCACGCGTGCAGGCTGCTTAGGCCAGGCAGTCACTTTTGTTCAGGTTTTGTGCGTTGTAACGAAAAAAAAATCATCTCTTTATACACATTACACGATTCGGAATCGGGGCTTCGCGGAACCAAGAAGGTTTCAACTCTAGGGCGTGTGTGAAAATTTCAACCAGCTCTAGCCTCAAGCTTATCGCCCCGCAGCCAAGCCTCGTCGAATGCGCACGAGCGAACAAGAAGATGGGCACACAGATTTACCCAGGTTCGGGCCACCTTGCGGTGTAAAACCCTACTCCTGCTTTTGGTGGATTGGCCTCACGAGGAGGTTGGGGATGAACTGGTACAGTGGTTGAGCGACCTCGCGAGGGCTCTGAGGTGAGGATTCATCCCTCTCCCCCTACGGTGGAGGCTAGTCCCTATTTATAGTGGCCTTGGTCCTCTTCCCTTATCGCACAGGCGGGAAGGGATCCCACAACGACCAATTTTGAAAGGAGACAAGAGGTACATCATATCCTAACTAAAGGTGGTCTTCGCCTGTAAAGCTTCTGGGCGTGACGCAGAGGTGGGCTCGGCGATGACATCCGTCCTGCCGAGCTCGTGGTCTTGGCCTTGTTGCACTGGAATGGAAACCTTTGGGGAATTCCTTGGGAACCCGCGTACGTTCTTGCCTCCTTAGCACGAAAGAGGAAACTGTCCCCTCTGCGCCCGCTGGCACCCGCCTGGCCTTGGTCGTCATGGCTCACGTCATTCCAGCCTCATGAGGCCGGGTACCTGCATAGGAATCTCCGCTCCTCGGGAGGCAGCCTAGGGAGGCCGCTCCCTTGGGGGTCTTGGCGTTGTTCGTCTCGCGAGGGTCTTGTCTTGGGGAGTTTGCTGGCAGGCCGTACTGGGCCGTCGAGATGGGCCACGCGATGGGTCGCAGGCAGGCAGGTCTGGATACCCCCGATCCCAAAATGCCGACAGTAGCCCCCGGGCCCAAGGCGTGCTTGTCCTAGCTTCGAGGCGAAGGCGAGGAATGAAGGGTAAAAACGTCATGGGCTCCCAATCGCCTGCGGGCCAGGCTCGACGCGTGGCACGTGGCAGGGCGCGGACGCCTCCGCTCCCACGTCGCCTCGGCAACTGCCCAGGCTGACAAAAGCCTAGCGCCCGCTGCTGAGCCATCATTGCTCTTCTTCCTTGCGCTGTTGCTCCCCTGCTCAGATCCCTTTCCTTCGCGAGAATCTCCTCCAGAACTTGGCGCGGCGCCGTCCTTCCTCTTGCTCCCCCAACCTTAAGGATTCTTCAGATGGCGCCCGCCGGGAAGTCGAAGTCTGAGGATCAGGCCTCGGCCTCCTCTTCCCCCTCGCTGGCACTTACGGTATCCACCAGCGCCAAGGAGGGTGTTGGGGATATAACCCCGTGGTAAGACCCGCCCAGGAGGGGCCGGGTCGTACCTGGCGGCTCGTAGCCAAGACCTATAAGGTGGGCCAGAAGATGAAGGCCAGGCCGCGTGGCGGCTTACCTGACGGGCCACGACGAAGGCCCAGAGACAAAAGATGGTGTGAAGACCCGGGCGGTTAAGCCGCCTGAAGACGGCTTGCCCAAGATAGCAAGGCGGCTTAGAGACAGGATCAACTATGATGTATGAGTCGGTTTAGGACTCGTGTAACCCAGAGCCTCGACCTCCTATATAAAGGTGAGGCCCTGGGGCGGCTTAGACAAAAACCAATCAATCGAGAACTAGGTCAAGCGAATCCGCTCCCTTGTAATCGATACTCCAAGCAATACAACACAAGCAGGACGTAGGCTTTTACCTCTTCTTGAGGGGCCGAACCTGGGTAAACTCGTGTCCCTCGTCTCGACCAACCCCTTTGAGTCCACCGCCTTAGCAATGGCCTCGAACCTAAGTCTTCGGACATCTGCTGTGACAAAACCACGACAGTTGGCGCCCACCGTGGGGCTAGCGCTCGGTGGTGTTGAGTTCTCAAAGGGCTCTCTCCCAGGGGTCGAGGGGTACGTTGTTGGCAGGATGACCAAGAGTCGCCGCGGCCGGCTCTACATCGACGACGCCGGCTGGGGCCCCGAGGCCGATTCAATTGAGTACGGTTTCCGGGTCCCCTTCGGCGGAATCCACGTCTTCATCGGCAAGATCGGCGGATCCGAACCCGGGCCGGACATCTGCACCGACATCGTCGAGCCGGCCCGGCGCGAGCAACCCGCCCGACGCGTGCAACCCGCCCGTGCCGACCCGGGCAGGAAGCATGTCTTCGTCGGCTTCACCCGGGGCATGGAGCTTGAGGGTTCTATGTCACGGGAAGAAACTCTCGTCTGTTCAGAGGATGGATCCTCGGGCGGAGAGACGGAATCAATCTATCAACTTCACAACGGTGGGCTCAGGGGCTACGTCTTACCCCGAGTCGGAGTATCATGCGCCGGAGGATTATGAGCCGCCGAACCGCGCTGCCGTCTTCATGGCGGGTTAAGCAGCGGCTCCTGGCAGCTCAGCCGCCGGTGCGACTGGGTCTGGAGCTGGCAGGCCGCCGGCTCAGGTTCTTCTAGATCTGATGAATGAGCTTACAACCCTAATGGCGACTGAGGTCACTGCTGAAAACCAAGCGGCCCGTAATGCGGAGATCGCGAGGTTGAAGAACCAGATGACCGGAGTCCAACAGGAAATCAATGCGCTAAAGGCACAGATGGATGCTGAGGCGGAGCGCCTTAGGGCGGACGCTTTCCGTTTCGAGTTAGAGCAGCAGTCTGCGGCGGCGGTTCAGCGGATGAGGCATCAATCCCGCTTGCCAGATCAGTATGAAGCCAGAAATCTTTTCAACACGTCGGGGACGGGACGGAACGTACCTTTGACCGTGACCCGGACGGCGGAAGTACCTGGAAGCCGGGCGGCGGTTCAGCATCAGCGGCCAGACCCGCCCCGCCGGAATCCGACCCCACCACAGCCTTTTCCGACGCCGCCGGGTCATTATTCTAACCTGGCTGAGAACATGGTGGCGGCGGCAACCCGGCTTGGTACAATCCCCATCCCCGATGAGGCGCCTTTTACAGAAGAGGTGCGGAACGCTATTGGATACCTGCAGACGGCGGTGGCCCAGCAGGAGAAGTATACTTACAGCCGGAGCCGCGTGCATTCAACTCCCATCCCCAGCCGCAGCTACAGCCGGCGTTATGAGTCGCCGGCGGTTTCTAGCAGTGAACGACATCGAAACCCGCCGCGAGTCGATCGGGCGGCTCTGGATGCTCAGGCGCTGGTAGATCGGGCGAGAGCACAGCGAGAGGCGGCGGCTCTGGCGGCGGCGGCGGCTCATCAGGAACCCACAGTTGCACCTTCCGTCTCAGTAGGGGCAGGAGTAACCTCCAGGACTGTGGGAGTGCCGTGCTTAGCGCCGGCTCTACGAAATGAGCGTCTGCCAAAGGATTTCAAAGGTCCTCACAAGGTGCCCAATTATACTGCAGACCTACCTCCAGAGGCTTGGATCGAAAGCTATGAGCTGGCCATGGAGATGTTGGACGTCAGTGATGCAGTATGTGCCAAATACTTCATCATGATGCTGGAAGGGCCGGCTCGCACGTGGTTAAAGGGCTTGCCACCCAATACCATTAATTCTTGGGCCAAGTTGAAGGCGAAATTCATCAAAAATTTCCAAGGAACGTGCAAGCAGCCCATGACGATTGTGGATCTGGACCATTGCGTGCAGCATAATGATGAGTCGGCTCATCACTGGGTCCGGCGGGTCTCAACCATCATCCACTCTTCGGAACAGATTACGGCGGCTCAAGCAGTTTTGATTCTGGAGAAGAATTGCCATTTTACACCGCTGAAGCAGAAGCTTGGCCGGCTTAAACGCTCATGCCAAGACATGGGGGAGCTCATGGCGGCTCTCACCAAGTATGCAGACTCTGATAACACGAAAGACCCAGGCTCTGATGATGAGAAATCAGGTCACGGGAAGAAAGGTAACAATGGCAAGGGTCAACAGCAAAACGCGGCTGGAAACAGCAACCCGGGCAAACGGAAGAACCCGGACGGCGGGTCAGAATTGGTGGCGAACACCAGCACTGGGAACAATCGTGCTAAGGGCAATGGGAACTTCAGGGCACCCTTTAACAAGGGTAAAGCTCCTTTCAACTTGGAGGAGATGCTCAATAAACCTTGTCCGGAGCATAGTCGGCCTGATAAGCCGGCAGGTCACACTTGGAGGGATTGCAGTATTATGCGGCAGTTCAGGGATTACAGCCTTCAACAGCACCGTAATAACGGTAATGGTCCGTCAGGCAGCTCAGGGCCGGGCGGGTCAGGAGCCGGCTTTGGTGCTGGCGGCTCAAGATCCGGTTACCAGGGTCAAGGCAATCAAGGAGGTCATCATCAACAGCCTGGCGGTGGAGGCCAGCAGCAGAATAACCAATCGGGGTACCAGACTAACCCGAAACAGCTCAGTGGGGGTCAGTATCATGTTTTTACAACTAGCCTCGACAAGCGAGACCGGAAGGTACGCAAGCGGGCGGTTAACGCGGTCATGCCGGCTCTCCCACAGTATTTGAAGTGGTCCGAGTATGACATAACTTGGAGTAGGGAGGATCACCCGCCGCGTGTTGATAACCCGGGGCAACTGGCTTTGGTAGTTGCCCCGCAAGTAGGAGGATATGTGTTCACTAAAGTGCTTATGGATGGTGGCAGCAGCATCAACATCCTGTATTATGACACTTTCAGCCGGATGGGTTTGCTTGATAAGGATCTTAAGCCCTCTTCAACAGTTTTTCACGGTGTGGTGCCCGGAAAATCGGCTTATCCAGTGGGGAAGATTTCTTTGGAGGTAGCTTTTGGTGATGAATTTAACTACAGGGTGGAGTCTTTGTGGTTTGAAGTGGTCAAAATCAAAAGCCCATATCACGCTCTGTTTGGACGGCCGGCTTACGCCAAGTTCATGGCTAGGCCTTGCTATGTTTACTTACAGCTCAAGATGCCCGAGTTGAACGGGACGATTACCGTGCATGGTGATCGAAAGACAGCTCTTGAGTGTGAGGAAGGTGACGCAGCTTACGCAGAGTCAAGTTGTGCGGAGGCAGAGCTCAAGTTTTATAAGGAAAATGTTGACCCGGAAGACATGACTCCACTCAAGAAGCCTAACACGGAATCTGAGCCGCCCCTCAAGTTTGCGGCGGATGATACCAAGCAGGTAGATTTCACTCCGGGCGGCTCATCACAACAGTTCACTATCGGGAATAACATGGACCCCGCATAGGAAAGCGCGCTCATCGAATTCATCCGTGAGAATCGGGACATCTTTGCATGGAAGCCGTCTGACATGCCAGGTGTATCGAGAGAATTCGTTGAGCACCACCTTAATGTGGATCCTAAGTTCAAGCCGATCAAGCAGTTCCTTCGCCGTTTCAATGAAGAGCGGCGTAAAGCAATTGGGGAAGAGGTGGCCCGGCTCTTAGCTGCAGGGTTCATCGTGGAGGTTTTTCACCCGGAGTGGTTAGCTAACCCGGTGTTGGTGCTTAAGAAGAACGGCACGTGGCGTATGTGTGTGGATTACACGGATCTTAACAAGGCATGTCCAGTTGACCCGTTTGCTCTCCCCCGTATCGACCAGATTATTGATGCAACGGCGGGTTATGAGAGTTTATGCTTCCTGGACGCTTATTCAGGTTATCACCAGATCAAGATGGCAGTTAAAGACCAAGAGAAGACGGCTTTCATTACGCCTTTTGGTGCTTTCTGTTATGTGTCTATGCCTTTCGGGCTCAAGAGTGCCCAGGCGACTTACCAGCGTTGTGTGCAGAACTGTCTTCATAGTCAAATTGGGCGCAATGTTCATGCTTATGTGGATGATATCGTGGTCAAGTCAAGAAAGAAGGAAACTCTACTTAACGACCCGAGAGAAACATTTGATAATTTACGGGTCTACAAGATGATGCTTAACCCGGCTAAGTGCGTCTTTGGAGTTCCTGCAGGCAAGCTCTTGGGATTTCTAGTCTCTGAGCGTGGCATTGAAGCTAATCCGGACAAGATAAAGGCTATCACCTCCTTGTCTGAGCCGGCGTGCATCAATGACGTTCAGTGCCTGGCGGGTCGAATCGCTGCGTTAAGCCGGTTCATAAGCCGCCTGGGTGAGAAGGCTATTCCTCTGTATCAAATGATGAAGAAAACAGACAACTTTGTCTGGAGTAAGGCGGCGGGTGAAGCGTTTGAGGCACTCAAGAAACAGCTGTCTGAGCCGCCGGTCTTGGCTGCTCCGGCTGAGAAGGAACCTTTACTCCTCTACGTGGCGGCTAACAATAGGGCAGTCAGCGCCGCGATTGTTGTGGAGCGTAAGGAGGCAGGGAAAGAATACCCGGTTCAGAGGCCGGTTTACTACGTCAGTGAAGTTTTGATAGAGTCCAAGCAGAGGTACCCACATTGGCAGAAACTGATATACGGGGTGTTCATGGCGAATCGTAAGTTGAAGCACTACTTCTTGGGACACCAGATCACTGTGGTTAGCTCTGCTCTGTTGGGAGACATAATTCAAAACAGAGAAGCCACTGGCAGGATTGCTAAGTGGGCATTGGAGCTTGGGCCTCTAAATCTAAAATATGTGCCCCGCACGCCTGTCAAGTCTCAAGCCTTGGTGGACTTTATTAACGACTGGACAGAGTGTCAGTCGCCCGAGGAGAAGCCGGATAACACATACTGGACAATTCACTTTGATGGATCCAGACAATTGGAAGGATCAGGGGCTGGAGTTGTCTTAACTTCCCCTAGAGGTGACAAGTTTTGTTATGTGTTAAGGTTGATGTTTCCCTGTACTAACAATGCAGCTGAGTATGAGGCTTTACTCCACGGCCTCCGTGTAGCTAAGGAGATGAACCTGAGCCGGGTTAGATGTCTTGGCGACTCAGACCTCGTGGCTCAGCAAGTTTCAGGCACGTGGGATTCCAAGGACCCACGGATGGCGGCTTATCGTCAGGCGGTGGATATCATTGCTGGTCACTTCAAGGGTTATCAGGTGGATCATATTGACCGTCGCAAGAACGAGGCGGCTGATGCATTATCAAGACTTGGCTCTCAGCGTAAGCCGGTGCCGCCTAACGTTTTCTTGGATGTGCTATATCACCCGTCAGTTAAGCTACCTTCAGATGAGGACCTGGCTATACCTGACCCGGAGGGGCAGCAGGTGGCGGCTCTGCATGCTATCCCTGACTAGACGTTGCCTTACCTAGCGTACTTGACTTGCGGCGAGTTACCCGAGGACGAGACCTTGGCAAGGCAAATCATAAGGCGATCTAAGTCCATGACGATCGTCAATGGCGAGTTACATAAGCGCAGTGTCACCGGCGTTTTTCAACGTTGTGTTTCACCTAAAGAAGGTAAGAAAATCTTAAATGAGATTCACGCTGGCGATTGTGGTCATCACGCCAGCTCAAAATCTCTGGTGGCCAAGGCTTTTCGGCATGGTTTCTTCTGGCTGACGGCTCATAAGGACGCAGAAGACTTGGTTCTCAAGTGCGATGGATGTCAGAAGTTCGGGCGACGTGCTCACGTGCCGGCTCAGGAGTTGCGTATGATTCCAATTACTTGGCCGTTTGCGGTCTGGGGGCTTGATATGGTCGGGCCCTTCAAGAGATCTAAAGACAAGAAGACCCACCTTTTGGTGGCGGTGGATAAGTTTACCAAGTGGGTGGAGGCTGAGCCGGTCGGCAAGTGTGACGCGGCTACGGCGGTTCAGTTTGTCAAAAAATTGATCTACCGCTTTGGTTACCCTCATAGTATCATCACAGATAATGGCACAAACCTATCCAAGGGGGCTATGCAGGCGTTCTGTGAAAGTGAGCACATCCGGCTTGACGTCTCTGTTGTTGCTCATCCACAATCCAATGGTCAGGCGGAGCGAGCTAACCAGGAGATCTTGAGAGGTATCAAGCCCCGGCTTATGGTTCCTCTGCAGCGAACGCCGGGTTGTTGGGTAGAAGAGTTGCCATCAGTTTTATGGAGCATCAGAACCACTCCCAACAGGTCAACAGGCTATACGCCTTTCTTCATGGTTTATGGCGCAGAAGCCGTGTTACCAAGTGATATACGTCATGACTCGCCGCGGGTGGCGGCTTACGTTGAGACAGACAATGAGACAGCGCGTCAGGATGCGTTAGATGCTTTGGATGAAGAGCGTGATCTGGCGGCGGCTCGATCGGCGATTTATCAACAAGACCTGCGTCACTATCATAGCCGCAGGGTTAAGACCCGGACGTTTCAAGAAGGCGACTTGGTGTTACGTCTAATTCAAGATCAGACGGATGCGCACAAGTTATCTCCTCCATGGGAAGGACCTTTTGTGGTTAGCAGAAACCTCAACAATGGGTCATACTATCTCATTGACGTACGAGACGAGTCACGCACTTCTGGGCAGGAGACCCACCGGCCGTGGAATATCGCTCATCTGCGACCATACTATACTTGAGTCATCGACTCCCCCCATTGTACATCATCATTGTATATATCACTTATATATATATAATAAAGTTGGCATCCCTGCAAGCCGGGGCCTCTGCCGTTTTATGTATCTCAGATTGTGCAAAGATGGATACAACCACAAGGTCATTTGGGGGCTTCCAACCCGCCAGGTTTAGCTTACACACCCTCTTGATCGGTTCTTCAGCCACCGTAAGGCCGGGTTATATACCCAAAAAGTTGATTCCGTCAACAAGGTCATTTGGGGGCTTCTAACCCGCCGGGTTTAGCTTACACACCCTCTTGATCGGCTCTTCAGCCACCGCAAGTTTGAGTTAAACCTGCCTGTATGCTGCTGCTCCGCTAGGTGACCCGCCGAACTCTTACCAGTTAATCTCGATTAGAGACCCTGAGTTGTTCAAACACATTTGACAGTCACTCTCGCTAGAGACCCTGTACTGGTCAAGGTTAAACCGGCGGCTCTTGTCACGTGAGGGCCGGCTTACGGAAAGCGAGGATAAGCTCACCCATCTGCTGCCGACTCTCCGCTATGTGGCCCGTTCGTACTCTCAAACAGTTACTCTTTTAAAAGACCCTGCACTGTTTAAGGTTCAAACGACGGATTTATGTCACGTGAGAGGTAGCTTATGGGCCCTGGGGTACTCATGCCCTGCTGCGTCTCTCTCTGGTTCGTTGCGCTCTTATCAGTTAATCTCGCCTAGAGACCCTGAGCTATTCAAAGGAATTGACGCTCACTCTCGTTAGAGACCCTGTGTTGTTAAGAGTTCAAGTAGCGAATCCACCCAGAAGAACCGGCATATGAGTTTTCGAAAAAGCAAGGTCATGAAAGACTTAACATCTCCGGGTTGTGCTTTTTCAAGCCGCCCTCACAGCAATACAGAACATATTCTGTCTTGTTTGTTTTTGCAGGGTTTATCTCCTAAGATGAGCCGCCGTGAAATCTGATATTATGAGCGGAACACAAGACAGATAAGCATGCATCAAGTTGTGCAAAGGTTCATACGTGCGCGATGGCACGGCTCAGGCAAACAAAGTTTTTCTATGCCTATTACAAACTCTCCAGGGAGCCCAAAATACCATGGACTTAAAATTTTTGTACACTGCTAGCCTTGGCGGGTCAATAAGCCGGGTTGTAAGTTTTCAGAAGCAAGTGATCAGCTCGATGGCGGGTCATCCTGCGCCGGGTCTTTGACCTCTTCGATCTGAAGATTGTCCACATCCCAGTTGCAGTTTGTTAAAGCTTCAAACTGAGCCTCGTCAAAGAGGGGGGACGGGTCAATTTCAGGAGCAAAGAGTTGCTTACGGCGTGCAGGAGTCAAGTCCCTGGCCTCGAAGGTTGGGCAGCGTACTCATTTGCTGTCCGCGCTGTAAGCCGCCTGGTAGGTAGTCAGATCAACTTCATCCGCCAGTGTTGATGCGAGTACTCTGGAGGCCTTCATACACTTGGCATAGTCAGCTTCTGTGAAATCTGAGCCGTCGTCTTTCTTGGACGGAAAGCCATCCATCATCTCTTCTGCAGTCAGTTCAGGGGCAAAGGCCAAAGACCGGCTTAGCGCGGCCATTGCTCCCTTCCTGGCGGCTGATCGTTTGAGCTCTTCGATTTGCTTCGGCAGAGTTGACAGGAGTTCTATCACTCCCTTCATGAATTTGGGGATGCTTCTTTCATCCAACATTGCTTTGATGGTGCAAAGGGTCCCGCAGTATAGCTGTTCTGTCAAGGTGTATACTGCTTTCAGCTTCAACAAGCTGTCAGAAGATAGCTGGCGGCTTCTTTGGCCTGCAAGGAAAGATTTGGTGTTATAAGCCGCCCGCACAGTTTTTAAACAAGGCAAGGAAATTTGCTAAGTATTCAGTGCTTACCAAAGATAGCAGAAGTCATCCTAGAGATATGATGCTTGAGGGTTTGCAGCTCATCTGACACAAGCTTAAGTTGCTGGTCAGCATCGTCTGCGCGCTTGGTCAGGGCGGCTTGGGTAGACTCCGCACTCTTTTTGAAGGCATCAAAGTCATCCTGAACCTTCTTAAGCTCCTTAACAGCAACCCACCATTTTTCTTCCGCCTCAGACCGGGCGATTTGTTGCGAAGCAAGGCTTTCTTTCACGCCGGTCAGATTAGATTCGGCCGCGTCCAAGGCTTCTTGTGTTGCACAAAAACAGAAATAACACAGTTCAGGAGGTTTAAATCGCCAGGATAAGATATTCGTACATGGTTGATGAAGCTGCTATGCTACAAGTCTCAAGCAGATTGCAAGCAATATACTTGATACTTGGGGGCTAATGTCTATGTTCGCTCTCTAAGTCTACAATGAAGTTCCGGCTCATCTTCGTAAAGTTAAGCCGGCACTTGGGGGCTACACACGGCGCTCTCCAAGTTTACAGTGAAGTTCCGGCTCATCTTCGTAAAATTAAGCCGGCACTTGGGGGCTACACACGGCGCTCTCCAAGTTTACAGTGAAGTTCCGGCTCATCTTTGTAAAGTTAAGCCGGCACTTGGGGGCTACACACGACGCTTTCCAAGTTTACAGTGAAGTTCCGGCTCATCATTTTCATACTGACCCGGACTTGGGGGCTACCCTTGATCTACTCTTCAACTAAGTACCGGCTTAATATATATATTAACCCGATACTTGGGGGCTACAAGTTAGGCAATTTGAATTATGATAAGGATTGGAAGACCCGGTCTACTATTTGCAATACTAAACCAGCTCTTGGGGGCTACATAAGGGTATAAGGAAAAGCAAGAGAGGAGGAGTACCTCGTATTTCTTTTTCATCAGTCCAACAAGCTTCAACTCCATATTGCGGCTTGTGGAGAGGCGATTCAGATAACCAGCATGAAGTTCATCTGTTGTCATTTTTTCCAACACGGGGAATTCAAACTCAAGCTTTTCTGGTGAGCCTGTATCAGCCTGGCAGGTGTGCTTGGTTAATACATGGGGATCAGGGAATTGATAACCCGTCCCAGTGACAACAACGTCTGGATGAGCTGTGTCTTCAGCGGCTGTTGAAGGGCTCGGCGGCTTAGGATCAGCCTTCGGAGGACTCTCAGGAGTGACCATATCATCATCAGCCGGCTCAGAAGGCTGAAGAATGTCGGCAGATGCATCTGTTCTAGCCTCAGTGGGCTCAACATGAGGTGCAGGGGAATCCGGCTTAGCAGTTTCCGGCTCTTGGGCAGCAGGGGCAGCGGTAGACCCGCCGGTCTTCCTTCATTTTGCTTGAGCCATGGAAAACAAAAGATTGTCACATAAAGGACAAGGATGGTAAAAACGTATGATGCAAATTCAAAGGTACGTACTCCGGGTTGATCTTCAGAGGAGGCAGCTTGGATGCAGTAGAGTCGCCAGATGAAGGAGGTGACTCCTAGAAAAGTTAAGACGATGAAAAACAGAGTAAGGTTACAATGCAAGACAATTAAAATTGGATTTAGATAAAAGAGTACCTCAGCAGGCTGTTTCCGAGGAGCCGGAGAGTTTGGCAAGCCGGTTAAAAGCGCTTCAGAGCCGGTGCTCCGGGTCTGACGTCTGGAGGTATGATGTTGCTTTTTCAAAAGAAAATTGGGGTCTAAATAAGCAAGAGGATGAGAAAATGGGACTTTCCGGATGACCCGCCGTACTTTCTCTGGTGGAAAGTTTTCTGAGTCAGAGGAGATGTAAGTTACCTCAGGGGCATCTGCATGGCTGGTTTCCGTTTCCTCCTGTGAATAATTGTTGTCAATAGGTTGCATAAAGAGACGGCCAAGGGAGTCAAGTTCTACCTCTGAGTCGTCAAGCTCAGGCGGTTCCTGAGCGACAGTTTTCTTCTTCTGGACGCGGGTTTTACCCACTTTAGGTTTCCTCACAGGAGGGTTATACTTCTTCTTCCAGAAAGAAGAGCCGGCCTGTGCATAAGCCGCCAACAAAGGTTAGAAGGAGCAAGACAAAGTTAAAGTTTGACCAAATTTGTGGAAAAAGTGTCTTACAGCTGGAGCCGGGTTCTTGACACAGAACGGTTTCATCCCAACTTTGTTGCAAACCGCTTGCTTTTCGCCAAGAAGTCCTTTGACGGAGGAGTTGATATCTTGTTCTGTCAGAGGGGTGGAACTGAAGCAGAGGGTGTCATTGGGTTCACCTGTGAATTGATGCATGAGTCGGTCACGCCGGCTCAGTGGCAGGATCTTCCAGCTAACCCAGCAACGGGTTAAGTCGACGCCGGTCAAACCGTTGGCCATTAAGGCCCTGATCTTCGCGAAAGCCGGAGCATATTTCGCTCGCTCCGCGGCGGACATCCGATCTGGGAGTTCTCCAGTGTTGCAGAGCCGGGTAGGACGGTAACCCAGCAGCGGATTCTCTCCTTCGGGAGAAGTGTCTTTGCAGTAAAACCAAGTCTTGTTCCAATCCTTGGGGTGACTTGGTAGGATAGCTGCTGGATAGGGCAAATCTCTCCGTCTCTAGATAGAAACGCCGCCAAGCTCCAAACTTGGTCCAGCCGCCACTTCAGTTTGGCGGTTGACGTAATGGTAGTCACGGAAGAGGTCGACGGACGGCTCTTCTTGCAGGTAAACTTCACATAAGACTTGAAACTGACACATGTTGGTGACAGAATTTGGGCCTATGTCTTGAGGGTGAAGCTTGAAGAAATGAAGAACATCCCGGAAAAACTTTGACCCGGGCGGGCTAAATCCACGAAGGAGGTGATCAGTGAACACGACAACTTCCCCTTCCTTGGGAGTAGGTCTTGATTCTGGCCCTGGAACCCGCCAATGGATAACATCCTGAGCCGGCAGGATACCCGATTCTACGAAATCAAGTAAGAGTTGTTCGGTGACTCCGGAGCTGACCCAATCGCATGACGAGGGTGCTCTCGACATAATGGCGGATCAAACTGCGAGAAGGTGCAGAGTATGGCGGGTTAGAAAAATATTAACTAGTCAAGGCAGCTGTGGTCAACATAATGGTGAGGTGTTAAGCCGCCGAAGTGTTTTTATCAGAGAGCCGCCGATGCATCGGCGGGTTAGATGGACAAGGCGATGCTGGAAAATACAGCTAAGTACGGATAAACAGGTTTCGCATATTACCACTATAGCTGCAAGATCTACGGGCGAAGGTAAAAATGAAACATATTCAAAAACCCTAAAAAGACAGAAGAAGGACAGGCGGGCAGCACGCGGTGGAGGTTGCTATGCAGATCCAAAGCAAGAGGGCATTGGCATTAGAAGGGCAACCGCAATGGATAGACAAGTAATATGAGGTTCAAGGGGCCATCTACAATTTATATTACGAAGAACAGCGAAGAACCTGCGAAGAACACTAGAGAAAACCCGATGAACTGGGGGGGTCCTAATGGAGATGATTCTAGGTTCGAGAAAGGTTGAGAACGGTACCTCCTGGATGCGGGCGGCCCGGCGGAGTTTCTGGTCCAAGTCAGGTCGATGCAGCGGCCGGCGTTGGGGACGACGGCGGGGTCCGATTACGTGCGGCGGAGCTCTGGAGGCGAGGCTGACTGAGGGAGGAAGATGACAGCGATGGCAGAGAAAGGGAAAAAGGCACCACGTGTCCCTATTTATGGGATGGGATGGCAACAGTGCGCGTAAAAATCGAAGAGGCACAGTGAAGATTGACCGAAAGGGGCGCCTCGATTTTCGGGCCGACCATTCAATGAGAGGATCCGTTGCAAACATCACAGAATCTTTTTAGCATATTCAATGTGACGTCACGGCGGGTTATGAGTTTTCTTTTTCAGGTGACAAAAATGTGAGACTCGTCGCCAAATGAGTTTGAAGATTGACATGAGCAGGCTCAAATCAACCTGGGGCCTAATGTTGGGGATATAACCCCGTGGTAAGACCCGCCCAGGAGGGGCCGGGTCATACCTGGCGGCTCGTAGCCAAGACCTGTAAGGTGGGCCGGAAGATGAAGGCCAGGCCGCGTGGCGGCTTACCTGACGGGCCACGACGAAGGCCCAGAGACAAAAGATGGTGTGAAGACCCGGGCGGTTAAGCCGCCTGAAGACGGCTTGCCCAAGATAGCAAGGCGGCTTAGAGACAGGATCAACTACGATGTATGAGTCGGTTTAGGACTCATGTAACCCAGAGCCTCGACCTCCTATATAAAGGTGAGGCCCTGGGGCGGCTTAGACAGAAACCAATCAATCGAGAACTAGGTCAAGCGAATCCGCTCCCTTGTAATCGATACTCCAAGCAATACAACACAAGCAGGACGTAGGCTTTTACCTCTTCTTGAGGGGCCGAACCTGGGTAAACTCGTGTCCCTCGTCTCGACCAACCCCTTTGAGTCCACCGCCTTAGCAATGGCCTCGAACCTAAGTCTTCGGACATCTGCTGTGACAAAACCACGACAGAGGGGGACCTCGCCCCATCACTTTCGTTGACGGCGGGTGACTCCAATGAGTGGGGGCGGACCTTGATCTGGTGCGGCTCTGCGTAGCAGCGCACCTTGGCGAAAATAGTCTACCCCATCTTCCTCCACAACATCTTCTCCGGGCTCGTCCCGCCCTTCTCTGGGTTTTTCGCCGCCATCCTTGAGCATTACGGGACACTACTTCAGCTTGCGGCTCCACGACGGCGTGCACCGGTCGGCGTGCGCCTCCTTCGTCGCGGTCCAGAGCGGGAACATGCTCCTGAAGGCCAGGAAGAAGGTGGAAGGCTTCAGGCACCGCTGGGTCTTCTTGGATGCCCAGGACCTCGATATGCACCTGGAGCTCCCGACGGACCCCTACTACGAGATATGCCAGACTTGACACCGACATTGGTGCTTTCATTGAGAGCCTGCTGGGTAGTTGCCGCAGTGCGATGGGAATTCAGATCGGCTCCATCGCGATCTACGCGTCGGAACTGAGCTACATCGTCAACGTCGGCATCTTCGTCGCCGGCTTGACTGGTCACCTCGGCTTGGCCGAGGACTGCGCGCCACGTCGGATCATCTAGATCGGACGGGTGTCTTCATCAACATCAACTCCAATCTCAACCAAGATCATGGAAGAATCCTCCATGGTGCTCGGGGGCTCAACGTCAACATTACCCCCGCGCGATCATGCAGTTTTTCTGGACAGCGAATTCGTATTTGTCGTCCCCGCCTCCTCGAGTGTCGCTTTGACAATTGCTTCAGTGGAATTGTGCGGAATTGACTCTAGAACAACCCTGCAAAATTTCGTCGCATTCCGGTGGAGGAATCTCTGGCGATCTACAATATACCGGAGCCCTGTCAAATCTGGACGTGAATCTGAACGAGTTTAGGGCGAGCTGTCCAGCTTCCAGCGCGGACATTGTTTGGAAGATCCCACCGTTCATCGGCTGCGGAATTCACATACCGATCACCCCTCAAAAATTCAGCTCGATCCGACCGTTCAAACTCCGGGAAACGTCCGATGAGTGCACCAATTTTTGGATCTGTCTTCTGCACGAGAACGAATCCGACCCGAATTCATCTTTTTTTTTCATGAACGGGATATTGGACATCCTTTTTAAGGAAATTTTTTTCTAGGGTATTGTGTGTTGTTTTAAAACACGTGCCCACAAATTTTGAGTCTTTTCCGAGACGATGTTGACCCTCGCGCCGATGTCAAACCGGCCCGACCACGTTGCTCCATGGCTACCGACCTGCGCCAACGTCGATTGCGGGGTCGCTCCATCGAGCCGACAACAACCACCTCGGATCATCACCTCGGCGAGCCGACCAAGAGTTCGGCATCGCGAGGGCCGAATAATCATCAATCGAACCTCGTCATCCGCGGGTTGTACGGGTCGGGCGCTCCGTTGCTTCATCAAGCCAGCATTAACCTCGTCACAAATTCCGACCTGCGTCGGCATCGCCGCGCCGTTACTTTTTGAAGCTGACGTCCACCACGCCGACCTGCTTTGACACGTCGGCTGGTATGGGGCTCTAGCGTCACCTTACCGATCTGCCCCGTCACCTCGGCTAGACTGGGGGCTTCGTCATCTCCTCATCAACCTGCTCCGGAGACTTCGGCGTCACCAGCCGACCAGCTTCGACACCTCGGCTGGCGTGAGACTTCGACGTCACCAGCCGACCTGCTTCGACACCTCGGCTGGCCTGAGACTTCGTCGTCACCAGCCGACCTGCTTCAACACCTCGGCTGGCCTAATACTTCGGCGTCACCAGCCGACCTGCTCCGTCACCTCGGCTAAACCGGGGCTTTGGCATCCCTTCATCAACCTGCTCCGGGGACTTCGGCGTCACCAGCCGACCTGCTTCAACACCTCGGCTGGCATGAGACTTCGGCATCACCAGCCGACCTGCATGAGACTTCGGCGTCCGCCGATCACAGCTTCGCCATGTTAACTGGACCGATGACTTCATCTTGCCACATCGACTGTGCAGCGTCGCCACTTCGTCAAGCCGAACTCTTCGTTCAGACACCTCGGCGCCCAGGCCATATTCCTTTGCTTATTTGCTTCACTTAAATTAACTAAGTAGAAGATTTTTTTTAAATATATTATTATCTTTCTTTGTTATTACTTTTGGCTTGCACTATTTTATGAGTGCAGGAAATCGACTTCGACTGCGTCACCTTGCCGACCTACTCCACCACCTCGGCTGGACCAGGGGCTTCGCCTCGCCACATCGGCCGAGCCATGACACTACTTCGGAGTGCCGAACTCCTCGTTCGGTCACCTCGGGACCGGCTTGGGGGCTGGGACCTTGACCCGCTATAAGCTCGGCCTGCGTCGTCAACACCGAGCACATTAACCAGCTAAGTCGCTTTAATGCTCAAATTTCTAAATTTTTGTTCGGTTCTACCGAGCATTATATTTATGTTAAATAAAAAAGTTTGTTTGTTAACAACACTTCCTTTTCCCATGATAACTGGGGGCTTCGTCGTCACGCTGCCGAACTACTCTGTCTCCTCGGCTGGACCGGGGGCTTTGCCTCGCCGCAGCAACCGTGCTGCGTTGCCACTTCTCGACCCGAGCTCTTCGCTCGGTTACCTCGGGCTTGGGGGCTGGGACCTCGGCCAGGCCGAGGACTACGTCTTTGTCCCGCCACAACCCCGGACCGCACCGAGCACATTAACCAGCTAAGTCGTTTTCGTGCTCAGCTCTCTTTAGAATTTTACTTTTTGTTCGGTTCGACCAAGCACTATACTTTTTTGACAAAAAGTTGTTTGCGAAAAACTTTCTTTGTCAAAACTTTGTTTGTTACAAACAAGTTCAAATACCCCGTTTACTTGGGGGCTTCCTTTATGAAACCTTTTCTCTCTGCATGTGATTATTATTGTACAGCTTCTTTCCTTGCTCGTGTATTATGCCAAAATATGCATCATGTTGACTTAAGTGTTCCGCAAAGCTGGGTTGCCTGGCTCCTGTGCTTACCCCTACATTCCCGATTGTTCGGCTAGGGAGTAAAGGGAGCACCTCTGCGATTGTTACGATCGGGTCATCCGAACTCGTACCTCAGACGGGTGAAGCCGAAAGCTAGCGCTCTTATTGTTTTCAACTATGGTCGGCACACGACGAAACTCACGCGTACACAAATCTATTGCACAAGTCTCATAGTAATCATGAGCGACCAAAGAAAGGTACCGTTGGGGGCACTATTTTCTTTGAAGATGCTTCTTACGTTACATAAGTAATATAGCATAAGTTCCCTGGGCACGCTTTGTTTGTTACAACCTCATGGCCTGATTGCCTGGTTATCCGAAACACCGCCGATATTTTCGGTAGGCGGAGTAGATAACACTTTTCTGCCCTTGGCCGAAGAGGGAGAAGCCGACGGTCGGTTAAGACGCATTCAAAGTTTGGGCGAACACAGATATTATATAAGTACTTCGGTACATACAATCATTATACATAAAATTCTTTTACCCAAGTCACTTGGGGGCTCTTAAATTAATATGAGCCGTTTTATAATAGATGTTTTCTTCTTAGTCGTTGCAAAGTCTTTTTCTACCGCTCCTTTCTCAACTCAAGTGTATGATCAATAGCCGGGTAGCCTGGTTTCTCTCTAAAGCCGCTCGCGTTTAGTTCGCTAAACTGGCCTGAGAAACACTCCGCCTTCAGGACAGGGAGGTTGAAGCCGAAGGCTGACCCACTTGAAGTCTAGAGATCGGATGTGTCATGTCAAAGCACGACGGAAGCACAATTTTAAGACCAATTTCGTATTGGCACCAAAAAACTTGATTCAATCTAGACGTAAAGTTTTTTACGCAAGTTTTTGGTCTTTTGAGTTTATAACATCTTTCACCTATTTTATGTTTTCCTTTCAGGAAGCGGGACATTCTCTTGGTTGAGGTGTTCGGCGTGATGGTCTTGCTAGGAAACTCTTTTCTAAACTACAGTTCGGCATCTTTCCTGCTGAACTCCACCTCGGTGTTGTCAAAACATACATGACGATTGAACTAGTTCCCAAGGAGGTACGATCCTAGGGTCGGCCATGTTGCCCAACCCAAGTCTCGGGAGCTACTGCATTGACAATTCAATGCAGAAAATTTCAGTGCAATACAGTTTCCGAGGAGATTATGATCCTTGGGTTGGTCGGCCGCACCCAACCTGAGTCTCGAGGTCTGTGCACACCGCTTTTGTGTTCCGAAGTATGCTGCCGAGCTAGGAGTTGATACTCAGACCGATTTTGCAAATCGACCTGAGTCTTAGGGGCTACTGGGATCAGCGGTTTTATGTCATCCTTCAGGTGCATCTCGGGTTTTAGACCGACACACACCTTGAAGGCTACTGGCTATATATCTCGGCAGAGAATAAGTTGCACCAATCGAAAATATCCACAAAAAATCAGCCCACGGTCGGGGTGGTGCACCACCTCGAAAGTAGTCCGGCATAAAGCTCGGGCGCAAGTGGCTGGCTCCATAGAGAGCGTTTCCGACATTAAGCTCGGACGAATTCCTTTAAGCTTTTAAGGTCCAAGGTAGTTTATGATACCTCGAACGCTGATCATCATTGGAGCTTGGATGCAGCCCGGCGTTGGAGCTCGGAAGCAGTCCGGCATAAAGCTCAAGATCGGAGACGCCTTAGAAGCAGTCCGGCATAAAGCTCGGATGTGAATGGCTGGCTCCATAAAAGACTATTCCGGCATTTAAGCTCGGATGAAGTCCTTCAACTTTTTCAAGACCGAGGTAATCTATGACACCTCAGATACAGTTCGGCATTGGAGCTCGAACATAGTCCGGCGTTGGAGCTCGGACATAGTCCGGCGTTGGAGCTCGGCTGCAAAAAGATACCTCGGATAGAGTCCGGCGTTGGAGCTCGGACATAATCCGGCGTTGGAGCTCGGCTGCAAAAAGACACCTCGGATGCAGTTCAGCATTGGAGCTCGGACGCAAGAGAACACCGCCACACGGGAAACACTTCGACCCCGAAGTATGGCGTAAACATTACAAGGCATTGATAAAGGCCGATAACTTAAAGGGGCTCCTCGGATGCCCGACGTGTGAACTCTTCGGATTTAGCTCGGCGATCCTCAAGATCGGACATGGGAAGATTTGTTGAACCAGTTTTCAAGACCGACGACCGAAGACGAAGAACAGTTCGGAAGAACCGAGGAGCGACCCCAACTTGAAGACCGGTTCAGGGGGCTACTGACGGTGTCCTGGACTAGGGGGTACTCACCACATCGTCTCCCGACCAGTGGGTCGGGCCGAGGACCCCCGTGATGATTCACTAATGGGCCACTTCGGGCAGCCCATGCCGAATACAAGGAGGATTCCACAAGACTTGGCGCACAAGACAAGGACTCCTCTAAACCCTAGGCCTACGGTGCATATATAAACCGAGGCCAGGCTAGTCAATAGATCATTATATTACATCTCATAATCTCATGGTAGATACATGTACTCTGTACTATCCCCCATATGAATACAATCAAAAGCAGGACGTAGGGTATTATCTCTTCGAGTGAGCCCGAACCTGGGTAAAATCCTGTGTCCGTGTTACCATCGCTCCAAGACGCCTATCTTAGGACCCCTACTATGAGATATGCCGGATTTGACACCGACACCGGTGTCCTCCGGCGATACCAGCGGCGAGGGAGACTCAGAGGGGACTGAGGACGATGACCTGGAAGAGGTGTCCCCTCCGTCGTAGAGCATGCTCCTCCGCGACCTCGAAGACGACGATGATACCGACGAGCCCCCGGCCATGGACTCCCCGCGCTTCGCCAAGGTCCTCAGGAGGTCCGGGCCTACCTCCCAGACCACGCGGGCATCTGGCCGGACGACCCCGAGGAAACGCGCGGCCGCGCCTTCTCCAGAGGATTCCCCACGCTCCAGGAAGGCGATTGAGACTCCGGTCTCGTCCCCATCCGAGCCGCAGCTGGAAGGCGGGGCGGCCGCTGCTGGGGCAGACGCGGCCTCTCCGGCCATGGCCCCTCAGGGCGATCTCGCCACCTCTCCGGGTGGCTGCGCCACACCGAAGAAGGGCGGGAGCATCTCGACCATCGCCGAGGTGGAGAGGAAGAGGAAGTGGATTACGCCTGAGGAGTAAGTAACCTGCCTCGCCTTAGGTCGATTATGGATTGCGCGCGTACTCACAGCCCCTTCTCCTCTTGATGGCCAGGGGCGACGACGTGCCGAAGAAGAGGAAGGCGAGCACCAAGCCGAAGGAGCCCCCTGTCTAGAGGGCGCCGTCAGCCTCTGGCCGCGGACGCGGCGGGGGACGGAAGCGCATCACGCCAACCCAGCGCAACCCTTGGGCGCCCCGACAACACCGCACCTGGGCACACGGGTGTGACGCCTACTCCTGGCGCCTTGTCGACGCCGCTCGGGAGGCCGGGCGCCGGGAGTGTGGAGGCTCACGAGGCGGCACTCCTTGCCGCGGTCATGGCGACCCCAGCGCCGGTGGAGGGGGCGATTTCCCGCCCCCTTCTGGCGGAATCTGCCCCCCGAGGACGCAGCGACGCAGCTTCAGGAGGAGTCAGCCCCCGTGGGCCAGCAAGCTGTGAAGTCGTCCGCCCTTGTCGTGCCCGAGGAGAAGCTGGAGCCTCCGGCGCCCCAAGCCTGCCACGCCACCGCCCCCTTGGACACAGAACCCGCCGACGTGCTGGTGCCGCCTCCTGGTCAGGCCCTCGCGTTCGCGGACCGCGGTCCTCTGATCAGGCCCGACACTTTGGATGTGGCCAATACCGCGCTCGCCCGGATCCGGGCCGACCTCCAAGACGCCGAGAGGAGCTCCCTCGCGAGGGAGCGCCTGGGGCTTATTTCTGGGTGGCTCCAGGCGGACGCAGCCACCAAGACGGTCTGTGGCCGGGCTGAGGCTGCCACCGCGGAGAGCAGGAAGGAAGCCGCCGAAGCCAAGGCGGCTCGCGACGCGGCGCTGGTCGAAGCAGCGTCTGCCGCGGAGCGCTGCGGCGAGGCAGAGGCCAACCTGAAGGCCCTTTAGGAGGAGCAAGCCGCGCACGCACAACAGCTCCACCAGCGGGAGGAGCACCTCAAGGCCCGCGAGGCGAAACTCGCGGATCGTGACTCCGTGCTGTCCCAGGCAGCTGCTGACCAAGCCACGGAGCGCGAGCGTTTGGCCAAGCTGAAGGAGGAGGTAGTAGAAGCCCAGACGTCCCATGCCCGGCATGTCTCCGATGCGACGTCCCAGCTGGATGCCAGGGAGAAGGCCCTTGCCGCTGCTGAGCAGAAGGCGGCCGCGGAGCGCGATGTCTTCCCCTCCATCAAGCTCAGGCTTCGCCAGGCGCTGCACTTCATCTGCAGGGGAGGATTCGAGGAGTCACTGGCGACTCCTGAGGGCGGCTACGCAGGGCTCTCCTCCAGGCTCGCTGAGGTGCTCGAAGGTGCTGCCGCCAAGGTGGACGCCATCCTGGAGGGCGAGTGCCGCGACCTTTTCTCCATGGCCACGACGCGTGTCTTCAGCCACCTCTACCTCCACGAGCCCGGCTTTGATTTCGACGCGATGCTCGTCCTGGTTGCCCCTGAGTCCCGCGCCGCTGCGGCGGCGGCCGTGAAGGATTCTGTGGACGCACTGGTGAAGAAGTTCGCCTGCGTCCCCGACGCCGGGCCCCTTGCGGTGGAGGCGAGCGGTGGCGACGAAGGCATCGGCAGCGATGTTGACGATGAGCTCACCATGACTGGGACAAGCGGCGGCGGCCATGGCGATGACGGCTCCTCCTCCTAGATTTCGACCTGCGACATTTATCATGCCTCTTGGAGGCGTAAGACTTGTTTGAATTCGCAAAACATTCAGTGCGTGTAATAATTGTTTGAACTCTATGATTTCCTTTCGTGCTTTGTTTCCTTCCTACTTGCTTTTTGTGCTCTGCGTCGGCAGGGCCCAATCCCGCGCATACCTCGACCGCCGTTGGGGCGTCCGGATCGCCAGTACGAGACCAAGGGGCGAGGGGCTACATGACTAGTGAGGCCCCTGAGTCGCGATGCTTAGGGGTCCCCCTTGATGTGCGAGCAGCCCTCATGAAGGAAACATGGCGACGACGAGGTTGATTTGGAGCATCTTAGTACTCTGCGTCGGCAGGGCCCAATCCCGTGCATACGTCGACCGCCGTTGGGGCGTCCGGATCGCCAGGACGAGACCAAGGGGCGAGGGGCTACGTGACTAGTGAGGCCCCTGAGTCGCGATGCTCAGGGGCCCCCCTTGACGTGCGAGCAGCTCCCATACCTTTCCTCGCCAGCTTTTGCGTGGGAGGGACGCGAGAAGACCAGGTGCCAGGGACCTGGTGAGGTGTCGTGCGCCAGGCATGGCCTGAGCGTAGCCCCCGTCCAGCCCCCTCGCACATGCATCCCAGGGGAACGCTGCGTGACGGGGCCGTTTGAAGAGCTGAGAGGCCATCCTGAGGTTGGTGCAGCCGCTAGGGCGCCCTCAGTTGTTTATCCACCAGCGCGGAGCATGGGGCTTCCACTTGGCATGGGCATAGCCGCTGAGCGACCGTGTCGTCCATCAGCGCAGAGCATGGGGCTTCCACTTGGGCGTGGGCATAGCCGCTGAGCGACCGTGTCGTCCGCCAGCGCGGAGCATGGGGCTTCCACTTGGGCGTGGGCATAGCCCCTGAGCAACCGTGTCGTCCGCCAGCGCGGAGCATGGGGCTTCCACTTAGGCATGGGAAGGGAGCTCTGTGTTAGAGTCTCTGGGCATGTACAGCCCAATTTCGTTCGTACGCGTGACTGGCACGACAGAACTAGGGGAGGTGTATCTGGGCACCCGTGAGCCAGTGCGGGACTCACGAGGCCCTACCTCAAGGCGGGTTGCGCCTGAATTTCCTGGCGCGAGGCGCGCCTACCAGACCTATGTGATGGGGGTAACCTGCGCCGAATGAATCTCCGGAGGCCATCGCATGAGAAGGCCAAGCACCAACGACCCCAGGATTGTTAGGGCGCAGCGACATTCATGGTGATGAAGCACCGGGCATGCAGGTTGGAATACTTAGAAAGCTCATCAAATGCAGAACCAGTTCTGATACATGCGCAAAACGATACTGCTGCAGGGGCGGGCCCTAACAGCTTGAGGATGATGCAGCCCGAGGGGTGCCCTCAAATGAACAAACCAAAAGGTCACCTGGTAATGATGCTGCTGAAGCGTTGGGGTAGTTGTTGAAGCTTGATCCTCATGAGCCTGAGGGCTCCGGAGGCTCGAGGGGCCCGCGAGACCCAGGGGGCTCGCGAGAGTCCGGGACCTCCTGAAGGACCACGCGGCGCTGGGCCTCATGAGACGCGTGTACGGCCTGTGCGAGGCGCTGGTTCTACTTCTTGAGCTTGCGTTGGTTTTTCCCTTGAAGAGGAAAGGGTGATGCAGCAAAGTAGAGATAAGTATTTCCCTCAGTTTTGAGAACCAAGGTATCAATCCAGTAGGAGGTACAAGCAAGGCCCCAATCTATGCACCTGCACAAACAATCAAACACTTGCACCCAACGCTATAAAGGGGTTGTCAATCCCTTCACGGTCACTTGCAAGGATGAGATCTGAAAGAGATAGATATAAAAGATTACTAAAAGTAAAACTAAATAAAAGTAAATAAAATTGCAGCAAGGTATTTTTGGTATTTTTGGTTTATAGATCTGAAAATATATAATGGAAAATAGACCCGGGGGCCATAGGTTTCACTAGAGGCTTCTCTCTCGAAGGGAAATAATACGGTGGGTGAACAAATTACTGTCGAGCAATTGATATAAAAGCGCAAAGTTATGATGATATCCAAGGCAATTATTATGCATATAGGCATCACGTCCGTGTCAAGTAGACCGAAACGATTCTGCATCTACTACTATTACTCCACACATCGACCGACTCCTGCCTGCATCTAGAGTATTAAGTTCATAAAGAACAGAGTAACGCCTTAAGTAAGATGACATGATGTAGAGGGATAAACTCAAGCAATATGATGAAAACCCCACCTTTTTATCCTTGATGGCAACAATACAAATACGTGCCTCGCTACCCTTACTTTGTCACTGGGTGAGGACACCGCAAGATTGAACCCAAAACTAAGCACCTCTCCCATTGCAAGAACTACCGATCTAGTTGGCCAAACCAAACCAATAACTCGAAGAGAAATACAAAGATATGAAATCATGCATATAAGAATTCAGAGAAGATTCAAATAATATTCATAGATAATCTGATCATAAATCCACAATTCATCGGATCTCGACAAACACACCGCAAAAGAAGATTACATCGGATAGATCTCCAAGAACATCGAGGAGAACATGGTATTGAGGATCGGAGAGAGAGAAAAAGCCATCTAGCTACTAGCTATGGACCCGTAGGTCTGAGGTAGACTACTCACGCTTCATCGGAGGAGCAATGGAGTTGATGTAGAAGCCCTCCGTGATCGAATCCCCCTCCGGCAGATTACCGGAAAAGGTCCCAAGATGGGATCTCACGGGAACAGAAGGTTGCGGCGGCGGAAAAGTATTTTTGTGGCTCCCTCTGATGGTTTGGGAATATATGGGAATATATAGGCGAAGAGTTAGGGTTAGAAGGCCTCCAGGGGACCCACAAGCCAGGGGGGCGCCCCCCAGGGCGCGCCCTGGCGGCTTGTCGTCTGCTCCCAGGTCTTATGATCTCCTCTCCAGGTCTTCTAGATGTCTTCTGGTCCAAGAAAAATCATCGCAAAAGTTTTATTCCGTTTGGACTCCGTTTGATATTCCTTTTCTATAAAACTCAAAAATAGGGAAAAAACAGAAACTGGCACTGGGCTCTAGGTTAATAGGTTAGTCCCAAAAATAATATAAAATAACATATTAATGCATATAAAACATCCAAAACAGATAATATAATAGCATGGAACTATCAAAAATTATAGATACGTTGGAGACGTATCAAGCATCCCCAAGCTTAATTCCTGCTCGTCCTCGAGTAGGTAAATGATGAAAACAGAATTTTTGATGTGGAATGCTACCTAACATATTTATCCATGTAATTTTCTTTATTGTGGCATGAATATTCAGATCCATAAGATTCAAAACAAAAGTTTAATGTTGACATAAAAACAATAATACTTCAAGCATACTAATAAAGCAATCGTGTCTTCTCAAAATAACATGGCCAAAGAAAGCTATCCCTACAAAATCATATAGTCTGGCTATGCTCCATCTTCATCACACAAAGTATTAAATCATGCACAACCCCGGTTTTAGCCAAGCAATTGTTTCATACTTTAGTATTTTCAAACTTTTTCAACTCTTACGCAATACATGAGCGTGAGCCATGGACATAGCACTATAGGTGGAATAGAATATGGTGGTTGTGGAGAAGACAAAAGAAGGAGATAGTCTCACACCAACTAGGCGTATCAACGGGCTATGGAGATGCCCATCAATAGATATCAATGTGAGTGAGTAGGGATTGCCATGCAACGGATGCACTAGAGCTATAAGTGTATGAAAGCTCAAAAAAGAAACTAAGTGGGTGTGCATCCAACTCGCTTGCTCACGAAGACCTAGGGCAATTTGAGGAAGCCCATCATTGGAATATACAAGCCAAGTTCTATAATGAAAAATTCCCACTAGTATATGAAAGTGTCAATATAGGAGACTCTCTATCATGAAGATCATGGTGCTACTTTGAAGCACAAGTGTGGAAAAAGGATAGTAGCATTGCCCCTTCTCTCTTTTCTCTCATTTTTTTTCATTTTCTCTTTTTTTTGGTGGGATTCTTTGGCCTCTTTTTTTTTATTTGGGCTTCTCTGGCCTCTTTTATTTTTCATAAAGTCCGGAGACTCATCCCGACTTGTGGGGGAATCATAGTTTCCATCATCCTTTCCTCACATGGGACAATGCTCTATAATGATGATCGCCACACTTTTATTTACTTACAACTCAAAATTTACAACTCGATACTAGAACAACATATGACTCTATATGAATGTCTCCGGCGGTGTACCGGGATATGCAATGATCTAGCGTAGCAATGACATCATCATGCTAGCTATCTTACGATCATGCTAAGCAATATGACAATGATGGTGCGTGTCATAATAAACGGAACGGTGAAAGTTGCATGGCAATATATCTCGGAATGGCTATGGAAATGCCATAATAGGTAGGTATGGTGGCTGTTTTGAGGAAGGTATATAGTGGCTGTTTTGAGGAAGGTGGGTTTAATGCACCGGCGAAAGTTGCGCGGTACTAGAGAGGCTAGCAAAGGTGGAAGGGTGAGAGTGTGTATAATCCATGGACTCAACATTAGTCATAAAGAACTCACATACTTATTGCAAAAGTCTATTAGTCATCAAAACAAAGTACTACACGCATGCTCCCAGGGGAAGGGTTGGTAGGAGTTAACCATCGCGCGATCCCGACCTCCACACAAAGGAAGGCAATCAATAAATAAATCATGCTCCGACTTCATCACATAACGGTTCACCATACGTGCATGCTACGGGAATCACAAACTTTAACACAAGTATTTGTACCAATCCACAATTACTCACTAGCATGTCTCTAATATTACAATCTTTATATCTCAAAACAATCATAAGGAATCAAACTTCTCATAGTATTCAATGCACTTTTATATGAAAGTTTTTATTATATCTCTCTTAAATGCCCATCATATTAGGACTAAATTCATAACCTAAACAAATTACCATGCTGTTTATAGACTCTCAAAATAATATAAGTGAAGCAAGAGAGTTCAACAATTTCTATAAAATAAAGCCATCGTCGTGCTCTAAAAAGATATAAGTGAAGCACTAGAGCATATTGCCTAGCTCAAAAGATATATGTGAAGCACATAGAGTATTCTAATAAATTCACAATTCATGCGTGTCCCTCTCAAAAAGTGTGTACAACAAGGATGATTGTGGAAAACTAAAAAACAAAGACTCATATCATACAAGACGCTCCAAGCAAAACACATATCATGTGGTGAATAAAAATATAGCCTCAAGTAAATTTACGGATGGATTGAAGACGAAAGAGGGGATGCCTTCCGGGGCATCCCCAAGCTTAGGCTCTTGGTTGTCCTTGAATATTACCTTGGGGTGCCTTGAGCATCCCCAAGCTTAGGCTCTTGCCACTCCTTATTCCATAGTCCATCAAATCTTTACCCAAAACTTGAAAACTTCACAACACAAAACTCAACAGAAAACTCGTGAGATCCGTTAGTAAAAGAAAATAAAATCACCACTTTAGGTACTGTTGTGAACTCATTATTTATTTATATTGGTGTAATATCTACTGTATTCCAACTTCTCCATGGTTCATACCTCCCGATACTACCCATAGATTCATCAAAATAAGCAAACAACACAAAGAAAACAGAATCTGTCTAAAACAGAACAGTCTGTAGCAATCTGTAAACTTCGAATACTTCTGTAACTCTAAAAATTCTGAAAAATTAGGAAAATCTGGGAAATCTGTATATCAATCTTGTGTAAAAAATTCAGATCCAATCGACACTTCTGTGAATTTATAAAATTCCTGGACTGGGCGTCAAAGTTTCTGTTTTTCAGCAAGATCAAATCAACTATCACCGTAGACCATCCCAAAGGTCTTACTTGGCACAAACACTAATTAAAACACTAAAACATAATTAATACAGAGGTAATAATGTGTAATTTATTCAAGCATATAAACAAAACAAAAAACATAAAAATAAAATTGGGTTGCCTCCCAACAAGCGCTATTGTTTAACGCCCCTAGCTAGGCATAACGCAATAGATCTAGGTATTATCATCTTTGGTATGCAATCCATAAGTAGCTCTCATAATAGATTCATATGGTAATTTAATTTTCTTTCTTGGGAAGTGTTCCATGCCCTTCCTTAACGTAAATTGAAATCTAATGTTTTCTTCTTTCATATCAATAATTGCACCAATCGTTCTAAGGAAAGGTCTACCAAGAATAATAGGACATGTAGGATTGCAATCTATATCAAGAACAATGAAATCTACGGGCGCATAATTCTTATTTGCAACAATAAGAACATCATTAATCCTTCCCATAGGTTTCTTTATAGTGGAATCCGCAAGATGCAAATTTAAAGAGCAATCATCAAATTCACGGAAACCTAGCACATCACATAAAGTTTTCGGAATAGTGGAAACGCTAGCACCCAAATCACACAAAGCATGGCACTCATAATATTTAATTTTAATCTTAATAGTAGGTTCCCACTCATCATAAAGCTTTCTAGGTATAGAAACTTCCAACTCAAGTTTTTCTTCAAAGGATTTCATCATAGCATCAACGATATGTTTAGTAAAAGCTTTATTTTGATTATAAGCATGAGGAGAATTCAACATGGATTGCAACAAGGAAATACAATCTGTCAAAGAACAATTATCATAATTAAAATTCTTGAAATCCAAAGGAGTGGGTTCATTGCTACTTAAAGTTTTGACCTCTTCAATCCTTCTTTTATCAATTTTTGCATCAAGATCTATAAACTCCGAATCATTGGGACGCCTTCTAATTAAAGTTCACTTATCTCCAGTCCCATATTTATCAAGATTTATATTAGAAAACAAAAATTCAATAGGAGTCGCATCAATCACTTTAAGATCTTCATCACTATTCAAAGACTCCGGTTTAGCGGCCATCTTATTCACTAAAGTAGCTCGTGTATCAGAAATTTGGCCTATTAGATTTTCAAGATGAGCAAACTAAGATTTCAAACCATAAAATTCCTTAGACATATCATCAAGCTCTTTATTAATATACTCCATCAAAGATTTTTGTTCTTTAAGCTCGTTTCTAAAGAGATTATTATACTCATATTGTAAAGTCATGAAACTTTTAGCACTATTTTCAATCTCTTCCAATTTCCTAAAATAAGGATCAAAGCTCTTGGGTCGAGCCATACGGGAAATCTAGCAACCGGAAAGCTAACGAAAAGACGAACAGGAGAAGGGCGAATAAAAAGGCAAATCTTTTTGTTTTTTTTCTTCTGAAAATCGTTTTAGAAGTGGGGGAGAGGAAAACGAGAGGCAAATGGCAAATAATGTAAATGCAATAGATGAGTTTATGATGGGGTACTTGGTAGGCTTGATGTAGACCTCCCCGGCAACGGCGCCAGAAATTGGCAAGTTGACGGGAGAGTTCTTGTCTTGACTTGCTATGTATCCTCCCCGACAACGGCGCCAGAAATTCTTCATGCTACTTCTTGAGCTTGCGTTATTTTTTCCCTTGAAGAGGAAAGGGTGATGCAGCAAAGTAGAGATAAGTATTTCCCTCAGTTTTGAGAACCAAGGTATCAATCCAGTAGGAGGTACAAGCAAGGCCCCAATCTATGCACCTGCACAAACAATCAAACATTTCCACCCAACGCTATAAAGGGGTTGTCAATCCCTTCACGATCACTTGCAAGGATGAGATCTGAAAGAGATAGATATAAAAGATTACTAAAAGTAAAACTAAATAAAAGTAAATAAAATTGCAGCAAGGTATTTTTGGTATTTTTGGTTTATAGATCTGAAAATATATAATGGAAAATAGACCCGGGGGCCATAGGTTTCACTAGAGGCTTCTCTCTCGAAGGGAAATAATACGGTAGGTGAACAAATTACTGTCGAGCAATTGATAGAAAAGTGCAAAGTTATGACGATATCCAAGGCAATGATTATGCATATAGGCATCACGTCCGTGTCAAGTAGACCGAAACGATTCTGCATCTACTACTATTACTCCACACATCGACCGACTCCTGCCTGCATCTAGAGTATTAAGTTCATAAAGAACAGAGTAACGCCTTAAGTAAGATGACATGATGTAGAGGGATAAACTCAAGCAATATGATGAAAACCCCACCTTTTTATCCTTGGTGGCAACAATACAAATACGTGCCTCACTACCCCTACTTTGTCACCGGGTGAGGACACCGCAAGATTGAACCCAAAACTAAGCACCTCTCCCATTGCAAGAACTACCGATCTAGTTGGCCAAACCAAACCAATAACTCGAAGAGAAATACAAAGATATGAAATCATGCATATAAGAATTCAGAGAAGATTCAAATAATATTCATAGATAATCTGATCATAAATCCACAATTCATCGGATCTCGACAAACACACCGCAAAAGAAGATTACATCGGATAGATCTCCAAGAACATCGAGGAGAACATGGTATTGAGGATCGGAGAGAGAGAAAAAGCCATCTAGCTACTAGCTATGGACCCGTAGGTCTGAGGTAGACTACTCACGCTTCATCGGAGGAGCAATGGAGTTGATGTAGAAGCCCTCCGTGATCGAATCCCCCTCCGGCAGATTACCAGAAAAGGCCCCAAGATGGGATCTCACGGGAACAGAAGGTTGCGGCGGCGGAAAAGTATTTTTGTGGCTCCCTCTGATGGTTTGGGAATATATGGGAATATATAGGCGAAGAGTTAGGGTTAGAAGGCCTCCAGAGGACCCACAAGCCAGGGGGGGCGCCCCCCCCTAGGGCGCGCCCTGGCGGCTTGTCGTCTGCTGCCAGGTCTTCTGACCTCCTCGCCGGGTCTTCTAGATGTCTTCTGGTCCAAGAAAAATCATCGCGAAAGTTTTATTCCGTTTGGACTCCGTTTGATATTCCTTTTCTGTAAAACTCAAAAACAGGGAAAAACAGAAACTGGCACTGGGCTCTAGGTTAATAGGTTAGTCCCAAAAATAATATAAAATAGCATATTAATGCATATAAAACATCCAAAACAGATAATATAATAGCATGGAACAATCAAAAATTATAGATACATTGGAGACGTATCAGCTGGTACGTAGCGCCCACGTTCACGAGGCCAAAGGGCATGCGAACGTAGTTGCAGAGGTAGCCCCCACTGTGGCCGACACGCGATGGCCAGAAGAGGCCCTATGAAGCGGCCCTGTTGATGCTCGGGATGTTGACGCAGACGCACAGCCTGCCGCCCACGTCGGGGGCGGCTGCTGAGCTGGGTGGTGTGGGGTGACGCTCGCCGCCCATGGCCTGTGCCTCCTGAAGCTCCTCGATAGCGTTGGTGATGAACTCCCGTGAACCTGGCGCCTCGCGCCGTGCTCCTTGCTTGTGGGGGCACGCGTCGAAGCACGCTTCCAAGTGGTGCCCGAGCACCTCCCTCATCGCTCCGGTCAGGTTGGAAGCTCTCCAGGTGGAAGCCCCTGAGCCCGTCCTGAGGGAAGTGTCGGGTGCGCCTTCCTATGCGAGAGGGAGAGGCGCCCCAGCAGTGGACACAGGGCCTGAGGTGCCGTCCTTGGGGATCTCTGTCCCCTGACGGCTCTTGGGGAGGAGCTGCTTCTTCTTCTTGGGTGTGTCATCAGGAGGCAGGATGCTGCCCTCGTCGTCAGAATTTTTAGCCGCCGCGGCCTGGTAAGCGCGTTCGAGGGAGCAGACTGCATCCTTCTCATCGCAGGTGACCGTGATGACACCACTGCACCCTGGCATCTTGAGGACGTTGTAGCCATGGTGGGTTGCCGCCATGAACTTGGCGAGGGCAGGGTACCCGAGGATGGCGTTGTACGGGAGGTGGATGTGGGCGACGTTGAAGTCGATGAGCTCTGTGTGGTAGTTATCGCGCTTGCCGAAGGTGACTGGGAGGCGCACCTGCCCCAGGGCAATGGTGGAGCCATCGGTCACTCCTGAGAAGGGCTTGGTCGGCATGAGCTGATCATAGGGCACCTGATGCGTCTCGAACATCTCGACAGAGAGGACATTGAGCCCAGCGCCACCGTCGATGAGGGTCTTGGTGACAAGGACGTTGCTGATGGTGGGCGTGCAGAGCATGGGGAGCTCGCCTCACGAGAGAACTGCTTGAAGATGCGGTTCGAGGCAGGGCCTGAGCACCGCCCAGGATACACGCGATCGCACGGGGTTCCTGGAAGCCCCCAACCCCATCATCCTGCCGGTTATCGTCGTTCCTCCTTGGCGGCGGCGGCAGCGGAGGGAGGCCAGTATTTCCCTGAGGACGGGCCTCGCGAGGCTGATCGCGCCGGGGTCCGTCGCGAAGCTTGTCACGCCAGCGGTCCTCGCGAGGCTGGTCACGCCAGTCCTGACGTGGGTCGCGGTTGTCCCAGCGGCCTCCGCCGCGGCCCCCTCCAAGGTCATAGCCACGGTCGCCGCGCTCGGGGTGGCGGCCGAGGCGCTCATCATGGAGCGCCCTGAGCTCCTGGCAGTCGTTGGTGTTGTGGCTGTGAGTGTAGTGGAAGATGCAGAACGGGCGGTTGCCCTTGGGGGGCTCATCATGGTCACGACTGCGCTTCATCTCAGGCTCTGCCGCCAGCACAGCGGGGCCCTTACGCTTCGCCTCCTTAGCCTTGGCCTTCTTGTCTTCAGGGTCTGCCTTCAGAAGCTCGAGGAGGGAGAGGCGGCCCTCTTCGGCCCTTGCACATTTGTTCGCCAGGTTGAACATCTCCAGGGCCGAGCACAGTTCGTCATGGATGGCGAGCTCCTCTTTCATCTTGACGTCCCTGACGCCATCGGTGAACGCTGAGATGATTGTCTCGTCCGACGCCTTTGGGATTTTGAGGCAAACGTTCGTGAAGCACTGTATGTACTTGTGCAGGGTCTCGCCCGGCTGCCGCTTCACGCGCCGCAGGTCGTTCACTGCAAGGGCGCGGTCACGGGTGCCCTGGAAGTTGGCGATGAAGCACTCGCGGAGTTCGTCCCAGGAGGAGATCGATCCCTCTGGGAGATTAAGGAGCCAGGAGAGCGCGCCACCCTTGAGGGCCATGGGGAACCAGTTCGCCATGACTTTGTCATCACCGCTCGCCACCTCGATGCTCAGCGCGTAAAGCTGGAGGAACTCCGCGGGGTCGGGGGTGCCATCGTAGCGCAGAGGCAGGTCCGGCTTGAACTTGCCAGGCCAGGTGACTCGGCGTAGCTCCGGGGTGAATACGCGGCAGCCTGCTCCGCTCACAGGCACGGTGGGTGCGAGGGGAGCTCGGTCTTGGCGTCCGTGCGCCGCAGCCTCCGGCTGCGCACGGTCTTGGTGCCGGCGCAGCGGCGTGGGGAGCACACGCGCGTCACCTCGTGGTCGCGGCACCACCTGGCAGCTTGCTTTATCCCGTGTCTGTACCGGCGCCCCATGTGGCAGGTTGCGCGGGCGCGCTTCGCGTCTAGGCTTGGGGTCGGCGTCGTGCAGAGAAGGAGGAGGAGGTGCGCCGTGAGCCACGTCGCTCGCCTGGGAGGGCGGGGGACGGAGCGAGTGGGAGGGCGCCGAGACCTCGCCGACGGCGCTGACGAGCTCGGCGAAGCGACCAAGCCAGTCGTCGTAGCGATCCTCAGCGGGACGGTAACGCAGCAGTTCGCGCGCCATGAGCAGCGCAGCCTGCGCGTTCGCCGGCCCGTGGCGAGCGTGGGAGGATGACACCGTGGCGGGAACGAGGGACGGAGTAGCGGTGCAGCCATCGCGCCGCGCAGTGGGTGGCTGCGACGAGTCCTGCTGCTCGTGAGCGGGTGGGTTAGTGGCAACGTTAGCTGCGGGAGAGGCGGAGCAGCGAGGGACGCCGCGGCCCACGGGCACTGTATGGGCAACGCGGGCAGCTCGGCGCTCGGCGTGGACTCGGCGGGCGTCGGCCATGGGAGCGACGAAGCGGAGACGAAGTGGAACTGGAGGGAGGATCACGACACGCCCCTACCTGGCACGCCAAATGTCGGAATCGGGGCTCCACGGACCCAAGAAGGTTTGAACTCTGAGGCGTGTGCGAAAATCTCAACCAGCTCTAGCCTCAAGCTTATCGCCCCGTAGCAAAGCCTCATCGAATGCGCGCGAGCGAACAAGAAGATGAGCATAGAGATTTACCCAGGTTCGGGCCACCTTGCGGGGTAAAACCCTACTCCTGCTTTTGGTGGATTGGCCTCACGAGGAGGTTGGGGATGAACTGGTACAGTGGTTGAGCGACCTCGCGAGGGCTCTGAGGGGAGGATTCATCCCTCTCCCCCTACGGTGGAGGCTAGTCCCTATTTATAGTGGCCTTGATCCTCTTCCTGTTGGGGAACGTCGCATGGGAAACAAATTTTTTCCTACGCACACGCAAGATCTATCCATGGTGATGAGCATCTACGAGAGGGAGAGTGAATCTACATACCCTTATAGATCGCTAAGCGGAAGCGTTAAGAAACGCGGTTGATGTAGTCGAACGTCTTCGCGATCCAAATCGCAAGTCGTCCCTCGATCCAAACACGATCTAGCGCCGAACGGACGGCACCTCCGCGTTCAACACACGTACGGCTTGATGACGCCTTCACCTCCTCGATCCAGCGAGCGATGGTGAAGTAGTGGATGAGTTCCGGCAGCATGACGGCGTGGTGATGGTGGTGAGGAACAATCTCTACAGGGCTTCGCCAAGCACTACGGAGATTATGACAGGAGGAACTAGAGGGTTAGGGTTGCCGGCACATGGCTTGGGAAATCTTGATGTGTCCCGTGTGCTAGCCCTGCCCCTCTATTTATATGTTGAGCCCTGGGGTCTAAACTTGGAGAGAAAGCCTCCACAAGGTCGGTTTTGCCCGCACAAGGTCGGTTTGGCCCGCACGGAAAGAGTCCCACTCGGATTCCAGCAGTACCGCGTACAAGCGGTAGTATCGCTCATGAGCGGTAGTACCACTTCACACAAGCGGAAGTACCGCTTACGCGGTAGTACTGCCTTACCAGCGGTAGTACCGCTTAAGGCAGCAGCAAAACTTCCTTTTGCACTTTCCAATACCTCGTGGGCTTTACCCCTTTGGTCCATATAAAGTGTTGCTACACCCGAACACTTCGGTAAACATCCGGAACCCCTTCCGGTGAATTCCGGAACCCTTCCGGAGATCAAAACACTATTATCACATATATCAATCTTTACCTCCGGACTCTTCCGGAGATCCTCGTCATGTCCGGGATTTTATCCGGGACTCCGAACAACCTTCGGTCACCAACACAATAACTCAACTATACTAATCGTCACCAAACGTTAAGTGTGTAGACCCTGCAGGTTCGAGAACTATGCAGACATGACCGAGACACCTCTACGGCCAATAACCAATAGCGGGACCTGGATGCCCATATTGGTTCCTACATATTCTATGAAGATCTTCATCGGTTAAACCTCTATGTCAAGGATTCAGTTAATCCCGTATACTGTTCCCTTTGTTCTTCGGTATGTTACTTGCCCGAGATTCGATCGTCGGTATCTCTATACCTAGTTCAATCTCATTACCGGCAAGTCTCTTTACTCGTTCCGTAATACAAGATCCTGTGGCTAACTCTTTAGTCACTTTGCTTGCAAGGCTCATTGTGATGTTGTATTATCGAGTGGGCCCTGAGATACCTCTCCGTCACACGGAGTAACAAATCCCAGTCTTGATCCATGCCAACCCAACAGACACCCTCGGAGATACCTGTAGAGCACCTTTATAGTCACCCAGTTACGTTGTGACGTTTGATACACACAAGGTATTCCTCCGGTGTTAGTGAGTTGCATGATCTCATGGTCATAGGAATAGATACTTGACATGCAGAAAACAATAGCAATAAACAGACACGATCATATGCTATGTTCGTAGTTTGGGTCTTGTCCATCACATCATTCTCCTAATGATGTGATCCCGTTATCAAATGACATCTCATGTCCATGGCTAGGAAACCTTCACCATCTTTTGATCAACGAGCTAGTTAACTAGAGGCTTACTAGGGACACAGTGTTGTCTATGTACCCACACATGTATTTGAGTTTCCAATCAATACAATTATAGCATGGATAATAAACGATTATCATGAACAAGGAAATATAATAATAACCAATTTATTATTGCCTCTAGGGCATATTTCGAACACTTCCCTTATCGCACAGGTGGGAAGGGATCCCACAACGGCCAATTTTGAAAGGGGACAAGAGGTACATCTTATACTGACTAAAAGCAGTCTTCGCCTGCAAAGCTTCTAGGCGTGACGCAGAGGTGGGCTCGGCGATGACATCCATCCTGCCGAGCTCGTGGTCTTGGTCTTGTTGCACTGGAATGGAAACCTTTCGGGGATTCCTTGGGATCCCGCGTACGTCTTTGCCTCCTTAGCACGAAAGAGGAAACTGTCCCCTCTGCGCCCGCTGGCGCCCGCCTGGCCTTGGTCGTCATGGCTCACGTCATCCCAGCCTCATGAGGCCGGGTACCTGCATAGGAATCTCCGCTCCTCGGGAGGCAGCCTAGGGAGGCCGCTCCCTTGGGGGTCTTGGCGTTGTTCGCCTCACGAGGTCGGGGCCCTCGCGAGGGTCTTGTCTTGAAGAGTTTGCTGCCAGGCCGTACTGGCCGTCGAGGTGGGCCACGCGCTGGGCCACAGGCAGGCAGGTCTGGGTACCCCTGATACGTCTCCGTCGTATCTACTTTTCCTCAGACTTTTCCCTTGTTTTGGACTCTAATTTGCATGATTTGAATGAAACTAACCCGGACTAACGCTGTTTTCAGCAGAACTACCATGGTGTTGTTTTTTGTGCAGAAATAAAAGTTCTCAGAATTGGACGAAATTTTTTGGAGATTTGTTTTGGAATAAATAAAAAATACTGGAGTCAACAACCACCGAAGGGGGGCCAGAGGCTGGCCAGCATACACCAGGGCGCGCCAGCCCCCCCAGGCGCGCCCTGGTGGGTTGTGCCCACCTCATGGCCCCACTGACCCTAATTCCGCCACTATAAATTTCTATTTTCGGAGAAAAAAAATCAAGGAGAAAGTTTCATCGCGTTTTATGATACGGAGCCACCGCCACCTCCTGTTCTCCATCGGGAGGCCAGATCTGGAGCCCGTTCGGGGCTCCGGAGAGGGGAATCTTCGGTCTTCGTCATCACCAACCCTTCTCCATCGCCAATTCCATGATGCTCCCCACCGGGAGTGAGTAATTCCTTCGTAGGCTTGCTGGTCGGTGAGGAGTTGGATGAGATTCATCACGTAATCGAGTTAGTTTTGTTAGGGCTTGATCCCTAGTATCCATTATGTTCTGAGATTGATGTTTCTATGACTTTGCTATGCCTAATGCTTGTCACTAGGGCCCGAGTGCCATGATTTCAGATCTGAACCGTTTATGTTATCACCATTATATCTATGTTCTTGATCCGATCTTGCCTAGTCATATGCACCTATTACGTGTTATGATCCGTCAACCCCATAGTGACAATATTTGGGATACTTCACGGTGATGACCGTAGTTTGAGGAGTTCATGTATTCGCCGTGTGTTAATGCTTTGTTCCGGTTCTCTATTAAAAGGAGGCCTTAATATCCCTTAGTTTCCTTATGGACCCCGCTGCCACGGGAGGGTAGGACAAAAGATGTCATGCAAGTTCTTTTCCATAAGCACGTATGACTATTTACGGAATACATGCCTACATTACATTGATGAACTGGAGCTAGTTCTGTGTCGCCCTAGGTTATGACTGTTATATGATGAATGTCATCCAACGAGTTTTTCGATCCAGTGCCTACGAATTCTCCACTTATTGTTCTTGCTAAGTTACTACTGTTGCTGCTACCGTTCCAAGTGCTACAAAACTATTGCTATCACTGCTACTGTTACCATTACTGCTACTACTGCTATCCAAACTATCATACTACTGTGCTACTGATCACTCTGCTGCAGATATTTAATCTCCAGGTGTGGTTGAATTGACAACTCAGCTGCTAATAGTCGCAAATATTCTTTGGCCCCCCTTGTGTCGAATCTATAAATTTGGGTTGAATACTCTACCCTCGAAAACTGTTGCGATCCCCTATACTTGTGGGTTATCAAGACCTTTTTTGGCGCCGTTGCCGGGGAGCATAGCTATATTTGTTGAGTCACTTGGGATTTATATCAATTGATCACTATGAAGAATCTGAAGGATCCAAAGACCAAGATTTTTTCCTCTAAGACGAGGGGAGGTAAGGAACTGCCATCTAGCTCTGCACTTGATTCACCTTCTGTGATGAGTAAGCTTGCAACACCACCACATGCTAGCGATCCTGATATGTCACAAGTTATTGATGATGCTACCTCTTCTATGAATGATGCTTATGATGATGCTAGTACCATGCTTGATGATAATGTGCCACTAGGAGGATTTCTTGATGAACAAACTGCTAGAGCTAAAGAGAATGAAACTACTGAAACTGACGAGATTGCTGAAACTGATGAAGCCTATGAAACTGATGATGACTATGAAACACCTATTAGTCCTAGCTCTCCTAAGTTTGAAATGCCTAAGATACCTGAAGGTTATGTTATGGACGAAGGGGTAACTAGAGAAATTCTTTCTTGCAAGGATAGAAACGATCTTAAGAAATTGCTATGCAAGTATAAGGAAAAGACTTTGAATGCTAGAATGAAATGTGATCCTAAGTTTGCTACTTCACCTATCTTTGTTACCGATAAGGATTATGAATTCTCTATCGACCCAGAGTTAATTACTTTGGTTGAATCTGATCCTTTCCATGGATATGAAACTGAAACTTTAGTGGCACACCTTACTAAGTTGAATGATATAGCCACCCTCTTTGCTCATGATGAGAAGATTCGCTACTATTACATCCTTAAGTTATTTCCGTTCTCATTAAAGGGTGATGCTAAGACATGGTACAATACTCTTACTCCTGGTTGTGTGCGTAGTCCCCAGGATATGATTTACTACTTCTCTGAAAAATATTTTCCTGCTCATAAGAAACAAGCCGCCTTACATGAAATATTTAACTTTGTGCAAATTGAAGAAGAGAGTCTCCCACAAGCTTGGGGGAGGCTTCATCAGTTGCTTAATGCTTTGCCTGATCATCCTCTCAAGAAAAATGAAATACTTGATATCTTTTATAATGGACTAACAGATGCTTCTAGGAACTTCCTAGATAGTTGTGTTGGTTGTGTTTTCAGGGAACGAACTGTTGAACAAGCTGAGGAATTATTGAATAACATATTGAAGAATTATGATGATTGGACTCTTCTTGAACCACCGCTTAAACCCACTTCGAAGAAGAGGGGTATCTTATTTCTCAGTCCCGAAGATATGCAAGAGGCAAAGAAATCTATGAAGGAAAAAGGTATTAAAGCTGAGGATGTTAAGAATTTGCCACCTATTGAAGAAATACATGGCCTTGACACACCACCACCTCCACAAGTGGTAAAGGTAAATTATTTATTAAAGTTTGATGAAGGTGATATCCCTCACAATAAACATCCTAGTCAATGCTTATATGAGTTTGACAACTATATTATGAAGCAAGATCATATCAATGCACATGTTCTGAAACAATTGAAATACAATTCTGATATGATTGCTCGCTTGAGTGACTTGCTATTTAGAATCAGTAATGATGTTAGAGGTGTAGGAAAGCATGCCTCTATGGTTCAAACTCAGTTAGAACAAGTTGCTAAATCTCAAAAGGAATTGCTTGATGAAATGAATAATAATATGAATGATTTTGCTGCTAGAGTAGTAACTAGAGGAGGTAGAATGACCCAAGAACCACTTTATCCTGAGGGTCATCCTAAAAGAATTGAACAAGACTCTTAGAGAATTAATATTGATGCACCTAGTCCTTCTAATAAGAAAAAGAAGAAGAAAAATGATAGGACTTTGCATACCTCTAGTGAACCTGAGATACAAAAACCTCCTGATAACAATGATGTCTCTATTTCCGATGCTGAAACTCAGTCTGGTAATGAACATTCACCTAGTGAGAATGAAAATGATAATGATGATGTTCATGAAGATGCTCAACCTAGCCATGATAAAGAACCAGATAATGATGTTGAAATAGAGCCTGTTGCTCATTTTGATAACCGACAACCTAAAAATAAACGTTATGATAAAAGAGACTTTGTGGCTAGGAAACATGGTAAAGAAAGAGAGCCATGGGTTCAGAAACCCATGCCATTTCCACCTAAGCCATCTAAGAAAAAGGATGATGAAGAATTTGAGCGCTTTGCTGAAATGATTAGACCAGTCTTTTTGCGTACCCGCTTAACTGATATCTTAAAGATGGCCCCTTATGCAAAGTACATGAAAGACATCATCACTAATAAAAGAAAGATACCTGAAGCTGAGATCTTCACCATGCTTGCCAATTATTCATTTAAGGATGGAGTACCTAAAAAACTTGGAGACCCTGGAATACCAACTATACCTTGCTCCATTAAAAGAAACTATGTCAAAACTGCTTTGTGTGACCTGGGAGCCGGTGTTAGTGTTATGCCATTCTCCTTATATAAAAGACTTGATTTGAATAAACTCACACCTACTAAGATATCATTGCAAATGGCTGACAAATCAACTGCCATACCTATCAGTATTTGTGAGGATGTGCCCGTTGTTGTTGCAAATGTTACTATCTTAACGGACTTTGTTATTCTTGAGATGCCCGAGGACGACAACATGTCGATTATCCTTGGTAGACCCTTTTTGAATACTGTAGGGGCTGTTATTGATTGCAACAAAAGCAAAGTCAGTTTTCATATCAATGGTAATGAGCACACGGTGCACTTTCCGAAGAAATAATTCCAAGTGAATGGTATAAATGTTATTGAAGAATCTCCGACCATCACTGTCGTGGGAATGAACCTGACAATAGTACTAGGGGGTATGAAAGGAGGGGCGAAGTCTAACTACGGCGCAAGTGTGCACTCGGTATGTACGAGTTCAGGCGTCACTCGTAAGTGATAACAGCCCTACGTCTCGATGCCCGGAGGCTGTGGTGTTTGCTTATGGTGGTAGAAGATTACAGAGGGTCGAAACCCTTGTTCTGTCGCTCGGGGGTGGCTTATATAGAGTGCGCCACCACCGGCCGAGCGCCATGATTAGGGCAATAAATGCCAATGAATACTGCGTTACAGGAACGGCTGATTAACCTGACGTTACTGGTAACGGTGAATTAACTCATAATGAATGACTACTCGAATTCTACGGACGCTTCGTCTTCCGGGTCGCCTGAGCTCCTTTCTGTCTGAATGGCGCCGTGTAGTCCGAATGAACATGGATCATTCGAGTGAACAACCATAGTCAACCAAATGAGTCTTTACCCAGGGGCTTTAATGACATTGAAGGACCACAGGTGGGCCTTAGATGTCAGGCCTATGACCCTACCCAGGGTAGGCATCGTCATCAGTAGCCCCCGAATCCATGAGGTTTTAATGGTCGAGTGACTGAGACTCGGAAGTGTTGACGTCCTCTTGGATGAGTCCGAATAACGGTCTTGCCGTTCCTCACTCGGCTTCAAACCATGATGGATTCAGGATTGACATCTTTCGACCATATTGTCTTGTTTGATGGAGCTATACTGTCATATGAAGCTGAAGCTGTTTTTCGGAAGAAACGATCCTAATGCTTTACTGATGTGAATCTTTCACTCGGTTCGCAGGAGAGAGTCGTCGAAGCCTACAAAGCACGGAGCTTGTTTCATTTGTGGCACGGAGAAATTTCCACGCGTTCGAAATCGTCAAAACTACACGCGGGCGCGCGGCGGAACGGTCACGTCGCCATAATTTGGGGTAGTGGGCATGATGCCTCGATAACTGTGCCGGGATTTTCGCCACGTGTCCTTGAAGCCCTGAACAGTAGATCCACGGATCTCGCTCCGTTTGCGGATTGACGGCTAGAGATTTCGCCGGATTTTCGATATAAAAAACTGGAAGCACTGTTGGGGGTGAGAACATATCTCATTTCCCCCCTCTCCCACATCTTCTCCGACGCCCACCCGTGCTCCTTCCACCATTACCTAGTCGAAGGCCGCTCCGAGCTCGCCGGTGAAGATCCGCGCGGCGTCTGCGACCACGAAGGCCGAGCGGGCGAAGAAGAGCTCGCACGCCTCCTCCTCCAGCGCCGGAGCGCCGGCTGGATGGACGCAGGGCGAGTGGTTGCCGTCATGGGTGACCAAAGCCCGGATGCTTGAGCTGGAGGGCCAAGGGTTCGTGCCCGAGGGGAGCTGGCGGCTGCCGGGGGCGGGCGAGGATGAGCCTTCACAGAAGGGAGACGAATGCGTGCTCTTGGTGACTCACCTCGAGCGAGGTTTCTCTCTGCCGTCCCATCCCTTCTTCCAAAGATTCCTGGGTTTCTTTGGTGCTCAACTCCATCATATCCCTCCCAATGTTGTCGTTTACTTAGCCGCTTTCATCTCTCTTTGTGAAAACTTCTTGGGTTGCCATCCTCATTGGGGCTTGTTTAAACACCTTTTTACTTGCCGAGTGATGACTGTAAAAAAAACCACCCGTTCGAAAGATAAGACAAATGTGGCTCAGTTATGTGGAGGTCTAGGAATCCAACTGCGGGGCAAAGTCTGTTTCCCGATTCGGTAAAGGGGTGGCAGGAGAACTGGTTTTACTGCCATGACATTCTAGTCGGCGAGGGTCAGTCGGGACTTCCACCGTATACATCTGAGCGCATTCGGCCGGTTCCCAGGCTAACTGTGACCAAGGAGGAGAAAACCAAAGTGGATATTCTGGTGATAGCTCTAGTGGCCCTGGTGCAGAAAGGTGTCAACGGCCTCGACTTGCTGGAGGTTTTCCTCCAGAGGAGGATTCAACCGCTGCAAGCCAGAGCTCACCCCATGTGGGAGTACACCGGGCCGAGTGACCCCACTCGAACTCACCCGAAGGAGCTCACTGAATACATGGTGGAAGCCAAGATCAAGGCGATCACTCCAGCGCGTGACAACTCTAGGGGGAGCAGGCTGGTGGCTCCACTCTCATCAGATAATCCGCCGAATGAGGTAACTTCAAAGGTCCATCATCCGAGTGATGTTTGTGTTTATTGTAGTTGATCTGACTGATCTTGTTCTCCATTCGGCAGGCCTTCACACAGATGAATAGCCAGGTGCCAATCGTGGACAGGGGCCCGGTTGATGTTGCCAGCGACACCGATCATCCAGAAGATTCGGCAGAAGCTGGGGAGTATGAAGAGCCCGATGACGACGAAGACGATGAAGAAGATGAAGAAGAAGGGTCGGAGGGCGGCGACGAGGTGGAGTCGTCACGCTCGGATGACCAAGTGCCTGAAGCCCGTTCCAAGGCGCGCCAGGACTCGGGAGTCCGCGGTGGAGGTCCGAAGGGACCGTAGGCCGCCAAACCGACTGGGTCTGCCCTTCCGACCCGCAGCTCGAAGCGCGGGCGTGGAGAGCTTGCCTCTTCACCTGAGAAGACGGCGAAGCAGCCCAAAGTCACTACGGCCAAGCCTCGGAAGGTGGTCTTCATCCCGAAAATTCAGATGGCCATTCCCGTGGCCTCAGCGTAAGCGTTTCTATTGTAACAATTGTTGTCTGTATTTGTCCGAGTGATGAAATGATCCGAGTGTTTCCCTTACAGTGCTGATACTTCAACGGCTTCACCTGATCCCCATACTCTGAAGAAAGAGAGGGCCGACGATGATGTTGCGTCTTCAAAAGGTAAGCTCCGGACTCACTCGGTAACTCTGGACATTCCCGAGTGTTTACTTTTTACTCATCTTCGAGTGCCTTGAACGCTTGCAGCTCCGCGTGAAGTGATCGACATTGATGCGGACGACAGGGTTGACCTGCCGAACCCTTCGGCCAACACAGACGTCGTGATGCAGGAGTCATCACTTGACGATACTTTGGTGCCAGCACAAGAGGCCAGCTTGGGAGCCGGGGCAGCACTCGGTACTGGTACATCATCCCCCTCGTTGACTCCCTCTGCGACCAACATCTTTGAGCTACACTATGTCCCGGAGGACCAAGTGGGAGCGAGCAAAGAGGCATTAATCCAGCTGGAGGTGATGCGACCGACTGAAGACGGCGTACGATGCAAGCGAGGCGCTGAAGAAGAATGTCCGAGTAAGTACTCTTGTAAGTACCTTCCTCAGTCGGAATTTTTATTTCTGTCTTGTGAGGATTTGCATACACCGGCTGGGTGTCTTTGAGTTCCAGTGGGGGCGCGCTGAGCACACCCACTGGGTGTAGTCCCCGAGACTGCCGTCGACTGAAGCAGTTGGCGGGAGTCTTAGAGTCCGAATGAATTTAATGTTCGATCCGTCTGTTAAGTCTGGATCAAAAACCTTGTATTTGATTTTCCAGTGGGGGCACGCTGAGCGCACCCACTGGGTGTAGTCCCCGAGACTGCCGTCGACTGAAGCAGTCGGCGGGAGTCTTAGAGTCCGAGTCAAAATTTTGTCCAATATCTTTCGCTTTAATTCTTGTTTGCAGTCTGTTTGTGAGCTCGGAAGCCACTACAAAACTTTGGAAAAAGAGGTGCAGGACCTGCGCATCAGCCTTGAGGCCGAGAAGGCCAAGAACGCCCGATTGGAGGAGGAAAAGAAGGCAATTGAAGGTATGCTCATCTTGCCCGACTGCTACAATAACTGCCGTTCCTTCCCGTCCGACTGAGTCTATTTCATCAGATCTTCGTGGTGAAAATCGTAAACTTGTCGAGAGGCTGAAGAATTCTATTTCTTTAGAAACTGTGAAGACGCCCCTCGAGAAGAAGGACACAGATCTGGCAGCTGCTCAAAAGGAAGCCAGCCGAAAGACCAAGGAGGCCGAAGAGAAGCTGAAGGCACTCGGGAAGCTGGAGGAAGAGAAGAAAACTCTGGAAGCTGCTGCGACGAAGTCCAAGGAGGAGCTCGCTGATCTGAAGAAGTCATACTCCGAGTGGGAGAACAAACTCAAGCATATCACCGCGAAGAAGAACGAGCTGGAACAGTTTGTCGAGGAGTATGGCAACTCTGTGAGCGAAAAACTCAAAGGTAATGTTCCCGAGTGATCCTTGTCTGGCCGAGTGAATTCTAACCACTTCTGACTCTTTTCTTCATCCGTTGCAAACCCAGATTTCTGTGATGACGTCACCGAGGAGACTGACAAGATCGAAAAGGAGCTGGACCCATCTCAAGAGCTGCTCAAGGACAGTGCTGCCCTGGCCATTCTTCGCTTGGAAGAACGTGTCGATCAAGTGACCTCGTATATGAAGAGGCTCAGCACTGCCATCTCGGAGATTGACCGAGACGTCTTCTCCGAGGAAGAGCCCTCGACGGATCTGGAATCAGCCCTTACCGGAGTGAGGGACGTACCAAGCCGAGTGAAAGCTTGGAAAAAATCTGCAGCCCGGGCCGGAGCCGACATTGCCCTCTCACTCGTCCGCATCCACTGCAAGGGAGTGGATGAGAAGAAGCTGAAGTCCTTGGAGGTCGCCAACAGGAAGCATGCCAAGGTTGAAGACTTCATGGAGATGTTCATGGAAGCTTCCACTCGGATCGCAGACAGCATCGACCTGGACACCTTCGTCGAAGCAGTGCCTCAGCCCGAGTGATCGTCGGGTTTAAAACTCTTTAAACTTTTGCCTCGGAATGCCGAGTGGTAGCTGTAACCATAAAACTTTGAATGAGCCTGAGGCTCCTGTCGTCAAGACTTCTATCCGTACTCTTATTTCGAGTGACGCAGTTTTTATTTGCCTTGGTTTCATTCGACCTTTGCTTTCTGAATGTTTACACTTAGGTGATGCGGGGTCGCAGCTAAGTCCCCGAGTGTGGGCATGGCCCACACTCGGAATTGTTCAAGAGAACAGTGATGGTCCTGTCCATCTTTAGTAATGATGGTCCTATCCATCTTAGAGTCCGAGTGTGGAGGATGTCCCACTCGAGACAGTTTATGACTTAGGCGACGCGGGGTCGCACCTAAGCCCCCGAGTGTGGGCGTGGCCCGCACTCGGAATTGTTCGTGAGAACAGTGATGGTCCTGTCCATCTTAGTAATGATGGTCCTGTCCATCTTAGAGTCCGAGTGTGGAGGATGTCCCACTCGAGACAGTTTATGACTTAGGTGACGCGGGGTCGCAGTTAAACCCCAGAGTGTAGGCGTGGCCCGCACTCAGAATTGTTCGTGAGAACAATGATGATCCTGTCCATCTTAGTAATGATGGTCATGTCCATCTTAGAATCCGAGTGTGGAGGATGTCCCACTTGAGATAGTTTATGACTTAGGCGACGCGGGGTCGCAGCTAAGCCCCCGAGTGTGGGCGTGGCCCGCACTCGGAATTGTTCGTGAGAACAATGATGGTCCTGTCCATCTTAGTAATGATGGTCCTGTCCATCTTAGAGTCCGAGTGTGGAGGATGTCCCACTCGAGACAGTTTATGACTTAGGCGACGCGGGGTCGCAGCTAAGCCCCCGAGTGTGGGCGTGGCCCGCACTCGGAATTGTTCGTGAGAACAATGATGGTCCTGTCCATCTTAGTAATGATGGTCCTGTCCATCTTAGAGTCCGAGTGTGGAGGATGTCCCACTCGAGACAGTTTATGACTTAGGTGACGCGGGGTCGCAGCTAAGCCGCCAAGTGTGGGCGTGGCCCTCACTCGAAATTGTTCGTGAGAACAATGATGGTCCTGTCCATCTTAGTAATGATGGTCCTATCCATCTTAGAGTCCGAGTGTGGAGGATGTCCCACTCGAGACAGTTTATGACTTAGGCGACGCGGGGTCGCAGCTAAGCCCCCGAGTGTGGGCGTGGCCCGCACTCGGAATTTTTCGTGACAATGATGGTCCTGTCCATCTTAGTAATGATGGCCCTGTCCATCTTAGAGTTCGAGTGTGGAGGATGTCCCACTCGAGACAGTTTATGACTTAGGCGACGCGGAGTTGCAGCTAAGCATTTTACACCCACTGGGCGTGACACAGGAGATTGATTCACCGGAGTGAAAAGAGTTAAATTCCGACAAAATATAAAGGAATGAAACTTTATTCATCGAGATCACTCGGATTCATTACTGGAATGACAAACTAAAGTAGTTATGTTCTAGGTGTAGAACTTGCGAAGCAGGTCCGCGTTCCAAGTTCGGGGCTCTTCTACGCCATCTTTGATGTTGTAGAGCCGGTAGGCTCCATTGTGCAAGACTTTGGAGATTGCATACGGCCCCTGCCACAGAGGCGCTAGCTTGTGGGGTTTTTGCTGGTCCTGTCGGAGGACAAGAGCTCCTTCCTGAAAAGCCCGACCCTGGACGTGTCTGTCATGGTAACGCCTCAGATCCTGCTGATAGAGCGTCGATCTGATGAGGGCCAGCTCTCTCTCTTCCTCTAAAAGGTCAAGACCATCTTGTCGTGCAGCTTCATCTTCAACTTCATCGTATAGTTCCACTCGGGGGGAATTGTGCTGAAGATCACTCGGCAGCACAGCTTCTGATCCGTACACCATGAAGAAAGGGGTGCGTTTCGTAGAGCGGTTCGGGGTTGTCCGAATGCCCCATAAGACGGAAGGCAATTCTTCAACCCAGGACCCCGCAGCATACTTCAAGTCTCTCATCAAACGAGGCTTCAGACCTTGGAGAATCATTCCGTTTGCCCGTTCTGCCTGTCCATTCGACTGCGGGTGAGCCACTGAGGCATAGTTAACCCGAGTGCCTTGAGAGAAACAAAACTCGCGGAACTCGTCCGAGTCAAAGTTCTTTCCATTATCTATGATAATGTCATGTGGCACGCCGAATCTAAAGATGATCTGCCGAATGAAGCTGACGGCAGTTCCCGCATCCAAACTCTTGATGGGTTTCGCTTCGACCCACTTGGTGAACTTGTCAACCGCCACAAGCAGGTGGGTGAACCCACTCGTCCCAGTCCGTAGGGGACCGACCATATCAAGGCCCCATACTGCAAACGGCCAGGTGAGCGAGATCGTCTTTAGCGCGGATGCAGGCTTGTGAGACTTATTTTTATAGAATTGACACCCGACGCACAGGTCGACCAAATCTCTCGCTGCTTCATTGGCTCGGGGCCAATAAAAACCCGCTCGAAAAGCCTTTGCGACCAAAGTCCGAGAGGACGCGTGGTGGCCGCAAGTTTCCGAGTGGATTTCGTGTAAGATTTGCAGCCCTTCCTCTGGGGAGATGCATTTCTGGGTGACTCCTGTAGTGCTTTTCTTGTATAACTGGTCCCCCAAAAATTCGAATGACTTGGATCGACGAACGATCCGACGAGCTTCTTCTTCATCATCGGGGAGTTCTTGCCTGAGCAAGTATGCCAAATAGGGTTGAGTCCACTCGGGAGTGATTACCAGCATTTCGTGGACCAGATCCACTACAGCCGGAACGTCAACCTCAGTCGGATTAGATGGACCGACTGCTTGTGGGGGCTCCTCTGTGCAAGGATCTTCTGCAATCATTGGGGCGCGCAGATGTTCGAGGAATATGTCCTTAGGGACTGGTCGCCGAGTGGATCCAATTTTTGCCAAGTCGTCTGCTGCCTGATTTTTTGCGCGAGGAATGTGATGGAGCTCCAATCCTTCAAAATTCTTCTCCAGCTTTCTGACCGCATTGCAGTAACCGGTCATCGTTGGGCTCCGAATGTCCCATTCCTTCATCACTTAGTTGACAAAGAGGTCCGAATCGCCGTAGACCATCAAACGACGAATGCCGAGTGATATGGCCATGCGGAGCCCATACAGGAGGGCTTCATACTCGGCCTCATTGTTTGATGAGTCGAAATGGATTTGGAGGACATAGTTCAGCCGGTCTCCTTTGGGAGAGACAAGAACCACACCGGCCCCCGAGCCACTGAGCATCTTGGATCCATCGAAGAACATGGTCCAGTGTTCGGGAACACTCGGAATTGGCTGCTCTTCCTCGATCCACTCGGCCATAAAATCCACCAATGCCTGGGACTTGATTGCTTTCTTAGCTTCAAACTTGATCTCCAGCGGAAGGAGCTCAATTGCCCACTTTGCCACCCGGCCAGCAGCGTCTCTGTTGTGCAAGATCTCCGACAGGGGAGCGTTGCTGATGACTGTGACCGAATGATCTTGGAAGTAATGAACCACCTTTTTAGCAGCCAGGCAAATACCATAGACCAGCTTTTGGTAGTACGGGTACCTTTGCTTGGAAGGGGTTAACACTTCTGAGATGTAATATATGGGTCTTTGAACCTTGAATGCTTTTCCCGGCTCTTCGTGTTCTACTGCGAGGACTGTGCTCACCACCTGGCTAGTCGCTACGATGTACAGGAGTAAAGGTTCCTGGCTGCCCGGAGCAGCCAACACCGGCTGGGTGGAAAGCAATGCCTTGAGTTCTTCGAACGCGGCTTGCGCTTCATTGGTCCACTCGAACTTGTCGGACTTTTTCATCAGTCGGTAGAGAGGAAGTGCCTTCTCTCCGAGTCTTGAGATGAATCGGATTAGGGCCGCGAGGCACCCTGTCAGCCTTTGCACGTCATGTAAGCGCTTCGGTTGCTTCATTCGGACTATAGCGCCGATTTTGTCCGGATTGGCATCGATCCCTCGTTCGGAAACGAGAAAACCGAGTAACTTTCCGGCAGGCACTCCGAAAGTGCACTTAGCTGGATTCAGCTTTATTCCGAAGCGCCGTAGTTTCGTGAAGGTCTCGGCAAGATCTGTCAGGAGGTCGGAACCTTTCCTAGACTTGACTACGATATCGTCCATATAAGCTTCCACGTTCCGACTGATCTGCTTTTGCAAGCATTTCTGGATCATGCGCTGGAAAGTGGCCCCAGCATTCTTCATGCCGAATGGCATCGTGACGTAGCAAAAGCACCCGAATGAGGTGATGAAGGCTGTTTTTATTTCATCAGGACCGTACATTCGGATCTGGTGGTACCCGGAGTACGCATCCAGGAATGACAGACGTTCGCATCCGGCAGTAGAGTCTACTATCTGTTCTATCCGAGGTAAAGGGAAATGATCCTTCGGGCAGGCCCGATTGAGGTGCTTAAAGTCAATACACATACGGAGTGATTTGTCCTTCTTCAGCACCAAGACGACATTTGCGAGCCACTCGGAGTGGTAAACCACGCGAATGAACTCGGTGGCAAGGAGCCAAGCTATCTCTTGACCAATCGCCTTTCGCTTCTCGACGGAGGATCGACGCAAGTACTCTTTGACTGGCTTGGCCTTGGGATCGGTTCGGAGTCGGTGCTCAACTAGTTCCCTGGGCACACCAGGCATGTCAGACGGCTTCCATGCGAAGATGTCCCAGTTCTCACGGAGGAACTGGATGAGCTCGGCTTCCTATTTCTCTCCGAGTGAGGTGGAGATGTTCGTCGGAGCAGCACTTGGGTCACTCGGATGAACATGGACTTGCTTGGTCTCGCCAGCCGACTGGAAGGCTGATTCTGAGGCCGGCCGCTTTGATCTGAGCAGATCAGCCGTATCTACTTCCTTCTTGTACCCTTCAAGCTCGACTGCAAGCACTTGCTCGTTGGCGATCTTTGAGCCCTGCTAAAGGCATTCTTCGGCGATCTTCCGGTCGCCAGTCACTGTGATCACGCCCTTAGGCCCTGGCATCTTGAGTTTGAGATACACGTAACATGGTCTGGCCATGAAACGTGCGTAGGCGGGCCTACCCAGGATGGCGTGATAAGCACTGGGGAAGTCAACCACCTCAAAGGTTAACCTTTCCTTTCGGAAATTCTTTTCGCCTCCGAATACGACGTCCAGAGCGATCTGGCCGAGTGACTCTGCCTTCTTCCCAGGGACAATCCCGTGGAAATGCATGTTGCTCTTGCTCAATTGAGACATTGGGACACTCATTGCCTTGAGCGTATCAGCATATATGATATTGAGCCCGCTGCCTCCGTCCATCAGGACCTTGCGCAGTCGGACGCCACCCACTGCCGGATCGACGACCAACGCCTGCCTCCCAGGGGTGGCTATGTGAGGCGGATGGTCGGACTGGTCAAATGTGATAGGTGTCTTCGTCCAGTTGAGGTACTTGGGGGCAGTCGGAACTGCCATGTTAACCTCCCGATTGACAACTTTCAGATGCCTCTTGCTTTCGACGTCAGCGAAAATCACGAGGACTTTCTCAACCTGCGGGTACTCGGAAGTACCATCATCATCCTCGGCGTCGACTTTTTCGCTCGAGGGTTCTGCGCCCATCTCCTGCTTGAGCAGGCGACATTCCCGAGTGGTGTGCTTTGGGAGCACAACGTTGCCTTCTTCATCCGTCTTGGTATGAATCTGGCACGGTTGATCGAGGATGTCAGACTTAGAGTCGGACTTCTTCTTGGGAATCCACTCTTTCTTCTTTTTCTTGGGCTTTGGTTTGCCTTGTCCTTGCCCTTGGACGGCTGCCACCTCTGCCTTGCCGGAGGCGTCGACCTTCCGCTTCTGATTTTTCCCGGCATTGCCTCCCGATTGAGGGGCGTTGCCGGTTCTCCCATTGCCGCTACGGAGGCGGTCTTCTTCCTCGCCATTGGCGTACTTGTTTGCGATCTCCATGGCCCGACTGAGGGACAGATCCCCAGACCGGCCGAACTTCAAGATCAACTCCCGATACCGAGTGCCTGCCTTGAAGGCGCACACAGCCTGATGCTCGGTGACATTTTCCACGGTGTTGTGCAACGTGGTCCAACGCTGAATATACTCCCGGAGAGTCTCGTTGCTCTTCTGGACACGCTGTTGTAGTTCTGTCAATCCACCCGGACACTTGTACGTGCCCTCGAATGTCTTGACAAACACTCGGGCCAAGTCCTCCCAGCAGTAAATGCAATTGGCAGGCAATTGATTCAACCACGCACGCGCAGACCCTTCCAACATGAGTGGAAGGTGCTTCATGGCAACGAAATCATTGCCGCCGCCGATCTGCACAGCGACTCGATAGTCTTCGAGCCAAGTCTCTGGCTTGGATTCGCCATTGAACTTCCCAATTCCGGCCGCCAGCCGATAATTGGGGGGTATTTCCGCCTCTCGGATGTATCTGCTGAAACATCCGAGGCCGGTAACTCCCCAGCCGCTCGCTCGGTCTCTGTCATGCCTATTCCGATCGACCACTCGCCGAGTGATGTCAGACCGGGCATCGTAGCCTCTGTGCCAAACAGGGCTCTGCTCACGGTTCCTCCCGAGTGGGTAGCCTCCGTCATACGGACGTTGGCCACACGGACTGCCCCTCGGAGGGGGAGTTCGACTGAAATCGTGATCGTCGCGCCCGCGTCCTCCGTGCGGACCTCTCGGAAGAGGAGGAGTTCGCGGGTCTTTCCTCGGCGTGAAGGGACTGTGAGCCGATTGGATGGTGTCCACCCGAGTGGATTCATTGCGAATGCGTTGGTGAGACTGTGATACCTCTGAGTTTTGTTGCAGGGCGGTCTTCAGCAAAGCCTGGATTTGCCGAATGCCCTCGCCTGCCGCCGAATCAGACGGCTGGATCGAATCTGCAATCCGAGTGGCCGCGGCCAGATTCAGCAAAGGCGTGCGCATCACCGGGATGGTGTATGGACGATCCTTTGTGAATAGCTGGCGGCGGCTACGGCTGGAGCTGGGAAGGTCTCTTGTCGCGCGTTCATCGAGTGAACGCTGCAGCCGCTCGAGTCGCTCGCGCTCAGCCAGGGTGGCTTGGCGAGCAGTCTCCAGGGCTATCTCTTCCGGGGTATTCCCCTCTATGGGCGTCAGAAGGACCTCATCATTCCTGCGCCTGATTTCCTCCCGTTGCTCCCGAGTGAGGGGTCGGGGAACATAGCCGTCGGAGCTGGCGTTGTTGCGGTCGCCGTCCCGATCGTGGGCATCTCCCGCATAATGCCTAGGTGGAGCAGCACCTCGGGCTAGGCCGGCCATCAAGACCTCCGCAACGTCGCCGCTGCTATCGTGCTCGGCTGTTCCGGAAGATTCATCATCCAAAGACGGGAAGAGGCAGTGGACGAACTCTTCGGCTTCGAGCGCGACCACCTGCTGTCCCGCGGCCTGGGCCGCCACAACGTGCTTGATCCAACGCTGCAGTCGCGAGCGCCCGGAGCGCCGGCGACAAGCCACAAGACAGGTCGGAGAAGCTGGCCGATAAGGAGAAGACGGTTGTCGGAGGAGAACTCCGAACGTCGTCGCGCTGAAGTGCACTGCACCTCGGGCGGGCAGTGCCTCAGCATCCAGCGGTGCCTTCTGCAAGAGGGACCCGAAGAGGATCTCGCCGCCGAATGCGTTCATGATGAACGAGAGAATGGAAATTCCACCTGTGCCGGAATTCGCTAGACGCGCAGCCCCACGGTGGGCGCCAACTGTCATGGGAATGAACCTCACAATAGTACTAGGGGGTATGAAAGGAGGGGTGAAGTCTAACTACGGCGCAAGTGTGCACTCGGTATGTACGAGTTCAGGCCTCACTCGGAAGTGATAACAGCCCTATGTCTCGATGCCCGGAGGCTGTGGTGTTTGCTTATGGTGGTAGAAGATTACAGAGGGTCGGAACCCTTGCTCTGGCGCCCGGGGGTGGCTTATATAGAGTGCGCCACCACCGGCCGAGCGCCATGATTAGGGCAATAAATGCCAATGAATACCGCGTTACAGGAACGGCTGATTAACCTGACGTTACTGGTAACGGTGAATTAACTCATAACGAATGACTACTCAAATTCTACGGACGCTTCGTCTTCCGGGTCGCCTGAGCTCCTTTCTGTCCGAATGGCGCCGTGTAGTCCGAGTGAACATGGATCATCCGAGTGAACAACCATATTCAACCGAATGAGTCTTTACCCAGGGGCTTTAATGACATTGAAGGACCACAGGTGGGCCTTAGATGTCAGGCCTATGACCCTACCCAGGGTAGGCATCCTCATCAATCACTATTGGAAGCTTTCAATTCCTCTACCTACTGCCAAAAATAAATATGATATACTTATTGTTGGGGATATGCACATCCCCATTGAGGTAACTTAGTGTTTTACGAAAGTTCTTCGGTTTCATGCTAATCGGAAGTGGTTGTTAATAAGACTTGATCAACCTTATTAATGGATCATTTTTTAGAAGTATGAAGTCGATGAATCTAGTAAGCACAACTCTCCGCTCCCACCTTTTATTTCCTGTTTTAGTTAGTCAAATAAAATAAAATGCCATGATTATCCTGTTTTCTGTTTTCTCCGTGCAATAAAAAATGACCCAAAAATAAAAATTCTCAGAATGTCCTGAAAATTTGATACGATTTTTTCTGAATTTCTGGTGCAAATAATACCAGAGGGGGATGCACCTTGTGCCCACAAGACACCAGGGCGCGCCAGCACCCCCAGGCGCACCCTGGTGGGTTGTGGCCCCCACGTGGGCCCCCTCACTTATCTCTTTAGCCCACATCATCCCCTACCTCCAGAAAAAAATCACCACAGCCACCATTCCCGTGTTCTTGCTCTCAAACCCGCGGATTTCGATCTCTTAGCTCGAAGCTCGGTTTCTAAAACTATTTGGAGGGATTGCTACGTGGTGTGTGACTCCTCCATTGCTCCAATTAGTTTTTGATTTAGTGGGTTATTTTTAGAATAATTAGCTACTCTTGGTGCTGCTATAGATGAGCTTGCATGTTGAATTCTTAGAGTTCCAAGTAGTTTGAATGCTCAATATGGCCTCTATGCATGCTTAGGAGTAGTTGCTATCAATTTCACGAGGTTTTGTTGACAAAATTTTTGTGGTCTAATTTTTTTCAGAATTTTTATAGGAATAAGATGAATTTCTTTAGGAAGTTTTCCTCCAAGGAAAATGCCAAAGGATTCATTGGGGAATCATCGGACAATGACCTTCACATCCCAAGAAGGGCGGAGGTGCGGCCGTGTGAATGGCCGCATGATGCCTTCATGGAAGAGGCCGGGTTCCATCAAGAGTTCGCTCAATTTGTTGCAAACGCTGGGCTGACCGAGTTCCTCGCAGCTAATTGTGACCAATATCACATCCTTACTGATTCCTTTGTGCAAGGTTTTCATTTTCTGAGAAAGAATAATCCCCCTGAGGTGCAGTTTAACCTTTATGTTGAAACTTACAAAATGCCGCTAGCTGACTTTTGTGATATATGCTTGATTCCCTCTGATGGGGAATTGAGAGAACCTAGACCATTAGAGTTTGAGGATTTTCTCCTCACTTTAACAGTGGGTGAAGATAGGGGCGTGTCAAACGCTACTGCTACCAGTTTGCAGTTTCCCTTAGTGCATTACTTTGCTTTGTTCATCACGAAGTGCTTAACCGCTAGGGAGAAGGTCGGCGCACTCAGTGCCCCCGACCTCGCTATTTTATGCCGTGCACTATATGATGACCATACCTTTAGTATGGGGGCTATTATTGCACGTCGCTTAAACCTTAACAAGACGAAAGGAAAGATACATGGTGGTATTTGTGCTACTCGTTTAGCGAGTCACTTTAATGTTCAGATTCGCCCACATGATTATCTCTTGTCCCAAGTTTACCTGGATCACAAGTCATTGCAAGACCACCAATTTCTTGACGTAACTGATTCTCCCCGTGACATTCATTACAACCTAGTATTCAACAAAGAAACCCGCGATATTATTCCGTTGCCTGCACCTGCTCTGTTTGATTCTATTGCCAGGAACGGATACAGGATCATGCCAGATGACATTACATCCTACCGGAACAACCTAGAAGCTGCTGAGGAGGTGCCCCAGGAGTGGGACGCTCAGGTGCCGCCTCCACCTCACTTTGACTTAGGACCAGATAGTTTCTATGGATGGTGATTACCAAGCTAGGACAAAAGCCTAAGCTTGGGGGAGTACGTATTTCCACCGACATTACATTCATGTTCACACATTTCATTCCAGTTGTCGGTGTTCACACTTTTTCATTGTAATATCCATGCTAGATTTGTTTTCTCGCTTTCTTCTTATGTGTTTGAAAAACTTTGAGAAAACCCAAAAATATTTCCTACTTCTTTTCAGCTTTTCTTTCTAGCTTAATTTAATTGTAGCATCAAAAGAAAATCCAAAAAGATTTCTTGTTTCTTCTTTTACTTGTTGGGAGCTTTCCCGTGTAAATAGTTTTTCTTGTTTTTGTTTTTCCCTCTTTAATTTGCTTTCTTCAGGAAAAACTAAAAACTCCAAAAATATTTCAGTGTGTTTCTCTGAAATTCTTTTCCTTTTATTTGAGTCGTACCAAGGAGAAGACCACAATGAAAATGTTGAGTGGCTCTCATATGCATTATTGTTTATCTAACAAAGAACCCATATTACTTTGTCTTCTCCTCTTGAATAAAATGTTTGCAGATCCCGGCTTAGTCCACGACACTCTTGCACTATTATTATCTTCCTATCATTCGGTCGTGCAAGTGAAAGGCAATAATGACGATATTCGATAAATTGACTGTGGCAGAGAAAAGCGGGTATGAATTCAACTTGTTTTTGTTTTTGTAAATATGTTTAACCTAGTATCCTTGATTCAGCATATTATGATCAAACATGTTTGCAATGACCATTAGAGATTATAGTTGTTCATGCCATGCTTAAGTAGCTAGGAGTGGACAATGATTTATCTTGGGTGTCAACATGCATTAAAATGGTTGTGATGCGGTATGATGATATGGTATCCTCCTCTGAATGTTTCAAGTGGCTTGACTTGGCACATGTTCACGCATGTAGTTGAATCAAAACAAACATAGCCTTCATGATATTTATGTTCATGGTGTCCATATCCTACTCATGCTAGTATTCAATGTTGATTATATGTAATGCATGTTCGTGACCGTTTTCGCTCTCTAGCTGGCCGCTTTTCAATCTATTTGCTAGCCTTCGCCTATACTAAGCAGGAATACTGCTTGTGCATCAAAACCCTTAAACCAAGTTGTGCCAGATGAGTCCATTATATCTACCTATATGCGGTATTACCCTGCCGTTCCAAAGTAAATTTGCATGTGCCATCTCTAAAAATTCAAATGAACATCTGTTTTGTATGCCTGGACCGCTCATGGAGTGACATGGGGCGGTCAGTATCTTCCATGCTAAGCGGGTTATTCTCATGATGAGTGTTTATTCACTCGTCCTTACACGAGAGGGGCGGTAATAGGGATTCCCAGTCCCGAAATCAAAAATCAAAAATAATTAAACAAAACTCCACCAGGAATGTTGTTGGTTTGGACGGTACCCGTGGATGCGGCTAGCCGTGGAGTGTGATTGTTGGTGGAGGGGGAGTAAACCTTTACTTTTACCGCTTGGGAACCGTCGCTAATTTGTTTAGCATGGAAGATATTGATAACTCTTGGTCATGAAGTTGACAGGAAGGGTGTACCTCCCAAAATTATATCTATCTCTGTTTTAAGCTTTGAGCTCTAGCACCACTGCAAATCCATGTTTCCCTCTGCGAAGGGGACTATCTATTTACTTTTATGTTGAGTCATCACCTTCTCAAATAAGCGCCAGACCTGAGAGCACTATTGTCATCCTCATGCATTGTGTATAGTTGATGTTGGGTGCAGCATGACTGGATCTTTTCTACCATGAATTACAATGTTTAGTCGCTGCTTGAACTTTGGAGGTGCTCTGCATTTATGTTTTGCGGTCTCAGAAAGGGCTAGCGAGATACCACTATTGTCATATTGTATCATGATTGTTTTGACAAAGTGTTGGTATTTGAGATATCTTATTATTGCTCGCTAGTTGCTTTTGTTATTGATATGAGTTAATATAATTTCTAAGAGTTATTGTTGGCATGGTTAGTCATAATCTTTGCTGAAAACCTGGGTGCTACTCAAGAATATATATGTAAACAAGAACAAAAGAGTTCGTAAAAGTTTTTCTTTATCACTTTCAGTTTGTCAACTGAATTGCTTGAGGACAAGCAATGGGTTAAGCTTGGAGGAGTTGATACGTCTCCGTCGTATCTACTTTTCCTCACACTTTTGCCCTTGTTTTGGACTCTAATTTGCATGATTTGAATGAAACTTTCCCGGACTAACGTTGTTTTCAGCAGAACTACCATGGTGTTGTTTTTTGTGTAGAAATAAAAGTTCTCGGAATTGGACGAAACTTTTTGGAGATTTATTTTGGAATAAATAAAAAATACTGGAGTCAACAACCACCGGAGGGGGGCCAGAGGCTGGCCAGCATACACCAGGGCGCGCCAGCCCCCCCAGGCATGCCCTGGTGGGTTGTGCCCACCTCGTGGCCCCACTGACCCTAATTCCGCCACTATAGATTCCTATTTTCGGAGAAAAAAATCAAGGAGAAAGTTTCATCGTATTTTACGATACGGAGCCGCCGCCACCTCCTGTTCTTCATCGGGAGGCCAGATCTGGAGCCCGTTCGGGGCTCCGGAGAGGGGAATCTTCGGTCTTCGTCATCACCAACCCTTCTCCATCACCAATTCCATGATGCTCCCCACCAGGAGTGAGTAATTCCTTCGTAGGCTTGCTGGTCGGTGAGGAGTTGGATGAGATTCATCATGTAATCGAGTTAGTTTTGTTAGGGCTTGATCCCTAGTATCCATTATGTTCTGAGATTGATGTTTCTATGACTTTGCTATGCCTAATGCTTGTCACTAGGGCCCGAGTGCCATGATTTCAGATCTGAACCGTTTATGTTATCACCATTATATCTATGTTCTTGATCCGATCTTGCCTAGTCATATGCACCTATTACGTGTTATGATCCGTCAACCCCATAGTGACAATATTTGGGATACTTCACGGTGATGACCGTAGTTTGAGGAGTTCATGTATTCACCGTGTGTTAATGCTTTGTTCCGGTTCTCTATTAAAAGGAGGCCGTAATATCCCTTAGTTTCCTTATGGACCCCACTGCCACGGGAGGGTAGGACAAAAGATGTCATGCAAGTTCTTTTCCATAAGCACGTATGACTATTTACGGAATACATGCCTACATTACATTGATGAACTGGAGCTAGTTCTGTGTCGCCCTAGGTTATGACTGTTATATGATGAATGTCATCCAATGAGTTTACCGATCCAGTGCCTACGAGTTCTTCACTTACTGTTCTTGCTAAGTTACTACTGCTGGTGCTACTGTTCCAACCGCTACAAAACTATTGCTATCACTGCTACTGTTACTGTTACTGCTACTACTGCTATCCAAACTAACATACTACTGTGCTACAGATCACTCTGCTGCATATATTTAATCTCCAGGTGTGGTTGAATTTACAACTCAGCTGCTAATACTCGCAAATATTCTTTGGCTCCCCTTGTGTCGAATTATAAATTTGGGTTGAATACTCTACCCTCGAAAAATGTTGTGATCCCCTATACTTGTGGGTTATCAACCCCCGATCCCAGAACGCCGACAGTAATTTTTTTGAAATCTTCACACAACAAACAACATGATAAGTGGTGTTCTGTAAAAACGTAATGATTGGATGATTTTTGAAGTGTATTCAAGGTGTTTTTAAAAATCTTTATGGGCACAATTTTAAAAATTATGGAGATCAACATTAAGCCACTTGTTTGCGTAAAGCTCGTATATTAGTTGGTTATTGTGCATGGTGGAAAATAGGATGACTATGCACCTATCGTCACCTTTAACATAGGGTAGCTAGTAGGAATCGACATCCTCATCCTTTATAGTGTAAATACTACCTTTTCTGAGAGCATTAAACTATCATATCTACTCAAGTTAAATGGGACAGAAAATATATGTAATAGGCATTTCAAAAATACCCAATATAGAGAACGTATAATTAAGGTTGCATCATAAATTTTATTCTAGAAATTTATAATATGCAATATAATAGCATATTTGAAATCTACATATTTTTTCTGAGTAATTTTCATATATAATATGTTAGATTTGGAGTAAGGATTTGAAAGATATGAATACTTTGAAAAGCATTTGAATTTACACAAAAAAGAAGTGAAAAAGAAAAAGGGGCATGGCTGGGGTTGAACTTGGGTCTCTTGGGTGGTGAACTAAGACTTTGGCCAATGGGCTAGTGGTGTGCTTCTGTTTAGTTAGGGGCCGCATAGTATATAAACCAGAAAACCGGCCCATGTAGCGAATTGTTTCACTCATGGGTGGCATAGTGGGTAATTTGTGTCAACTTCGGGGGTAATTTTGACGACGGACGAGCAGAAACAATAGCCCCTTTATTAGTAGGTATAGATATGTAGGAGTGACGTTCAACCGATCGATCCATTTGATCCGTCTGACCGCATTTTAAATAAAATGCATATATAATTCTTGGCCCTCTCTTGATCGTAGTTTCATGTCGATGACAGTATCAGCGGCCGTCATACATATCAGCACACCAAAAAAACCCTCTCTTGCTCGTATTTCATGCCGGCGTAGGTGCCAACGGCAGATTCACATGCCAACACTCAAAAAACTCCTCTCTCAGCCATAGTTTGTGCATCTCAATGGTAGATCATGCCGGCACACACGCCGACATACAAAAAACACGTCTCCGCCATAGTTCATCCATCTTTTTTGAGCATATACTTTTGCTTCTCCTCGAACCAAATTCTTCTATTTAGGGACATCTCGCTCAAGTCCGACGTCATGATCTTCACTTCCTTCGAGATCCTTGCAAGCTTCAACTTGTCGGCATTTGTCTTGGCATAGCTCTCCTCGATCTCGAAATTCTTGGCATCGGGGTCGGCGCGTCATCGAATAGCGTGCGGGCATCGGGAGAGTTGGCCTTCGGAGGATCAAGAACAAACAGAACTCTGAAAAACTCTTGATAGATATGAAAGGAATTTCTGACGAACCGAAAGAATTTTGAGGATAGCATTACGCTTGAACCATGAGTCTTTATGAGAACGGATTAATATTTAAGAGAAACTCTCCTTCGGTCTTCCAAGCTGCGAATGATGATGAGGAACACAATCATGAATTAATGATATACTCCGGAATAATGAAGAATAGAAAAGTTGAGACAACGATGAAAATCATTGGAAGTGATGTTGGAGAATTAATATGATTGATGGAATTCATTCTTACGTCACATTTGAAAGAATTTGAGAGCATATCCGGGAAAAATAGAAAGATAGGTAAGATCCTGGGAAAATACATGTGGGTTATGGGCCCACTCAAAGGAAACCACCGTTGAAACGATTAATTAGAAAGAAAGATTGTGTCGGTACAATTGAAAACTTGATGAGGCTTCAGAGATATATTTGCCACTTTTGAAAGAATAAAGAGAGTTGAATAAACAAGAGAGGCTTCGATGAGAATTTCCAACACGAAAAAAAAAATTTGAATCAAAGAAAAGGGATAAGATCGACACCGAGAGATTGAATTGAATGCGCCGGAGAAGAAAATGAGAACCAAGAATGATGAACTTAGCACATGAGCATCTTCACAATGAATCACCGGATACAATATGGAAGAAAATATAGCGGAAGCATCACATGAATAGAAAGGCACTTGGATGAGAATTTAATCGTTGAAGAAAAGAGTGGGAGGGCGTTTAAAAGAAGAAGACAACTTAGGACGGATGAAAAGAACTCCGGAAGAAAATACGATGATAGATCAGGCAAACATTGAACATGATTGAATTAACTTGAAGAGAAGCACTCCAGATGGGAAAGAATTTTCATGACAACTCCATTTGATAAGAGGATTAGCGTTCCCATATAATTTTGAGAACATCATTTAGAAAAGGTATGGAATCAACACTTGACATCAAAGCAACTCGAATTATCATACTTCAACAAAACAAAGGATCGGACTTGCAAATTAAGCCAGAAACAAATTCATGACAGGGATTTCATCCGATATTTTCGTGGTAAGGCTCGCACGGGCTCGATCTTACAATAGCCATCATGTACAAGGCAGTGCACACGGCATACGAAGCATCCCCGAATCGTAGCAAGCTACAAGGATTCTTTAAGACGCAACGAGAACCGATGTAAGAAAGACCGTGAACAAGCAAACCACTAGATGTCGAACCCCAACCTCACATCATGCATCTGTTGGAAGATAAGCCTAGGTAACTACTAGAATTCCCACCAAAGAACTCCTGAAATCCTTTGGTTATGCAATCTGGTCCACGGATACACGGAGTAAAATCCATCAATCAACTCCTAGCATGATACTACTCCCCAATGTATCACATCCGTCAACACATAACCAGATGTCTCAGAAACTCATCTATCTCGGACCCTCGTAATCACAACGATACTAAACATGTCAGTACATCTGGACACTCTCCCCAGTACTGGGTGACGCCAAACTCCTCTCGCCATAAATAGTATTGAAGCAATTTTGAACGTCTTCATCCGGAGATACTAAGAAAACTGAACGATAGCGAATGTGGTAAGAAAACCTTGGAGCTTAACTCCCCGGAACAAAAGTCAAGTCAGATAGGAGGCACCAAGAACAGAATTTCGTCACACCGACATCGTAGAGGTTCTAAAATACCCGCGTAATCCTAAAATTTTTGAGTGAGAAGAGGGATAGAATCAAAACTCCTACGTCACGATTCCTCACCAGAGCGACGAAGGGATGAGAAGTAAAAAAGAATTCTTACTGTACGATATATAACTAGACTCAAAATATAGTTTTTCTTTCTAGACTCGACAAAGGCCAAGTTCGATCAATCAAGGGGGCTCCTAGGTCGGTACTACTCTGATACCAACTTGTCACACCTGAAATGCGGTACTATCCTCGCGACGGCTCGAGGGCCTCGATAAGGATAGAAGCGCATTTCGGGTCGCTTCGCAAGAATGGAAATCATCACAATACATGTAAAGAAGAGATGAGTATATGGAGTTGGCTTACACTCGCCACATGCTACATCATAAATATCTCAATACATCAATATATCACAAAACTCATACAGAAGAGCAGAATCCGACTACGGATGAAATCAAACAAAAAAGTTGACGACGTCCACCCTGCTACTCCCAGGTTGCCGACCTGGAACCCATCCTAGGATCGATGAAGAAGAAGAAGGACTCCAAATAGAACAAGCATCGCTCTCACATCAAATCATCGCATTACCTGTACCTGCATATGTTGTTGTAGGAATCTGTGAGCCACGGGGACTCAGCAATCTCATTACCAAGGGTATCAAGACTAGCAAAGCTTAATGGGTGAGGTATGGTTAAGTGGTGAGGTTGCAGCAACACTAAGCATTTTTATTTGCCTAACTTACGAGTAGAAGAATAAGAAGAGTGATCTACGCATGACGGTCGTGAACTAGTAATGATCAAGAAGTAATTCTGAACACCAACTTACAAGTCAAACATAACCCCATCGTGTTCTCTTTCCGAACTCCCTCGAAAAGAGACGGTCACGGTTACGCACACGGTTGGTGTATTTTAATTGGGTTTAATTCAAGTTTTCTATAACCGGGTATTATAAAATTTTCAAGTTGACACATAACCGCGGGCATGGCTTTCCAAAAGATTTAATCCTACAGGGGTGCTCCAACTCATCCATCACAAACTAGCCACAAGCTGCAGTGGAAAACCTCAACCTCGGGATAACCCGTAGTATCCTCGGAATCCGAGTGCACAAGACTTTCGTTAAAGGTAAAAAAGTCCAGCAAGACCGCCGAGCAAGCCAGATCCCGATAGGAGCCGCACGTATCTCGTTCTTAGGGCACTACCAGATGGGCAAGACGTCGGGTTGGCTGAGATCCCGGTTGCCCACGGGCGCCAGACATCGCCCAGTTTGGGCCAACACTCATGAGGAGCACTAGCCTGGTTTGTTAATTAATTATCCATGGGGTAATTACTCTCTATGCAAGTTTTATTAGTTAAGCAAATTTAGTACCAATGTTGGGCCTTGCCGGAAGAGTTTTATCCCAAAACGAATGTTCAAGGGGGTCCCCATAACAACCTCAAGCATGTTAGGAGCGCTCAATATGGAACATAACACCGGTAATCGGAAACTAAGGCGGCAAGAGTGGAACAAAATACCAAGCAAAAGGTCGAGCCTTCCACCCTTTACCAAGTGTATGGATGCATTAATTAAATAGCAAGAATAATGTGATATCACAAGATATCCATGCCCCAACATGGAACAAATGCACGTGCAACTAGCAACGCTATAAGAGGGGTTGATCAGGTCGTAACTTAGCCAAACAACGGTTTGCAAGGATGTGTAGGGTTAGAGGCTTATCATGGTGTTTTTTTGTAGGCTTAACAAACAAGTGGTAGGTAACGAGACATAGCGATAGCATCGAGACAATTAGCATATCTATGATAGTAGTGGTATCCAGGGTAATGATCATCTTGCCTGAAATCCTTCTTGGAAAAAGACCGAATCCAGGAAGTAGACGAACGGGCGTAGTCGAATGAATCCTCACACTCCAAAATGTTATCGGACTCTAGCGAGAAGAAACAATCCGTAAACAAACAAATGGCATGGTAAACAAAAAAGCATAATCATGGCATGATGCACAATGAAATATGATGCATGGCAAGGCGACAATCAAATACTACACACTAAGTGAAGCAGAAGCTCAATATGCAACGGGTTGCATATTGATGAAACTCCACATTCAATTATTTTGTTCACTCTTGATTAGGTACCCAACAAGTTTAAATGTTTTTTATCATGGCAAGAAGTGAATCATAATTAAACTATCTATCTAGGCATTTTAAATGAGGCCGAAAACAACATATACATTTCCGAAATGACCCCATATGCAAATTTCGAAATTGGTGTAGATCTATCATAAACACAATTTAATTGATGTTAAACAGGAATATAAAGTGCACCATGTGATTGTACACGTCATTCTAACCGATTTACATCTATATATCATTTAAAACAAATTTACGGCCTAAAAGATATGACCCACACAAGTTTAGCATGACATGAATGAAAAATGAATGCAAACAACAACCACAAACATTTTAATCATAAATGCAAATGGATATTATGAAATTACATGCAATTCCAAACAAATTTCATGTATTACATGCTTAAAACGGAGCCACGGTTCAAAAGTTAAAAACAACACAAGTTTTAATTCAAATCTGTCAACAACAGTGAGATGCCTACTTTGGAGCAATAAAACATGATGCTACAGGATACTAACATGAAAATAAATGACATGATGTTGTAGTACACTTAAAATTCTTCACAATTCATATAAAGATCATTTTCATAGGCATTATGGAAGAATTGATATGATTTTCATAAAATGCAAAGTTTCCGTCCAGATTAAGGACTTAGAGAAAATCATAGTTTTATGCAAGCAAAAACATTGGAATGGCATGTTGAGGGCAACTTTTAAATATACCACAGGATGTTTTCATGGCAATTTTTGGCATGGTGTTATAGCATATATGATGAAGATCAAAACATGTTTACTGAACATCTTCAGATTACCTGTAGATCGATGACATTCTTCAAGAAAAGTTGACAAGTTTTAAAACAACAATTTTAGACAGTGAAAATCTAGGATGCAAAACAGTTATATCAGGATGTTGTCTTGAGATGCACAAAACAGTAGGTATAGCAATTTTACAATTTATGAAAATGATATATCCTGAAAGTAGACATGTCAATCTTCAAATTACTCCATTGGCACAAATTCATATGATGCATGGATCATTAACTATGATTTTTTGCAAAACAGTACTTTTTGTTAATAACAAAACAGTTTTATCACGAAAGCCACTTAAGTGCAAGAAATTGACATGATATAGATGTTTTACATGGCAACCAAAGGCATGACATTGTAGTACACATTAAAGAGACCAAATCACATAAAGGAATCGTATGCACATGACCTATGGATTAGATGCAACCATCCTCACAAGTTTGAATGTTTTAACAGTTATCACAGATTAATTAATGAAGCACTTTTGTAACAGAGTTTAGATCCTTTAGATGGATCCTAATATGTGTGCAAATGCCACCATCATGTAGAGCACGAAGAGTAGATTATTTTTCATATATAACACATTTTCATTGGATCAACATGTTAAAAGTTATGGTCACTCAAACATGCAATATGAGATGATTTTTGCACCCGAGAAAAGACTTAGAGAAAAAATGAGGTCTCGTGTGAAGCGGGACCGGATGGTTCAGTACCGCGGGGTGTTTGGATTCAGGGCTCTCAGGGTCCCGGACGAGGGGATCAGGATCTGGACGGTTAGGGCCAGCGCTGCTCCTGCGAGGAAGGCGATCCCCGGCGCGACGGCGGAGATGGAGAGGCACTGGCGGCGGTGTGGACCGGCGGATCTGGCCGCGGGGCGCCTGATCCGGCCGGGCACGGGGCGACACGGACGCCAACGGCATGGAGAGGCAGTGCGGAGCTCCGGCGCAGGGCAGCGGAGGCGAGGAGCTCGGGCGGCGGCGGCTAGCTTCGGGCGCGCGCGGGGGCTCGGACTGGTTCAGGCCCGAGGCGGGCCTTGCCTGGGCTTGCAGGGGCCGCGATGAGGGGAGGCCTGGCTGGGTGATTTGGCGGCGTGGGATTGGTGGAGGCGGCGGAGCTAGTGACGACGCGACAAGTGGCGAGGTGAGGGTTGGCAGACTCAGAATTCGAGGGTGATGGCGGCTGGAGGTTAGGGAAGGTTAGCGGCTAGGGTTTTTGTCCCAAAATGGCAGGGAGGCTGTCTATTTATAGTCAGGGGTTAGGGAAGGGTTTTTGGACGTTTTTCGACCGTGCGATCGCGATAGGATGATCCGGTCGAAGGGCTAGGCTAGGTGGGCTGCGGTGGGCCGTGTAGATAGGTTTGGGCCGAGGTGAGAGGGAGGTTTGAGCGGCCCGACACAAGTTTTTAAAACCGATAACATGTACGATTTACCCGATGCTAGTGCCGCCATAATTATCCGTTGGGGTATCAGGCGGACTCCGAATGCGCGAAATTTGGCAGGCGGTCTACCTACAATATATTAAGACCGCACGCCAACTTTCAACCCATTCTGAGAACATTTTATTCCCACTTATAAACAATATTTTCACGATGTCGCGGGTGCGTGCAAGTGTGTTTGGTCTCGAAACGGTCAACGACGAGAGCGGGGAGAACCGGCAACTATGAACGGATGCACGTTTTGAAAAAAATGAAGGCAACAGAGTGCCGATGCAATGTGAATGATGCGATGATGAATGCGACAAACAAATAGATCACACGACGATAACAAAATAAATGGAAGGCATCTGGAGCGTCAGTCTCGTGCTGTTACATCACGCCGGACAAATCATTCCGTCGGTCGGACGTTGTCCTCCCGGGAGCGGCGGAGTGCAATGCGGACCGGCATTGCCTCCTCCAACCCGCACGGGATGACACCCTAGTCGACGGATCCGGACTGGTCGGAGTCAGATCTGCTTCCCGTCATGCCGGAGACGACCGGAAATCGTCGGCGGTGAGCTTGGGTGGTGGAGGGAGGTGAAGGGGAATGGAGTGTGAAGTGGCTAGGGTTTATCCGACAAGCGAATGGGGACGATTATATATGGGGTCATTGCGGGCCAGCACGGGCCAAGCCGACATGACGAGCCTCATATCCGTCCCATATTTAAACTAGATATGAGGTGTGCCGGTTAGTACGTTTGAGATCAGTTTGAGACGTTCATCTGGATCGAAATTTTATGATCGGCTAATGATCAGGCGACCCGTCAAGACGTTTGAGGAAGGTTTGGGGTGTGTGTGGCTGGTTGTAGATGCTCTTAGCCTTCCCTGCGCTCAATGCGCGATGCCGTCCGTGGTCCTTTTGGGCTCGCCGTACAGTGGCGCCACCACCGCCCTTGCTGGGTCTTCGTCGCTGATTAGCCGGCGAGCGCGGCGAGATTCCGTCACCCATACCACCTCCCGGCTCCGTGGGTGTTCGGTGCACCTCCCCTCCCCTCCCCTCCCCTCCCCTCATAGCCGGCCACACGCGTCACTCGATCGCACAGCAGACCTCATCAAGTTGACCAAGGGAGAAACGTAGAGGGGACCGGACGCGACGCAAGTTGACCAGGTGGCTAGGATGGCGCCACTCGTGACAGTAGTAATAATAGCACTAGATTATACATCCAGCACGATAAATGATTGATAGTAATACACCAGTATCAAATAAGCATCTCTACGTGCACATTGACGTTGCTGCCACGGTACGCATATATACGCTGATAAATACGTGCAAATCAAACAAGGTACTACGGCGAATCAAGCAGTAGAGGAAGTCGGCATCAACGCTGCTCATACCTAGCGCAATACACAGGCGCGATAATGAAGTCGATTCCCTGCCACAGGATCGTGAAGTTGCGATGGACGATCGTGCTCTCGGCAAAGGCAGGAGGCGCGCGCCCTCGTCGTCGGCGCCGGCGGTGGCCGGGAACGCCGTGCTTCTCCTGGCCGCCGTCGTGTTCGTGGGGTGGCTCGTGATGTGGGCCATGTTGCCGACCAGAGCTTACAGCTCGACGTGGGCGCCCAAGCTCACGGCGCTCACCGGCTTCGGGAAACAAGGTTTTTCTTTCTTCTGCCTCTCAGGACTTGTGTGCAATTGCACCGTTGTCAGTTTTCACGAGCTACTTGTTTCTTTTCTTCGTCATGGTTTTTAATGTTTTATTACAGGGATTAGGATGACGGTGTACGTGTTCCCAGTGGTGTTCGTCTACGTTGTTGCGTGCGTTTACCTGCATTTGCAGCAGAAGGGGAGTGACCCTGACACCCAAAGCCGGACCAGGTATGGTCAGTTTTTTCCGGCTAAAAAAACAAGTAGTATTTCAACAAGTATTTTGCATGTAGTACTGGTACTGATAGCCGCAGAAAAAATGACAGAAAATTCCTGATGGTTTGTTTATGTTGAAGTACGAGGATGGCAGCATGGAGGAGGCCCATGCTGGTGAGAGGCCCGCTGGGGATCGTGACGGTCATAGAACTCGCCTTCTTGCTCATGCTCATGGCGCTCCTCGTCTGGTGCTACTGCGCGTACATCAGCCTCGAGTTCTCCAAGCTACGCGTCAAGCCAGGCGAGAGACTGTAAGGAACCACACACGCGCAGCCGATCGACACAAAACCGCAGTTCTGACAGTGAAACATGCAGCTCCCTGCAAACTGACGTACGCACGTGCAAGTGGCGTTCTCAGGTGGCAGGCGGAGCTGGAGAAAGCGGCGCGGCGGCTCGGCACGGTCGGGAGCTTGTGCTGCGCCCTGCTGTTCCTCCCCGTGGCACGCGGCTCGGCCCTCCTGCCGCTCGTCGGCCTCACGTCGGAGTCCAGCATCAGGTACCATGTCTGGCTGGGGAACATGGCGATGGTCTTCTTCACCGGTCATGGGCTCTGCTACATCTTTTTCTGGGCATCCACGGATCAAATCCACCTGGTACTCCCCTCAGGTGCAACCAAGTCTTCAAGATTCAGAGTAAGCTTAGGACTAACTTGGCATGCCCGGCCAACTTGTGACCCAGATGACGAAATGGGCGAGGACGAGGGTCTCGAACGTGGCCGGGGAGCTGGCCTTGCTCTGCGGCCTCGCGATGTGGGCGACGGCGCTGCCGCGCATCCGCCGCCGGCTGTTCGAGCTCTTCTACTACGCGCACCACCTCTACGTCCCCTTCATCGTGTTCTCCGCGCTCCACATGGGCGTCACCGTGTTCTGCTTCGTCCTCCCCGGCGTCTTCCTCTTCGCCGTCGACCGGTGCCTCCGGTTCCTGCAGTCCCGCGGCCGTGTTCGCCTCGTCTCTGCCCGCCTCCTGCCGTCCGGGGCCGTCGAGCTCAACTTCGCCAAAAGCCCCTGTAAGCAACATAGATACATGCAAGGACGGTTAGGAGGCCACGACAGATAAAAATGTCTTGACAGCTTTATTGCAGGTCTGAGGTACAATCCCACGAGCACGCTCTTCATCAACGTCCCATGCGTCTCGCGGCTCCAATGGCACCCTTTCTCGGTGACGTCGAGCAGCAGCCTCGAGCCGGACACGCTCAGCGTCGTCATCAAGAACAGAGGCGGCTGGACGCAGAAGCTGTACGAGACGGTCTCGTCTCTGCCCCCGTCGGGTGGCCACCTCGGCGTCTCGGTCGAGGGGCCGTACAGCCCGGCCGCGGCGTTCACGCACTTCGTGGGGTACGACACACTGGTGATGGTCAGCGGCGGCATCGGCATCACGCCGTTCATCTCCGTCATCCGCGAGCTGGTTTACCAGAGCTCCATGTCAGAAACGGCGTCCATGCCGAGGCTCCTCCTCGTCTGCGTCTTCAGGACGTCGGCCGAGCTCGACATGCTGGACCTCCTCGTCCCGGCCTCCGGCGGCCTCTACGGCACCAACAGCCTTGACCTGCTCATCGAGGCCTTCGTGACGAGCGAGAGCGAGCCCCGCGCCGGCAACGACGCGCACAAGCGGCCTTGCCAACAGGTCTGGTTTAAGCCGTGGCCGTCGGACGCGCCCGTCTCCCCGGCGCTCGGCTCCAACGGCTGGCTCTGGCTCGGCGCCGTCGTGTCCTCGTCGTTCGCCGCGTTCCTCGCGCTCGTCGCCGCGCTGCAGCGGTTCTACATCTACCCGGTGGACCGCGACACCAACCACGTGTACCCGTGGATTGCCAGAACGATGCTGAACCTGCTGTTCCTCGGCGTCAGCGTTGCCGGCGTCTCCGGTGCGGCGTTCCTGTGGAACAAGCGGAGCAGCGCCGAGGAGGGGAAGAAGATAAAGAGCGTGGACGGGCCGACGCCGGGGATGTCGCCGGTGTCGTTGCTCCAGTGGGCAGGTGGAGGCGGCGTGGAGAGGGAGCTGGAGAGCTTGCCTACGCAGCCTCTTGCGCAGGCTACCAATGTGCACTTCGGCCACCGTCCAGATCTCAAGAGTAAGCTCTACCATGCACATTTCATTTTCAGACGTACGGAGTACATTTCGTTTTCGGCTTTGCTAAAAATCAATCGACTGAGACTTCGCGAAGTCTAAGTCGATACTATAATCCGTTGATCTTGCATTGAGATTCGTGCAAACAATTTTTTTCTTCAGTTTTTTCTTCTTTTTGCATACTAGATTGCTTGACTGAGACTTCGCGAAGTCTCGGTCGACTGAGACCTAGACACTCCCGTTGGTTTTGTTTGGCCTTGCCAAGTTGTGAGAAAAATGGTCGAACTGAATTGTGCAGGGATGTTGCTGGGGATTCACGGCGAAAACGTTGGGGTGATGGCCAGTGGTCCGTCGGGGATGCTTGAGGAGGTCGCAACTATCTGCTCGTCTGGGCTGGCGAGCAATCTGCATTTCCAGTCTATAAGCTTCACCTGGTGAACAACCAATTCCGAGCATCTTGCTCCAGAGGAAGAGGCTTTGGTTCTACTTTCCAGTTCGTACATCACTTTAGCCTGTTGTGTAGCTATTCTTCTCTCGTTTCTAAGACTATCACAGTTTCTCCAGCTCAAAACATGCTTTCATCTCGCTTTATAAATAAAAACAAATGGCTGAACAATACAATGTGATGAAAAATTGTTTTACAAGTTGATCAAAATTATATAAAAAAATACATTCCAAGCTAGTAAAGAGAACACTACCACCTCAAAGTCGAGCAAGAGAATAGGAGCAGCCACAACCAACAAGAAGTAATCGAGACTACCGCCTAGGAACGAAATCACGTCCATGGAAAACAACCAGATAGCATTGCACCGAACACACCAAGGTACCACCGGAGAGGGCAACTTGCCCCGTCGCTCCGGGCCGTGGAGTGTTGATCATGCTCGCGGACAACAAAGATCCAGAATGGCGACAACGAGGACACGTGTAAAAGGTAGGGGCCAAATGAGACCACCCCAGGCTAGATCCGATGAAGCACCATGATTTGCCTCTCGACGGTCATATGCTCCGTCATATGCTCCTATAGCTTCGCGAGTGTAACACCCTGGTTTTCGCTCCCTGTTTTTTTCCTTTGCGGGATTCGACTCCCGTCCTTTTTCTCGGTGTTATCGGATTTCTTTCACTCTTGGGTATATGAAGATGGTCATTCAGCTTTGCCTTCCTATCCAATCAGAGATTCTCTCCAGTCCAACCTTGCCACCCCAAATCTTTGGCTCAGGGTTTTGCTGTCGAAACCCTACCCTCTGAGTTATCGGAAGGGAAACCCTAATCCTTCCAGTTACAAAGGAACCTCAATTTCCTTTGATCCGTGGCCTCCCAAACTTTTCCCAGTGATCATCCTTTATCTATAAACCCTGGATATGCAAAAATATTGCCAAGTCATTTGCAATATTTTTCATTTATAATTAATTCCTTTTTCTGCCAGTTAAAGGAATTAAATCCAGGAAAATATCTATCCATCTCCAAAGTTCATGAAAACTTGTGGAGATATTCTTTGTGATCATATTGAGCTCCCACAAAAATATTGTCCATAATTAAATAAGGAAAACTGTCTTTTCCTATTTAATGCCAATATTGCATTTTGGGCAGTTTCTAAAGGAACTACCATTTTGGTAGCCAGGAAAAATCCCAAATAATTTGTGGATCTTCTCCTATCCATACCTTCACCATTTCCATCAAGAACCCAAGTTCCATAGTTCAAGTTTTGAGCACAATATCAATTTGCAATTTTTGTCCAGTTGGGCAAATTGCAAAGGAAGTGCTTTATTCCTTTATCTATTTGGGCTGAAAATTTTCATGGTGGTTAACATTGATAAATCACTCATGGAAACCAATGATCAGCTCAATCCCTCTATCCATTCATCCACAGAAATTTTCCCAAGTTCCTGTCCATTTGAAAGCTCTGTGAAGGAAGTATCATTTTGGTATTCTCAAATGAGCTGAAACTTTTCCAGTATCTCCATATATTCAAATCATCACCCTCCACCAAATTTGAGCCAAATCCATTTAGCCATTTTCCCCCAGCATCAACATCTTCATTTCTGGCCAGAGTGCATGGTTACAAAGGAAGTACCATTTGGAGTTGTCCATTTGTGTTGAAACTTTGTAATCATGATCACCCTAGTGAGTGATCAACCTCTGCCAAGCATCATGCCAAGAAGAGCACTATGGTAGCCACCCCTCATGTCAAACACTTTGCTACTGGAAACTATTTGACCTTGGTTCAGTCACATCAGAGCCCTCCAGTGCCCTCCAACTGCGCAAGTCAATTTCTTGAGAGTTGTAGAACACGCTAGACATGGCTTGGCCTCATATAGGGCGTGGAAATGCCATGGCCACGCGGTGACCACGGGTCTGGCATGCCAATGCACGCGCTCTGTGCATTGGGGCCCTCAGCCTCGTCCGTTTCCTCGCGTTCTTGCCACCTCGCCGTGTCCAGTAGCTTCCCCTTGGCCTCGCCCTCGTCCTGGACCCTTCTCCCCCTCCTCTCCCTTCCTCCTCACGCCATGGCGATCGCCGCCACCGTGCTGTGCCGCTCGTGACCCGTGTCTTCTTCCTCCCCGAGCTCTCGCGAAGCCACTCCTGGCTTCTTCCCTCTCCCAGAGACCCTGCCGACATTGCCCCATCCCTCCGCGTGTCTCGGAGCTCAAGTAAGTGGCTAAGGACGCCACGGCGGCCGTTCCGATCGCCTCGGCCCCCCCGGCTATAAAAGCCGTGGCCCGAAGCCTCCCCGAGCACCGGGCACCACCCCACCAGCCTCCCCTCGCTCCCAGCTGCCTTCCCGACCCCTCCATTTTCCTCTGGAGCCGCTCCCCGCCGCCAATGGCCACCACGGCCGCCGCCGAACTCGGCCTAAATTGGCGCAGCTCCGAGCTCCTCCCTTATCTCTATCTTCACTGGTGGAGTTCCCCAGCCACGGCGAAGCCCTCCCCCATCTTCCCTTGCTCTTCCCGCCACCGGAGCGATGAGCCCATCGTCGCCCATAGCCGCCGTCCGCCATGGCCGTGGGCGCGCTCGCTTCCGTCCTCCTCGAGGACTGCGTCCTACCCTGATGGACGCGGCTCGTTGCCCCAGTCACGCCGGTGGCCGGACCTCGGTCGGAGGTGACCTGTGCCACCGGGAGTCCTCGACGGCGCGCGTTGGCCTCGCCTCTCCTCTGCCTCAGTCGGGAGGTTGAAGAAGGAACGAGGAGGAGAGAGAGAGCCCATGGGGCCCGCCTGTAAGTGACTCAGGGCCCGGGCCCGCGCAGAGTAAGTGGAGGCGTAGTTTTGAAAATACGTCTTCCAGACATGAAAGCGTACTCTGCTGCTGCTTCGGGTGAAAATGCGCTTCCCCTCAGTTGAAGACGTATTTTGCCCGAAGGCGCTTTTTGCTAACCAGCGAGGGACCTGTTTGTAGAAGTTTCTTTTACAGATTGGTCCCTAAACTTCATCGGGTCATATCTTTTCATCCGCAACTCCGATTCATGTGAAACCGACGCTCACGTCTTCAGTTCGTCGAGCCCGTCCCGATGGTATCATTTTCATAATGTTTTCACACTGTGAAAATGACCATTTTGCCCTTGCCCTTCTATCAGCCCGCCGAGAGAGAACGGTTTCCGGCGATCCTTTCCGCGTACTCTCCACACTTCTTCCCGGAGTACTCTTTGACCCCCCAGGCAAGCCGACCATCTGATATATGCCCTAAAGCATTGCTCTGTGTTATTCTTGCGTGTTTAATTAATGATATGCTTGTGCTGGAAATAATTAACTCCTGCCATTTCGATATTGTCATTTACATTACCTGGTACTGCTCATCTTATCATTGCACTAATGACTTGTCGTGATATCATATGGAGATAAGTGGTTATGTTTTTATCATGCTTAGCTACTGCCATCTCAAGTTATTGTAATAAACAACCATGCTTGTTAAATACTTGCCAAGGCTAAACCTAGTCGGTTGATCTAGAGTCACCTGTCCGGCTTATCCGTGCAACCACATTTGCCGGTATGGGACGGCCTTGACTTGGTCTGATCGCGTGCTCTTTTACCGGTACCACCAGACAGGGAAGGTTATGCGCGCGCGCTGCCCTGGCCCGGTAGGCGGCGATAACCTTGTGAGCCCAGTTGAGTTATTTGCCGGCGTCCCCGTTTGGGACAGTTTAGTTGGCCACGACGGTGGCAGGTGTCATGGGGTGACACAGGGGCCACCCAGGGCTTGACTCCGGGGGAGAATGATTGCCGGTGGTACGGTGGAGGAGTCACGGGTTAGGCAAGTTTCGTTGGAGCAACACTGGTCCACCCGAATGGGATCATGAGGCCAGGTGCTCCATGGTGTGGGTAAAGTGCGCAACCTCTGCAGAGTGTAAAATCTATTCGAATAGCCGCGTCCACGGTATTGGACAGTCCGTCCAGACCTCACTAGGTGATCAACCATATGATGGAAGAATTTGTCTTATGCCCTGAAGTACTCAGTGGATCATGGATGTTCTGAGGGTTGTAAGGCAACCCGGAAGAGAGTAAGCTGGATCTGGTTTGGACTGCATTCTGAGAATGTTCGGAGTATGGATTATTTACTTGCCATGCTTTACTTTACTTTAGTAGTATCACCCTGGCTGTTACAACATATTGATTAATATTGCTAGATAGGAATGTTATGCTATAATGATTAATATTGCTCTAATAACAAATGCATGCTTGAATGCCATGGATTGCTTTGCTTGGTGTATATGTTAGTTTGGTTTGCTTGCGAGTACATTCAAAAGTACTCAGCGGCCTTTAACATGGTCAGGTTCACATAAGGATCCGTCGTCCGTCGTCGAGGAGCCGGAGTGTTCGCGGGCTAGGAGAGTAACCCAGTCAGATCCCTGTGGATTGGAGCCGCGCCAAGACCCTGCTGCCTTAGATAGAGCTTTTCCGCTGCCATCACTCTTGTAATAGATCATGTAAGACTTATATATCCATTAATAGAAATGCCTGTGTTCTTGATACTTGTTGTAAACGCGCATGCCAGAGTGATTTCCTGGGCTGGTATGTGTGGCGACCGTCTGGCTACAGTGGTAATCAGGCGGGGCGCCACAACGGATGGTATCAGAGCCAGGTTGGCTGACTATAGGTTACCCTAGCCAGACTTCACTGTCTTGTGTTCAGTAGAAAGCCCAGATGGATTTCAGCCATCTTTGCCACCTGGCACGGCTACTATTGATCATAAGGCAACCCCATAGGTCTTTGTCTCCATCAGACCCCAACTCTCGTGGCCCTTGCCTCCGGTGTGAAACGCTCGCACCGGGCAACGACCCGTGAGCCCTGAAAACCCTAGGTAAACCAGATATCCTTACCCTGCTTGCTAGCCATGGCATTTCTCTTCTTACTCTAGTTTCCTTTGGGAAACGCCTATAAATTCCATCCTTCCCCGATAACCCTAGGATCATTGACCAATCCACTTTGGCTATGGTCCTGCATTGAGTGTGATGTTCTCTAAGGAAGTAATAGGAGCTTGACATCAGTGCTACCAGGAGCATTGTGTGGTTTCGCTTCTAAATCCTTAGAGGTGCATCGAGTGCGCTAGGCTAGTTATACTAGTGAATCTTCGGCCATGTGTGTAAGGTCCGCAAAAAAATGAGTTTTATTTGTTTTTTTTGGTTTTTCGCGGTTCTTGTTTCTTTTGTCGATTCCGTCTCTCCGCTCCGACTGGATCCATCTGCAAGAGTTGCCTAAGAAGACCAACATGCAACTGGGATAATACCCAATAATCCCTATTCAGCAAGAGTCCTGTCCAGCCAACTACCTGATATTCAGAACATTACCACCGGATCTGTCAAGAATGAAGAATGGGTCAGAAGCAGAATCCGTGTGCAACAGACAAGGCCAGAATATACCTGAGAGAGTTTGCCTCAGAACAAATCACGCCTAAGGAATAGGCAGATGAGCTACTAAGAATGAACATCAGTAAGGACAAATTATTCCGTCCGCGATATAGGGATTATTTCAGTCAGTGGGGTGAACCTTGAGTCTTTTCTCAGTGTACCCAAGAATCATTTATCACCCACCGAGGACATATTTCAAGAATGTGAATGAGCCAAAAGCATCAACAAAACTCCGGTACGTTGGTACAAATTTCAAAGCACATTTTGAAGTTCACCGGTACAAATACAAAGTTTTCTAGGCACTGTGAACAAGGTCTGCAAGGAATATGGATAAGTTTATGGTTGCCTAGAATCAATGAGAACTTCAAATGCTTGGAAGTTCAACTAAATCAAATGGAATTATCCGCCGACTATGTACTACCGGCAACATATGGTATTCAGGATTAATTGTGAACATGAGGTCTGCATCGGTCGTGCAACCTTTACAGCAACAATAATCAGACCAGCAGAAGGACAAGCGATGTGCATGACCAATGGAATATCTTCAGTCAAGGTATGGCCTATATCAAGTTTTGGCTCTGCTATGGGTAAAATTCCGGATACTTCGGAAGGAAGCCAGAATCGGCCATAGATCAGACTGTGTACACAAGGCTTCTGGAATAAGCGACCCAGCCTTCCTCCGCAAGCCATCAGAAGGGGCTTACGATACCAGACTGCCAATCTTCCTCCGTACGTCACTTGGTGAGGAAAGCTTCTGGGGTACGTCACTCCCATCTTCCACAGCGGGCTACCGCGGAAGACTTCCGGCATAAGGTAGCTGACCTTCCGCGGCAAGCCACACATGAAGGAAAGCTTTTGAGGTATGATACCCAGCCTTCTTCAGCACGCCACTCCGGCAGAAGCTTCGAGCATAAGGAATTCAGTCTTCTTCAACACGCCATCGTGCCTACAACAAGCTTGTCAGGAGCACGAACTAGGCTGGACACACATCCGCCTCAGAACTCAGTGGTTATGAGAGGAATTATCTTACCCCTGCATGTGTTGTGAGCATGCAGTCCAGTGGATCAGTTCATGTGAGCCACTCATACACGGGAATGACTGTGTCCAGAGAAACAGTGGCCCCATACTTCAAGGAAGGATATGAGCACAGCAGTCCCTACGAGGTATGCAAGAGTAAGTTCTGAGAACAAGCCCGACAAACCAGGAAAACAATCAAGGAGCCGTGTTGGCAGGTCATTACAGGTCCATCAAAGGAGTCCACAAGCACAAAGAAGTTGTGGACAAACAACCTCCGTGACGGTCAACAAGATATAGCTTCACGAACAGGGTGGTATTACCAACCCTTGTCAGACTCTTGCATATGCGGCCACATCAATGCCCTACCTGCGGCTACAAAATGAGCTTGCCGCACTCATCATAAATATGGGCCATCAACCAAGATAAGAGGCTATGCTCCAAAAGATACACCGGATGCTAGCCATACTATGCTCAGCTCAGTCTATATATGACAGAGCCCTTTCCACGAGTGACAGAGTTTGAAACAGGACATTCAGATAGAATGACTCAAAGCACATCAGCACCAACAACTCAGAGACATCATGACATCATTGGAATAAGAGATTACTGTCTATGATTACTTTGTGATCGTGCCTGACATTTCAGTTGAGGATATAGCAGCCATAGTCCAGTCATGTTGATTCCTTGAATTATGGATCACCTAAGGGCAAAGTCAGGATGCATAAGCCAGAAGGAAACATCAGAATGGAACCCACAGCCAGACTGAGCATTCTGACACAGCAAAAAGGAAAGCCACTACCACTCACTCAAGACCATACGAGCACGTAAGCCTGGTACCAGGGAAAGGATGTCTTGCCCATAACAGTCAGGGTACGAAGCATTACAATAAAACCCGAAGCAAATACTTCCAGGCCCTGGAAATCGAGCTGTCTGTTGGTATTACCCGCTACCCCACCCAGCAATACCACTACCAGGACAAAAGGTACACCTGACAGGAAAGAGAAGGATTCAAGAAAGCTGTGTGAAAAGACAACACATGGTCCATCAAAAGAGGCAGTTAAAGGGGTCAGTGAACCAACGAAGACAGGACAACTGATGGATCCAAGTCGCACACAGGTAAGTCCCCCTTCCCCGGGAGGTAAGCCTGGAAATCTCGAGGACGAGATTTTCTTAAGGGGGTAGGTTTGTAACACCCTGGTTTTCGCTCCCTGTTTTTTTCCTTTGCGGGATTCGACTCCCGTCCTTTTTCTCGGTGTTATCGGATTTCTTTCACTCTTGGGTATATGAAGATGGTCATTCAGCTTTGCCTTCCTATCCAATCAGAGATTCTCTCCAGTCCAACCTTGCCACCCCAGATCTTTGGCTCAGGGTTTTGCTGTCAAAACCCTACCCTGTGAGTTATCGGAAGGGAAACCCTAATCCTTTCAGTTACAAAGGAACCTCAATTTCCTTTGATCCGTGGCCTCCCAAACTTTTCCCAGTGATCATCCTTTATCTATAAACCCTGGATATGCAAAAATATTGCCAAGTCATTTGCAATATTTTTCATTTATAATTAATTCCTTTTTCTGCCAGTTAAAGGAATTAAATCCAGGAAAATATCTATCCATCTCCAAAGTTCATGAAAACTTGTGGAGATATTCTTTGTGATCATATTGAGCTCCCACAAAAATATTGGCCATAATTAAATAAGGAAAATTGTCTTTTCCTATTTAATGCCAATATTGCATTTTGGGCAGTTTCTAAAGGAACAACCATTTTGGTAGCCAGGAAAAATCCCAAATAATTTGTGGAGCTTCTCCTATCCATACCTTCACCATTTCCATCAAGAACCCAAGTTCCATAGCTCATGTTTTGAGCACAATATCAATTTGCAATTTCTGTCCAGTTGGGCAAATTGCAAAGGAAGTGCTTTATTCCTTTATCTATTTGGGCTGAAACTTTTCATGGTGGTTAACATTGATAAATAACTCATGGAAACCAAAGATCAGCTCAATCCCTCTATCCATTCATCCACAACAATTTTCCCAAGTTCCTGTCCATTTGAAAGCTTTGTGAAGGAAGTATCATTTTGGTATTCTCAAATGAGCTGAAACTTTCCCAGTATCTCCATATATTCAAATCATCACCCTCCACCAAATTTGAGCCAAATCCATTTAGCCATTTTCCCCAGCATCAACATCTTCATTTCTGGCCAGAGTGCATGGTTACAAAGGAAGTACCATTTGGAGTTGTCCATTTGTGTTGAAACTTTGTAATCATGATCACCCTAGTGAGTGATCAACCTCTGCCAAGCATCATGCCAAGAAGAGCAATATGGTAGCCACCCCTCATGTCAAACACTTTGCTGCTAGAAACTATTTGACCTTGGTTCAGTCACATCAGAGCCCTCCAGTGCCCTCCAGCTGCGCAAGTCAATTTCTTGAGAGTTGTAGAACACGCTAGACATGGCTTGGCCTCATATAGGGCGTGGAAATGTCGTGGCCACGCGGTGACCACGGGTCTGGCATGCCAATGCACGCGCTCTGTGCATTGGGGCCCTCGACCTCGTCCGTTTCCTCGCGTTCTTGCCACCTCGCCGTGTCCAGTAGCTTCCCCTTGGCCTCGCCCTCGTCCAAGACCCATCTCCCCCTCCTCTCCCTTCCTCCTCACGCCACGGCGATCGCCGCCACCGTGCTGTGCCGCTCGTGACCCGTGTCTTCTTCCTCCCCGAGCTCTCGCGAAGCCACTCCTGGCTTCTTCCCTCTCCCAGAGACCCTGCCGACATTGCCCCATCCCTCCACGTGTCTCGGAGCTCCAGTAAGTGGCTAAGGATGCCACGCCGGCCGTTCCGATCGCCTCAGCCGCCCCGGCTATAAAAGCCGTGGCCCGAAGCCTCCCCGAGCACCGGGCACCACCCCACCAGCCTCCCCTCGCTCCCAGCTGCCTCCCCGACCCCTCCATTTGCCTCTGGAGCCGCTCCCCGCCGCCAATGGCCACCACGGCCGCCGCCGTCCTCGGCCTAAATTGGCGCAGCTCCGAGCTCCTCCCTCATCTCTATCTTCACTGGTGGAGTTCCCCAGCCACGGCGAAGCCCTCCCTCATCTTCCCTTGCTCTCCCCGCCACCGGAGCACTAAGGCCATCGTCGTCCGTAGCCGCCGTCCGCCACGGCCGTGGGCGCGCTCGCTCCCATCCTCCTTGAGGTCCGCGTCATACGTGGATGGACGCGGCTCGTCGCCCCGGTCACGCCGGTGGCCGGACCTCGGCCGGAGGTGACCTGTGCCACCGGGAGTCCTCGCCGGCGCGTGTTGGCCTCGCCTCTCCTCTGCCTCAGTCGGGAGGTTGAAGAAGGAACGAGGAGGAGAGAGAGAGAGCCCATGGGGCCCGCCTGTAAGTGACTCACGGCCCGGGCCCGCGCAGAGTAAGTGGAGGCGTATTTTTGAAAATACGTCTTCCAGACATGAAAGCATACTCTGCTGCTGCTTCGGGTGAAAATGCGCTTCCCCTCAGTTGAAGACGTATTTTGCCCGAAGGCGCTTTCTGCTAACCAGCGAGGGACCTGTTTGTAGAAGTTTCTTTTACATATTGGTCCCTAAACTTCATCGGGTCATATGTTTTCATCCGCAACTCCTATTCAGGTGAAACCGACGCTCACGTCTTCAGTTCGTCGAGCCCGTCCCGATGGTATCATTTTCATAATGTTTTCACACTGTGAAAATGACCATTTTTCCCTTGCCCTTCTATCAGCCCGCCGAGAGAGAACGGTTTCCGGCGATCCTTTCCGCAGACTCTCCGCACTTCTTCCCGGAGTACTCTTCGACCCCCCAGGCAAGCCGACCATCTGATATATGCCCTAAAGCATTGCTCTGTGTTATTCTTGCGTGTTTAATTAATGATATGCTTGTGCTAGAAATAATTAACTCCTGCCATTTCGATATTGTCATTTACATTACCTGCTACTGCTCATCTTATCATTGCACTAATGACTTGTCGTGATATCATATGGAGATAAGTGGTTATGTTTTTATCATGCTTAGCTACTGCCATCTCAAGTTATTGTAATAAACAACCATGCTTGTTAAATACTTGCTAAGGCTAAACCTAGTCGGTTGATCTAGAGTCACCTGTCCGGGCTTATCCGTGCTACCACATTTGCCGGTATGGGACAGCCTTGACTTGGTCTGATCGCGCGCGCTGCCCTGGCCCGGTAGGCGGCGATAACCTTGTGAGCCCAGTTGAGTTATTTGCCGGCGTCCCCGTTTGGGACAGTTTAGTTGGCCACGACGGTGGCAGGTGTCACGGGGTGACACAGGGGCCACCCAGGGCTTGACTCCGGGGGAGAATGATTGCCGGTGGTACGGTGGAGGAGTCACGGGTTAGGCAGGTTTCGTTGGAGCAACACTGGTCCACCCGAATGGGATCACGAGGCTAGGTGCTCCATGGTGTGGGTAAAGTGCGCAACCTCTGCAGAGTGTAAAATCTATTCGAATAGCCGCGTCCACGGTATTGGACAATCCGTCCAGACCTCACTAGGTGATCAACCGTAACAGTGATAATGATGATGGAAGAATTTGTCTTATGCCCTGAAGTACTCAGTGGATCATGGATGTTCTGAGGGTTGCAAGGCAACCCAGAAGAGAGTAAGCTGGATCTGGTTTGGACTGCATTCTGAGAATGTTCGGAGTATGGATTATTTAGTTGCCATGCTTTACTTTACTTTAGTAGTATCACCCTGGATAATCCTGTTACAACATAATGATTAATATTGCTAGATAGGAATGTTATGCTATAATGATTAATATTGCTCTAATAACAAATGCATGCTTGAATGCCATGGATTGCTTTGCTTGGTGTATATGTTAGTTTGGTTTGCTTGTGAGTACATTCAAAAGTACTCAGCGGCCTTTAACATGGCCAGGTTCACATAAGGATCCGTCGTCCGTCGTCGAGGAGCCGGAGTGTTCGCGGGCTAGGAGAGTAACCCAGTTAGATCCCTGTGGATTGGAGCCGCGCCAAGACCCTGCTGCCTTAGATAAAGCTTTTCCGCTGCCATCACTCTTGTAATAGATCATGTAAGACTTATATATCTATTAATAGAAATGCCTGTGTTCATGATACTTGTTGTAAACGCGCATGCCAGAGTGATTTCCTGGGCTGGTATGCGTGGCGACCGTCTGGCTACAGTGGTAATCAGGCGGGGCGCCACAGCGAGATATGTGGTGGATCACTGCATGGGGCTTAGGAGGCGATGCTTTGGAGGACGCAATGGGAATCTAGAGGCCATAGGTTTTTTATAGGTGCAACTAAAGCAAATCTAGTCGATGTCGATTTGTATTGGGATGGATATCTTGAGGAGGAGGGGGCTATGGTGGATTACCTTGAGTAGGAGGAGTGGATATCAGTGGATTACTTGAGTTGACCGAGGAGGAGTGTGGAGCAGGGCTCAACAGGGGAAAATTGGAAGAGGGAAGGGTTTAGACTTTGGAGGCGGTGAACGTGGGGGGGGGGCAATGAAATGGGAAAATATGGCACGACTGGTGAGAAGTTTCAACATATGTGGGAAAATTGGTGCAGGAGAAACGCACATCACAATCGACTGAAACACAAGAATCATGGTCATGGGCAATAACATATGCTCGGTTCGAATCCCCGAGTCTCCATAATTTAAGACTACATTCATTTTGACTATGGACACACATCGGGCACATGTTGTTCATTTCAAACATGTGCGATATTGAGAACCATTGCACACGGTTTCATGATGTGGATCGAGTGTGATGTGACTTGTTTTGTCAATAACATGCTTATAACATCACATTGCCCATTTCGTTCCATAACTTGCTAAACATCCATTAATAATTAACTAAACTAGGGATCTTAAACATCACATTGCACATCTCACTGCATAATTACCTAAACTAGCAAAACATCACATAACTGAACTAAAGAAAGCATAATTAGATGAAACGAGATACCCATCATTATCGTCACACGAGCACTTATTGAAATACTCGTAGTTGAAGGTGTCCATTGTCAGTACTTCCTCAACATTGATGGCCTTTACGTTGAAATAATCCCTACACCGCTACGCCATCATTTCTCAGAAGGAGGTTTCGAGGTCCTTGGGTGCTTAGACCATGTCCTTGAACAATTCATAAGCCCCTTGATTGGTCCCCTCCAGCCGCACAGTGACGTCGGTCGTGGCCTCATCCGCGAGTGCGGTCACAAGATCACCTGTGTGTGCCACTGAGGCGACACCTCACCGACACGTGCAATCGTCGCGGCTGCCTCATACACGCATAGAAACACGGTATCTTCAGCACATGCGACTGTGGCCTCATTCGTGCATGCAATCATGATTTTCATTCCGGAGGTCATGGGTCATTTGAAGTGCAGCGAAGGTGGATGAGGAATGGTTGGGTGAGGGGATCTTTTAGTCTGACGACGGATGTCAATTACGAACTCATGCTACATATGTGCAGTGTGCGTTCGAGCTATCACACACGATTTTGTTACAAACACTGTGTGCAATGTGGTCATCTCTATCTTAATAAGTGGTAAGATTGGAAATGGAGTTCCTGGCAATTTTTTCTCCAAATACTTGAACATCTTTTATTGTTGCCTGAGATACTTTGAACTAAACATAGATTAATAAAACTATTCAAATTTCTTTTAAAAACCTACCTACATTTGGTTGTGCGGAAGGCCCGCGAAGGTTGAGGCGTACATGAATTCCACCGTTCATCGGAGGTTCTCCTTGTTGGTCTTGGAGGCGGTGGCAAAACCAACCTTGACCTCCGCCAAGGCGTCGACATGGGCGTTTTCAAAGGAGCGCTTGACCGCTTCCACCTCGACTTGTGCAGCTCTATCGCTCTTATCATGTCCTGGTCCTCCCAAACGCTTTGGGTCATGAGCACGGTGTGGCATCCTTCATGCCTGATTTTATTGTTTGGTGTCTCGTATGTGAGATATTGTGAATATATTGGATGCCGACTTGGGAGTGTAGGATCCAAATTATGTCTAGAGGGGTGGTGATTAGACTACTTGACCAAATAAAAATCTATCCTTTCCCCAGTTTTAATTGTGGGCAGATTTTAGCAATTCGCACAAGTCAAGTTCACCCTACACATGCATTTCTACGAGTATTGCAGCGGAAAATAAGGACAAGCATATGTAAAATGATAAGGGTAGGAAGATCAAACGCAATTTGAAGACACGAAGATTTTTCCCGTGGTTCCGATAGGTGGTGCTATAGTACGTCCACGTTTATGGAGTCTTCAACCCACGAAGGGTAGCGGTCGTGAGAGTCCACGGAGGGTTCCACCCAAAAGGGTCTACGAAGTAGCAACCTTGACTATTCCATAACGGCTTCCGTCCATGAAGGACTAGCCTCACTATGGGTAGATCTTCACGAAGTAGGCGATGTCCTTGCCCGTACAAACTTCTTGGTTCAACTCCACAACATGAAGTAGGAGGCTCCCAAGCGACACCTAACCAATCTAGGAGGCACCACCCTCCAAAAGGTAATAGGCTCGACAGTAACGATGAACTCCTTGCTCTTGTGTTTAAAATGATAGTCTCCTCAACACTCAATCACTCTCTCATAGATTTGGCTTGGGTAGAAGAGATTGATTGGATGGAAAGCAACTTGGGGAGGCTATAAATCAAGATCCATATGGTTGGAGTGGATGATCTTGACCTCAACACAAGGGTAGGTGGTTCTCTCTCAGAAAATTGGATAGGGCAAGTGGGTGTGTGTTCTGAGCGCTTCTCTTACGAGTGGGATGTGGTGGAGAGGTATATATAGGCATCTCCAAAAATCCAACCGTTACAACATTATTGCCCAACTCGGTGGAACCGAAGTGAAACTCGGTGGCACCGACTTGTTCAAAATGTGGCAACTTTAGGCTTTTCGGTGAGACCGATATGGAATACTCGGTGGTACCGATATGGGTGACCTAGGCAGTTACCGAATCTCGGTGGGGCCGATTTCTCAAACTCGGTGGGACCAATTTGGAGAAATGGGTAAACAGAGAGTTGGCCCAACTTCTCGGTGAGACCGATTTGCAAAACTCGGTGGGACCGAATCAAGAAAATGGCTAACCAGGAAGTTGGTCATTGATTTCGGTGGCACCAAAAGTGAATGTTGGTAGTACTGAGTAGTGGGTCTTGGCTAGGGTTTCTGTCTGGATTTTAGACTCGGTGTAGCCGATATGGAAATGTTGGTGGCACCGATTTTGAGTGTTATGCTCTATGACAGAATATTTGTGGGAGAGCTTGTGGGTATTTTTGGTGACTAACACTTGATCACTTGAGCATTTCATTCACCATCATTACCTCACCCCATTTTGATAGTATTGGCTTTCCTATGGACTCAAAGTGATTTCTCACAAAGTAAAATGTAGAGTCTTCATGCTTGTAGCTTAGCCAATCCTATCCCTTGCATCTTGGGGTCTCCTCAAATCTTTAGCCAATCAAACATTGAACTTTTTCCTGAAACGTACTTAGTGGAAACATTAGTCCAATGAAATATATGTTGTTATTAATTACAAAAATCACCTAGGGAGAAGTTGTGCTTTCAATCTCACCCTTTTTGGTAATTGATGACAATATATAGATCAAAGCTTCGATGAGAGATATAATCAATGAATAGCATCATCGCTTTGAGAGGTATGTGATAAGCAAGAGCTCCCCCTAAATTGTGCATTATTTTAAATTTGCATTTGAATGCAAATGCACAATCGATTAGGATCATGGGTACTCTTTTATGTCACATACAACTTGGTGGTGCGCTAAAATTAACACGAGTGAATAACAAGCACAACACAGCAAACATTAAGTGAATGACCATCAAGATATATCTCAAAGATAGTAAAGTAGTAGCATCACATGAGAGTATATGATCAAACACCAACAAAAGTTTGCAACACCAAACGATAAACCATATGTTTTTGAAAAACAGGGAGGGATCAAAACAACACTCTCTCTCTCTCTCGAAGCCCTATGATCTATGACCTCTCCCCCTTTGGCAACAAGTTTCCAAAAAGTTCAAAGCCATAGAGCTACTCGTTGCTCTGGGCATAGTCTCCGGTGGCTGTCGATGGAGTCGAGAGAAGAGCATCCGTGAAGTCTTCAGCTGAAGTCCTCTGAGGTGGTGGAGTAGACACTGTAACTGATGGAACTCATGGAACTGATGGAATCTCCAACGTATCTATAATTTTTGCTTATTCCATGCTGTTATATTATCATTCTTGGATGTTTTACAATCACTTTATAGCAACTTTATATCATTTTTTGGGACTAAACTATTGACATAGTGCCAAAGTGCCAGTTGCTGTTTTTGCTTGTTTTTTTACTTCGCAGAATATCAGTACCAAACGGAGTCCAATCGCGACGACACTTTTTGGAGATTTTTTTGGACCAGAAGACACCCAGTGGGACAAAGAAGTGCCAGAGAGGTGGGCCGTTGAGACCACAACCCACAAGGGCATGCCAGAGGCCCCCGACGCACCCTGATGGGTTGTGCTCTCCTTGGGGCCCCTCTCCACCGCCTCTAATGCCTACAAATTCTCAAATATTCCAGAAACCCTAGAGAAGTCGACGAAAAACACATCCAGCCGCCGCAAGTTCCAGAGCCTCGAGATCCAATCTGACACCATCACAGAGGGGTTCATCATCCTCATTGGTGCCTCTCCGATGATGCGTGAGTAGTCCACCATAGACCTACGGGTCTGTAGGCAGTATCTAGATGGCTTCCTCTCTCTCTTTTGATTCTCAATACAATAGTCTCTTGGAGATCTATTTGATGTGAACTTTTGCGGTGTGTTTGTTGGGATCCGATGAATTTTGAGTTCATGATCAGTTTCTATCCATGAATATTATTTAAGTCTTCTTTGATCTCTTATATGCATGATTACTTATAGCCTCGTATTTCTTCTTCGAATCTTTGGTTTAGTTAGGCCGACTAGATCGATTTTTCTTGCCATGGGAAGAGGTGCTTTGTGATGGGTTCGATCTTGCTGTGTCCTTTCCCAGTGACAGAGGGGCAGCAAGGCACGCATGTATTGTTGCCATTAAGGATAACAAGATGGGGTATATTCCTACATGAATAGATCTTGTCTAAATCATGTCATTGTTCTTATTGCATTACTCCATTTTTCAATGAACTTAATACACTAGATGCATGCTGGATAGTGGTCGATGTGTGGAGTAATAGTGGTAGATGCAGGCAGGAGTCGGTCTACTTATCTTGGATGTGATGCCTATATAATGATCATCGCCTTGGATATCGTCATGATTATTTAATCTTATATCAATTGCCCAACAATAATTTGTTCACCCATCGTGCGCTATACTCATGAGAGAAGCCACTAGTGAATCCTACGGCCCCCGGGTCTACTTTTCCAGCATATTGCTTTCCGATCTATCTTTTTGCTTCTTTTGTTTTCAGATCTATTATTCCAAAAACCCAAAAATACCTTGCTGCACTTTTTATTTGCTCTTTTTATTTTGTGTTCTTGAGAGATCAATCTCTCCAATCTATCACTACCTAATCTATCTTTTTACCGTACAGAGATTGACAACCTCTCTTTCGTGTCGGGTTGCAAGTCTTTGTTCTTTGTGTGTAGGTGCTGCATATTAGGTGGTGGTGATCCTCCTACTGGTTCGATACCTTGGTTTCATAACTAAGGGAAATACTTACCGTCGCTGTGCTGCATCATCCCTTCCTCTTTGGGGAAATATCGACGCAGTCTCAAGCCACGTCAAAGGAGTTTCTGGCGCCGTTGCCGGGGAGGAAGCGGTCTCTTCTACGTGCCAATCTCTGGCGCCGAGGAGACACCATCATCATCTACCAGGTTCCTAATCACAAATCTCATCTCCTTGCAATTACATTATTTGCCATTTGCCTCTCGTTTTCCTCTCCCCCACTTCACCCAATTTGCCGTTTTATTCGCCCTCTTTTTCGTTTGCCTTTTTCTCGTCAGATCTCTTGTTTGCTTACAATCTTGTTTGCGTGGTCACGATGACTCAAGAAAACACCAAGTTGTGTGATTTTTTAAATACTAATAACAATGATTTTATTAGTACTCCGATTGCTCCTCCCGCCACTAGTGCGGAGTCTTGTGATATTATTGCTGCTTTGTTGAATCTTGTCATGAAAGATCAATTTGCAGGTAATTCTAATGAGGATGCCGCGTCCCATCTAAACACTTTCGTAGAATTGTGTGATATGCAAAATAAAAAAGATGTGGACAATGATATAGTGAAGTTGAAATTATTTCCTTTTTCCTTGCGGGATCAAGCAAAAATTTGGTTTTCTTCTTTGCCTCGCAATAGTATCGATTCTTGGAATAAGTGCAAGGATGCTTTTATCACTAAGTATTTTCCGCCCACGAAAATTATTTCCCTCAGGACACAAATCATGAATTTTAAGCAACTTGAGCATGAACATGTTGCCCAATCTTGGGAAAAATGAAATTGATGCTAAGAAATTGTCCTACTCATGGTTTAAATCTTTGGATGATCATACATTTTTTTTATCCGGGATTGAATTTTGTCTCTAGAAATCTTTGAGATTCCGCCGCGGGTGGTACTTTTATGGAAATTACTTTGGGAGAAGCTACTAAATTGCTAGATAATATTATGGCAAATTATTCACAATGGCATACCGAAAGAGCACCTACTAATAAAAAAGTTAATTGGTTGAAGAAATTAGTAATTTGAGTGATAAGGTTGATGCTTTGATGAAATTGGTTGCTAGTAAAAATGCTACTATTGATCTTAATGATGTGACTTTGTCTACCTTGATTGAGCAAAATAGTGATTCCGTAGATGTGAACTTTGTCTCGCGAAATAATTTCAATAACAATGCTTATAGAGGTAATTTTAATCCTAGGCCTTTTCCTGGAAATTCCTCTAATAATTATGGTAATTCCTATGATAATTCCTTATTACAATAATAATAGGAACACCTCTGATTTTGAGAGTAATATTAAAGAATTTATCAATGCTCAAAAGGCTTTCAACACTACGATAGAAGAAAAGTTGAATAAGATTGATGATATGTCTAGAAGCATTGATAGAATTTCTCATGATGTGGAAAATCTCAAGTTGAAAGCTTTTGTGCCTAAGATTGATGAATCCATTAAAGCTTTATATGTCTCTATGGATGAAAGTAAGAAAAGAACCGCTGCTTAGAGCTAGAAGAGAATTCTTAGAAAAATCGTTTTCTAGTGATCGCCTTCATAAAAATGATGAAGATCTTAAAGTGATTGGTGTTTCTTCTATTGATTCCTTGTTTAGTAATATTAAGATTGATGATAAAGGGACTGAAGTAGAGTCAACTTTAGCTAGAAGGCGTCCGATACGACTCCAACGTATCTATAATTTTTGCTTGTTCCATGCTGTTATATTATAATTCTTGGATGTTTTACAATCATTTTATAACAACTTTATATCATTTTTTGGGACTAACCTATTGACATAGTGCCAAAGTGCCAGTTGCTGTTTTTGCTAGTTTTTTACTTCGCAGAAAATCAATACCAAACGGAGTCCAATCGCGACGAAACTTTTTGGAGATTTTTTCTGGACCAGAAGACACCCAGTGGGCCAAAGAAGTGCCGGGGGAGTGGGCCGAGGAGACCACAACCCACCAGGGCGCGCCTGGGGGGCCCCGGCACACCCTGATGGGTTGTGCCCTCCTCGGGGCCCCTCTCCACCGCCTCTGATGCCTATAAATTCCCAAATATTCCAAAAACCCTAGGGGAGTCAACGAAACACAATTCCAGCCGCCGCAAGTTCCAGAACCTCGAGATCCAATCTAAACACCATCACGGAGGGGTTCATCTTCCTCATAGGTGCCTCTCTGATGATGCATGAGTAGTCCACCATAGACCTACGGGTCCGTAGGAAGTAGCTAGATGGTTTCCTCTCTCTCTCTCTTATGATTCTCAATACAATGGTCTCTTGGAGATCTATTTGATGTAAACTTTTGCGGTGTGTTTGTTGGGATCCGATGAATTTTGAGTTCATGATCAGTTTCTATCCATGAATATTATTTGACTCTTCTTTGATCTCTTATATGCATGATTACTTATAGCCTCGTATTTCTTCTCCGAATCTTTGGTTTAGTTAGGCCGACTAGATCGATTTTTCTTGCCATGGGAAGATGTGCTTTGTGATGGGTTCGATCTTGCGGTGTTCTTTCCCAGTGACAGAAGGGGCAGCAAGACACGCATGTATCGTTGCTATTAAGGATAACAAGATGGGGTCTATTCCTACATGAATAGATCTTGTCTACATCATGTCATCGTTCTTATTGCATTACTCCGTTTTTCCATGAACTTAATACACCAGATGCATTCTGGATAGCGGTCGATGTGTGGAGTAATAGAGGTAGATGCAGGTAGGAGTCGGTCTATCTATCTTGGACTTGATGCCTATATAATGATCATCGCCTTGGATATCGTCATGACTATTCGATTTTCTATCAATTTCCCAACAGTAATTTGTTCACCCACCGTGCGCTATACTCATGAGAGAAGCCACTAGTGAACCCTACGGCCCCCGGGTCTACTTTTCAAACATATTGCTTTCCGATCTAATTTTTTGCAATCTTTGTTTTCAGATCTACAAAACCAAAAACCCAAAAACATATTGCTGCATATTTACTCTTTTTATTTGTGTTCTTGAGAGATCTATCTCTCCTATCTATCACTACCTAATCTATCTTTTTACCGTAGAGAGATTGACAACCTCTCTTTCGCGTTGGGTTGCAAGTATTTGTTGTTTGTGTGCAGGTGTTGCTTATTGGGTGGTGGTGATCCTCCTACTGGTTCGATAACCTTGGTTTCATAACTGAGGGAAATACTTACCATCGCTGTGCTGCATCATCCCTTCCTCTTTGGGGAAATACCGACGCAGTCTCAAGCCACGTCAAAGGAATTTCTGGCGCCGTTGCCGGGGAGGAAGCGGTCTCTTCTATGTGCCTATCGTAGGCACCGAGGGGACTCCACCATCATCTACCAGGTGTTGGGGAACGTTGCATGGGGAACAAAAATTTTCCTACGCGCACGCAAGATCTATCCATGGTGATGAGCATCTACGAGAGGGAGAGTGGATCTACATACCCTTGTAGATCGCTAAGCGGGAAGCGTTAAGAAACGTGGTTGATGTAGTCGAACGTCTTCGCAATCCAAATCGCCGAGCGTCCCACGATCCAATCACGATCTAGTACCGAACGGACGGCACCTCCGCGTTCAGCACATGTACAGCTCGATGGCGATCTCCGCCTTCTTGATCCAGCAAGAGGGAGCGGAGAGGTAGATGAGTTCTCCAGCTGCGCGACGGCGCGGCGGCGGTGGTGGTGGAACTATTCCAGCAGGGCTTCGCCTAAGCACTGCTGAAAACTAGAGGACTTGATCTATTGGGGAGAGAGGGCTGCACCGTGGCTTAGGGTTTTCTGGTGAGGCTGCCCTCTCTCCCCTCTAGTATATATAGGAGGAAGGGGAGGGAAGCCGGCTCCCTAGGGCTGCCCCTTTGGTGCGGCCGAAGTGGGGAGGTGGAGGAGTCCAACTCCAATCCTACTAGGAGTAGGATTCCTCCTCCCCACTTGGAAACTCTTTCCACCTTTGGGTTTTCCCACCCCTAGCCGCATGGGCCTTAGTGGGGGGTTCGGCCAGCCCACTAGGGGCTGGTGCGCCACCCTCAGGTCCATGTGACCCACTTGGGGTGTGGTGGGCCCACTTGGTGGACCCCCGGAACCCATTCGTCACTCCCGGTACACTGCCGGAAATGCCCGAAACTTTTCTGGAGTTCAAACACCAACTTCCTATATATCAATCTTTACCTCCGGACCATTCCGGAGCTCCTCGTGACGTCCGGGATCTCATCTGGGACTCCGAACAACCTTCGGTCACCACCATACATAACTCTATACTACCGAAACGTCACCGAACCTTAAGTGTGCAGACCCTGCGGGTTCGAGAACTATGTAGACATGACCGAGACACCTCTACGGTCAATAACCAATAGCGGGACCTGGATGCCCATATTGGTTCCTACATATTCTATGAAGATCTTTATCGGTTGAACCTCTATGTCAGGGATTCAGTTAATCCCGTATGCTATTCCCTTTGTTCTTCGGTATGTTACTTGCCCGAGATTCGATCGTCAGTATCTCTATACCTAGTTCAATCTCGTTACCGACAAGTCTCTTTACTCGTTCCGTAATACAAGATCCCGTGGCTAACACTTAGTCACATTGCTTGCAAGGCTTATTGTGATGTTGTATTACCGAGTGGGCCCTGAGATACCTCTCTGTCATACGGAGTAACAAATCCCAGTCTCGATCCATGCCAACTCAACAGACACCTTCGGAGATACCTGTAGAGCATCTTTATAGTCACCCAGTAACGTTGTGACGTTTGATACACACAAGGTATTCCTCCGGTGTCAGTGAGTTGCATGATCTCATGGTCATAGGAACAGATACTTGACATGCAGAAAACAATAGCAATAAACTGACACGATCATATGCTATGTTCATAGTTTGGGTCTTGTCCATCACATCATTCTCCTAATAATGTGACCCCGTTATCAAATGACATCTCATGTCTATGGCTAGGAAACCTTGACCATCTTTGATCAACGAGCTAGTCTATTAGAGGCATACTAGGGACATAGTGTTGTCTATGTACCCACACATGTATTTGAGTTTCCAATCAATACAATTATAGCATGGATAATAAACGATTATCATGAACAAGGAAATATGATAATAACTAATTTATTATTGCCTCTAGGGCATATTTCCAACAATGTCCCACTTGCACTAGAGTCAATAATCTAGTTCACATCACCATGTGATTTACATTGTTATGAATCTAACACCCAATGAGTTCTGGGGTTCGATCATGCTTTGCATGCAAGAGAGGTCTTTAGTCAATGGTCTGCAACATTCAGATCCGTGTGTTCTTCGCAAATCTATATGGCATACTGCAGATGCTACCATGCTCCACTTGGAACTATTCCAAATGGCTGCTCCACTATACGTATCCGGATTTCTACTCAGAGTCATCTGGATAGGTGTCAAAGCTTGCATCGACGTAACTCTTTACGACGAACTCTTTATCACCTCCATAATCGAGAAACATTTCCTTAGTCCTCTAGTTGCTAAGGATAATCTTGACCGCTATCCAGTGATCCACTCCTGGACCACTCTTGTACCCCTTGACAGACTCATGGCAAGGCACACACCAGGTGCGGTACACAGCATGGCATACTATACAGAGCCTATGGATAAGGCATAGGGGACGACCTTCGTCCTTTCTCTTTCTTCTGCCGTGGTCGAGCTTTGAGTCTCACTCAACTCCACACCTTACAAATCAGGCAAGAACTCTTTCTTTGACTGATCCATTTTGAACTCTTTCAAAATCTTGTCAAGGTATGTACTCATTGAAAGTTTTATCAGACGTCTTGATCTATCTCTATAGATCAAGATGCCCAATATTTAAGTAGCTTCATTCCAGGTTTTCCTTTGAAAAACTCCTTTTCAAACAACCCTTTATGCTTTCCAGAAATTCTACAGCATTTCCGATCAACAATATGTCATATATTTATCAGAAATTCTATAGTGCTCCCATTCACTTTATTGTAAATACAAGTTTCTCATAAACTTTGTATAGACCCGAAAACTTTGATTACCTCATCAAAGCGTATATTCCAACTCCGAGATGCTTGCTCCAGTCCATAGAAGGATCGCTGGAGCTTGCATACATTTTAGCATCCTTAGGACTGACAAAACCTTCTGGTTGTATCATATACAACCTTTCCTCACGGAAACCGTTAAGGAAACTCTGTTTTGACATCCATCTACCAGATTTCATAATCGAAAAATGCAGCAACTGCTAACATAATTCCAACAGACTTTAGCATAGCTACGGGTGAGAAAGTCTCATCGTGGTCAACTCCTTGAACTTGTGAAAAACCCTTTGCGACAAGTCGAGCTTTATAGACGGTGACATTACCGTCCGCGTCTGTCTTCCTTTTAAAGATCCATTTGTTCTGAATGGCCTTTCGCCCTTCAGGTAATACTTCCAAAGCCCATACTTTGTTTTCATACATGGATCCCATCTCGGATTTCATGGCCTCTTACCATTTCTCGGAATCCGGGCCCATCATCGCTTCTTCATAGCTCGTAGGTTCATCGTTGTCCAACAACATAACCTCTAAGACAGTGTTGCCGTACCACTCAGGAGCAGTGCGCGTCCTTGTCGACCTACGATGTTCGATAGCAACTTGATCCGAAGCTTCATGATCATCATCATTAACTTCCTCTTCATCCGATGTAGGCTCTACAGAAACATCTTTCTGCGCTGTGCTACTCTCTGGTTGAAGTAAAGGTTCAACAACCTCATCAAGTTCTATTTTCCTCCCACTCAATTCTTTCGAGAGAAACTCCTTCTCGAGAAAGGACCCATTTTTAGCAACAAACACTTTGCCCTTGGATCTGAGATAGAAGGTTTACCCAACTGTTACGTTAGGGTATTCTATGAAGATGCATTTGTCCGCTTTGGGTTCGAGCTCATTAGGTGAAAACCCTTTTTCACATAAGTGTCGCAGCCCCAAACATTAAGAAATGACAGCTTAGGTTTCTGTCAAACCAAAATTTATACGGTGTCATCTCAACGGACTTAGATGGTGCCCTGTTTAAAGTGAATGTAGTTGTCTCTAATGCATAACCCCAAAACAATAGTGGCAAATCGATAAGAGACATCATAGTACGCACCATATCCAATAGAGCACGATTACGATGTTCGGACACACCATTACACTATGGTGTTCCAGGTGGCGTGAGTTGTGAAACAACTTCCACATTGTCTTAAGTTGTATACCAAACTCGTAACTCAGATATTTACCTTCACGATCATATCATAGACATTTTATCTTCTTGTCACGATGATCTCAAACTTCACTCTGAATTTGTTTGAACTTTTCAAACGTTTTAGACTTGTGTTTCATTAAGTAAATATACCCATATCTACTCAAATCATCAGTGAAGGTAAGAAAATAACGATATCCACCGCATGCTACAATACTCATTGGACCGCATATGTCAACATGCATCATTTCCAATAAGTCACTTGCCCGCTCCATCAAGCCGGAAAACGGGGTTTTAGTCATCTTGCCCAAGAGGCATGGTCCACATGTCTCAACCGATTCGAAATCGAGTGAGTCCAAAGATCCATCAGCATGGAGTTTTCTGCATGCGTTTTACACCAATATGACCTTTAGCAGCAGTGCCACAAATATGTGGTACTATCATTATTAACTTTGCATCTTTTGGCATCAATATTATGAACATGTGTAACACTACGATCGAGATTCAATGAACCATTCACATTGGGTGCATGACCATTGAAGGTATTATTCATGTAAACAGAATAACCATTATTCTCTAACTTAAATGAATAACCGTATTGCAATAGATACGATCTAATCATGTTTATGCTCAACGCAAACACCAAATAACATTTATTTAGGTTCATCACTAATCCCGAAGGTAGAGAGAGGATGTGATGGTGATCACATCAACCTTGGAAACACTTCCAACACTCATCATCACCTCACCCTTAGCTAGCCTCCGTTTATTCCGTAGCTTTTATTTCGAGTTACCAACATTTAGAAACTGAACTGGTATCTAATACCCAGGTGCTACTAGGAGTACCAGTAAGGTACACATCAATAACACGTATATCAAATATACTTCTGTCAACGTTTACCAGCCTTCTTATCTACCAAGTATCTAGGGTTGTTCCGCTTCAGCGACCGTTTTCCTCATAATAGAAGCACTTAGTCTCGGGTTTGGGTTCAACCTTGGGTTTTTTTACTGGAGCAGCAACTGGCTTGCCATCCATGAAGTTTCCCTCCTTGCCCTTGCTCTTCTCGAAACTAGTGGTTTTACTAACCATCAACACTTGATGCTCCTTCTTGATTTCTACCTTCGCGGTGTCAAACATCGCGAATAGCTCGGGGATCATTATTTCCATCCCTGACATTTTATAGTTCATCACGAAGCTTCTAGTAGCTTAGTGGCAGTGACTTGGAGAACTATATCAATCACTATCTTATTTGGAAGATCAACTCAAACTCGATTCAAGCGATTGTAACACCCAGACAATCTGAGCACATGCTCACCGATTGAGCTATTCTCCTTCATCTTGCAGGCAAAGAATCTTGTTGGAGGTCTCATACCTCTCAACACGGGCACGAGCCTGAGATCCCAATTTCAGCTCTTAGAACATCTCATATGTTCCGTGACACTCAAAACGTTTTGGAGCCTCAATTCTAAGCCGTAATGCATGACGCACTGAACTATCAAGTAGTCATCAGAACGTGCCTGTCAGATGTTCACAACATCTACAGACGACGTTTGAGGGGGTGGTGCACCGAACGGTGCATTAAGGACATAAGCCTTCTGTGCAGCAATGAGGACAATCCTCAGATCACGGACCCAGTCCGCATTATTGCTACCATCATCTTTCAACTCTATTTCTCTAGGAACATATAAAAATTCAAGGGAGCTACAGCGCGAGCTAGTAATCTACAACATAATTTGCAAAGACATTTTGACTATGTTCATGATAATGAGTTTAGTTAATCATATTACTTAAAAACTCCCACTCAAATTGACATCCCTCTGGTCATTCGAGTGTCACATGATCCAAATTCACCAACCCAAGTCCGATCATCACGTGAGATGAGGTGGTTTCAATGGTGAACATCTCCATATTGATCATATCTACTATATGACTCATGTTCGACCTTTCGGTCTCTTGTGTTCCGAGGCCATGTCTGTACATGCTAGGCTCGTCAAGTTTAACCCGAGTGTTCCGCACGTGCACCACTGGCTTGCACCCGTTGTATGTGAACGTAGAGTCTATCACACCCGATCATCACATGGTGTCTCGAAACGACGAACTTTCGCAACGGTGCACACTCGGGGAGAACACAATTTTATCTTGAAATTTAAGTGAGGGATCACCTTATAATGCTACCGTCGTCCTAAGCAAAATAAGATGCATAAAAGGATTAACATCACATGCAAATCATAAGTGACATGATATGGCCATGAACTTGTGCTTTTGATCTCCATCTCCAAAGCACTGGCATGATCTCTATCATCACCGGCATGACACCATGATGTCCATCATCTTGATCTCCATCAACGTGTCGCCATGAGGTTGTCGCGCCGACTGTTGCTTCCATGACTATTGCTAACTCATAGCAATAAAGTAAAACAAAACGGCAAAAATCAATTAAAGACAACCCTATGGCTCCTGCCGGTTGCCGTACTCATCGACATGCAAGTCGTGATATTCTATACAATACATGATCATCTCATACATCACATATATCACATCATGTAATTGGCCATATCACATCACAACATACCCTGCAAAAACAAGTTAGACGTCCTCTAATTGTTGTTGCATGTTTTACGTGGCTGCTACGGGTATCTAGCAAGAACAATTCTTACCTACGCAAAAACCACAACAGTGATACGCAAATTGCTATTCAACCTTCTCAAGGACCGCCTTTGTCGAATCCAATCCAACTAAAGTGGGAGAAACAGACACCCGCCAGCCATCTTTATGCAACGAAGTTACATGTCAGGTGATGGAACCGGTCTCTCGTAAGCGTACGAGTAAGGTTGGTCCGGGCCGCTTCATCCCACAATACCGCCGAATCAAGAAAAGACCAAGGGAGGAAGCAATCTGAATATCAACGCCCACAAAATCCTTTGTGTTCTACTCGTGATCTCATCTACACATAGACCTAGCTCATGATGCCACTGTTGGGGAACGTTGCATGGGGAACAAAAAAATTTCTACGCACACGCAAGATCTATCCATGGTGATGAGCATCTACGAGAGGGAGAGTGGATCTACATACCCTTGTAGATCGCTAAGCGGGAAGCGTTAAGAAACGCGGTTGATTAGTCGAACCTCTTCGCGATCCAAATCACCGAGCGTCCCGCGATCCAATGACGATCTAGTACCAAACGGACGGCACCTCCGCGTTCAGCACACATACATCTCGATGACGATCTCCGCCTTCTTGATCCAGCAAGAGGGAGCGAAGAGGTAGATGAGTTCTCCGGCAGCGCAACGGCGCGGCTGCGGTGGTGGTGGAACTATTCCAGCAGGGCTTCGCCTAAGCACTGTTGAAAACTAGAGGACTTGATCTATTGGGGAGAGAGGGCTGCACCATGGCTTAGGGTTTTCTGGTGCGGCCGTCCTCTCTCCCCTCCAGTATATATAGGAGGAAGGGGAGGGAGGCCGGCGCCCCTAGGGCTGCCCCTTTGGTGCGGCCGAAGTGGGGAGGTGGAGGAGTCCAACTCCAATCCTACTAGGAGTAGGATTCCTCCTCCCCACTTGGAAACTCTTTCCACCTTTGGGTTTTCCCACCCCTAGCCGCATGGGCCTTAGTGGGGGGTTCGGCCAGCCCACTAGGGGCTGGTGCGCCACCCTCAGGTCCATGCGACCCACTTGGGGTGTGGTGGGCCCACTTGGTGGACCCCCGGAACCCATTCGTCACTCCCGGTACACTGCCGGAAATGCCCGAAACTTTTTCGGAGTTCAAACACCAACTTCCTATATATAAATCTTTACCTCCGGACCATTCCGCAGCTCCTCGTGACGTCCGGGATCTCATCCAGTACTCCAAACAACCTTCGGTCACCACCATACATAACTCTATACTACCGAAACGTCACCGAACCTTAAGTGTGCAGACCCTGCGGGTTCGAGAACTATGTAGACATGACCGAGACACCTCTACGGTCAATAACCAATAGCGGGATCTAGATGCCCATATTGGTTCCTACATATTCTACGAAGATCTTTATCGGTTGAACCTCTATGTCAAGGATTCAGTTAATCCCGTATGCTATTCCCTTTGTTCTTCGGTATGTTACTTGCCCGAGATTCGATCGTCGGTATCTCTATACCTAGTTCAATCTCGTTACCGGCAAGTCTCTTTACTCGTTCCGTAATACGAGATCCCATGGCTAACACTTAGTCACATTGCTTTCAAGGCTTATTGTGATGTTGTATTACCAAGTGGGCCCTGAGATACCTCTCCGTCATACGGAGTAACAAATCCCAGTCTCGATCCATGCCAACTCAACAGACACCTTCGGAGATACCTGTAGAGCATCTTTATAGTCACCCAGTAACGTTGTGACGTTTGATACACACAAGGTATTCCTCCGGTGTCAGTGAGTTGCATGATCTCATGGTCATAGGAACAGATACTTGACATGCAGAAAACAATAGCAATAAACTGACACGATCATATGCTATGTTCATAGTTTGGGTCTTGTCCATCACATCATTCTCCTAATAATGTGATCCCGTTATCAAATGACATCTCATGTCTATGGCTAGGAAACCTTGACCATCTTTGATCAACAAGCTAGTCTATTAGAGGCATACTAGGGACACAGTGTTGTCTATGTACCCACACATGTATTTGAGTTTCCAATCAATACAATTATAGCATGGATAATAAACGATTATCATGAACAAGGAAATATGATAATGACTAATTTATTATTGCCTCTAGGGCATATTTCCAACACCAGGTTCCTAATCACAAATCTCATCTCATTGGAATTACATTATTTGCCATTGGCCTCTCGTTTTCCTCTCCCCCACTTCACCAATTTGCCGTTTTATTCGCCCTCTTCTTCGTTTGCCTTTTTCCTGTTAGATCTCTTGCCTAGTCATTATGGCTAGTTCTACCTTTGTTGCGTGTACTCCCAATAATAAGGTTCTTAATTTTAAGCAAAGGGGAGGGGAGAACCTAAAAGATGCTTGGTATAGGATTTGCAATGCTCATAATAGATCTATCCATAAGCAATCTACCGTTGTTCTTCTTCGTAGCTTTTATGTGGGCATCACCACTTGGTATAGATTCGTCCTTGATACGATTACTGGTGGGAATTTCTTGATGTATCCTTCGTTAGATGCTTTTAATGCTTTGGGAAGTTTAGTGGGATCACCACCTATCATGATCAATGAAACAACTTTAACTCTCGAACATGTTATGGAGAGATTAGATGCTATTGAAAAGAAGATGATTACTAAAGGACATCTTGATGATCTAGATAAAAATATGCATAATCTTGCTAATAAAATTGGATCTAAGGCAGGAGATGCTCTGAAATTGCTTAAGGAAAAAGAAACCGTAGTTAACGAAAGGGTAGAAGAGAGCCCTTACCGGATTGATAAGATAGAAGAGATTTTTAGTAATTTGGGTTCAGTTTTTTCTTCTATCAAAACTATTGAGAAAACTCTCGTAAAGATTGGCAAGACCACGCAAGTCACTAAGAACAAAGTTGCTACGCCTAGTAGTCACAAGGGAGATCTTAAAATGATTAGTATTCATCCCGACTTTGTTGAAATCATAAGAGACCCTATTTACAAGAATGAATTTTTTGGGTTTCTTCCTAGCAGTGTTGTCATCAAAAACATGCATGATAAACCCTTAAATAAATCTAGTTGCGTGAATGAAGAATTGAAAACCAAGGATGACAATACTTTAATCTATCCATTATGCCTAGCTAGGGGCGTAAAACGATAGCGCTTGTTGGGAGGCAACCCAATGAATAAATAAATTTTTGCCTTTTCCTTTATGTTTTTGAGTGTTGACACAATTATGCCTCTGTTATGATTGTGTTTTTATGGTTTATTAACTGTTTGTGCCAAGTAAAGACTTTAGGATGATTCATAGGATGAGTAGAAGCGATGCTGAATCTGAAACAGAAACTTTGCATCCAGTATATAAATTTTAATTTTTTTCTGGAATGTGATCTTGAGCTGAAATTTTAACACAGTGTTGATATACAAATTCCTTACGTTTTCCTAATTTTTCAGAATTTTTAGACTTACATAAGTATGGGTAGATTACAGATTACTACAGACTGTTCTGTTTAAGACAGATTCTGTTTTCGTTGCATTGTGTGCTTGTTTTGATGAATCTATGGGTTATATTGAAGGGTATGAGCCATGGTAAAGTTAAAATACAGTAGTTATAATGCAATAATAAAATAAGAATGGGTTTGCAACAGTACCTAAAGTAGTGATTTGCTTTATTATACTTGCGGATTTCACGAAGATTTTGTTGAGTTTTGTGTGATTGAAGTTTTCAAGTTTTGGGTGAGATCACGATGGATTAAGGAATAAGGAGTGATAAAAACCTAAGCTTGGGGATGATACCGCACCCCCAAGATATATCCAAAGAGAAACAATCAACTAAGCTTGGGGATGCCCCCGAGTGGCATCCCCTCTTTCTTCTAACGACCATCAGTATTCTACTTGGAGCTATATTTTTATTCGTCACATATCATGAGTTTTGCTTGGAGCGTCTTGTATCTTTGCTTGCTTTGTTTGGTAGTTTTTCCCTTGTATCCTTGCTGGACACACCTATTTTAGAAAGCCAAAATCATGCTATGATTTGTTAGAATTGTTCTATGTGCTTCACTTAAACTTTTTGAGCTATAGAATTGCTCTAGTGCTTCACATATATTTTTGAGCACGGTGTGCTTGGAATTTTTTGTAGAAATACTCTCATGGTTCACTTAGATTAATTTGAGAGTAGGTAAATTTTGAAGAAATCCTCTCATGCTTCACTTATACCTTTTTGAGAGATGAAATCTTTATGCTCATGTGCTTCACTTAAATTTGTTTGAGCTTGCCAAAAAGCAATGGCAATATATGAAACTAGTCCCAAAGTGATAGATATCCAAGGAGGATATAATAAAAAATTTCATGAAGATCATTGGAAAATTAAACTTGATTCCTTGTAATAGTTTTGAAACATGATGATAGTAATATGTGAGTCATGTTAGTGAGTAATTGTGCTTAGTAGGAATATTGGTGTTAAGGTTTGTGATTCCCTATGCATGCACGAAAGTCAATAGTTATGCAATGAAGTTACATCCTACTTGTGGTGCATTATTCGGTGTTAGTTATGTTCAATGCTCACTTATGTGAATTTTCGTTTCTTGGTTTGGTTGCTTCCCAATCAATTTGCTAGCCTCTATTTGTACTAAGTAGAAATACTACTTGTGCATCCAAAATCCTTAAACCAAGTTTTGCCTTATGAGTCCACCATACCTACCTATATGCGGTATTTCCATGCCGTTCCAAGCAAATTTGTATGTGCCATCTCTAAATTTTCAAAATAAATTTTCTCTTTTGTGTGCCCGTACCGCTCATGAAACGGTTGGGGAGTGTCCAATATTTTTCCATGCTAGATGTGTTATTCTCAAGACGAGTGTTTATTCACTTGTCATTGTACAAGAGTGCGGCGGTAATAGGGATGCCCATTCCCGAAATGAAAAAGAAAAAAAGATTTAGTTTATGTTGTCAAATAATAAATTCCTTGGAAAGTGTTGGTATGGAAGGCAACCGTGGATACGGCCCGCCATGGAAAGTGAAAGTTTGGTGGAAAAAGGAATAAACTTTATTTTCTGTTTGGGAACCGCCTATGATATATCTAGCATGGAAAGTATTGTGAGCTACTTTGTCATTTTCGTTGACAGGAAAAGCATGCCACCCAAAATATTTTTTCTCTCACAATTTAAACCTTGAGCTCTGGCACCTCTACAAATCCCTACTTCCCTCTGCGAAGGGCCTATATTTTACTTTATGCATTTTTATTTTTGCTTTGAGTCTCCATCTTCTCTTATAAGCACCAATTAGGGGGCACTGTGATCATACTTGACCATTGGGCATAGCTAATATTTGAGTGTGTGTCATGAATGGATCAATGATTGAGCATGATGGGCTAGGGATAACTTTCTTTAGTGTTGATATTTTGAAAGACATGATTGCTTGTTGACATGCTTGAGTATTGAAGTCATTATGTTAAAACCAGACTATTGCTTTGAATCATTATAAGTCCAAATGTACATGCTATACAAAAGAAAAGAATATGATGAACATGTTAGGCAGCATTCCACATCAAAAATTCTGTTATTATCATTTACCTACTCGAGGACGAGTAGGAATTAAGCTTGGGGATGCTGATACGTCTCCAACGTATCTATAATTTTTGCTTGTTCCATGCTGTTATATTATCATTCTTGGATGCTTTACAATCATTTTATAACAACTTTATATCATTTTTTGGGACTAACCTATTGACATAGTGCCAATGTGCCAGTTGCTGTTTTTGCTTGTTTTTTACTTCGCAGAAAATCAATACCAAACGGAGTCCAATCGCGACGAAATTTTTTGGAGATTTTTTCTGGACCAGAAGACACCCAGTGGGCCAACGAAGTGTCGGGGGAGTGGGTCGAGGAGACCACAACCCACCAGGGCGCGCCCTGATGGGTTGTGCCCTCCTCGGGGCCCCTCTCCACCGCCTCTGATGCCTATAAATTCCCAAATATTCCAAAAACCCTAGGGTAGTCGACGAAACACAATTCCAGCCGCCGCAAGTTCCAGAACCTCGAGATCCAATCTAAACACCATCACAGAGGGGTTCATCTTCTTCATAGGTGCCTCTCCGATGATGCGTGAGTAGTCCACCATAGACCAACGGGTCCGTAGGCAGTATATAGATGGATTCCTCTCTCTCTCTCTCTCTCTTATGATTCTCAATACAATGGTCTCTTGGATATCTATTTGATGTAACTTTTGCGGTGTGTGTGTTGGGATCCGATGAATTTTGAGTTCATGATCAGTTTCTATCCATGAATATTATTTGAGTCTTCTTTGATCTCTTATATGCATGATTACTTATAGCCTCGTATTTCTTCTCCGAATCTTTGGTTTATTTAGGCCGACTAGATCGATTTTTCTTGCCATGGGAAGAGGTGCTTTGTGATGGGTTCGATCTTGCGGTGTTCTTTCCCAGTGACAGAAGGGGCAGCAAGACACACGTGTATCGTTGCTTTTAAGGATAACAAGATGGGGTCTATTCCTACATGAATAGATCTTGTCTACATCATGTCATCGTTCTTATTGCATTACTCCGTTTTTCCATGAACTTAATACACTAGATGCATAGTGGATAGCGGTCGATGTGTGGAGTAATAGAGGTAGATGCAAGCAGGAGTCGGTCTATCTATCTTGGACGTGATGCCTATATAATGATCATCACCTTGGATATCTTCATGACTATTCGATTTTTTATCAATTGCCCAACAGTAATTTGTTCACACACCGTGCACTATACTCATGAGAGAAGCCACTAGTGAACACTACGGCCCCGTGTCTACTTTTCCAACATATTGCTTTCCGATCTACTTTTTTGCAATCTTTGTTTTCATATCTACAAAACCAAAAACCCAAAAACATATTGGTGCATATTTATTCTTTTTATTTGTGTTCTTGAGAGATCTATCTCTCCTATCTATCACTACCTAATCTATCTTATTACCGTGGAGAGATTGACAACCTCTCTTTCGCTTCGGGTTGCAAGTATTTGTTGTTTGTGTGCAGGTGCTGCTTATTGGGTGGTGGTGATCCTCCTACTGGTTCGATAACCTTGGTTTCATAACTGAGGGAAATACTTACCGTCGCTGTGCTGCATTATCCCGTCCTCTTTGGGGAAATACCGACGCAGTCTCAAGCCACGTCAGCGTCCCAATAATTTGGAGGGTGAAAATCTTGATGAAATTTTTGATGAAAGTGGGTTTGAAGAGGTCAAAACTTTAACTAGTGATGTGCCCACTATTTTGGATTACAAAGACTTTAATTATGATAGTTGCTCTTTGATTGAATGTATTTCTTAGTTGCAATCAATGTTAAATTCACCCCATGCCTATGAGCAAAATAAAGCTTTCACTAAACATATCGTTGATGCCATGATGAAATCTTTTGAAGAAAAGTTGGACTTGGAGATTTCTATTCCTAGAAAATTTCATGATGAGTGGGAACCTACTATTAAGGTCAAGATTAAAAATTATGAGTGTTTTACTTTATGTGATTTGGGTGCTAGTGTTACCACGATTCCGAAATCTCTATGTGATGTGCTTGGTCTCACCAATATTGAAGAATGCTCTCTTAATTTGCACTTGGTGGATTATACTATTAAAAATCCTTTGGGAAGAATTAATGATGTTCTTATTCTTGCAAATAGGAACTATGTGCCCATATATTTTATTGTTCTTGATATTGATTGCAATCCGTCTTTTCCCATTATAATTGGTAGACCGTTCTTACACACTATAGGTGCCGTGATTGATATGAAAGAAGGCAATATTAGATTTCAGTTTCCACTAAGAAAGGGCATGGAACATTTCCCTAGAACAATAATTAATCCACCATATGAATCAATCATGAGAGCATCCTATGGATCCAAAACTAAAGATGACAATACTTGAATCTACGCGTTATGCCTAGGTAGGGGCGTAAAACGATAGCGCTTGTTGGGAGGCAACCCAATGAATAAATTTATTTTTGTTTTTTCCCTTTCTGTTTTTGAGTGTTGACAAAATTATGCCTATGTTATAATTGTGTTTTTATGTTTTATTTAGTGTTTGGGCCAAGTAGAGCCTTTAGGATGATTCATAAGATGAGTAGAAGCGATGCTGAATCTGAAACAGAAACTTTGCCTCCTGTGTTCGAATTTTCATTTTTTACTGGAACGTGATATTGATCTGAAATTTTAACACAATGTTTCTATACAAATTATTTACATTTTCCTAATGTTTCAGAATTTTCAGAGTTACAGAAGTATGGTTAGAGTACAGATTACTACAGACTGTTCTGTTTAAGACAGATTCTGTTTTCGTTGCATTGTGTGCTTTTTTTTGATGAATCTATGGGTTATACTGAAGGGTATGAGCCATGGTAAAGTTAAAATACAGTAGGTATAATGCAATAATAAAATATGAATGGGTTTGCAACAGTACTTAAAGTAGTGATTTGCTTTATTATACTAACGGATCTCACGAAGATTCGGTTGAGTTTTGTGTGATTGAAGTTTTCAAGTTTTGGGTGAGATCACGATGGATGAAGGAATAAGGAGTGAAAAGAGCCTAAGCTTGGGGATGCTACAGCACCCCATGACATATCCAAAGAGAAACAAGCAATTATGCTTGAGTAGGAATATTGGTGTTAAGGTTTGTGATTCCCTATGCATGCACGAAAGTCAATAGTTATTGATACGTCTCCAACATATCTATAATTTTTGCTTGTTCCATGCTGTTATATTATCATTCTTGGATGTTTTACAATCATTTTATAACAACTTTATATCATTTTTTGGGACTAACCTATTGACATAGTGCCAAAGTGCCAGTTGTTGTTTTTGCTTGTTTTTTACTTCGTAGAATATCAATACCAAACGGAGTCCAATCGCGACGAAACTTTTTGGAGATTTTTTCTGGACCAGAAGACACCCAATGGGCCAAAGAAGAGCTAGGAAGGTGGGCTGTGGAGAGCACAACCCACCAGGGCGCGCCAGGGGGCCCCCGGCGCGCCCTGATTGGTTGTGCCCTCCACGGGGCCCCTCCTCACCGCCTCTGATGCCTATAAAGTCCCAAATATTCCAAAAACCCTAGGGGAGTCGACGAAACACAATTCCAGCCGCCGCAAGTTCCAGAACCTCGAGATCCAATCTAAACTCCATGATGGAGGGGCTCATCTTCTTCATAGGTGCCTCTCCGATGATGCGTGAGTAGTCCACCATAGACCTACGGGTCCATAGGCAGTAGCTAGATGGCTTCCTCTCTCTCTTATGATTCTCAATACAATGGTCTCTTGGAGATCTATTTGATGTAAACTTTTGCGGTGTGTTTGTTGGGATCCGATGAATTTTGAGTTCATGATCAGTTTCTATCGATGAATATTATTTGAGTCTTCTTTGATATCTTATATGCATGATTGCTTATAGCCTCGTATTTGTTCTTTGAATCTTTGGTTTAGTTAGGCCCACTAGATCAATTTTTCTTGCCAGGGGAAGAGGTGCTTTGTGATGGGTTCGATCTTGCGGTGTCCTTTCCCAGTGACAGAAGCGGCAGCATGGCACGCATGTATCGTTGCCATTAAGGATAACAAGATGGGGTCTATTCCTACATGAATAGATCTTGTCTACATCATGTCATCGTTCTTATTGCATTACTCCGTTTTTCCATGAACTTAATACACTAGATGCATGCTGGATAGCGGTCGATGTGTGGAGTAATAGTGGTAGATGCAGGCAGGAGTCGGTCTACTTATCTTGGACGTTATGCCTATATAATGATCATCGCCTTGGATATCATCATGACTATTCAATTTTCTATCAATTACTCAACAGTAATTTGTTCACTCACTGTGTGCTATACTCATGATAGAAGCCACTAGTGACTCCTACGGCCCCCGGGTCTACTTTTCCAACATATTGCTTTCCGATCTATGTTTTGGCATCTTTGTTTTCGGATCTACAAAACCAAAAACCCAAAAATACATTACTGCACATTTTATTTGCCTTTTCTATTTTGTGTTCTTGAGAGATCTATCTCTCCTATCTATCACTACCTAATCTATCTTTTTACCGTAAAGAGATTGAAACCCTCTCTTTCGCGTTGGGTTGCAAGTATTTGTTATTTGTGTGCATGTGCTGCTTATTGAGTGGTGGTGATCCTCCTACTGGTTCGATAACCTTGGTTTCATAACTGAGGGAAATACTTACCGTCGATGTGCTGCATCATCCCTTCCTCTTTGGGGAAATACCGACGCAGTCTCAAGCCACGTCAAAGGAATTTCTGGCGCCGTTACCGGGGAGGAAGCGGTCTCTTCTACGTGCCTATCGTAGGCGCCGAGGAGACTCCATCATCATCTACCAGGTTCCTAATCACAAATCTCACCTCCTTGCAATTACATTATTTGCCATTTGCCTCTCGTTTTCCTCACCCCCACTTCACCAATTTGCCGTTTTATTTGCCCTCTTTTTCATTTGCCTTTTTCTCGTCAGATCTCTTCTTTGCTTGCAATCTTGTTTGCGTAGTCATGATGACTCAAGAAAACACCAAGTTGTGTGATTTTTCCAATACTAATAACAATGATTTTATTAGTACTCCGATTGTTCCTCGCGCCACTCGGGCAGAGTCTTGTGATATTAATGCCGCTTTGTTGAATCTTGTCATGAAAGATCAATTTGCCGGTAATCCTAATGAGGATGCCGCATCCCATCTAAACACGTTCATAGAATTGTGTGATATGCAAAAGAAAAAAGATGTGGACAATGATATTGTGAAGTTGAAATTATTTCCTTTTTCCTTGTGGGATCGTGCAAAAATTTGGTTTTCTTCTTTGCCTCGCAATAGTATTGATTCTTGGAATAAGTGCAAGGATGCTTTTATCACTAAGTATTTTCCGCCCTCGAAAATTATTTCCCTTAGGATGAAAATCATGAATTTTAAGCAACTTGAGCATGAACATGTTGCACAATCTTGGGAAAGAATGGAGTTGATGCTAAGAAATTGCCCAACTCATGGTTTAAATCTTTGGATGATCATAGAAATTTTTATGCGGGGTTGAATTTTGTCTCTAGAAATCTTTTAGATTCCGTCGCGGGTGATACTTTTATGGAGATTACTTTGAGTGAAGCTAATAAATTGCTAGAGAATATCATGGCAAATTATTCACAATGGCATATCGAAAGAGCACCTACTAGTAAAAAGGTTAATTCGGTTGAAGAAATTAGTACTTTGAGTGATAAGGTTGATGCTTTGATGAAATTGGTTGCTAGTAAAAATGCTCCTATTGATCTTAATGATGTGCGTTTGTCAACCTTGATTGAGCAAAATAGTGATTCCGTAGATGTGAACTTTGTCTCGTGAAACAATTTCAATAACAATGCTTATAGAGGTAATTTTAATCCTAGGCCTTTTCCTGGAAATTCCTCTAATAATTATGGTAATTACTCTTACAATAATAATAGGAACACCTCTGATCATGAGAGTAATATTAATGAATTTATCAATGCGCAAAAGGCTTTCAATACTACGATAAAAGAAAAGTTGAATAAGATTGATGATATGTCTAGAAGCAATGATAGAATTTCTCATGATGTTGAAAATCTCAAGTTGAAAGCTTTTGTGCCTAAGATTGATGAATCTATTAAAGATTTATATGTCTCTATGGATGAAAGTAAGAAAAGAACCGCTATGCTTAGAGCTAAAAGAAAAATCTTAGAAAAATCGTTTTCTAGTGATTGCCTTCATAAAAAAGATGAAGATCTTAAAGTGATTGGTGTTTCTTCTATTGATTCCTTGTTTAGTAATGTTAAGGTTGATGATAGAGGTGTTGGAAATATGCCCTAGAGGCAATAATAAATTGGTTATTATTATATTTCCTTGTTCATGATAATCGTTTATTATCCATGCTATAATTGTATTGATTGGAAACTCAAATACATGTGTGGGTACATAGACAACACTGTGTCCCTAGTAAGCCTCTAGTTGACTAGCTCGTTGATCAAAGATGGTTAAGGTTTCCTAGCCATTGACATGAGATGTCATTTGATAATGGGATCACATCATTAGGAGAATGATGTGATGGACAAGACCCAAACTGTAAACGTAGCATTTGATCGTGTCAGTTTATTGCTATTGTTTTCTGCATGTCAAGTATCTGTTCCTTTGACCATGAGATCATGCAACTCACTGACACCGGAGGAATACCTTGTGTGTATCAAACGTCGCAACGTAACTGGGTGACTATAAAGGTGCTCTACAGGTATCTCCGAGGGTGTCTGTTGGGTTGGCATGGATCAAGACTGGGATTTGTTACTCCGTATGACGGAGAGGTATCTCAGGGCCCACTCGGTAATACAACATCACAATGAGCCTTGCAAGCAATGTGACTAAAGTGTTAGCCACGAGATCTTGTATTACGGAACGAGTAAAGAGACTTGCCGGTAACGAGATTGAACTAGGTATAGTGATACCGACGATCGAATCTCGGGCAAGTAACATACCGAAGAACAAAGGGAACATCATACGGGATTAACTGAATCCTTGACATAGAGGTTCGACCGATAAAGATCTTCGTAGAATATGTAGGAGCCAATATGGGCATCCAGGTCCCGCTATTGGTTATTGGCCGTAGAGGTGTCTCGGTCATGTCTACATAGTTCTCGAACCCGCAGGGTCTACACACTTAACGTTTGGTGACGATTAGTATAATTGAGTTATTATGTTGGTGACCGAAAGTTGTTCGGAGTCCCGGATAAGATCCCGGACATGATGAGGATCTCCGGAATAGTCCGGAGGTAAAGATTGATATATGTGATAATAGTGTTTTGATCTCTGGAAGGGTTCCGGAGTTCACCGGAAGGGGTTCCGGATGTTTACCGAAGTGTTCGGGTGCAGCAACACTTTATATGAGCCAAAGGGATAAAGCCCACAAGGTATTGGAAAGTGCAAAAGTAGTTTTGCTGCCGCGTAAGCGGTACTACCGCTTGGTGAAGCGGTACTACCGCCGGAGCGGTACTACCGCTTGTGTGAAGCGGTACTACCGCCCGAGCGGTACTACCGCTTGTGTGAAGCGGTACTACCGCCCAAGCGGTACTACCGCTTGTGTGAAGCGGTACTACCGCTTGTGCGCGGCTGTGCACGGTTCGGCAGGGATCCGAGTTGGACTCTTTCCCTGCGGGCCAAACCGACCTTGTGCGGGCAAAACCGACCCGGAGGAGGCTTTTACTCCAAGTTTAGACCCCAAGGCTCAACATATAAATAGAGGGGCAGGGCTAGCACACGGGACACATCAGGATTTCCCAAGCCGTGTGCCGGCAACCCTAGCCCTCTAGTTCCTCCGTCATAATCTCCGTAGTGCTTGGCGAAGCCCTGCAGAGATTGTTCCTCACCACCATCACCACGCCGTCGTGCTGCTGGAACTCAACCACTACTTCACCATCGCTCGCTGGATCGAGGAGGTGAAGGCGTCATCAAGCCGTACGTGTGTTGAACGCGGAGGTGCCGTCCGTTCGGCGCTAGTTCGTGATCGGATCGAGGGACGACTTGCGATTTGGATCGCGGAGACGTTCGACTACATCAACCGCGTTTCTTAAACGCTTCCGCTTAGCGATCTACAAGGGTATGTAGATTCACTCTCCCTCTCGTAGATGCTCATCACCATGGATAGATCTTGTGTGTGCGTAGGAAAATTTTTGTTTCCCATGCAACGTTCCCCAACAGTGGCATCATGAGCTAGGTCTATGCGTAGATGAGATCTCGAGTAGAACACAAACGAGTTGTGGGCGTGGGTGTATACATATTGCTTGCCGTTACTAGTTGATATTTGATTCGGCGGTACTGTGAGATGAAGCGGCCCGGACCGACATTACGCGTACACTTACGCGAGACAGGTTCCTTCAACTAACATGTAACTTCGTTGCATAAAGATGGCTAGCGGGTGTCTATCTCTCTCACTTTAGTTGAATCGATTTCAATGAAGAGGGTTCTTTTAGAAGATCAAAAAGCAATCACTACACCACGTTGTGGTTTTGCGTAGGTAAGAACGGTTCTTGCAAACCCGTAGCAGCCACGTAAAATTTGCAACAACAATTAGAGGACGTCTAACTTGTTTTTGCAGGGTATGTTGTGATGTGATATGGCCAATTACATGATGAGATATATGTGATGTATGAGATGATCATGTGTTGTATAGAATATCACGACTTGCATGTCGATGAGTACGGCAACTGGCAGGAGCCATAGAGTTGTCTTTAATTATTGTTTGACCTGCGTGTCAATCATTAAGCGCTATGTAATGCTTTACTTTATCGCTAAACGTTAGCAATAGTCGTGGAAGCAACAGTCGGCGCGACAACCTTATGGCGACACGTTGATGGAGATCAAGATGATGGAGATCATGGTGTCATGCCGGTGACGATGGAGATCATGCCGGTGCTTTGGAGATGGAGATCAAAAGCACAAGTTCATGGCCATATCATGTCACTTATGATTTGCATGTGATGTTAATCCTTTTATGCATCTTATTTTGCTTAGGACGACGGTAGCATTATAAGGTGATCCCTCACTTAAATTTCAAGATAAATTGTGTTCTCCCCAAGTGTGCACCGTTGCGAAAGTTCGTCGTTTCGAGACACGCCGTGATGATCGGGTGTGATAGACTCTACGTTCGCATACAACGGGTGCAAGCCATGTTGCACGTGCGGAACACTCGGGTTAAACTTGACGAGCCTAGCATGTACAGACATGGCCTCGGAACACAAGAGACCGAAAGGTCGAACATGAGTCATATAGTAGATATGATCAACATGAAGATGTTCACCATTGAAACCACCTCAACTCACGTGATGATCGGACTTGAGTTGGTGGATTTGGATCATGTAACACTCGAATGATCAGAGGGATGTCAATTTGAGTGGGAGTTTTTTAAATATGATTAACTAAACTCATTATCTAAGAACAATAGTCTAAGTTGTCTTTGCTATATTTATGTTGTAGATCATGGCTCGCGCAGTAGCACCCCTGAATTTTAATGCGTTCCTAGAGAAAGCTAAGTTGAAAGATGATGGAAGTAACTTTGTGGACTGGGCCCGTAATCTAAGGATTATCCTTACGGCTTCCCAGAAGGCTTATGTCCTTGATGCACCGCTTGGTGATCCACCCGCTCCAGTTGAGTCTCTAGACGTTGTGAACGCCTGGCAGGCTCGTTCTGATGATTACTCAATAGTTCAATGTGCAATGTTGTATGGCTTAGAACCGGGACTTCAAAGATGTTTTGAACGTCATGGAGCATATGAGATGTTCCAGGAGTTGAAGTTTATCTTTCAGAAGAATGCCCGGATCGAGAGATATGAGATCTCCGATAAGTTCTATGCTTGCAAGATGGAGGAGAACGGGTCTATCAGTGATCACGTGCTCAGAATGTCTGGGTACTCCACCCGTCTGGCTGAGTTAGGGATGCCCCTTCCGTCAGAGGCTATCACTGACAGAGTTCTTCAATCATTGCCACCTAGCTACAAGAGCTTCGTGTTGAACTATAACATGCACGGGATGAACAAGTCAGTCGCCGAGCTGTTTGCGATGCTGAAAGCCGCTGAGTCTGAAATTCAGAAGGAGCATCAAGTGTTGATGGTCAATAAAACCACTAGTTTCAAGAAAAATGGCAAGGGTAAGAAGGGTAACTCCAAGAAGAGTGGCAAAGCAGTTGCTCCTCTCGTGAAGAAACCCAAGGCTGGACCCAAACCAGAAACTGTGTGTTTTCATTGCAAGGGAACTGGACACTGGAAGCGGAATTGCCCCAAGTATTTGGCTGACAAGAAGGCGGCCAACAACAAACAAGGTATATATGATATACATGTTATTGATGTGTACCTTACCAACTCTCGTTGTAGTGCCTGGGTATTTGATACCGGTGCGGTTGCTCATATTTGCAACTCAAAACAGGAACTGCGGAATAGACGGAGGCTGGCAAAGGACGAAGTGACGATGCGCGTGGGAAATGGTTCCAAGGTTGATGTGATCGCCGTCGGCACGCACGCTCTTCGATTACCGTCGGGATTAGTGATGAACCTAAATAAGTGTTATTTGGTGCCTGCGTTAAGCATGAACATTATATCTGGATCTTGTTTATTGCGAGACGGTTACTCATTTAAATCAGAGAATAATGGTTGTTCTATTTATATGAGTAATATCTTTTATGGTCATGCACCCGATGTGAGGGGTTTATTCTTATTGAATCTCGATAGTAATGATACACATGTTCATAACATTGATGCCAAAAGATGTAGAATTGATAATGATAATACCACTTTCTTGTGGCACTGCCGTTTAGGTCATATTGGCGTAAAACGCATGAGGAAGCTCCATGTTGATGGACTTTTGGAGTCACTTGATTTTGAATCACTTGACACATGTGAGCCATGCCTCATGGGCAAGATGACTAAAACTCCGTTCTCTGGAACAATGGAACGGGCAAGTGACTTATTGGAAATCATACATACTGATGTGTGCGGTCCGATGAGCATTGAGGCGCACGGTGGTTATCGTTACTTTCTCACCTTCACTGATGACTTAAGTACATATGGGTATATTTACTTAATGAAACACAAGTCTGAAACATTTGAAAAGTTCAAACAATTTCAGAGTGAAGTTGAGAATCATCGTAACAAGAAGATTAAATTCCTACGATCTGATCGAGGGGGAGAATATCTGAGTTATGAGTTTGGCAGTCACTTAAGACAGTGTGGAATTGTTTCACAATTGACACCGCCTGGAACACCACAGCGTAATGGTGTGTCCGAACGTCGTAATCGAACTTTATTGGATATGGTGCGATCTATGATGTCTCTTGCCGATTTGCCACTATCGTTTTGGGGTTATGCATTAGAGACAGCTGCATTCACTTTAAATAGGGCACCATTGAAATCCGTTGAGACAACGCCATATGAACTTTGGTTTGACAAGAAGCCAAAGCTGTCGTTTCTTAAAGTTTGGGGATGTGATGCTTATGTCAAAAAGCTTCAGCCTGAAAAGCTGGAACCCAAAGCGGAGAAATGCGTCTTCATAGGATACCCAAAAGAGACAGTTGGGTATACCTTCTACCTCAGATCCGAGGGCAAAGTGTTTGTCGCTAAAAACGGAACATTTCTTGAGAAAGAGTTTCTCTCGAAAGAATTGAGTGGGAGGAAGATAGAACTTGATGAGGTTGTTGAACCTTTACTTCAACCTGAGAGTAGCGCAGCGCAGAAAGTTGTTTCTGTGGAGCCTACATTAGCTGAAGAGGAAGTTAATGATGATGATCATGAAGCTTTGGATCAAGTTGCTATCGAACCTCGTAGGTCGACAAGGACGCGTACTGCTCCTGAGTGGTACGGCAACCCTGTCTTAGAAGTCATGTTGTTAGACAACGATGAACCTACGAGCTATGGAGAAGCGATGATGAGCCCGGATTCCGAGAAGTGGTTAGAGGCCATGAAATCCGAGATGGGATCCATGTATGAAAACAAAGTATGGACTTTGGAAGTATTACCTGAAGGGCGTAAGGCCATTCAGAACAAATGGATCTTTAAGAGGAAGACGGACGCGGACGGTAATGTCACTGTCTATAAAGCTCGACTTGTGGCAAAGGGTTTTTCACAAGTTCAAGGAGTTGACTACGATGAGACCTTCTCACCCGTAGCGATGCTTAAGTCCGTCAGAATCATGTTAGCAATAGCTGCCTTTTTCGATTATGAAATTTGGCAGATGGATGTCAAAACAGCGTTCCTTAACGGTTACCTTAAGGAAGAGTTGTATATGATGCAACCAGAAGGTTTTGTCGATCCAGAGAATGCTGACAAAGTTTGCAAACTCCAGCGATCCATTTATGGACTGGTGCAAGCATCTCGGAGTTGGAATCTTCGTTTTGATGAGGTGATCAAAGCGTTCGAGTTTATACAAGTTTACGGAGAAGCTTGTATTTACAAGAAAGTGAGTGGGAGCTCTATAGCGTTTCTAATATTATATGTGGATGACATATTGCTGATTGGAAACAATATAGAAATGCTGGAAAGCGTAAAGGAATATTTGAACAAGAGTTTTTCAATGAAGGACCTAGGAGAAGCTGCTTTCATATTAGGCATCAAGATCTATAGAGATAGATCAAGACGTTTAATAGGACTTTCACAAAGCACATACCTTGATAAGATTTTGAAGAAGTTCAAAATGAATCAGTCCAAGAAGGGGTTCTTGCCTGTTTTGCAAGGTGTGAAGTTGAGTAAGACTCAATGCCCAGTGACTGCAGAAGATAGAGAAAAGATGAGTGTCATCCCCTATGCTTCAGCCATAGGCTCTATCATGTATGCAATGCTGTGCACAAGACCCGATGTCAGCCTTGCCATAAGTATGGCCGGAAGGTTTCAAAGTGATCCAGGAATGGAACACTGGACGGCGGTCAAGAATATCCTGAAGTACCTGAAAAGGACTAAGGACATGTTTCTCGTTTATGGAGGTGATCAAGAGCTCGTCGTAAAGGGTTACGTCGATGCAAGCTTTGACACTGATCCGGATGACTCTAAGTCGCAAACCGGATACGTATTTATTCTTAATGGGGGTGCGGTTAGCTGGTGCAGTTCCAAGCAAAGCGTGGTAGCTGATTCTACATGCGAAGCGGAGTACATCGCTGCCTCGGAGGCAGCGAAGGAAGGTGTCTGGATGAAGGAGTTCATGACAGATCTTGGAGTAGTGCCTAGTGCGCTTAACCCAATGACTCTGTTTTGTGATAACACTGGTGCCATTGCTCTAGCCAAGGAACCAAGATTTCACAAGAGGACCAGACACATAAAGCGACGTTTCAATTCCATCCGCGATTACATCAAGGAGGACGACATAAATATTTGCAAAGTACACACGGATCTAAATGTTGCAGATCCGATGACTAAACCTCTTCCAAGGGCTAAACATGAACAACACCAGAACTGCATGGGTGTTCGATTCATTACAATGTAAATCACATAGTGATGTGAACTAGATTATTGACTCTAGTGCAAGTGGGAGACTGTTGGAAATATGCCCTAGAGGCAATAATAAATTGGTTATTATTATATTTCCTTGTTCATGATAATCGTTTATTATCCATGCTATAATTGTATTGATTGGAAACTCAAATACATGTGTGGGTACATAGACAACACTGTGTCCCTAGTAAGCCTCTAGTTGACTAGCTCGTTGATCAAAGATGGTTAAGGTTTCCTAGCCATTGACATGAGATGTCATTTGATAATGGGATCACATCATTAGGAGAATGATGTGATGGACAAGACCCAAACTGTAAACGTAGCATTTGATCGTGTCAGTTTATTGCTATTGTTTTCTGCATGTCAAGTATCTGTTCCTTTGACCATGAGATCATGCAACTCACTGACACCGGAGGAATACCTTGTGTGTATCAAACGTCGCAACGTAACTGGGTGACTATAAAGGTGCTCTACAGGTATCTCCGAGGGTGTCTGTTGGGTTGGCATGGATCAAGACTGGGATTTGTTACTCCGTATGACGGAGAGGTATCTCAGGGCCCACTCGGTAATACAACATCACAATGAGCCTTGCAAGCAATGTGACTAAAGTGTTAGCCACGAGATCTTGTATTACGGAACGAGTAAAGAGACTTGCCGGTAACGAGATTGAACTAGGTATAGTGATACCGACGATCGAATCTCGGGCAAGTAACATACCGAAGAACAAAGGGAACAGCATACGGGATTAACTGAATCCTTGACATAGAGGTTCGACCGATAAAGATCTTCGTAGAATATGTAGGAGCCAATATGGGCATCCAGGTCCCGCTATTGGTTATTGGCCGTAGAGGTGTCTCGGTCATGTCTACATAGTTCTCGAACCCGCAGGGTCTACACACTTAACGTTTGGTGACGATTAGTATAATTGAGTTATTATGTTGGTGACCGAAAGTTGTTTGGAGTCCCGGATAAGATCCCGGACATGATGAGGATCTCCGGAATAGTCCGGAGGTAAAGATTGATATATGTGATAATAGTGTTTTGATCTCTGGAAGGGTTCCGGAGTTCACCGGAAGGGGTTCCGGATGTTTACCGAAGTGTTCGGGTGCAGCAACACTTTATATGAGCCAAAGGGATAAAGCCCACAAGGTATTGGAAAGTGCAAAAGTAGTTTTGCTGCCGCGTAAGCGGTACTACCGCTTGGTGAAGCGGTACTACCGCCGGAGCGGTACTACCGCTTGTGTGAAGCGGTACTACCGCCCGAGCGGTACTACCGCTTGTGTGAAGCGGTACTACCGCCCAAGCGGTACTACCGCTTGTGTGAAGCGGTACTACCGCTTGTGCGCGGCTGTGCACGGTTCGGCAGGGATCCGAGTTGGACTCTTTCCCTGCGGGCCAAACCGACCTTGTGCGGGCAAAACCGACCCGGAGGAGGCTTTTACTCCAAGTTTAGACCCCAAGGCTCAACATATAAATAGAGGGGCAGGGCTAGCACACGGGACACATCAGGATTTCCCAAGCCGTGTGCCGGCAACCCTAGCCCTCTAGTTCCTCCGTCATAATCTCCGTAGTGCTTGGCGAAGCCCTGCAGAGATTGTTCCTCACCACCATCACCACGCCGTCGTGCTGCTGGAACTCAACCACTACTTCACCATCGCTCGCTGGATCGAGGAGGTGAAGGCGTCATCAAGCCGTACGTGTGTTGAACGCGGAGGTGCCGTCCGTTCGGCGCTAGTTCGTGATCGGATCGAGGGACGACTTGCGATTTGGATCGCGGAGACGTTCGACTACATCAACCGCGTTTCTTAAACGCTTCCGCTTAGCGATCTACAAGGGTATGTAGATTCACTCTCCCTCTCGTAGATGCTCATCACCATGGATAGATCTTGTGTGTGCGTAGGAAAATTTTTGTTTCCCATGCAACGTTCCCCAACAAGAGGGACTGAAGAAGAGTCAACTTTAGCTAGAAGGCGTCCCAATAATTTGGAGGGTGAAAATCATGATGAAATTTTTGATAAAAGTGGGTTTGAAGAGGTCAAAACTTTAACTAGTGATGTTGTCATCGTTTTCTCACGGCAGATCCCATGGGGTGGCTTATCGAGAGTGGTTGGGGCCGAAGGACGCCGGCGGACTCCGGGAGCGGGATTGGGCACAAGCATTGAGGGACACACGATGTACCCAGGTTCGGGGCCCTCAGTGGGAGGTAACACCCCTAGTCCTGCTCGTCTAGTTGATGGGTGTATAGTGTTACAATGGTGCTCCTTGAGCTGTTGTCTAGAGGAAGAAGAAGGAGCAGCCGACTTTTCTTGCCTCGCTACGTGGGAATGAGAGTGTGAGATGGGGTGAATCCTTGCCCGTTGCATGGGGGGCCTCGGGGGGTTTTATAGACCAACCCCCCGGCTTATAATATACATAAGGTACTAATTGGGGGCCCCGGCCGACAGCCTCCCTAACCGGCCAGCGGCCCCACCGGTTGGGCCGTCTTGTCGCTCGTAGGGCCTACTGGCTGTGCGGTCCCATCGCCGACTGGGGCCCGCCAGCCGGCTCTTCTATTGCCCGCGCCCACCTGCCGTGGCACGGGCCATTCCGCGCGGCGTCGTCTTGCGCCAGCCGGCCGAAGTCAGCTGTACGGCCGGCAGCGATGTAGCCACGTCGGGGCAGGTAATGGAGTAGACGGCGGCGTGGTCACACTGTTGCCCCGCTGGGTCTCGATCGGTCAGGGCGAGCGGTACGACCGCCCGGACTGTAGCTACGCGCGCCCGCACGTCAGCAGTCGCTGTAGCCATGCCGGAGTCCATCACGGGGGTCGTGTCTTGTCGGTGTACTTGGTTGCAGTGGGAGGAGACAAGTGCCTGCCCGTCCAGAGGTCAGTGGGAGGGCCGGCCGCGGGGTGACTCGAGGCGAGTGCTTCTTCGAGTAGATCGACACCGTCTTCTCTTGCCTCCTTTGCGTCTTTCTCCGTATACCGGGTGACTCGAGGCGAGTCGAACTCGATGTCTGTGGGGATGATCGCCTCGGACCCGTATACGAGAAAGAAAGGGGTATAGCTGGTCGACCGGTTGGGCGTGGTCCTGAGGCTCCAGAGGACAGCCGGCAGCTCATCGATCCAGCAGCCGGCTGACTGCACGAGGGGCGCCACGAGCCGGGGCTTGAGGCCGTCCAGGATCAAGCCGTTTGCCCTTTCTGCCTGGCCATTTGACTGTGGGTGGGCCACCGATGCGAGGTCGAGCCGGATGCCCTCCTGGGAGCAAAAACGCGCCATCGCGCCTTTGGCGAAATTCGTGCTGTTGTCGGTGATGATGCTGTGGGGGACGCCGTAGCGGACCGTGATATCTTTGATGAACCGAACGGCTGTGGGGCCGTCCAGCTTCTTGATGGGCCTTGCTTCGATCCACTTGGTGAATTTGTCGACAGCCACAAGTAGATGCGTCATGCCACCCCGCGTGGTCTTGAAAGGACCTACCATGTCCAGCCCCCAGACGTCAAAGGGCCACGAGAGCGGGATGGTCTGGAGGGCTGTTGCCGGCAGGTGGCTCTGTGTGCTGAAGCGCTGGCACCCCTCGCATTTGTCGACCAGCCGCTTGGCCTCTTCCAAGGCCGTCGGCCAGTAGAAGCTGCGGCGGAACGCCTTGGCCACCAGGGGCCTGGAGGCGGCGTGATGCCCGCACTCGCCCTGGTGGATGTCGCGGAGGATTTCTTGACCCTTCTCCGGCTCGACGCAGTGTTGGAATACGTCGGTGGTGCTGCGATGAACCAGCTCGTGGTTGATGATGCTGTAGGCCGGGGCCCGACGCTGGATTTGCCTTGTTGTGGCTTCGTCGGGGGGGGGGGGGGGGAGCTCGCCGCGCAAGAGGAAAGCCAGAATGGGCTGGGCCCATGAGGGGGCCGAGACGGGAGCCGGCTCGAGCTCAAGTGGAGCACCGGGGGCAGCCGGAGCCCCCGGGCCCGTTACCGGAGCCCCCGGGTCCGACCCGTCAGTCCCAGGGGCCGGCTCACCAGCCCCCGGGTTCGGGTCGCCAGTCCCCGAGGCTGAGACAGCGGGGGGCGCGGCGATCGCCATCATGACGGCCGTGGAGCCAGAGCCGGCCGCCGCGGGGGCGTCGGACGTTGGAGCCGATGGGGCCGGCACGGCAGCCGGAGGTGATGGTGCTGGTAGAGCAGCCAGTCCTGGCGGAGAGTCGGCAGCGTCGGCCGACACGAAGATAGACTCTGATTCAGGGAAGGGCTTGATCGAAGGCTTGAGCAGCATTTCGAGGGAAACGCCGGCTGGGATGGCTTGCCGGGTGGAGCCGATCTTTGCCAACGTATCGGCCGCCTCGTTGTCCGCCCGGGGGACGTGGTGGAACTCACAGCCCTCGAAGGAGCCGGTGAGCTGCTGGACGAGGAAGCGATAGCTGGCCATGTTGGCGTCCCTGGCGTCCCATTCGCCAGAGACCTGTTGCACCACGAGGTCGGAGTTGCCAAAGCAGAGGATGCGCCGGATCCCGATTTCCTTGGCGAGCCAAAGGCCGTGGACGAGCGCCTCGTACTCGGCCACGTTGTTGGAGGCGGCGAAGAGGATCTGGAGCGCGTACTTGAGCTGGTCCCCCTTCGGGGACGACAAGACGATGCCGGCTCCCAGTCCGGTTCGCATCTTCGAGCCGCCAAAGTGCATACGCCAATGCGTGGAATCCATGGGAGGCGGCACGAACTGGGTCTCAGCCCAGTCGACGAGGAAGTTAGCCATCGTCTGCGACTTGATGGCGGTGCGCGGCTCTTACCGAATCTCGTAGTCGGCGAGGGCGATGGCCCATTTGGCGATCCAACCGGTGGCGTCCCGGCCGCTCATGATCTCGCCGAGCGGGGCCGTGCTCACCACAGTGATGGTGTGCTCCTGGAAGTACTGCTTGACCTTCTTGGCGGCAAAGTATATGCCGTAACACTTCTTCTGGTAATGGGGGTAGTTCTGCTTGGAGGCGGAGAGGACCTCGCTGAGGTAGTAGACAGGGCGTTGGACCGGCAACGCTTTGCCCTCCTCCGGCCGCTCCACCACCAGCACGACGCTGATCACGCGGGTGGTCACCGCGATGTACGCGAGCATCGGCTCCTTCTCAGCCGGCGCCGCCAGGACGGGAGCGCTAGAGAGCGCGCGCTTAAGGTCGCGGAACGCCTCGTCCGCCTGGTCGGTCCTCATGAGCTGGTAAAGGGGCAGCGCCTTCTCGCCCAGCCGGCTGACGAACCGGCTGAGCGAGGCAAGGCAACCGGCGAACTTCTGGACGTCACGGAGCTTGACCGGCTTGTGCATGCGTTTGATGGCCCTGATCTTCTCCGGGTTAGCTTCGATGCCGCGGGCAGACACGAAGAAACCCAGGAGCTGGCCGACTGGCACGCTGATAACACACTTCTCCGGATTGAGCTTGATCTTGTACTCGCGCAAGTTGGCGAAGGTCTCTCGAAGATCGTCGAGGAGGCTGAAATACTTCTTCGTTTTGACGACGATGTCGTCCACGTAGACGTGGACGTTCCTGCCGATCTAAGGCAGGAGGCACTTCTGCATGCAGCGCTGAAGGTAGTGCCCGCGTTATTCAGGCCGAAGGACATGGTGATGTAGCAGTAGGCCCCGAAAGGGGTGATGAAGGAGGTCTTCAGCCGGTCGGCTGGATCCAGCTTGATCTGGTGGTAGCCGGAATAGGCGTCCAGGAAGGACAGCAGGTCGCAGCCGGCCGTGGAGTCAATGACTTGATCGATCCAGGGCAGGGCGAAAGGGTCCTTGGGACAGGCCTTGTTCAGGCTGGTGTAGTCGATACACATGCGCCGGGTCTTATTTTTCTTTAGCACCAGAACTGGGTTGGCCAGCCAGTCTGGGTGGAACACTTCCATGATGAAGCCAGCTGCGAGCAGCCGGGCGATTTCTTCTCCTATAGTACGCCGCTTCTCCTCGGAGAAACGGCGCAGGGGTTGCTTGACCGGCTTGGCATCCGGCCGCACGTGAAGTTTGTGCTCGGCGAACTTCCTCGGAACACCCGGCATGTCTTTTGGAGACCATGCGAAGATGTCCCGATTCTCACGGAGGAAGTCAACGAGCTCGTCTTCCTATTTGCTGTCGAGGTGGGCGCCGATGGTGACGCACTGCTTGGGGTTGGCTTCTACTTCTTGAGCTTGCGTTGGTTTTCCCTTGAAGAGGAAAGGGTGATGCAGCAAAGTAGATAAGTATTTCCCACAGTTGTTGAGAACCAAGGTATCAATCCAGTAGGAGGTACAAGCAAGGCCCCAATCTTTGCACCTACACAAACAATCAAACACTTGCACCCAACGCTATAAAGGGGTTGTCAATCCCTTCACGGTTACTTGCAAGGATGAGATCTGATAGAGATAGATATAAAAGATTACTAAAATGAAAAGTAAAATAAAAGTAAAAAGATTGCAGCAAAGTATTTTTGTTATTTTTGGTTTATAGATCTGAAAATATAATATGGAAAATAGACCCGGGGGGCATAGGTTTCACTAGAGGCTTCTCTCTTGAATGAAAATAATACGGTGGGTGAACAAATTACTGTCGAGCAATTGATAGAAAAGCGCATAGTTGTGACGATATCCAAGGCAATGATTATGCATATAGGCATCACGTCCGTGTCAAGTAGACCGAAACGATTCTGCATCTACTACTATTACTCTACACATCGACCGACTCCTGCCTGCATCTAGAGTACTAAGTTCACGAAGAACAGAGTAACGCATTAGGTAAGATGACATGATGTAGAGGGATAAACTCAAGCAATATGACGAAAACCCCATCTTTTTACCCTTGATGGCAACAATACAAATACGTGCCTCGCTACCCCTACTTTGTCACTGGGTGAGGACACCGCAAGATTGAACCCAAAACTAAGCACTTCTCCCATTGCAAGAATTACCAATCTAGTTGGCCAAACCAAACCAATAACTCGAAGAGACTTGCAAAGATATGAAATCATGCATATAATAATTCAGAGAAGATTCAAATAATATTCATAGATAATCTGAACTTAAATCCACAATTCATCGGATCTCGACAAACACACTGCAAAAGAGTATTACATCAGATAGATCTCCATGAAGATCATGGAGAACATGGTATTGAAGAACATAGAGTGAGAAGAAGCCATCTAGCTACTAGCTATGGACCCGAAGGTCTGAGGTGAACTACTCACGCATCAATGGAGGGGCAATGGAGTTGATGTAGATGCCCTCCGTGATCGAATCCCCCTCCGACAGATTACCGGAAAAGGCCCCAAGATGGGATCTCACGGGAACAGAGGCTTCCGGCGGCGAAAAAGTATTATCGTGGCTCTTTTTGGTATTGGGGGAATATTTGTGAATTTATAGGCGGAGAATTAGGGTTGGAGGAGCCACAGGGGACCCACAAGCCAGGGGGCGCCCCCCCTGGGGCGCGCCCAGGTGGCTTGTGGCCCACCCGTGGGTCTTCTGGCCTCTTCTCCAAGTCTCCTGGGTTCCTTCTGGTCCAAGAAAAATCATCGTAGAATTTTATTTCGTTTGGACTCCGTTTGATATTCCTTATCTGCAATACTCAAAAACAAGGAAAAAACAGAAACTGGCACTGCACTAGGTTAATAGGTTAGTCCCAAAAATAATATAAAATAGCATATTAATGCATATAAAACATCCAAAAGAGATAATATAATAGCATGGAACAATCAAAAATTATAGATACGTTGGAGACGTATCATTGGCCGGGTCGAGTGGCACCTTCCTGGTGTCCTTGGACGGCTGGAACGACGCCTCGCTGGCCGACTGGGACGGAGGAGCCGACACGGCCGATTGGTCAGAGGCGTGAGCCACGAGCCGGTCGAGCTGCCGCTTCTCCTCCGCTATCTCGAGGGCCTCGGCCAGCCGGCTGCTATCGCGCGCGCACTCGATTGACTTTTTGTAGTCACCGACGACAGCGACGATGCCCTTGGGACCCGGCATCTTGAGCTTGAGGTAGGCGTAATGGGGGACCGCCATGAATTTAACGAGGGCCGGCCTGCCCAGCAGCGCGTGGTAGGGGCTGTTGAGGTCCACCACTTCGAACCATATCGGCTCGCAGCGGAAGTGGCTCTTGTTGCCAAAGAGGACGTCAAGCTCGATCGTGCCGATGGGGGTGCAGGACTTTCCCAGCACGATGTCGTGGAAAATCGTTTGGCTCGCCTGCAGGTCTTTCTCCTTGAACCCCAGCTTGAGCAGCGTGTCGCAGTAGAGGATGTTGATGCTGCTGCCCCCATCGATCAGTACCCGCGAGAAGTGGCAGGTGCGCCTCTCGGAGGCGATGGTGGGATCGAGGACGAGGGCGTAGCTGCCGGGGTTTGGCATCACGGCGGGGTGGTCCGCCGGCTCCAGGTGACCGGCCTCTCGGACCAGTGCATATACTGGGGGACCGAGGGGACGGTGGCGTTCAACTCGTGCCGGCGTTGGCGCAGGCTATGCTTGTCGGTCCCCTCGCTGGTGAAGACGACGTAGGCCCCGTCCTGGTCAGGGAACTGGTCATGGAGGCGGCCATTGTAGGCAGCCGGAGCCGGCGCGGGCGGCTGGGCAGGAGCCGGCGCGGGCGGCTGGGCAGGAGCCGGAGCCGGCGCGCGGGGAGCCAGAGGCGGAGGAACCGGGAGGCCCTCGCCTCGGGCTAGCCGTTGGGAGAAGCTGCACTGCCGCATCGTGTGCGTGGTCGGCTTCGCCCCGGAGTGCATTTTGCACGTGACGTCGAGCATCTGCTCGAAGGTGAGCGTGGGCTGCCAGGCGGCCTTGCCGGTCCGCTGGCGCTGGCTGGAGGCCTAGGCGGCCGGCTGCTCTTCCTCGATGGTGGCGACCTGCCGGCTCCCATAGCGGGGATCCGGCTCGTCGGCCTTGCGCTTGTTATTCTGCTGCGGCCAGTTGTCGACAGCCGCCCGTGGCGCGGCAGGGGTCAGCTTGGCTGGCGTGGTGACCTTCATCCGCATTGCGGAGTCGGCCGTGGCGTACTTGTCGGCCTTGCCCATCAGATCCGCTTGAGGTGAGTGCCGTCGCGGCAACCCTCGATGAAGTACTGGATGTCCTGCACCTCATGTACCCCCTCGCAGGAGTTGCGAAGCTTGGTCCAACGCGTGAGGTAGACACGGAGGGACTCGTCCGGCCCCTGGACGCACATAGCCAGCTCACGGGGCCGGCCGGGCCACTTGTAGGTGCCGGTGAAGTTGCGGACGAACGCCTCCTCAAAGTCCGTCCAAGCGTTGATGCTGCCGGCGGACAGGCTGTTGAGCCAGGTCCGAGCTGAGCCGATCAACATGAGGGGGACGTAGCGCACGGCTACGCGCTTGTTCCCCTGGCTATGCCGACTGCGGTGGTGTAGTCGACCAGCTAGTCTTCCAGCTTGGCGGTGCCGTTGTACTTCGGGGTGTCGCGAGGGAGCGTGAAGCCGGTTGGGAATGGCTCGCTGCGGATCCGTGGGCCGAAACATGCTGGGCCGATCGGACCCTCCTCCTCCACGAGGGCGGATTGCGCCAGCCGGTCGATGCGGGTCCGGGCATCGTTCTCACTCCGCGGAACGTGCGGACCGAGCCGAGCGGCGAGCTCGGGACGGACAGCCGGGGAAGGCGAGCATGCGCGCTCCCGCCGCGGAGGCGGGGTGTTGGCGCGGAGGCGGGGTGTTGGCGCGGCTGCGCCGGCTGCCGCCGGCCGGAGCGTCGTTGTGCCGGCTGTTGACGGCCGGCGGCTCATCTCCCTGTCGGCAGCGTCCATTATGGGACCCAGCGCCCCGTCGGTCGGAGCCGTAGGGGGAAGAGGCTTGCTGGACCGGCCGGTGCTGGCCAGCGGTTGGCGGGGCATCCCCCTCGGGGACGGGAACCTCGGAGCCGGCGTTGGCGTCATCGAGCCGGGCCTGCTGAGCGTTGGCGCCGGTGATGAGGTCTTGGATGTGCCGCTCCTGCTGCTCCCACTCTTCGCCCACCAGGTCGGCGAGGTCGGCATAGGCCACCTGGGCGGCCCTCATGTTGGCGGCCGGCGTGTCGTAGGTGGGGAGCCTGCCACCGAGGATTTCCGCGACCACACGGCCGCGGTTGCGGACATCACCGCGCCGGCTTGGCTCGTTGCCGGCGGGGGTGAGGCCGTAGGCGGAGTTGTACTCGCGCTGCGCGGACTCCATCCGGCGCTTGGTGGTGGCGAGCGTGGTCGCCTCTGTGAACAGCAGCCGGCGAGCGGCCTCTAGCTCGGCCGTAGCCATGGCCGGGTTCGTTGTAGGCGCAACGGGGGTGCTGAGGCCCCGAAGCACGGAGCCGAGGGGGTCGGAGGTGCCGGTGCGGGCGGCCGCGGCGGCCGCCTCCGCCTCCGCCCTGACGCGGCCGGAGGTCGTGGAGGAGCTGGTGGCCATTACTCCCGCGCGGACGCAGGAGTCATCAGCATCGCCCGGGGCGAGTGCGCCCACGAACGAGGGCGGGTCGAGGCAGTCGAGTACCTCGCTAGGGTACTCATCGGCAGCTGGTTTGCCGGCAAGGCCCAGCCTGCTGAAGCGCTCGGTGAGGACGGCGACGTCGGACAGAGGGTCGCCGCTGCGCCCCTCGTCAGAGAGGTCGGCGTCGACGCCCGTAGGGCTGGCGGAAACGGGGTCCCGCCCCGCGAGAGCAAGCCCCACGAGCGTGCAGTTCTGCCCGAACGCGGGGCGGTCGGGGGAGGTGGTGAAGGGTCCCGCCCGGAGCGAGACTCTGGCCGGCGCCGCGGACGGCCCCACGGTGGGCGCCAACTGTCGTCGTTTTCTCACGGCAGATGCCATGGGGTGGCTTATTGAGAGTGGTTGGGGCCGAAGGACGCCGGCGGACTCCGGGAGCGGGATTGGGCACAAGCAGTGAGGGACACACGATGTACCCAGGTTCGGGGCCCTCCGTGGGAGGTAACACCCCTAGTCCTGCTCGTCTAGTTGATGGGTGTCTAGTGTTACAATGGTGCTCCTTGAGCTGTTGTCTAGAGGAAGAAGAAGGAGCAGTCGGCTCTTCTTGCCTTGCTACGTGGGGATGAGAGTGTGAGATGGGGTGAATCCTTGCCCGTTGCATGGGGGGGCTCGGGGGGTTTTATAGACCAACCCCCTGGCTTATAATATACATAAGGTACTAATTGGGGGCCCCGGCCGGCAGCCTCCCTAACCGGCCAGCGGCCCCACCGGTTGGGCCGTCTTGTCGCTCGTAGGGCCTACCGGCTTTGCGGTCCCATCGCCGACTGGGGCGCGCCAGCCGGCTCTTCTATTGGCCCGCGCCCACCTGCCGCGGCACGGGCCATTCCGCGCGGCGTCGTCTTGCACCAGCCGGCCGAAGTCAGTGGTACGGCCGGCAGCACTGTAGCCACGCCGGGGTAGGTAATGGAGTAGACGGCGGCGTGGCCACACTGTTACCCCGCCGAATCTCGATCGGTCAGGGCGAGCGGTACGACCGCCCGGACTGTAGTCACGCGTGCCCGCGCGTCAGCAGTCGCTGTAGCCACGCCGGAGTCCATCGCGGGGGTCGTGTCTTGTCGGTGTACTTGGTCGCAGCGGGAGGAGACAAGTGCCTGCCCGTCCAGAGGTCAGCGGGAGGGCCGACCGCGGGGCGGCCGGTTGCGGGCCGGCCGGCTCCTGTCCAGCCGGTCGTGGGCCAGACGGCCAGGGGGCCAGCCTGCCGCTCGCCAGCTGGCCATGGACCAGCCGGCCATGGGCCAGCCAGCCAGGTGGCCAGCCGGCCGCTCGCCAGCCGGCCATGGACCAGCCGGCCGTGGGCCAGCTAGCCAGGGGGCCAGTCGGCCGCCCACCTGTCGGTCATGGACCAGCCGGTCGTATAGTTTTTTCTAAAAGGGGCTTGAACTCCCTTGTCTTGGCATACCCAGGTGTAATATCCCCGTCAGATGTGCCCACTATTTTGGATTGCAAAGACTTTAATTATGATAGTTGCTCTTTGATTGAATGTATTTCTTTGCTACAATCCATGTTGAATTCACCCCATGCTTATGAGCAAAATAAAGCATTTACTAAACATATCATTGATGCCATGATGAAATCTTTTGAAGAAAAGTTAGAGTTGGAGATTTCTATTCCTAGAAAATTACATGATGAGTGGGAACCTACCATTAAGGTCAAGATTAAAAATTATGAGTGCTTTGCTTTATGTGATTTGGGTGCTAGTGTTTCAACGATTCCAAAATCTCTATGTGATGTGCTTGGTCTCACCAATATTGAAGAATGTTCCCTTAATTTGCACTTGGCAGATTCTACTATTAAAAAGACTTTGGGAAGAATTAATGATGTTCTTATTCTTGCAAATAGGAATTATGTGCCCACAGATTTTATTGTGCTTGATATTGATTGTAATCCGTCTTGTCCCATTATACTTGGTAGACCGTTTTTACGCACTATAGGTGCCGTGATTGATACGAAAGAAGGCAATATTCGGTTTCAATTTCCACTAAGAAAGGGTATGGAACATTTCCCTAGAACAAGAATCAATCCACCATATGAATCAATCATGAGGGCATCCTATGGATCCAAAACCAAAGATGACAATACTTGAATCTATGCGTTATGCCTAGCTAGGGGCGTAAAACGATAGCGCTTGTTGGGAGGCAACCCAATCAATAAATAAATTTTTGCTTTTTCCTTTCTGTTTTTGAGTGTTGACCCAATTATGCCTCTGTTATGATTGTGTTTTTATGGTTTATTTAGTGTTTGTGACAAGTAGAGCCTTTAGGATGATTCATAGGATGAGTAGAAGCGATGCTGAATCTGAAACAGAAACTTTGCGTCCAGTATATGAATTTTCATTTTTTGCTGGAACGTGATCTTGAGCTGAAATTTTTACACAGTGTTGATTTACAAATTACTTACGTTTTCCTAATTTTTCAGAATCTTTAGAGTTACAGAAGTATGGTTAGAGTACAGATTACTACAGACTCTTCTGTTTAAGACAGATTCTGTTTTCGTTGCATTGTGTGCTTGTTTTGATGAATCTATGGGTTATATTGAAGGGTATGAGCCATGGTAAAGTTAAAATACAGTAGGTATAATGCAATAATAAAATATGAATGGGTTTTCAACAGTACCTAAAGTAGTGATTTTCTTTATTATACTAACGGATCTCACGAAGATTTTGTTGAGTTTTGTGTGATTGAAGTTTTCAAGTTTTGGGTGAGATCACGATGGATGAAGGAATAAGGAGTGACAAGAGCCTAAGCTTGGGGATGCTACCGCACCCCCAAGATATATCCAAAGATTAACAAGCAACTAAGCTTGGGGATGGCCCCGAGTGGCATCCCCTCTTTCTTCTAACGACCATCGGTATTTTACTTGGAGCTATATTTTTATTCGTCACATATCATGAGTTTTTCTTGGAGCGTCTTGTATCTTTGCTTGTTTGTTTTTCCTTTGTACCCTTTCTGTACACACCTACTTGAGAGAGCCAAAATTATGCTATGATTTGTTAGAATTGCTCTCTATGCTTCTCTTAAACTTTTTGAGCTATAGAATTACTCTAGTGCTTCACTTATATCTTTTTGAGGACGGTGTGCTTGGATCTTTTTTTGTAGAAATACTCTCATGCTTCACTTAGATTAATTTGAGAGCTAGTAAATTTTGAAGAAATCCTCTCATGCTTCACTTATACCTTTTTGAGAGATTAAATCTTTATGCTCGTGTGCATCACTTAAATTTGTTTGAGCTTGTGAAAAAAAGTAATGGCAATATATGAAACTAGTCCCAAAGTGATAGATATTCAAGGAGAATATAATAAAAACTTTCATGAAGATCATTGGGCAAATTAAACTTGATTCTTTGTAATAGTTTTGAAACATGATGATAGTAATATGTGAGTCATGTTAGTGAGTAATTATGCTTGAGTAGGAATATTGGTGTTAATGTTTGTGATTCCCTATGCATGCACGAAAGTCAATAGTTATGCAATGAAATTACATCCTACTTATGGGGCATTATTTGGTGTTAGTTATGCTCAATGCTCGCTTATGTGAATTTTCGTTTCTTGGTTTGGTTGCTTCCCAATCTATTTGCTAGCCTCCATTTGTAATAAGTAGAAATACTACTTTTGCATCCAAAATCCTTAAACGAAGTTTTGCCTTATGAGTCCACCATACCTACCTATATGCGGTATTTTCCTGTCGTTCCAAGCAAATTTGTATGTGCCATCTCTAAATTTTCGAAATAAATTTTCTCTTTTGTGTGCTCGTACCGCTCATGAAACGGTGGGGAGTGTCCAATATTTTTCCATGCTAGATGTGCTATTCTCAAGATGAGTGTTTATTCACTTGTCATTGCATGAGAGTGCGGCGGTAATAGGGATGCCCATTCCCGAAATGAAAAAGAAAAGGAAATATTTACTTTATGTTGTCAAATAATAAACTCCTTGGAAAGTGTTGGTATGGAAGGCAACCGTGGATACGGCCCGCCATGGAAAGTGAAAGTTTGGTGGAAAAAGGAATAAACTTTATTTTCTGTTTGGGAACCGCCTATGATATATCTAGCATGGAAAGTATTGTGAGCTACTTTGTCATTTTCGTTGACAGGAAAAGCATGCCACCCAAAATATTTTCTCTCTCTCAATTTAAAACCTTGAGCTCTGGCACCTCTTCAAATCCCTACTTCCCTCTGTGATGGGCCTATCTATTTACTTTATGCAATTTTTATTTTTTAGTTTGAGTCTCCATCTTCTCTTATAAGCACCAACTAGGGGGCACTATGATCGTACTTGAGCATTGGGTATAGCTAATATTTGAGTGTGTTTCATGAATGGATCAATGGTTGAGCATGATGGGCTAGGGATAACTTTCTTTAGTGTTGATATTTCGAAAGACATGGTTGCTTGTTGGCATGCTTGAGTATTAAAGTCATTATGTTAAAACTACACTATTGCTTTGAATCATTTACAAGTCCAAATGTCCATGCTATACAAAAGAAAAGAATATGAGATGAACATGTTAGGCAGCATTCCACATCAAAAATTCTATTTTTATCATTTACCTACTCGAGGACGAGTAAGAATTAAGCTTGGGGATGCTGATACGTCTCCAACATATCTATAATTTTTGCTTGTTCCATGCTGTTATATTATCATTCTTGGATGTTTTACAATCATTTTATAACAACTTTATATCATTTTTTGGGACTAACCAATTGACATAGTGCCAAAGTGCCAGTTGCTGTTTTTCCTTGTTATTTACTTCGCGGAATATCAATACCAAACGGAGTCCAATCGCGATGAAACTTTTTGGAGATTTTTTCTGGACCAGAAGACACCCAGTGGTCCAAAGAAGAGCCAGGAAGGTGGGCTGTGGAGAGCACAACCCACCAGGGCGCGCCAGGGGCCCCCCGACGCGCCCTGATGGGTTGTGCCCTCCACGGGGCCCCTCTGCACCGCCTCTGATGCCTATAAATTCCCAAATATTCCAAAAACCCTAGGGGAGTCGACGAAACACAATTCCAGCCGCCGCAAGTTCCAGAACCTCGAGATCCAATCTAAATACCATCATGAAGGGGTTCATCTTCTTCATAGGTGCCTCTCCGATGATCCGTGAGTAGTCCACCATAGACCTTCGGGTCCATAGGCAGTATCTAGATGGCTTCCTCTCTCTCTCTTATGATTCACAATACAATGGTCTCTTGGAGATCTATTTGATGTAAACTTTTGCGGCGTGTTTGTTGGGATCCGATGAATTTTGAGTTCATGATCAGTTTCTATCCATGAATATTATTTGAGTCTTCTTTGATCTCTTATATGCATGATTACTTATAGCCTCGTATTTCTTCTTCGAATCTTTGGTTTAGTTAGGCCGACTAGATTGATTTTTCTTGCAATGGGAAGATGTGCTTTGTGATGGGTTCGATCTTGCGGTGTCCTTTCCCAGTGACAGAAGGGGCAGCAAGGCACACATGTATCATTGCCATTAAGGATAACAAGATGGGGTCTATTCCTACATGAATAGATATTGTCTACATCATGTCATCGTTCTTATCGCATTACTCCGTTTTTCCATGAACTTAATACAATAGATGCATGCTGGATAGCGGTCGATGTGTGGAGTAATAGTGGTAGATGCAGGCATGAGTCGGTCTACTTATCTTGGACGTGATGCCTATATAATGATCATCGCCTTGGATATCGTCATGACTATTCGATTTTCTATCAATTGCTCAACGGTAATTTGTTCACCCACCGTGTGCTATACTCATGAGAGAAGCCACTAGTGAATCCTACGGCCCCCGGGTCTACTTTTCCAACATATTTCTTTCTGATATATCTTTTTGCATCTTTGTTTTCAGATCTACAAAACCAAAAACCCAAAAATATATTGCTGCATATTTTATTTGCCTTTTCTATTTTGTGTTATTGAGAGATCTATCTCTCCTATCTATCACTACCTAATCTATCTTTTTACCATAGAGAGATTAACAACCTCTCTTTCGCGTCGGGTTGCAAGTATTTGTTATTTGTGTGCAGGTGCTGCTTATTGGGTGGTGGTGATCCTCCTACTGGTTCGATAACCTTGGTTTCATAACTGAGGGAAATACTTACCGTCGATGTGCTGCATCATCCCTTACTCTTTGGGGAAATACCGACGCAGTCTCAAGCCACGTCAGTTATGCAATGAAATTACATCCTACTTATGGTGCATTATTCGGTGTTAGTTATGCTCAATGCTCGCTTATGTGAATTTTCAATTCTTGGTTGGTTGCTTCTCAATCTATTTGCTAGCCTCCATTTGTACTAAGTAGAAATACTACTTGTGCATCCAAAATCCTTAAACCAAGTTTTGCCTTATGAGTCCACCATACCCACATATATGCGGTATTTCCATGCCGTTCTAAGCAAATTTGTATGTGCCATCTCTAATTTTCAAAATAAATTTCTCTTTTGTGTGCTCGTACCGCTCATGAAACGGTAGGGGGTGTCCAATATTTTTCCATGCTAGATGTGTTATTCTCAAGATGAGTGTTTATTCACTTGTGATTGGACGAGAGTACGGCAGTAATAGGGATGCCCATTCCCGAAATGAAAAATAAAATAAAATATTTACTTTATGTTGTCAAATAATAAATTCCTTGGAAAGTGTTGGTATGGAAGGCAACCGTGGATACGACCAGCCATGGAAAGTGAAAGAATGGTGGAAAAAAGAATAAACTTTATTTTCTGTTTGGGAACCGCCTATGATGTATCTAGCATGGAAAGTATTGTGAACTACTTTGTCGTTTTCGTTGACAGGAAAGGCATGCCACTCAAAATATTTTTCTCTCTCAATTTAAACTTTGAGCTTTGGCACCTCTACAAATCCCTACTTCCCTCTGCGAAGGGCCTTTCTATTTACTTTATGCAATTTTTATTTTTACTTTGAGTCTCCATCTTCTCTGATAAAGCACCAATTAGGGGGCACTATGATCGTACTTGAGCATTGGGTGTAGCTAATATTTGAGTGTGTTTCATGAATGGATGAATGATTGAGCATGATGGGCTAGGGATAACTTTCTTTAGTGTTGATATTTGGAAAGACATGGTTGCTTGTTGACATGCTTGAGTATTGAAGTCATTATTTTAAAACTAGACTATTGCTTTGAATCATCTAAAAGTCCAAATGTCCATGCTACAAAAGAAAAGAATATGGGATGAACATGTTAGGCAGCATTCCACATCAAAAATTCTGTTTTTATCATTTACCTACTCGAGGACGAGTAGGAATTAAGCTTGGGGATGCTGATACGTCTCCAACGTATCTATAATTTTTGCTTGTTCCATGCTGTTATATTATCTTTCTTGGATCTTTTACAATCACTTTATAGCAACTTTATATCATTTTTTGGGACTTACCTATTGACATAGTGCCAAAGTGCTAGTTGCCGTTTTTGCTTGTTTTTTACTTCGCAGAATATCAGTACCAAACGGAGTCCAATCGCGACGAAACTTTTTGGAGGTTTTTTTTGGACCAGAAGACACCCAGTGGGCCAAAGAAGTGCCAGAGAGGTGGGTCGTGGAGACCACAACCCACCAGGGCGCGCCAGAGGCCCCCGACGCGCCCTGATGGGTTGTGCCCTCCTCGGGGCCCCTCTCCACCGCCTCTGATGCCTATAAATTCCCAAATATTCCAGAAACCCTAGAGGAGTCGACGAAAAACACATCCATCCACTGCAAGTTCCAGGGCCTCGAGATCCAATCTAACACCATCACGGAGGGGTTCATCATCCTCATTGGTGCCTCTCCGATGATGCGTGAGTAGTCCACCATAGACATACGGGTCCGTAGGCAGTAGCTAGATGGCTTCCTCTCTCTCTCTTTTGATTCTCAATACAATGCTCTCTTGGAGATCTATTTGATGTAAACTTTTGCGGTGTGTTTGTTGGGATCCGATGAATTTTGAGTTCATGATCAGTTTCTATCCATGAATATTATTTAAGTCTTCTTTGATCTCTTATATGCATGATTACTTATAGCCTCGTATTTCTTCTTCGAATCTTTGGTTTAGTTAGGCCGACTAGATCAATTTTTCTTGCCATGGGAAGAGGTGCTTTGTGATGGGTTCAATCTTGCAGTATCCTTTCCCAGTGACAGAAGGGGCAGCAAGGCATGCATTTATCGTTGCCATTAAGGATAACAAGATGGGGTCTATTCCTACATGAATATATCTTGTCTACATCATGTCATCGTTCTTATTGCATTACTCCGTTTTTCCATGAACTTAATACACTAGATGCATACTGGATAGCGGTCGATGTGTGGAGTAATAGTGGTAGATGCAGGCAGGAGTCGGTCTACTTATCTTGGACGTGATGCCTATATAATGATCATTGCCTTGGATATCGTCATGATTATTTGATCTTCTATCAATTGCCCAACAGTAATTTGTTCACCCACCGTGCGCTATACTCATGAGAGAAGCCAGTAGTGAATCCTACCGCCCCCGGGTCTACTTTTCCAACATATTGCTTTCCGATCTATCTTTTTTGCTTCTTTTGTTTTCAGATCTATTATTCCAAAAACCCAAAAATACCTTGCTACACTTTTTATTTGCTCTTTTTATTTTGTGTTCTTGAGAGATCTATATCTCCAATCTATCACTACCTAATCTATCTTTTTACCGTAGAGAGATTGACAACCTCTCTTTCGCGTCGGGTTGCAAGTATTTGTTCTTTGTGTGCAGGTGCTGCTTATTAGGTGGTGGTGATACTCCTACTGGTTCGATACCTTGGTTTCATAACTAAGGGAAATACTTACCGTCGATGTGCTGCATCATCCCTTCCTCTTTGGGGAAATACCGACGCAGTATCAAGCCACGTCATTCAGCGTGGAAAACTAATCCTCCACAATCCTCACAAGACTATCGTGATTGAGCTGAATGGTCTTGATGTCCTTCTGCATGCTCTGAATGGTGCTAATAAGAAGATCCATTTGCTCATTCCCAGTTCTAGGAGCCTGAGCACTGGTGGCTCTAGCTGCTTCAACCTCTGCCTGTGCAGTAGATGAAGTGGGATGACTAGGGCCCATCATCATGACATTGTCCTCTAACTCTGGCTGGAGTAGCAAATGGGGGCGATCAAGTGCATACACATTCTTCTCTAACTTGTAGTTAATGAGCATCTGAATGTATGGTGCATATCCACAAGATCTCTTCTGGTTTGCGGCTGTCCTCCTCACTGTCTCTACAATCAAGTCCATCACTCTTATCCCGGTACGGGAGTCTATGTGATGCAGCATGTTGATGGAGCGCCCCCTTATCATCTTATCATCTCCAGATTTGGGCATCAAGGTATGCCTCAAAATGGTGTTAATGGTGGGTAGTCCTGCTTGCAGGAAATAGACAGACCCAAACTTATGTGAATGCACATGTGAAGCAGGGATTTCCATGTACATATTTACCATGGAGTTGTGGTTCATCTTGGATTCAGAGTAGACATCCAAATCTCCCTCATGTACCTGTGGAGCTCCTAAGATGGTAGCCCACTCATCAACTGTTGATTGGTACCTCTCTCCTTCTATCATCCAAACAATCCTACCATCTGGATAAAAGTGTGCAGTGGAATAAAACTGCATGATCATCTCATCATTCCATGCTGAAAATTCTCTGCCAACAAAGTTTGCAAGATCAATGGACTTGAAGTTGTCTTGTACACATGGAAAGAAATCTTCATTTTCCTTGATATATGTCCAGTCAACATATCTCATGTCACTGACTGCTGGGCTCTTGTCCAATAGCACAGTCTCATAAAAGTCCTGTTGTTCCTTGGTGTGAAATCTGGCATCCACAACAGTCCTTCTCCTGGAGGCATAGGGATCAACAGCTCTCCACGTCCTCAGACTTGAATCTTTCCTCTTCTTCATATCTTCTGCAACTGGGTGATCATCATTATGAATAGGCAAGTGGGGCCTCAGCTTCCTCAAAACAGATATGTCCTCCTCTTCTTCCATCATGGTGGACTTCTTGTTCTTAGCAACACTAGGAATGTCTCTGGTGGACTTCTTTGACTTGGAGGCTGCAGCAGTCTTCTTGGGAGCAGACTTGGTGTTCTTTGCTAGAACATCCTTGGGCATAGCATCTGCCATCAATTTCTTCTTCTTAGCTGGAGGGGCTTTGGCAGCTGGTTCCTCCTCCTCCTCTTGTTCCTCAGCTTCTGTTGGATTTTCATACATAGAAGTTGGTCTGCCAACAACATGTATGATTCTCTTCCTGATCCTCTTCTTGTCACCTGCCTTCTTAGGCATAGATCTCTTTGATGGTTCAGCAGAGACAGATGTGTTAGCCTTGGCACCTTCAGGAGCTCTCCTAGAAACAGTGCTAGCATATTCCTTTCTTATAGCTCTCTTTGTAGATGTAGTCTCTGCAGTTGTGCCTTTGGCAACTTTTTCTTTTTGCTTCTTGGCTAAAATTTCTTCTGGCACAAAATAAGCATCTTCCTCATCTGAGTTCAACTTCTTCCTTGCCCTGGTGTCAGCCTTGGGCAGGTCAGGAGAACTAGGCACATCATCATAAGAGGATGAACTCCCTTCAGGGCTTGTGCCTGCACTCATGTCCACATCTCCTTCTCTGAAGTTGGTCTGACTGTCATCTGAACCAGACATGCTGACCCTATGAATAGAGTATAGAAGAGCAAATAGGTTGAGCATCACAAAATATTGGAGTTTTTCTCAAAATTTGAACTCAAATTCTTAGTTCTGAATTTCTGCTAAGTGGGTTTCGGTACCACCGAGTTAGAAAATTCGGAGCCACCGAGACTGACACTCTCATGTAACAGAGACTTGGCAACCCTTTTTGGTAGGACCGAAAAGAGATACTCGGTTTCACCTAGAGTGTTCTCGGTTGCCCTAAACCAAATATCGGTACGACCGATATTTCCAACTCGGTGTCACCGAGACACACTTGGCGGAAACTCAACCCTAAAAAATTTCGTTCTCCTATTCTAATGGAGGTTCTTCGAGGATGGATCAATCTCAAACAGTGGCATGTAGATGAAAAGATCCTAATGCGCAAGAATTAGACGGTGGAGCGCAACAGGGGATCAAAATCTCACCCTAACTCGGCGAGGATTCCGCTACGGATCGACGGCGGTGAAGATTCCGTTGACGGCGAAGATCCCAACGGCGAGGGCGCACGGGGAGACAAGGGCGACGACCATGGGTCCACGAGTGGCAGCTAGGGTTTGGAGGAATCGGACGTTTGAAGGTTTAATTTCAAAAGTCTGGTCCGCCGAAATATATACCCTTGGTTGTCGGTGACACCGGTTGAAAATTATCGGTGCCACTGAGTTCCTCAATTGTCAGTTGACAGGGAAACTCGGTGAAGCCGAGAATATGGAATCGGTGTTACCGAGATGGGAAAATCAGATCAACCCTAGGCATCGGTGAGACCGAGATTTTTGTGTTGGTTCCAGTGAGTTGCACTTGGGAGGTTTTGGTGGTCAGCACTTGACGAAACGGAACTCCGAGTGCTCCTCACACAGAGGGTTCGAGAAGTGCTTGTTCAAGTTTTGTGATGAAGCAAGAATAGAGCTTGAGACAAGAAATCATAGATAGCTAGAGAGGCGTCCTAGGCATTCTTGTACATCCAATTGGTCAAAGAAAAACAAGAACCAAATAGCAACAATTGGATCTCCTCGAATGAGAAAAGATATGCATACCAACATGCTCACAAAATAAGATGTCCAATGGAATCATGGCAAACATGCAAACCTACTCTAGCATCTAACAAGCACTTTGGCGATGATGGAGTCATCTATATATGAGTATATTGACTTAGGAGTCAAGTAAGAATACTTGATCATGGGTCATACTCATCGTTTAAGCACAAGTGGGGTTACCACTTTTACATAAAGCATTTAATGTTGTCACATTCTTAAGAGATGCTTTAACTCAAGTCTTAGAGTAAAGCTCCCCCTTGATGTGACATCCCCCTAAGAGGGATAGACTAACCTTGGGTTTTGTCGTAGAAGACTTCATGTGGGTGATGTAGTGGTGGATGCTCATAGTTGATGAAGATCATCTTAAGTTGGGAGCAATCCTCATTGTTTCTTACTCTTCTCACCTACATGGGTTAGTCCCAAACAACAGATACATGCAAGGATATCTATGGACATGGAGTGCAATGTACACATGATGATGTCCATGGATTCTTTCATTACCTTGTCTGTTTCTTACCTTTGAGGGAATATGTGACTCCTTGAACTATTGCATAGAGTTGGAGTTGTTTGCAAATAGCTCTTGCCAATAATGCATAAGAGTGAATTTCATTGGTGGAGTCACCCCTCAAGAACTTCTCTAGTTCTTCTTCTTAGGGACCCACATCAAGTTGATGGGGATCCTTGGTGTTGAAGTAGTGTTAGTTGAAGTAGAACTTGGAGTAGCGTTGGGAACCCACTTCACCATGGCTAGGGACTCGTCGTCAAGTGTGTCAATGTCATCATGAAGCTTGCCCTTGCCCTTGTGGTCTTGTGGAGGAAGGTCATCTTGAGAGCTTGTTCCCTTGGGAGGAGTAGGTTCATACTTCTCCCTTTGAGGAACAAACTTAGGCTTGGGGTATTGACCTTCTTCCCATTCGACTCCATTTGCGTTGAAGTAGCCAATGCCATGGTTCTTCCGGTATCCCCCATGCTTGCATACAATCTCTTCGAATTGCTTACATCTGGCAAGACTTTTGTAGACACCTTTCACTATAATTCCTTTCAATAAATTGTTTTCTTGCTCAAGTGTAACTTGGCTAAGAGAATTGTTAGTGGAATCAATAGAGCTACTAGAAACAACATCATTTGATTTATCATTAGCTTTGTTCTTACTAGATGAAGAACCTTTCTTGCCTTTATTACTAGATTGTTTAGTCTTAACTTGTGGAATAAATGTAGACAAGAGTAGTCGTTTGGCTAGATAAGAAGAATTCTTCTTTCGGAGATCGTCATTGATTGCTTTAAGAAACTCATGTTCTTGCTCTAAATTGAGCTTCTCGAAGCGTAGCTTCTCATGAGTTCTTACAAGCTCTCTATGATCTTCTAAAGTAGATTCATGAGCTAACTTAAGAGTGTTTAATTCTTTAGTTAGTTGTTCTATTTCCTTATTATCATCATCACACGACTTATCTTGACTATCGTGATCATAGTCTAGCTAATTTTGACTAATATCACTAGTTTTATCAAATAGCAAGTCATCATCTCCAAGTAAGTCATCCTCATCACTATTGAAGTCAATGTATTCGGGGTGTGATACCTTGGGGCCTTTAGCCATGAAGAAACTTCCACTCCCTTCATTTGGTGAATCAAATATGTCGTAGGAGTTGGAGGTCACGAGTGCAAGTCCGGCAACACCTTCATCTTGACTATAGTCGGAGTTGGAGTGATAGCTTCTCTCGGATTGGTTGTCGGATTCGGAGCCGGAAACCCATTCACCAACATGAGCATGATGTCTTCTTCTTGTGTAGATCTTGGTGTACTTGTCCTTCTTCTCTGAGTCCCTACTTCTCCTTGAGGGTCTTCGTTCATAACGATCATCTCTACTCCTTCTCTCTCTTCGAGGTGACTCATCTCTAGAGCTTCGTCTTCTAGGTGATTCTTCTCTTCTCTTGTGGGGGCGCGTGCACTCATTTGAGTAGTGTCCGGACCTTCCACAATTGTAGCAATTTCGGTCACGACTAGATGAACGCTTCTCTTTATATCTTGAATTGGAGCTTCTCTCTTTGCCTCTACTCTTGTAGAACTTGTTGAATTTCTTGACCATGAGGCTTATCTCTTCATTGGTTACAAGGTTGTCACTTGATGTAGCGGGAGTGTCACTTGTAGCTTTGTAAGCACCACTTGACTTGGTGTGGAGTTCTTCCTTGTCTTTGAGTGACATCTCATGAGCAACAATCCTTCCAATGACTTCGTAGGCTTGAGATCTTTGTAGTTTGGCATCATTTGGATCAATGTGCACACGGTGTCATACTTTCCATCCAAGGCTCTAAGGATCTTCTTGATGATGAATTTGTCGGTCATTTCTTCGCTTCCTAAGCCGACAATCTCATTGGTGATGAGAGCAAGCCTAGAGTACATTTCCGCAACTCCTTCACCATCCTTCATCTTGAACTTGTCAAGTTTTCTTTGAAGCACATCCAACTTAGATTCCCTGATGGATTCGGTACCTTCGTGCATATCAACCAAAGTGTCCCAAATTTCCTTTGCATTCTCAAGACGGCTGATTTTGTTGAATTCTTCGGGGCATAGGCAGTTGAATAGAATGTCACATGCTTGAGCGTTGTATTGCAACATCTTCAATTCTTCCGCGGTCGCTTCACGATCCGGTTCCTTTCCATCATCAAAGAATTCACCTTGCAAGCCAACACGAACAACAACCCATACGGCGGGGTTATGACCAAGAATATGCATTTTCATCTTATGCTTCCAACTAGCAAAGTTTGTACCATCGAAATATGGACCTCTACGGTGATAGTTTCCCTCACTAGACGCCATACTATTCTAGGTTGTGAAACCAATGCAATGGAGACCAAAGCTCTGATACCATTTGTAGGATCCAAAGTATGTCTAGAGGGGGGTGATTAGACTACTTGACCAAATAAAAATCTATCCTTTTCCCAATTTTAATTGTAGGCAGATTTTAGCAATTCGCACAAGTCAAGTTCACCCTACACTTGCATGTCTACGAGTATTGCAGCGGAAAATAAGGACAAGCATATGTAAAAGGATAAGGATAGGAAGATCAAATGCAATTTGAAGACACGAAGATTTTTCCCGTGGTTCCGATAGGTGGTGCTATCGTACGTCCACATTTATGGAGTCTTCAACCCACAGAGGGTAGCGGTCGCGAGAGTCCACAGAGGGCTCCACCCAAAATGGTACACGAAGTAGCAACCTTGACTATTCCATAACGGCTTCCGTCCACGAAGGACTAGCCTCAGTATGGGTAGATCTTCACGAAGTAGGCGATCTCCTTGCCCGTAAAAACTTCTTGGTTCAACTCCACAACACGAAGTAGGAGGCTCCCAAGCGACACCTAACCAATCTAGGAGGCACCACCCTCCAAAAGGTAACAGGCTCGACAGTAACGATGAACTCCTTGCTCTTGTGTTTCAAATGATAGTCTCCTCAACACTCAATCACTCTCTCACATATTTGGCTTGGGTAGAACAGATTGATTGGATGGAAAGCAACTTGGGGAGGCTAGAAATCAAGATCCATATGGTTGGAGTGGATGATCTTGACCTCAACACAAGGGTAGGTGGTTCTCTCTCAGAAAATTGGATATGGCAAGTGGGTGTGTGTTCTAAGTGCTTCTCTTACGAGTGGGATGTGGTGGAGGGGTATATATAGGCATCTCCAAAAATCCAACCGTTACAACATTATTGCCCAACTCGGTGGAACCGAAGTGAAACTCGGTGACACCGACTTGTTCAAAATGTGGTAACTTTAGGCTTTTCGGTGAGACCGATATGGAATACTCGGTGGTACCGATATGGGTGACCTAGGCAGTTGTCGAATCTCGGTGAGACTGATTTCTCAAACTCGGTGGGACCGATTTGGAGAAATGGGTTAACAGAGAGTTGGCCCAACTTCTCGGTGAGACCGATTTGCAAAACTCGGTGGGACCGAATCCAGAAAATGGCTAACCAGGAAGTTGGTCACAGATTTTGGTGGCACCGAAAGTGAATGTTGGTAGTACCGAGTAGTGGGTCTTGGCTAGGGTTTCTGTCTGGATTTTAGACTCGGTGTAGCCGATATGGAAATGTTGGTGGCACCGATTTTGAGTGTTAGGCTATATGACAGAATATTTGTGGGAGAGCTTGTGGGTGTTTTTGGTGACTAACACATGATCACTTGAGCATTTCATTCACCATCATTACCTCACCCCCTTTTGATAGTATTGGCTTTCCTATGGACTCAAAGTGATTTCTCACAAAGTAAAATGTAGAGTCTTCATGCTTGTAGCTTAGCCAATCCTATTCCTTGCATCTTGGGGTCTCCTCACAATCTTTAGCCAATCAAACATTGAACTTTTCCTGAAACATACTTAGTGGAAACATTAGTCCAATGAAATATATGTTGTTATTAATTACCAAAACCACCTAGGGAGAAGTTGTGCTTTCAGGGAGACCCTTGCCTCACATATGGGTGGGCGAGGGGTGGTGGTGGTTGGTACGAGCACTAGTACGAACGCTCATGCTCATGCCAGATGTAGTCTTCTCCTTTGGACTCCCTAATGCGACCGATTTTTGCCCCATTTGACTTTTTCTATTTTATGGTAGGTCCTATCACACAAATCAATGTGATTTTCATCCCATGTTATCGAGATTTCTTCCTTATCTTTCAAAAACTCCCCCGCGGTCAGTATCTTGGTGAAATCATATAAATGGTGCACTAAGGAGATAAAATACAAAGGTGACCTACTACAAGATCCTCACCCTCGGAGTGTCGAACAAAGAGTGACAGAAATGCGCACTGTCAAGGCGCAGTTCATGGCCCCATTGCAGCCCGTCTTTCATTTGATAAACAAGCAGACCCAACCTTGGATGAGGAGGGGGGTGGCCAGCTTCCGGGGGAGGGGCCAGTGGTTGTTCAGTCCACCACCGTTAGTGTGGGTGTGGTGGATGCGACTGCTGACGGGGCCGATGACATCCTCCGAATCTGAATGCAAGAGATGAGGGAGATATTCCACTTCGAAATGGAAGCATAGCACCTAACGGCGGAGGGGAACTTGCTGACGAGTTGGCAGACGTTTTCATCATCGACGGACTCGTCACCGACCCCTGTTGGTCATAGAGAACCGCACCATACGCTAGTCATCAAGGGTGAGCGGGTAGAGGAGGCGAACCTTGGCAATTGTATCCTTAAGCAACAAGAGTTGGATGAAATTTTCACCGACAAGGAGATGGCTTTGCTTCAGCCTGTTGCCGCCACTGACCATGGCTGGTGGCTCCGACGAGGGGTCATCTTGATCTTCTCCAACGAGGATTAGGGGTATAAGTAATATAGTTTGCTATTTTCTTTCCAATGTAATCATATATCGTTTTGATCTATTAATGTGCTATTTATGAATGAACAGGTATGAAATTCTACGTTGCATGTGGCTGCGTGGATTTAAAGGGTCAAAATAGGTGGTGTCCGGATGGACAAATGAAATGTGGGTCATCACTGTCATCCATACCCATACATATAGGGGCGAAAATATCACATTCCGGTCGGGGATACTGGCAGGCCAGGAGCTCATCCATAAATAAATCTCTAAATCTCTAACCGGCCCTCCCTGCTCATATCTTAAAATAAGCTCTCTCATCGCTTTATAGATAAAGCAAACATCAAAGTACATGGCTAAACGATACATTATGATGAGGTCATCCTCTTACAAAGCAATTTCCAGAATAACTGGACATTGAATAATTGGACAACCTAGAATAATTGGACAACCTAAACGCACGCGAACATTGCCGAACATAACATTTGTAGGCTTGAATACAACAACATGACACACCCTAAAACACTTAAGCCCCACGACAACACCCTCAATAGGGGACAACACCGTCAACAGGGGAGACAACACTAAGTGTCGCCGTTGTCGAATCCGAGACGGACAGAGGTCTTCACCTGAAACACTGACACGGAGAGGAGAACTACAACGACGTCCTCAAGTGGAGAGCAACACCCGCAAGCATTTTTGCCGCCGCCGTCGAAGCGTCGAGCTTTAGCTCGGCAGCTCATCTGTGTCACCACAAGGCACCTAGGACAACCGCGACACACACAAGCCTCTAAAAGTGGATCTGAGCGTCGCCACTGCGAGTGACAGAAAGCGAGCTTGAGCCACCCACTGCTACACCCCGCCCACCGCCGACTTCACTGTGCACCAACCATGAGATGTTTTTGTGGCTTGTGTAAAAAAGATAATTTTCGCTGCTTGATTATAAGCCATTTTTTTAATCTTTTTATACATGTCACAAAAATGTTTTTTGCTTACAAAATTTTATGCGCGAACATAAAATGTCCATATGTACACGCAAAATTATTGTTCGGATATTTTTAAAATTTTAAAATGTGATATATGTTGACACCAGATTTTGGCATGGACAAAAACGTAATTAAGAAGGCCTCAAATGGAGACGTGTTCAAAGTGAGAAAGCTCCGTATCGTCAAAAGGAGAAACTTTGATATTTGGGCCATAGCCATCCGACCTCATCTCTAAGGCCGAAGTTGTGTTCGAAGTACTGGGATTTTGTATCCAGAACACTATTCGGCTGATTACGCCCTCAAGACGATCTCATATGAGAAAACTTTCTACATGAATTGTCTTCGTCTCGTCGAATCGGTTGATTTTCATATAAAAATTGTCTCAATCCGAGTTCGTATGCAAAAGTTAGAGCTATCTGAATGCAGCCATGTCAAGAGGCGAAATAAGACGCGGGAGACCAGACACGTCTTGGCGAGTGTCTGATGCAATGCGTGAGCAATTAGCCATTCAAGATGGCCTCGAATCGAAAAACGTTCAACATGAAAGTTGTTCGTAACGTCGAAACGGTCAACTTTTCTTTTGGGCACATTTTCATCCGAGGTTGTTTACTGCCACAAAAAAGACCCGCAAGATACAGCCAGAAAGCTTGCCGGGATGGAAACCTTGCCGGGGAAATCTTGCCGGGATGGAAACCTTGCCGGGATAGAAACCTTGCCGGGGAAATCTTGCCGGGATGGAAACCTTGCCGGGATAGAAACCTTGCCGGGGAAATCTTGCCGGGATGGAAACCTTGCCGGGATGTGAAAGCTTGCCGGGATGGAAACCTTGCCGGGGAAAGCTTGCCGGGGTAGAAACTGTCAAATCCGACCAGAAGCTGAAGATGGGCTCAAATAATTATCTAGATGGCCTCGGATGAAAAAGTGTTCAACATAAAAGTTGTTCGTAACGTCGAAACGGTCAATTTTTCTTTTGGAGTCATCATCATCCGACATAGTATACGACCTGCAGAGACGTTACAAGAGTCGGACGGTCCAGTCAGCTACATAACCGAGTCCGACTCGAAATTAAAGATGACCCCGTGGAGTATTAAAGATGGCCTTATTTGGACAAGTGATCAACATACGGATTATTGGCCTTGTCGAAGTGCACAAAATTCGTGTTTGAACCATCTCCATCGGAGGTCATGTGCAGATTCCACGGCCCACGCAAGGAGCAAGACAGAAGATTGGACCAGATTCGGGCTGAATCCGAGCGGGACCAGAACTAGGACTCTAGGACGTGAATTGATGTAATTTTCTTGTAAGGAAAGCCTAGATGAATCCTTTGCTTGTACGGGAAGTCCAGCCGCCTCTTATATATGTTGGGGGTGACGGCCGATTGAACAACACACAATCGATCTATCAATACAATTTACCTTTACTTTCTGTTTTTCTACTTTTCTTCGCTGATGTTCTAGCCACCCTAGGGCTCGGTTTATCTTTGTTGCTTTGCTCGAAAAGCATCCGTCCCTCGCCACGAAAGTGCGCAGATTACCTTTGTTGCTTTGCTCGGAAAGCATCCGTTCTCCTCTTCGAAATTGAGGAACCCTCTTTGTTGCTTTGCTCGGAAAGCATCCGCCCCTCGCCGCGAAAGTGCGAGGACTGTCTTGTGTTGGCGCGGTGCAATTTTCCCCGCCAACACAAATTGGCGACTCCGCTGGGGAAGAGAATGCCGAGTACTTTTGATCTACTCGGCGACAAGAAGAACAAGGACATACGCACCTCGGAGCGCATCAAGAGGCTGCAATCTACAACGGTATCATGAATCCTCAATTTTCTTACGTAGATTCAAATTGCTCTTGTGTTAATGTTGCTAGATCTAGTGATACGTGTACTGTATCGGGTAACCCTAGTTCTTACTATGTGCAAAAGCCGATGCAAAATAACCTATATGCTTCAACTTATTCTAGCAACTTGCAGTGTGTAAATCCGAATTCTCATGCATTGGCAATTCCAGAAATTCACATGCCGATGAGTAACATGATGAGTTCGATCAATCAATATGAGACACCCGATCTTAGAAATTTTAATAGCATGCAATCAAATGTTTCATCTCCATATTCATCGGCAAATAACTTGCAGTATGTGGATTCACCTTCAAACATGCCGACGGATAGAGAAATTGGACACGCTATTATTAACTATTTGACCAATTACTCTCAACCATCATATGCTATACCTTATGCTACTAACTTTTCAACACAGTATGCAGCTAGTGATACTCATAGTCCGGCTCCACACCTTTACAATGGTTATAACCGACCAAGTGGAAATTCAGAAGGAGCTAATGTGCTTTTATCTAGTACTGCAGCCTATGGTACATCCCCTGTACAAGTGCAAAGTTTCGGCAACACGTCATTGCCGAAAGAGACAAAAAGCATTGGGGGGCATTCCTATGCAGGAGCACGTGATTGGAGGGAAGAATGTGCCACTGAGCTCAAGAAGCTTAATTCTATCTACCGAGAGCAACATAAGAAAAAATACGCCGAGTTGACAATCATGAATACCGACTCCAAAAACGGAAGCAACGTTAACTCGGATGACATCAGCCCTGTCACGCTTGAAGAAGAAAATCGGCGAGAAATTAAGCGCGTGCTTGAAGAACGGAAGGCTGAGATGGTAAGATGGAAGTTGGCTGAATACCAGAAGACAAGGAACAACGCCATCAAAAAGACAACAACACCGAGCTGCTCCAACTCGGAGGCAACAGCACCGAGTTGCTCTAACTCGGAAACAACAGAGAACCGAGTTACTCCAGCTCGGAAACAAGAGCGTACTAAGTTGCTCACAATTCGGGAACAAACACGCCAGTACTCGGACGACTCGTCTTTTCCTTACTGCAGCAGTCATGACGAGTTCTCCGAGTTAAAGAAACAAGAAAATGAAGCTCTGCGAGCCAAACAGAACAATGTTGACCCGTCTATTACCTTCGAGTTGGCTAATGAAGCCGAGTCATGCATACATACCGAATCCATTGAGCCTGCAGAGGAAGATTTCGTCAATGAATCAGCCGTGTTTGAGATTTCTGAATACAAGGGAGTTTTTGTGCTACCCTCTGAGTTTTGTGCTAAAGATGATGGGCATCAAAAGCAGAAAGACATGACCGAACAAGATTCAGTCAGCGATGAACATCAAGAGCTAGAAAGCGAGGCCGGACAATGTTTGGTTAACAAGGAACCTCCGAGTAATTCGGCACAACAGCTAGAAAAGGAAAATGAAGTGTTGGAGAATTATCCAGAAGAGGGGCAAAGTATTGTTCCCGTGCTAGCATCACATTCTCCCAACATCTTCAAGGAGGTATGCCTAACCAGTAGTTTACTCGCTTCTCGATCCGGTCATAGTTGTATTTTTGATGCATCTACTTTCATGATTTTAAGTAATATTGAAAGACCGATCAAGATGAGTAACTTGTCTGCTAGGAATAGTTTGTTCACCAATCATGCCAGTCAACATATCGTACCATTCATAGAGGCTAGTAGTGAAATTATAACTCGAGACACTTATAACTCGGAGGTAAAGAACCTAGTCATTCATAGCTCGGAGATGACACACACCGAGCTACATCTAATTCGGAACAAACACCCACCAAGTTACACGCTGAGTTATAATTTGTCTCAATCAAGGTTGTTCCCGTCATACAGGTTAAGCTTTATTTTCATATGGGCAACTTTGATTATTTCTTACTTGGCTTGTATTTGGTCTCGAATGAGACATATATGTTGTAACAGTTTTGGTTTCAGAAATATAAAGCCAAGGTTTGAATCTGTTGAGGAAACCGATGACAGCATAATTCTTTATTCAAAGTCATCGGAGAAAAAGTGCGAAACACAATGCATAGCCGAATGGGGTGATGCCAAATCTGAACCATTCATTTGCTTACTTCCAAAGCCGTTCTTACACCAAGATCGGCTAGAAAACAAAAAGTTTACCTTCAATCCAAACATGTGTGATCAGATCTTTGATTTGTTGCTGAAGAATGATTATATTAGAATTCTGGATCACCATGTCAAGCCATCAATCCAAGGGCGAGTGTATTGTAAATTGCACGAGTCATTCGAGCATACTTTTGAGGATTGCACCATGTTTCGACAGATAGCTAAATCGGCCATTAAAGGGCGATTGAGACTTGTTGAAACAATAAGGGATGATCAGTCCGTTCCTATTAATCCTGATGGTAAAAGGGTATTGTATCGGTTACTGCAAGCCGATTCATTTGAAGATAAGAAGGTAAAAACTGCAAGTGATGGGATCAAGCTTTCAAGTACAGAAATTATTCATGAGCACAATGATGATATTCTTGAATGCAAAGGTTCTGTCAAGGTTACAATGAAGACGCCGAGTACTGGGGGGCAACAAGCAAATCCTAAGATCGATGCAAGGAAGACCAAAGGAGGCAAAGGATGGAATAAGCACAAGGGTAAAAGGACGAAAGTCACTTTCGCGCAACTATTGGAAAAATATCAGAAGATAAATGAAGAGAAGAGTGCTTATCGGCCAACTAATGCAAAAGCATCAAGATCACCCCCTAGGCGCAAATATGAGGATCGGTATTGGCAAAGTGAGAATTTCAATGCAACGTATTCATATCCTTATTTTGGGCCGCCAATGCCGATGCCATGGATACCTCCCTATGCTTATGCTAATCAATATTCGTCATGGGACATGTATAATTCGAGGGCATATTATCCATCTTATTTTGAACCATCTCATCAAAATTATGCAGCTCCTAGAAGATACACATCTGATGAAAAAGAGCATAACAAAGACCGTTTCAATCATAAGGAATCGGTCCGGAGCTCAAAAAATAAGAGAGAGGTGGTCAAACAAGTATATCGAGTCAAAAAAGATGGTCGTACATGTGCTACTTCAAATTTTATTTCAAATGATAAAGAGCCAATTAAAGTGTTAACATTGGCTGCTAGAAACAAAGAAGTCAAGCAAGTATATCGCGTTAAAAGAGATGGTCGCAAGAGTGCTAATTCAGATTTGATCTTAAAAGATAACGAGCCAATTAAAGAGTTAAAATTGGCTACAGAAGGCAAAGAAGTAAAGCAATCAATTGTTAAAAATCAAAGTGCCAAATCTGAAGAAAAGAACTTGAAAGTGCACAAGGCCAAAAAGGAATTGCCATTGGTCAAAACAGGATCACAGCCGGGGTGCCCACTCGGCTTATCATATTGGCAAAGGAAAGAATTACAAAAACTTAGTGCACAAGAGTTGAGAAAGAGGAACATGGCATGGGTTCCCAAGAGGAGTAGTCAAAATAAAAATGATGTGCAAACTTCTATTGCGACAAGTACAACAAAAGTGAAGAAGGAGAAAGAATCCCATAAGAAATTAAGCCGAAGGTTTTCATCCACAAAAAATAATCTTCGGTTAGCACATCATTCATATTCTCCAACCATGCCATTGATACCTTTACCATGGAATTCATCCCCAGGTATGATTGGTTACCCTCCATGGGCTTATTTTGATCCATGGATGCAATACAATTTCTTACATCATGATAGGGTGTTACCAAATCACTACACATTTGATTAGTAATATTTTTGTTGATCATTCAAATGGCCGAAATATTTGATTTGTTATTGCATTTGTTTATTTCGGCTATACATGCTTTGGTGGATGAATTCTACATGTCACTTATTATAATGGCCGATATTTTTCTATCGTCCTAAGAATATGTCAATACATGGCCGGTGTAGTATTCTAACATCGTCCGTAGTTCGATTGGAAAGTGAGACAAGGTCCGTGCGCATGGAAATTTATATGCTTGCATGGAGTTGAGATATTATGACCGATGCCATTCAAAATATGTTGCGACCAATTCATAGCAAAATTGGTGAGTGGGCTTATGCTTTGCTTTGATATGATTTGGCCTACAAATCTTCCAAATTTATGAGAGGCCAAATCATTGTTAATTTTATTATTGAGCATCGGATTTATGACATGCATAATATTGATATTAACCTTGTCTCTCTATTACTATGGAGATTATGTTTTGATGGTTGAATTCATAACAATGGCCAAGGTGTTGGTGTTGTTTATATATCTCCTTATGGTGCTATTTTGTGATGCCTTATACCGCTTAAATTATTTATGCACAAATGATCAAAGCCGAATATGCATTGTTATTCGGATTGGAGTTTTTACTTGCTATAGGTACTATACATGTTGAGGCTTTTGGTGATTCGTTATTAGTAGTACAACAAATATCCAAAGTTTTTCAGTGTTTGGACGAATCACTTAATGTTTATCTTAATAAGTGTCTAGATATAATTTCTATTTTGGATTATTTTAACATTGCTCATATATCTAGACATGATAATTAGAGAGCAAATGAGTTGGCACAGCAAGCATCCGGTTACAATATCAGTAGAGGAAAGTTCTTCATCTTAGAAAAACTGATGTTAATTGCTACAAAGGGTGAGACCGAGTTACAAATAAACGAACTATCACCAGTGACCGAATTAGCTACTAATTCGGAGATTGTAGATTGGAGAATTCCTTTGATTAATCATTTAAAAGATCCAAGTCAAACGAGAGATAGAAAAATTCGGCGACAAGCTTTGAAGTATACTCTGTTTAACGACGAGTTACATCGCCGAACTACAGATGGGCTATTGTTAAAATGTTTGGATTCTGACCAATCTAGATTAGCCATGGGTGAAGTGCATGAGGGCATATGTGGGACACACCAGTCAGCTCATAAGATGCGGTGGTTGATAAAAAGAGCAGGTTTTTATTGGCCGACTTTGTTAGAAGATTGTTTCCGTTATTATAAAGGCTGTGAAGCTTGTCAGAAATTTGGCAACATACAATTAGCACCCGCAGTTATGTTGAATCCCATAATTAAGCCATGGCCGTTTAGAGGATGGGGCTTAGATTTTATTGGTGAGATACATCCTTCGTCTTCTAAACAACATCGCTTCGTCCTGGTAGCCACTGATTATTTCACCAAGTGGACGGAAGCGATTCCTTTGAGGAAAATGACTCATAGAGAAGTAATTAATTTTGTTTTGGAGCATATTATTCATAGATTCGGTATTCCTCAGACTTTGACTACTGATCAAGGTGCTTCTTTTATGTCCCATCAATTTCGTGAATTTGCCGAATCTTATGGAATTAGATTGTTGAATTCGTCACCTTATTATGCTCAAGCTAATGGACAGGCCGAATCTAGCAATAAGACTTTGATAAAGCTTATAAAGAAGAAAGTTGAAGAACATCCGAGAAGGTGGCACGAGGTGCTTTCGGAAGCTTTATGGGCTCATAGAATATCTAAGCATGGAGCTACTCAAGTATCACCTTTTGAGCTAGTGTATGGTCAGGAGGCGGTGTTACCTGTGGAACTTAAGTTGCAAGCTCTTAGGGTAGCCAGACAAAATGATTTGTTGGCTGTTGAATATACTGATTTGATGATGGACAGAATGGATGACGTTCCAGAAGAAAGGTTAAAAGCTTTGCGAGAAATTGAGAAAGAAAAATTAAGAGTAGCCAAGGCTTATAACAAAAGGGTGAAAGAAAAGTCGTTTCAAATAGGAGATTTAGTATGGAAAACGATTTTACCCATTGGAACTAAAGATAGAAAATTCGGCAAGTGGTCGCCGAGTTGGGAAGGTCCATATAAAGTTGTAGAGATTGTCCCTGGCAATTCATATTTTGTACAATCTTTGCAAGGGGAGAAACTGGCTAAAGCGCTCAATGGAAAATATCTGAAGAAGTACCATCCAAGTGTGTGGCAAGAAGCCTAAATAGGCGATGGCCGATATATGATTATCGCCCTAAGAGCAAACATGGCCGATGTATGATTATCGCCCTAAGAGCCAACGTGGCCGATATATGATTATCGCCCTAAGAGCAAACGTGGCCGATATATGATTATCGCCCTAAGAATATAAATGGCCGATGGAGTGTTGACATCATCCTTAGAAAAAGCATTGTGCAAGTTATTTTTCGGCACACAAGTTTTGCCGAAAAACAGGGGGGCATGTGTTGACACCAGATTTTGGCATGGACAAAAACGTAATTAAGAAGGTCTCAAATGGAGAAGGGTTCAAAGTGAGAAAGCTCTGTATCATCAAAAGGAGAAACTTTGATATTTGGGCCATAGCCATCCGACCTCATCTCTAAGGCCGAAGTTGTGTTCGAAGTACTGGGATTTTGTATCCAGAACACTATTCGGCTGATTACGCCCTCAAGATGATCTCATATGAGAAAACTTTCTATATGAATTGTCTTCGTCTCGTCGAATCGGTCGATTTTCATATAAAAATTGTCTCAATCCGAGTTCGTATGCAAAAGTTAGAGCTATCTGAATGCAGCCATGTCAAGAGGCGAAATAAGACGCGGGAGACCAGACACGTCTTGGCGAGTGTCTGATGCAATGCGTGAGCAATTAGCCATTCAAGATGGCCTCGAATCGAAAAACGTTCAACATGAAAGTTGTCCGTAACATCGAAACGGTCAACTTTGATTTTGGGCACATTTTCATCCGAGGTCGTTTACTGCCACAAAAAAGACCCGCAAGATACTGCCAGAAAGCTTGCCGGGATGGAAACCTTGCCGGGGAAATCTTGCCGGGATGGAAACCTTGCCGGGATAGAAACCTTGCCGGGGAAATCTTGCCGGGATGGAAACCTTGCCGGGATAGAAACCTTGCCGGGGAAATCTTGCCGGGATGGAAACCTTGACGGGATGTGAAAGCTTGCCGGGATGGAAACCTTGCCGGGCAAAGCTTGCCGGGGTAGAAACTGTCAAATCCGACCAGAAGATGAAGATGGGCTCAAATAATTATCTAGATGGCCTCGGATGAAAAAGTGTTCAACATGAAAGTTGTTCGTAACGTCGAAACGGTCAATTTCTCTTTTGGAGTCATCATCATCCGACATAGTATACGACCTGCAGAGACGTTACAAGAGTCGGACGGTCCAGTCAGCTACATAACCGAGTCCGACTCGAAATTAAAGATGACCCCGTGGAGTATTCAAGATCGCCTTATTTGGAAAAGTGATCAACATACGGATTATTGGCCTTGTCTAAGCGCACAAAATTCGTGTTTGAACCATCTCCATCGGAGGTCTTGTGCAGATTCCACGGCCCACGCAAGGAGCAAGACAGAAGATTGGACCAGATTCGGGCTGAATCCGAGCGGGACCAGAACTAGGACTCTAGGACGTGAATTGATGTAATTTTCTTGTAAGGAAAGCCTAGATGAATCCTTTGCTTGTACGGGAAGTCCAGCCGCCTCTTATATATGTTGGGGGTGACGGCCGATTGAACAACACACAATCGATCTATCAATACAATTTACCTTTACTTTCTGTTTTTCTACTTTTCTTCGCCGATGTTCTAGCCACCCTAGGGCTCGGTTTATCTTTGTTGCTTTGCTCGAAAAGCATCCGTCCCTCGCCACGAAAGTGCGCGGATTACCTTTGTTGCTTTGCTCGGAAAGCATCCGTTCTCCTCTTCGAAATTGAGGAACCCTCTTTGTTGCGTTGCTCGGAAAGCATCCGCCCCTCGCCGCGAAAGTGCGAGGACTGTCTTGTGTTGGCGCGATGCGATTTTCCTCGCCAACAATATATATATATATATATATATATATATATATATATATATATATATATATATATATATATATATATATATTTCATAATAGGTGTATCAACACCTATGAGCCAAAAGACCACTCCTACTTATTGGATGTTTTCAGTTTTGTACTAGTTATGGACCCGTAGGTCTGTGATGAACTACTCACACATCATCATGAGGGCAACAAAGTTGATGAAGAGACCCTCCGTGATCGATCCCCCATTCGGCAGGGTGCCGGAACGGAGCTCCAGATGGCCTCGCGACGGAACAGAGACTTTCGGCGGCGTAAAAAGGGTTTCGGAACTGCCTCCAGGGTTTTTGAAATATTAGAGAATTTATAGGCCAGAGAGGGGCACCAGGAGAAGCCTGAGGGGGGGGCAACACACATCAGGGCGCCCCCCAGGCGCGCACTGTTGCGTGTTGGTGCCCTCGTGCGGCCCCCGGTCTTCTCCCGAAGCCTCCGGGTCTTCTTTTGGTCCAGAAAAAATCATAAAAAAGTTTCGTGGCAATTGGACTTCGTTTGGTACTGTAAACGTGAAAAGTGAAAAACATGTAGAAAACAACATCTGGCACTGGGCACTGTGTCAATAGGTTAGTGCTTAAAAATATTATAAATTGGTAAATAAAGACCCAAAAAGTATCTAGAATGACAATACATCAGCATGAAACAATCAAAAATTATAGATACGTTGGAGACGTATCAGGGGGCTACTGTCGGGCCCGTGGGACTGGGGGTACCCAGGCTCGTCTGCCTGCGGCCCAAGGCACGACGCATGCCATGGGCCCAGCATGGCCCTCCGCTAGACCTCATGAACAAGACCCTCACGAGCCCCCCCCCCCGCCTCGCGAGGCATACGCCAGCAAGCACCGACAAGGGCCTCACGAAGCCCCCTCGTGAAGTCGCTTCCCGAGGCTGCCCCCGGGGCCTCCGCGGAGTGGGCTAATCAAGGATGGCTCGGCGGGCCCGTGCGGTCCTGCACCTTCACGTGGGCGACGTGCGCCATGCCAAGCGGCGCCAGGAGTCGTGCTAACAGACACAGATGAGGAGGCTTTCCTCTTCTATGCTAAGGGAGCGGGGCCAGCTCGCCCGCTCCCAAAGCAACCCCCAAGGGCTTCCTGTTTGGTGAAAGAAGACCAAGGCCGGTGGGCTCGCCAGGACGGAGGTCATCCCCGAGACAACCTGCTGTCCTGTCTCCCTTCAAACTGGCCGTTGTGGCAACCCTTCTCGCCTTATGTTTTCAGGGGAAGAGGACCAAGACCAGTATAAGAGGGGACATGCTGCTACAGTAGAGGAGGATCGATCCTAGTTAGCCAGAACCCACCCTTGTACTCGCTCTCATCCTCAAGCAATCCAGACAAGCAGGAGTAGGGTTTTACACCACCAGGTGGCCTGAACCTGGGTAAACTGCCTCGTCCACTATTTTTCTTCCTTAGCTCGAGCACGCCGGAGAGTCGCCGTGAGGTTGCGAGGTAGAGTAGGGCAGGAGAACCAGCGCACCCTAGAGTTCGAACCTGTTTGGGTCCCCGGAGCCCCGATTCCGACACCGGCTGCCCGCCCAAGGTCGGGGCCGTCTATTTAAGCAGGCCGACGCCCCCCAGCCCTATTACATCCGCCTCCTCCCTCTCTCCGTCGCCACCCGAGCCCTTCCTCCTCCTCTCGCACTTCCCTCTCCGTCAGGATGGTCCGTCGGCTCATCACCTTCTACGCGCAGCTAACGCCGGAGCAGCGCTGGAAAATCGAGGAGGAGTACCAGGCTTGCCGCGCCGCCCGCATCGCTGCGGGTCACCCTCCGGACTCGCCGAGACGGAGGAGGAGGTGGAGGAGGAGGAGCAGCTGGAGGCAATGGAGGAGGATGAGCTGGAGCAGGAGGCTCCCGTCTTGACCATGGCGGAAGCGGAGTTCGCCGTCGCCCAATCGAACGAGATGGCGAAGCAGCAGGCCATCCTGGATTCCATCCGGGATGAGGCCGAGGTGGAGGCCAACCGCCGGCTCATCCGGCATAGGCAGGCGGAGGCCAACGCCCTCTTTGACGAGCTGGATGCCGAGATCGAGGCCGAGGAAGCCGCAACGGAGGGGGCAGCAGCGTCGGAGGGGGCCGCAGCGACGACGCCGGAGGGGACGGACCTGCGGCTGCCACACATCTATCCACCAAAGGGGACGGAGATCGTCGACATCTCCGACGAAGAGTAGCTCTTCACGTAGTACGTATGTTTTATTACTTGCATGCTTTTGTATGGATTTGAGGAATGAAATATGAGATGCCCGGATGCAATAGTCTTTTTTTGAGACGTGACCGGTCAGTGTCCGCAGACGCGGCTGGTGAGTCCGCGGAGGTTTGAGGAACCGGATTTGCAAAGGTTCGAGTGTAGATGCTCTTATCCGGAAGTGGAGTTTTTGATCTCGGGCTCATTTGAGCCCGATGAACAGTAAAATCCGAAAAAATAAAAAAAAATCAAAAAATTCTGAATTTTTTTGGTAGAAACATTGACAAAAGTTTTACGTGCTCCCAAAATTTCATATTGAAATCACATTCCTGGAAATTGTGGCAAAAAAACAAAACTGATGCTCCAAATGTGTTATTTTCAAAAGAATTTAGGAGTGCTGATTTTTTTTTTGGCACGACCTCCGAGAATGTCTTTTCAAGATGATATTTTGTGAGCTTGGAAAACTTTTGTCAATGTTTGCACCAAAAAAAATTCGAATTTTTTTGAATGAGTTTTCATTTTTTTCGATTTTACGGTTCATCCCGAGTTCATTTGAGCTTGGGAGCAGAAGATGACTTTCCCTCTTATCCTTAGCGGAGTCGTTGTAGCTATTCTATCACGTTCGCTGCCACTTGTAAATGAGCCCATAGAAATCGAAAACGCAGAAGGTAATTGGCAAGAAAATAAAACATCGCACACCGACAGACTTGGAAATTTATTCAGTCTGAAAAGTTGACACACAATACTACTACATTGTTCAGATTCCGTAGTAGAGGTACTTGCCAGACTACTACAGTAACATGATGTCTACAACTTCCGAGTATATACAGGGCCAGGCTCCGAAAAGTAACCAACTCAGCGATCGAACAACCAACTCCCCTGCACAAAACTTTGAATTTTATGTCACTATAACATTACTGCGCAAAAACAGAGAACAACATACGCAACGTGTGCGCGTACCTGGCGACTCATTTGCTGTCTTCGTCAGTAGACGAAGTCTGAAAAAGCGAGAGCGCGATCAAGGGGCCTAGAACCGGTGGCAAAGGAGGCGGCCGGCTGAAAGCGACGAGGGGCTCGACGTTTTCATCCTTTGGGAGGGCAGATTCAGTAGGGTTGATCTCCTTCTCATGATTCTGGGGAGTTGTAATCGTCATCAACCCTGTTCAACAGAAGGTGAAGTGAGACACTGAGAGCTGCCTCTTGAAACTCTCAATCCCAAGCAAAGCAAATTGAGGGTGGATCTTGACATACTCGCAAGTCCATTGCCGGGTTTGATTTGTCTGGTTGCAGTTTCAACTAGAGACCTCGCACCCCCCTTCATCGACTCGGTGAGCTCGCTGCCTGCAATCTCTACTCGAAGAACAGATTCATGGGAATAAGCATGCATCAAGTGAGGTATGTTCCGCATCTCCAAACGTACCAGGAAAGTTCCTTGAGCTAGCTAGAATACATACGGTCGATTATACAGAAAGGGTCATGCAGGAAGTACAATTAACCTTGCACAGAAATTCAGAGAGCAACAAGAAACTGGCCAATTTTTTTTAGCGTCGAACAGCAAAATCATGCCATGGATATTGGAAGCATCAACAAAACCATGAATTAGCACACCCCTTCCTAAAATTCCGATCACACCGTCCCTTCATAAATTTTCCGGAGTCTCATTTCCATGAACACATATGCATCTGCGTTGCCTCTCAAATGAACAATTAATCAAGAACAAAGACAAGAGAGATCCGAGGGAACAAATTCATCCCCCGCGAGAGAGATGCAGGTGGGATGCAGCAATGGCGGACCTATGACTACGACAGCACGGATGTGAATCGTGAGGGATCGGGAAGCCATACCTCGATTTCGTTGCGCAGGAGAGTCGTATGATGATGGCGTGCCCTTGATCCGGGTTAAGGAAGATAGGCGAAACATCTGGAAATTTCTCGGGCGAAACCAGAGTCATCTTTTCCCCGTCAGACCATATGGGCCAGACTTATCTGAATGGAAGAGCCCGATCTAACTAAAAATAAGTCTTACGCGGCCCGTGAAACTCCAGCCCTTATCATAGGCCAGTAGCACGGCTGCAGGTCCATTGTACCTCCGGTTCTTTTTCCCTTCAAAACCTTTTTTTTTTTTGCATTTAATGTACTTCTGCTTCTTAACGCACAATAGTCTCTTTAAAGAATGGCGAGAATACCGAAACCACTAGTTAAAAGGTACCCCTGCAAAGGTCATCATCACCTGCTTAGGCGGTCATAAGTGGCGCACTGTATGTGTGCCACTTGTCGAAACCTGTTTTTTTTCATAGATTCGTTTATTGAAAATGTTTTTATCTTTTGCATCGTGCATTCAAATCCTGAATTGTTATCGTCAATGGATTTCTCGCAGCAAGATCTTTGAAACTAGATCCTATGTTAATAGGTTTCGATGAATTTTTTTTTACGAAAAACCAAAAAATGTAAACATAAAATCCGATAAAAAATGATAACCGAGAAAATCCAACAACTAAAAAAATAACAAAAACTCAGAAGAAAAAACTAAAGCCCAGAAACATGGTTGCGGAACAAATATGTGGTTACACAAGAAGCAAAATCGTGCTTCTTGTGAAAATATAGAATCTCTTTTCCGAGAAGCACAATTCGCTGAAATAAATATGTGCTTCCACGAGAAGCAAATATGTTTTTTTTAAAGCACACCTTTTTTTCTTTGAGTTGTGGTTGAGCAAATCTACAATTCTTGTGGAAGCTCATATTTGTTTCCCTTTTCGGGAAGCACAACCGCCAAAGCAAAGTTATGCTTTCATGAGTAGCGAAATTGTGTCAACGAGTAGCAAATCACACAACTTTTATTCCAAGAAGTATAGTTGTGGTTCGAAAAGAAATACTCCAAAACGTAGGAAAAATAGGTAAAAACCAAAAGGCCAGCCCCCCCCCCCCCCCCAAATCCATCTAAAACCCTAAAACACGTTTAGAAAAATGAAACAAAGAAGGAGCGCCCAACACGTGACACATGGCGGCGGCTGGGCACATCACTTGCGCGCTCGCACACCAAGGAAGTGATCCTTGTGGGAGCCCCGCAAAGGGTAACCCTTGGATAGTTGCTCCGTGAGAATACGTACAAGACCCGGTCCTTTCTCTGATAGTACGTGTCTCATTTCATAAAATAAAGGTGAAATTACAAGCCACGTATACACCGACGCGACAAAACTAAAAAGTATTTGCACAAAGGAGCACTAGTCAAGACGGAAAACGATCGAGACCGAAGAATCCCTTGAGCTTGATGCCAAAGTTCGTCAACTTTCTTGGGCACCATCACAGCAGCCACCAAAGAAAATTGTGACAAATCATTTCTTCACTCGAGATCGACGCGTCTCCATCTCTGGTATGCAGCTTTTCGGACCTCCAAAGTGTCTTACCAAAGAGGAAACCTGAAAGCACAAGTTCTCCCTAGGTGGTTTTGGTAATTAATAACAACATATATTTCATTGGACTAATGTTTTCACCAAGTATATTTCAGGAAAGTTCAATGAATGGATTGACAAAAGGATTGTGAGGAGATCCCCTAGATGCAAGGAACATCTATTGGCAACAAGCTTGAAGACTCTACATTTTACATTTTGTGAGAAATCACTTTTGAGTCCATAGGAAAGCCAATACTATTAAAAGGGGATGAGGTTTCTACGATGATCTGGTTGCTCAAGTGATTAGAGATTAGCCACCAAAAATACACATGAAATTCTCCCACAAACTCTTTGTCTAAACCCTACCACTAAAATAGATCCCACCAAGTTTTCAGATTCGGCCCTACTAAGTTTTAACCCTAGACAGATCCTAAGCCAAAACCCTAAGGTCTCGGTGACACCAACATTCCATTCGGTGCAACCGAAACCAGTGACCAACTTTCTGGTTAGCCATTTTCAAGAATCGGAATTTCTGAGTTTTAAAAATCGGTCTCACCGAGATTTGGAAACTTCCTAGGTCACCCATATCGGTACCACCGAGATTTATATGTCGGTCTCACCGAGAAGCCGAAAGTTGCCACATTTTGCACTAGTCGGTGCAACCAAGTTTTTGGATCGGTTTCACCGAGTTGGGCAATAATGTTGTAACGGTTGGATTTTTGGAGATGCCTATATATACCCCTCCACCTCCTCTCACTCGTAGAGGAAGCACTCAAAACATACCTACACTTGCCCCATCCATTTTTTTGAGAGAACCACCTACTTATGTGTTGAGATCAAGATCTTCCACTCCAACCATATGAATCTTGATTTCTAGCCTCCCCAAGTTTCTTTCCACCCAATCAACCTCTTCTACCAAGCCAAATCTGTGAAAGAGTGATTGTGTATTGAGGAGACTATCTTTTGAAGCACAAGAGTAAGGAGTTCATCATTGTTACCACATCAATTACCTTTTGGAGAGTGATGTCTCCTAGATTGGTTAGGTGTCGCTTGGGAGCCTTCTTCTTCGTGTGTGGAGTTGAACCAAGAAGTTTGTACATGCAAGGAGATCGCCTACTTCGTGAAGATCTACCCATAGTGCGGCTAGTCCTTCGTGGACGAAAACCGTGATGGAATAAACGAGGTTGCTACTTTATGGACCATTACGGGTGGAGCCCTCCGTGGACTCTCGCGACCGCTACCCTCCGTGGGTTTAAGTCTCCATCAACGTGGACGTACGATAGCACCACCTATCGGAACCACGGGAAAAATCTTCGTGTCATCAATTGCGTTTGATCCTCCTATCCCTTCCCCTACTTTCATGTGCATGTCTTTACTTTCTGCTGCTATACTCTTAGACTTGCATGTGTAGGGTGTGCTTGACTTTCTATAACTGCTAAAATTTGCCAACATCTAAAATTGGGGAAAGGCTAGATTTTAATTTGGCCAAGTAGTCTAATCACCCCCCCTCTAGGTATACTTCGGATCCTACAAGTGGTATTGGAGCTTTGGTCTCCATTGCATTGGTTCCACGATCTAGGAGAGTATGGCGTCTAGTGAGGGAAATTATCATCGTAGAGGTCCATATTTTGATGGTACAAACTTTGCTAGTTGGAAGCATAAAATAAAAATGCATATTCTTGGTCATAACCCCGCCGTATGGGCTGTTGTTCGTGTTGGATTGCATGGTGAATTCTTTGGTGATGGAAATGATCTGGATCGTGAAGCAACCACGGAAGAATTAAAATGTTGCAATACAACGCTGAAGCATGCGACATTCTATTCAACTGCTTATGCCCCGAAGAGTTCAACAAGATAAGCCGTCTTGAGAATGCAAAGGAAAGTTGGGATACTTTGATTGATATGCACGAAGGTACCGGATCCGTCAGGGAATCTAAGTTGGATGCGCTACAAAGTCAACTTGACAAGTTCAAGATGAAGGATGGTGAAGGAGTCACGGAAATGTACTCTAGGCTTCATCTCATCACAAATGAGATTGCCGGCTTAGGAAGTGAAGAGATGACCGACAAATTCATCATCAAAAAGATCCTTAGAGCCTTGGATGGAAAGTACGACACAGTGTGCACATTGATCCAAATGATGCCAAACTACAAAGATCTCAAGCCTACGGAAGTCATTGGAAGGATTGTTGCTCATGAAATGTCACCCAAGGACAAAGAAGAACTTCACACCAAGTCAAGCGGTGCATACAAAGCTACATGTGTCACTCCCGCTACTTCAAGTGACAACCATGTTACCAATGAAGAGATAAACCTCATGGTTAAGAAATTCAACAAGTTCTATAAGAGTAGAGGCAAAGAGAGAAGCTCCAACTCAAGATATGAAGAGAAGCGTTCCTCTAGTCGTGATCGGAATTGTTACAATTGTGGAAGGCCCGGAAACTACTCCAATGAGTGCACGCCCCCCACAAAAGAAGAGAAGAGTCACCTAGAAGGAGAAGCTCAAGAGATGAGTCACCTTGTAGAGAGAGAAGGAGTAGAGAAGATCGCTATGAACGAAGACCCACCCGGAGAAGCAAGGACTCAGAGAAGAAGGACAAGTACACCAAGAGCTATACAAGAATAATACATCAAGCTCATGTTGGTGAATGGGTTTTCGGCTCCGATTCTGACAACCAATCCGAGAGAAGCTACCACTCCAACTCCGACTATAGTCAAGATGAAGGTGTTGTCGGATTAGCACTCGTAACCTCCAGCTCCTATGATATATTTGATTCACCAAATGAAGGAAGTGGAAGTTGCTTCATGGCTAAAGCCCCCAAGGTATCACACCCCGAATACATTGACTTCAATAGTGACGAGGATGATTTATTAGGAGATGATGACTTACTCTTTGATAAAACTAGTGATATTAGTCAAAATGAACTTGATAATAATCATGCTAGTCAAGATAAGTCACGTGATGATGATAAGAAGGAGATTGAGCGTCTAAATAAAGAACTAAACACTCTTAAGTTAGCTCATGAATCTACTCAAGAAGATCATAGAGATCTTCTAAGAACTCATGAGAAGCTACGCTTCGAGAAGCTAAATTTAGAGCAAGAACATGAGTTTCTTAATGCTATCAATGACGATCTTCGAAAGAAGAGTTCTTCTTATCTTGCCAAACGACTACTATTGTCTACATTTGTTCCACAAGTTAAGTCGAAGCAATCTAGTAACAAAGGCAAGAAAGGTTCTTCATCTAGTGGCAACAACACTAATGCTAAATCTAATGATGTTGCTTGTAGTAGCTCTATTAATTCCACTAATGATTCTCTTAGCCAAGTTACACTTGAGCAAGAAAACAATTTATAGAAAGGGATTATAGAGAAAGGTGTCTACAAGAGTCTTGCCAGAAGTAAGCAATTTGAGGAGATTGTACGCGAGCATGGAGGATACCGGAAGAACCAAGGCATTGGCTACTTCAACGCCAATGGAGTTGAATGGGAAGAAGGCCAATACCCCAAGCCGAAGTTTGTTTCTCAAAGGGGGAAGTATGATCATACTCTCCCCAAGGGAACAAAAGATCAAGATGACCTTCCACCACAAGACCACAAGCTCAAGGGCAAGGACAAGCTTCAAGAGGAGATTGACACATTTGAAGACGAATCCCAAGCCATGGTCAAGTGTGTTTCCAAGGCTACTACAAGTTCTACTTCAACAAGTGCCACTTCAACTCCAAGGATCCCCATCAAGTTGATGTGGGTACCAAAGAAGAAGAACTAGAGAAGTTCTTGAGGGGTGACGCCGCCAACAAAATTCACTCACATTCATAATTGGCAAGAACTAATGCAATCAACTCCAACCTTATGCAATAGTTCAAGGAGTCACAAATCCCTCGTAGGTAAGCAAGGGACAAGGTAAGTAAAGAATCAATGGACATCATCTAAATGTTCTTCACTCCATGTCCATAGATATCCTTGTATTTGTTCCTTGTGTGGGACTAACCCATGTAGGTGAGAAGAGTACGAAACAACAAGGATTGCTCCCAACTCAAAATGATCTTCATGAACTATGAGCATACACTACTACAACACCAACATGAAGTCTTCTACGACAAAACCCAAGGTTAGTTTATCCCTCTTAGGGGGAATGTCACATCAAGGGGGAGCTTTACTCTAAGACTTGAGTCAAAGCATCTCTTAAGATGTGAACACATTAAAAGCTTTATGTAAAAGTGGTAGCCCCACTTGTGCTTAAACGATGAGTATGACCTATGATCAAGTATTCTTACTTGGCTCCTAAGTCAATATACTCATATATAGATGAATCCGTCATCGTCAAAGTGCTTGGTAGATACTATAGTAGTTTTGCATGGTTGCCATATTTCATTTGACATCTTATTGTGTAAGCATGTTGGTATGCATATTTTTGACCATTCAAGGATATCCAATTGTTGTTATTTTGATTTCATTTTCATTGGCCAATTGGATATACAAGAATGCCTAAGTAACTTCCTGTAGCTATCTATGCTTTCTCGTCTCAAATTCTATTCATGCTTCATCACAAAATTTGAGCAAGCACTTTTCGGACCCTCTGTGTGAGGAGCACTCGGAGTTTCGTTTCGACAAGAGCTGTCTTCCAAAACCTCCCATGTGCCACTCGGTGTAACCAACTTCACAAACTTGGTTTCACCGAAGCACAAGGGTTGATTTGGTTTTTCAACCTCGGTACAACCGAAATCAAAATCTCGGCTTCACCGAGTTTCTCTGTCTTCTGGCAGTTAAGAGACTCGGTGGCATAGAAATTTTGGCATCGGTGTCACCGATAGTAGTAGGGTATATATATATATTCAGGGAACCGAATTTGAAAATTACCTCAATCTCTCGGCCTGCCGCAACCCTCTGTTGCTGCCGCTCGTGACTAAGGACGTCGCCCTTCATCTCCCGTGCGCCCTCGCCGCCGCCGTCGACGGCAATCCTCCCCGCCGTCGCCGCCGTAGCGAGTTCTTCACCGGATTAGGGGACAGCATGCCTGGTTCAGAGGACAGTGACAATGATTTCAGGGCACAGAGTGTTGATTTGGAAGCAGGTACTAGCCTAGAGGCTAGCTCTTCATCAGAAGACCCTGGCACCCCCAGCTCTCATGGTTTGCCCAAGGCAGCTACAAGGGCCAGGAGAAAGATCAACTCAGATGAGGAGGATGCTGATTTTGTGCCTGAGGAGTTGATAGCCAGAAAGCAGCAAGAAAAGAAAGAAAGAGCTGTCAAGAAAAATTCTGAAGAGGTCACATCCTCCAGGAGGCCCATAAGGAAAGAATATGCCAGCACAGATGTCATGAGGGCTCTTGAGACTGCCAAGAAAGGAATGACACTCACAATTGAGAACCCTGCCTCCTCCAGGCAGAACAAGCCCATGGCTAAGAAGCCATCTCAGAAGATGAGAGAGAGGAAGAGAATTATTCATGTGGTTGGCAGACCTACTTCCATGTTTGAAGACCCAGCTGAGCATGAGGAAGAGGAAGAGGAAGAACCTGTTGCAAACCCTCCTCCTTTCAAGAAGAAGAAGCTGTTGTTTGATGCTATGCCTAGCAAGCCACCCTCCAAGGCCAAGCCAACTGCTCTCAAGAAGCCAGCTACCCCCAAGCCCAAGAGGACCACCAGAGATATTCCTCTTGCTGAGAAGAACAAGAGATCTTCCACCTTGGATGAAGAGGAAGATGTGGTTGTGTTGAGGAAACTAAGACCCCATCTGCCAGAACATAAGGATGATCACCTAGTGGCAGAGGACATGAAAAAGAGAAAGGATCAAGGGCTGAGGAAATGGAGATCAGATGACTCATATTCCATCAGGAGAAGGACTGATGTAGATGCTCGCTTCCACACCAAGGAGCAGTAAGATTTCTATGAGACTGTCTTGCTAGACAAGAGTCCTGCAGTTAGCGACATGAGATGTGTTGATTGAAACTTCATAAAGGAAAATGAAGATTACTTCCCTCATGTGCTAGAGGACTTCAAGGCCATTGATATTGATGCATTTGTTGGCAGAGAGTTCACTGCATGGAATGATGAGATGATCATGCAATTTTATTCCACAGCTCATTTCTATCCAGATGGAAGAATTGTATGGATGACCGAGGGCACCAGATACCAGTCTTCTGTTGATGAGTGGGCTACCATCTTAGGAGCCCCAAAGATTCAGGATGGAGATCTTGATGTGTATTCTGAGGCCAAGATGAATCACAACTCCATGGCCAATATGTATAATACCATCCCCACTGCTTATGTAAAGACTCACAAGCTTGGCTCTGTCTACTATCTGCAAGCAGGACTACCCACCACCAACACTATAATGAGGCATACTTTGATGCCAAAGTCTGGAGATGACAAGATGATTAGGGGGGTACTCCATAAACAAGCTTCATCATGTAGACACCCACACCAGATTTAGGGTGATGTATTTGATTGTTGAGACAATCAAGAGGACAACTGCTGATCAGAAGAGATCATGTGGATATGCTCCATATATTTAGATGCTCATTAATTCCAAAGTTGGAAAGAGCCAATATGCACTTGATCGTCCACACATGGCACTCCAGCCTGATTTCAAGGACAACGTTATGGTGATGGATCCTACTCATCCCACTTTAGCTACAACACAGGCAGAGGCAGAGGCAGAGGCAGCTAGAGCCACTAGTGCTCAAATTCCAAGGTCGAAGAGCGATCAGATGTCCTATCTTATCAGCACTATCCAAGGGATAGAAAAGAATGTGGCTGAGATCCTCAAGAACCAGAAGAGCCTTGAGAGGATTGTGGAAACAAAGTTCCATGCTCTAGAGAACAAAGTGGATGAGCTGACCAAGACTGTCACAGAGTTGAAGCAGGAAGTGGATACAGTGCCCAGTACCCACTCTAGTGATGATGATAGTCCTCCTCTCTAGCCTCACACTCAGTTCAAGACACAGGACAGATCGTCTGTCGTGCCAGTTCCAGAGTTGATACCATCTTCATCAGCACCAGCATCAGCTCCACCAGCTCCATCAGCTCCTTCTGCACCTTCAGCTTCTACTCCACCACCTCAGAGGACTTCACCTGAAGCATTCGCCGACGCCCTTCTTTCGACTCCTTCAATGGCTACCAGAGGAGATAGAGCCCAGAGCGACGCTTAGCTCTATACCTTTAAACTTTTTGGTAACTTGTTGCCAAAGGGGGAGAAGTGTATAGGTCATAGGGCTTCGAGAGAGAGAGTTTTGTCTTTTGGTTGCTCTCTCTTCGTTTAAAAACATTTGGTTTATTGCTTGGTTGTTCTTAAACTCCGTCGTGTTTGATCATATGCTTTGCTTGATGATGCTACTATTTCCTATCCATGTGATGTTTATATTATGATCCTTCACTTGTTTGGTGTTATGTGCATTGTAATCCATTCATATACTTTATGCGCACCACTAAGTTTTATGTGACATGGAAGAGTTACCCATACTCCTAATCGATTGTGCAATTGCATTCAAACGCAATTTTTAAAATAATGCACAAATTTAGGGGGAGCTCTTGCTTATCACATACTTCTCAAAGAGACGATTCTATTCATTGTTTTATCCCTATCGAAGCTTTGATCTATATGTTGTCATCAATTACCAAAAAGAGGAAGATTGAAAGCACAACTTCTCCCTAGGTGGTTTTGGTAATTAATAACAACATATATTTCATTGGACTAATGTTTTCACCAAGTATATTTCAGGAAAGTTCAATGAATGGATTGGCAAAAGAATTGTGAGGAGATCCCCTAGATGCAAGGAACATCTATTGGCAACAAACTTGAAGACTCTACATTTTACATTTTGTGATAAATCAATTTTGAGTCCATAGGAATGCCACTACTATTAAAAGGGGATGAGGTTTCTATGATGATCTGGTTGCTCAAGTGCTTAGAGATTAGCCACCAAAAATACACGTGAGATTCTCCCACAAACTCTATGTCTAAACCCTACCACTAAAATCAGTGCCACAAAGTTTTCAGATTTGGCCCTACCGAGTTTTAACCCTAGACATAAGCCAAAACCCTAAGGTCTCGGTGGCACCAACATTGCATTCGGTGCAACCGAAACTAGTGACCAACTTTCTGGTTAGTCATTTTCAAGAATCTGAATTTTTGAGTTTTGGAAATCGGTATCACCGATATATGGAAACTGCCGAGGTCACCCATATGGGTACCACCGAGTTTATATATCAGTCTCACCGAGAAGCCGAAAGTTGCCACATTTTGCACTAGTCGGTGCAACCAAGTTTTTGGATCGGTTTCACCGAGTTGGGCAAAAATGTTGTAACGGTTCAATTTTTGGAGATGCTTATATATACCCCTCCACCTTCTCTCACTCGTAGAGGAAGAACTCAGAACATACCTACACTTGCCCCATCCATTTTTCTGAGAGAGAGCCACCTACTCATATGTTGAGATCAAGATCCTCCACTCCAACCATATGAATCTTGATTTATAGCCTCCATAAGTAGCTTTCCACCCAATCAACCTCTTCTACCAAGCCAAATCTGTGAGAGAGTGATTGTGCGTTGAGGATACTGTCTTTTGAAGCACAAGAGCAAGGAGTTCATCATTGTTACCACATCTATTACCTTTTGGAGAGTGGTGTCTCCTAGATTGGTTAGGTGTCGCTTGGGAGCCTCCTTCTTCGTGTGTGGAGTTGAACCAAGAAGTTTGTACGGGCAAGGAGATCGCCAACTTCGTGAAGATCTACCCATAGTGAGGCTAGTCCTTCGTGGACGGAAGCCGTGATGGAATAGACGATGTTGCTACTTTGTGGACCCTTACGGGTGGAGCCCTGACGTGGCTTGAGACTGCGTCGGTATTTCCCCAAAGAGGAAGGGATGATGCAGCACATCGACGGTAAGTATTTCCCTCAGTTATGAAACCAAAGTTATCAAACCAGTAGGAGGATCACCACCACCCAATAAGCAGCACCTGCACACAAATAACAAATACTTGCAACCCGACACGAAAGAGAGGTTGTCAGTCTCTCTACGGTAAAAAGATAGATTAGGTAGTGATAGATAGGAGAGATAGATCTCTCAAGAACACAAAATAAAAAGAACAAATAAAAAGTGCAGCAATATATTTTTGGATTTTTGGTTTAGTATATCTGAAAACAAAGAGGCAAAAAGATAGATCGGAAAGAATATGTTGGAAAAGTAGACCCGGGGGCCGTAGGATTCACTAGTGGCTTCTCCCATGAGTATAGCACACGGTGGGTGAACAAATTACTGTTGGGCAATTGATAGAAGATCAAATAATCATGACGATATCCAAGGCGATGATCATTATATAGTCATCACGTCCAAGATAAGTAGAGCGACTCCTGCCTGCATCTACCACTATTACTCCACACATCGACCGCTATCCAGCATGCATCTAGTGTATTAAGTTCATGGAAAAACGGAGTAATGCAATAAGAACGATGACATGATGTAGAGAAGATCTATTCATGTAGGAATAGATCCCATCTTGTTATCCTTAATGGCAATGATACATGCGTGCCTTGCTGCCCCTTCTGTCACTGGGAAAGGACACCGCAAGATCGAACCCATCACAAAGCACCTCTTCCCATGGCAAGAAAAATCGATCTAGTTGGCCTAACTAAACCAAATATTCGAAGAAGAAATACGAGGCTATAAGTAATCATGCATAGAAGAGATCAAAGAAGACTCAAATAATATTCATGGATAGAAACTGATCATGAACTCAAAATTCATCGGATCGCAACAAACACACCGCAAAAGTTTACATCAAATAGATCTCCAAGAGACCATTCTATTGAGAATCAAAAGAGAGAGAGAGGAAGCCATCTAGCTACTGCCTACGGACCCGTAGATCTATGGTGGACTACTCACGCATCATCGGAGAGGCACCTATGAAGAAGATGAACCCCTCCGTGATGGTCTTTAGATTGGATCTCGAGGTTCTGGAACTTGCGGCGGCTGGAATTGTGTTTCGTCGACTCCCCTAGGGTTTTCTGAATATTTGGGAATTTATAGGCGTCAGAGGCGGTGGAGGGGGGCCCCGTGGACGGCACAACCAACCAGGGCGCATCGGGGGCCCCCTGGCGCGCCCATGTGGGTTGTGGCCTCCAAAGCCCACCTCTCTGGTACTTCTTTGGCCCACCGGGTGTCTTCTGGTCCAGAAAAAATCTCCAAAAAGTTTCGTCGCGATTGGACTCCGTTTGGTACTGATATTCTACGAAGTAAAAAAACAAGCAAAAACAGCAACTGTCACTTTGGCACTATGTCAATAGGTTAGTCCCGAAAAATGATATAAAGTTGTTATAAAATGATTGTAAAACATCCAAGAATAATAATATAACAGCATGGAACAAGCAAAAATTATAGATACGTTGGAGACGTATCAAGCCCTCCATGGACTCTCGCGACCGCTACCCTCCGTGGGTTTAAGTCTCCATCAGCGTGGACGTACGATAGCACCACCTATCGGAACCACGGGAAAAATCTTTGTGTCATCAATTGCGTTTGATCCTCCTATCCCTTCCTCTACTATCATGTGCATGCCTTTACTTTCCGTTGCTATACTCTTAGACTTGCATGTGTAGGGTGTGCTTGACTTGCTACAATTGCTAAAACTCGCCAACATCTAACATTGGGAAAAGGCTAGATTTTTAATTTGGTCAAGTAGCCAATCACCCCTCCTCTAGACATACTTCGGATCCTACAAAACCATAGCCATTGAAATAATCCGGTCGGGGCAGCACCTGAGACGCGTCATCGAACTCCTGATCTAGTGCCCCCGCTTGACTAAAACGTCAGAAGAGGAAACCACTTGCATGCTGCAAACCACTAACCCAACACATAATCCACCGTCTCCAGCTGTCGTCGACGCAGAGCATAATCTGTGTCTGGTCCTGGACTACCTTCCAAGCTCTGTGTCGGTCATGGTAAGCCGCTAGTAGCATCGATCCGTCTGTCTACTTGAGCAGCCGCCAACGACCAGTTTTTTTCGTCGATTCTCTCTGAATCTTGACAATCCAATCCCTTCTAGATATTTTTCACAATCATAAACCCATATTTTGTACACTCTTGGCTTTTAGACCCTAAGTAGCTATGATTATAAAAATATGAATTCAAAATTCAATGATAATCTGGGGGAGGTTCGACTCTCAAGATTCTGCTAAAAGAACTGGACCTACATCCAAGCCATTAGCATCTGGATTGGCAGTGGGCAGGCACGAAACAACATCGCACCCCGCTTTATAGATAAAGCACAAACCAAACTACACGGCTGAACGATACAAAGTATATTATGGGATAACCGGACAACACACACACACACATACACACACACGTGTGCGACTATGTTGCTGAAAAAGAATACATGCATGAAGACTATGCGATGCCACACCCTAGGAAGCCTAAGCTCCACAACAATGCCCTCAGGAGGAATAATGACAAGGTTCTTCACCCGAACCCCACCATGGAGAAAAAGAAACAACGGCGACCTCAAGAGGAGAACGATGTCCTCGGACATCATCGCCGCTGGCGCCAAAGCACAAGGCTTTCACCTGACAGCTTAGCCGAGCTAATAAGGCCTTGTACAATGCAAGGTGCTTAGGGGAGGTGCTTAGGAAAATAAACCAGGCTTCTCTTAAGCACCAGTGCCTATTTCTACAGGAGAGACGCCTAACTAAGCGTCTACCATGTACAAATAAGCACCGGTGCTTAATAAAAGACTGGTTTATTTTCTTAAGCACCTCCCCTAAGCACCTTGCATTGTACAAGGCCTAAGAGGCCCCTAGGACAACTGCGATGAGCACATACCTCCATATCCGGATCTGGGCACCGTTACTGTCAGTGACAGATAATGTGCCTGTTCCACCCGCGCTACACCCCTCCCCGCCCCACAACCAAGATGCATAGTCACCACCGCCATCATGATGCACGTTGGAGAGCCAAACATGGGGACCACCATCCAAGGTCGCTGCCCCAACACCCAAGCATCGAGACCCCGCTAACCATCCACATCACATCACTTCAAACCCGGTAGTAAGAGTAGCAGGAATCTCCTTTCACTCCTCCTCAGCATCAGCCACCGAGTCTAGGTCCATGCCTTCATGGTAGGATGCGTCGACACCTGCATCTGCAACCAGCCCTGGTGGATTGAGGGAGAGGGAACTACCCTGATAATGCCAATGCCACCACCAAGCAGGAAACGACCAAAGCCCATGGCTTGATCCAGGAGAGCTCGCACGACGCCAAGTCTGAGGTCACTTCAATTTTTCCAATGGTGTAAAGGTGTCATGATCACCACCATCGCCCCACCATACCCGTGAGACGAGGAACTTTTCGATCGCACGCACATCCAGGCCTAGCCACACCTCACCTACACAGAGCATCAACCATGATTTGCCTTATGCCTAGATCCGGAACGCCCCAGCATGAACCCTAGTGATACTTGTGATCTGCGTTGGGTTTTCCATGAAGAGGAACGGGTAATTGCAACACAATACGGATAAGTATTTCCCTCAGTTAAGAACCAAGGTTTATCGAACCAATAGGAATACCAATCAACAACCGTTTTCAGCGACTGCACCCAAAAGAGCAAACACTTGCACCCAACGCGGCAAGAGGGTTGTCAATCCCCTTGATCTCGTTATTTGCAAGATAATCAAGTGTGTAGATGATAGTAGTTTAAATTGCAAAATAATGTAAAAGAAAATAAATGGCAGCAAGGTATTGAAAGAATTTGTAAATATATAAGTGAATAGACCCCGGGGCCATAGTTTTCCCTAGCGGCATCTCTCATGTAGGAAGCATACGGCAATGATCATGTATATATAAGCATCATGTCCATAAGCAAATAGGCTGACTCCTGCCTGCACCTATTACTATTACTCCACCCATCGACCGCTATCCAGCTTGCATCTAGAGTATTAAGTACAATAGAGTAATGCTTGGAGAACAATGACATGATGTAGACAAAGAGAATTCAATTAATATGAACTAAGCCCATCGTTTTATCCTTAGTGGCAACAATACAAAGACGTGTCTTGTCCCTTTCTGTCACTGGGATATAGAGCACCACCAGATTGAACCCACTACAACGCACCCCTCTCACTGAAGAAATATCAATCTAGTTGGCCAAACTATTTCAATAGATCGGAGAGATTTACGAAGCTATGATGATCATGCAAATAAGAATCATAATACTCACAGGTGACTCAAATACTTTTCATGAATAATCTGAACATAAACCCACAATTCATCGGATCCCAGCAAACGCACCGTACAAAAGAATTACATCGGATAGATCAAAGCAAAGATGCGATGATCATTGTATTGTAGATCAAAAGAGAGAGAGAGAGAGCCATCTAGGTACTAACCACGGACCCATAGGTCTGTGGTGGACTACTCACACATCACCATGGGAGCAGCAAGGATGATGAAGAGGTCCTCCGTGATCGATCCCCCCTCCGCAGGGCACCGGAACGGAGCTCCAGATGGGATCACGGCGGAACAGAGACTTGTGGCGGCGAAAAAAGTGTTTCGAGATGCTCCTTAGGGTTTTTTGAATATATGCGAATTTATAGGCCAGAGATCGGGGGCAGGAGACCCATCGGGGAGGGAGAAGCCATCAGGGCACGCCAAGCCCCCTGGGCGCGCCCTGTTGGCTTGTGCCTCCCTCGTGCGGCCTCCGGTCTCCTCCAGAAGCTTCCAGGTCTTATTTTGGTCCAGAAAAAATCATAAAAAAGTTTCGGGGCAATTAGACTTCGTTTGGTACTGTAAACCTGAAAAGCCAAAAACATGCAAAAAACAGCAACTGGCACTGGGTCAATAGGTTAGTGCTCAAAAATAATATAAATTGGTAAATAAATACTCAAAAAGTATCCTAGAATGATAATAGAATAGCATGTAACAATCATAAATTATAGATACGTTGGAGACGTATTAGCATCCCCAAGCTTAATTCGTGCTCGTCCTCGAGTAGGTAAATGATAAAAATAGAATTTTTGATGTGACATGCTACCCAATATGTAATCTTTTGCATGTATGCTCATTGAGAAACGATGAATTAACAAACATCAACATAGTAATATTTTTAAGCACAAGCAACATAATCATCAATTTTTCAAAATATACGATCCTCAAAGAATGTTTACCCCCGTTCATTCTATCATATTAGTAAGGCATGGCTCCGTCTTCACCACATTAATACAAATGTCAAGCACCATGGTGTCCAAGTCAGGCAATTGGATCGTACTTTTTCAATGCGCATCAACTTTTTATTCTTCACGCAAAACATGAGCGTGAACCATGGACATAGAATATGGTGGTAGATATCAAAGGGGTAAAAAGTGGAGAACAAAGTATCGTATCTAGTAGGCGTATCAATGGGCTATGGAGATGCCCATCGATAGATATCAATGCAGGGAGTAGGATTGCCATGCAAATGATGCATTAGAGCTATAAGTGTATGAAAGCTCAATTGAAGCTAAGTGGGGTGTGCATCCAACTTGCTTGCTCATGAAGACCTCGGGCATTTGAGAACGCCCGTCATTGGAATATACAAGCCAAGTTTTTAATAATGAAAAATAATTCCCACTAGCATATGAAAATGACATAACATGAGACTCTCTTTATGAAGACCAATGTGCCACTTTGAGGCACAAGTGTGGTAAAGGATAGTAGAAAAGTCCCTTCTCTCCTTTTATCTCATTTTTTATTATTATGGTGGGCTCATTTGGCCTCCCCCATTTTTATTTCCTCACTTGGACAATGCTCTAATAATGATGATCACCACACTTCTATTTACTTACAACTCAATATGAAAAATCAATATAAAGAACTATGAAACAATATGACTCAATATGAATGCCTCTGGTAGTGTACCAGGATGTGCAATGATCTAGCGTGACACGTATCAAAAAATGATGAACGGTGGCTTTGCCACAAATACTGTGTCAGCTCTATATGATCTCCCAAAGCAATATGACGATGAATGAACTAGTCATATGATGTAACGGTGGAATTTGCATGGCAATATATCTCGGAATGGCTATGAAAATGTCACAATAGGTAGGTATGGTGGCTGTTTTGAGGAAGATATAAGACTATTATTCTTGACAAATGCAAAATACTAATATGCTACATGATGGTTTTGATTATTACTCATCGAATACCTATTATGTGCTACATGATTTCTCTTTTATGTGCTACATGAGGTTTTGATTATCACTCATTGAATACCTATTATTCTTGAACTAGTCTTGTGACCCATGCAAATTACCGTCACTATTTATTAACTCTCAAACAAATATAAGTGAAGAACGAGACTGCTATTATTTCTACAAAATCTATACGCCACCGTAAACCTGGGCATATGTCGGGCCGGGTTTTGAAAAGCCCGACTTCCAAATTATAGGCCCGAGCCCGGCCCGAAGCCCAAAAATTCACCAATATCTAAGCCCAAGCCCGACCCGACACAAAGCCTGAAAGCCCAAAGCCCGGCCCGAGGCCCGACAAACTGAAGAAATTTGACTGCATTCATCTTCTAATTGGAAACATAATGAGTTGTCGAGACCAAAAGCTCAAAATTATAAGTACAAATCTAGCAGCAAAATATCCATACATGGTATATCTAAGAATTTGTGCACGCCTACAATCCACACGTCAATCACTTTCACAAGGAAAAAATGTTATACAACATACAATATAGACAAGCAGTCACGAATAGTCAAACATCACATATGCATCTCAGTTATCATACACTCAAATCACGAACTGTACATGGAGTCATGGACCAGAGGCAATACACTTGTGTTGATCCAGCAACGATGGATGGCTTTGGACGGAGGAAAACATCCAGCGGACACCGCCGCAGCTAGTGGGCACCGACAGAGCGGAGAGCGTTGTGGGATTGGATGCGACCAGCTCCTAGACGTGAAGGACCAGCGGGGCGGCGCCAGTCTTGAGGTTGGAGGTGACCAACTCCTGGATGTGAACCAGCGTGGCGGCGCCGGTGCAGCTCCGGGACGCGGATAACGAGCGCGGCGGCACCGGTCCAGCTGTTGGACGCGGACGGCGAGCTTAGCGGCGCCAGATCAGATCCTGGACTCGGAGGATGAGCGGGCGACGCCGGTCCAACCGCTGGACGTTGACGACGAACGGGACTCATTTTTTCCAGGGAGGAGGATATGCATAGCAGCGACAACCTGATCTCTTGGATGTGGAGACGGTGGGGAGGCAACCGCCGCCGGGGTGAGGGTGGGGCAGAGAGTGGGAGGGGTGAAATGAGAAGGCTAGGGTTAGAAAATGAGGAGACGGGGGTTTTGTTCGGACGTGGGGAGCATAAACGTAGTCGCTGGGTCTCTCAAAACTAGGCCTTTGTGTCACTATTCCTGTGCCCCGGGTCGGGCCGGGCTTACTTCGGGCCGAAAATTGAAGCCCGAGCCCGACCCGATTTTCTGTCCGGGCTGCATATTCAGGCCCGAACCCAGGCCGTCCCGGCCCGGGATTTTTGGGCCAGGTTCAGGCCTGGCTGCCCATGCCCATGTTTATGCCACCGTGCTCAAAAAGATATAAGTGAAGTACTAGAGCAATTGCTAAGCTCAAAACATATAAGTGAAGCACATAGATTATTCTAACAAATTGTGATGAAGGCGTGTCTCTCTCGAATAGGTGTGTCCAGCAAATGGTGGTTGTGGAAAACTAAAAATAAAATCAAACAAAAGAAACGACGCTCCAAGCAAAACTCATATCATGTGACAAATAAAAATATAGCTCCAAGTGACATACCGATGGATTGAGACGAAAGAGGGGATGCCTTCCGGGGCATCCCCAAGCTTAGACGCTTGAGTCTTCCTAGAATATTACCTTGGGGGTGCTTTGGGCATCCCCAAGCTTAGGCTCTTGCTGCTCCTTATTCCTTCGTCCAGCGTGATAACACCCAAAACTTGAAAACTTCAATCACACAAAACTTAACAAAACTTCGTGAGATCCATTAGTATAAGCAACGTATCAAATACTTTAGGTACTGTTATAAATTGATTCATATTTCATTATTGCATAATAGGTACTTTATTCTAACTCCTCCATGGCTCATACCCCCCGATATAATCCATAGCATCATCAAAACAAGCAAACTATGCAAGCAAAAACAAAATATGTCTAAAACAGAACAGTATGTAAAGATCTGTAGAGAACCTATACTTCTGTAACTCTAAACATTCTGAAAATTTATGAAAACCTGAATAATTTGTATATCAATACTATGTAAAAATTCAGATCAAAAATACGTTCCAGTAAAACCATATAAATTCTTCACTGGACGCTAAAGTTTCTGTTTTCGCACCGTATCAATTCTACTCATCTCATGAGTCATCCCAAAGGCTTTACTTGGCACTGAAAGCACATTTGCTCCTTTGGTGGTTTTGGTAATTAATAACAACATATATCTCATTGGACTAATGTTTCCACTAAGTATATTTCAGGAAAAGTTCAATGATGGGATGGCAAAAGGATTGTGGAGAGACCCCTAGATGCAAGAAATAGGATTGGCAAAGCTTCAAGCAAGAAGACTCTACATTTTACTTTGTGAGAAATCACTTTGAGTCTATAGGAAAGCCAATACTATTAAAAGGGGCTGAGGTATTGATGGTCAACAAAATGCTCCACGTGCACAAGTGATAGTCACCAAAAACACCCACAAGCTCTTCCACAAAAGTCTGTCAAAAGCCTATCATGCAAAATCGGTGCCACCAAGTTTTCCCACTCGGCCCTACCAATTTTCATCTCAGACAGATCCCAGCCAAACCCTAAGTTTTTGGTACAACCGATTCTGCATCGGTGCCACCGAGTTTCAGTTGCCAACTTTCTGTTGCCCCTTTTCTTAAATTTGGAATTTCCGAGTTTTTTGGATCGGCGCCACCGAGTTTGCAATCTGACCGTTGGTCACCTTTGTCGGTACTGCCGAGAACTATATATCGGTCTCACCGAGATTCAAAAGTTGCTACCTTTTGAGCAACTCGGTACCATCGAGTTTTATACTTCGGTGTCACCGAGTTGGTCAGTAAAGGTGTAATGGTTGGATTTTTGGAGATGCCTATATATACACCTCCACCACCACTCACTCGACAGAGAAGCACTCAGAATAGTTCCCCACTTACCCCATCTGATTTTCTGAGAGAGAGCCACCTACTCATGTGTTGAGATCAAGCCATTCCACTCCAACCATATGAATCTTTATTTCTAGCCTCCCCAAGTTGCTTTCCACCCAATCAATCTCTTCACCAAAGCCAAATCTGTGAGAGAATGATTGAGTGTTGAGGAGTCTATCATCTTGAAGCACAAGAGCAAGGAGTTCATCATCATTATTGAGCCTATTACCTTTTGGAGGGTGATGCCTCCTAGATTGGTTAGGTGTCGCTTGGGAGCCTCGTACTTCGTGTTGTGGAGTTGAACCAAGAAGTTTGTACGGGCAAGGAGATCGCCTACTTCGTGAAGATCTACCCATAGTGAGGCTAGTCCTTCGTGGACGGAAGCCGTTATGGAATATTCAAGGTTGCTACTTGGTGGACCCTTATGGGTGGAGCCCTTCGTGGAGTCTCGCGACCGTTACCCTCCGTGGGTTGAAGACTCCATAAACGTGGACGTACGGTAGCACCACCTATCAGAACCACGGGAAAAATCTTCGTGTCTCCAAATTGCGTTTGATCTCCCTCCCTATCCTCTATTACATATGCTTGCCTTTACTTTCCGCTGCTATACTCTTAGACATGCATGTGTAGGGTGTGCTTGACTTTCTATCATTGCTAAAATCTGCCAACACTTAAAATTGGGAAAAGGTAGAAATTTTATTTTGTCAAGTAGTCTAATCACCCCCCTCTAGACATACTTTCGATCCTACAAGTGGTATCAGAGCTTTGGTCTCCATTGCATTGGTTTCACAACCTAGGAGAGTATGGCGTCTAGCGAGGGAAATTATCACCGTAGAGGTCCATACTTTGATGGTACAAATTTTGCTAGTTGGAAGCACAAAATGAAAATGCATATTCTTGCTCATAACCCCGCCGTTTGGGCTGTTGTTCTTGTTGGCTTGCAAGGTGAATTCTTTGGTGATGGAAAAGAACCGGATCGTGAAGCGACCGCGGAAGAATTGAAGATGTTGCAATACAATGCTCAAGCATGCGACATTCTTTTCAACTGCCTATGCCCCGAAAAATTCAACAAAATCAGTCGTCTTGAGAATGCCAAGGAAATATGGGACACTTTGGTTGATATGCACGAAGGTACCGAATTTGTGAGAGAATCCAAGTTGGATGTTCTTCAAAGTTAGCTTGACAAGTTCAGGATGAAGGATGGTGAAGGAGTCGCGGAAATGTACTCTAGGCTTGCTCTCATCACAAATGAGATTGTCGGCTTAGGAAGCGATGAGATGACTGACAAATTCATCATCAACAAGATACTTAGAGCTTTGGATGAGAGATACGACACCGTGTGCACAATGATCCAAATGATGCCCAACTACAAAGATCTCAAGCCTACGAAAGTCATTAGAAGGATTGTTGCTCATGAGATGACACTCAAAGACAAAGAAGAGCTTCACAACAAGTCTAGCAGTGCTTACAAAGCCACAAGTGATGCTCCCGCAACTTCAAGCGACAACCTTGTCACCAATGAAGAGATATGCCTCATGGTCAAGAAATTCAACAAGTTCTACAAGAATAGAGGCAAAGATCAAAGTTCCAACTCAAGATATGAAGAGAAGCGTTCGTCAAGTCGTAACCGAAACTGCTACAATTGTGGGAAGTGTCGGTGTCAAAACCGGCAGATCTCGGGTAGGGGGTCCCGAGCTGTGAGATTAGAATCGATGGTAATAGGAGATGAAGGGGACAGTGTTTTACCCAGGTTCGGGCCCTCCTATGGAGGTAATACCCTTCGTCCTGCTTGATTATATTGATGGTATATGGGTTACAGAGTTGATCTACCTCGAGATCGTATAACTAAAACCCTAGATGAGTTCTCTCGGCCTACAACCTAAAACCCTCCGGCTTATATAGACGCCGAGGGTACCTAGGGTTTACACATAGTCGGTTGCACATTAAAGGGAAAAACATGCCTATCTACTGTCGACAACTTGGAGGACACGCCATGGCTCCTTGAAACTTCCACCTTGGCGACGGGGCCCCTGATCACCTAATGCTCATCCAGTGGCCCACATAGTCTGGCCTATGAGAAACAGGTCGGCTATCCGAGGACCCCTTAAACCAGGACTCCCTCAGTAGCCCCCGGACTAGCCTCCAACGCCGAGGTATATCCGGTTAATCTTGTACATCGAAGTCGTCGGCTTGCGAGGCGAGTCCCTCCATCCTTTCTTGTTCGGCAACCATCCTATCATCGGTGAAATCCCAAACGTCACGGGATTGCTGGGTCCATAGTAATAGCGCTTCTTGATCTTCGCGCGTCGTGGGGAGACGAGCGGTTCAGTAGCTTTTTACAAAACTACCCCTCCCACCAAAGAGGCACCACCCATTTAAACAAACTGAATCGTGGACCAAGCCACATCTTCTTCTCCCCCATCAGAAAAAGCCTTCAGCGAAAGGTATTCACCAAAAATGGCGAGTGCCCCCAGTTCCTCCTCGCATCCTTACGGATCCCATCCCGGGGACTGGACAAGCTGCTCTGTGTCCCTCCTTCGACTACGGGACCTCGAGACCCAAGGGTACCTTCCCTCCTCGGATCTGGCAGCCGTCCGCGCCGGTCTGTCTTCATTCAACGGCGAGGCCCTCGCGGAGAATTTCCCCAATCCTCAAAAAAGGGGAGCGTATATGTCTCGTGCCCTTTCTCCTGCGGGGTCTCGGGTTTCCCATTCATCCGTTCCTGAGAGGGTTACTGGTGTTTTATGGAATCCAGCTCCACCACCTCACCCCAGGGTCTATTCTGCACATCTCGGGCTTCGTCGCCCTTTGCGAGATGTTCCTGGGCTGCGAGGCACACTTCGATTTGTGGAGGAAGTACTTCTGCCTCGTTCCTCGCACTCGAGACAAGAAAATTTTTGAGGTCGGCGGAGCCGAAGTATGCCGCATAGCGGGGACGGGATATCCCGTGGGGACGCCGAAGGAGTCCGAAGTATGGACTTCGGAATGGTTTTATATCGAAGACGTCCCTCTGTTCGATCCAACTCGGAGGGGTCTGCCTGAATACTCTGACGCCCCTTTGAAGAAAAGGTACAACTGGCGCCCGAAGAGCCTATCCCAAGAGGACAGCGTTGAGGTGCAGCGCTTAGCAGCCCGCGTGAGGGTACTAGCCCATCACAAGCTGACCATGATAGACGTCATGGCCGCCGCCATCACCCGGTGCGTCCAACCTCTTAAACAGAGGATACACCCCTTGTGGTGTTACAACGGGACAAGCGACACCACTCGCTCCCGAAGACAGGGCCCTACCGATCAAACAACATTAGCCGCCGCACTTGCTGACCTGTACAAAGGGGAGCAAGAGGATTTTATTCGGCGGTCGACAAAGGAGGGATACTCGAGTCACAATCCCATCAAATGGGTAAGCCTTTCTACCCTGTGACCACAGTTCGGTTTCTCAATTTGTCCCTTTTTGACCAAAGCCTTCAACCTTATGTGAATAGGAATGGAGGAGCTTTATCGAGACAGTTAACTGTCCGGCCCCTCAACCCGAGGACTATTCCCGTGATGATGATCCGGGCTTCCATGACCCGGATCTGTCAATCGAGCTCGAAGACGGGGTTTTCTACCAGGAGGGCCTTGACGGCTCCAAGGTGGCTATCATAGCCGATTACCCTGGATCCCTCCCTTCCACTGCGACAAGCAAGAAGAAGAAAAACTCGTCCCGCAAAAGGCAAGTATCCTCCACAGACCCAAACATGCCGGCACCTACCCCCAAGCGACGTAGATCCGCGCGACATACATCGGCAGCGGCGGCAGTGCCTGGGTCGGAAAGCAACAGGAATCCGATAAATGAGCCGGTCGTGGGGGCGAGCCCGCCTACGAGTTCATCCCAAAGGTATTTCGCTCGACCGTTTGATTTAGTATTATGATTGATAAAGCCTCACAAGAGACCCCTTTGTCAAAATATTCAGACAAAGAGTTCGGCCGTCCCCTGCCGAGGACGTCGCCAGGATGTCCGGCGATGCTCAAGATTCCAGGTCTTCCGCTCATGCTGAACCTACTATGGGGGTTCCCACCGTCAATCCAGCCCCAGCCGATTCTGGTGACGCCATATCCGTCACCAAATCCGAGGTTGGAAGCGCTATGCATCATCGGCGGCGACGAGAAGCCCTGCGTCACCCAGTCTTCTCCGAGCAAGAGTTCAGCACTCTACGCACGGCGGACGCGCACATCGGTGCAGCCCGAGCTGGGTTCGGGGAGGCCATAAAATTGATATCGTCCAGCCTGCAGGTGAGTAATCGGTTATTAGAATCCGAACACTCGTGTGAACCCATTAGCCCCCGAGCATTAAGTTGGTCGGAACGACCGAATTAAGGATCCTTGTATTGTTTCACTGCTAATGTAGGCCTCGAAGCAACAGAACGAGCAGCTGGCCAAGGAACTGGAAGCCAGCCGAACACGGGTAGAATCTGTAAAGGCCGAATTGGAGCAAGTGAAGAGCTTTACTCGGGAGGCACATGGTGAGTATATCTGTTCTACTGATTTTAGTATATTCCCATGCTTACGCGAGGGTACTATGTAGCAGCTGAATCAATAGGGCAATTACAAAGAGATTTGTATGTAGCCCGAGAATCTCAGCGATATGCCGAGTCCCAGTAGGACGCTGGCTGTCGTGTTTTGCAACGACACCTTGAAGAGAAGAACCGCCTTAAGGAGGAGAACAAACAGCAGGCCGAAGAAATTGAGAGCTTAAAGACTCAATTGGCCCAGGCCCAAGGAGAGAACCAGAAATTACAAAGGGGCATGTTTGGTAAGTGTGATTCTAACATCAGAAGTTTTTTCTTATGAATGAAGCATAAGACGCATGCCGTGACTCATGTACAGGTCTCCTGACTGGGCGACCCGAAGAAGAGATCGGATCCTACCAGGGAAGCCTTCTAAAAGAGCTATCCGCCCTTCATGAGCGGGCTCGGAAGGCCATGAAGAACATGGTGAAGGCATTGTGGCCCGCCGAGCAACCTCCGGAGGGGATGACCGAACTAGTCGATCGCTTCAAGGGAGCCCGAAGTAGGTTCGAGCTGTGGAAGACATCGGCTTGTCGAGAGGGAGCACGAGAGGCGTGGGCGATGATCAAGACCCGCTATACCGGACTTAACCCCGAGCGTATGGCTCAGGTTGGGCCAGTAGGGTCGGATGGACAAGAAGTACCGCTCCACCTGGTATACGACCAAGTGATGCCTGCCGCCCGTTTGTCACAAGAAGGTTGCTCCCTGGACACCATAATCGAGCTGCGTTCCATGGGTTTGGTTCAAGGCGGTTGTCCGGCGGGTTCCGAAGACGGTAAGCCCCTCCTGCGAGTACTTCGTCAATTATGAAGGGGCCTTCCCATTTGGGCTTGAGTTTATGCTTCTGCTTCTCCGGGAGCCGTAGGACGAGTTCGCCCACGTTGTATGCTTGTGCCCTGACCTCCCTGCTCTGGTAACGTCGGGCCTGCTGTTGATAAAAGGTAGAACGGGCCCGAGCTATGTCGCGTTCCTCTTACAAGGCGTCCAAGTCGTCTTGCCGATCTAACTCGGCCTCCTTTTCTTCATACATGCGCACCCTTGGTGCGTCGTGAATAATATCACAAGGAAGGATCGCTTCTGCCCCATAGACCATGAAAAACGGTGTGTATCCCGTTGATCTATTCGGGGTGGTGCGCACGCCCCATAGAACGGAGTCGAGCTCCTCAACCCAATGACAGTCGGACTCTTGAAGAGACCGGACCAAACGTGGCTTAATGCCGCTCATAATGAGGCTGTTTGCTTGTTCGACTTGTCCATTGGTCTGCGGGTGATAAACCGAAGCGTAATCGAGCTTGATGCCCATCTTTGCGCACCAGTCTTTGACCTCTTGGGCCGTGAAATTGGATCCGTTGTCAGTTATTATACTGTGCGGGACACCGTAACGGTGTACCACGCCGGATATAAAGTCGATTACTGGTCCGGACTTGGCTGATTTGACAGGTTTTGCCTCTATCCATTTGGTGAACTTGTCAACCATGACCAGTAAGTATTTATTCTTCTTGGTCCCCCCTTTAAGTGGTCCGACCATATCCAGCCCCCAGACCGCGAAGGGCCAGGTAATCGGAATAGTTCGAAGAGCTGTTGGGGGCATGTGACTTTGATTTGCAAAAAGTTGACATCCCACGCAATATTTGACAAGTGACTGGGCGTCGGCCCGAGCTGTGGGCCAGAAAAAACCAGCCCGGAAGGCCTTGCTTACTAAGGCTCTTGCTGCGGCGTGATGACCACCCATCCCTGCGTGGACTTCGGCTAAAAGCTGCTGCCCTTCTTCCTCAGATATGCACCACTGTAATATCCCGGTGGTGCTCTTCTTGTATAACTCACCCTCGTGTACCTTGTAGGCTTTGGAGTGCCGAACTATGCGCCGTGCCTCCGTTTGATCGTCGGGGAGTTCTTTGCGAAGAAGGTAGGCGAGGAAGGGCTCGGTCCATGGCGCGATTACTGCCATGACCTCGTGAGCCGAGGGCATTTCGTCCATTACGGAGCCACCGATGACTTGATCGTCTGGTTCATTTATAGGGGGAACAACCTCATCTGCACTGGTTAGATCGGCGCCCTTATGATCGTCCTGCCAAACCACGGATGGCTTAAAGAGCCATTCCAGGAAAGTGTTTTGTGGGACAGGGTCGCGTTTGGCCCCCATGCGAGCCAGTATGTCAGCAGCTTGGTTGTCATCTCTAGCGACGTGGTGAAATTCCAGCCCCTCGAACCGTGCGGATATCTTGAGGACAGCGTTTCTGTATGCCACCATCTTCGGATTTTTGGCATCAAATTCGCCGTTGATTTGGGAGATGGCCAGGTTGGAGTCTCCCCGTACCTCTAGCCGGCGTATGCCCATTGATGCAGCCATCCGAAGACCGTGCAGAAGGGCTTTGTATTCGGCTGCATTGTTGGAGTCGGCATACATGATCTGCAACACGTATCGAACGTTGTCGCCTGTGGGGGATGTGAGAACAACTCCAGCCCCCAGTCCGGCCAAAGTTTTGGATCCATCGAAGTACATCGTCCAATGGGAGTATGTACTATATTCCCTAGGGAGCTCGGCCTCTGTCCATTCGGCGAGAAAATCTGCTAGCACCTGAGACTTAATAGCTCGTCGTGGTTTGTAGATAATTTCAAAAGGAAGGAGCTCAATGGCCCATTTAGCTATGCGGCCGGTGGCGTCCCTGTTGTTGATTATATCGTTCAGGGGTACTTCGGATGCCACCATGACCGAACACTCTTGGAAGTAGTGTCTTAGTTTCTGTGATGCCATGAATACTGTATAGGCTATCTTCTGGTAGTGCGGGTATCTGGACTTGCATTGTGTTAGTACTTATGACACGTAATATACCGGTTTCTGTATCCAGAATTTGTGCCTCTCCTCCTCTCGTTCGACGACGAGCACTGCGCTAACGACTTGGTTGGTGGCCGATATGTATAACAACATGGGCTCACCCGCGCATGGTGCTGTGAGTATGGGGTTACTTGCCAGGAGTGTCTTAATTTCTTCTAACGCAGCCTTTGCTTCATCGGTCCATTCAAAATTCTTGGTCCGTTTCAACAATTTGTAGAGCGGTAAAGCCTTTTCACCGAGGCGGGAGATAAAGCGACTTAACGCCGCCACGCAACCAGCCAACCTTTGGACATGCTTAAGCTCCGTGGGAACTGCAAGTTCTGATAAGGCACGGATCTTGGCCAGATTCGCTTCTATTCCTCTATGGGAAACGATGAATCCGAGTAGTTTACCAGCGGGAACTCCGAATACACACTTCTCCGGATTGAGTCGTATATCGTACTCGCGTAGGCTGGCAAAGGTTTGCCTTAGGTCGTTGATCAAATGGCTGACGTGTTTGGTTTCTATTACCACGTCGTCCACGTATGCCTCGACTGTTTTACCGACTTGTTTTGAGAGACAAGTCTGGATCATGCGCTGGTACGTAGCCCCAGCGTTTTTAGCCCGAAGGGCATCGTGTTAAAGCAGAATGGCCCGTAAGGGGTGATGAATGCGGTTGCCGCCTGATCGGATTCCTTCATTTTAATCTGATGGTATCCGGAATAACCATCGAGGAAACACAACGAGTCGTGTCCGGCTGTGGCGTCAATAATCTAGTCTATGAGTGGTAGGGGGGAAGGGTCCTTAGGCCAGGCCTTGTTGAGGTTTTTAAAGTCGACGCATAGCCGCCAGGATTTATCTTTCTTTGGTACCATAACCAGGTTTGCCAACCATTCGGGGTGCTTAATGTCCCGAATGAATCCGGCCTCTAGCAATTTAGCTAATTCTTCACCCATAGCTTGTCGTTTGGGCTCGTAAAAGCGGCGCAGAGTCTGCTTGACGGGCTTAAAGCCTGCGATGATGTTCAGACTATGTTCTGCCAGCCGCCGTGGGATGCCGGGCATATCAGAAGGATGCCAGGCGAAGATGTCCCAGTTTTCTCGTAAGAATGCTCGCAGCGCTTCGTCCACTATGGGATCGAGCTGAGCTCCGATGGACGCTGTCTTGTTGGGGTCCGTCGGGTGCACCTGAAATTTAACGATTTCCTTTGCCGGTTTAAAGGACGTGGGTTTGGGCCTCTTGCTGAGGATCACATCGTCCTTGTCTACTGTTGACCGAAGTGCGGTCAGCTCTTCTGCAGCAAAGGACTCAGCTAAAGCCTCGAGGGCAAGCGCTGCTGTTTTGTTTTCGGCCCATAGGGCTATATTCGGATCACTGGCAGTTGTGATCACTCCGTTTGGTCCTGGCACCTTAAGTTTCATATACCCATAATGTGGTATAGCCTGGAATTTTGTGAAGGCGTCACGTCCCAACAGAGCGTGGTAGCCGCTGGGGAAGGGCACGATGTGGAAGAGGAGTTCTTCGGAACGGTAGTTGTTGGGCGTGCCGAACACTACGTCCAGGACGATGCGTCCTGAACAGCGCGCCTCTTTCCCCGGGATGATTCCCCGGAAAGTTGTGTTGCTATGCTCGATGCGAGATCGGTCGAACTGCATTTTTTCTAGGGTATCTTCGTAGATCAGGTTTAAACCACTGCCGCCGTCCATTAACACCTTGTGTAACCTAAAGCCATCTATGATGGGATTCAGGACTAGTGCGGCTGGTGAATGACCGAGAAGAATGGCTGGTCGGTCAGTATCTCCGAAGGTGATGGGTATGTCTGCCCATGCACTTGTTGCTGCCACGTGATATACCTGCTCGAGTTCTTTAAGGGCTCTTTTCCTCCTGTTCCTTGAGGGGAACGTTTCGTAGATCGTCAGGACTTCGGTGTTGTATTCTGGTGGCGATGTGGAGCGCTTGTTTGGTGGTGGTGCCTCAAGGATGGCTTCACCGCTCTTTGCGATTTGCCTGACGACCCAGCAAGTTCTAAGGCTGTGGGTCGGAGCTGTGTTCAACAATAGGGAGTGTATAGGGCAAGGTTTATCCAGTAGTCCATCAAGGACGGTACTGACCCCTGAAAGGGGCCTGTTTCTCTTTTTGGCGGGCTCAAGTGTGGATGGACGCTTCGGAGGTATCCTCTTTGGCCGATCTCCTCTAGGGTGTTCGGTAAAGGTTGGTTCCGAAAACAGCCGCTCGGCTTGCCAAGCACTTTCCATGGCACAATACTTCTGTACCAAAACTGACAGCTCGGCGAAGTCACGAATGTGCCGCCGTGCCAGGGCGTTGAGAATCCCTTTGTCGTGGCAGTTGCGAATGAAGGTGGCCATGATCTCTTGATCACTGAGGCCCCGTACTTTGTTTTTAGCAAGGAGAAGTCTGGCCCAGTAATGGTGAACTGACTCTCCTGATAACTGCTTAACGTCCCGTAGTCCGAAGACTTGGGCTTTGCTGCGATGCTTGAGTGATCGGCTTGGGAGGTGGGCGGGAATTTTTTTGTCTCCGTGCCATGGTGAGAGTTCGGAATCACGGGCTCCGAACTATGTGATAGATCAGGGACCGATACCGGTCTGTTTCCTGAGCGAACTCCAGAGTCTGGGCTGCAGGCGAGGTCTCGGTGATCGGAGACTGGGGTATAAACCGTTTTTAATTCCGGTCGCTGGGGGGACGAGCCCCCGGCCGGACACTCGACGGTGGCGACAAGGTGGGTGACCGTGGGGATGTGAATCTCCCTATCGTCGGGTCTAAACCCGAGCCGGTCATAGACCGGGATCTGGTCATCGGCCATACGCATGGTCTCCATCCGATCAAATAACTCGTTGAGAAACGAGGCGATGGTAGGATGCGTGTCGCTGAAGCGAGTGGGGTCGGTATGCGGCGTCGCGGTTCCGGAGTCGCGTGAGAGCGGTCCCGGATTCTGTTCAACCATGGTAGATCCGGTCACAACGACCGGATTGGGCGGCCCAGACGGCTCGGGGATAACAACCTCATCATCGGAGTTGGGGCCCGATGTCTTCAGCGTCGAGGCGTCGGGATCTCCGGGCTCTTCCGTAGGTGTCAAGGGTTCCACCAAGACGAGTTCTCCCCGTGAATCAGCGACGAACTCTAGGGTTCCGAACCTGATTCCTTGATCGGGGGAAAAGTTTCCGATCTGGCATGAGTGGCCGATCGGGTAAGCGTGCGACAAGATGTCGCCGCTTGCGAGGATCTGATCCGTGGCGAGAGCCCCCTGGGTACAGATCTCGCTGCTTGTGACAAGGCGAGCCATCGATTCCTTCTGGCGATCACAGCGGAACTCTCAATGAAAGCACCAATGTCGGTGTCAAAACCGGCGGATCTCGGGTAGGGGGTCCCGAGCTGTGAGATTAGAATCGATGGTAACAGGAGACGAAGGGGACAGTGTTTTACCCAGGTTCGGGCCCTCCTATGGAGGTAATACCCTACGTCCTGCTTGATTATATTGATGGTATAAGGGTTACAGAGTTGATCTACCTCGAGATCGTATAACTAAAACCCTAGATGAGTTCTCTCGGCCTACAACCTAAAACCCTCCGGCTTATATAGACGCCGAGGGTACCTAGGGTTTACACATAGTCGGTTGCACATTAAAGGGAAAAAACATGCCTATCTACTGTCGACAACTTGGAGGACACGCCATGGCTCCTTGAAACTTCCACCTTGGCGACGGGGCCCCTGATCACCTAATGCTCGTCCAGTGGCCCACATAGTCCGGCCTATGAGAAACAGGTCGGCTATCCGAGGACCCCTTAAACCAGGACTCCCTCAGGAAGCCCGGACACTACTCCAATGAGTGCACGGCTCCCTACAAACGAAGAGAAGAGTCACCTAGAAGACGAAGCTCAAGAGATAAATCACCTCGAAGAGAGAGAAGGAGTAGAGATGACCGTTATGAACGAAGACCCTCAAGGAGAAGTAGGGACTCGGAGAAGAAGGGCAAGTACACCAAGAGCTACTCAATAAGAATACATCAAGCTCACGTTGGTGAATGGGTTTCCGGCTCCGAATCCGACAACCACTCCGAGAGAAGCTATCACTCCAACTCCGACTATAGTCAAGATGAAGGTGTTGCCGGACTTGCACTAGTGACTACCGACTCCTATGACATATTTGATTCACCAAATGAAGGAAGTGGAAGTTGCTTCATGGCTAAAGGCCCCAACGTATCACACCCCAAGTATCTTGATTTCAATAGTGATGAGGATGATTTACTTGGAGATGATGACTTGCTCTTTGATAAAACTAGTGATATTAGTCAAAATGAACTTGATAATATTCATGTTAGTCAAGATAAGTCGTGTGATGATGATAAGATGGAAATAGAGCGACTAACTATAGAATTAAACACTCTTAAGTTAGCCCATGAATCTACTCTAGAAGATCATAGAGAGCTTGTAAAGACTCATGAGAAGCTACACTTCGAGAAGCTCACCTTGGAGCAAGAACATGAGTTTCTTAAAGCTATCAATGACGATCTTCGAAAGAAGACTTCATCTTATCTAGCCAAACGATTACTCTTGTCTACATTTATGCCACAAGTTAAACGCTAGACAAACAAGTAACAAAGGCAAGAAAGGTTCTTCATCTAGTAGCAACAATAAAAATGCTAAATCTAATGATGTTGCTTCTAGTAGTTCTATTGATTCCACTAATGATGATTCTCTTAGCCAAGTTACACTTGAGCAAGAAAACGATTTATTGAAAGGAATTATAGAGAAAGGTATCTACAAAAGTCTTGCCGGATGTAAGAAATTTGAGGATATTGTACGCAAGCACGGAGGATACCGGAAGAACCATGGCATTGGATACTTCAACGCCAATGGAGTTGAATGGGAAGAAGGTCAATACCCCAAGCCAAAGTTTGTTCCTCAAAAGGAGAAGTATGAACATACTCTCCCCAAGGGAACAAAAGCTCAAGATGACCTTCCATCACAAGACCACAAGCTCAAGGGCAAGGACAAGCTTCAAGAGGAGATTGACTCATATGAAGATGAATCTCAAGCTTTGGTCAAGTGGGTTCCCAAGGCTTCTACAAGCTCAACTTCTACAAGTGCCAGTTCAACACCAAGGATTCCCATCAAGTTGATGTGGGTCCCCAAGAAGAAGAACTAGAGAAGTTCTTGAGGGTTGACTCTGCCAATGAAATTCACTCATATTCATTGTTGGCAAGAACTAGTTGCAATCAACATCAACTGTATGCAATAGTTCAAAGAGTCACATATTCCCTCAAAGGTAAGCAAGGGACAAGGTAATAAATGAGTCCATGGACATCATCTTATATGCTTTGCACTCCATTTCCGTAGATATCCTTGTATTTGTCTCTTGTATGTTGGGACTAACCCATGTAGGTGAGATGAGTAAGAAACAACAAGGATGCTCCCAACTCATGGTGATCTTCATCAACTTTGAGCATCCATCACTATTTCACCTACATGAAGTCTTCATCGACAAAACCCAAGGTTAGTTTATCCCTCTCAAGGGGGGATGTCACATCAAGGGGGAGCTTTACTCTAAGACTTGAGTTAAAGAATCACTTAAGAATGTGACAACATTAAATGCTTTATGAAAAAGTGGTAACCCCACTTGTGCTTAAACGATGAGTATGACCTATGATCAAGTATTCTTACTTGGCTCCTAAGTCAATATACTCATATATAGATGACTCCATCATCGCCAAAGTGCTTGGTAGATACTAGAGTGGTTTTGCATGTTTGCCATGATTTCATTGGACATCTTATTGTGTGAGCATGCAGGTTTGCATATCCTTTATCATTCGAGGACATCCAATTGTTGCTATTTGGACTTTGTTTTCTCTTTTGCCAATTGGATGGACAAGAATGCCTAGGACCCCTCTCTAGCTATCTATGCTTTCTCATCTCAAGTTCTATTCATGCTACATCACAAAACTTGAACAAGCACTTCTCGATCCCTCTATGTGAGATGCACTCGGAGTTCCGTATCGACAAGGGCTGCATTCCAAAACCTCCTGACGTGCTTGGACTGCGTCGGTATTTCCCCAAAGAGGAAGGGATGATGCAGCACAGCGGCGGTAAGTATTTCCCTCAGTTTATGAAACCAAGGTTATCGAACCAGTAGGAGGATCACCACCACCCAATAAGCAGCACCTGCACACAAACAACAAATACTTGCAACCTGACGCGAAAGAGAGTTTGTCAATCTCTCTACGGTAAATACATAGATTAGGTAGTGATAGATAGGAGAGATAGATCTCTCAAGAACACAAATAAAAAGAGTAAATATGCAGCAATATGTTTTTGGGTTTTTGGTTTTGTAGATCTAAAAACAAAGATTGCAAAAAACGTAGATCGGAAAGCAATATGATAGAAAAGTAGACCCGGGGGCCGTAGGGTTCACTAGTGGCTTCTCTCATGAGTATAGCGCACGGTGGGTGAACAAATTACTGTTGGGCAATTGATAGAAAATTGAATAGTCATGACGATATCCAAGGCAATGATCATTATATAGGCATCACGTCCAAGATAGATAGACCGACTCATGCCTGCATCTACCTCTATTACTCCACACATCGACCGCTATCCAGCATGCATCTAGTGTATTAAGTTCATGGAAAAACGGAGTAATGCAATAAGAATGATGACATGATGTAGACAAGATATATTCATGTAGGAATAGACCCCATCTTGTTATCCTTAATAGCAACGATACATGCGTGTCTTGCTGCCCCTTCTGTCACTGGGAAAGAACACCGCAAGATCGAACCCATCACAAAGCACCTCTTCCCATGGCAAGAAAAATCGATCTAGTTGGCCTAACTAAACCAAAGATTCGAAGAAGAAATACGAGGCTATAAGTAATCATGCATATAAGAGATCAAAGAAGACTCAAATAATATTCATGGATAGAAACTGATCATGAACTCAAAATTCATCGGATCCCAACAAACACACCGCAAAAGTTTACATCAAATAGATCTCCAAGAGACCATTGTATTGAGAATCATAAGAGAGAGAGAGAGAGAGAGAGAGAGAGGAAGCCATCTAGATACTGCTTACGGACCCGTAGGTCTATGGTGGACTACTCACGCATCATCGGAGAGGCACCTATGAGGAAGATGAACCCCTCCGTGATGGTGTTTAGATTGGATCTCGCGATTCTGGAACTTGCAGCGGCTAGAATTGTGTTTCGTCGATTCCTCTAGGGTTTTTGGATTTTCTGGGAATTTATAGGCTTGATAGTCGGTTGAGGGGGTGCCCGAGGTGCCCATCCCCCACCAGGCCGCGCCAGGGGGCCTCTGGCGCGCCCTGGTGGAGGGTGGCCACCCTGGGCCCCCTCTTCTGGTGTTCTTTGGCCCATCTTCTTTCTTCTGGTCCATAAAAAATCCCCAAAAATCCCCGCAGCGTTTGGGCTCCGTTTGGTACTGATTTTCTGCGAAGTAAAAACAAGCAAAAACAGCAACTGACACTTTGGCACTATGTCAATAGGTTAGTCCCAAAAAATGATATAAAGTTGTAATAAAATGATGTTAAAACATCCAAGAATGATAATATAACAGCATGGAACACGCAAAAATTATAGATACGTTGGAGACGTATCACCTCCCTACAGTGTAACTCGGTGTGACCAACATGAAATTCTCGGCTCCACCGATTGCCTTAGGGTTGGCCTACTTTTACATCTCGGTACCACCGATACCATAATCTCGATTGCACCGAGTTTCCATGTCAACTGACAGCAGTGGAACTCGGTGTCACCGAAATTTTTGTATCGGTGACACCGACAATGAGGGGTATATATTCCGCGGACCCGACGCTTTGAAATCAAATCTTCAAGCGTCGTGTTCCCCTGCCCCTAACTGCCGAACCTGGACCCCTGGTCATTGATACGTCTCCAACGTATCTATAATTTTTTCTTGTTCCATGTTGTTATATTATTATTCTTGGATGTTTTACAATCATTTTATAACAACTTTATATCATTTTTTGGGACTAACCTATTGACATAGTGCCAAAGTGCCAGTTGCTGTTTTTGCTTGTTTTTTTACTTCGCAGAAAATCAATACCAAACGGAGTCCAATCGCGACGAAACTTTTTTGAGATTTTTTCTGGACCAGAAGACACCCAGTGGGCCAAAGAAGTGTCGGGGGAGTGGGCCGAGGAGACCACAACCCACCAGGGCGCGCCAGGGGGGCCCCGGCGCGCCCTGATGGGTTGTGCCCTCCTCGGGGCCCCTCTCCACCGCCTCTGATGCCTATAAATTCCCAAATATTCCAAAAACTCTACGGGAGTCGACAAAACACAATTCCAGCCGCCGCAAGTTCCAGAACCGCGAGATCCAATCTAAACAGCATCATGGAGGGGTTCATCTTCTTCATAGGTGCCTCTCGGATGACGCGTGAGTAGTCCACCATAGACCTACGTGTCCGTAGGCAGTAGCTAGATGGCTTCTTCTCTCTCTCTCTTATGATTCTCAATACAATGGTCTCTTGGAGATCTATTTGATGTAAACTATTGCGGTGTGTTTGTTGGCATCCAATGAATTTTGAGTTCATGATCAGTTTCTATCCATGAATATTATTTGAGTCTTCTTTGATCTCTTATATGCATGATTTCTTATAGCATCGTATTTATTCTTCGAATCTTTGGTTTAGTTAGGCCAACTAGATCGATTTTTCTTGCCATGGGAAGAGGTGCTTTGTGATGGGTTCGATCTTGCAGTGTTCTTTCCCAGTGACAGAAGGGGCAGCAAGACACGCATGTATCGCTGCTATTAAGGATAACAAGATTGGGTATATTCCTACATGAATAGATCTTGTCTACATCATGTCATCGTTCTTATTGCATTACTCCGTTTTTCCATGAACTTAATACACTAGATGCATGCTGGATAGCGGTCGATGTGTGGAGTAATAGAGGTAGATGCAGGCATGAGTCGGTCTATCTATCTTGGACGTGATGCCTATATAATGATAATCGCCTTGGATATCGTCATGACTATTCGATTTTCTATCAATTGCCCAACAGTAATTTGTTCACCCACCGTGCGCTATACTCATGATAGAAGCCACTAGTGAACCCTACGGCCCCCCGGGTCTACTTTTCTATCATATTGCTTTCTGATCTACGTTTTTTGCAATCTTTGTTTTCAGATCTACAAAACCAAAAACCCAAAAACAAATTGCTGCATATTTACTCTTTTTATTTGTGTATTTGAGAGATCTATCTCTCCTATCTATCACTACCTAATATATCTTATTACCGTAGAGAGATTGACAACCTCTCTTTCGCGTCGGGTTGCAAGTATTTGTTGTTTGTGTGCAGGTGCTGCTTATTGGGTGGTGGTGATCCTCCTACTGGTTCGATAACCTTGGTTTCATAACTGAGGGAAATACTTACCGTCGCTGTGCTGCATCATCCCTTCCTCTTTGGGGAAATACCGACGCAGTCTCAAGCCACGTCAAAGGAATTTCTAGCGCCGTTGCCGGGGAGGAAGCGGTCTCTTCCACTTGCCTATCGTAGGCGCCGAGGGGACTCCATCATCATCTACAAGGTTCCTAATCACAAATCTCATCTCCTTGCAATTACATTATTTGCCATTTGCCTCTTGTTTTCCTGTCCCCCAGTTCACCAATTTGCCATTTTATTCGCCCTCTCCTTCGTTTGCCTTTTTCTCGCCGGATCTCTTCCTTGCTTGCAATCTTGTTTGCGTAGTCACGATGACTCAAGAGAACACCAAGTTGTGTGATTTTTCCAATACTAATAACAATGATTTTATTAGTACGCCTATTGCTCCTCCCGCCACTAGTGCGGAGTCTTGTGATATTAATGCCGCTTTGTTGAATCTTGTCATGAAAGATCAATTTGCCGGTAATCCTAATGAGGATGTCGCGTCCTATCTAAACATGTTCGTAGAATTGTGTGATATGCAAAAGAAAAAATATGTGGACAATGATATTGTGAAGTTGAAACTATTTCCTTTTTCCTTGCGGGGTCGTGTAAAAATTTGGTTTTCCTCTTTGCCTCGCAATAGTATCGATTCTTGGAATAAGTGCAAGGATGCTTTTATTACTAAGTATTTTCCGCCCGCGAAAATTATATCCCTCGGGACGCAAATCATGAATTTTAAGCAACTTGAGCATGAACATGTTGCACAATCTTGGGAAAGAATGAAGTTGATGCTAAGAAATTGTCCTACACATGGTTTGAATCTTTGGATGATAATACAAAAAATTTATGCGGGATTGAATTTTGTCTCTAGAAATCTTTTAGATTCCGCCGCGGGTGGTACTTTTATGGAGATTACTTTGGGTGAAGCCACTAAATTGCTAGATAATATCATGGCTAATTATTCTCAATGGCATACCGAAAGAGCACCTACTAGTAAAAAAGTTAATTCGGTAGAGAAAATTAGTACTTTGAGTGATAAGGTTGATGCTTTGATGAAATTGGTTGCTAGTAAAAATAATCCTATTGATCTTAATGATGTGCCTTTTTCTACCTTGATTGAGCAAAATAGTGATTCTGTAGATGTGAATTTTGTCTCGCGAAACAATTTCAATAACAATGCTTATAGTGGTAATTTTAATCCTAGGCCTTTTCCTGGAAATTCCTCTAATAATTATGGTAATTCCTATGGTAATTCTTCTTACAATTATAATAGGAACACCTCTGATATTGAGAGTAATATTAAAGAATTTATCAATGCGCAAAAGGCTTTCAATACTACGATAGAAGAAAAGTGGAATAAGATTGATGATATGTCTAGAAGCATTGATAGAATTTCTCATGATGTTGAAAATTTCAAGTTGAAAGCTTTTGTGCCTAAGATTGATGAATCTATTAAAGCTTTATATGTCTGTATGGATGAAAGTAAGAAAAGAACCGCTATGCTTAGAGCTAAAAGAGAAATCTTAGAAAAATCGTTTTCTAGTGATTGCCTTCATAAAAAAGATGAAGATCTTAAAGTGATTGGTGTTTCTACTTTTGATTCCTTGTTTAGTAATATTAAAATTGATAATGAAGGGACTGAAGTAGAGTCAACTTTAGCTAGAAGGCGTCCCAATAATTTGGAGGGTGAAAATCTTGATGAAAATTTTGATAAAAGTGGGTTTGAAGAGGTTAAAACTTTAACTAGTGATGTGCCCACTATTTTGGATTGCAAATATTTTAACTATTATAGTTTCTCTTTGATTGAATGTATTTCTTTGTTGCAATCTATGTTTAATTCACCCCATGCTTATGAGCAAAATAAAGCTTTTACTAACCATATCGTTGATGCCATGATGAAATCTTTTTAAGAAAAGCTGGAGTTGGAGATTTCTATTCCTAGAAAATTACATGATGAGTGGGAACCTACCATTAAGGTCAAGATTAAAAATTATGAGTTCTTTGCTTTGTGTGATTTGGGTGCTAGTGTTTCCACGATTCCGAAATCTCTATGTGATGTGCTTGGTCTTACCAATACTGAAGAATGCTCTCTTAATTTGCACTTGGCGGATTCTACTATTAAAAAGCCCTTGGGAAGAATTAATGATGTTCTTATTCTTGCAAATAGGAACTATGTGCCTATTGATTTTATTGTGCTTGATATTGATTGCAATCCGTCTTGTCCCATTATACTTGGTAGACCGTTTTTACGCACTATAGGTGCCGTGATTGATATGAAAGAAGGCAATATTCGTTTTCAATTTCCTTTGAGAAAGGGTATGGAACACTTTCCTATAACAAGAATTAAGCCACCATCTGAATCAATCATGAGGGCATCCTATGGATCCAAAACTAAAGATGACAATACTTGAATCTATCCATTATGCCTAGCTAGGGGCGTAAAACGATAGCGCTTGTTGGGAGGCAACCCAATGAATAAATAAATTTTTGCTTTTCCCTTTATGTTTTTGAGTGTTGACACAATTATGCCTCTGTTATGATTGTTTTTTTATGGTTTATTTAGTGTTTGTGCCAAGTAGAACCGTTAGGATGATTCATAGGATGAGTAGAAGTGATGCTGAATCTGAAACAGAAACTTTGCGTCCAGTATATGAATTTTCATTTTTTTTTTCTGGAACATGATCTTGATCTGAAATTTTAATACAGTGTTTCTATACAAATTACTTACGTTTTCCTAATTTTGCAGAATTTTTAGAGTTACAGAAGTATGGTTAGAGTACAGATTATTACAGACTGTTCTGTTTAAAACAGATTCTGTTTTCGTTGCATTGTGTGCTTGTTTTGATGAATCTATGGGTTATATTGAAGGGTATGAGCCATGGTAAAGTTAAAATACAGTAGGTATAATGCAATTATAAAATATGAATGGGTTTTCAACAGTACCTAAAGTAGTGATTTGCTTTATTATACTAACGGATCTCACGAAGATTTTGTTGAGTTTTGTGTGATTAAAGTTTTCAAGTTTTGGGTGAGATCACGATGGATGAAGGAATACGGAGTGATAAAAGCCTAAGCTTGGGGATGCTACCGCACCCCCAATATATATCCAAAGAGAAACAAGCAACTAAGCTTGGGGATGCCCCCGAGTGGCATCCCCTCTTTCTTCTAACGACCATCGGTATTTTACTTGGAGCTATATTTTTATTCGTCACATATCATGAGTTTTGCTTGGAGCGTCTTGTATCTTTGCTTGCTTTGTTTGCTAGTTTTTCCTTTGTATCCTTGCTGGACACACCTATTTGAGAAAGCCAAAATCATGCTATGATTTGTTAGAATTGCTCTATGTGCTTCACTTAAACTTTTTGAGCTATAGAATTGCTCTAGTGCTTCACTTATATCTTTTTGAGCACGGTGTGCTTGGAAATTATTGTAGAAATGCTCTCATGCTTCACTTAGATTAATTTGAGAGTAGGTAAATTTTAAATAAATCCTCGCATGCTTCACTTATACCTTTTTGAGAGATGAAATCTTTATGCTCATGTGCTTCACTTAAATTTGTTTGAGCTTGCCAAAAAGCAATGGCAATATAGGAAACTAGTCCCAAAGTGATAGATATCCAAGGAGGATATAATAAAAACTTTCATGAAGATCATTGGGCAAATTAAACTTGATTCCTTGTAATAGTTTTGAAACATGATGATAGTAATATGTGAGTCATGTTAGTGAGTAATTATGTTTAGTAGGAATATTGGTGTTAAGGTTTGTGATTCCCTATGCATGCACGAAAGTCAATAGTTATGCAATGAAGTTACATCCTACTTGTGGTGCATTATTCGGTGTTAGTTATGCTCAATGCTCACTTATGTGATTTTTCGTTTCTTGGTTTGGTTGCTTCTCAATCTATTTGCTAGCCTCCATTTGTACTAAGTAGAAATACTACTTGTGCATCCAAAATCCTTAAACCAAGTTTTGCCTTATGAGTCCACCATACCTACCTATATGCGGTATTTCCATGCCGTTCCAAGCAAATTTGTATGTGCCATCTCTAACATTTCAAAATAAACTTTCTCTTTTGTGTGCCCGTACCGCTCATGAAACGGTGGGGAGTGTCCAATATTTTTCCATGCTAGATGTGTTATTCTCAAGATGAGTGTTTATTCACTTGTCATTGCACGAGAGTGTAGCGGTAATAGGGATGCCCATTCCCAAAATGAAAAAGAAAAAAATATATTTACTTTATGTTATCAAATAATAAATTCCTTGGAAAGTGTTGGTATGGAAGGCAACCATGGATACGGCCCGCCATGGAAAGTGAAAGTTTGGTGGTAAAATGAATAAACTTTATTTTCTGTTTGGGAACCGCCTATGATATATCTAGCATGGAAAGTATTGCGAGCTACTTTGTCATTTTCGTTGACAGGAAAAGCATGCCACCCAAATATTTTTCTCTCTCGGTTTAAAACTTTGAGCTCTGGCACCTCTACAAATCCCTACTTCCCTCTGCGAAGGGCCTATCTATTTACTTTATGCAAATTTTTATTTTTGCTTTGAGTCTCCATCTTCTCTTATAAGCACCAACTAGGGGGCACTATGATCGTACTTGAGCATTGGGCATAGCTAATATTTGAGTGTGTTTCATGAATGGATCAATGATTGAGCATGATGGGCTAGGGATAACTTTCTTTAGTGTTGATAGTTTGAAAGACATGGTTGCTTGTTGACATGCTTGAGTATTGAAGTCATTATGTTAAAACTAGACTATTGCTTTGAATCATCTATAAGTCCAAATGTCCATACTATACAAAAGAAAAGAATATGATGAACATGTTAGGCAGCATTCCACATCAAAAATTCTGTTTTTATCATTTAACTACACGAGGACGAGTAGGAATTAAGCTTTGGGATGCTGATACGTCTCCAACGTATCTATAATTTTTGCTTGTTCCATGCTGTTATATTATCATTCTTGGATGTTTTACAATCATTTTATAACAACTTTATATCATTTTTTGGGACTAACCTATTGACATAGTGCCAAAGTGCCAGTTTCTGTTTTTGCTTGTTTTTTACTTCACAGAAAATCAATACCAAACGGAGTCCAATCGCGATGAAACTTTTTGGAGATTTTTTCTGGACCAGAAGACACCCAGTGGGCCAAAGAAGTGCCGGGGGAGTGGGCCGAGGAGACCACAACCCACCAGGGCGCACCAGGGGGGCCCCGGCGCGCCCTGATGGGTTGTGCCTTCCTCGGGGCCCCTCTCCACCGCCTCTGATGCCTATAAATTCCCAAATATTCCAAAAACCCTAGGGGAGTCGACAAAACACAATTCCAGCCGCCGCAAGTTCCAGAACCGCGAGATCCAATCTAAACACCATCACGGAGGGGTTCATCTTCTTCATTGGTTCCTCTCGGATGATGCGTGAGTAGTCCACCATAGACCTACGGGTCCGTAGGCAGTAGCTAGATGGCTTCTTCTCTCTCTCTCTTATGATTCTCAATCCAATGGTCTCTTGGAGATCTATTTGATGTAAACTTTTGCAGTGTGTTTGTTGGGATCCGATGAATTTTGAGTTCATGATCAGTTTCTATCCATGAATATTATTTGAGTCTTCTTTGATCTCTTATATGCATTATTGCTTATAGCATCGTATTTCCTCTTCGAATCTTTGGTTTAGTTAGGCCGACTAGATCAATTTTTCATGCCATGGGAAGATGTGCTTTGTGATGGGTTCGATCTTGCGGTGTTCTTTCCCAGTGACAGAAGGGGCAGCAAGACACGCATGTATCATTGCTATTAAGGATAACAAGATGGGGTCTATTCCTACATGAATAGATCTTGTCTACATCATGTCATCGTTCTTATTGCATTACTCCGTTTTTCCATGAACTTAATACACTAGATGCATGCTGGATAGCGGTCGATGTGTGGAGTAATAGAGGTAGATGCAGGCAGGAGTCGGTCTATCTATCTTGGACGTGATGCCTATATAATGATCATCGCCTTGGATATCGTCATGACTATTCGATTTTCTATCAATTGCCCAACAGTAATTTGTTCACCCATCGTGTGCTATACTCATGAGAGAAGCCACTAGTGAACCATACGGCCCCCGGGTCTACTTTTCCAACATATTGCTTTCCGATCTATCTTTTTGCAATCTTTGTTTTCAGATCTACAAAACCAAAAACCCAAAAACATATTGCTGCATATTTACTCTTTTTATTTGTGTTCTTGAGAGATCTATCTCTCCTATCTATCACTACCTAATCTATCTTATTACCGTAGAGAGATTGACAACCTCTCTTTCGCGTCGGGTTGCAAGTATTTGTTGTTTGTGTGCAGGTGCTGCTTATTGGGTGGTGGTGATCCTCCTGCTGGTTCGATAACCTTGGTTTCATAACTGAGGAAAATACTTACCGTCGCTGTGCTGCATCATCCCTTCCTCTTTGGGGAAATACCGACGCAGTCTCAAGCCACGTCAGTCATCGCCCTTGCTTCCCCGAGCGCCTCCACCGCTAGGATCCTCGCCGTCGACGGGAATCTACTCCGTCGTCGTCGTAGCGGATCTTCACCAAGTTAGGGTATGATCCGATCTCCCCTTGCGCTCCATTCTCCGATTCTTGCGCATTGGGATATTTTCGTCGATAAGCCTCCATCTGCAATCCTCCTGCTCCACCTGAAGTTCTCGTAGATTAGCGAACGAAGAGAAATTTACGGTTAGCCGTCCGCAGAACAACTCTCGATGTCACCAAGTCACAAAAATCGGTTCCACCGATTTTGATTCTAGGTTTTCTGAGAATGGTCTCGGTGATACCGAGTGGTTTCCTTCGGTGTCACCAAAGTAGCTGCCAAGTCTCTGTGAAGCAGACCATCTGTCTCGGTGAATCCGAAAAATCTGACTCGGTGCTACCAAATTTTGTTCTGCAGAAAGCTAAAACTAAGGTTTTCTTTGTTCAAACTTTTAAAACTTCTGTGTTTTGTGATGCTCAACCTATCTGCTCTTCTATACTCTTTTCACAGGGTCAGAGATGTCAGGATCAGATGACAGTCAGAATAATCTCAGAGAGCCCAGTGTTGATGCAGACCCAGGCACTAGTCCTGAGGCTAGCTCTTTTGCTTCAGATGACAATCCCAGATCCCATGACCTGCCTAAAGCTGCAACTAGAGCCAGAAGGAAGCTGAATTCATATGAAGAAGATTCAGATTTTGTGCTAGAAGAGGTCCTTGCCAAGCAAAGGCAAGACAAAGCAGACAAGGCTGCCAAGAAGTCTGCTAATGAGACTACCTCAACAAGAAAGGTAGTAAGGAAGGAGTATGCCAGTTCAGAGGCTATGAAAGCACATGTGAGTGCTAGGGCCTCCATGTCTGTAGAGCCCCCAAGGAAGTCTATGCCCAATAAGGCAGGAGAGAAGAAGAAAAGCAGGAAAAGGATCATACATGTTGTTGGAAGACCAACTTCTATGTATGAAGATCCAGCTGATGCTGAGGAAGAGGAAGAGCTATCTACCAAGGCTCCTCCTAAGAAGAAGAAGAAGTTGCTTGCTGATGCTATGTCAAGCCAGGAACCATCCAGGAGCAAGCCAGCTGCACCCAAGAAATCCACTGCTCCAAAGCCCAAGAGGACTACCAGAGACATCCCAGTTGCTACCAAGAATAAAGGTACTACCTTCAGAGAAGCTGAGGAGGAAGAACTGTCAGTTTTGATGAAGCTGAGGCCACACCTTCCTGAGCACAATGCCAGTCATCCGCTTGCTGACGATATGAAGAAGAGGAAGGATTCTGGACTGAGAGAGTGGAGAGCCATAGATCCTTATTCTCAGAGGAGAAGGACAGCTGTAGACTACAGATTCTACACCAAGGAACAGCAAGACTTCTATGAGACTATTCTGCTTGACAAGAGCCCTGCAGTCAATGATATGAGGTATGTTGACTGGAAGTACATCAAGAAGAACCAAGATTTCTTTCCATGTGTGCAGGATAATTTCCACTGCATTGGCATTGATGAGTTTGTTGGGAAAGAGTTCACTGCCTGGAATGACGAGATGATCATGCAATTCTACTCCACTGCACATTTCTACGGAGATGGTATGATTGTATGGATGACTGAAGGCACCAGATATGAATCCACTATTGATGAGTGGGCTGCCATCTTAGGAGCCCCACAGGTGCAAGAAGGTTACTTGGATGTGTACTCTGAGTCCAAGGCAAACCACAACTTTGAGATCCCTGCTGCAAACGTGCGTTCACACAAGCTTGGATCCATCTATTTTCTTCAGGCTGGTCTACGCACCACCAACACCATCTTGAGGCATACATTGATGCCTAAGTCTGGAGATGAGAAGATGATCAGAGGTTATTCTATCAACATGTTGCTCCATATTGATCAACACGCCAGATTTAGGGTGATGGACTTGATAGTTGAGACCGTAAAGAGGACTGCTGCAGATCAGAAGAGATCATGTGGATATGCACCATACATTCAGATTCTTATCAACTCCCAGCTGGAGAAGCACGTGTATGCACTTGATCGACCACACTTGCCACTCCTGCCAGAGCTCGAAGACAATGTCGTGGTGATGGATCCAGAACATCCCACCTCAGCTACGACACAGGCAGAGACAGAGGAAGCCAGAGACACTAGTGCTCAGGTGCGAAAGACCAGGAGTGAGCAGATGGATCTTCTTCTTAGTTCCGTGCTCAGCATGCAGAAGGACATTGGAAATATCTTGAAGAACCAGGAGAGTCTGGGAAGGATTGTTGAGAACAAGTTTCACATTCTCAACAACAAGGTGGATGATCTCACAGTGACTGTAACTGAGCTCAAGAGAGAAGTTGATGGCGTGCCCAGTCCCAACACCACAGATGATGATGAGGACAGTCCACCCCTCAGGGCCGACACCCAGTTCAGGACTAAAGCCAGGACTCCTACAGTGCCTGCTCCAGAGTTGAGGCCTTCTTCATCAGCACCTGCTGCAGCTTCATCAGCTCCTTCAGCTCTATCAGCTACACCAGCACCTCCAGTTGCTACTCCAACTCCATCCATGGCGTCTGCTGAAGTCTTCGCTGATGCCGTTCTCTCGACTCCTTCATCAGCTACCAGAGGAGATCAGCCCCAGAAAGGCGCTTAGTTCTATACCTTTGAACTTTTTGGTAACTTGTTGCCAAAGGGGGAGAAGTTGTATAGATCATTAGGGCTTCGAAAGAGGGAGAGTGTTGTTTTTTATCGCTCTTCAAAAACATTGATATATTTTGGTTTGCTATTTGTGTTAAACCTTGTTTGTGTTTGATCATACACTTGATGTGTGCGGCTACTATTTCCTATCCTTGAGATGCCTATGAGATGATCATTCACTCTTGCTTGTTGTGTTGTGCTATGATGTTCATTCATATTACTCCCGCACACCACCAAGTTGTATGTGACATGGAAGAGTGCCCCATATACCTAATCGATTGTGCATTTGCATTCAAACGCAAATTCAAATAGTGCACAAATTTAGGGGGAGCTCTTGCTTATCACATACTTCTCAAAGAGACGATTATATTCATTGATTATATCATATGTTGAAGCTTTGATCTATATGTTGTCATCAATTATCAAAAAGGGGGAGATTGAAAGCACATTTGCTCCCTTGGTGGTTTTGGTAATTAATAACAACATATATCTCATTGGACTAATGTTTCCACTAAGTATATTTCAGGAAAAGTTCAATGATGGGATGGCAAAAGGATTGTGGAGAGACCCTAGATGCAAGGAATAGGATTGGCAAAGCTTCAATCAAGAAGACTCTACATTTTACTTTGTGAGAAATCACTTTGAGTCTATAGGAAAGCCAATACTATTAAAAGGGGGTGAGGTATTGATGGTGAACAAAATGCTCCACGTGCCCAAGTGATAGTCACCAAAAACACCCACAAGCTCTTCCAAAAAACTCTGTCAAAACCCTATCATGCAAAATCGGTGCCACCAAGTTTTCCCACTCGGCCCTACCGATTTTCACCTCAGACAGATCCCGGCCAAACCCTAAGTTTTTGGTACAACCGATTCTGCATTGGTGCCACCGAGTTTCAGTTGCCAACTTTCTGTTGCCCCTTTTCTTAAATTCGGAATTTCCGAGTTTTTTGGATCGGTGCCACCGAGTTTGCAATCTGACCGTTGGTCACCTTTGTCGGTACTGCCGAGAACTATATATCGGTCTCACCGAGATTCAAAAGTTGCTACCTTTTGAGCAACTCGGTACCACCGAGTTTTATACTTCGGTGTCACCGAGTTGGTCAGTAAAGGTGTAACAGTTGGATTTTTGGAGATGCCTATATATACACCTCCACCACCACTCACTCGACAGAGAAGCACTCAGAACAGTTCCCCACTTACCCCATCTGATTTTCTGAGAGAGAGCCACCTACTCATGTGTTGAGATCAAGACATTCTACTCCAACCATATGAATCTTGATTTCTAGCATCCCCAAGTTGCTTTCCACCCAATCAATCTCTTCACCAAAGCCAAATCTGTGAGAGAGTGATTGAGTGTTGAGGAGTCTATCATCTTGAAGCACAAGAGCAAGGAGTTCATCATCATTATCGAGCCTATTACCTTTTGGAGGGTGGTGCCTCCTAGATTTGTTAGGTGTCGCTTGGGAGCCTTGTACTTCGTGTTGTGGAGTTGAACCAAGAAGTTTGCACGGGCAAGGAGATCGCCTACTTCGTGAAGATCTACCCATAGTGAGGCTAGTCCTTCGTGGACGAAAGCCGTTATGGAATAGTCAAGGTTGCTACTTCGTGGACCCTTATGGATGGAGCCCTCCGTGGACTCTCGCGACCGTTACCCTCCGTGGGTTGAAGACTCCATAAACGTGGGCGTACGATAGCACCACCTATCGGAACCATGGGAAAAATCTTCGTGTCTCCAAATTGCGTTTGATCTCCCTCCCTATCCTCTATTACATATGCTTGCCTTTGCTTTCCGCTGCTATACTATTAGACATGCATGTGTAGGGTGTGCTTGACTTGCTATCATTGCTAAAATCTGCCAACACTTAAAATTGGGCAAAGATAGAAATTTTATTTTGTCAAGTAGTCTAATCACCCCCCCTCTAGACATACTTTCGATCCTACAGGCATAAACACTAATTAAGACATAAAAACACAATCATTACAGAGGCAATAATCATGTTATCACACACAAATAGAAAGTAAAAAGCAAAAATAAAGATAACTATTGGGTTGCCTCCCAACAAACGCTATCGTTTTATGCCCCTAGCAAGGCATAATGCATAGTTTCAAGTGTTGTCATCTTTGACACTCCATCCATAACTATCTCTCATGATTGATTAATAAGGTGGTTTAATTATCTTCCTAGGGAAGTGTTCCATCCCTTTCTTTAATGGGAATTGGAACCTTATGTTTCCCTCTTTCATATCAATGATTACACCTATAGTTCATAAGAAAGGTCTTCCAAGTATTATTGGACAAGTAGGATTGCAATCAATATCAAGCACAATAAAATCTATAGGCACATAATTCTTATTTGCAACAATAATAGCATCATTTATTCTACCTAAAGGTTTTTTAATGGTAGAATCCGCAAGATGCAAGTTTAGGGAACAATCTTGAATATTGGTGAGACCAAGCACATCACAAATAGTTTTAGGTATAGTTGAAACACTAGCACCAAGGTCACACAAGGCATTGCATTCATATTTATTTATCCTTATTTTAATAGTAGGTTCCCACTCATCATGCAATTTTCTAGGAATAGAAACTTCGAGCTCAAGTTTCTCATCATAAGCTTTTATCATCGCTTCCACTATATGATTAGTGAAAGCCTTGTTTTGTTCATAAGCATTGGGTGAGCTAATAATAGTTTGTAACAAGGAAATACATTCTACTAAATATCAACTTTCATAATTAAAGTCCTTATAATCCAAGATAGTGGGTACATCACTAGTTAAAGTTTTAACCTATCCAAACCCACTTTTTTAGTTTTAGCATTAGAATCATCACCCTCCAAGCAAACGGGACACTCTCTAACTAGAGTTAACTCATCTCCATTCCCTTTATCATTTATATTAATATAAGTAAATAAATATTCAATAGGAGAAGTACCAATCATTTTAAGATCTTCATCATGATTCCGATAAAAACCAGGTGGAAGAGCCTTTTCTAAGAATTCCCGCTTAGCTTTTAACGTAACGGTCCTCTCCTTACTTTCATTAATAGATATTTGGATAGATTTAATAGTCTCATTAAAATCATGCTTGGGTGAAAACTTTTAACTTTTAAGAGTTTCAACATCAAGAGCAATTCTATCCATGTTTTTAACCAAAGCATCAATCATATGCAACTTTTCTTCTACCATAGTATTAAAAATCTTTTGAGAACTAATAAATTATTTAATTGTGTTCTCAAGATCATAGGGTATCCTATTAGCATTTTTAAAAGAATTTTCATAAGAATTTCCATAGTTATTAGAGGAGTTACCGGGATACGACCTAGCATTGAAATTTCCTCTATAAGCATTGTGGTTGAAATTGTTTCGCGAGATAAAGTTCACATCAATAACATCATTATTTTTCTCAATCAAGGTAGATAAAGGCATATCATTTGGATCAACATGAGTATTTTTGCTAGCAACCATATTCATAAGAGCATCCACTTTTTCACTCAAAGTAGTGATTTCCTCGACAGAATTTACCTTCTTACCAGTTGGAGCTCTTTCGGTATGCCATTGAGAATAATTTGTCATGATATTGTCCAGAAGTTTGGTGGCCTTTCCTAAGATCACATCCATAAAGGTACCACCTGCAGCAGAATCTAGAAGATTTCTAGACACAAAGTTTAGTCCAGCATAGAAGTTTTGGATAATCATCCACAAGTTTAAACCATGAGCAAGGCAATTTCTAATCATCAATTTCATCCTCTCCCAAGCTTGTGCAGCATGTTCTTGATCATGTTGTTTAAAATTCATAATTTGATTCCTAAGGAAGATGATCTTAGGAGGAGGAAAGTACTTGGAATTAAAAGCATCTTTACACTTATCCCATGTTCCAATACTATTACGTGGTAAAGATGAAAACCAATCCTTAGCTTTATCTCTTAGTGAAAAAGGAAATAATTGCAATTTCACAACCTCATTATCCATGTCCTTTTTCTTTTGAATATCACAAAGTTCAACAAAAGTATTAAGATGACCAGCGGGATCCTCATTAGGACTTCCCGAAAAATGATCTTTCATTACAAGATTCAGCAATGCAGCATTAATATCAAAAGCCTCCACACTAGTGGCGGGTGGTATAGGAGTACTAATAAAATCATTGTTATTAGTATTTGAGAAGTCACACAACTTAGTAGTGTCTTGAGACATGATGACCAAGCAAGCAAAGTAACAAGCAGGACAAGTAAACAAAACTAGAAGAAACAAAGAAGTCGAAAGAGAAACAAAAAGAAAAGAAAAATGAAAAGAAAAAAGATTCATCCGAACCAGCGAAGCGATCACTCATGAGTGGGCATTGCGAGCCAGCGAGGGAAAAAAAACCCAGATAAATAAGCCGACCCAGTTGCCTTGCAAGCGAAAAAGTCCTTCACGCAACAGAAGCTAAGGACTCGCACTCACCGAGAAATAGCTCTCAGGGAAAACTTCGACCAATACTTACGAAATCACTAATTGAGGAGTACTCCTTTGAAAGATCACTCCCACCTTTTCAGGTTGTGACAAGTGACACACTGCATGTGTGCCACTTGTCGCAACCTAGGAGGTTTCCCTGTTTTCGTAGATCCGTTATTTCAAAACGTTTTATCTCTTAAACCGTGCCTCCAAATCTCAAACCGTTTTCACCGTTGGATTCCTCGCGTCGAGATCTTTAAAACTAGATCCCATATTGATAGGTTTTGACGAACTTTTTTCTACGAAAAACCGGATGAAAAAATCGTGCCTTTTGCACAAGGAAAAACATGAAAAGTTTTTTTTTCTGTTTTCCGAGAGGCACGGCCGGGCCTCTTGCGGAAGCAGATCCGTGCCTCTCGCGGAAGCAAAATCGTGCCTCTCTAGGAAGGAAAGAAAAACGTGTTTTTTTCCTTTCTAAGAGGCACGACTGTGCCTCGCGGAAGCAAATCCGTGCCCCTCGCGAAAGAGAACTCGTGCCTCTCGAGGAACGAAAAAAAAGAAAACGCATTTTTTTTCCTTTTCGAGAGGCACGACCATGCCTCTCGCGGAAGCAAATCAGCGCCTCTCGGAGAAGCAAAAATGTGCCTCTCGAGGAACGTAAAAAAACACGTTTTTTTTCTTTCCGAAAGGCACGGCCGTGTCTCTCGCGGAAGCAAAACCGCGCCTATCGAGGAACGAAAAAAAAGGTTTTTTCATGCAATGTTTTTTTGTCCAAAAGCAAAGAAAGACCGGTGACAAATTGAAATGCCGAAAAAACCCCAGAGAAAAAACAATTTAAAAAACCGAAAACGCGTGCGAAAAAATAAAAAATAAAATCCGGAGGAAACGTCCAAAGCGCAACACGTGGTGGCGGCTGAGAATGCGTCAAGTGGCGGCTCCTGAGAGTGACCCTTCGGAGGCTCCTGAAGGAGCGCTCCTCATTAGTTTTTTTAGGGGAAAGAGCGCTCCTCATTGGTTGCTCCTAAAAAAATATTTCTTTTTTTTAATTGGGCCAGCTAGGACACACTTTGGATAGACGGGCCCTACTCATTTGCTACCGCCTAGGCGCATTTATTTGCTGTTCGGGTCATCACCTGGCTGCAGACACAAACGGAGGAGTCAAGAAAAAGTGAAAATGGTGGACAATACCGGCAGCAAATCATTGATTGCTGGATGTTTGTGTTGGTCAACTCTATTTGGCACGTAGGTCACTACTTACCGACCGAGCACGTACCCCCCCGCGCTGGCGCTACGTTCATTTTTTTTCTTTCAATTTTTTCTGCTTTTTTCTATTTACTTTTTAAATTCATGTTCTATTTATTTTAGTTTCATTTTTTGAAATCATGAACATGTTTTGTATTTGCGAACAGTTTTTTAAAATCATAAACATTTTTCGAGTTTACGAACCTTTTTATAACCATGAACATTTTACAAATTTGCGAACATCTTTAAAAAATTCGCTAATGTTTTGAATTTTTTAAGCCTGTGAACTGTTTTTTAAATTGGCGAATATTTATTGAAACGACATACATTTACTGGAAATAGGGGATTCTTTTTTGAAATTCACAAACTGTTTTATGTTTTGAAGAAAGTTTTTGAAATACATGAATAGTTTCTGAATAGATGACATTTTTGAGTCGCTAAATGTTTTTTTAATAAAAGATTTTTTTTTAACATTTTTAAAAAATTTATGAATGTAACATTTGTCCAATTTGACGAACTTTTCTCAATTCAAGATTTTTAATTATGAATTATTTTTTATTTCCTAAATATATTTTTTCCAAATCGCGGATATTTTTTGTATATGCGAAAAAATGAATCCATAATACATTTGATGATTTCTTGAAGAAAAATCATAATTAAAAATTTCCAATTTCAGAACTCTTTTAAAATCCTGAATCGTTTAAATAAACAACCGAAAATAAAAAATAAAAAGGAAAGCAAAATGGAAAAATAGGGTGTGCCGCTCATGTTCTTGCCCAAACTGGTGCACTAGCGGTGCTCGTTGCGCCTCTTCCTAGTGCTCAGCACGTCAAATGGGACCTCTCTTTGGTGCGCTCCTGACCACCAGCGTGCATTGTGCGCGGTGAGCCGTAGCTTGGAAAAGAGAGTGGAATCAAAATTTCATTGACAATTTGGAGAAACTAGGTCTGAAATGTTTTAAAATTCTGAGAAAATAGTGTCACCTGTTTCGCAAATATGTAACATATCAAACACAAATTCAGTTTCATTTAGGAGCTACGAGAATAAATCAACATTATTTTTTTAGTAATTTCAAGCATAATTGATTTGATGCCAACATTTGGCATTGCCTATATTTGGCAAGCCAACATTTGGCAAAATCAAAAGTTGTTAAATATTGGCAACTTTTTGTGAGGCTGACAAGAAAAATTGGTAGCCAACCAATCACTAGTCAACATATGGTATCTGCCAAATATTGGCATGCCAATATTGTCAATATTTGGCATCGAACCAATCATGCTCTTCACATTATCACATGTTTTGTTACCGTCCTTTGTTTTTCATGGCTCCGTAGTGAAATTGAATAATTTGTTTTGCAAATCCGCAAGCAGCAATAGACCGGCCAGTGTGAGAGCCACGGGACGAACGACAACTTGGTGAGCTATTCAAATTTTTTCTTTTCGCCTTTTCTCTAAAATAATAATAATAATTTGGTGAGCATTTGTTATTGTGTATATTATACACGTTTTGTCTAAACAATGATTCTTGGTAAAAACGTAGTGGATTATTTCAGTTTGCGTAGTGGTGTGCCCAGGCTGTGACAATTTGCTAGCTCCGCCTCTGACGCCAGCCGCATACAACCAGGACCAACTACTAAAATACGGGAGTCCACGTCACTCGATGTCGTGGTAAGTAGCTTCCTATATCGCCATCGCAAATCGATCCGCAATTGGTATTCACAACCCTTTTCTTCCACTCAGAAATCCGTTCCCAGTCTAGCTCATTTGATGCACTCATCAAGGTTATCGATCCATCTCATCATCTTCCGCTCACATTTTCGATGATCAGGAGTTACTAATGAACCCAAGGAAATGTTGTGCTGCACCCCTACATCAAGTCGATCTTGCGGTTTGGCAGGAGCTCGGAACATCAGGGTTAGTATATGAGGATTTGATGTCGCCGAGCAATCGTGGCGATAGCGACGTAACTATTTCAAAGGATGTCGGAGCTAAGTGCTGACGCCGCACACACATTGTGTTTATTGATTCTGCTCTCACAATCTAAGGGAAACTTTTGTTTAGAGCCAGTGCGGTGCATTTGAATAAGCTTTACTCACGCTTAGGTGCCGACGTGTCGTCGCGCCGAGCTGTGCACGCGCTTGTTGCTCATGCATTTGACGCACGCAGTGGCGCACGCATGAGCCGATCGAGCGGGCCCAGGGATCTTTTATAGTGTAGCGTGAGGAGATTAGTGTTCGGTCAGTTTGATCAAGTGACGTGCGTGAGTGTTCTGCCGCTTAATGGTTCCCGCCACATTCGTCCTCTTCGTGACTGCGGCATGGACTGGATGATAAGATAATTAAAATGCATGTATGTAAGTACTCCATTATCGTTTTCTTTTATGGGGAAAGTATTATCGTTGGGTTACTTTTTTTTTAGACAAATTATCGTTGGGTTGCTTGTAATGGGGAAAATGGACCGAGCATGGGGTGCATGGCCTCTCTCAGTCTCAGGCTACGCATGATCCTATGGAAATGGGAGGAAATGCTCTGATCCATAATCATCTTACATCAATATAGACCTTAGTTTCTTGATTTTAATTTGCAGAAGTAGATCCTCAAAAAAAATGCAGAAGTAAAACATCGAGTCACTTGTAGGTCCTTACTATATGAGGTGTGACGTCCACGCAAGAAAATGTGTCATGTTGGGTGAGTTCATATTTTCTACACCATGTGGAAATCTTCCTTCAAGTTTGTGCTTTTCTATTCCTGTGTTCTGATGTTTTTGCATTGTGCTTAAGTATATTTTAGCGATCAGTAAATCGGAAAAAACGGTTTGCAATGGCCTATTTATGTGCAAAACATCCTTGAAAACGAATTAACAATGATAGGCCTCGTTCAAAATACCATGGCACACTGCACTTGGCTTTAAGCATGCCACACAAATAAAAAAATAACACGGTAAAGCAATTAAAGACAGGGGAGAGGACTTTAGTGACCTCAGAGGAAACAATGCACGAATGTAGGCAAAACACTTAAATAAAAGAAGTTCCCAATGATGGAAGTGTTTAGTCATAAATCATTAAGGGAAGGGAGCTTAACTACAACAGGTTAAGCACCTATGCATTGGAGAATTTAGTTGCTATAAACTCTTTAATGCGCAGTCCGGACACGGTTTGCCATCCAACGCGGACATGTATCGGTCCGTCGAACGGTCCTGACGTGCTTTTTCCAGCAAACCCGATACAAACGTGTGTGTGTGTGGGGGGGGGGGGGGGGGTTGCGGGAGTCTGTACGTGGTTTGCCATCTAACGTAAACATGTATCGGCTCGTCGAGAGGTTCTGACGTTCTTTTTTCCGACAAACCTGAGACAAGGGGGGGGGGGGGGGGGGGTGCTTTGCGGGAGTCCAAATAGCAGCCATGTAGGCCTCCGACACCCCCGACCCACCCCGAACACTTCCCGAACCCCACGCCTCCATCCTCCCATTTTCTCTCCTTTCTTTCTTCTCTCTTGCCTTCGCCACTGCTCCGCCACCCCGGCCGCCACGCCACACCCCTGTCGGAACTCTACACCTCCGTCACCTCCAGTGTTCCATGCGGGCTCCACCCCGCTTCTCCTCCATCACCGTTCCACCCCTCTCCTCCGACCGCCCCACCAGGTACCATCATCTACTGCTATACTCACCATGCCCGACAACTATTCGGTGAATTGCTGGAGCTAAAAGAATTGTCCCTTCTTTTTTCAAGCAATGAATTTGGATTTGGAGTACATATGCGAGCACTATGTCGAGTCGTCCGATGGCTCGTCTGACGAGGAGGACTACATGGAAGAGACGACGATGATGTAGGCAGTCCTTGAAGACACAGAGCATGTTCTCAATTTCAAGGGTTTCACCTAGGGTCATCGAGTCCTCAACCGCAACAGGGCACGCGGTACTTTGAGATTGATGGACGACTACTTTGCCCTGATGCACTCTTCGCTGACCATTTTCGTTGGCGTTTTTGGATGCGCAAGACTGTCTATGATTGCTTGTACCATGGTATGGACCTGCTATCAATGGGATTCGTAGACCTTGTGGGAGGTGATGACATGTTTTGTGATCATGCACAACATGATCATGGAGGATGAGGGTGAGGATGATGTCGCAACTCTAGAACCTGAGAACATGGGTGATCCTATCGAACTTCCAAACCAGAATCCGGCCACATGTGAAGAGTTTATTCAAATGTATCAACAAATTCGGCATCGAGCACCTCACGCGCAGCTGAAGGAAGATATGATTGAGCATCTGTGGACGGTTAAAGGGGACAACAATGTTGGAATGTAATATTTGAACTTTTTAAAATTCAAACTACTGCTGCATTCGAACATTTGAACATGTATAGTCTATGCATGTGGCTATTTGAACGTGCGGACTTTAAAAAATAAGGGAGGTCGGATGTATGCGGGCAGCGTTGGATGACCTACTCCTGCAACCGTATCCGCGGATTGGTCCTTCCCTGTCCGCGAACGGATGCGGGAGGAAATTTGCGATTCAACGTTGGAGCTGCCCTTAGCACCTCATCTAAGCACATATTCATTGGAAGAGGCCTTATATGAATGGGAGATCCTAAATGTGATCACCAAATGCCCGGAGACAAGGCACTGGGCCCGATGGTTCAACTGGGCCTTCTTCATAAAAATGTAGGGTGTTATCAAGACCGACATTATGCACATCATCAACTTATTTGGAAACCTTCACGTTGAGAATTTTCACCACCTTAATTCCGTGAATATTGTGTTTCTCGGGCTGGAGTGCATCTCTGACTAACGCCCCATTAGCTTGATCTATGACATTTCCTAGATTGTCACCAAGATGATTCCCTCATGCCTTTTCTCACATATGAACACACTTGTCTCACCCCATAAAGCTACTTTATCAAAAGGCAAAACCTTCATGCCAAATTTTATCGGTAAAATGCAAGGTTAACTAAGAGGTTGTTTGCTGGCCTACCGTCCCCACAGGCTTAAAGACCCCGAGCACTATTTTTTTGGGAGAGTGCTTAGATTGCGGTGGCCTTGGTTTTGTTGGAAATATGCCCTAGAGGCAATAATAAAATAGTTATTATCATATTTCCTTGTTCATGATAATCGTTTATTATCCATGCTATAATCATATTGATTGGAAACTCAGATACATGTGTGGATACATAGACAAAACTGTGTCCCTAGTGAGCCTCTACTAGACTAGCTCGTTGATCAAAGATGGTTAAGGTTTCCTGACCATGGACATGAGTTGTCATTTGATAACGGGATCACATCATTAGAAGAATGATGTGATGGGCAAAGACCCAACCGTAAGCATAGCATTTGATCATTCTAGTTTATTGCTACTGCTTTATCCATGTCAAGTATCTGTTCCTACGACCATGAGATCATGCAACTCCCGGACACCGGAGGAATGCCTTGTGTGTATCAAACGTCACAACGTAACTGGGTGACTATAAAGGTGCTCTACAGGTATCTCCGAGGGTGTCTATTGGGTTGGCGTGAATCGAGACTGGGATTTGTCACTCCTATGACGGAGAGGTATCTCTGGGCACACTCGGTAATACAGCATCACAAGAAGCTTGCAAGCAATGTGACTAAGGAGTTAGTCACGGGATCTTGTATTACGAAATGAGTAAAGAGACTTCTCGGTAACGAGATTGAACTAGGTATGGAGATACCGACGATCAAATCTCGGGCAAGTAACATACCGATGGACAAAGGGAACCGTATACGGGATTGATTGAATCCTTGACATCGTGGTTCGACCGATAAAGATCTTCATAGAATATGTAGGAACCAATATGGGCATCCAGGTCCCGCTATTGGTTATTGACCGTAGATGTGTCTCGGTCATGTCTACATAGTTCTCGAACCCGCAGGGTCTGCACACAACGTTCGGTGACGATTTGGTATTGTTGAGTTATATATGTTGGTGACCGAAGGTTGTTCGGAGTCCCGGATGACATCCCGGACGTCACGAGGAGCTCCGGAATGGTCTGGAGGTAAAGATTTATATATAGGAAAGTGGTATTCGGGTTCCGGAAAGGTTTCGGGTGTTTTCGGTAGTGTACCGGGAGTGCCGAAAGGGTTCCGGGGGTCCACCGGGAGGGGCCCACCCCCCTCTACCCCCGGGGGCCACATGGGCAGAAGAAGTGGCGCACCAGCCCCTGGTGGGCTGGGCAGCCGACCCCTATAGGGCCCATGCGCCCTAGGTGGTAGGTGGGAGGTGCCTTTGGAGGGAGGGACTCCTCCCTAGGGCGCCCACCTCCCTTGTGGAAGGTGGACTCCTCCCCCCTTGGTCGGCCGACCCTCCTTGGAGGAGGGGCTAGGGCCGGTGCCCCACCTACCCCCTCCTCCTATAAATAGAGAGGGAGAGGGAGGGCAGCCAGACCCAAGCCACGGTGCAGCCCTCTCTCTCTCCCTCTAGATCATTTTCTCCTCTAGATTAGTTTCGGTAGTGCATGGCGAAGCCCTGCCGGAACAGCTCCACCACCACCGCCACCATGCCGTCATGCTGCCAGAGATCTCATCTACCTCTCCGCCCTCGCTTGCTGGATCAAGGAGGCAGAGACGTCATCGAGCTGTACGTGTGCTGAACGCGGAGGTGCCATCCGTTCGGCGCTAGATCGGAACGGAACAAGATTGGATCGCGGGACGGCTCGTGATCGGATCGCGAAGACGTTCGACTACACCAACCGCGTTTCTAAACGCTTCCCGCTTAGCGATCTACAAGGGTATGTAGATGCACTCCCCCTCTCGTAGCTGTTGATCTCCATAGATAGATCTTGGGTGTTCGTAGGAAAAAATTTGTTTCTCATGCAACGTTCCCCAACAGGTTTGATGGACCGATCCCATGAAAACTTTGGTGAATATTAGAAATCCATGTGACAAGACAGATGCAGACATCTTTTATGCCTCCACGGTGATCAACATCGGTGATGGCCAAAGAACACATTTGTAGGATCATCCTTTGCGAAATGAGCTCAGACCAAAGTACATCGCTCTGCCGACACCATCTAAAACTTAGGAAAAAAATGGAATGTTAGCAAGTCCTTGCTCGATAATGCTTGGATCCAATCTAGTGGTTTGAGATCCCAAACACAATTAGATGGAAGGTCTTGCCTTTGGGAGAATAGAACGTCGCTTTGGCTTATCAGGCTCAATTCTTAGATGCGACAATTACCACTCTGCACATCTCAATTTGGCAATTTTGGGTGTCACCAAAGTGAGTTTGAATTTAATTTTGATGATGGACTAGCTTCAACAACTAGCTCTCGGTGGAAATAGTTATGACTAGTTAGAGTGTGTGACGATCTACGATGCCTGATCTAAAGCACAACCACCATGCCTGGTCCATATTTGTGGTGGGTGTCTGCTCTTCGACTGACAACGCGCTTGCTCTAGTAATTCTATTTGAATGCATACGATTTGTGTGTGCTTGTAATAATGAGCTTCGATTGATATGTGATATACAAACCAACATCATGATAAATTTTGTTTTGCCATGATAACCCACAAGTATAGGGGATCGCAACAGTCTTCGCGGGTAGTATTCACCCGGATTTATTGATTCGACACAAGGGGAGCCAAAGAATAATTATCGGCCTTAGCAATTGAGTTGTCAATTCAACCACACCTGCGATTTCTCTCTGCAACAAAGTTTTAGTAGCACGACAAGTAATAGTAGTAACAGTAACAGTAATAGTGACAGCAGTAATTTTGTAGCAGTTGTGACAGTAGCAGCAACAGTAGTAACTTAGCAAGTTTCAGTATATGTAAAGCATAGGCACGTGGATCACTGATGGATAATGATTTAGATGACATCAATCATGTAATAGTTACACACTAGGGCAACACAGAACTAGCTCCAATTCATCAATGTAATGTAGGCATGTATTCCGAATATAGTGATACGTGCTTGCGATAAGAACTTGTATGACATCTTTTGTCCTACCCTCCCATGGCAGCGGGGTCCTAATGGAAACTAAGGGATATTAAGGCCTCCTTTTAATAAAGAACCGGAACAAAGCATTAACTCATGGTGAATACATGGACTCCTCAAACTACGACAATCACCGGAAAGAATCCCAATTATTGTCACCTTGGGGTATGCGGATCATGACACGTAATAGGTGCATACAACTTTAAAGATCGGATCCAAATCACTCTTATATTAATGAAAACATAATAGGTTCAGATCTGAAATCATGGCACTCAGGCCCTAGTGACAAGCATTAAGCATAGCAAAGTCATAGCAACATCAATCTCAGAACATAGTGGATACTAGGGATCAAGCCCTATCAAATTAACTCGATTACATGATCAATCTCATCCAATCCCATCACCGTCCAGCAAGCCTACAAAGGAATTACTCACTCCCGGTGGTGATCATCATGGCGCTATTGATGAAGAAGGGTTGGTGATGATGACGACGACGAATCCCCCTCTCCGGAGCCCCAAACGAACTCCAGATCACCCCTCCCAGGGAAGAACGGGAGGTGGCGACGGCTCCGTCTCAGAAAACGCGGTGAAATCTTCTCTCTGCTTTTTTTCTCCGAAGATGTGAATTTATAGGAGTGGAATTAGGGTCGGGGGAGCCACGTGGGCCCCACAAGCTAACAGGGCGCACCCAGTGGGGTGAAAACAACGTCGGTCCGGGTTAGTTTCATTCAAATCATGCAAATTAGAGTCCAAAACCAGAGCAAAAGTGATTGAAAAAGTAGATACATTTGAGACGTATCAACTCCCCCAAGCTTAACTCATTTCTTGTCCTCAAGCAATTTAGTTGATAAACTGAAAGTGATAAAGAAAATTTTACAAACTCTTTTGTTCTCGTCGTTATACACATGCTTGGCTAGTGTTCAGATTTTTAGCATAAATCATAAATAACCATATCCATGATAACAATTAAATATCATATTCACTCATGGCAATACATAACCAACCATCGAGCAATAATAAGGTATCTCACATGCCAACAATTTGTCAAAACAATCATGATATAATATGACAACATGGTATTTCGCTAGCCCTTTCTGAGACCGCAAAACATAAATGCAGAGCACCTCTAAGGTTCAAGGAGCGACTGAAAATTATAATTTAGGGCAGAAAAGATCCAGTCATGCTCACATCCAACATTAACTAAACTCAATGCATAAGAATGACAATAGTGATCTTTGCTACTTCTTGAGCTTGCGTTGGTTTTCCCTTGAAGAGGAAAGGGTGATGCAGCAAAGTAGATAAGTATTTTCCTCAGTTGTTGAGAACCAAGGTATCAATCCAGTAGGAGGTACAAGCAAGGCCCCAATCTTTGCACCTACACAAACAATCAAACACTTGCACCCAACGCTAAAAAGGGGTTGTCAATCCCTTCACGGTTACTTGCAAGGATGAGATCTGATAGAGATAGATATAAAAGATTACTAAAACGAAAAGTAAAACAAAAGTAAAAAAATTGCAGCAAAGTATTTTTGGTATTTTTGGTTTATAGATCTGAAAATATAATATGGAAAATAGACCCGGGGGCCATAGGTTTCACTAGAGGCTTCTCTCTTGAAGGAAAATAATACGGTGGGTGAACAAATTACTGTCGAGCAATTGATAGAAAAGCGCATAGTTATGACGATATCCAAGGCAATGATTATGCATATAGGCATCACGTCCGTGTCAAGTAGACCGAAATGATTCTGCATCTACTACTATTACTCCACACATCGACCGACTCCTGCCTGCATCTAGAGTATTAAGTTCATGAAGAACAGAGTAACGCATTAAGTAAGATGACATGATGTAGAGGGATAAACTCAAGCAATATGATGAAAACCCCATCTTTTTACCCTTGATGGCAAAAATACAAATACGTGCCTCGCTACCCCTACTTTGTCACTGGGTGAGGACACCGCAAGATTGAACCCAAAACTAAGCACTTCACCCATTGCAAGAATTACCAATCTAGTTGGCCAAACCAAACCAATAACTCTAAGAGACTTGCAAAGATATGAAATCATGCATATAAGAATTCAGAGAAGATTCAAATAATATTCATAGATAATCTGATCATAAACCCATAATTCATCGGGTCTCGACAAACACACCGCAAAAGAGTATTACATCGGATAGATCTCCATGAAGATCATGAAGAACATGGTATTGAAGAACATAGAGAGAGAAGAAGCCATCTAGCTACTAGCTATGGACCCGAAGGTCTGAGGTGAACTACTCACGCATCATCGGAGGGGCAATGGAGTTTATGTAGATGCCCTCCGTGATCGAATCCCCCTCCGGCAGATTACCGGAAAAGGCTCCAAGATGGGATCTCACGGGAACAGAGGCTTCCGGCGGCGGAAAAGTATTATCGTGGCTCTTTTTTGGTATTGGGGGAATATTTGGGAATTTATAGGAGGAAGATTAGGGTTAGGAGGCCTGTAGGGGGGCCACAAGCCAGGGGGGCGCCCCCCCCCTAGGGCGCGCCCTGCAGGCTTGTCGTCTCCCGGCAGGTCTCCTGCCCCCCCTCTCCAAGTCTGGTAGGTTTCTTCTGGTCCAAGAAAAATCATCGCAAAGATTTTATTCCGTTTGGACTCCGTTTGATATTCCTTATCTGCAATACTCAAAAACAAGGAAAAAACAGAAACTGGCACTGGGCTCTAGGTTAATAGGTTAGTCCCAAAAATAATATAAAATAGCATATTAATGCATATAAAACATCCAAAACAGATAATATAATAGCATGGAACAATAAAAAATTATAGATACGTTGGAGACGTATCAATCTTCGGTTTGGTGCTTTTAATAAGAGGATGATGACTCAAGAATAACATAAAAGTAAATAGACATGCCCTTCGCAGAGGGAAGCATTAATTTGCAGAGGTGCCAGAGCTCAAGGTTTAAAACAGGATTGAAATTATAATTTTTGGGTGGTGCACTTTTCCTGTCAACGTCACGACAAAGGATTTCAATATCTTCCATGCTAAACACATTATTGGCGGTTCCCAAGCAGAATTGTAAAGTTTACACCCATCCACCATACATACACAAGCCACGGCTGACCGAATCCACAGATGCCCTCAAACATTTCAACTGTCCCGGGAGTTTTGTTTAATTAATTTTGATTTTGCAGGACTGGGCATCCTTTTTACCAGCCTCTCTCGTGCAATGATAGGCGAATAAACACCCGTCTTGAGAATAACCCACTTAGCATGGAAGATACTGACCGCCCCATCGCTCCATGAGCGGTACGAGTGCACAAAACAGAAGTTTATTTGAATATTAGAGGTGGCACATGCAAATTTACTTGGAACAACAAGGTAATACCGTATATAGGTAGGTATGGTGGACTCATGTGGAATAACTTGGTTTAAGGATTTTGGATGCACAAGCAGTATTCCCGCTTAGTACAGGTGAAGGCTAGCAATAGATTGAGAAGCGACCGGCTCGAGAGCGAAAATGGTCATAATCATGCATTGCGAATAATTAACATTGAACATAGCATGAGTAGGATATGAATTCTCTGAATTTAAACATCATGAAGGCTGCATTGGTTTTGAATCAACTACACGTTTGCACATGGGCCAAGTCAAGCCGCTCAAATTACTCAGAGGGAAATACCATACAACCATACTACATCATAACCATTTTAATGCATGTTGACACATAAGATAAATCATATCCACTCCTAGCTATTTAGGCATGGCATGAGAAACTATAATCTCTAATTGTCATCATAAACATGTTCACTCATGATATACTGAATCGAGATCGAACGAGCTAAACATATTTACAAAAACGGAAAACAAGAAGAGTTCATACCAGCTTCCTTTACCACGATCACTTCATCAAATATCATCATTGTTGCCTTTCACTTGCACGACCAAATGATGTGATAATAATAATAGTGCAAGAGTGCCGTGGACTAAGCTCGAATCTGCAAGGCAGTTTTATACAAAGGAGAAGACAAGGTCATATTGGCTCTCTGTTAGATCAACATTAATGCATATGAGAACCACTCAACATTTTCCTCGTGGTCTTCCCTTTTCAACGACTCAACAGAAAGAACAGAAATTCAGAGAAACACAGTGAAATATTTTTGGAGTTTTTGATTTTCTCAAGAAAACAAAATACACAAAGGAAAAGCAAGAGCGAGAAAAATTATTTACACGGGAAAGCTCCCAACATGCAAAGGAAATCTTTTTGGATTTTATTTTAATACTACAACTAATTAAACGGGAAACAAAAACCGAAAGGAAACGAGAAATATTTTTGGATTTTCAAAGTTTTTCGAACACACAAGAAGAAGGCGGAAAAATAAAGCTAACATGGATATACAATGAATGAGGATGAACACCGACAATTTATATGAAGTGTGTAAGCATGAATGTAACGTCGGTGAGAAATACGTACTCCCCCAAGCTTAGGTGTTTGCCTAGCTTGGTGATCACCATCTGTAGTAGCCATCTGGTACCAGAGAAAGTAGTTGAGCTGAGGTACTTGACCATCCCACGCCTGAGCTGCGGCCTCCGCCTTAGCCAACTCGTTCCGGTAAGCAATTATGTCTGGTGGCATGATGTTGTATCCGCTCCTGGCATGATAGTTAAACAAAGAAGGTGCAGGCAACACAATAACATCGCGAGTCTCCTTGCTATATACTAAATTATAACGAATGTGATGTGGGGGCTGAGGTTCGTCAATGAACTGGTGATCTAGCATGGACTTGCGATCAAGATAAACCTTAGGCAATAAGTAATCAGTGGGGCGTATGGTGACATTAAAGCGTTTTGCTAAGCGGTTGGCATAAATGCCATTATGAACCTTGCCCTTGGTTCGGTTAAGATGTAAGCGGCGTGCGACAATTAGCTCCTAAGTTGCAAGTGTTATCACCATATAGTGCACGACGCAAAATAGCGAGGGTGGGGGCACTAAGACCACAACCCTGAGTCATAGCAGTTAAACATATCCCTATGAATAGAGCAAAGTAATGCACAGATAGAAAATGTAAACTGGTGGCCCTGGCGTTTGACACGCCCCTAGTTTCTCCCACAATTAAGGTGAGGAGGAAATCCTCGAACTCCTCTGGTTTAGGATCATGCATTCCCCCGTCAAAGGGAAACAAGCATATTTCACAAAAGTCAGCAAGTAGTACTTCATAATGTGATGCATATAAATTGAAGCGTACCATGGGGGCACCAGGCCTATTCATGGAATAAAAATTTTGCACAAAGGAATTTATAAGGAGGTAGTATTGGTCACACTCATCTGCGAGGAAGTTGGTCAGCCCGGCATTTGCAATGAATGGCATAAACTCTTGATAGAAACCTGCTTCGTTCATGAAGGGTTCATGTGGCCATTCACAAGGCTTAACCTCCGTGTTGCGAAAGATGTTGATGTCTCGGTCCTGAGTTCTCCCAACAACTCCCTTGGGGATCTGGCTCGAAGAACCCCTCCTTAGGAAATTCATTTCCCTAAGCACAAATTTCTGAAATTTTTGGGCCACAAAATTATGTCAATAAAACTTTGCAAGATTGGTAGCAACTACTCATATAGGTACCTAGAGGCCAGATCAAGCATTCATATTACTTGGAACTCAAAGAATTCAACATGCAAGCTCATTTTCAGTAGCACCAAGTGTAGCAAAATATGCAAAATATAAACCACTAAAGCAAAAACTAATTGGAGGAATGGAAGAGTCACATACCAAGGAGTAATTCCTCAAAATAATTTCGGAAACGGAGTTCCGAGCAAAGAGATCAGAAATTTCAGTTTCAGGAGCAAGAACACGAGAGAGAGAGAGAGAGAGAGAGAGAGAGAAGATGAATTTTTGCTGGAGGTAGAGGATGACATGGGCTGAAGAGAAAAGGCAGGGTGCCCCTATGGGCCCACAAGCTATCAGGGCGCGCCGAGGGGGAGTGGACGCGCCCTGTTAGCTTGTGGCCCACAGGTGCTCCCCCTGATGTGTTTTTAGCACCAAAAATTCTTAAATATTCCACAAAAAATCATGTTAAAATTTTGTGGCAATCTGAGACTTTTTATTTTTGGGTCATTTTTTATTGCACGAGAAAACCAGAAAACGGGACACTCATGCTATTTTATTTTATCTATCTAAAAATAATAGAGGGTAAACTAATGGTCACAAAGTTGTGCTTACTAAATTCATCAACCTCATGTCTTTCAAAAAGGATCCATTAATAAGGTTGATCAAGTCTTATTAATAAGCGTTTCCGGTTGACATGAAACCAAATAATTTTCGTATAACACTAAGTTACCTCAATGGGGATTTGCATCTCCCAACAATAACAATACCATATTTCTTCTTGGCAGTAGGAAGAGGAAATTTAAAACCTCCAATGATGATTGTGGCACTTGGCTCGATGACATTAATATTATTAACCAAATCTGGCTTCTTCGGAAAATGCACGGTATGTTGTTTACCATTGACATGAAAGGTGACCTTGCTTTTGTTGCAATCAATAACAACCCCTCCATTATTTAAAAATGGTCTACCAAGGATAATATACATGTTGCCGTCCTCGGGCATCTCAAGAATAACAAAGTCTGTTGAGATAGTAACGTTTGCAACCACAACAGGAACATCCTCGCAAATTCCAATAGGTATAGCAGTAGATTTATCAGCCATTTGCAAAGATATCTTAGTAGGTGTAAGCTTATTCAAATCAAGTCTTTTATATAGAGAGAAAGGCATAACACTAACACCGGCTCCTAAATCACATAAAGCAGTTTTAACATAACTTCTTTTAATAGAGCAAGGTATTGTCGATATACCCGGATCTCCCAACTTCTTAGGCACTCCACCATCAAAAGAATAATTAGCAAGCATAGTAGCAGTTTCAGTTTCAGGTATTTTTCTTTGTTGGTAATAATGTCCTTCATATACTTAGCATACTGAGGCATTTTCAAAATATCAGTCAAGCGAGTGCGCAAAAGGACAGGTCTAATCATTTCAACAAAGTGTTCAAAATCCTCACTGTCCTTAGTCTTAGAAGACTTACGAGGGAATGGCATTGGTTTCTGAACCCATGGCTCTCTTTCCTTACCATGTTTTCTAGCAACAAAGTCTTTCTTCTCATGACGTTTATTTTTGGGATGTGGGTTATCAAGATCTTCAGCAGGTTCTGTTTCCACATCATTATCATGTTGTGTATTATTATCTGGTTGAGCATCTACGTGAACTTCATCATTATTATTGTCATTCTCATTATCACTAGGTGTATGTTCACTACCAGATTGTGTCTCAGCATTAGAAATAGAAAATCATTATGTTTCTCAGCAGATTTTTCTATAACAGGTTCACTAGAAACATGCAAAGTCCTCTCATTTTTCCTTTTCTTTTTCTTTCTAGAAGGATTAGGTGCATCATCATTAATTCTCTGAGAATCCTGTTCAATTCTTTTGGGATGACCTTCAGGATAAGAGGTTCTTGAGTCATTCTTCCTCCTCTAGTCATCTTCTATTTCTAAATAGCTACAACCCACTAGCTATTTTTCCTAGAAATGCAACTATGCCACATGAGAAAGTCATGCATGCAAGTCATAAATTACATTATTTTTGCATTACTCTATGCATGCAAGCATGACATCATCAATTCAAACATGTTACTCATAAATTATTTTTTGCATTAGATTTATATTGACAATGTATGCTGACAATATATACGTTGGTTACTTGCACCATACCTACGTAGTTCACATTCACATTTTTGTTTGAAATGACATTCTTTTAACTACCATTCATTTCATTTTCTCTTTTTATACGCTTCGTATTTTATTCTCATTTTTAAGCTAACATTCTCTTCCCATTAGTTATAGATGTTTGTGTAGAAACTTTTATGCATTCGTTCAGGTTTCCAGCAGCAACGCGTCGGGGCATCATCTAGTTACTCTAACAGCATGATCATTCATATTCTCATTTAATTCAGCAAGCAAATAATTTTGTGACTTAGCAACTTGGTCTAGTTGAGTATGAACCATAGAAGCATGTTTACCTAGACCCTTAACATCATTAGAAATTTTAAACATCAAGTCACTCAAGCGATCTATCATTATAGTAATACATCTTAATTGATCTTTCACATAGTTATTGAAATGTTCTTGCTTAACAATGTAAATATCAAATTCATCCATGCATTGACTAGGAGTCTTAGTATAAGGTATATCACTTTCATTAAAGGTACGGAGAGATTTTACCTCCATTACCTGTGTCGGGGTGTCAAGTCCATGTATTTCTTCGATAGGTGGTAAATTCTTGGCATCTTCAGATTTAATACTCTTTTCCTTCATAGTTTTTTTGGCTTCGTGCATATCTTCAGGACTGAGGAATAGAATACCTCTCTTCTTTTGAATAGGTTCTGACGGTGGCTCAGGAAGTGTCCAATTATCAAATTTTTGCAATATGTTATTCAATAATTCTTTAGGTTGCCCAACACTTCTTTCCCTGAAAACACAACCATCACAACTATCTAGGTAGTCCCAAGAAGCACCGGTTAGTCCATTATAAAAGATATCAAATATTTCATTATTCTTGAGAGGATGATTAGGTAAAGCTCTTAATAACTGGAGAAGCCTCCCCCAAGCTTGAGGGAGATTCTCTTCTTCACCTTGCACAAAGTTAAATATTTCCTGTAAAGCAGCTTGTTTCTTATGAGCAGGATTTTTTTTCCAGAGAAGTAATATATCATATCCTGGGGGCTACGCGCACAACCAGGAGAAAGAGTGAGGAACCATTCCTTAGCCTCACCTTTTAGTGAGAAAGGAAAAGGCTTAAGGATATAATAGTAGCGCATCTTTTCCTCACTAGTAAACATAGCGGCAATATCATTTAGTTTAGTGAGAAGTCCAATAACAGTTTCAGTTTCATAACCATGGAAGGGATCAGATTCTACTATAGGAATTAACTCACGATTTATAGAGAACTCATAATCTTTATCAGTAACAAATATAGGTGAAGTAGCAAATTTAGGATCATGTTTCATTTTCTCCATCATAGATTTTTCTTTCAGTTTGGATAGCAGTTTCTTCAAATAATCTCTATCATTACAAGCAAGAAAGTCCCTAGCTACCTCTCCATCCATAACATAACCCTCAGGTACATCAGGAAATTCATATCTATTAGGAGAGCGAGGTGTAATAGGTGACTCAAAATCTTCATCTGTTTTAGCATTTTCAAGTTATCTAGCTTTAGCAATATGAGCATCAAGTAATTCATTCAGTGGCACAGTTTCAGTTTCATCAAGTGTAGTAATAGTATCATCATTAATTTCAGAAGTAGCATCATCAAGTTCATGTGATGTATTAGAACGAGCAACAGGTGCTGGTGTTATAAGCTGATTCAAAATAGTAGGCGAATCAAAAGCATAGCTAGATGGCAGTTCCTTACCTGCTCTCATACGAGAGGGAATGATCTTGGTTCAAGTATCTTTCAAGTTCTTCATAGTGGCAATTGGATATCCTCAAGTTAACACAATAAATATATCTATGCTCTCCGGCAAGAGCAAAAGAAAAAGGTCTTGATAACCCACAAGTATAGGGGATCGCAACAATCTTCACAGGTAGTATTTCGCCCTGATTTATTGATTCGACACAAGGGGAGCCAAATAATATTTATTGGCCTTAGCAGTTGAGTTGTCAATTCAAACACACCTGGGATATCTCTCTGCAGCAAGGTTTTAGTAGCACGACAAGTAATAGTAGTAACAGTAATAGTGACAGTAGTAATTTTGACGCAGTTGTGACAGTAGCAGCAGCAGTAGTAACTTAGCAAGTTTTAGTATATGTAAAGCGTAGGCACATGGATCGGTGATGGATAATGATTTAGATGACATCAATCATGTAATAGTTACACACTAGGGCAACACAGAACTAGCTCCAATTCATCGATGTAATGTAGGCATGTGTTCCGTATATAGTCATACGTGCTTGCGATAAGAACTTGTATGACATCTTTTGTCCTACCCTCCCATGGCAGCAGGGTCCTAATGGAAACTAAGGGATATTAAGGCCTCCTTTTAATAGATAACCGGAACAAAGCATTAACACAAGGTGAATACATGAACTCCTCAAACTACGACAATCACCGGAAAGAATCCCAACTATTGTCACCTTGGGGTATGCGGATCATGACACGTAATAGGTGCATACAACTTGCAAGATCAGATCCAAATCACTCTTATATTCATGAAAACATAATAGGTTCAGATCTGAAATCATGGCACTCAGGCCCTAGTGACAAGCATTAAGCATAGCAAAGGCATAGCAACATCAATCTCAGACCATAATGGATACTAGGGATCAAGCCCTATCAAATTAACTCGATTACATGATCAATCTCATCCAATCCCATCACCGTACAGCAAGCCTACAAAAGAATTACTCACTCCCGGTAGTGAGCATCATGGCGGTGTTGATGAAGAAGGGTTGGTGATGACGACGATGACGAATCCCCCTCTCCGGAGCCCCAAATGGACTCCAGATTACCCCTCCTGGGGAAGAACAGGAGGTGGCGGCGGCTCCGTCTCGTAAAACATAGTGAAATCTTCTCTCTGCCTTTTTTCAAATATGTGAATTTATAGGAGTGGAATTAGGGTCGAGGGAGCCACATGGGCCCCACAAGCTAAAAGGCGCGCCTAGGGGGTGGGCGCACCCTAATGCCTTGTGGCTCACAGGCAGCCCCCCACCAGTGGTTCTTCGCTCCATAATTCATTATATATTCCAAAAATAATTCAAAAAAAGTTTCGTCCAATTCCAGGAACTTTTATTTCTGCACAAAAATAACACCAAGGTAGTTCTGCTGAAAACAGCGTTAGTCCGGGTTAGTTTCATTCAAATCATGCAAATTAGAGCCCAAAATGAGAGCAAAAGTGTTTGGAAAAGTAGATACGTTTGAGACTTATCATGCCACTGTCAGGTTTTTCACGTAATTAACTCAGCACCGGATGGTATGAAGAACATACACATGCATCAATAATCTCAAGATTACTGCGACACCCATCATAGGACGAGGGAGGAAGAAGAAAGGATGGAGGGAAATAAGATTGTCGGTTATCAACTGTATGACGTGTATGGATTCAAATGAGTCATAAGGGTTACACTAGGGTTAGAATAGAGGACAAAACATAATTGGTATGCGATACAATGGACACTATCCTAATTAGTTTAGATGAAAAGTTTTACAAACATACATGGTAATCTTTGATCAGTAGTGCTCAAGCAGGAGGAGGTCAAGGGTGGAGGTACTAAAAAATTGCACCCGGGGGGGGGGGGGGTCGACCGCTAACATCAACATAACTCTACAAGTGGAGTAGATATCGATGAACAATGAACCCTCATTGCTTGTGGCCAATATTAAGTGCATCTTACCCATGCACATTGAAACCGTGAGGATGGCTCTAGAAACCCCCGATAGTCAAGCCTACCTACAATACAATAGTGATGAGGAAGCACCCTCGACGCATCACAAGCACTGGCTCTACCGCAACTGTTGTCTCCCCCTTTCCTGCATCGCTGAACAGTGATGTCAAAAAGAGCATAATGGCGATCATCAAACACACACCTACTAGTGCGTTTAGATGTGCCACATCATCGGCAGTCAGACATGACACCTTCGTCTGAAAGCACTGTGTGTGAGGGATGACATTTGTGCCAAACTCAGCCCCAAGAAGGAGAGAAGCAGCCTAAAGGCCACCGCTCCAGCCACGATGTCGTTAAAACTCTAGCTCACGAACTTGAGATCGTTTCCTGTTTATAGAAGACATAATTCTCTAGTTGCTTCGTAGTAGTAACTAAATTGCAATGTTGTTTAATATTTTTCTAGATAAAGTAATTTATCATAACCAATAGATAATTGTATAACAAAGAATTGAAAATATGCTTCCCAAAATAAGTAAATATAACTAGAAAGTAAATGCAATTAAGTACAAGAACCAAGGGTAGAATATTGTCATTAGCTTAATAAACACATCCTTATCCTCGATCTATAGTGCTTGCTCGGACTTTAACATAGAATTATAAATTATTTTAGACTTCATACACTACACTCTGATGGGGGGGGGGGGGGGCAGTGCCCCCCTTACATCAACATAGTTTCCCACTAGTGGAGAAGTCGATGAGCAAAGAACCTTCATTACTTGTGGATAATGGTCATCTTACCCACCACAGTGAAACTGAAGATGACTCCAGAAAACGCAAACAGTCAAGCCTACCAAGAACATACCAGTTACGAAGATGCACACTCGATGAATCACAAGCACATGTGGTTCTCCCATAGTCGTTGTCCTCCTTTACATTGTTGTCGAGAAGTGATGTAAGGAACTGCGTAACGGCGGTCACCAATCCCATGACTGGATGTGTGTACAGATGTGCCACATCATTGTCAGCAAGACACGACACCTTGATCTCGAAGCACTATGCAGGAGGGACGACGTTTGTGCCAATATCAACCCCAAGAAGGGAAACAACAAGGTGAAGTCCACCGTTTCGACCACGATGTTGAAAATCTGGCTCACGAACCTGAGATCATTTCCTATTTGTAGAATACATAATTCTCGAGTTTCTTAGTAGTATTATATAGCAACATGTGTGAGATTCTTTTACATAGATAATCTAGCATAACTGATAGATAATTTTATAGCGAAGAAGTGAAAATATACTTCCCAAATATTAATAAATATAACAAGAAAGAAAATGAGGTGAAGTATAGAGACCGAGGGTAAAATAATATTGCTATTAGCTAAGTAAACACATCGTTAACCTTCATCTATTGTGCCTGCTCTGATCTGAACCTAGAACTATAAATTGCTTCATACTTTATACACTAGACTTAACATTATTAAGAAGTCTTGAAGTAACAATTAAACTAATTAAGCATGCACATTAACCTTTAGTACTTCCTTCATACGGTGCATAGGGTGCTCGCAACACATCCCCTCACCCGGCTCGTGCATGGAGCCTCTTTTAACTTCTCGGCTCCTATCCCCACGCGTGCATATCTCAATCCTCTCATCCCCAAACATGCATGCTTCAATTATGTTTTTAGGCTCGTTTCCACAATATCAAACATATAGCTAGCCTATCACGGTGTCTTGATCATCGTGCGGCTCCTAAGACACCCTATGCATCTGGATTGAAGGAGCAGTTACAATGATTCAACATCATGAGGCCATGGTCTATAAGAGCTTAGAGCCATTGAAAAAAAATATGAACAATACACACATATGATACGTCTGCGACGTATCGATAATTTTTTATTGTTCCATGCTATTATATTATCAATCTTGGATGTTTTATATGCAATAATATGTTATTTTATATCATTTTTGGGGACTAACCTATTAACCCAATGCCTAGTGCCTGTTGTTGTTTTCTGCTTGTTTTGGTTTTCCAGGAAATCAGTACCAAACGAAGTCCAAACGCTACGAAACTTTTTAACGATTTTTTTAGACAAAAGAGATCCTGTAAGCTTCGAGAGGAGACCAAACGAGAAGCGATGAGATGGCAAGGCAACAGGGCGTGGCCAGGGGGGTAAGCGCGCCCTGATGCCTTATGGGCCCCTCGTGGCTCCGTCTGACCTAATTCCACCTCCATAAATTCTCTAAAATCGGGAAACCAAAAGAGAGCCACCCGAAACAATTTTTCCGCCGCCGCAAGTCTTTGTTCTTTCGTGATCCCATCTGGAGGCCTTTTCCAGTACTTTGTCGGAGGGGGAATCCATCACGGAGGCCATTTTCATCAACCTTGATGCCTCCATGATGATGTGTGAGTAGTTTACCACAGACCTACGGGTCCATAGCTAGCAGCTAGATGGCTTCTTATCTCTCTTTTATCTTCAATACAAAGTTCTTCGCGATTCTCGTGTTAATATATCCGATGTAATCTTCTTTTCCGGTGTGTTTGTTGGGATCCGATGAATTATGGGTTTATGATCAGATTATTCATGAAAAGTAATTGAGTCTTCTCTGAATTCTATTATGCATGATTATTATAGCTTTGTAAGTCTCTCCAATCTATTGGTTTGGTTTGGCAAACTAGATTGATTTATCTTCGGTGGGAGGTGTGCATTGTAGTGGGTTCAATCTTGCGGTGTTCTATATCCCAGTGACAGAAAGGGACAAGGCACGTATTGTATTGTTGCTACTAAGGATAAAACGATGGGGTTTGAACATATTTCTTGTACTTACTTTATCCACATCATGTCATCTTGCTTAAAGCGTTACTCTATTTGCATAAACTTAATACCATAGATGCATGCTAGATAGCGGTTGATTGGTGGAGTAATAGTAGTAGATGCACAATCGTTTCGGTCTACTTGTCACACACGTGATGCCTATATACATGATCATTGCCATGAATACATAATCATAACTATGCGCTTTTCTATCAATTGCCCAACAGTAATTTGTCTACCCACCGTATGCTACTTTCGAGAGAGAAGCCTCTAGGGAACACTATGGCCCCCGGGTCTACTTAATCATATTTGCTAAAAACCTAAAAATACATTGCTGCAATTCATTTACTTTTATTTTATTTTGATTTTATTATTATCTATCTACCACTATCAGAAGTAATCCTTGCAAGTAACGAGTTCAAGGGGCTTGACAACCCTCTTGCCCGCGTTGGGTGCAAGTGTTTGGTTTTGTGTGTGCAGGTATCGCTTGAAAGACGAGTTGTTGTTATTCCCCTATTGGTTCGATAACCTTAGTTCTCGCTGAGGGAAATACTTATCTCTACTATATTGCTTCTCCCTTCCTCTTCGGGAAAAAACCCAACGCAACTCACAAGTAGCAACATACTATTCGGAATTCAAATGGATATCTAGTGTACCACATGTGTTTTCAAAAGCAATATTTATCTTTGCAAGCAAAAGATCTTGTGTGTTGCAACACGGGAAAATAATACCACATGCCCCTAAAACAACAACCATGCCTCAAGACCCAAATAGGTCCACGTCTTTTATTTCAACACATGACATCCCATCGGTGTTGCCGCTTATCCTCCTTCCCACCCTGCCGATAATGGTCTCAGTGCACACACAATCACAACACGTTTGAATGTGGTCAATCCTAAGACGCATCTCTCTCTCTCTCTCTCTCTCTCTCTCTCGGCATACGATGAGAAATTAGTTTTTTCTGTGAGGTTTTGGCATGGCATGCATGCACGGTTATAGATGGTGTCTTTTGTCTCCAATCTCGTTTTGAGGTGTTAATACCGGCACCGGTACAAAAGAAAGACGGATCGTGCGCTATTGATGAAGGTTGCACCCTAAATAACATTTAAAAAATGGTTACTAGGTAAAATAACATCATATTCATATTCTACGCACTTTTTAATCAAATTCCATATATAACAAGTTGAATTTGGAGTTGGGGTTTAAGAGTTATGTATATTTAAAAAATCATTTGATATGGACTATGGGTTGATCAACCCAAATATTAGGGGGTTTCCTGCAAAAAGAGAAACGTTTACCTGATTCACTTAAAACTGGACTACGGGTTGATTACAAAATACAATAGGGGGTTCTTTACAAAAGAAAAATATTTCCTAATCTGACTTAAACTGGACTGCTAGTTAATTAACATAAACATCGAGGGGGAGGGGGATTCTACAAAACAATCCTCCTTTTACTATTAGGTACTAGCAGATGAGAACGTGCATTGCAATAGGCGAAAAATATAACACACATCCCTAACCCAATAACTCCATAGGTCCACATCCTTTATTTTCACATGGCATCCCATCGTTGATGCTTACTCTATTCCCACCCTCGCCAACGGTGTCCTCAATGCTCAACAACCACAATGTGTTTGAATGTGGTCAATCCTATGACGTCTCTCTCTCCCTCTCCTTCTGTCTCTCAGCATACACTACTGCAGGATGGTCCAAAGACGACACATCAATCAGAGACCCTTCGACGAAACTGTGTGCGATCCATCAATCGCAAACGGTATAGTTCAAGCTCCGTCGCCAATGACGAAAACCGTGCGCGATAGAGGATCCATCAAATACGATTCAAAAAATAGTTGCGTGTGCGATCTACGGCGGACGGTTTGTTCTTACGAACTATTTGTGATTATGGAACATAACAGAAACGGTTAACAAACTACATACGTGTGCGTAGTGCGGCATAGAGTTCACTCGGGCAAACTGTTTGCGCTGATCCAGCAGAACACAATCGAGTTAGCCTAAGAAGGCATGTGTGATACCCGGCAAACAGTTCGGTCATCAGAATTGTTTGGGAAGACCAATAATAACCCAAACGATTCATCCTGACAACCGTGTGTGTTGTGGGTACCCGGCAAACAGTTCATTCATCAGAATTGTGTGGGAAGACCAAAAATAACCCAAACGATTCATCCTGACAACCTGTGTGTGTTGTGGGCAGACGGTTGCTGCTAATAATTGTATGAGATGTGATTTGCTTTGTTTGCACATCTATATGCTCTGTCTATAGAACACCTACATTAATGTTGCATAACCAACTTGAACATCCAGTTACATAAGTGACTACACAACACATGTACATTCCTCAATATAAATTTAAAAGAAGTAGACGATCAGCAAATCATACTGCTCTTCTGATGACGGTTCCCGACACTGCTCTGCTTGTGGCTATCCCTCGCCGTCTGCAGGAAGGAGGCACTTACTCATGTCAATGATCCTCCTGTACATCTCGTAGCTGGTGTACGCATCCTTGGCCGCGTACTTGATGTGTTCTTCATCCAGTTCGTTCACCCAAGCCGTGTGCCAGGCAGTCTTGTCCTTCTGGCACTCAGCCTTCATGTCTCTATGGTAGGGGTCAATGATGGCCGTGGCGAGGTCAACCAGGGAGTCCTTCTGCTTCTTCTTCTCACCGTCCCAGACCCTGTACTGACCTTGGATGTTGACAAGCTTCTGGCAGGACAAGCCCGAAGTCTTGAGCACCTTTAGATCGTTCGTGGTGTCCACCATTGCGAACCTGTAGTCGGGGTTGTTGACAAACCTGGCAAAACGCTCGCAAGGAATTGTGGCCAGGCAGTAGTGGTAGACGAGCACGTAATGGCGCACACACAATTGGGCAATGGCAACCTTCTGATCATGCCCGGCACGACCGCCGGTGTACTCGAGGTCGAAGCTGGCCACTTTGTACTTGTCATCCTCAGCAAGCAGCTGCTCCAACGTGTTGATGGAGTTCACCACCACGACTGGGTCGTTGGTGTACACCACCGAGAGGTCCGTCTTCCTGATGTGGGTGTCCACTTTGACAATTTTGGCGAACTGCCGCTCGGCGCCGGCAGCCGCCATTGGATCCGCACGGGAAGGTTGAAGCGGTGAAGAGATCGTGGGTGTGCTTCTTGTGTTGTGTGGCGCGATCGGAAGGTGGAAGAGACGAAGGTAAATGGTCGCGGGAATAAATTGCGCCGGACGGCCTGGAATTTCGGCACGCCCGCATGGCAGTTTTTGCAGCGCTTAACTGCATGGTGGCGCTGGGAGCGACACAACCGCGTCCGCATGCATATGGCGCCCCAAACGTACATGACCGTTCGCGCGTGGACGCCGGCAGAGCGAACGCGCACGGACGCGAGCACGGCGCGCCGCAGCCGCATCAACCGCCTCATGCGTAGATTAATTCGCGACGGTGCGTACAGAACGACTGTTTGCTTTGTAGTAAAACGCAAACATTTTTTTATTAACCGTTTGTGTACTTGTCATTTCTCCCACCTCCGTCTTGTCTTGTCACCGCGTTGCCGCCCGAGGATTCCAGTTCACGCTTCAGGAGCGCGCAGGTTCCCGCGCAAGCTTCCCACCCGGCTCGCTGAAATCCCCCAATCACCCAATGCTTCGGGAGCACGCAGCGTTTCTTTTGGGCTTCCCGTTCCCGCGCAACCGTGCGGGAACGCGCGCAAGCTTCCCGCCCAGCTCGCCTTGGTTGCCTGCTTTAAAAACCCTCACGGCCGTCACCTCCTTATCGCATTCATCCCATCCCTGCCCGTAGCTTCCCAAGTTTGCTTCTCCCCCAATCGCCAATGGCACCTGTCCGTCATCGTCGCTCCGCCACTCCGCCAGAGGGCAGCTCCAGCTGGGAGGCTGCACCACGTCGGGGGCACAGTACCCGGAAGCATGTAGTGCGTGTGGCGTCCTTGTTGGCTGTGCGCACGGCACCCACCACATGCTCCTCCACATTTGCCCGAAGGCAGCTGCTGTCGGTGACCGCCGTGGCCCCCACCGCATCGCCGGCCGCCATTTTAGCCACCCCACCAGCTGCCTCCTTGGCCGCCACCACATCAGCATCCGCCTTGGCAGCCACCCCACGGTCAGCCGCCCGGGCCATCACCCGCTCCGCCACCACGGCCCGAAGGCGGGAGGAGGAGGTCGCCGCCGAAACACAGCCGCTCAGCTTTTGCGTCGGTGGCCTAGCGCGCTACATCAACTTCCTACATGAGGAGGAGGAGCGCCAAGTCGAGGACGCAAAGAGGCTCACCGCCGCCGTGGCCGCAACAGACTACGCAGCTATGGCGCGGAATGAGGAGATCTACGCCGAGTCCCGTCGCTTCGAGGAGGCGCATCAGGAGCGGCGGAGGGCAGCAGCGACAGCCAACGAATTCGACTCCTCCAGCTCGTCGGTAGGCTTCTCCTCCTCTGCCTCTTACTGAACGCGCTCGGCAGAGGAGAAGGCTGCTGGCAGTAGCACGAAGTCCCTCCGGAGTAGTATTCAGGGGCTATTTTGTTCAGTTCATCTAACTATAGATATGGTTGAACTGTCCCACCTACTTTAAAATATCTAGTATATATAGTTGAACTAGCTATTTCAGTACGTGGTTGGCAACAAATGGGGAAAAGTTTGTTCGATTCAGCTGTCGAGTTGAACTATTTTGTACAAAGACCAATGCTTGATCTATGAATGAAATCTATGTTTACTGAATTTCAGTTTCAAAATTGCACCATAATAGTGATTTTGTTCCTGCAAAATTGGACAAATCTCAGTGTTTCCAATTTGACAAATGAAAATTTACCCAATATGACAGATTCGAATCTTACCTGACTCCTGCTGCCAATGCATCGATCGGTGCTTACTTGGGGTGCTTAGTGTATTAAATGTCTTAGCAACTCAAGTCCACAATGCATTGTTGCTGAGGTCCCTTCATTTAATGATTTAGCAACTAAACTCTTGCATGCTTTGGTGAGTTTCCTTCATTTAAGTGTTTTGCCAAGGTTCACACGCTTGGCATTGTTTCTTCATGTGGTCACCAAAGTCATATCTCTCCTTAATTACCTTCCCACATCAGATTTTTTTTCATGCATGGCAACCTTAGTAGTTAGCACCAGTAAAAGGTGTAGCATCGGTAAGGGCACACGGGTCATCATTCACAACCGTTTGCGATGACAAAATGAAAAAATTCCTTCGCGCCAGATTTTCGCTTGGCTTAGTAGGGAAGGAACAATTGCCCTCGGTTTGCATACGGGTATTCAGTCTGAAACGTCTTTGACGACTGGCAAAGGACATGCCACCCCAATGAGCGTGCGCAGGACACTGCTTGCACGCCATCCGTCTACTCAAACACTTGTCCGCACGCTACCTCCTTGCCAATACAGATAGCGACATGTGGCCCGCACGTAAATGGTCAGTAGAACGTCCATGAATTATAAATAATACGCCCGTTTGCGATGGTAACGTGACAGATTTTTGTTCCAAAATGCCTTTGTTGGCTATTAATAATGCTTGCTCTTTCTCTCAAAGTGGACACTAAAAATACCACAACATATTTGTGCTTTATATGATGAGGCCCTGCCCAACATAGACCTTGTGATTGTAGTTCATATTTGAATTATGTACATTAAATGCACATAAAACTCAATTAATGTATAAAAAAGCCATACGAACCCTTAATAATTTCATATTTTTGCAGTACACACGTATTGCTTTATGTTGTTTCTAGAAAAAAATGAAGGAGAGAAGAGGCATCGGATGTCGTTTCACCCGCAGATGTGGCTTGCATATGTGACATTACGGAACCACTGGACGTAGCTTATTGTGTGAGAACCTCCGGTTTGTAAGAGGCTTGTGACAAAACATGTCCAAGTTGGTATTTTTTTACCACGACATATGTGTGCCTTGTCATGACACCATTCCAAGTTTCATGAATTCCTGACGGAGTTTTGGATTTACGAGAATTTGGAAACCAAGTTTCTCGATGTTTGTGGTCGAGCCAACATGCTTAGATGTTTGAAATTCGTTCTCATTTCTTGCATGTGACCTAACACATGCATCCAAGGACACATATATATGATTTTTGAACCCATTTTGCCGCCCCGGACCTTGTGATTGTAGATCAAATTTGAATTATGCACATTAAATAATGCACCGAAAACTTAATTAATGTATTTAAAAGCTAGATGATCCCTTAATTTATTCATATTTTTGCACTTCGCACCAACATGTCTATGTTGTTTCTATAAAGAAAATCAAGGAGAGAAGAGGCATCAGATGTCTTTTTGCCCGCATATGTGACATGCATATATAATGTTCCCTATCGAAACCACAAAGCTTCTTGTGAGGAGCTCTGATTTGTAAGGGGATTGTGCAAGAACATGTCCAATTTGGACAATTTTTTTACCACGGCATATGTGTGCCCTTGTCACCACACCATGCCAAGTTTCATAAATTTCTGACGAGTTTTGGATTTACGGGAATTTGAAAACCAAGTATCTCAATGTTTGCAGCCGAGCCAACAGTCAATGAGATGTTAGAAATCCATTCCCATTTCTTGTGTGGGACCTAAACATGCATCCAGGGAAAGGCATATATTTTCTCAACCTATTTTTCATGTGTTGGACCTTGTGATTGTAGTTCAAATTTGAATTATATGCACATTAAACGGCTAGAAAACTCAATTAATGTGTTAAATAGGTCTCACGAACCCTGGGAAAAATCCACAGTTTAGCATGACTGTCATGTGTTGCTCTATGGTGACTCCAGAAATAAATTCAAGGCGAGAAAAGACAACGGATGTTGTTTCGCACATACAATGTGAACTTTCCCTATCGGAACACACGACTTTCTTGTGAGAACCTTCGGTTTGTAAGAGGCTTTGTGCCAAAACTTGTCCAAAACTGGACAATTTTTTTTACCACAACACACACAATAGGGCAATTGATGGCACCATGCCCAAATTTCATGAATTTCTGTCGTGGTTTGCATTTACATGAATTTAAAAACTAAGTTTCCCAATGTTTGCGGTCGAGCCAAGACGATGATATGTTTGAAATTCATTCCCATTTCTTGTGTGGGACCTAAACATGCAGCCAGGGAAACGTATATGGTTTTTCGACATATTTTCATGAGCTGGACCGTGTGATTGTAGTTCAAATTTGAATTATGCACATTGAATGCCTAGAAAACTCAATTAATGTACTTAAAAGGCCAAACGAACTCTGTAAGATTCCATTGTTTCGCACGACACATTCATATTACTCTATGGAGACTCTAGAAATAAATTCAAGGCGAGAAGAGACATCGGATGTTGTTTCGCACATAAAATGTGAACTTTCCATACCGGAACCACATGACTTCTTGTGAGAATCTTCGGTTTGTAAGAGGTTTGTGCCAAAACTTGTCCCAAACTAGGCATTGTTTTTACCACAACACACATGCGCCATGACATGACACCATGCCAAGTTTTATGAATTTCTCACGATATCTGGCTTTACTGGAATTTGAAAACACGGCTTCTCAAAGTCTACGGCCGAGCCAAAATACCGAGAGGATTGGAATTCGTTTAATTTCCATTTCTTGCATGGGACCAAAACATGTATCCAGTGACAAATAGATGATTTTCAACCCATTAAGGTGCACTTGTGACACTCTGATTTTTGCAACTTTTTCTTTTCAAAAACATTTGGGTTTTATTTGCAATTCAATTGGTTTTCAAAACCCTTTCAGTTGATTTGACCTATGACTTGATGAATTTTTCTTCAAGCATCTCAAAACCTTCATCATTTTGATAAAACCCTTCCATGCCTCTCTTGGGCAATTTTCCAATATTTAATCTTTTCCCTAAAATCATTTTCTCAATTTGGGAATTTAGGTCATCACTATGGGTTGTGAAGCAACCTATAGTTTGGGTGGTCAATTAATTCCTAAACTTTTTCCCCATCTTTTCATCATCATATGATCCCATATTCTCCAAAAATATCTAGTTGCCCAATGGGAAATTTTGGCCAGAATAATTATTTTGTTTCTGACCAGAATCTGTCCATTGTGAAGCAACCCTATTATTCCTATTCCAGAAAATTCCCAATAAATTCCCCAAGCTTCTAGGGATCCTATCTAGCCCCAATATCCAAAAACATCATCTGGTCCAATTCAAAGTTTGAGCAGCAGGACCCTGGCAAGTTTCTGCTTATTTTGAACCTCTGTGAAGGAAGTGCAAGCTAGGTGTGCACAATTGAGCTATAATTTTTCTGGCATGTGTGCACTACCAAATAACTTCTTTCCACCAAGTTTCATCATTTGCAGAGCATCTATGTGAGGGCCACAAGCTCATCTAGTTTTTGGACCAGAATGTTGGTTTTCAAAGCAACTCTATTCATTTCTTTATCAAACCCTCTCAAACTTTTCCAGTCTCTAGTCCTTCCAACCTAGATGATCCCAGACATCTCCATTGGCTCCATCCCTATCCTATTTTCTCTCCAGAATCCTCTCAAGTTAGCTGGCAGAAGCTGTTGCTGAGGTTACCCATCGCACCAGAGTGTGTCTGGTCGATCCAGTGGTATAGAGAGGCTAGAGGGTCGAAGGTAGACACCCTGGACAAGGAGCGCCAGACCCGCGTGGCCTCCTGATGGCAGCACCCGTGGTGAGCACGGTGCTGGCATGCCACAGCGCGCGCTCTGCGCAGCGCCAGAGACGGGTCCGCTCGCCCAAGCCGTCTTTCGCTGCCCCCTCCTTGTCTTTGGTGCCGACAGCGCCCTGGCGAACGCGTGGCGTCTCCCGAACCCTCCGGACCGCCGGCGAGGACTGCCGCCGCGTCCGGCCAAGCTCCGCCACGGGCCGAACAGTGGGCTTCGGCCACTGTGGTCGTCCGCAAGCCCTTAACGGCTTCGGACCTGTCCCGTCGCCCCCCCTGCCCTCCTCCATCACCTCAGTTCGCACCGCGACGGCCATCTCATCGTCCTAGCTCCAGTGGCCGGCCCGAGCCTCGCCGCTTCGGGAGGGATCGGCAGAGCTCGCCGCTGGCCTATAAAAGGGCCTGCCCAGCCCCTCCTAGCTCCTCATCCCCTCCTCCCCACCTTTGAAGCGCCATTGTGTCCCCCAGCAAGAGCTGGGAGCTCGTCTCCCTCGACTCCGGCGAAGGCTCCGCCATTTGAATCTCCCCTATCGCCAGCCTCCTCCACCCTCCTTTCCAGCCCTTCCGAGTCCTCCTTTGAGTCCAGTAGGTTTCCCTGGTTCGCCTTGAGCTCATCCCCGATCGGATTGCTGCCGGATTGGACCTCCCCGACGATCACCAAACGCCGCCGCCGCCGGAGAAGAAGGGGCCGACGCCATCCGTCTATCCCCGGAGGAGCTGCGGGTACGTGCGTGTTCGTCTCTGAGCGCCCGATCCATTCCCATCCTCTCCGAGCGCCGCCGCCGTTGCTGTCTCCGGTGACCATCGCCGGAGCTCCGCCCTGTCCCTGCCTTCTCTCCCTCTCTCTGTTTTAAACCGACAGGCCCCACCACTTTACGCTTTCGACGTGGCCCCTATTAGGTTTTCTGATTTTTGTTTATATTTCAGATTTTTGACCAGACTTTGACCATCAATAACTGTTTATCTATAGCTCCAATTCAATTGATTCTTTTTGCATTATGTTTGTTTTGAACCCCTTTAGTTGCTGACAAATTTTGGTATTTTTCCAATGTCTACAGAATTTCTGGTTAATAAAAATGCTTTATGTGACATTTTCAATTGAATTTGAAAATACTTTCAGAAGGAGATTTTGGTGCCTTTGAAGATCAAGAGTGTTTGAACCACCCAACAGAGCAAGGCAAGCCATGATACCCAATTCATGCATGCATTTCCATAGCATTGCATTTTTATATACATTAGGTTAATTTATTTGATATAGTTAATTCATAGTAATAATTAAATACTTAAGAATTGTGTTGAACCACTATAGTTGACACATGAATTTAGTGGTTGATCTTGAGTCACCTGTCCGGGCATACTCGTGCAACCACATTTGCCGGTATGGGACGGCCCTGACCGGGTCTGACTGCGTGATCTTTCACCGGTACCTCCAAAGAGGGAGGGTTATGCACGCGCGCTACCCTGATCAGGTAGGCGGTGATAACCCTATGAGCCCAGTTGATAGTTGAGTTTGTGCCGGCGTCCCCGTTTGGGACAGTAGACCCCGTTTGGGTCTACATAGTTTGGCCACGACGGTGGCAGGTGTCATGTGGACACAGGGGCCACCCAAGGCTGACCTCCGGGGGAGGAAGAGTGTCGGTGGTACGATGAAAGAGTCACGGGTCAGGCAGGTTTTGTTGAAGCAACGCTGGTCCACCCGAGTGTGATCACGAGGCCAGGTGCTTCATGGTGTGGGTAAAGTGCGCAACCTCTGCAGAGTGAAAAATCTATTCGAATAGCCGCGTCCACGGTATTGGACAGCCCGTCCAGACCTCAGTAGACGGTCAACCGTAACAGTGATGTTAATGATGGAAGAACTCGTCTTGTGTTCGGAAGTACTCAGTGGTTATGAGTATTCCGAGGGTTGTGGGACAACCCGGAAGAGAGTAAGTTGATGATCGGTAACAGTAAGTAAATTGCTTAAATGATATTGTGATTGCCATGCTATTGTGTGCTGCATTACTTGGTTGTCGTGAGCTTGCGAGTACATTCAAAGTACTCACCTGGCGTATCATGCCAGATGCAGGAGAATCCGAGGACGGAGGTCCTGAAGGTGCTGACTATGCTAACTAGGATGTGTCCACAGCAGTGTCCCTGTGGACGGAGTTGCGCTATGTTCCGCTACGCAGTAGAAGTACTTAGCATTCCGAGGCCCTGCTATGTGACATAAATAATGTAGGTACTGTCAGAGCACCGAGGGTGCCTTTGGCCTTGTCACCATTGTAAAATACGTGCTTGTACTCGACTCCTATCAATAAAGTTCAGTTCAGTTCTGTACCAAGTTGTTGTGTGTTTCCAGAAGACATGATCTCTGGGTTGGAAACACTGGTAATCCGGTTCTCTGAGCCGGGGTGCCACAGCACTCTAGTATGTGCTTAAATGCAGTTTAAATTTGAACTATGCACATGAAATGTCTAAAAAAACTATTTAAATGTTTAAAAGGGCCTAAACAAACCTGGATAATTCCATATTTAACACACAGTCCTATAGTTGCAAGTTCACTGCAGATAAATGTTATTGCCATCCAAACACCTTCAATTGCCAATGTAACTTCATTTTTTGTTTCAAAGCAATATGAAAATCAAATACATCGCAAATAGTTCTTGATCATGAAACGTGTGTGACGTGGTATAAAAATATTTTGGGCCAATCCTCATATATGACTTAGGCCGGAAGCTTCAGTCCACCGCCGACGCGTCAACCACACAGTCACACTAGTTCCCCAAGACCACCGTACTGTTCAAGCATCGCCGGTGAAAGATGGGGACGTGGATCCGCGTCATGAGGGCCACTTCGGCGACCCGCTCCAGCCCGAGCGCGGCTGCATCAGCCATGAACGCGCTCACAACATCCTTGAGCACGGCCGCACTCTCCGACAGGGCGGCTGCGGCCACCGAAAGGGCAGCTACTGCATCTCAGATGGCGGCAGCAACATCCGCGACCGGGATAGCAAATGGCGAGAACGGCACAGCAGTTGTCCGTTCCTCGGCGGCCGCCGTAGCCCTGAGGGTGGATGCCCACACCTATGCCGATGCCGCCCACGCCCAGCTCGAGTCGGTCACCGCACAAATAGCAGCGGCCTTCTCCAACAATGGTCGGCAACCTATGTCCGAAGAGTTGGCAATCGTCGAGAGCGCTCGGGCAGCCGTCCATTCGTCGGCAGCCTCCCTTGCCGAGATGGAGGCCATCAATGCCCGGACCGCGGTCGCCCACACCAGACTCGTGGCGGCCTTTTCCAAAGAGATGGCGGTCGCGGACTGCGAGATGCTTGCAGAGTATGTGGCGATGGATGCCGTGGAGCCCCTTCCCCTGGAGGTCGTCGAGTGCGAGCTGGTCATGGAGGATGCGGCGGAGATCGCCGAGCGTCAGGCAGAACATTGGTCTTTGTTTAGAGCGCTGGTCTTTTGTTAAAGTAATGTTTAGGTCAACCAGCTCTGTTTAATTGCTGGATTAAGTAAGTGCGGGCTGGTGTAGGCTCTTTTGTGCAGTACCCAAATTAGCAATTCATGTTAAATTATGTGACAACGTGGATGACCACTGTAACCAGAGAAATTCGGACCAAAAATTTGCCGCATATCCCCATCCCATCTTCCAATTGAAAATGATATTGAAGTTCATCACACACAATTTTTTGGAACGAACTGTGTGCAATGTAATACCCAATCTTACGTCGGAAGCTTGGAGACAAACATTTGCACGTCCAAGTTCATCACACACGGGGTATAGCACAGGCTTCGTTTGTGATGTGTTGATATCGAGAACTATTCTGCACCAAATGAAAATTTTGGGCTGCCGCGGATATATCTACCTCCCTCGCCCCCCGGTACCAATCAAAAGCCACATTTCCCCCTTTTCCTCTACATTTCCTAGTTCAGACCTTCACTACTTGCTTGCAGCGCCGCCTCCTCGCCGGCGACGCTCCTTCCTGCTGCTCGGCCTCCTCCATCTAGTCAGGTAATCCACACCTCCCCAATACCCCCTCACCCCTCCTCCTCCATCCCACATGGCCCGACCGGCGCGACACCTTCCACCCAAATCACCGCCCCATCCTCTAAATAATCGTCGCCGAAAGCCATGGTGCACGCAGTATAGCCAGGATCTCAAAGAGCATTTGGCTGCGGAGAAGCAAATCGCGGTTGCACGTGCGGATGAGGCAGCTATGGCTTCCATGCGTGTCGACCCCCAGATCTTGGAGGAGCACCTCGCCTTCGAGGCCACCGTCAACGCCTCGCGCGCTGACGCCGCCACGCGGTTGGCTGCTATAAACGACAGCTCGTGGTGTTTTCTCGAGGGCACCGCCGGTGTGATCGACGAAGACTTCGATGTGTTTTCTCAGCGTGCCCGTGCTTACCTCAACTCCAGAGCCGGCATGTTGGTGCCGGGGCAGGATCAGGCCACTCACCACTACGAGGGGTGCACCCACGGTGTGGAGGCCTCATCCTCTTCCAAGTTGAAGGAGCCCATCATCATCGATATCTCTGACGATGAGGAATAGCTTGTTTTTCTTAGCTTTATCACTAAGGACCTATGTTCACCTAGCTACGCCGGTTAAGCATGTTTCGTTTACCTGTTGCGTCTGCCGCTACTGCCTTTCATTTAGAAATTCTAGTGAAATGTCCAATGTAATGCTACTGCAACATCACCTTCTAGTATGTTCTATTGTGCAATGCGGTGCTTAGTTAACTGTTTCGTTCATTTGTTGTGGTGATCATTTAACTATTTAATTCAATTCTGAAATGTGATGTACGATTGTTGTTGGTACAATTTTGTATTGTTATGCATGTGATGAATAAATCGAATTTAGATGTACGAAATACACGTGAAACATATAGAATTGCTATATTTCCTAGTTCTTAGCACGCTTGGTTTAGATAACTGGCTTTTCCATGTGGCTCAAACTAATCTGATGGATCCGCAATGTGTTTATTTTCCATTAACATATTTCACTGATAGTATGCCAAATATCACTTGTAACCTGATCAATATTTGTCTTAAATATGTTGCAGGGGGAAACAATGGGGGACACTGAAGTTTACCATCGAGGTTTACACATCCATGGTTGTTTGGCTAATAGCACATTATTGTGCAATTGCAGAAACCATTGTAATATTAATGTTTTTAATAATTTGTTCTTGCACATGTAGGTCCTGCTGTAAGAGGTTTAGACCCACTGTTCGACCCTTTTTGCATGTGGGGGAAATGAGGTGTCCTTGAATATCAGTCAAATCAAGAAACTCAGAAAGATTGTTAAGATAAAGAAACTAGCTACGAAAAACAACAAGATGTTTGTCTGCACAATGAAGAAGACATCAGTAAACTATAGGATGGTACCATCTCTTTCACCTTGTCCTTTTCCCTTTGCGCCATTTCAAATTTTAGAAAAAATATTTATGCGTATGTTTGCTTTCAGTCCTTCTCAAGGCAGTTCATCGATGATTACGTCTCAAACCACCTGTATGATCAAGAGGCGAGGAAGGTATTCATACAGCACCCACGGTATAATCTTGAAGTCTTCCTCAAGAGTACGAAGGATGGGCGGGCAATCATCCACAGGCACTGGCCTAATGTTGCGAGGACCTTCAACATCATTGAAGGCTCAATATTTGCCTTCCGCTTTAATAGTTTTCTAGATGAGACACATCTGTCTATTTACCATCTATGATGATACTTAATTTCCAAAGGTTTTAGATGTTGCATTTGAAACTTTGTCATGTTGTGCAATTGGGTAGCTAGGCAGTATATGCCTATATGATGTTGTACCCTGATGTAATTCAATTATGAAATCCTGGTTGCCGTACTACGAATAAGAAATATATTTTGTGCTTGATATGAAATGTTAATTTGATTACTAAATGGATTATAAATAATAGACCAATCAGACTTATTATTGGGGTTCCCATTCCAGACGGTTTCTAGGACTACACCGTGGGCGATGACCTCAACAAACCCACACGGTTTCTACAAAGTTGGCCTGTTGGATCGGTGAGGAATCACACATGAATTCTGCTCGACAACTGTGTGCGTTAGGACACCCAATCACAAACGTTTTCTTATAGCATGTGTGTGTGATGGGCAGCCCAATGCCAAACAATTACATCTAGACACCGTGAGTGATGTTTTGAATAACGCAAACGTCAGAATTATAACTATCGTGTGTGGTGACCAGCCCTATCACAAACGATGTTATGCAGAAAATTGTGTGTGATCTGCAATACGAACGGAGACTTAACCTTGGGATTCCCTGTGTGGGATGATAAGCTCATCTCACACGTCTTCCCCAATATGTCTGTTTGTGATGGCCCTTCAAATTGCAAACAATATATTTTTGCCCATCAGGTGTGACCGGGTGCAGGCATCGCCGACGGGTTTTGCCTGTCGTGTGGGATAGCCCCCCTCCCCCCCCCCCCCTCGCCCACACATGCAAGGCAACGGTTTAAGACTACGTCACGGAAATGGGTTAAAAACCGTTTGTATAGCGCACGGATGCACTAGTGATAAGACGAGAAATTTTCTTTCTTTTCCCCCATGTGAGGTTTTGCCGAGGCGTGCATGCATGGTTATCGATGGTTTCTTTCGTCTACAATCTAATTTTGTTGAGGCGTTCATTTGTAACCCGGATCAGCACGGGTACGGAAGAAAGAAGGATCATGTGATATTGATTAAGGTTGCACCCTAAATTGCATTTAAAGCCGGTTAATAGGTCAAATAACATCATATTCAGATCTTACATTTTTTAATCAAATTCCTATATAACATGTTCTAGATGGACTACTGGTTGGTTAACCCAAATATTAGGAGGTTTTCTTTTCAATTCCAGTCACTTAAAGGTAGACTGCGAGTTAATTATTATAAAATGGCATGAAGTTTTTCTAGAAAACACGCGATGGATGGGCAGAAATAGTTTGCCCTGTATTAGTAGGTACAGATAGACTTGACTTAATTGTTTCTTAATTCCCATCATGTCCTTTATTAGTAGGGATAGATAGACTTGACTTAATTTTTTCTTAATGTTTTTTTAAAGGAGGATAACCCCCGGCCTCTGCATCAGAGTGGTGCATGCAGCCATATTATTAAGCAAATGATTCAAAAATCTCTATGTTCTAATACATGCTTTGTCAGAGGTTAAATGAAATCATAAAAAGGTAAAATGCCACATCCGGAAAAATAGGACAAGGTGACTAAACACCTAGCCTATCATTGGACCGCCATCCAAACCGGTTGTAGATATCCTGAGCTACCATATCCCACTGGATAGACCTAGTAACCAAAGGCTCCCTGGCTTCCACATGAGTGAGTAACGACCACGTCCGGATCCAAGTAGTGACCTTGTAGATTACCTGCAAAAAATTAATCTGGGTTTGTGTGTTAAAAACCATATCATTTTTGCAGTTCCATATAGCCCAAAGTAACGCACATACTCCTATCCGAATATGTGTCACAATAATTGGATCAACCCCATTTATCCACTTCCCAAATAACGTGTGAATAATGTTCGGAGGGGTAATATTAAAAGCTATATGAACCAAACGCCATAATATTCTAGCCATCGGACACTCGAGAAAAAAGGTGTTTTATTGATTCATTTTGATAACAGAAGCAAAATCATTGACTACCCTTCCAACTACGCTTTGCCAAGTTATCCTTAGTCAGAATCACCTCATTGTGAACAAACCACATAAAGACTGTGATTCTTAAGGGAACTTTAATTTTTCAAATATGCATCGAATTCGGAATTGGACCAGAGTTAATTACGTCGACATACATAGATTTCACTGAAAACAAGTCATTCATCGAAATTCTCCAGTGAATGGTATCTGGCTCAACAGATAGGTGAACGTCCATCAACCTCCTCACGTGATGTAGCCAGGCATTCCATCGGTCTCCTACTGACGATCTCCGGACTGAATATTTAGAGGTGAATACTATAATGTTGTAGCAACATATGCATCCGTACGTTGTACAATATTATACAATGACGGATATTGTGTGACGAGTGGTGCCTCCCCTAGCCACGTATGCTCCTAGAATCTAGTAGTATAACTGTTTCCAATGATGAATTTTGTCCTGTAAGATAAGGCCGATTTCACTCTCATCAACCCCTCCAGAAAAGTGAATCAGTGGGTCTAACGGTTACCTGGGCCAATGTTTTGGACTGGAGGTACTTGTTACGTAGTAACTGTACCCACATGCCTTCAGTCTCAATAGAAAGCCTGTACAGCCACTTACTAAGTAGGCATATGTTCTTTACCTCTAAATTCTCAATGCCTAGCCCCCCTGATCCTTTGGTCAACAAATGGTATCCCATTTAGTAAGCTTGTATTTTCTCTTAATTTCATCGCTTTGCCAAAAGAATCGTGAATTCGTGATCGATAGAAATCTAACCTTTTCTGTACCCCTACAGTTATTTCAAAGAAAGAAAGAAAGAAAGATCGGCATGCTCGTGAGTACTGAGTTTATCAGTACCAACCGACCTCCATAAGACATAAGCTTACAGTTCTAGCAGCTTAGTTTTTTTCTCAAATCGATCTTCAATACACTTCCATTCTTTATTAGCAAGCCTGCGATGGTGAATTGGTATACCCAAATAACTAAACAGTAGGGTACCAAGTTCACAACCAAACAATTGTCTATAAACTTCCTGTTCATCCTTGGCTCTCCCAAAACAGAACAATTCACTTTTGTTAAAATTAATCTTCAAGCCCGACGATTGTTCGAATAGGCATAACACAAGCTTCATATTTCTGACCTTTGCCATGTCATGTTCCATGAAAATGATAGTATCATTCGTGTATTGCACCATCAACAAGATGTGGCACTAGTCCTCCCACTTGACCGTCCTCCTTATAGCTCTACCTATGAGAATTGCTAACGTATCTGTCACTATGTTGAACAATATATGTGACATGGGGTCCCCTGCCTTAGATCCTTTTGCGTCTGGAAGTAATGACCTATGTCACCGTTTACTTTAATTCCGACGTTGTCTTTTTGTACAAAAGATTCGACATGCTTCCATCATGAATCGTCGAATCCTTTCAGACGTAAGGCTTGTTATGGAGGGGTATGGCCCGATCGACCGTTGATATGTTTGGCGCGGGAGGAGGGTTATTATTAATTGTGGTTGGAATGTCGAAATGTTGGCTAATGTTAGTTTCGATTACTATTATTTTGTTCTCTTCAAAATCAACAGTAATGTTTGTACATCTCCGTGTTTAGGAAATCAGGAGTGGCTAGAGTTGGGAGAGATACCATGAGTAGCAACAACAACAGTGTGACATTCTGTCTGGCGGAGAAAGGAGGATACATGGAGAAGTTCTGAATCTCCAGCATTCTTGCCAACCGCCAACTTTACTTTCATTGAAGTAGTTCACAGCCTTCTCTACTTGTTATACACAGGAGCGTAGTTTCTAGCCATATATATAAGAACAAGACATGGAGTTGGGTCTCCACAAAAACAAAAATGTGGACGTGGTGAGACCACGTAAGGCAGGAAAAAAATATATCACGGCACAACCTCATGAACCATCTGTGCTTCTTCCTAGAACTGATTAGACACACCCACGCCCCCTACCGCCGAGTAACGAACGGGGAGTACACCACCACCAATGCCTAATCATCAGATTGCTTCTGGTTCTGGACTCCCCTTCTCCAGCACCATCAATTAAATCAATAGTAACCACCAAAAAGTAAAAAAGAAATCTTGAAATGTAGTTCATCCGCTAGATGAGATCACAAGGTTCTTCTAGCTGCATATGCCGCCACGCCATGTCCAGAGCTCAGATGCTCCGAGTCCGGTTGATTCTGGCGAGCTCCTGCTCCAGCTCGTCGAGGCCACCAACGTCCTCCAGCTCCTGCACTCACCACAACCACAGGCGCGTTGAGACGGACGGTTTACAAGGAAGATCAGGGTGCTTGTCCTGTACTGGGTCACTTGGCCAGTGGCCACAGCACAGCACAGCACAGCACAGCACGGGGGCACAGGAGAGGACAAAACGATAGGCGCCATGCGCCTCGCACTCACCTTGGGTCCCAGGAAGAGCCCATACGGTACGCCCTCGAACTTGTCCATGTGGTGTATCTGCCATGGAGCCACGACCACATAATCAGCACAAGTTTTTCAGGACGTCGCCCAAGTTGGTACGTGCTGCTCCAAGGAGCGAGAGGCCGTTAGGCTCGCCGTACGTACCTTGTGAGCGGCAGCCACTCGCCGGAAGTAGGGCACGTCCGCGATGGGTCCGACGGGGAAGCGGCGGTGGACCAGGCCGTCGTGGACGAACATGTATGCCATCCCGAAAAGCGTAATCCCAAGGCCCTGTAGGAGACGGACACGTGGCTTATCAGATTCTAATCGGATGGTTCTGGCAGATGGCCCCGGCCAGCCGGAGACATACCCTGTGGTTTGGGTTGAGCAGGGGTTTGCGAGTGGTACCGCGCCGAAGCAGAGACCGGGGATGAGGCCGCGGTGGAAGAAGCCGTAGGCGAGGAGGGCGATGGCCGGCACGGCGTTGATGATGGCGAAGACGTCGTTGAGCTCGAAGGGCCCGTCGCGCGGCCGGTGGTGCGACTCGTGCATGTGCCACAGGGACGCGTGCCACAGCGCCTTGTGCGCCCACTGCGCCCAGAACTCCATCCCGACCTGCATCAAGCCCGAAGTTTAGCCTGGTGTCTTCGCCGCCGGCGAGCAAGAGTTGTACGAGTGCCGCTAGCTTACCGCTGCGCCGACGGAGAGCGCGAACGTGCCCAGCATCTCGGTCATCGGCACCTCGCCGCCCTGCACGAGGAAACGCGCGCGCATGTGAATTTCAGCAACGGCAGCCAGTCAAGCTCAACCGTCCACGCACTTGAATCACGGCTACGGCCTCGCCACTTGCTAACGGTAGCGAGGAAAGATAGCGAAAACGAATGGCTGGTACGCACCTCCATTTGCCAGGCGAAGCGGTAGTACACGGAGGCGATGGCCATGGAGGTGACCCCGAGGCTGGACATGACGGCGGCCACCAGGTACGTCCGCCTCTCGGACTGCTTCCGCGCCTTCCTCTCCGCCACGCGGCGCGCCGCCGCGGACGCCGCCTCTTCCTCCAGCGAAGGCACCGGCACCGTCGCCGTCTCCGGCACGGGAGCCGGGCCTGGCGCCTGCCCCTCCTGCGGGACGAAGCACGTGACCGTCTCTTGCCCGCGCCTGCGCGCCGTCCGCGTGAACGGGGAGAACGGGAGAGGCCGGCCGGCACGGGAAGGCAGCGTCCGGTACCGCGCGGCGGCGAGGAGAGGGTTCTTGACTGCGAAGCTGGCCATGGTCGAGCCGGAGAGACCAGCGGCCATGGAGGAGGGACGCTCTTACAACACTCCCTTCGGGTGCACTGCACTTTCGAGCAGGCTATAAATGGACAGGGACGGAGCTCGGGAGCTCGGGAGCTCGAAAGGGGAAGAAGAGATGGCTGACTGGACTGTGGAACAGCGCAAGGCGAAGATGTCAAGCCGCCGGGAGGTTCGGTTTCGTACGCGTGTGCAAACGTGGAGGAAGAAGTAGGGAAACTGCAAATCTGGAGGAAGAAAGAAGTAGGGAAATCGAAGTGCGCCGTGGGCGTCCCGCGAGCCGTCCGATCCGATCCAACGGCCGAGGCCGCGTGTCAGGTCGTTCGATCTACCAGGCTGCTTCGGTTACTCCGATGGGCATTGTGTGGCCAAGGGCAGAACACGCTCCTGCCTCGGCTTCCCTTCTCTTCTCTGGACCGAGAACTCGGGGCGACGCCCGCCGTCGGATGGGATACTTTGGTCCGAGCAGCGTGAGGCCTCGCCGCCATGGAATGGGGTCAAAACTCAAAAGTGCGCCGGGGAAAACCGAAGAAAAGCATGAGAAAAAAGAAGCCGAGCATAGCAGATCGACGGCGCGGCGGGTTCGGCCGGTGCAGAACGACGGGCTGTTGTTTGATGGAGATCCGTCCACGTAAACTCTTTGCCGGACACGGCATGGACTTATGTTGTACGCATCAGGCATTTAATGGGGAATCACAGGAGTTTGGGAAATTGACCGCATGTGATGTATCCACATCAAGAGATCTTTTTTTTTTCGCATCCCCGTCGGGAGATACGCTCGATGATCGAAACTGCTGCTGCGTGAATGTAACCCGTTGGGCCGTGTAAATGTGGTGGCCCATTTGGCAATCCTCTTTCTCCTAGTTACATTAAGAAAATCCGCTAAAAAACGTTATATTAGAGCATCTATAGCCATGACCCATGATGGGCTAATTCGGCCCCTCAAACGCCCGCGGCGGGAACTGACTGGACACGCCTCATATTTCCTTCTCCACATCCACGTATCTCATATCGGACATCCTATATCCATATTACACATGCAACGTCGAGCTACTCTACGTGATCAAACATCGGACAATAAAATCGGAAGCAAAAGGACACAAGATTGACGGCAAACGGACATCAAACATCACCCAAAAGATCATCTTGTTCACTGGACATAGTTCTTAAATTTGTACAACTAAAAACTAAACAATGCGGAGGGGGGGGGGGGGGGGGGCAGATCACCACTTCCTTGCTGGTCCTTTGCCCTTTGGGTCGTCGGCGCAGCTGTAGCCGTCCGCGGCTGGCGGAGGGTCGGAGGAGGAGGAGGTGCAGTTGTCGTCGTCGTCAACGTCGGAGTCGGAGAGGACGATGAGGCCCTTCATCCGACGGACCGCCCTGTCCTGCTCCCGCTTCAGCTTGGCGACCCGGGCCTTCTCCTCCGCTGCCTCCTTCGCCTCGCGCTCCAACTGCTCAATAGCCAGCTGAAGCTCCTTGACGTTCTTTCGTCGGAGGCGCCGAGTGTCCGACTCCGACATGGTGAGGGACCGGCGGTACACCTATGCGAGGAGGGTTTCGTCCTCCTCGGGCTCCGTCGGCATCCTACGACGGCGGCGCGCGAACTGCTCCGCTCCCCTCTCCCTTGCCCGCTGCTTCTCACGGCAGGCGGCGCGCGCCTTCGATTCCGGAGTGCGAGTGCAGGCACTAGGACCAATGTTGCCTGCTTGAAGGAGCGGGCGGCAGGGGAAGGAGAGCGCGCGGGGCCGGTGCGGAGTGCGCAGTCCTGGCGGAGCTACACGCATGGCGGGAGGGTCCAGCTCCGACATCCGCGCTGTGCCGACGCGGGAGCTGCGGCTTAGCTCCAGATTCTAAGCTGTCGCCGGTCTCCACCTTGGACCGCTCCAAGGCGATGCGGAGGGCTAGTTCCTCGGAGTCGACGTCGGAGTCATCGGAGCGGATGCCGGAGCTCGACATTGGAGTGGATGAGATCGGAATCGGAGAAGGAGAGGAGGGGATGGAGCGAGAGAGTGAGCTAGTGAAAGGACGTGGATGTCGCCTAGGGGGGTGAATAGGCGCTTTAAAATAAGTACGGTTTAGGCTTGAACAAATGCGGAATAAAACTAACGTTTAATATGTCAAGCACAAAACCTAAAACAACTAGGCTCACCTATGTGCATCAACAATGCTAAGCAAGATAAACAACTAAGTGATAGCAAGATATATAACATGAAACAATATGGCTATCACAAAGTAAAGTGCATAAATAAATGGCTCGGGTAAGAGATAACCGAGGCACGCGGAGACGACGATGTATCCCGAAGTTCACACCCTTGTGGATGCTAATCTCCGTTTGGAGCGGTGTGGAGGCACAATGCTCCCCAAGAAGCCACTAAGGCCACCGTAATCTCCTCAGGCCCTCGCACAATGCAAGATGTGGTGATTCCACTAAGGGACCCTTGAGGGCGGTCACCAAACTCGTACAAACAAGGTTGGGGCAAACTCCACAACTTAATTGGAGGCTCCCAACAACACCACGAAGCTTCACCACAATGGATTATGGCTCCGAGGTGACCTCAAATGCTCGGGGCAATATCCACAACCTAGGTGAGCCTAGTTGTTTTAGGTTTTGTGCTTGACATATTAAACGTTAGTTTTATTCCGCATTGCCACAACACTTGCCTGGAGCTTTGCACCACAATGATTGAGCTCCGAGGTACCACCAACCGTCTAGGGCACCAAAGCACCCAAGAGGCACAAGCTCTAGGGTGCTCAAACACCCAAGAGTAATAAGCTTTTCAACTTCTCACTTCCACGTATCGCCGTGGAGAACTCAAACATATGCACCAAATGCAATGGCAAGGGCACACGGAGTGCCCAAGTCCTTCTCTCCCAAATCCCACCACAACAACTAATGTTATGGAGAAAAATGAGAGGAGGAAGAAGAAAAACACGAAGAACTCCAAGATCTAGATCCAAGGGGTTTCCCTCACATAGAGGAGAAAGTGATTGGTGGAAATGTGGATCTAGATCTCCTCTCTCTTTTCCCTCAAGAACTAGCAAGAATCATTGGAGGGTTTGAGAGTTAGCAAGCTCGAAGAAGGTCAACAATGGGGGGCAAACACGAGCTCGAAGGATAAGAACCATTGGGGAAGAAGATCCCCTTAAATAGGCCTCCCCAAATCCAACCGTTATGTGCACAGGTCATGCACAAGCGGTACTACCACTCGGCCGAGCGGTACTACCGCTTAGTGCGGTAGTTCCAGAAGAAAACAAGCAAACGGTCAGAAATCTCGAGGAGGTAGTACCGCTGGAGCGGTACTACCGCTCCTGCCAGCGGTACTACCGCTTAGTACAGCCGCTCTACTTCCGCTCGAGTGGCGCGGGGCATCACACACAAGACAGCAGGTGTCTGGTGGCTCGCGCGAACGCCCGAACCACGAGAGTGGTACTATCGCTCCGTAGCAACGGTACTTCCGCTTAACAAGGGCAAAGGCATCAGAAGAATAAAATAAGCGGTAGTAGCGGCGGTAGTACATAACGGAAGTACCTCCTATGCGGTACTACCGTGGTACCGAGCGGTACTACCGCTAAATCAAAGAAAAACTACCCTCGCACTGAAACTGCCATAACTTTCGCATATGAGCTCCGGATTGAGCAAACTCAAGCTTGTTGGATTCGGGATGACAAGAGCTATCCAACAGCAAAACTCAAGCTTGTCAATGCCAATGATATAGAGATGTGAAACCTCTATCAATGAAGAACCGGCAAAAACTCCAACATCGAAAACATCATAGAAGATGCATATGGACTCCGTTTTCGATGAACTCGAGCTTGTCATGAAGATGACCAGAAGCTCTAAAACTCACAAAGAGAAACACCAAACACGAACCAAGAAAGATGATGCACGGATGCAAATGGTTTGAGCTCTCAATGAACGATACGATCAAGCTACTCACTTGAGACCCCCCTTGATAGTACGACAATCGATCCTATAACCCGGTCTCCCAACTACCACCATGAGACTGGTAAAATAGAAAACCTATCAAGGGCAAACCTATACCTTGCACATAGTCCACTTGAGCTAGATGATGATGATCTTGACTTTCTCAAGATGGACCACCTTTCTTGATTGTGTTGGCTTGATGAAGACTAGTTGATTGCTCCCCCATACTCCACTATGGGTGAGCCACTCTTTGGCACATCTTCACAAGTCCATTGTTACCACAATGGACAGCAAGCTTCAAGCATGATCTCTTCGTGATGCTCCACTTGAACTTGCACACCGCAATCTTGATGACAATCACCACTTGATGTCATCCTCCATGGGTTGTCACAGATCTTCCTCTTGACGCAAACCCATGGAAACATACCTAACCCCACATAGAACTCTCACGTAGACCATGGGTTAGTACACAAAGCGTAATGGACAATACTTACCATACCATGAGATCACTTGACCCCTCTTGGTACATCTTGTACACTTTGTGTGTTGATCAACTTGATTTACTCTTTGACTTAGTCTTGATCAACCTTGTATCTTATCTTCTCTCTTCATAAAGATGATCTCTTGAAGGTAAACATGAATGCTCACACGATCTTATTCTTCAAGACATGCTTGCAATAAGCTCAACTCTCACATGGCCAATCTTTGGATAAAACCTTGAATACCACCTTGGTCACCATATAAACTCCTTGAAACCAACAGATGGACTTCAAGAAGTGCCTATGGACAAATCCTTCGAATATAACTCAAGCCAACCATTAGTCCATAGGGATTGTCATCAATTACCAAAACCACACATGGATAAATGTGCTCTTACAGCTAGGGTTCGGAGCGACATGCCCGGAGTGGGGATTTGTGGGACAACGGTGGGGTCGGTGATGGGTCGGGCCCGTCAGGCGACGCGCCCAGACACGCCCGGGCTCCCCATATTTGGCCCATATTTGGGCTGGATATGGGGCATGCCGGTCAGCCCGGGCGTTTGAGGATGGTTTGAGAGGCCCGGCTGGGTCAAAATTTCGTGACCGGTCACTGACCGGACGGCCTGTCCGAACGTTTGAGGGGGATATGAGGTGTCCGGCTGTACATGCTCTTAAGAAATACATCTTTCTTCACATTGTTTTTCCTACAAAGATCATCTGCATCCGTGATGCTTGACCATTTGTCTAAATCCTTTACATGCAGAAGCGACAGACATGTGTTACAACAGTTGAGGCTGAGCTCGAAGTGGGGCTACATAGGGTGATTTTCGGGAACGAGGTCCTCTGACTTAGAAGAAACTACTGCCGATGGTCGTCCTACGCCCAGCGCCATTGATCTACATCCGACGACACTGGCAACCAGCACCATCTTTCACTCGCATGGACGCGAAAACAAGCATCCCAATACGCCCAGAACTCCTCTCTCTCGTCTCGTATCACTGCAGCTATTCGGTCGGTCGCTCTCGCCTCGCTCAGGGTTCACTACGCCGGCAGTGAAGAGCAGCCGCTGCTGCGCGACGCCGCTTAGCAGAGGAAGCTACATCGATGTCGCCGAGCTATCGAGGCCACGAAGCCCGTGCTATCTCCGTCAGCCGCGACACGCCTAACCGTGGAGGCGGCGGAGCAAGCGACCCCGCGACGCGCCGGAGTAAGCATCATCGACACCGTTGAGCTCTCGAGGCCACGAATCCAATGCCATCGGCTACTCAGTTGATTGCCTTGCATTGCTCGGGGCTTCTGTTGGAAGTTCCCTGTTGTTTCTGTTGTACTAATATTTATCAGTTTTAGTTGGACAGAACCAGCAGAGAAACAACAACAGCAGAGACAAAGCCAAATGCCAAATTGAGATTGTAATAGATGTGAATCAACAGTAATGTGTAATGAATAGTGTGACTGATTTTTTTTTACTATAAAGTGTGACTGAATTTAAATTCAGTTTGCAATATGATTTTAGAGTGGAGTTGAGTGAATAGTTTCATTGGATATTTGTTTTGTTGTTGAGTTTGATTTGACTGAATGTTTGATTTGAGTGTGGAGTTGAGCGATTCCAGGACTACAAATACCAAAAAGTCACAATGCTTGATTTGGCTATTGATCGTACAATTATTATGGAAAATTACACTTGAAAAGAGGCCTTGCATATAGAACTTGCAGTTGCAGGTGCATTGAACAAAATAGATGCCAAAACAGTGTAATATATCTCTGGGAGACATGGCTGGAGATTGAGCATTTTAGTTGCTACTTGTACAAAAGTTTGACTTGTACATGTACATAATTAAACTGAAGCGAATGGCAAAATGTTGTCTAGAACTAAACTTGGACTGAATTCAATGTCAAGCATTGCCCAGGACTGAACTTGCCCACTAATTCTTGTTTGCACTCTCATTCATTTTGCCCAAAATCAACGGTACTTCACCACGACTCAGTGAAAAGATCATCTGTAACTGGCCCCTAAATATTAACTAAATAAGAATAATGTGTGAGCAAGATTTTGCCATCTCTAGTTGGATCATTCCAGATTTTTAAACTACATGAGCAAAATTATACCATCAACAACTGAGTGAAGTTAAGGTTGGTCTTGTAACCTTCAGGCTCCTCCGCATTATGCCTATAAACTCTATCATTTGCAACTTGTGCACCACCACCACCAGCCACTCCCCCACTTCTTGTATCTTGTTGTGAAAGAAAATTGGAGGTTGTGAGAATTAATGGACATAATGATAACATCGAAAGCACTGTATTGTTTAGCAGCATACCTCTTCACCCAACTGTCATGTAGCTCTGTTTTCTGTCTTTTTCCTAACCTTGTGTTTCTTTTCGATCCTTTTTTCGTTTCGAACTCTTTATTTGGACCTCATTTTTGTTTAGACGTGCATTAGTCAACAAGTCATTTGTTGGGCTAGCATCTATCGGAATTGTACATGAATACCCGGATGTGCTTGTACATGCATTAATTTTGTCTTCAATTTTCTTACCAAGGATTCAAGTGTGTTGTCTACTAACATGATACATTCTAGAAAGTTGGCTGCTCGATTTGCCAAATTATGAAATTTGTGGGACATATATTTGTAGCTAAGCATGGCATCCATATTCAGATTTACGATCATATTTCTTCCTTCCTTGTCTTGTAGAGTTCCACTTTGTGCTACCATTGTCCAGCGCTTTAACACATAATGTGGCGGTAGTGACTTGATATTCATCAAATCGACAACTTTAAGAGTACGTCCACACAATATCCCAATTCTATCAAATTGTCGGTAGCTGCACACAAATGTTTGCTGGAAAGGATCACCGATAACTTTGTACTCCTCCTCAAAGGTAAAATCTCCTACTAGATATTCGTTACAACCATTTAATGCCTTGGTGCAAGCTCACAAGGAACTTTCCTTGAAAAGCTTCGAAAATACCAGGTGTATACAACTTGCTAGGCTGCACCAACATAGGTCGTGGTCTCCTCATAGATATTCTAGGCAACTTTTTCCATGATTCAAATTCTGAATTCAGTTCGTTGTTCCTTTTCCCTTGCACCACCCTTTCAAAATGCTTAAAGAACCGGATGATATCAAAACAGATTTGAAATGGATTTTGAAGTCATTATTCAAACTCTCACTCAATTGTGTACGTCTCATTCCTTCATATAACATTCAACCCATTTTTCCTTTAACTTATATATATACTATCCAACCAAGCTTGCTTGTTCATCTTTTTTTCCTTATGAGCTCAATTTTTTGTTCAAATTCTGCCATGTCTTCATACTCAAACATGCACGCGCTAAAATCTGATAGATTACTTGTTTCTTCATTCTCCTCTTTTTTCTTCTCTTCATTCTCTTCCTTTTCCTTCTCTTCATTTATCTCTTGCTTCTTTTTTTCCTTCATTTTTTCCTTCTCTTTTTTCTTCTCCCCATTTTTCTCTTCGTCATTCTCTTCATGTAGATGTTTGACAACATTCTGCATAATGTCAAAAGGTGCATAAACCATGTCGTGCTTCTGCAAACACATCCTCAACTGCATTTTCCATTGCAGTGTCTTGATCTGTATAGAATGTTATTGGATTCTTTCTTTTATGGGATGTTAGAAAAGCCTCAAATAACCACTTAAAGGATGCAAATGTTTAATCATACATGAGAGCAGCACCAAAAACTACAGTTTCCCTAAAGTGATTGAATCCGACAAAGACACCAAAGGGGAGCAGTGTCAAAACTAACAACATCACCGAAATGTGCATAGCTCATAGCATCAGCCCAAAATATGGTCGCTATTTGTTCTTCACAGTCCATTTGCAATGCATATTGGAATGATGGTTTTTCATCAATTTTGTCTTGAAAATACTTAAGCATGCTACGCGCTTGGCCATATGTCATTTCTCGTTAGCGCTTGGTCCGCAAATGGTCCTTGTGATCACGAAGGGTATAACTAAGATTGAGTGGTCCACCAACCTGGCGACTAGCCAACTCATCTGCGGCTTTTGGCCCAATTCCTGCATCATCAGTTGTTACAATTTCAAAAGCTTGTAACTCTGAAATTTTTCTTTATGACACCATTAAGTGTAAGGTTTCTGCTAGGTGTAGTGTATGGTTGTGTTCCAAAACCAGCTCCAACAGTTTGAGATTTCCCTTCTTTCGATCCATTTTAAGATTCATGTGCACTTCACAATTGGTTCTAGTTAAGGCACTTTGTCAAATGATCCCTTTTATCTTGTGCTCGCTGGCCCTCATTTGCACAAACAAGTTTACATGATATAACCTTGCCATCGGTTGCACTTTTGTTTGTATAACTTTTCCTAACCTCAAAGCCTTTCTGCCCACCGTAGCTTAGCCAATATGACCAAGCCTCGTCTGAGCTTATAAATTCCATGCCAACAAAAGGTACCAAACTAGGCAGTACAACTTTGTAAAGTAACTTGATCGAATTCCAAAGCAACCTGATGGTGGAAGTTCGATCAATTGTAGTGCTTTAATTCATGTGAAAGATGGCATCAGAGGAGCAGAGTATTAGGACTTACGTGATATTGACGAGCAGAGCAGGGCGTCCACCTCCAGGCTCCGGCGATCTCGTTCTCGTCGACTTGGCGCCCTCTCTGTACTCTTCGCGCCTTTTTCTGTCTCCTCGCGCCCTTTTTTCCCTCGCCTGCGTCGCTCACATTGTAGTGGGCCGCATGGGCCGCTCATTTTGGCGCTGATCCGCGTGAACCAGAGAGCTAGAATTTGCTTCCGTCTGATGGCTGATGGACGATGCCATGTGTAGGACGTCCCTCTGACTTGGAATCGTCAACGTCAGAGGATGTCGTTCCGATTTTTGAGTCCTATCTCCCTCACTCTAAGGAATGCCCGCAAGTCAAGGGAGTATGATCTAGCGATGATTGGAGTCCCCTGAGGGAGGCTCGGAGCTTATGTCGTGTTGGTTCTGGTACTGATAGTTTTGAATTTTAGATCTGTAAATGAGATTGTAATAAGATCATCCACGAACTAACTCTGCATGGCTTTAGGGCGGGGGTGGCCACCTCTGTGTGACTGGAATAGGCCATGGTTTTTGTATCGTCTATGGTTGCCACCGAGTTAGCTGTGTGGCTTAGTTACGGAATAAAATGATTCAATTCAAACAAAAAATCATACACGGGGTTTTGAGAAAACAAAATGCCACATGGCACCAAGTATTTTATTTAGGGGCCAACATGGCACCAGATAAATCATACTCCCGCTGTTACATAATTGAGTGCATATACATTTATTGAAAAGTCAAGCATCAAAAACTTTGCCCAAATTCCTAGAGAAAAACATTTATATTTAAAATGCCAAACTTATATCATTAGGTTTATTGTAAGATGAACTTCCATATTTTATATTTAGTATTGTAGATAGGTAAAACTGTGTTTATCATAGCTTACCACAAAACTAGTTTAGGCTTGTTAAGCTTTTAAGGGTTTAGAATTTATCAAAAAAATATGAAATAAATAGTGGAGCATCACTCTAATATAATAAGATGATCCAACGGATGGATTGTCAAAATATGCATTTATGTGTCCTCGGCAAAAATAACAATATTTTTAGCTCACACAAACATAAATATATACTGAATCATTTGTTTTTTTTGTCCAGGACACATAGAGTAATATTTTTTCAATCGCTCCGTTCGATCATGTTATATGATATGTTGTTTCAGTATTTTTTTCAGAATTTTTGAGAATTTTTACACCATCGAAAAACTTAACTAGTTCTGTGGCAAGCTATGATAGAAAATCCTACTCCATTGTATTGTAGATATACATAGTTATCTCTAAAAATTTAGTCAAAATCTTTAAAAATTGATTTTTTAAAAACTGTATACGCAGTACAATATGAAACAGAGAGCATATACTTTTTTTTTGAGAAATCGGAGAGCGTATATAACACCCATCATGTCCTGGGGGAGCAAACGCCCAGGCACAGTGACTGCTCACACGAGCCTCTCCTTGGTCAGCCCAATAGGGGACCGCAATCTTGTTTTCCGATTCTTTTATTTCTGGTCCGATTGGTTTTTTCTTTTTTGCGAGCATTACTTTTTTCGTTGGTTTTATCTCAGTTTTCAGTTAGTTCTCTTATTTTTTATTAGTAAAAATGTGCCATTTTTTATTGCATTAAAAATACATTTTTCTTATGTATATGACTTTTTTTGTAAAAAATACACTATGAACAATTTATTTTAAATGCACAGTCAACATTTTCTCCATGCCGAATATATTTTCGATACATGGTAAAGATTTTTTTAAATGTAGCAAAAAAAAATTTAATACATGGAAAACATTAAAAAAATGTGTTCATGTTTTTTTAATTGCTCACGTATTTTTTTAAATCTTCACATAACATTTAAAACTTGTGTTTTTCTCAAAGAAAAACAGCTGGAAAACCAGATCAAACCAGGAAAACGATGCCTCATGGCGCCAAGTTCTCTCACGGGTCATGACGTGTTATGAGGGAAGTGAGAAATAATATTGTGTATCATCGATCCTAATTTTCGTCTATGGATCGAAAAAAGGGGAAAGCTTGACCTCTATTTTTTAATGTGGAATAAATTGTGAGAGCAGCGTTTTGGCTCCGAGGCTCAAATAAGACCGGGAGAGAATACAAAATTTGTTAAAAATATTAAATAAATTCAAACAATTTCAAAAAAAATGTGGAGAAAGATGACTAGGTGTGTGATGTCCGTGCCAAATTTCAAAGCATTTGAACGTCTGAGTAGCTCTTAGCAAAAAAGACAAATTTGAGGTATGTGAAAAAGTTTACCCTTTGTGCAGTTACGTTGAAGTCCAAATTATTTGAAATTTGACACGCACCTCGCGCACTCAATCATCTTACATGCAAAAAAAAGGGATTTTTTTGAACTTTTCTAATTTTTTTTGAATTACTGTTCATCGGGTGCAAATAAGCCCAGGCTCGGCTCGGCGTCTGAAGTTAATTGCGTAGCCATGGACAACAGCTGTCTGGGGCTATAATTAGAGAGCATTGCTCTCCTTAGATGAGCTTGTGGGCCGATTTATGTCAGAAACTCGTCGGACCAGGCTAGCAAGCAAACAACCATTCGCAATTCAAGTCTAGGCCAGACTAGCCATATATCTCAAAAAAAACAAAATCTCTGCTTCAAGTCAAATTTGCATATGAGCCATCCATGTTACCACTTGTATGGATGTCTTTTGAAAACTAGAAACCATTTGGAGTTTTCTTGGGGGGGGGGGGGGGTATACTAATGAGATTAGTGACATAGAAAATTGTGGATTGAAGCTATTTTTGAAATTTTGGTACATTATAAGTGTAAACTATGACAACGTTGTGGAAGTTTACTAGAAAATTGTATTGCTTTTGGACATGCTAATTGAAACTCTAGCTAGTGCATGTACCCATAAATTGCCAATTGACGGTCTTACCGCGGGATTCAGGTTGTTGGCGTTTCAGCTAGCTCCGCCTCCTCCTCCTCCGTCACCTCCTGTGTAGGATTAGATGTGCTATGTGCTTCTAGAGACTTTGTTTTTATTTGTCGTCTTGTTGAGTTGTGCCCCTAGCATGACCCATCATTGTTTCTGTATTTGGATATTCCCTCCCCGTCGTTTTTCTGTTCTTGAACCATTGTGACAACTGTAGGGTAACGCAGTAGAAAACAAAAAATTTCCGACCTACGCACCAGCCCAGGACCACTATGGAGACTGCATACAAGGTTTGATCTTTTTTCGTTACCGACTCGTAGCGCAGCGGAAGTAGAGTCGATGACGAACGGCGGTGCATATCCCCGCAGCTAGGATTTTACAACCTCCCAACCGCGAGGATGTATACCCTCATCTGCCCCGCGGACAGCCCTCCGGGAGGCGGTCGCACAGTCCCCCGGACGGTGTCGCGGACAGCCCTTCGGGAGGACCTCCGAAACTCGGACTGTCACTCGGACAGCCCTTCGGGAGGACCTCCAAAACTCGGACGGTCACACGGACAGCCCTTCGGGAGGCACTCTCGAACTAAGACCGAAACTACGATCTCTCTACAGAGTTGCACACATACGGTGTCATCTATCCGGCAGGGCTTCGTCGTCCAGAACTAGTTCCCACCGGAACCCAGACAGCCTTTCGGCTCTACGAAACTATTTCGTGGGAGGGAGAGAAGAAAGGCAGATCATGCATGCCATCTGTGTGAGAGTTGGAGTGAGGATGGAGAGCTCCTCTCCACCTCCTTATATAGTGGTGGAAGGGGTGAGGGGGGGGGCTGAAATTTCAGCCCACAAAACAAGCACCCACCAAACAAGGAAACATGTTCCCATCAAACATGGAGAAAACATGTTCCCTTGTCCATGGTGTTCCCCCATGGGGCCCCACCTTCCTCCCAACACTCTCCACCATTTGTGGGGGCTGCCCCCCACCATGGGGGGCCCCCCAACACTTTGTCCAGCCACAAGGGGGCTGTCCCCTAAAGGGGGCGCCCCCAAAAACAGCCCAAAAACAGCCCCCACGATCCGTGGGATCTTGTCCCCTCTCGCTGGGACAAGATGTTTTCCGAAACTATTTCTTCTGAAAAATTCCGGAAGGTCCCAGAACATTTCCGGCACCCTCTAAAATTATCTGGACTCGCTCCGGAACATTTCCGGTATGGTGGTTTAATTTAAAACCATCTTCGTTTACCCGGTAAACAATTCTGGCAGCTCCGAAAACTTTTTTTCGGTTTTTTCTCCAGAAAAATTCTAGAAATTACCAGACCAATCTGGCAACCTCCAAAACATTCCCGGTGCTTGCCGAAACCTTTTTGGATCAATGGTTTTATCCGAAACAACTTTTCGGTTTTACCGAAACTTTTTCGGTGTTCTCTCCGGAACTTTTCCGTTGTCTCCGAAACTTTTCCAGTGACTTTCTCTCGGACTCCTCGTCTAGTATTCAGCAGATAGATGACCCTTAAGCGTGTGACCCTATAGGTTCGGTGAAGCATAGACATGACCCGGAACCCCTTCCGATCAATGATCAACATCGGAGCCGTGGACACCCATTTTGATCCCTATACCCACACGAATGAATATTCGAGTGAACCTCGAGTTGCCGTGTGCTATTCCTGTTGCTTCGCGATATGTTACAAATACCCGAGGTGAGACATGTTGGCATCCCCGTGGATCAACACCTTGTCCACTATGCCAGTTACCTCGTTGCCGGTATTGTTCTCTTTTCTCGTTCCCGTGTTCCGGCATCCCTGTGATCAAATCACCCTGTGTCTGGCCAGACGATGATGGATACCGTAACACCGAGAGGGCCCAGAGATATCTCTCCATCGTCGGGGGAGCAAATCCCAATCTTGAGCTATCAAGTTACTTGACATACTTTTCCATGAACCCGTAAGCCGCCGTAATAGCCACCCATTTACGGATGACGTTTAACAAACCCCAAAGTTCATGAAGCAAGCATGAAGAAACTCGATACTCTCATGGTCTAAGGAATTATGCAAACATTAACTTCCTGTGTTATTAACCATTAACTTATGACGAGTGTATCTCATAGCATAACACAATTTGGGTCGATTCAACACAAGTGTTCTACCAACAATTGTGCCCTCAAAATTGCCGGCATAGTCATGCCCATGATCAGGAAAACAGGATCATCATGCAATACTTGAGCCAGTCATAGAGGCTTGACTAGGAATACATTTTACCGTTTATTATCCCACACGTGCACATGAGTTTCCCTCCAAGCCTCGTTTTATTTGTAGACTCGAGAATCATTGCAGTTATAGCATGGAACATAAACATAATTATGAACAGGGAGATAATCAATAACATTTATTATTGCCTCTAGGGCATATCTCCTACAGACTCCCACTTGCACTAGAGTCAATAATCTAGTCAATGCTAATGCACTTTACACCTATGGCATACTGGTGTAAAATATGCTTCGCATGTGGTATAGCCTGATGTCCATCGAATCTGACAACTTCAGCTCCGTGTGTAACTTTGCATATCCTCGCGTTTTCACGCTTTCACAAAATTCATATTTTGTGTGGACTTGGCTTTGCATATGTGTGAATCATTGGTCGAAACCTGATTCCTCAGACTGAGCTATGGAGCAACTATCTGCTATAGTGTCCCATAGACCAAAGCCTTCTTGGAACCATACTAAGTTCATGAATGAACTATATGATTCAACAACTTCTTTGTCACTTCTCAAGCGTCAACATACTTAGCCTTTGTTATAGAATTCGCCACAGTATCTTGTTTGGAACAATTTCCAACTATCGTGCCACCATATTGTGTATCACACAAAACCCTCAATTTAAATCGAAAATCGCATGGAGCATTGATGAAGACTGTATCGATGTAACCTTTTACAACGAACTCTTCATGATCTCCGTTTGCGAGAAAACATGTCATCAGTACTGCTCTAGTACTCAATGACATCTTTCACTGTTGTCCCATGTTCAGTACTTTGATCACTATGGTATCTATACTCGCAACAACTTTGGAGTATTGGACATATCTGGTTGGTTTTACATACCATGGAATACATGATTAATCCAAACACAAGAGTGTGTGGAATCTCCATCATGTATTTTACTCATCAGTGTTTTGGGACACCGAGTCTTGCAAAAACTCTTTCCATGTGACTTCGGCAAGAATCACTCCTTGGCATTTTAAATGCTAAAAAGTTTTAGCATCTTGTCAATATGTATTCATTGCTTAGCCCCATTTAGGTAAATCTATCTCCATAGATCATCATGCCTAATATTGAGGCCATTTTAGCCTAAGCACTTCATCGAAAAACTATTTTCAAATGAAGTCCTAATTCGTGTCAAGAAATTTATTTCCAATTAACAATGTGTCAAGTACACACGGTTTTTAGAAATATTATTATGCTCCCACTTACTTTCTTGAATCACAAGCATCTTCGATACCCATTTGATGAAGTCAAACTCTTTTGACCATTTCATCAAAAACGAAGATTCCAACTCCACTTTGCTCTCTTCTGTCCATCGCTGGAACTCTGAAGTTTGCATACTTACTAGCATCCTCTGGATCGACAAATTACTTTGGACTGTATCACATATAAGTCCTAGGTTTCATTTCCATCGGATGGAAGTCCCTTTGTCATCCATGTTTCATATCTCATGATTGAAATATGTATTAACTGCTAGTTCAACCCGAACCGACTTCAAGCATCGCTACGGTGAAACAACCTCATCGTAGTCAACTCCTTGAACTTGTTATTTCAACAAGTCGAGCTTTATGGATAAAACATTTTTATCCGTATCAGTTTTTAGTTCCATAAATATTCGTTAGACTCTAAGTCTTCCGAAAGGTGTATCAAGGTTTTAATCTTGAATCACTTATATGGAAACTATCTCGGATTATATTGGCATTTAGCCAATTCCGGAGTCAGGGCCCATCACCGCTTCCTTGTGTATTGTAGGTATCCTGTTGTCCAACAACAATATCTCGTTAGCGCACCTGAGAGGTTTGCACGAGCCTTGCCTACGAGGTTCAGCTACAAGTTCGACTGAAGTCCATACATTTTATTGTAGAGACTTCCGTATCAGTCGCAGTAGGAAACTCCGGAATCACTTCCAAGGTTTCTTTCCTTTGATCTGATGTCGAAGATACTGGTTATCTCGTCGAGTTGCACTGTCCTCCCACTCACCTTTTGAAAGAACTATTATCTTCAAAAAGCATACCGTTCTCTGTGGCAAACCTATTTGCCTCGGTATAGTGGTGGGGGAATACCCAATGACTTGGGATAACCTACAAAGTAGCACTTGTCTGATTTGGAATAGGTTTGTAACCTTTTACACAAGCCCCATATTCCAAATGTTAAGAAAAGATATAACATGGTTGGGCGTACCATATCATGACGTCATTTCAACAGACCCGATGGAGCTCTTTTCAGTGTAAAAGCCGCAGTCTCTAAAGCATCACTTTAAAAGGGATAATGGCAAATTTATTTATGTCATCTTTGATCTTACCATGTCATAAATGGTTCGATTACATCTACACGGACTCTCCACTTGTAGTGGTGTTCCGGGAGGTGCAAGTTATGAAACCCCTTTCACAACTCATCAGACATTCGCTAAACTTGTAACTCAAATATTCCTTTCTGCAATCGAATTGTAGAAACATAATTTTCTTGTTACAATATTTTCTTCTTCGTATCGAAAACCTTTCGAATGATTTCAAAAAATCCAGACTTACGTCTCATCAAGTAAATATCCATATATCTACTTGAGTCATTTCTGAAGATAGATAAATCCACTACTTGCAACAACATTTATTGGACTACACACATCATAATGTATGATCACCAATATGTTCTTTGCTCGTTCCTTATGGCCTGTGAACGGTATTTCAGTCACTTCACTTTTCAGAGGAAAGTTGCAAGTGTCAGATGATTCAAAATCAAACGACTTCAAAATCCATCATAATGGAATTTTCCATGCGGGTTTCTCCAATGTGACCAAATGCAGTGCCACACTTGTGTGGTATTCTTTTAGTCTTGCGACATTTAGCGTCAGTGTTATGGATGTAACATATTACCATCAATATTCATAGCATACATCCCATCATGTATGAAAGCATGGCCCTTCATGTTATTCATAACACCGAACATCAAAAGTTCTCTTATGAATAACCTTCTTGCAAAATACCTTATGCAAAGGGCTAGAGTGTATGAAACTCTAAATGAATTATGAAAGTAAATACAGAGGTAATGTATTAATATCAATATTCATAACATACATCTCATTCATAATGAAAGTATGGCCCTTATGTTATTCATAACATCGAACATCAAAAGTTCTCTTATGAATAACCTTCTTGCAAGATACTTTATGCAATGGGCAAGAGTGTAAAACTCTAAAATGAATTATGAAAGTAAATACATAGGGAATACACTAATGGAAGGTATAGTAACATTTACTATGTTCCCTGTGTGTATCTAAACCTCATTCCTGGCTAGTCTTTCAGGCCATAGTAGTTCTTACATCGAGTTGCAACAGAATGCAATCGAGCGGGTATCTTTGTGATTAACTCACAATACCCAAGAATTAGTGATTAACATGTTTAACCATAATTTTCAAGAACTATATCTTTGACCAGCCTTTTATACATCAAAAACTTGTATGACATTCATACATGAGCTGGATATTCCAGTCTTCTTTCCTTTTGCCTTTATACTTCTAACAGTTTAACTTTCAGTATTTCTCCTACTCTCAGAAGAAGCACCCAACTTAAGAGTGGCGTTAGCCCCGGACTTCCTAGGCGTGAAAGTCTTACTAACACCCTTCGGACACTTCCTTTCTCTTTAAGTTGTTGTTTTATTCACCTTTCATCATATGACAGGCGTTCTCCTGGATCCCTCTCTTATCAGTCTTAAGCATAGTAAACTCCTTTACTAATAGTTTGCAAACAAACATTGCTTTGGATATCTCATATCTTTTAGCCTTTGTCTATCTCTGAAAATAATTTTCAGATTCCATGAATATCACATAACTATCCAAACTTTCGAAGTTCGGGTCTCATGGAAGCAAACATATTGTATTTGACTGAAAAGGAATTCTAGCTTTTGGATCGAAGGACGAGAGTCACATGATCCATAGCATTAGCGGGAGAATACCAAAAGCATGCGATAGGACAAAGTCCTTCTCGGCACTCTTGAGGACAATCCTCACATTACGTTACCAATCGTAAAGTTTTAACCAGATATTTAACAGCTATTCAATTTTAACAGGGAAGGTGGAAACGCGAGCCATTATTCTACAACTATTATGCAAACCACACTTAGACAGTGTTCAAAATTAATTGCACTGAGAATTAAACAAGTTAATTTTATAGTGCGCTCCCACTCAAATCAATATCTCTCATAATTGATTGTGAGTGATTCAAGACCCGCATATCCATTCAACGTCACGGTTCGAGATGAACACCCATGGCGTGAACTTCAATCGGTAGGCAAACTTGCCGATCACATCTCTATGCGATTCTTGTTCATCTTTCGATGCGTGTGTTCCGAGCTCATGACTTTCATGCCTGAACGTCAAGACAACCAAGTGATCTCGCTGCGAGGTCTCAACTCACCCGCCTCACACATCCCTAATCGTTCGCACCCATGGAGATCATGCAATGCCCCGAAAAGTTAGGTGCCGTGACGGTGCTACACTTGGGAGAACACTAACTACTTGATATTTCAGTGAGAGATCACCCTAATAAAAAGCGACTACTGCGCAATCAAGAAGGGTGCATCATAAGGGATAAACATCTCAGGCAATTCATAATAGCATGATATGGTATAGCCCTTTCTGACGGAGAAGTCTTTCATTTCTTCGTCTCCGGCATTCGCGTCGGTGTTCACCTTCGCGAAGATTGCCACCACCTTGTCGATGCACAAGATAATATTGCTATCTCTATAGCTAATAAAATAAGTGCATTACATAAGGTTGACACGCAGGTCATTAAAGTGCAATCATATGGCTCCAGCCATCATGCCGAATCATGACACGCAGGTCATGTTAATCAATTTACATCATATAGTCATCTCATACATAATCAAATTATTATGAACACTGCTATACCACATCACATGCACATGCAAACCATCCTGCAAAACCAAATTAGACGCCTCTAATCGGTTCATGCGAAATTTTATTTTACGTGGCTTCTAAGGTTTCGAAACAAATCGAAGCTACCAACGTCCATCATCAAGCATGATAATCCAAGTCGCTAGATTAACATTGCGGGGTGTATGAAACACGAGATAATAAAATCTCGAGCCCCATACTGAACTTCGTCATACACGTGACCCCCGTGCAGATCACATCTGCATTGCCCTTTCATCTGCGAATTTCATCTTTCTTTTGACTATGGCGGAACCCAAAGAATTGATAGCACTTCCTTGATCAATCAGGATCGCGGATTGCCAGAACTTTGTGAAATTCCACCATGCTGTCTCGAGATTGAGCAAACGCAAATTTCAGGGAAGCAACAAGAACATCGGGTAACAGACTTCTTCTGCTACCCGCATAAATAATTTTCAGCAATAGATCTCATCTACTCCAAAATTATATTATGCAACACCCATACATCTCTATGTATTCTAGATCGCAACCTGCATCTACGCATAACCTGGCTCTTGATGCCACTGTTGGGTAACGCAGTAGAAAACAAAAAATTTCCGACATACGCACCAGCCCAGGACCACTATGGAGACTGCATACAAGGTTTGATCTTTTTTCGTTACCGACTCGTAGCGCAGCGGAAGTAGAGTCGATGACGAACGGCGGTGCAGATCCCCGCAGCTAGGATTTTACAACCTCCCAACCGCGAGGATGTATACCCTCATCTGCCCCGCGGACAGCCCTCCGGGAGGCGGTCGCACAGTCCCCCGGACGGTGTCGCGGACAGCCCTTCGGGAGGACCTCCGAAACTCGGACTGTCACTCGGACAGCCCTTCGGGAGGACCTCCAAAACTCGGACGGTCACACGGACAGCCCTTCGGGAGGCACTCTCGAACTAAGACCGAAACTACGATCTCTCTACAGAGTTGCACACATACGGTGTCATCTATCCGGCAGGGCTTCGCCGTCCAGAACTAGTTCCCACCGGAACCCAGACAGCCTTTCGGCTCTACGAAACTATTTCGTGGGAGGGAGAGAAGAAAGGCAGATCATGCATGCCATGTGTGTGAGAGTTGGAGTGAGGATGGAGAGCTCCTCTCCACCTCCTTATATAGTGGTGGAAGGGGTGAGGGGGGGGGCTGAAATTTCAGCCCACAAAATAAGCACTCACCAAACAAGGAAACATGTTCCCATCAAACATGGAGAAAACATGTTCCCTTGTCCATGGTGTTCCCCCATGGGGCCCCACCTTCCTCCCAACACTCTCCACCATTTGTGGGGGCTGCCCCCCACCATGGGGGGCCCCCCAACACTTTGTCCAGCCACAAGGGGGCTGTCCCCTAAAGGGGGCGCCCCAAAAAACAGCCCAAAAACAGCCCCCACGATCCGTGGGATCTTGTCCCCTCTCGCTGGGACAAGATGTTTTCCGAAACTATTTCTTCTGAAAAATTCCGGAAGGTCCCAGAACATTTCCGGCACCCTCTAAAATTATCTGGACTCGCTCCGGAACATTTCCGGTATGGTGGTTTAATTTAAAACCATCTTCGTTTACCCGGTAAACAATTCTGGCAGCTCCGAAAACTTTTTTTCGGTTTTTTCTCCAGAAAAATTCTAGAAATTACCAGACCAATCTGGCAACCTCCAAAACATTCCCGGTGCTTGCCGAAACCTTTTTGGATCAATGGTTTTATCCGAAACAACTTTTCGGTTTTACCGAAACTTTTTCGGTGTTCTCTCCGGAACTTTTCCGTTGTCTCCGAAACTTTTCCAGTGACTTTCTCTCGGACTCCTCGTCTAGTATTCAGCAGATAGATGACCCTTAAGCGTGTGACCCTATAGGTTCGGTGAAGCATAGACATGACCCGGAACCCCTTCCGATCAATGATCAACATCGGAGCCGTGGACACCCATTTTGATCCCTATACCCACACGAATGAATATTCGAGTGAACCTCGAGTTGCCGTGTGCTATTCCTGTTGCTTCGCGATATGTTACAAATACCCGAGGTGAGACATGTTGGCATCCCCGTGGATCAACACCTTGTCCGCTATGCCAGTTACCTCGTTGCCGGTATTGTTCTCTTTTCTCGTTCCCGTGTTCCGGCATCCCTGTGATCAAATCACCCTGTGTCTGGCCAGACGATGATGGATACCGTAACACCGAGAGGGCCCAGAGATATCTCTCCATCGTCGGGGGAGCAAATCCCAATCTTGAGCTATCAAGTTACTTGACATACTTTTCCATGAACCCGTAAGCCGCCGTAATAGCCACCCATTTACGGATGACGTTTAACAAACCCCAAAGTTCATGAAGCAAGCATGAAGAAACTCGATACTCTCATGGTCTAAGGAATTATGCAAACATTAACTTCCTGTGTTATTAACCATTAACTTATGACGAATGTATCTCATAGCATAACACAATTTGGGTCGATTCAACACAAGTGTTCTACCAACAATTGTGCCCTCAAAATTGCCGGCATAGTCATGCCCATGATCAGGAAAACAGGATCATCATGCAATACTTGAGCCAGTCATAGAGGCTTGACTAGGAATACATTTTACCGTTTATTATCCCACACGTGCACATGAGTTTCCCTCCAAGCCTCGTTTTATTTGTAGACTCGAGAATCATTGCAGTTATAGCATGGAACATAAACATAATTATGAACAGGGAGATAATCAATAATATTTATTATTGCCTCTAGGGCATATCTCCTACAACAGCATGTATGTTGGTGGTTTGTGCTTTATTTATAAAGTGGGACGGAAGCCTTTTTCAGTATAAATTGTCAATTGTACACAATGTGCTCCATCCTTCAGTGACTAAGTTTAGTTTTGCAAAGTAAAAGATAAACACTCAAGTGCATTTCTTCTAGCTCATACAAGGTATATCATCATCATCATCATATATAACAAAAATATATTGTAATCCTTAGATCCATAATGAGTTTGTGTTTTGAGATTCATGCATATACTCATCCTCATCATCTAACATATCTTCATTCCACTACTCAATGAAGTCAAAGTACAATATTTCCATGTCTAGGATATGGTGAATGTGCGATCTTAAATAACTATCGTTTTGTCTGGAATTCATGGAAATGAACTAGTAGTATAAGCTGGACGTGGATCTGTTTATCATGGATAATGCAATGCCTCCACCATATCATAATATATACCATGGATAAATAAAATAAATTAACACAATCTATATTCAGTCTTGGAATTACACATTAACTCACAAGAGTAACAAAACCATTTGAATTGAACACCCAAACATAACTTAAACCCCATATATAACTTAAGCTCTGCGAAGCAGCCATTACAACAAAGATCGCCGCAAGCGCTACGCGATCGATAAACGAAGATATTGAGCGTCCATGGCACACACTGACCAAGCAACACGGCACAAGTACGTAGATATATAGGCCATGCAAAGACAAGCTAGCTGCAGACTTGTACCACGCACGTGCTACATAAATTAGAACACCCTTCTTTCCCATACTGCAGATGAAAGCATAAATAGATCCATCGAGTCATGAACTCTTGTGGATCTGGTGTGTGCCATCATTTGTCGTCAGCTACGTTCGTCTCCGAAGAGAAGAGAAATCCAAGCGAGGACGCCCCTCCAGGTGCGCACCGGACCCTCGTCGACGGACGGTCCTACAAGGCAAAATAGCGAGGACGCACAAGCTGTCCGATTACAAGCTCATTCATGCATGCTATACATGTCATGTGTCTGAAATCTGCATGCACGATGCAGCCTATATGTACACAAATAAACGATCTGAACTTCCAAAGCAGAAGCAGTGCGTAGTACTCCACTATACAGCACAGTGATTATAGGCTACAGAAGCCACAGAAAACTTACAGTGATTAGAAGCCCGGAGTTGTTGCCTGATTGGTTAGTGTGGTAGATGATGGAAGCAGGTCTGTGAGACACAATCGGGTTCGAGTCCTCCTCTCTCTTCGGCGGAGCCTCATACGGCGCTTCTTGCTTATCTGCTTCATCGCAGGTCATGACCTTGTCGTCCTGCGGCGGCAGCACGATGTTGCCTTCCAGGGGCTTCTCGGTTTCTCGGTTGGATTTGAACCTGTGGATCGGGTAGATCTCCTCCGGTTCGAAGAGGTAGCCCAGAGAGCTCCGGCCACCCCCGCTGCTCCCTGATCTACTCATCTTCTGCTGAAGCGGGCTGAGCTTGTTCTCTCTCTCTCTCTCTCTCTCTCTCTGTCTGGCATGACCAGTTGCTACTTATAGAGCTGGTGTGAGTATGGGTCACGCTGATGTGCACACCTCGGCATCGGAATCAACCGGCCATATCGACCAGTAAGCAGTCACATGAACTGAACCAAGGATGTATACGTGAGAGAGTGGGAGGCACGAGGCCACCTTCAGGCATGATGACCACACAGCGCAGCAACACAGCCTCTTCGGCTTCAATCTCGACCGTCCAACACTGATCATATGTTAAACAGGCGTCGTTCAACTCGGAAAATATTTGGGCAGTGCTAGGCGCCGTTTCGGCCGGAGCCGTTGGAGTATGTCCAACTGTGTCCGTTGCATAACACCCCCCCCCCCCCCCCCCCTCCCCACCCACTTGCCGGCCATGGCGTCGCCCGCGCTGGTCGTCCCGCCCTCGGCGCTCGTCGCCCCGGCCATGGCGCCGTCCGTGCTCGTCGCCCGCGCACACCGGCCATCCGTGCTCGCCGCTTTGCCCGCCCGCACTAGCCGGCGATCCCCCGAGCTGACCCGTGGTAGCAACTCGGATGGAGTTTTATGGCCGACCTACGTTGAAGCTGGTTCCAGCATAAAACCATGCCAGTTGTAGCTTTTTTTTTTTTGGCCATGGATGCAGCTCCGCCTCATGGACGATTGACTGGTTCCAGCAAACAGAAATGCCCGTTGTAGCATTTTTCTGTATCGGTCGTAGCAAACGAAGACAACGGTTACAGTAAAAAAGTTGTCATCGTCGTCACCAGTTGTAGCTCGCCGTTGCAGGTACTAGCATTTGCATCTAAAAATGAATGGACGTAGCAAAAGTCGTTGCCAGATGTAGCAAAAACCTACTACGGTTGCAGGAAAAGTAATCGCCGCCGTCGCAGGTCGTAGCTCAGCCCTGATGAATGTAGCAAAATGTGATGCCAGTTGTAGCAAAAAGAGATGCTAGTTGTACAAAAACCGCGATACCGGCTGTGTGTTGTGTGTTGTAGCAAAAGGTGACACCAAGTGTAGCAAAATGCGACGCCGGTTGTAACAAAATGCAGTGTCAGTTGAAACATGTAGCAAAAACTACATCGTTAGTTTTTTGCTAGGAGCAGCGCCGCCCCGTCCTCGCAGCGCTTGCCGGCCATGGCGCCGTCCGCGCTCGTCACCCCGGCCGCCCGTGCTCATCGACCCAGCCGCCCCCGGCCACCGCGCTCGTCGGCCATCCGTGTGAAGAAAGTGGATCGCGTAAAAAAAGCTGCCTACGGGTCCCACGCGCCAGCGCCTCGCGCGACGAAGGGCCGAAAGATTCGGCCGGCGTGTAGGCACGAAGGGTTTTTTTAAATATTTGCTGCCCTGTACAAAGAGTCATTTTAAGTTTCAAGCTCTGCTGAAAAACGAACGTGGTGATCCAGAGAAGTGTCATCGTGCACTACTCCTTCCATTGATCCCCAACAGTTCGTAAGACGACTCGCGTGCTCGACCGGTAGGTAAATGGGTCCTGGGCACTGGGCAGCACTGCGTACGGATCTAGCTACCTTTTCCTGAACAGTTCATCTTATATAATTATAAGAAACATCTACTATTTGAACAGTAGCACGTACGGAGATTAGGGCATCCCCCACCCCCCAACACTGCCCCCTTAAATCGGACAACGCAATGATCGGTGATGAATTGCTCCGGACCGGTCCGTGGAGAATGATGTGGGAGGTGATCATCTAACCGTGCCCGCATACATTTCAACAAACCGGATGATTTTCATATAAATTAGAACACATTCATTATACTTTCGACATATTTCATTAAAAAATGTGTTCGGACCTATCTAATGCTGCGCCCGTCCTTCAAGTCCTTGTTGTTCCTCTCCGACATTGGATGCGTCCATGTCCGGCGTGAATGAGACCTCTGAAATGAAGGTGCGGTCCGTGACGAGTAAGAGTAGGACATGTGACACAGATCGACCCACTTGGGACTCGAGGCCCTGCCACCTCCCATCCATTACTCCTCGTCAAAGTCTGCAACCAGTCTGTCGTCGGTGGACGTGAGATCAATGATGGATGTGGACGGGGCGGCACGTTTGTCGTGCCACCGGCGCCAAAGAATCGTTATGGCAGCGGGAAGGATGCACAATTGTCGGCGTTCTCGTCCACGATCGGCTGCGCCACCGCATTCGGCCGCATCGCGATTGCATTGCTAGCGGCGTGAGCGTGCGCGGCCTTGTAGAGCGCCTGCTGCTCGGCGACGAAGTTGGGGTTCTTCGCCGCCACGGCCTCCTTGCTCGCGCACTCGTCGTAGATTTGGCCATCCACCATCCGGTACTGCTTGAGGAGGGAGAGGTTGTACCGCTTCTCCTATGCCTGTCGGAACGCTGACAACGGCGGCGGCGCCAACTGCTCCTCTGCCATAGCGTCGTTGAAGTGCATCTGCACCTACTCCGTGGTTAAGCCGACATGGAACGGCGAGGGCTCTAGCACCGAGTCGTCGTCAGAGCCGATCTCCATCGTCAGGTCGTCATCAAAGACCTCTGGGGAGTTGGCCGACATGCCGGCCTCTATCCACCTGACATGGCGGACCTTCCAACCGGCCACAAGAGCAGCCACTTCGTGCTTCTGCTCCGTCATAGGCTCTCTAACAACGCGTTACCGTTCGCGATCATGGCGGATGTGGTGCACGGGAGAAGGATGTGGAGCGGATGCGTTATGGTGGGGTTTTGTGTCGGATGGCATCGTTTCCATAGCGGATAGCAGTGAGGCCAATCGGCGGGGCATGGCAATGCAGACGTCCAAGTAGGTTTCTCGGCCGGCGCGGCTTTTTTAATGACGACAGGCAGACAGATGGACAACACGTTTGAATGCGGTAGATATCCATCTCATCCCGTCCAACAACGTTTCTCCGGTATTGAACAGACGCGGACACCAGGGACGGCACGCGGGCGGTGTTCTCGGACGGCAAGCCGCTTCAATGTCGGAGCGACGTGAGAGGTCGCGTTCGTTCTGAGCCGGCATGAATGCGGCGCTATGAATGCGCAACAACCACCTCGAACGGGAATGGGGCGGGGCGAGGGAGAGGCTTTTGGTGGATCTGTGGTGTCGGACGTGTGCCTGGCAGCCGTCCGGACACCGGCAAAGCCCCCCCTCACCTGGTTTGCGAGATAACGGATGTCAGAACAGGTCTGCGGACGGATGAGGTACCGCGTTGAATAGAAAAACTCATCCGAGCAGCCTGGCTCACACGGATACGGGCGCTTTGGGGGTCAGCGTCGGAAATGCCCTTAGTGGGCCAAATGTGTGACTTGTCGCACATTACCAGCGATGCAGTATTGGAGCATCTGCAGCGTTAACCCATCCAGATCACGAATTTTCAACCATGGCCACCTAGCGTACGAGACAACAAGGCATCAGCTTCTCTAACACGATCGAATACAGCCGTGCTGTTACTAACTCCTATTGCGAATAGGGCAGCGATGTTTAAGCTCCATCGGATTGTGGACCCTGTCGATTTGCACAGATGTATGATGATGCTCTTCCAAACCGAACCATTTTCTGATGCTTGCATGCTTCTAGGCCTGGTATGGTATGGACGTAGGGTGTGCCAGCGACGGCCGACGGCGACGCTGTAGCAGTTACTACGTCTCGCGTCGGTAGAGAGACGGACGGAAGCTTTACAAGCCAGAGACTGAAAGGGACCATTGATTTGTACATGGCATCAGAAAGATTGCTTCGGCGGGTGCTGCTGACATGTTTGTTGCTACCGCATGTAGAGGGACGGTCGGCAATGGTGCGGTAGGGGGGCTTTAAGGCCTGTAGCGCTTAGTAGGCCCGGCCCACATCTCCCATCAAAGCCTAATCCTTGACCTAACGCTGTTTTCCTTCACGGATTCTGTGGAACCCGTCCGTCCGTCACCTCGTCACTTCAGAGAGGGGCTGGAGAAGCAACAGGGACAATCCAGCGTTCTGTTCAATCCATGGAGAAAAATGTGTTCCGCTACACAAAATTTTACCGGACCAATTCGTCTCAGAAGAAAAAAGGCCATCCTAGGTCCTACAAGGCGAAATCGCTTATGACTTCCCATCTTTTTAGATGAACGATTCAAGGAGTTTTTTTTTTTGAAAACCTTTATTCGTAATCAAGTTTGTGCGGATGAATGTGTAGCAGTACGGTTGCTCCAATCCAATTACAGTCTCTTTACTAAAGTCCTGACGGTATTTCATCTTGCAAAAATTGATACCACAAAGAGAACGTCATCAAGAGATTTTATCATAATTCTTAGTTGTGAAAGTTATTTTATAATTTTTTGAATCTTGGATCGAAAGAAATATATTTGTAATTGTTTTGAGAATGGTTGAATTCAGACACAATCTCCATTCGATGACCCGACCCTCCCTCCCTCTCCCTCCCGTGTCGTCCCCGCGGGCGACCGGGGAGAAACCCTAGGCGCCGCCAGACGGGGGGCCCCCTCACTCCGTCCTCCCCCCCTCGCCGCCGCCCGTTCGCACCATGGGGCGAAGCCCGTTTGGTGCCGGCGGCGGCGGGGTTCCTCTCCCCCTGCTCGGGTGGCGGCGGTGCGGGGCGCTCTGCTTGGGCGGCGGCGATGCGCTGACGGGGGGCGCGGCGGCGTGGCTCCACGGGCCGGCGGCGGTGCTGCTAACGCGTGGACGTGCGTGGAGGGCCTCGCAGGGCGGGCGCATCCGGGGCGGCGGCGGGTATCTGGATCCGTGGATGGGTGCAGGTGGCTGCGGGCATGCTCGGCTCCGGCCAGATCCGGCCGGATCTGTCGCCGGAGCGCTGGCAGGTGGTGCGAGGCGGAGGATGGGGCTCTTCTGGGCCCCTGCTGGCTGGTGGCATGCGAGGGCGTCGCTGCTCTGCGTGTCCCCGCGGCTTGGGCTGGAGGCGTAGCCAGGCGTCCATGGGGCTCTGGGCATGGCTGATGAAGGCGGTGGATTCCGACGGTCCGTCCCGCGGGCGTGGAGGCGGGACAGTGGAAGGTGAGTGGTGGCCGTGGCTTGGTCTGGTGGTGACGGTCCATGGCTTCGGGAGGCGCTGGGGAGGCAGGGCTGGCGTCGGCGCGGCTGCTCGGCGGCCGGAGTTGCCGGTCGCCTTGAGCGGCCCCCCTTTTGTTGGGGCGGCTCTCTCCTCGCCCGGTTTCGTGTGTCGGCAGTGGGCCGGCAACACGGACTGGCCACCGGGTTTGGAGTTTGACATGGTCCTCTTGCCTGTGGTTGGGTGCTCTTGTAGCGAGGTATGGCGTGCTGTCGCCCTGGAGTCGGCCTTCTCGGCTTCGGGTCGCCGTCGCTCAAGCCAAGGTGGGTGCTTGCGGCTTGGTTGGAGAGTCGTCTTCTCGTTATAGCGTCGGTGTCGTTCCGTGGATGTGGTGGACGGGACAGCGGTGTGCTGACTCTCGGATCAGTGCCTCAGGTGGTGGAATTGGCATCGTCTGAGTTGTTCTCAACGATGGCCATCGGTAGCCACTAGGCTATGTCCCCCCGGTCCACCGGGACTGGGGGGACTGTTGGCGTGGGCGCCCCTACGGCGGTGGTGCCGACCCTGGCTCAGTGCCTGATGCCAGGCTTTACCTGCCATGACCTGGGCATTGTGAAGGAGGTGGTTGGCGCTGTCTCAAGGCTCGGAGGTCGGGGCGGCAGCCCTGAAAGGTTGTCGTCATGATGAGCTCTTCGGCGGGCTCCATGGCGGAGGTGGTGGCTACGTCTCTTGGCCGTGTGGGTGGCGGGAGATATGACGGTGGGTGGCCCGGGCGCGCTCTGTTGAGCTGCCCCGATCCGGATCTGGAGATCTGTGCTCGTCGCGCTTGCCCTGGTGGCTTACCAGCACTGAGGACGACCGAGAGAAAACTCTGTGCTTTGTTGTCGACGGCAGCGACGCTTGCGAGCGCTGCTCTCTTCTTGAAGACGTCGTCGTGGTGCTCCTCTTCGTGTCTGAGCTCCGGGTGAAAACCTTTGTCCGTTCTGGATTCGGCAACGACGACGCTTGGCGCCGTTCTCCCTCCTGAAGGCGGTGTCGTGGAGCGTAGGTGTACTAGTGTGTAGTGTGGCGTTGTTTTCATTTCTTCCTTTGTGATCTTTCGGTTCGGTAGTCGCGTGCGTTCTGCTTGATCCGGTTATCCTGGGATCGGCTTTGTACGAGAGGGTTGCCCCTCCACTTTGTATCATTCGGCCGTGTACTTTGTTCAGTTGTTGCTTTATATATAAAGCAGGGCGAAAGCCTGTTTCGAGAGAATTGTTTTGAGAATGAATAAGGTGTTTCTAAATAAAAGACCAAGCCGAAAGGCAGACTCTAGGGTTTTAATAGATTTTTCTCTACGATGACCTACTTATGCAGCTGAGTGAGATCCAACCATCGGTAACCGTCAGAATAAAGATCGGATGGGTGTCATTTTACTAGCATGCAACTAAATATCACATGTATGTGAAGAAAAAACTTAAAATTTCAAAAGGAACTGAAATGTGCGTCTATTAGAGATAATTCTTCTATTAGACGCAGGTATATTTTTTCCAATGGACGTACTTAACACTAGTAGAAAACAGGCCTTTGGACCGAAGCATTACTCCCGGTTGGCTTCTGGACCGGGACTAATGCTACCACTAGTCCTGGTTCATTAGGCTAGGCATTAGTCCCGGTTCATGAGGAACCTTTAGTCCCGGTTGGTGTTAGCAACCGGGACTAAAGGTGTGGTGGCAGGCTGGTGTCAGGCTGGGGCCCCTGCGAACCACTTTAGTCCCGGTTGCTAACACAAACCGGGACTAGAGGCCATCTCTAGTCCCGGTTGGTGTTACCAACCGGGACTAAAGGTGTGGTGGCAGGCTGGTGGCAGGCTGGGGCCCTGCGAGCACCTTTAGTCCCGGTTTGTAACACCAACCGGGACTAGAAATGGACCTCTAGTCCCGGTTCGTATAACCAACCGGGACTAAATGTATCCCTATATATAGATGGTTCTTCCAGCCCGAGCTCATCCCCTCCATTCTCTGTTTTCTCTTCCTCTTCTCGAGCTCATCCCTCCATTTTGTCCAAGATTTGTCAAGATTTGAGGCACCCCAGTCCATCCAAGTGTTCACAAAGGTTAGCAACTTTGTCCTTTCATCTCTCATTGCTAGATCAGCCCGTGCAATGCTTTATAAGTATAGTGATTTGTGGGTTTTAGTTTGGGTGTAATTATGTGGGAGTTTTTTTGATTTATATGCAATTTGAGCTCAAATTAACTTCTTAGTTTGCATATGTGTGTAGGTGTGGTTTACTTAGTGCCTTCCCATCCCCGTCCTAACCACCGTCGATCGCCCGCACCGTCCCGTCGCCGGCACCACCTTGGTGAACCTCTTCTTGTTCTTATCCTTTTTATAAGAAAAATCGTATTTGTATGATTTAGATAGTTAGTTGCATAATTTTCTTACTTGTATGATTGTTTGTTATATATAGTGCCATGGTTTTGATATCCGTGTCTGTCGGACCTCGTCCGGTTTACGATTCGGATGTGGTATATTCTCTTTTATAACTATTTGTTGCATTTCGTGTTAATGACAATTATGCGCATCAAGTTGACATAGATATTTTTATCTAGGAGGTAGTTGAACCGGAAATTCCAACCGACCCTATTGTCGAGAAGTTAAATTTAGTTGAAAAAGAAAACGAGGATTTGAAAGGAAAATTGGAAAGAGTTGAAGAAGAGAAGATGAAATTGGAGTTGTACGTTGCCGATGTCGTCGATGATCACAAGATCAAGATGGATGCAATGTGCTTGAAGATTAGAAAGATTAGAAAATATGCCATTAATAAAGAGGCTTGGTATCATTATGCTGTTGGATCAATTGTTACCTTAGTTGCGATTTTGATCGCATTTGTTGTTGCATTTAAATGTTTTAGCTAGATAGTTGTATGTTGTTTTATGAGAATAAGTGTGTATGAACTTTACGTATGAACTTGTATTAATTTGGTCTTTTCGGTGTTGTGTAATGAAGATGAACCGGCAATGGATGTACGATGACTGACGCTCTCCCCAGTTCATTAATGGCGTGCATAGTTTTCTGCATGCGGCTGAGGCAAACAAGCGGGATGGTTTTATGTGTTGTCCATGTGGTGTGTGTAAGAATGATAAGACTTATTCTAGCGCAAAACACATTCACGTCCACCTGTTTACGTTCGGTTTCATGTCCGGCTATAATTGTTGGACCAAGCACGGAGAAAGAGGGGTTCTAATGGAAGAGAATGAAGAAGAAGAGGATGATGACAACTATCCTGGGTTTCCTGAATATGATGGTACTACAATGGGGGAAGAGAATGAAGAAGAAGAAGATGAGGCATCAGATGAACCCGCTGATGATCTTGGTCGGGCCATTGCTGATGCAAAGAGAAACTACGAAAGTGAAAAGGAGAAGTTGAAGTTGCAGCGCATGTTAGAGGATCACAAAAAAAGGGTTGTACCCAAATTGCAAAGATGACAACACAAAGCTCGGTACCACACTGGAATTGCTGCAATGGAAGGCAGAGAATGGTCTATCTGACAAGGGATTTGAAAAGTTGCTGAAAATAATGAAGAAGAAGCTTCCAAAGGACAACGAATTGCCCGACAGTACATACGAAGCAAATAAGGTTGTCTGCCCTCTAGGATTGGAGGTGCAGAAGATACATGCATGCCCTAATGACTGCATCCTCTACCACGGTGAGGAGTACGAGAATTTGAATGCATGCCCGGTATGCGGTGCATTGCGATATAAGATCAGTCGCGATGACCCCGGTGATGATGTTGAGGGCGAGCGCCAAGGAAGAGGATTCCTGCCAAGGTGATGTGGTATGCTCCTATAATACCACGGTTGAAATGTTTGTTCCAAAACAAAGAGCGTGCCAAGTCATTGTGATGGCACAAAGAAGACCGTAAGAAAGACGGGAAGTTGAGAGTACCCGCTGATGGGTCGCAGTGGAGAAAAATCGAGAGAAAGTGGTCGGACTTTTCAGATGACCCAAGGAACTTATGGTTTGGTTTAAGTGCAGATGGCATTAATCCTTTTGGGGAGCAGAGCAGCAAGCATAGCACATGGCATGTGACTCTATGTATTTATAACCTTCCTCCTTGGTTGTGCATGAAGCGGAAGTTCATTATGATGCCAGTGCTCATCCAAGGCCCTAAGCAACCGGCAACGACATTGATGTGTACCTAAGGCCATTAGTTGATGAACTTTTACAGTTGTAGAATAAAAAAGTTGTACGTGTGTGGGATGAGCACAAACAGCAGGAATTTGACCTGCGAGCGTTGCTGTTTGTAACCATCAATGATTGGCCTACTCTTAGTAACCTTTCAGGACAGACAAACAAGGGATACCATGCATGCACGCACTGTTTAGACGAGACTCAAAGTATATATTTGGACAAATGCAAGAAGAATGTGTACCTAGGACATCGTCGATTTCTTCCGACCAAGCATGCCTTAAGAAAGAAAGGCAAGCATTTCAAAGGTGACGCGGATCACCGAAAGAAACCTGTCCTCCGTACTGGTGATGATATACTTGATATGGTCAAGGATTTACAAGTAATCTTTGGAAAGGGTCTTGGCGGACAATCTGTTCCGATTAACGCTAACGGACACGCTCCCATGTGGAAGAAGAAATCTATATTTTGGGAGCTAGAATATTGGAAAGTCCTAGAGGTCCACTCTGCAATCGACGTGATACACCTCACGAAGAATCTTTGCATGAACCTGCTAGGCTTCCTGGGCGTGTATGGGAAGACAAAAGATACACCGGAGGCACGGCAGGACCAGCAACGTATGAACGCAAAAGACGGCATGCATCCAAAGCAGTATGAAGGTCCTGCCAGCTACGCTCTTACCAAAGCAGAGAAGGAAATATTTTTTGAATGCCTGCTCAGTATGAAGGTCCCGTCTGGCTTCTCGTCAAATATAAAGGGAATAATAAATATGGTAGAGAAAAAATTCCAGAACCTAAAGTCTCATGACTGCCACGTGATCATGACGCAATTGCTTCCGGTTGCGTTGAGGGGGCTTCTACCAGAAAATGTTCGATTAGCCATTGTGAAGCTATGTTCATTCCTCAATGCAATTTCTCAGAAGGTAATCGATCCGGAAATCCTACCAAGCTTACAGAATGATTTGGTCCAATGTCTTGTCAGTTTCGAGTTGGTGTTCCCACCATCCTTCTTCAATATTATGACGCACGTCCTAGTTCACCAGTCGAAGAGATTGCCATTCTGGGTCCTGTATTTCTACACAATATGTTCCCCTTTGAGAGGTTCATGGGAGTCTTAAAGAAATATGTTTGTAACCGTGCTAGGCCAGAAGGAAGCATCTCCAAGAGCCATGAAACAGAGGAGGTTATTGAGTTTTGTGTTGACTTTATTCCTGACCTTAAGCCGATTGGCGTTCCTCAATCACGGCATGAGGGGAGACTGCGTGGAAAAGGCACGCTTTGACCAAAATCAATAATATGTAGGGACGGGCATTCTTGGGCGCAAGCACACTACACAGTTCTACAACATTCTACCTTGGTGACCCCGTATATCGAGAAACACATGGATATTATATGCTCCAAGAACCCGGAGCAGTCTGACCCCTGGATTAAACGTACACACATTGAGGCTTTCGGCGGTTGGTTGCAAACACATCTCATGAATGACGACATTGTTGAAGATGAGTTGTACTTGTTGGCCAAGAGACCATCTGAGACTATATTGACTTTCTAAGGATACGAGATAAATGGGAATACATTTTACATGATCGCCCAAGATAAAAAGAGCACCAACCAAAACAGTGGTGTCCGCTTTGACGATGCAGCAAACACCAATAAGGGAAGGATACATATTATGGTTACATAGAGGAGATATGGGAACTTGACTATGAAAGTGATTTGAAGGTCCCTTTGTTCCGGTGCAAATGGGTCAATCTAACTGGAGAAGGGGTAATGGTAGACCAGCAATACGGAATGACAACAGTGGATATCAACAATCTTGGGTACACAGAGGAACCATTCGTCCTAGCCAATGATGTGGCGCAGGTTTTCTATGTGAAGGACATGTCTACCAAACCGAGAAAAAGAAAAGATAAGAAAGCGGATACATCATACGATGAGCCAAAGCGCCACATAGTTCTTTCAAGGAAAAGAAACATCGTGAGAGTGGAGGACAAGACAGACATGTCAACAGATTATGAAAAGTTTGATGAAATTCCTCCCTTCACAGTGAAGACTGACCCAAGCATCATGTTAAATGATGAAGATTGTCCATGGTTACGGCGCAATAAGCAAGGGACACACGAGAAGAAAAAGTTTTATACCCCAAGATCCCACTCTGGGATGTGATTGGCTTCACCGTCATCACTCTTCTTCTCTAGTGAGTAGCCGAGATGGTCTAGTTTGTACACGAAGTGCATCCAGTTTTTGTTGTATCCCTCTCAACTTTTTAGCACATGCTATGTGGGTGAAATCATGATACCATGCCAAGTTTCAACCTTTTCAGAGTTCATTTGTAGTGTTTTTTAATTTCAGGGTCGTTTAGCTCAAAAAAATCATTAAATGCATGAAAAATAGCAAATGAAGTTAGAAAGGGTTGAAACTTGAAGATGTGGTTTAGAATGGTGCATATTGAATGCACAAAAAGTCTGGAGTTGAAACAAGTTAAAAAAATGAAATGCCTTTGTAACTGATGAGTTTTCGTCCGAAACCCTCATACTTCGAAGGAGATTGTCCAGTTTGTACACGAAATGCATCCAGTTTTTGCCGTAACCATCTCAACTTTTTAGCACATGCTATGTGGGTGAAATGATGATACCATGCCAAGTTTCAACCTTTTCAGAGTTCATTTGTAGTGCTTTTTAATTTCAGGGTCGTTTAGCTCAAAAAATCATTAAATGCATGAAAATAGCAAATGACGTTAGAAAGGGTTGAAATTTGAAGATGTGGCTTACAATGGTGCATATTGAATGCACAAAAAGTCTGGAGTTGAAATAAGTTAAAAAAATGAAATGCCTTTGTAACTGATGAGTTTTCGTCCGAAACCCTCATACTTCGAAGGAGATGGTCCAGTTTGTACACGAAGTGCATCCAGTTTTTGTCGTAACCCTCTCAACTTTTTAGCACATGCTATGTGGGTGAAATGATGATACCATGCCAAGTTTCTACCTTTTCAGAGTTCATTTGTAGTGCTTTTTAATTTCATGGTCGTTTAGCTCAAAAAAATAATTAAATGCATGAAAAATAGCAAATGAAGTTAGAAAGGGTTGAAATTTGAAGATGCAGCTTAGAATGGTGCATATTGAATGCACAAAAAGTCTGGGGTTCATTTGGGTGATTTTGATTAAAACAAATGAAGGTATAAAACTAAAAGAGTTAAACAGAATCTGGTTTTGATTAAAATACCTATTTAAATTATCCTAAAAATTCCCAAATTTAACATAATGATAAAACATACTAATATTAAACAATAGGAAAAATAATCACTCAAAAATCTATTTTTAAACTAAAGTTATTCATAAACTAGTGATTCACACAAATTTCAAAAGAATTCAAATTTAAACTATTTAAATTTGAAAACTACTGGCACTAACAGAAAGTTTGTAATTGTTTTGACCTAAAGCAAATAGATTCATTTAAAAACTATAAATATTCTAACAGTTATTCCAAATCTAAAAACAGAAATTGGAAAAACAAAACAAAACAAAAAAGAGAAAATACACCTTTAGTCCCGGTTGGTGCTACCAACCGGTACTAAAGGTTCCTTCCCGCGCGGAATTTGGGCCGCCGAAAAGATGGGCCATTAGTCCCGGTTGGTCTTTAGTCCCGGTTGGTAGCACCAACCGGGACTAAAGGTCTTTAGTCCCGGTTGGAGCCACCAACCGGGACTAAAGGTCCTGGGGTATTTAACCCCGCCTTCTCCTTCCTCTCCTCACTTTCTCCCCCGACGCTGAACCACACGACGCCGCCAGGCTACCGAACATCGTCGTCGTCGTTCCGTTGCCTCCTTGCCGTCCCCGAGCCCGCTGACCGTCGCCGACTGCCTCGCCCTCCTCCCCGAGCCTCTCGCCGCCCCTGCAGCTTCGCAGGTGAGCTCCTGCCCTGCTCCCCCTCCTCCTCACCTCCTCCGCGGCCGCGTGCGCCGGCACTGCTGCCCTGGCCGCCCCCTTGCCCGCCGCCGCCACCTTCGTCGCCGAACCCCGGTCCGGCATCGTCGGCCTCCTCCACGGGCTGGCCACTGAAAACTAGCACCTTGCTGCCTTCAATTTGCACAGACAAGGAAAACGGACTGGAGCTCCATTGAAGCGAAGGAAAGGTGGTGCAATAGAACAGATGTGTACGTGTTGATTCCACCCTAACCTTTCCGAAGCGGACCCCCTCTTAATAGTACGGCTTTCCTATGACACAAATCCACCGAAAAGGAACGTAGAAAGCAACCGTCTTCGATAGACTCCGAGGGGCATCGAATCATCTTGTGCCTAGTCATGAGATATCTGAAATGCTCAATGCACACGATTAGTCCGCAAATGAATTGTCATCAATCACCAAAACCACTTGGGGAGAAATATGCCCTTACACCTATACTCAAGAAAGTAAAACAAACTTGTCACCCTCTTGTATTTTCTTGAGTCATATATATTCCAAGCATTCTTGATCCACACATTTGTCATACGAGGACTAACACCCGAGATTTACTTGACAAACCAAGTTAGCCCCCTACATATACATTGTCATCAACATCAAAATATGTTTTAAAGGCATGATTGCACTTTCACACACTTCATGTGCATAAATGGGTGGTTCCGGGTATAGAATATGTTTTACTATAGATAGACTTCATACAACACACGCCACTACCGTAGGTTCCCATGCCAGTTCTCACTACGATAATTAAGGATTTCCCCATGGACACAGCCTTAACAAGTGTTCTCCATTATTCCCCTACCGATTGCAAGAGGTGAGGAAAGAGGTTTTCACTGTCACCTTGAATTACTTCAACATCCTAACCTAGTACATCGTCAGAAACATGCTTCATGGCCAATCAACGCGATAGCGTTGTGTGAGCGCTCCTCACAACAATCATGAAGGTTATTAACTCAAACATAGATGGATCGCTTCAAGTAATTTAACTCTGATCATAAAGAGTCCATCCATATCCCGAGAACAAGTATGACTATTCAAACATGTAAAAGGAAAACATAAAAGAGAGGGTCAAGTAGCAATCCGACATCGAACCGATGAAGGGGGAAGGCATGCCAATGTTGGTGGAGACAACGCCAATGGTGATTGTTGACGGAGCCTCCACCTCTTCCTCTTGATCTTGTCCCTTCTTCTATGAAGATGGTGTTGGAGCAACAATTGAGGTGATGGGGATTGATCTTTGATGTGACGTGATGAAGATGGATAATGGTGGCGGCTAGGGTTGTAGGTCTCTTCAGGTATCCTCTGTTGATGCGACTTCACTTCTTTGATCCAAGTTGAGGCTAATCCTCTTCCAAACCCTTTAGCTAAAGGGGACAAAATCGTGAAGAATCTTGTTTGGAGAGGCAACTTTCAAAGTTGTGTGGGTTTCATACGAACAGCGGTTTGCTTTGTACCAAATGTCTTCACCAACATCACAATCACTGTCGGCGCCATCTCCACCAACACTGGACTCTTCGATAAAACACTAATCACTTCTTCATACGAAGTCGGCATTTGATGTTCTTGATCTCATTTGAATCATATAAACGACACATGCACCTGTGTCATTAGATCTTGATTTGGAAAGGGGGGGTCATATTTTTTAACTTCCAAAATGTCTAATCCTAATCCTCCACACCTTCACGCAAGCATAGCAAAGGAGTGACAAATGTTACCCCATTAGTTCAATTTTCATGTAGGTAGAGAAAGAGAGAATATTTTTGTGAAGTCTAGATTCACATTGCCAAAGATTTAGAGAGAATATCTAAATTATGTTAGGAACAAGATGTTGGTTCTCACAAGTATTGAGGTCCAAACAGCAATAGCAAAACCTCATCAACCACAACAACCATGTAGAGAATCTAGTTCTTCAAGACGAAGTGGTCAACATGCGGTGTACACCAAAGCCATCAACATGCGGTGTACCATAAAAATCAATTACAACCAAAACACAAAAATAACTATAGACAACCCATTTCATGATATAGGTTTTTTTAAAGACCCAGCATGCTCTTGGCTTTTCAATGATTTAGGCACCCTACCCATCACCATCAAGAGCTGCATGAACGCAACGACCACCAAATACCGCATTTGCTGCAAGATCTGCCACAGCCTAGGGCCACCGTCCCAGCAGAATGGTTCCTCACAAGCACAACCCTCCAGCCCACAATGGGCAAGCTTCATGCGAAAAGGGCAACCCACCACTACACACTGCCCTACTTGCACGGACAAGGAAGCCAAGATCTCTGCCCATGGCCCAAATAGTAGAGTGTAGATTCACTCATTTAGTTTTATATGTAGTTCATAGTGCAATCTCTAAAAGATCTTATGCTTAGGAACGGAGGGAATAGTACACAATGGGCAAGCTTCGCGTTGCACCAGAATAGCATAAAGCCAGGTGAACAGGTTGATTACAGCCGAATCTGGTGTAAGATGATAATAGATGTACAAAGGTTAGTAAGCACGTTGCCCATTGCACTACGCAGGCACCAGATTTCCTTCTGGTTTGATTACAGCCGAATCTGGCGAGCAAGACAAGGGTGGTACAATGCAGCACTTGATGCTTGTGCTTTATACTCCCTCTGTTCCAAAATATGCATAGATGATCTGGTATAAAATTTATACTAGTTTAATACAAAATCTGCAATACTTATTTTGACACGCAAAGAGTACTAGCTATACTAGATAGAAAGTAGTTGGCACTTGATTGTTGAGCTGTCAGACATGCTTTCTTGGCAAATGCATCTCCATCAAAATACAGCGTTGTTTGTTGCTCGGAGCCCAGTGCAAATCCTCATTCATACATTAAGAACAAAATTAAACCACAACCAAGCAATACATGAGGTAAACTAGTAGTGATTAAAACTGTAGACAATCGAAAGTTGTTCAATTTGGCCTCAGAATTGCAGAATGACAGCATGGACGCATAGCGACCGATCAGTCCCGAAAGATGGTATGATTAAAAGTTTTTTCATCATCGGCCAACCACAAACAAATAGGTCTGTATAAAGTATAACAAAGATAAATTTGAAGAATGGGAGGAAAATGATTGTTAGTAAAAGAGATTATCAAGCTAAACCCAACTGCCCATTTTCCACAAATTAATATGGCAGGAAAAACTTTCGGCAAGAAATGCACAGAAAAGGCATTTAACCGATACACACATACCCTGCAAAGGCAAATAAGAACTAGAAAGACAAAAATGCAAACCAGAAATAATCACAAGCAAAGACAGAAAAGACAAGCAAATTGTTTTGCTGTCATGGAAACACAGACAACAAAAATGGTGCAAGGAAATCATCATCAGAGACTTAAATACTAAGAATCAGATCATGGATCATATTGTTGCAGTATTCTCTCATCCTTTGATACATACAGACATGGACTGAAGTTTAATCGTTATCATCAATCAGGGCCAAGGAACGATTTTCCAGGCTAAACTCTTACGTGATTCAGTAGAATCTTCTTTGTTTTCTAGCTGGTCGACTTCATTGGCAAGTCAAATAACATTACAGTTGACAATAATTTTAGAGCACATCAACCTTGTTATTCCAGGAGAACAATTTCGTGTAAAACATGTGTTCTAACGATATCAAAATGCACAACAAAACGCACAAGGAGAACAAACAACACAGAATTTATGGATCAGATTTCTGGCTTGGAACCCTCTGATAAGGGTTACATGTGCGCACAGTATAATCATAGTCGATCATTTGGGGAAAGGATCCTCATATCCATTTTCTTACTTCTAATAAATTGAAACAAAACCAAATTGTAAAGATAAAACAAAATGAAACTAGGAAAGATGGATCAGATTTCTGGCTTGGAATCCTCTGATAAAGGATTACAGTTGCGCACAGTATAATCATAGTCGATAATTTGGGGAAAGGGTCCTCATATCCATTCACTTCCTCGACAGCTCATTCAATGTTTAACATGCTGCAAGCATATGAGCTGGGCTTTTTGCGATAAAACAGCACATTTTGTGTTACTTTTATGTCAGTCATGGCAAATCGGTGAAAACGGCTACGAACGACAGTCCCGTAAAAGTTACAGATTGTATTTTATTGCTCAGTCATATGATGTGTTATCTCATGGACGCCAGAGGCATCTCTGAAGTCTGACATGCGAAAATTCATAATTCATCACCGCAATGACACAGAACTAAATAAAAAAAATTAGATCTTCGAAAAAACAGAAGAAACGAGAACATCTTAAGAACAAATACGAGGGATCAGAAGTCTATTAAAGGATGGTTATCAGTCACTGGAAATCAGAAACACGGACCAACTTTTCTTCATCACATCCCACTTGCATAGAAACGAAAAACAAGAGAGAAATCGCAATGGCAGAGAGATCATCAGAGACTTAAATACTAAGAATCAAATCGTGGATCATATTGTTGCAGTATTCTCTCATCCTCTGATACATGGACCACGGCGACGGGCAAAAAAAGAGATGCGCCGAGCAAAAAAAAAAACGAAGCAGAGACGAAATCCTACAGAAGCAATTAACCAATCACGCCGTAGACTAGAAAATCGGCAAGGAAACAATACTGCGAAAGATATTGGAATTGGGAGCCGAGGAGAGGTGGCGGCTACTGCGGTAGACGGCCGACGCCGCCGGTTGTGCTTGCGCTTGCGCTGGGAACGCTCGCCCGATCTCCACTTTATAAAGCTGTGCGGCGAGGAAACCCTAAGATGCCGTAACTGTCCAGTATGGGCCGGGCCGCTCTCTTTACAGTAATGGGCCGGGCCGCTTTCTTCAGTATAATGGGTCGGGCCAATTTACAGTACGATTCGGTCGAGGTCAGGAAGTTTCCAGAAGCGTCTCAGAAAAAAGGGATAGAGTTTCCAGAAATTCTAAAAAAAAAAATACATGTGCTCACAGAGTACACGCTAACATTGTACTAGTAGTAGTTATGCTAAAAAAAAAGTAGTTATGCTCAAAAAAAATAAAAGTAGTTATGCTCAAAAACAAAAATTGTACTAGTAGTTTACAACATGGGCGCTGCGGTGCCGAACCAGTAACAAACTTGTCACGCCCTGCCCTCCTAACGTAACCACATCACCAACCAACCTCGCTCATGTAAGGATGCTTTGTTGCGACCGCAGCGGCGAGGTCGACAGATCTTTGCTCCCGTTCTACTGTTTCTCCCACGCCCATCTGCTGGGCCTGAATATCTGCCGCAGGAGCGCCATCTTGGGGACGTTCCAGTTTTCGACATGCCTGAACAACAACAACCCAACTGCATCTGTCAATCACCGGACTCGCTCGCAACACATGGATCTCGTGCTCGTGCACGCGATAAGCTCATGGAAGTATGGAGCGGGCGAATGAGAGTACCTGCACACCTTCCCCGACTCAGCGTCGAAGTAGTACTCCGTGTACCCGGTTGCTGAAAAGTGGAAAAATACAGTGAGACCCAGCACATGTCCAGTACAGGAGCGGTGCATCTTGCAGTTTTGCACCGTCCGGGCCGAACAAGCTGACGATCTGCACATACAGATACAGGGCTCGTCCTGCACCCAATAGCTAGCTTACCGGAGAGAATGGGCCTCCACGGGAACGACATGACGCAGCTGAAACGCCAGTGCCCGATCGATTTGTCCTGCACCCAGCAGAGAGCAGAGTCCATGAGTCGGCGAAAGCAACGCACCGCCACGTAGCTGCTGTAGTAAGATCGATTGACTGACTGATCACGGTGGGGAAATGTACCTCGAGATCCTCCCATTTTGTTAGCTTCATGTTGGACTTCTCCAGCAGGGACCCGAAGTTGGTGCAGTTCCTCTTGAAGCGCCCCAGGCCTCTGAACGAGCCCGCCGGGTCGGCGAATTCGCAGTCGTCTTCGTACGCCCCGAGCGTAAGGTTCCCTGCAAACAAAAGCCGGTCGTCATCCTTGATCAGTTGGTCTAGTGTAATTTACTCTGTGATGGTGCGGAGCTTGATTAATTCTGACCTGTAACGAAGTATGACCGCGCGAAGTCATCCTTGATGGCCTCGGCGACCTGCGCGCGACCAGAGGGCTGGGACTCCGACGCGCCGTCGTCTGCGGCACCGGCGTCCGCCTCCGGAGACGGCGGCCGGAAGAAGGACGCGGCGATGCCGAGGACCTCGGAGCCGTACCAGGCGGCCTTGAGGACCACGTTGTCCGACTCCGAGCCGGAGGGCGTGCCGGTGCGCGGGCGCGTGGACCCGGGCTTTTTCTGCGCGTTCGGCCGGAAACGGCGACGGGATGGCCGCTGCAGGAGCACGCCGGCGTTCTGGCGGTGACTGCCGGCGGGGAGGGAAGTAGCGGGAGCGCGGTGCAGCGAGGCCATTCCTTCCACCGGAGCCTCGGCCGCGCCAACGAGCTAGTGGGGCAGAGGAGTGGCACAGCCACTTGTTTTGGCTTTGGCATCTTCTGCACTTGCCTGCTAGAGTCTTGTACCATTCGAGTATGAGGCTGGGATTAAACGCGGGGGTGTGATGGATGTTCTTTCACTCTGAAATGTGTGGTTACAGCGATGAAGATGTGGGCAATTACTCCACCGAGCTTTGAGGCTCAAATGTTCGTCAGATAGCACAGGCGCGCCGATTTTTTTTTTTTTAAGTTCACCGGGGGAGGAGGGGGAGCAAAAATGCTAGACATACAAACAAATACATGATTTTACAGGCTCTTTCCATCTACTAACCAATCACAAACTTGCCGCCCCTGATTTTTAGGGGGGTGAGCCGCCTCCCTCACCTATTGACCAACCAAGTTAACCCTCTTTGTAAAACCCTGTAACTAATTTGTACGTGTAGCATTACTGGGAGGGGAGCCCCTCAACCACCTTAAATTTTATTGCCAACCTGTCCAAGCCCGAGGGCCGGGAACACACAGAGCACCAGTGCGGCGAAAAAAGAAGATTGGTCTGTCTAGGACACATCTAGATGTGACATAATTATGTCACATCTAAGATGACCTCATCCTGTTTATGGCCCTCCCGATGGCTATTTAATTCCTCGATGGCTGTTTGTTCTCTCGATCGCTTGTTTGTTACCCGGTCCTTTTCCACTTGGGCCTCTTTCTTTTTTGTTTGTCACTACCAACCTCCCTGCACCCACCCCCCCTCCTGGGCATGGGCCGTTTTTGTTTGTCACTTCCAACGACGAACGAACAGCAATTGAAACAAGTTGCTAGTCGCTACAAAACAAACAAGGAAAAAGAATACAAAAGCCCCTAGAATAAGAATTGTGCGGCTGCCGGTTTTGGACGACTGAATCAAAACAATTTCGCCCCTCAAAAAAAAAGAATCAAAACAATTTTAATCTGAATACAAAATGCGTCTGACTGACCCTTGAGAATTTCAGACTGAATCAAACAATTCCACAAGCCAGCCATTTCAATCCACGGGTAGAATTTCAATCTGAATCAAACAAATTCAGTCTTAACAAACAAATTTAGTCTGAATGAAGAAATTCAGTCTTGACGAACAAAATTCAGTCTTAATCAAGTCCGCACCCCGCACCCGCAGGCCCACCCCATCGTCCCCAAGCTAACCAACACCATTCCTCGTGCCAGCCGACAGATTCTACCGTGTAAGCGCTTCGCCGAATTGAATTGAGCCGAAGCGAATTGGAACTCCAGAGACGAACAAAATCAAAGAGCGTGAGGGAGACGAGGGTGCAGTTTGCTTACTCGCTCGTGCGGCGCGTTGTCGGCCGCGCGAAGCTCCTGAACAGTGGCGATGGCGGGCTGCTCGTCGGCCGTGCATACCTCGTGGATGTTGCCGATGGCGGGGGGCTCGTCGATGGCGAGATCAGAAGCCATTGTCTTTGAGCTACTCTCCACTTCTCTCTTCCACCGTTTGAAAAAGTGTGGGGCAAAAAAAAACCGAGCACACAAGTTTTTAGGTGGATGTATGATGGGGCAAAAAGAGACAAAAGACCAGTTGTTGTTGTGCAGATCTTGCATAAAACTCCTTCAAAAAATTAACAAAAGTGTAGTTGAGTGCAAAACTATCATGTACGTTCCTTCAAAAAAATAGTGATAATTTGTTTTGTATAAAAATGATTATACCATAATGATGATTTAAAAAATAGTTGACAAAAAAATCAAAAAAATGTGTCAAGGGTTAAAAACAAATTTGAAAAAAAGTCCCCAATTGTGAGTTGGTGTTTACTTGCAATAATGTGGCACCCACAAACTGAAAAAGGTCCTAGTTTTAAGTTTAGGGTTGCAAGTTAACCCTGGACTCCCACAAAACAAACGCCCCCCACCCTAGTTGCAAGCCGATGATCGACATGCAACTCGGGCCACTACAAAAAATAGACAGACCCCTAGTTGTGAGTCGATGGTTCACATGCAAACTGGGGCCACTACAAAAAGTACGACACGTCCTAGTTGCAAGTCGATGGTTGACTTGCAACTGAGGGGCCCTACAAACGCCCCTCCTAGTTGCGAGTCGATGGTTGACTTGCAACTGCCCCCTATAAACATACACCCCCTAGCTGCGAGTCAATGGTTGACTTGCAACTGGGGCCATTACAAAAAAGTACAACGCGTCCTAGTTGCGAGTCGATGATAGACTTGCAACTGGTCCCCTACAAACATACGTAGCCCCAAGTTGCGGTCGATGATTGACTTGCAACTGTCCCCCCTACAAACATACTGCCCCAAGTTGCGAGTCGATGATTGACTTGCAACTGTCCCCCCTACAAACATACTGCCCCCTAGTTGCGTGTCGATGGTTGACTTGCAACTGGGGCCCAACAAACATACACCCCCCTAGTTGTGAGTCGATGGTTGAGTTGCAACTGGGGCAACTACAAAAAAGTACGACGCGTGCCGGTTGCGAGTCGATGGCTGACTTGCAACTATGGACGCTAAAAACATACGTCCACCCTAGTTGTGAGTCAATGGTTGACTTGCAACTAGGGAAACTATAAAAAAGTACGATGCGTCCTAGTTGCGAGTCGATGGTTGACATGAAATTGGGCCCCTATAAACATACATACCGCCTAGTTGCGAGTCGATGGTTGACATGCAACTGGGGCCACTACAAAAAAGTACATCACGTCCTAGTTGAGAGTCGATGGTTGACTTGCAATTGCGCCCCCCTACAAACATATGCCCCCTAGTTGCGAGTCGATGGTTGACTTGCAACTCGCCCCTCTACAAACATACGCACCCCTAGTTGCGAGTCGATGGTTGACTTGAACTGGGCCCCTACAAACATACGTCCCCCTAGTTGTGAGCCGATGGTTGAATTGCAACTGGACCCCCTACAAACATACGTAGCCCCAAGTTGCGAGTCGATGATTGACTTGCAACTGGGCCCCTACAAACATACTGCCCCCTAGTTGCGAGTCGACGGTTGACTTGCAACTGGGGCCCTACAAACATAAGCCCCCTTAGTTGCGAGTCAATGGTTGAGTTGCAACTCGGGCAACTACAAAAAAGTATGACACGTGCCGGTTGCGAGTCGATTGCTGACTTGCAACTAGGGCCGCTAAAAACATACGTCCCCCCTAGTTGTGAGTCAATGGTTGACTTGCAACTAGGGCAACTATAAAAAAAGTACGATGCGTCCTAGTTGCGAGTCGATGGTTGACATGAAATTGGGCCCCTACAAACATACATAACCCTAGTTGCGAGTCGATGGTTGACATGTAACTGGGGCCACTACAAAAAAGTATGACGGGTCCTAGTTGTGAGTCGATGGTTGACTTACAACTGCGCCCCCCTACAAACATATGCCCCCTAGTTGCGAGTCGATGGTTGACTTGCAACTCGCCCCTCTACAAACATACACACCCCCTAGTTGCGAGTCGATGGTTGACTTGCAACTCACCCCTCTACAAACATACGCACCCCCCAGTTGCGAGTCGATGGTTGACTTGCAACCGAGCCCCTACAAAAATACGTCCCCCTAGTTGCGAGTCGATGGTTGACTTGCAACTGGAGTCGATGGTTGACAAAGGAAAAACGAAGAGACGATGAATGGGGAGAGGCAAAATAGCGGTACAATGGAGGTGATCAAAGAGACAATGAAAGAGCACCATGTCTCTTCTGCTTCTACATAGCATGCCGATAACAAACAACAAAAAGAGCCCATGAAAATTGCCAGAAAAAAAAACAGAGGCTAAACAAAAAAGGCCTAACGAAAACCGGCCAACAATTGGACATCGCAGCGATGCGGGATGCGCATGACTAATGAAACGAAATCAAGTTCGTGCAATATTACAATAAAATAGATCGGACAAACCACAACTTAGATAAGACATTGTTAAAATCTTCATGAGATTTAACAAATCCGATTTGAAAAATATTCAAATATTTTTAAATGTTCATGATTTTTTTTAAAATCATAAATTACAATAAGTTTTCACAAAAATAAAATATCCGAATTTTAATAATGTTCGCACAGTTCAAAAGGTGTTTTCCGTACTAAAAACAAATCATGAACAAGACAAAAAAACATGAATGGAACCGACTAGTATCATACACATTATATGGGCCTAAAAAAAGATAACCTCTTCTAATTCTTACAACACGGCGTAGAAAAGACCAACAAAAGGAAAAAAGCAACGATAGAGCGAGCGAAAGCGACGTACGCGATTAGCGACGAGGGACGCGCGGTGCTTATCTAATTCTGCACGAGATTTACAGTGGAATACATCCAATGGTTAAGAACTTAGATGTGACATCCTTAAAAAAACATCTAGATGTTACTTAGCAATTCCGAAAGAAGATTACAAGAACGGGGGAGGGAGGGGAGGGGGAGATCACACCGCGTCGCCGCGTTCAAGCGGCAGCTAACCTATCTAGCCAAACATCTACATGGCCTCGCAGGTCCTCTCTGAACCTGGCACGCCAAAGGACCGCATCGTCCCTGCAGCATTTTAGGGTGGCCGTTAGAGACGGTTCAAGGTTCCTGAAGACCACCTCGTTCCTCCTTTTCCACAGGCGCCAACAACAAAGCAGGACGAAGGCGGACGGCGATGCCGTCCCAATAGAGGGGGAGGCGTCGAACAAGTGCAGGGAGGCCACCGAAGCACCGGCCAGAGTCAACCCCAGCCGCGCCCAGAAGCGCACCGCGAAGGGGCACCCAAAGATGAGGTGGTAGGCGGTCTCGAGCAGGGCCGGGCAGCAGGGACACCCCGCCTCCGCAGCAATGATGATGGTCTTACGGAGGAGGACGTCCCGAGTGTGCACCCTCGCCATGGAGAGGAGCCAGCAGAAGAACTTCACCCTCGAAGGGGCAGGGGAGGCCCATAGAAAGTCGGCCGCCGGAGCGCCAACCCCACCAAACCGGGCGAGGGCGTAGGCAGCACGGGCGGAGAACGCACCCTTAGGGGTCGCGCAGAGAGGGACAAGACGGGAGTCGCCCCCAACCCTCCTCTCACTCCAAGCGCGCTCTAGGAGATCTTGCGCCGCGACGCACTCGTCGGCCGCCAGGGGGGTGAGACGGGGAACAAGCAGGGTCCAACCCCCGCTCGACTGTGTCCCGCACCGTGCATTCGGGACAGATGGCGTGGGTGAGAAGGGCGGGGAAGGCAGCACACAGCGGCCCGCAGTCGAGCCAATAGTCGTACCCGAAGGAGGTCGACACCCCGTCACCCACGCAAACGCGGATGAGCCCGCGATATGCCGGCAGCAGTTTGCGGAGAGCGCGCCAGTGATCACCATCCAAAGGCGACCGACCAGGCGCGAGGAGTGAGCGCCCGTCGAGCTGGGCCCAAACCCACGCCGCCCACCGCGACGCCCCCCCCCCCCCCCCCCCGAGTGGAGGCGGTGCAGTAGCTTCAGAAGGAGGGAGTCATTCTGTACCTTAAGAGCCCGGACTCCAAGCCCGCCCTCAGCTTCTGGACCGACAGACGCGGTCCCAAGCAACCAGGCATTGCACCCCGGAGGATCCTAATGCATTAAGAATTGCGGATAAGTTGGGGAAGTGGATACAGGTTCAGAAACACCACGCCAGCTGAAACGATAGTGTGCTGTAGCCAACGGCGTCGCGGATAAAAACTTGCCCGCATGCCTTTTTTTCGAGATAAACTTGCCCACATGCCTAATCACATTAACTTTTATTAGAGGTATAAAAGCTAAATTTTACTGATCAAAAACCACATGATGTGCTCACATTAACGAACTGGTGTCAGCGACCTGGAACTTATTGGGCCTCCAACCGCTAACCTGACAAACACACTATAGAGGGAGGCAGACAATCCCTATATGGCACCTTTAGCGCCGGTTACAATTCATTTCGAAATCACTAGTTAAGTGGTACCCTTGCAAAAGTCAGTCTTAGCTTTTGAGGACCAGACAGGTAGAGCAATGGATGTGGGCCACTTATCGCAACCTGTGAGTTTTCCTTCTTTTTTTTCGTAGATTCGTTTTTCAAACTGTTTTCACTGTTGGATTCCTCATGTTGGATATTCAAAACTAGATTCCACGTAAATAGATTTGGGTGAACTTTTTTCCCGAAAAAAATCAGAAGAAAAAACACAGAGGCGAAACCATGCTTTTTCCACTTTTTCCCTTTTTGAGAAGCACAAATATGTGCCTTCGCTAGATGTAAATGTATGTTTCTTATGGCATCAAACAAAAATCCATGACTTTTTCCTTTTTTAATCGTTTTCGCGAAAGCAAATGTACGCCTCTATAGAAGCAAATATGTGCTTCTCATGAAGGCACAAAAAAAAATATGCAAGAAAAAACTCACTTTTTTTTCAAGTAGCTCAATTGTGCTTCCGGCGAAATTAAATTGTGCTTCCACAAGAAGCAAATATGTGCTTTTGGTGGAAACAAAAAAAAATGTGATTCTCGTGAAGGCACATGTGTGTGTCTCGCGAAAACAAATATGTGCCTCCATGAAAATAAAACATGTGATTCTCATGAAAGCACAAAAAAATTAGCGCAAAATAAATTTGCATTTTTTCTCCTAAATCTTGGGAAAATGATGCGTAAACCGAAAAGCAAAAAAAAAACTGAAAAAATCCATCTAAAAAATGAAAACGTGTATAGAAAAATAGAAAAATTACAGAGTTAGCGGTCAGCACACAACACGTGTTGGCGGCTGGGCGCACCACTCGAGGCTCCGGCAAGGGGTATCCTTGCTCACAATTTATTATGCAAACCAGTGCACACCTCCTGTTCGTCCATGGGTTCAGTCCATTTAGCTCATTTAATTCGTTTTCGCACAGTACGCGCACATCATCTACTCTAGTTTTGATAGGTGCATGCATTATTTCTCTCTCCCTGATAATGGGAATCTTCTAGAATTTCCAGCGGTTTTTTGGGGTGGTTTTCCTGGGTTTTTGAAGGACTAAATTTGTTTGGTAGTTTCTTTTTCTTTTTCTCTGAATTTTTTAAAATTCGTTAACAATTTTCAAATTCGTTAATTTTTTAGCCGTGAACTTTTTCCAAATCCTCAAGGGTTTTTCGTTCATGAATTTTCGAGCTGTGAACTTTTTCAAATTCACGAACTATTTAGCTTGTGGATTTTTTTTAAATCTGCGAACGTTTTTCAAAATACCGTGGACTTTCTTTCTAAACTTCATGATCTTAGTTTTTTCAAAATCGTGAAAATTTTCAAATTCGCTTACTTTTGTCAATTTTACAAACCTTTTCAAGTTCGTGAACTTTCCTAAAATTCGCAAAAAAAAATCATTTCCCTGAACTTTTTCATTTTTGTATGAACCTTTTTGAACTTTATCAAATTCATGGTTTTTTTCATAACATTTCTTTTTAAATTTTGTTTTTTTTATAATTTATACTGGGTAAATAATACTCTCTTCGTTTCTAAATATAAGTATTTTTCGAGATTTCAATAGAGACTACATATGGATCTATATAGACGTATTTTAGAGTGTACATTCACTCATTTTGCTTGGTATGCAGTCTATATTAGAATCTCTAAAATGGATTATATTCATAAAGGGAGAGAGTGTATGTTAATGTTGTACCAAAAGAACAGTCAAATAGCATTGTTGTCGGATAGTGTAAACAACAAACTTGTCTTGGTCTAGTGGTTATTACGCCAAGTCTTTGGCCGTCGACGTTGGCGTGCGGGTTTGAATCCCATGTCTCACGGCATGACGTGATTTGTTTTCTACGAGTTTGTTTTTTGAGCAGGTTGCTGGTTCGGACCGTTACGAGTCGCCCGAGCGTCGGCAGCTCTAAGCAGTGCTTAGAGCGTCGAATAGGAGCTCTCGGGAGGAAGCTACACGTAACTTGGCTTGGATCAGGACGTTGGCTTCCCACTAACTCTTCTTGTGCATGCGGTCTATCACAAATAACTATGAACTGTTTTTTTTTTCATGCACTCTCAAGCAGGCACCTCATCCTAGTTTTTTTTGCTATTTGTATATGTCCTGACGTCATTTGATCTTAGACTTCATGTGTAGTTAATGCGTTCTTGTGATTCTGAATGCCTAAATGTCTAATTTTTTTTCACTCTCACTCTCTTGTGTTGTCTATGCATGTCCCTCTTCCTCCCCGCAGATCAGAGAATTGCGTTAGATGACTTCGTTCAATCGAACCTCGATTGTTCCACGCAACCACTTAATCTCAATTTAACTCCATTGCGTGCAGAGAACTAGGTCCTCATTTTTTATGGCACTACTAAACTTCACTTTATGGGAAAGAATGCATGGTTGCGTACGAGACAAGACAAACGATAAGAATTATAGCTACCTAGGTATATTGTGATGAATGAGCTACCTCGGTAAGTGACATTTTTTATGAGAAAATCAAATTATGAGTGAACTCGCGTTTTAATTTTCCTATGCAAGATTTTTTTTTTATCAATGCACAACTGTAGTTGATATCATTTTTAGGTTTAGCCAAGGGTTGAGATGTGTCCACTATCTCTATGCAACGTCGTTTAACATCTCGTATCACCTTGTTGATATATTGTTGAGATAATAAATTGACCAAAAAATCACACCTATTTTCGGTTTTTCAACAAATTTTCTATAAATGCTTACCCAAAACAATATTTTTTTCCAAACAAAATTCTTTATATCTACTTATACTATGTTTCATAAACTTTCTTACGCATTTAGACATCAAATTATTTATTAAAAGTTCCTACAGCAACGGGCGGGCCATCATCTAGTTGATAGACATATACTAACATTTCGTATTCAGAGTTACATAGCCTCCCCCAACTTAAAAAAAATGCCCAACCGTTTCCAAAGATTTTTTGTTGGAAATATGCCCTAGAGGCAATAATAAAATGGTTATTATTATATTTCCTTGTTCATGATAATCGTTTATTGTCCATGCTATAATTGTATTGATTGGAAACTCAAATACATGTGTGGATACATAGACAACAAAGTGTCCCTAGTAAGCCTCTACTAGACTAGCTCGTTGATCAAAGATGGCTAAGGTTTCCTAGCCATAGACATGAGATGTCATTTGATAACGGGATCACATCATTAGGAGAATGATGTGATGGACAAGACCCAAACAATGAACGTAGCATATGATCGTGTCAGTTTATTGCTATAGTTTTCTGCATGTCAAGTATCTGTTCCTATGACCATGAGATCATGCAACTCACTGACACCGGAGGAGTACCTTGTGTGTATCAAACGTTGCAACGTAACTGGGTGACTATAAAGGTGCTCTACAGGTATCTCCGAGAGTGTCTGTTGGGTTGGCATGGATCAAGACTGGGATTTGTTACTCCGTGTGACGGAGAGGTATCTCAGGGCCCACTCAGTAATACAACATCACAATGAGCCTTGCAAGCAAAGTGACTAAAGAGTTAGCCACATGATCTTGTATTACGGAACGAGTAAAGAGACTTGCCGATAACGAGATTGAACTAGGTATAGAGATACCGACGATCGAATCTCGGGCAAGTAACATACCAAAGAACAAAGGGAACATTATACGGGATTAAGTGAATCCTTGACATAGAGGTTCAACCGATAAAGATCTTCGTAGAATATGTAGGAACCAATATGGGCATCCAGGTCCCGCTATTGGTTATTGACCGTAGAGGTGTCTCAGTCATGTCTACATAGTTCTCGAACCCGCAGGGTCTGCACACTTAACGTTCGGTGACCTTTCGGTAGTATTGAGTTATGTATGTTGGTGACCGAAGGTTGTTCGGTGTCCCAGATGAGATACCCGACGTCACGAGGAGATCTGGAATGGTCCGGAGGTAAAGATTGATATATAGGAAAGTGGTATTTGGGTTCCGGAAAAGTTTCGGGTACTTTCGGTAGTGTACCGGGAGTGACGAATGGGTTCCGGGGGTCCACCGGGTGGGGACCACCCACCCAGGGGGGCACATGGGCCCAAGAGGTGGCGCACCAGCCCCTGGTGGGCTGGACAGCCGACCCCATGGGGGCCCATGCGCCCAAGAGGAAAAAGGTGGAGGTTGGAAGGAGTAGGACACCTTCCTAAAACGAATCCACCTCCTAGTAGGAGGTGGATTCCACCTCCTTGAGGTGGTTCGGCCGAATCCTCCTTGTGGAGGGTTTGAGGCTGCCTCCTCCCCTCCCTTCCTCCTATATATACTAGAGGATTTGAGGGCAGCCCCAACCCTAATTGCCACGTGCTGCCCACTTCTTCCTCTAGATCGTTTCTCCTCTAGATTAGTTCGGCGGAGCACGGCGAAGCCCTGCCGGATTAGTTCACCACCACCGCCACCACGCCGTTGTGCTGCCGGAGAACTCATCTACCTCTCCGCTCCCTCTTGCTGGATCAAGAAGGCGGAGATCGTCATCGAGCTGTACGTGTGCTGAACGCGGAGGTGCCGTCCATTCGGCACTAGATCGGAAGGACCGTGATTGGATCGCGGGACGGATCGTGATTGGATCGCGGGACGGCTTGCGATTTGGATCGCGAAGACGTTCGACTACATCAACCGCGTTTCTTAACGCTTCCCGCTTAGCGATCTACAAGGGTACGTAGATCCACTCTCCCTCTCGTAGATGCTCATCACCATGGATAGATCTTGCGTGTGCGTAGGAATTTTTTTGTTTCCCATGCAACGTTCCCCAACAGTGGCATCATGAGCTAGGTCTATGCGTAGATGAGATCACGAGTAGAACACAAAGGAGTTTGTGGGCGTTGATGCTCAGATTGCTTCCTCCCTTGGTCTTTTCTTGATTCAGCGGTATTGTGGGATGAAGTGGCCCGGACCAACCTTACTCGTACGCTTACGAGAGACCGGTTCCATCAACTGACATGTGACTTTGTTGCATAAAGATGGCTGGCGGGTGTCTGTCTCTCCCACTTTAGTTGGATCCAATTCGACAAAGGCGGTCCTTGAGAAGGTTGAATAGCAATTTGTGTATCACCGTTGTGGTTTTTGCGTAGGTAAGAATCGTTCTTGCTAGATACCCGTAGCAGCCACGTAAAACATGCAACAACAATTAGAGGACGTCTAACTTGTTTTTGCAGGGTATGTTGTGATGTGATATGGCCAATTACATGATGTCATATATGTGATGTATGAGATGATCATGTTTTGTATAGAATATCACGACTTGCATGTCGATGAGTACGGCAACCGGCAGGAGCCATAGGGTTGTCTTTAATTTATTTTCGCCGTTTTTGCTTTACTTTATCGCTATGAGTTAGCAATAGTCGTAGAAGCAACAGTTGGCGTGACAACCTCATGGCGACACGTTGATGGAGATCAAGATGATGGAGATCATGGTGTCATGCCGGTGATGATGGAGATCATGCCGGTGCTTTGGAGATGGAGATCAAAAGCACAAGTTCATGGCCATATCATGTCACTTATGATTTGCATGTGATGTTAATCCTTTTATGCATCTTATTTTGCTTAGGACGACGGTAGCATTATAAGGTAATCCCTCACTAAAATTTCGAGATAAAATTGTGTTCTCCCCGAGTGTGCACCATTGCGAAAGTTCGTCGTTTCGAGACACCACGTGATGATCAGGTGTGATAGACTGTACGTTCACATACAACGGGTGCAAGCCAGTGTTGCACGTGCGGAACACTCGGGTTAAACTTGACGAGCCTAGCATGTATAGACATGGCCTCGGAACACAAGAGACCGAAAGGTCGAACATGAGTCATATAGTAGATATGATCAACATGAAGATGTTCACCATTGAAACCACCTCATCTCACGTGATGATCGGACTTGGGTTGGTGAATTTGGATCATGTAACACTCGGATGACCGGAGGGATGTCAATTTGAGTGGGAGTTCTTTAGTAATATGATTAACTGAACTCATTATCATGAACATAGTCAAAATGTCTTTGCAAATTATGTTGTAGATCAATAGCTCGCGCTGTAGCTCCCCTGTGTTTTTTATACGTTCCTAGAGAAAATAGAGTTGAAAGATGATGGTAGCAATAATGCGGACTCGGTCCGTGATCTGAGGATTGTCCTCATTTGCTGCATAGAAGGCTTATGTCCTTAATGCACCGCTCGGTGCACCACCCCCTCAAGCGTCGTCTGTAGATGTTGTGAACATCTGACAGACACGTTTTGATGACTACTTGATAGTTCAGTGCATCAAGCATTACGGCTTAGAATTGAGGCTCCAAAACGTTTTTTGAACGTCACGGAACATATGAGATGTTCTAAGAGCTGAAATTGGGATCTCAGGCTCGTGCTCGTGTTGAGAGGTATGATACCTCCAACAAAATTCTTTGCCTGCAAGATGAAGGAGAATAGCTCAATCGGTGAGCATGTGCTCAGATTGTCTGGGTGCTACAATCGCTTGAATCGAGTGGGAGTTGATCTTCCAGATAAGATAGTGGTTGATATAGTTCTCCAAGTCACTGCCACAAAGCTACTAGAGCTTCGTGATGAACTATAAAATGCCAGGGATGGAAATAATGATCCCCGAGCTATTCGCGATGTTTGACACCGCGAAGGTAGAAATCAAGAAGGAGCATCAAATGTTGATGGTTAGTAAAACCACTAGTTTCGAGAAGGGCAAAGGCAAGGAGGGATACTTCATGGATGGCAAGCCAGTTGCTGCTCCAGTAAAGAAACCCAAGGTTGAACCCAAACCCGAGACTGAGTGCTTCTATTACGAGGAGAACGGTCACTGAAGCGGAACTGCCCTAGATACTTGGTTGATAAGAAGGCTGACAACGTCAATAGAAGTATATTTGATATACGTTTTATTCATGTGTACCTTGCTAGTACTCCTAGTAGCACCTGGGTATTATATACCGGTTCAGTTGCTAAATGTTGGTAACTCGAAATAAAAGCTACGGAATAAACGGAGACTAGCTAAGGGCGAGGTGACGATGTGTGTTGGAAGTGTTTCCAAGGTTTATGTGATCACCATCGCACGCTCTCTCTACCTTCGGGATTAGTGATGAACCTAAATAAATGTTATTTGGTGTTTGCGTTGAGCATAAACGTGATTAGATCGTGTCTATTGCAATACGGTTATTCATTTAAGTTAGAGAATAATGGTTATTCTGTTTACATGAATAATACCTTCAATGGTCATGCACCCAATGTGAATGGTTCATTGAATCTCGATCGTAGTGTTACACATGTTCATAATATTGATGCCAAAAGATGCAAAGTTAATAATGATAGTACCACTTACTTGTGGCACTGCCGCCAAGGTCATATTGGTGTAAAACGCATGAAGAAACTCCATGCTGATGGATCTTTTGACTCACTCGATTTCGAATCGGTTGAGGCATGCGGACCATGCCTCATGGGCAAGATGACTAAAACCCCGTTTTCCGGCTTGATGGAGCGGGCAAGTGACTTATTGGAAATGATACATGTTGATGTATGCGGTCCAATGAGTGTTGAAGCTTGCGGTGGATATCGCTATTTTCTTACCTTCACTGATGATTTGAGTAGATATGGTGATATTTACTTAATGAAACACAAGTCTGAAACGTTTGAAAAGTTCAAACAAATTTAGAGTGAAGTTTGAGATCATCGTGACAAGAAGATAAAATATCTACGATATGATCGCAGAGGTAAATATCTGAGTTACGAGTTTGGTATACAACTTAAGACAATGTGGAAGTTGTTTCACAACTCACGCCACCTGGAACACCATAGTGTGATGGTGTGTCCGAACGTCGTAGTCGTGCTCTATTGAATATGGTGCGTACTATGATGTCTCTTATCGATTTGCCACTATCGTTTTGGGGTTATGCATTAGAGACAACTACATTCACTTTAAATGGGGCACCATCTAAGTCCGTTGAGATGACACCGTATGAATTTTGGTTTGGCAGAAACCCAAGCTGTCATTTCTTAATGTTTGGGGGTGCGACGCTTATGTTAAAAAGGTTTCAACCTGATGAGCTCGAACCCAAAGCGGACAAATGCATCTTCATAGAATACCCTAACGTAACAGTTGGGTATACTTTCTATCTCAGATGCAAGCGCAAAGTGTTTGTTGCTAAAAACGGGTCCTTTCTCGAGAAAAAGTTTCTCTCGAAAGAATTGAGTGGGAGGAAAGTAGAACTTGATGAGGTTGTTGAACCGTCACTTCAGTTGGATAGTATCACGACGCAGAAAGATGTTTCTACGACGCCTACACCAAGTGAAGAGGAAGCAAATGATGATGATCATGAAGCTTCGGATCAAGTTACTACCGAACCTCGTAGGTTGACAAGAACTCGTACCGCCCCTGAGTGGTACGTCAATCCTATCTTGGAGGTCATGTTGTTAGACAACAGTGAACCTACGAGCTATGAAGAAGCGATTGTGGGCCCGGATTCCAACAAATGGCTAGGAGCCATGAAATCTGAGAAATGATCCATGTATGAAAACCAAGTATGGACTTTGGTAGACTTGCCCGTTAAACGGCAGGCCGTTGAGTACAAATGGACCTTTAAGAAGAAGACATACGCCGATGGTAAATGTCACCATTTATAAAGCTCGACTTGTCGCAAAGAAGTTTCCGACAAGTTCAAGGAGTTGACTACGATGAGACTTTCTCACCCGTAGCGATGCTAAAAGTCTGTTGGAATTATGTTAGCAGTTGCTGCATTTTTCGATTATGAAGTCTAGCAGATGGATGTCAAAACATCGTTTCCTTAACGGTTTCCTTGAGGAAAGGTTGTATACAACCGGAAGGTTTTGTCAGTCCTAAGGATGCTAAAATGTATGCAAGCTTCAGCAATCCTTCTATGGACTGGAGCAAGCATCTCGGAGTTGGAATATACGCTTGATGAGGCGATCAAAGTTTTTGGGTCTATACAAAGTTTATGAGAAACTTGTATTTACAATAAAGTGAGTGGGAGCACTATAGAATTTCTGATAAGTATATGTGGATGACATATTGTTGATCGGAAATGATGTAGAATTTCTGGAAAGCATAAAGGGTTGCTTGAAAGAAGTTTTTCAAAGGAAAACCTAGAATGAAGCTACTTAAATATTGGGCATCAGGATCTATAGAGATAGATCAAGACGTCTGATAAGACTTTCAATGAGTACATACCTTGACAAGATTTTGAAAGAGTTCAAAATGGATCAGTCAAAGAAAGAGTTCTTGCCTGATTTGTAAGGTATGGAGTTGAGTAAGACTCAAAGCTCGACCACGGCAGAAGAAAGAGAAAGGACGAAGGTCGTCCCCTATGCCTTATCCATAGGCTCTGTATAGTATGCCATGCTGTGTACCGCACCTGGTGCGTGCCTTGCCATGAGTCTGTCAAGGGGTACAAGAGTGGTCCAGGAGTGGATCACTGGACAGCGGTCAAGATTATCCTTAGTAACTAGAGGACTAAGGAAATGTTTCTTGATTATGGAGGTGATAAAGAGTTCGTCGTAAAGGGTTACGTCGATGCAAGCTTTGATGCCTATCCGGACGACTCTGAGTAGCAGTCCGGATACGTATAGTGGAGCAGCCATTTGGAATAGCTCCAAGTGGAGCGTGGTAGCATCTGCAGTATGACATATAGATTTGCAAAGAACACACGGATCCAAGTGGAGCGTGGTAGCATCTGCAGTATGACATATAGATTTGCAAAGAACACACGGATCTGAATGTTGCAGGCCGTTGACTAGAACCTCTCTCACATGCAAAACATGATCGAACCCCAGAACTCATTGGGTGTTAGATTCATAACAATGTAAATCACATAGCGATGTGAGCTAGATTATTGACTCTAGTGCAAGTGGGAGACTGTTCGAAATATGCCCTAGAGGAAATAATAAAATGGTTATTATTATATTTCCTTGTTCATGATAATCGTTTATTGTCCATGCTATAATTGTATTGATTGGAAACTCAAATACATGTGTGGATACATATACAACAAAGTGTCCCTAGTAAGCCTCTACTAGACTAGCTCGTTGATCAAAGATGGTTAAGGTTTCCTAGCCATAGACATGAGATGTCATTTGATAACGGGATCACATCATTAGGAGAATGATGTGATGGACAAGACCCAAACAGTGAACGTAGCATATGATCGTGTCAGTTTATTGCTATAGTTTTCTGCATGTCAAGTATCTGTTCCTATGACCATGAGATCATGCAACTCACTGACACCGGAGGAGTACCTTGTGTGTATCAAACATTGCAACGTAATTGGGTGACTATAAAGGTGCTCTACAGGTATCTCCGAGAGTGTCTGTTGGGTTGGCATGGATCAAGACTGGGATTTGTTACTCCGTGTGACGGAGAGGTATCTCAGGGCCCACTCAGTAATACAACAACACAATGAGCCTTACAATCAAAGTGACTAAAGAGTTAGCCACATGATCTTGTATTACGGAACGAGTAAAGAGACTTGCCGATAACGAGATTGAACTAGGTATAGAGATACCGACGATTGAATCTCGGGCAAGTAACATACCGAAGAACAAAGGGAACATTATACGGGATTAAGTGAATCCTTGACATAGAGGTTCAACCGATAAAGATCTTCGTAGAACATGTAGGAACCAATATGGGCATCCAGGTCCCGCTATTGGTTATTGACCGTAGAGGTGTCTCGGTCATGTCTACATAGTTCTCGAACCCGCACGGTCTGCACACTTAACGTTCGGTGACGTTTCGGTAGTATTGAGTTATGTATGTTGGTGACCGAAGGTTGTTCGGAGTCCCAGATGAGATCCCGTACATCATGAGGAGATCCGGAATGGTCCGGAGGTAAAGATTGATATATAGGAAAGTGGTATTTGGGTTCCGGAAAAGTTTCGGGTACTTTCGGTAGTGTACCGGGAGTGACGAATGGGTTCCGGGGGTCCACCGGGTGGGGCCCACCCACCCCGGGGGGGCACATGGGCCCAAGAGGTGGCGCACCAGCCCCTGGTGGGCTGGACAGCCGACCCCATGGGGGCCCATGCGCCCAAGAGGAAAAAGGTGGAGGTTGGAAGGAGTAGGACACCTTCCTAAAACGAATCCACCTCCTAGTAGGAGGTGGATTCCACCTACTTGAGGTGGTTCGGCTGAATCCTCCTTGTGGAGGGTTTGAGGCTGCCTCCTCCCCTCCCTTCCTCCTATATATACTAGAGGATTTGAGGGCAGCCCCAACCCTAATTGCCACGTGCTGCCCACTTCTTCCTCTAGATCGTTTCTCCTCTAGATTAGTTCGGCGGAGCACGGCGAAGCCCTGCCGGATTAGTTCACCACCACCGCCACCACGCCGTTGTGTTGCCGGAGAACTCATCTACCTCTCCGCTCCCTCTTGCTGGATCAAGAAGGTAGAGATCGTCATCGAGCTGTACGTGTGCTGAACGCGGAGGTGCCGTCCGTTCAGCACTAGATCGGAAGGACCGTGATTGGATCGCGGGACGGATCGTGATTGGATCGCGGGACGGCTTGCGATTTGGATCATGAAGACGTTCGACTACATTAACCGCGTTTCTTAACGCTTCCCGCTTAGCGATCTACAAGGGTACGCAGATCCACTCTCCCTCTCGTAGATGCTCATCACCATGGATAGATCTTGCGTGTGCGTAGGAAATTTTTTGTTTCCCATGCAACGTTCCCCAACTATTTTATGGTACATTTACATCATACAAGTCCATCATCACGACGGCATGCGGATCTCCTGGTGGCCCTCTCGCCGAAGGCTCAGACGATGTACGAGTGATACGTGTAAACCGCGTTGGGATTTTCCCTGAAGAGGAGAGGATGATGCAGCAGAGTAGAGGTAAGTATTTACCTGAGTGAGAACCAAGGTTATCGAACCAATAGGAGAACCATGCAAACTCCCGTCTTCAGCGCCTACACACAAAAGAGCAAACAATTGCACCCAACGCGGGCAAGAAGGTTGTCAATCTCCTTGAACTCGTTACTTGCAAGAGACAAGTAGTGATAGATAGATAATTTGATAAATATAAATTTAAATTAAAAATAAACTAAATAATGGCAGCAAGGTATTTAGAGTTTTTGTAAATATATTTATGAGGACACCCGGGGGGCATATTTTTCGCTAGAGGCTTCTCTCTCGAAGAAGGCATACGGCGGGTAAACAAATTATTGTAGGGCAATTGATAGAAAAGCGCATAGTTATGCAATATTTATTCACGGCAATGATCATGTATATAGGCATCACGTCCATAAACAAGTAGACCGACTCCTGCCTGCATCTACTACTATTACTCCACCAATCGACCACTATCCAGCATGCATCTAGATTATTAAGTAAAAATAGAGTAATGCTTGGAGGATGATTACATGATGTAGACAAAGTAAATCCAATTAATATGAATGAACACCATCATTTTACCCTTAGTGGCAGCAATACAATATGTGTCATGTCCTTTTCTGTCACTGGGACTTAGCTCCGCAAGATTAAACCCACTACAACGCACCACTCCCGCTTGAAGATAAATCAATCTGGTTGGCCAAACCAAACCGATAGATTGGAGAGCATTACGAAGCTATAACAATCATGCATATAAATAACCAGCAAGAATTCAATATATTTTCATGAATAATCTGAACATAAACCCATAGTTCATCGGATCCCAACAAACACACCGCAAAGATTGATTACATAAGATAAATCACCACGGGAATCGCGGTGATCTTGACAATGAAGAACATAGAGAGAGAGAGAGAGAGAGAGATAGCCATCTAGGTACTAACTACGGACCCGTAGGTCTGCGGTTAACTACTCACACATCACCATGGGAGCAGCAAGGTTGATGTAGAGGCCCTCCGTGATCGATCCCCCCTCCGGCAGGGCATCGAAATGGAGCTTCAGATGGGCACACGGTGGAACAGAGACTTGCGGCGGCGAAAAAAGTGTTTCAGGAGGCTCTCCAGGGTTTTTTTTGAATATATGTGAATTTATAGGCCAGAGATCAGGGCTAGGAAAGCGGGAAGGTGGCCCCAAGCCATCGGGGCGCGGCCACCCCCTTGGCGCGTCCTATTGGCTTGGGGGCACCTCGTATGCCCTCCGATCTTCCTCCGAAGCTTCCAAGTCTTATTTTGGTCTAGAAAAAATCATCAAATATTTTTGGGGTATTTGGACTTCTTTTGGTACAGTATTCCTGAAAAGCCAAAACATGCAGAAAACAACAACTGGCACTTGGCACTGGGTTAATAGGTTAGTGCTCAAAAATAATATAAAACAACAAGTAAATGTTTAAAAATTATCCTAGAATGATAATATAATAGCATGGAATAATCAAAATTACAGATATGTTGAAGACGTATCAACGAGGTGCTCAAGAACTAGTTGACCTACGATCTAGACCAATGCTTCGCCAAGTACGATGCAAGGCTAGTGGAGGTCGTGGAGAGAGCATTTGGCGACATCCACACCAAGTTGGAAGAGACTCTTGGTGACCTCCGCTAGAAGGTGCCTAGTGACGACGGCCACTGTAACAACTCATGTGGCACCGTATCTCCGCCATCCAAGCCTACCGGTTCTGCGGCATCGTCTTCATCTACGACGAGCACGTCTACGCGCGGTACGACATCCACCACGTGGTGGGCCACAACCTTCATGTTCGCATCGACAACCACGAAAATCTCTATGTCGACCATGACGGTCGCCCCTCCTACATCATGCGACATCTACTCGTTGACATAGGGCGAGGAGATTGTCGCAAAGCCCGGAAGCATAAAATCAGAATTTATGACACTCGTGAATGGACTTCCGGAAGGCTACTAGGAAGAATTTGGTGGTGGGACAGAGTTGTAGGCTCGCCCTACTAAGGTTGCACACTGTGTCGACATTCATCAGCACCTGTACTCGAATGAAATAACGGAACAACTCGAAATGGGGAGTTGTTCCAAGAAAATACCTACCGAAGGTGAGGAACTTCATGATGCGCAGAACTCCATTTAGTGGTAGGTGGTGCAGTTGCCAGCCAAAGAAGAAAAGCAGCCCGCGTACGAATTTGTGCGGCAGGAAGACGAGCCCCCGGTTGAAGAACTCCTGATGGAGCACATGCTCACCGTCGGTCAGCGTTGGTGGGGCTTCATTCCCGGGCATCCTACGCGCCAGATCTGTCGGCATCGACTTCTTCGACACCAGTCGATCGAGATCCTCGGCACGGACGAACTACGAGAATCACTATCCCATGGTTTCATTCGCCATCCGCCGCTTCAGCTTGCCAGCGGATGCATCCCTCTTCCGCTTCCGCTCCTCGCACACAGTCACCCTTATACTTGTCCGTCTCGACATGCGTGAGAGAATGAAGGATAAAAGGTGTGTGAGCTGCATATGTGTGGCAATGGCAGAGGATGCGAGAAGGCAGAATGCGCAGGGATAAAGATGAGGGAAGCACAAGGATTTCTTTACCCTTTCCCCCTCTTTATAGTCACCACAGTAAAATTAAACGGGTGCACCTCATGGCGTGACACGCACCCCACGTCTCTGTGGTTTCCGATTTTGCGAGATGTGGGTGTGCGAATCCAAGAATTATCATCATGACAACGCACGACCAACGGACGCCCTCAATGACCCACGAGCCAGATTAAGACCAAACGGGGCTAGTTCATGACATTTCAGTCCACTAGAGGCATGACGTCAGAGCTCAGCCCACGGGGCTCCAACCTCTTGAGAGCCCCGCACTATAGCCGCACCCACAACAAAAGGAGTTCTTGCAGCCCTCGCGGTGGGTAGGACCGTAGATATCACCAAGGTCAAGCTCCTAGAGATTAGTCCCAACGACTAGCATAAAGACAAGATCTCGCCTCAGTTCTCAAAGACCGAAGAACTCCGAAAGCTTGGGGGCTACTGACGGTGTAACACTCCGAGGTAACTTCTCTATAGGGAGTTGATACGTCTCCGACGTATCTATAATTTTTGATTTCTTCATGCTATTATATTATCAATATTGGATACTTCATATGCAATTATATGCTATTTTATATCATTTTTGGGACTAACCTATTTACTTAGTGCCCAGTGCCAATTTCTGTTTTTCTGCATGTTTTTGGATTTTTCAGAGAATCAATATCAAACGAAGTACAAATTGGATAAAAATTTATGGGAGTTAATTTTGGACCAGAAGAGACCTAGGAAGCTTCAGGAGGAGGCCAGAAGACCCACGAGGTGGTCACAAGCCACTGGGGCGCTCCCCCATGGCCTATGGGCCCCTTGTGGCACCTCCCGACCTAATTCCCTCCAATCACCCCAAAAACATCAGAGAGACACCCGAAACAATTTTTTCGCCCCCACAAGTCTCTGTTCTTCCGCAATCCCATTTGGAGGCCTTTTCCGGTACTCTGCTGAAGGGGGAATCCACCACGGAGGTCGTCTTCATCAACCTTGCTGCCTTCATGATGATGTGTGAGTAGTTTACCATAGACCTATAGGTCCATAGTTAGTAGCTAGATGGTTTCTTCTCTCTCTTTGATCTTCAATACAAAGTTCTTCGTGATTCTCGCGTTGATCTATTTGATGTAATCTTCTTTTGCGGCGTGTTTATTGAGATCCGATGAATCGTGAGTTTATGATCAGATTATTCATGAAAAGTAATTGAGTCTCCTCTGAATTCTATTATGCATGATTGGTATAGCTTTGTAAGTCTCTCCGATCTATTAGTTTGGTTTGGCCAACTAGATTGATTTATCTTTAGTGGGGGGAGTGCATTGTAGTGGGTTCAATCTTGCGGTGCTCTATATCCCGGTGACTCCACATTGTTTTCACCCCTACCTCCCCATAGCTTATCTAGTTTGCTTGTACCCCAATCGTCAATGGCACCAGCCTGTCGTCGTCGCTCAGCCACTTCGCCAGAGGACAACTCCAGCTGGGAGGCTTCACCTCGTGGGCGCGACAGTCCTCTGAAGCGTGCTCGTGGCATCCCTGGTGGGTGTGCGCATGCCACCCACCACACACCCCGCCTCCGTTGCCCGAAGGCAGGTGCTGTTGGCAGCCGCCGTGGCCGCCACCCCACTGACGGGCGCCACCATAGCGGCGGCCGCCTTGGCCGCGACCCCATCATCACGCGTCGGGGCTGAAAGGATCGATATGGTTGACTAGAGGGGGGTAACAGGATACTACCAATTTTTAGCTTTTCTTAACAAATTAGGTTTAGCAACAAATAGGTTGTCTAGACATGCAACTAGGTGAGCAACCTATATGATGCTAGCAACAACAAGATACACACAAGCAAAGGATACAACACAAGTAAAGCTTGCATGAAGTAAAGGTAAGAGATAACCACAAGTGGAGCCGATGGAGACGATGATGTGTTACCGAAGTTCCTTCCCTTTGAGGGGAAGTACGTCTCTAGTGGAGCGGTGTGGAGGCACAATGCTCTCCAACATGCCACTAAGGCTGCCGTATTCTCCTCACGCCCTCACACAATGCGAGATGATGTGATTCCACTAGTGGTGCCCTTGAAGGCGGCAACCGAACCATTACAAACAAGGTATGGGCAATCTCCATAACTTAATTGGAAGCTCCTAACACCACCGCGAAGCTTCACCACAATGGAATGTGGCTCTGAGGTGACCTCAAACGTCTAGGGTGCTCAAACACCCAAGAGTAACAAGATCCGCAAGGGATAGTGGGGGGGAATCAAATTTCTCTTTGTAGAAGTGTAGATCGAGGTCCTCTCACCCAAACCCTAGAAGGGCAACAAGTTTTGTTGGCTAGGGAGAGAGATCGGGCGAAAATAGAGCTTGGAGCAACAATGGAGCTTTTGGAGAGGAAGAGGTGGTCTTCTTGGGGAAGAAGACCCCCTTTATGTAGTGGTGGGAAAAATCCAACCGTTATCCCTTCTTAGCCCGCACACAAGCGGTACTACCGCTCATGAAAGCGGTACTACCGCCTCAGCGGCAGAGCCAGCCACACAGTGCAATGGCACGAGGCCAAGAGGAAGTAGTGCCACCGGAGCGGTACTACCGCTCTCCCCAGTGGTACTACCGCTCGGGTTGAAGTGTAGCATCCCTACGGACACAAAGAGGAAGTAGGAGCGGAGGCAGTTCCGCCTGCGCAGTACTACTGCTGCTGTAAGAGCATATTTCTCCATATGTGGTTTTGGTAATTGATGACAATCCCTATGGACTAATGGTTGCCTTGAGTTATATTCGAAGGATCAGTCCATATGCACTTCTTGAAGTCCATCTGTTGGTTTCAAGGAGTTTATATGGTGACCAAGGTGGCATTCAAGGTTTTATCCAAAAATTGGTCATGTGAGAGTTGAGCTTATTGCAAGCATGTCTTGAAGAAGAAGGTTGTGTGAGCATTCATGTTTATCTTCAAGACATCATCTTTATGAAGAGAGAAGATAAGACACAAGGTTGATCAAGACTAAGTCAAAGAGTGAATCAAGTTGATCAACACACAAAGTGTACAAGATGTACCGAGAGGGATCAAGTGATCCCATGGTAAGGTAAGCATTGTCCATTACGCTTTGTGTACTAACCCATGGTCTACGTGAGAGTTCTATGTGGGATTAGGTATGTTTCCATGGGCTTGCGTTAAGAGGAAGATCTCATACAACCCATGGAGGATGACATCAAGTGGTGATCGTTATCAAGATTGCGGTGTGCAAGTTCAAGTGGAGCATCACAAAGAGACCATGCTTGAAGCTTGCCGTCCTTTGTGGTGACAATGGACTTGTGAAGATGTGCCGAAGAGTTGCTTACCCATAGTGGAGTATGGGGGAGCAATCTACTAGTCTTCATCGAGCCAGCGCAATCAAGAAGTTGGTCCATCTTGTGGAGGGCAAGATCATCATCATCTAGCTCAAGTGGACTATGCGCAAGGCAAAGGTTTGACCTTGATAGGGTTTTGTATTTTACCGGTCTCATGGTGGTAGTTGGGAGACCGGGTTATAGGATCGATAGCCGTACTATCAAGGGGGGCTCTGAAGTGAGTAGGTTGATCGTATTGTTAGTTGAGAGCTCAAACCATTGCATTCTTGGCATCATCATCTTTCTTGGTTCTTGTTTGTCTTTTCGCTTTGTGAGTTTTGGAACTTATGGTCACCTTCATGATAAGCTCAAGCTCATCGAAAACAGATTTCGTATGCATCATATTTGTGTTTTCGGTGTTGGAGATTTTGCCGGATAATTCTTGGGAAAGGTCATCTTCCTTATCCTAGTGGCATTTATTATCCATTGCTTGTTCTTAATATAACTAGTTGTTGTTGGATAGTTCTTGTTGTCATTTATCCAACAAGTTTGAGTTTGCTAAATTCGGAGCTGGTATGCGAAAGTTATGGATGTTTTAGTCTTACCTGTTTTACATAGAGAGGTTGTACCAGTCGACCGGTGCAACCGGTGTTTGGAGTGGTTGTATCGCTCCAGAATTGGTCCGAAGGTTGTACCGGCCATGTACCGCTCTACCACCGGACTAGTTTCTGTTGTGGAGCGGTTCTTGGGCGGTTATGGGCCGGTTGTTCCGGTTTAACCGGTACTACCGGTGCCCCGGGCGGTTGTACCGCTTTTTGCTTTTCCTACAGGTAGGTTTTGTTTGCTTTGACCGGTTGTACCGGTGCGCATAGTGGTTGTACCGCCCCTGTGTTATTCTGCACATAACGGGCAGATTCGTGGGGACCTATTTAAGGGGGTCTTCTTCCCCAATGGTTCTTAACCTTTTGAGCTCGGGTTTGCCCCCCATTGTTGACCTTCTTAGAGCTTGCTATCTCTCAATCCCTCCAATGATTCTTGCTCCTTTTTGAGGGAAAAGAGAGAGGAGATCTAGATCCACATCTCCACCAATCACTTTTCTCCTCTATGTGAGGGGAACCCCTTGGATCTAGATCTTGGAGTTCTTTGTGAGCTCCTTGTTCTTCCTCTCATTTTCCTCCATAGCTTTTGTTGTTGTGGTGGGATTTGGGAGTGAGGGACTTGACCACTTCGTGTTCTCTTTCCATTGCACTAGCTGCATCGGTTTGAGTTCTCCACAGTGATACGTGGAAATGAGAAGTTGAGAAGCTTATTACTCTTGGGTGTTTGAGCACCCTAGAGCTTGTTCCTCTTGGGTGCCTTGGCGCCCTAGACGGTTGGTGGTGTCTTGGAGCTCAATAATTGTGGTGTAAAGCTCCGGGCAAGCGTCGGGGTCTCCAATTAGGTTATGGAGATTGCCCCGAGCAATTTGTACGGGTACCGGTGACCGCCCCCAAGGGTTACCAAGGTGTACGGGTTCGGTGACTGCCCCCAAGGGTTGCCATTTGTACGGGTTCGGTGACCGCCCTCAAGGGTCCCTTAGTGGAATCATGGCATCTTCCATTGTGCGAGGGCGTGAGGAGATTACGGTGGCCCTAGTGGCTTCTTGGGGAGCATTGTGCCTCCACACCGCTGCAAACGGAGATTAGCATCCGCAAGGGTGTGAACTTCGGGATACATCATCGTCTCCACGTGCCTCGGTTATCTCTTACCCGAGCCCTTTACTTATGCACTTTACTTTGTGATAGCCATATTGTTTCTTGTTATATATCTTGCTATCACTTAGTTGTTTATCTTGCTTAGCATAAGTTGTTGGTGCACATAGGTGAGCCTAGTTGTTTTAGGTTTTGTGCTTGACTAATTAAACGCTAGTTTTATTCCGCATTTGTTCAAGCCTAAACTGTAATTATTTTAAAGCACCTATTCACCCCCCCTCTAGGCTACATCCATGTCCTTTCAATTGGTATCAGAGCAAGGTCTCTCTTTATTAGGTTTTACCACCTAGAGAGTAAGGATGTCGACTAGGGGATTAGGATTCTTTGACACTCTTAGTTTCGATGGCACAAATTTTGATGTTTGGGTAACTCGCATGCTTAATCTCTTTAGGGTCATGGACCCAAATTTACAGCGAATTGTAGATATGGATTTTTCTCCTCCAAAGGATTCTCAACACATATCTTTAGAGGATGAGAAAAACTCTTATCTCAATGTCAAGCTTCTAATGTGCTTTTTGATTCTTTGAGCAATGTAGTTATATTTCAACTAATGTCGTCCCGGAATGCTCATGAGTTGTGGAAAAAGCTTCAAAATAAATATGGCGTGTCCAAGATTTGTAGGGATGATTGTTTTCCCTCCACCTCCGGTCGTGTTGTCTTCTCAACTTCATCTACTTCACCTACATATGGGTTGCCACAAGGTAATGATATGGTGAGTAGTGGTGATCATTGTAATGATGATAGTGGGCTTATTGTTGATGATGCTTCATCACTATATTATTGCAATGCTTCATCTTTGGACTTTAACACTTCGAGCACTCTAAATGTTTCACATGCTTGTGTTAATAGTCCTTGCATATCATGTAGAAACTGCTTGACTAAATCTTATGATGATATGCTTGCCATGTCTTGTTGTCATGATAAAAATGCATCGATTTCTCGAGTTATTGTGCTAACAATGTAAAGGAAACCCAACACTCCATGGAACAAGATTTAGTCTTGAATGGTGCTTCAAGGGATCCTACATCACCATCTATTACTTCTCACTTTTGCCTTATGGCTAAGGCTTCAAAGGTATATCCTACTTTGAATCCCAATATATCTCATGATGATGATGTTGATGATAATGAGGATGAGGATAATGATGAAGAGAGTGATAATATTGCTTCCTTAAAAATTAGGGGAGAGATGGTTTTTAAAGCTCTTCATAAGAATAAAATTGTTCGTTCCAACTTCATGGAAATCATGTCTATTGCCATTGAGGGCAAGAAATATATTGAGGAGTTGGAAGCTCATCTTGAGGAGCACGAGGCCACCATTGATAAAATGGAAGGTCATGAGCGTGATTATGCTAATGAGATTGTGGAGCTATCTCAAGCTCTTGAAAATGAACAAACCACCAAGGAGTCTCTTGAGGAGACCTTTGCTCTAGAATTATCTAGATTAAAGGAATCCTATGATAGAGCTCTCGAGGTGGCTAATAATTTTAGAACTAAGAATGATAAGCTTGAAGTTGCACATGCTAAACTCCTTGAGGACTTTGAGCACCTCAAAAATGGCTCAAGGGCCATTAAGAGTTCGCTCATCGAACTCACCCAGTCTCATGCCCAACTTAAAGCTTCTTATGTAAAAGAGCTTGCCAAGTTGCCTTCTCCTCTTGTTGTTAATGATGATGCTTGTGCTACTAACTCTATTTATTGTGAAGCACCCATATTAAAGGAGAATGTTGAGCTAAGGGCTCAACTTGAGTTGCTATCTAGCAATTATGGGAAATTGGAAGAAAGTCATGTAATGCTCACAAGCTCTCATGATGATCTTCTAGTATCCCATAATGTGCTAAATTTAGCTCATGAGGCTATTACTACCAAGGTAACATCTAGTGAGCCTCATATGGACATTAGCACTACTTCTAGTCAAAATGCTATATTGCCATATGCTAGTCCTTGTAATTCATCTAAGCATAACATTGGTACATCTTGTGATGAATTACTTTCCTTGCCTTGTTGCTCTAACAATGATGCTTATACTTCCTCTAGTACTTGTGTTGATACTAATCATGTAGAGGAAATCCAAGAGCTCAAGGCCCAAGTCACTTCTTTGAAGAACGACTTGAAAAAGTGTCATGAAGGGAAGTCCACACTCCACAATATCTTGAGTGTGCAAAAATCCCCAAATGACAAGGGTGGACTTGGATTCAACTCCAACAATTAGAAGAAGTCCAAAAGCTACAATAAGAAGGGCCAAGAACAAGTCAAGAATTCGGCCAAGATTATTTGCTTAAAGTGCAAAATAGAAGGGCACCATGTTAGATCTTGCCCGTTGAAGAAGAAGCCCCATAGTGACAAGCAACAAGGGAAGCGGCCACAAGTTCAATCGCATGCTCAACCTCAAGTTGAAGAAATGCATCTTCCCGAAAAGACCCAAGTCAACGCTCTTCAAGTTGAGAAATCAATTGAGAAGAAAGTAAAGGGTAGATGTTGCTACTTATGTCGTGAGAAGGGTCACTTTGCTTCTTCATGCACGAATGGTAACTTATCCAACCCAATTATTATTGATGATATCTATTCTCTTGGGAAGGATAAGGTTGGCAATGTGTTTGCCAAGTTTGTTGGTGCTCAAAGTGGTGTCAAGAAAAGAACCATTTGGGTAGCCAAGCCTATCACTACTACAGGATGCTGCTAAAGCGACACATCAATCAGAGACCCTTCGACAAAACTGTGTGTGATCCACCAATCGCAAACGGTATTGTTCAACCTCCGTTGCCAATGGCACGAACCGTGTGCGATGGCGTATCAATCAAATACGATTCAGAAAGTAGTTGCATGTGCGATCCATGGCAGACAGTTTATTCTTATGAACTGTTTGGGATTAGCTAAGATAACAGAAACAATTAACAAAACTATGTACGTGTGCGAAGTACGGCACACAGTTCACTCGGATAAACTGTTTGCGCTGATCCAGCAGAACACAAATGGGTTAGCGTAAGAAGGTGTGTGTGATCCACATCAATCGGTTCATTCAACAGAATTGTGTGGGAAGACCAATAATAACCGAAACGATTCATCCGGACAAGTTGTGTGTGTTGTGGGCGGACAGTTGCTGCCAAACAATTGTCAGCAATTGATGAAATCATTACCGACGGTACGTACGGAAGTGCCGTTTGCCCGTATTAATATCGCAGACGTTTTATTATTATTACCCATCTGACTGCGCATCACCTCTTCTTCCTCTCTCACGTCTTGTCACCGTGTTTTCGCCCGAGGATTCCAGTGCACGCTTCAGCACCGCACCGGCGTTTCTTTTGGCCACATTCCTGCGCGAAACCGCGCAAGCTTCCCCATCGGTTTCCCGCCAGAAGCTAATGAGCATAAGAGCCTGTGCGCGTGTTCACACGCGGATGCACACGTAGTGCAGCCTAGCCCATCTACGAAGCATGCCAACCCGACCAAGCTCCGCCTCTGCCATCAACCTCCTCGACGACGAAAACGATCTGGTGCAGGCGCACCGGCCTGTCGAGGCCGATGGCGTGTCCGGCGATGCGCCGGACAACGCTGTGCTGCGCGTCATCGCAAGGGTTGAGCAGACCCTTGGAGCCGGGCGCGGCAGCGCCGCCGAGCAACATAGCCGCCTCACCGCCAAGAGGCTGCAGCGCGCCGCACAAGAAGATCATCGGTGGTGCTCCGTAGAGCAAAACATGCGCGTCCGCGCCGAGAGGGCAAGGCGCGCCACACAGCAAGACCGCTGGAGGGCCGCAGAGCGAGAGGCGCGGCGCGCGGCAGAGCAAGAGCGGTTCCATCCCCGCTTGCCTGCTATCCCACCCGTCATGACGTTGCAGCTGTGTCCAAGGCACGTGAGTAGCCCTATTTCTCGCCAGGAATGGGCAGCGGCGGTCTGCGCCGTATTTGCACCAGAGTCCGGCCGCACCGTGCTTGCCCTGGACGCCGGCCGCGCCGTTCGCATGGGTCGTGCCATTCGCCTTGTCCGCGGCCCCCTCGATGCTGACGGGCTCGTCGGTAGGCTCGAGCGCCTCCTTGGCCCAGGTGTCCAGCGGGGAGCGGTAGAAGAAAATGGCCGTCGCATCCTCGAGATGGTAATCTCCGACGAAATAGCCAGCTTGGAGCTCGAGATCGCGCTCCAGCTGTACCGCGAGCGTGTTAACCGCATGTACGAACGCCTGACCGAGTTCAGGCACGGCCAAGAGCTTTCGTAGGATAGGGTGTAGTCAACTAGTCATGGATGCGTTTTATTTTGTTGAACTGTTTAGATGTCGATCCCAATGTCTGGACAACAATCACAATATTGATATGTTTCGATGTGTGAATGATTTATGTTCTATTGTTATGTTTCAATATGTGTAAAAGGCTAACAGTTAGAGCCAGAAAATCAGTATGAAAACAGATATATAGAAATGTGAAACTAATAATATATATTAATTGTTGAATAGCTCATTGAAGACATGATACATATACAGTATATATCATCACATATACGTGATGATAGTACTTAACTAATACGTACAATGAATAAAAAGTAAACTAATAATAACCCCTCCTTGAGCGGGGAGCAGTAAAATGGCAACCTCTCGCCATCAGCTCCCTGGTGCACGGTGGCTTACCAACGCGGAGGGAGTTCGCCGACTCCTTCGCCTCGCAGCGTTCGACGTGCTGATCAGCCTCTTGCTGGCGGAGGCGCGCGACCATGCAGGACAGTTCAGTGGGCGCCCACTGGAGCTCTTTGGCGGTGGCACGCTCGAGCTTATCGGCCCACGCCCACGCAGCGGTGAGGCGCCTAGCGCCTCTGGCTTTCATTGTGTGGTACCGGCCGTCTTCGTACACCTCGACCGCTCGTCGACTCGCCCGCCGCCAAAGCTCCAGCTCCTCCTTTTCCCTTGCAGCACTAAGGGCATTCCAGGCCACGAGGTTCCTGGCGCGCTCCTCAACACACTCCTTCTTGAACGCCACCTGCCTGGCTCTCTCAGCCGGTGGCAGTGCCTTCCACAAAGCCAGATTGTACTGGCCCCAAAACCAATCTTCAGTTGGGGGGTCTGGCGCGACCTCGTCTGGGAGCGCGAAGGGGTCCTCCTCGTCGCTGCATTTCGCCATGTCCTCGCGGGGTGGCGCCTCCTCCTCTGCTTGTGCACAGACCGGCCGCGCCATGGCAGAGTTTTGTGAGAGGGGTGGGATAGAGAGACGAGAGAATGCAGGCGGGATGACGGTCTCGAGGGGCAACATTTATAGGCGGCTAGAATCTTGATCGACGCCAGCAGTGATTGCACACGATTTCCTACTCAACAACCGTGTGTGAATTAACATCACCGACGGTTCCCAATGCATGACCGCGTGTGATTAATAGCCCGCGAAAATTGGCTTTCAAAACTCGAAACGCGAAACAGGGCGCCAATAATGTGGGAGCCGTTTATTTTGCCAAATATTTACATTTTCTATCCAAATGTAATGCATGCCTGCCATTTGTGTTACGGAAGCAAGTCCGAGAGCAGTAACCATGACATCTTGGCCCCATGGCGGGAAATCATGCATATTTTCATGTACTTCAGAAATCAGAGAATTTATTATTATTATTATTATTGAATTTAGAACCTACATTCTTAATGCTTTTGTGTCCAAACCGTCACTCAAGATGTTTGGAACTCCTTCAAATTTATTGCACGTTGCATATATATGTAGGCAAGTACTACATAAATATGGTTTTCGAGCGGTTTTTGCTTCATCTAGCTTGTTCATGTGTTTCAGTTTTGAAATATGGCCATTAAATTTCTATAAACTAACTTAATGTATAAAATTGCCAATAGAACGCCATTAAAAAAAATAGGATGATGGTCGTTTTCGTGCATTGTATCGATGAAAAAAAACTAGGTCGAATGAGACAGCGATTGGCGGTTTGTCATCACACATGCCCCACGTTCCCCCTCGGAACCACGCACCTTCGTGTGATGCTCCGTTTTGTGAGAGGCTTGTGTCTAAAGCTGGGGATTTCTTAGGCGAGTATTGGAGTCCCATATCTGTCCCCATCACCGCCCTCCCATCCCCGTCCCCGTCTACGTACCCGTGCGCGGGGATAAAAAGTTTCCCATCCATGTCCCCACCGAGTTCTTTATCACCGTGGGGAAACTCACACATTCATTTAAGAACAACCTTCGCGTATTTCAGTACAAAAATAGTATTTCAACGCAATAAACAATATGTTGTGGTTAGATTTGTGATTTCTTAGGGAATTTTGGGCCAAAGGGGTGGGATGTGTGTAAATTTGGGTGACCGAGGGCCCCAAATTACATGGGGTCTACTAATTTCAGAGCCCACACATGTAAGTACTCTCCCTCCGTCTCGGTATATAAGTCATCTTAGGTTGTGCACCGTGACCAAGACGGAGAAGAAAACGAGAGAACTTAATGTTAATTTGCTAATTAATATCATTGCATGCAATGAATTAACCACTGCATGTCGTGCTAGTTAGTCTTAAGTTATTTAAAAAATACATGCCCCACGTCTCTTATTGGTTGATTCCTTTATTCATGTCAAAAAACAAGAAAGGAGGTGAAAGTTAATGCACCGCGCCTATGTGTTTTGGTATCATTTGGTTTTCGTAAGATGACTTATACACCGAGACGGAGGGAGTACTTCAATTCATGGGTAAGGCGGGTAATGCTATCCCATCCTCATCCCCGTCCTGCACGCTCGGTACGTAAGGTATTTGACCCACCAACTTCCAGATGGGCATTCAAGCTCGCACCCGTGCCCTAATAGAGTAATTACCCATGGGGACGCATGTAACAGTTAACCATGCATTGCTAGCTTTGACATGTGTCAAAGCTTATCTCGAACAAGCCGTTACTTTGATCACAACATCTTGGCCCCATGTCGGGAAATCATGCATATTTTCATGTACTTCGGAGCATTTTTTTGAACTTTTGACTTTAAAAACCTAGATTCCCAATGCTTTTGTGTCAAAACCGTCACTCAAGATGTTTGGAACACTCCTTAAAATTTATTGCATGTGGCATATATACGGAAGCAAGTAGTACATAAATATGATTTTCCAGCGGTGCTTTATCTTGCTTGTTAAACTGTTTCAGTTTTGAAATATGGCCATTAAATTTCTGGAAACTAACTTCATGTATAAAAATGCCAATTGAATGCCGTAATTTTTTTCAGATTTCAGGATGACGGTCGTATTCGTACATTGCATCGATGAAAAAAAAGTATGCAGAATGAGGCAGCGATCCGTTTCGTCATCACACAACACCCCCACGTCCCCTCTCAGAACTATATGAGCATGCTCGTGGTGCTCCGGTTTGTGAGAGGCATGTGTCAAAGCTTATCTCGAACAAGCCGTCACTTTGACCACGACATCTTGGCCCCATGTCGGGAAATCATGCTGATTTTCATGTACTTCATAGCATTTTTATTTATTTTTTGTATTTAAAAACCTAGAATGCCGGGGTAGACCAAACTTGACATAGGAAGAGTCCGTAAAGAGAGATCTGAAGGATTGGGGCATCACCAAAGAACTAGCCATGGACAGGGGTGCGTGGAAGCTTGCTATCCATGTGCCAGAACCATGAGTTGGTCGCGAGATCTTATGGGTTTCACCTCTAGCCTACCCCAACTTGTTTGGGACTAAAGGCTTTGTTGTTGTTGTTGTTGTTGTTGTTGTTGTTGTTGTTGTTGTTGTTGTTGTTGTTGTATTTAAAAACCTAGAATATTCTCAATGCTTATGTCCAAACCGTAATCAAGATGTCTGGAACTCCTTCAAATTTATTGCGCGCGGCATATAGACGGAAGCACTAGTACATATATAAAAATGATTTCTCCTGCAGTTTTTGCTTCATCTTGAACATGTCCATGTGTTTTAGTTTTGAATTATGGCCACTAGATATCTAGAAACTAACTTCATGTACAAAAATGCTCATTGAACCCCGAAAATGTCCAAATTTTAGGTTGCCAGACGTATTCGTGCATTGTAACGAATTCAAAAAAAGGTAGGCCAAATGAGACAACGACTAGCGGCTCGTCATCAAACAAGGCTCATGTCCCCTCTCGGGACCACGACCCTTCGTGTGATGCTACGTTTTGTGAGAGGCATTCCTGAAAGCTTATCTCGAACAAGCCGTTACTTTGACCACGACATCTTGGCCCCATGTCGGGAAATCATGCAGATTATTATCATGTACTTCAGAGCATTTTTTCATTTTTAGAATTTTAAAACCTAGATGCCCAATGCGTGCACGTGTGTCCAAACCGTTACCCAAGACGTTTGGAACTCCTTAAAATTTATTGCAAGCGGCATATATAGGGAAGCACGTAGTACATAAATATGATTTTTCCAGCAGTTTTTGCTTCATCTTGCATGTTCGTGTGTTACAAATTTGAATTATGGCCGTAAAATCTGTACATAAATATGGAACCGTGTGTTACTAATGTATAAAAATGCCAATTGTACCCCGAATATTTCCTAATTTTAGGATGCCGTCAGTGGATTTTGACGGTAGGGATCTTTTTCTTACAAATAAAACAATATCCGTTACCGCTGTACCCAAAAATAGTTTTACAATTCAATACAAAAAGTGAACCGCGTACACACGGTTCCATACGGAAACCGTTTGCGATGAAAATTCACGGATCTATTTATGTCTTATGAGGGAAGCTTCGTCGGCTTTGTCTAGCTCGGATTCCGTTCACCCTCGACCCCCATTCCCCAACAAACCCTCTGTGCAAAGAATGACGCCGTGGGAACGCTTCGTAAGGGTGCGTATGACCGCCCCCTCGGCCCCGAGCGCTCCCGCCTCGGCCGAGAGCACGGCCGCATCCGCCTTAACCGCGGCCGCATCCGCCGAAAGGGCCTCTGCGGCGGCCGACAGGGCTTCTGCGGCGGCCGAAAGGGCGTCTGTAGCCGCGGAGACGGCAGTTGTAGCTGCTAAGACGGCGGCTGCAAACGCCAAGAGCGCTCGAGCAGCGTGCCGTGCCGCGAAGGCCGCCCTGGCCCGGGTCGAGGCCATCCAGGCCTATATCATCGAGAACGCCAACGCCAAGATACTCCAAGCTTCGCCGGAATCCAGCATGCACCACACGTCCGAAGAGGCGGCTGCTACGGATGCCGAGATGAATGCCGACGATGCGGCGGCGGAGGCCATGGATCCCCTTCCGCATGAGATCTCCGAGCGAGAGCTGGAGATGCGGGAGCCATCCGAGAGCGCCGATGACGAGGTCGAGAGCGGTGGAGTACCAACGCGAGCTATGGCGGCGCCACTACTACGAGTACTACGAAGATGAGGGCGACGCCGATGACGAGGACAACGCCGAGGATGAGCACATCGCCTCGGTCGAAGTCAGCCTGGGGGACGCGGAGTCCAGCACCGGCGGAATGTCGCCCGGACAAGTCGTCGACATCTCATCGAACAGCGGTGAGGCATAGGGCGGCTGCTCGTCGGCGTCTTTGTTAAAATTATGCGTATTACTAATAGCCTTTGTCCGGAGAGCCGGTCTTTTGTAGAGCTATGTATAGTTCAAGCAGCTTGATTATTTAGTGAACTTGCTCGGTTTAGTAACTGAGGAGCTATGTGTGTCCGCTATTTTCTATACCCAAGTTAGCAGTTGATGTTACATTATGCAATGACATGAATGTGCACTATAACCAGGGAATACGTGGGGAGGGGCGAATTTTTGTATGTTCTGTATCATCGCACACGATAAAAGATGAAAGACCGTGTCTGATGAATCTTTGCGCGCCAAGATTCCCTGCAACGAGCGAAAAATTTCGCCGACCGCCGAAATATCTGCCTCCCCCTCCCCTCGCCAAAGGGCCACATTTCCCCTGCAACCCCTCCACCCCCCCGCCGCCGCCGCCACCAACATCTCTCCCTCTAGCATCCGACCGCCGCGGACACGCCATGGTCTCCTCGAGTGACCACTCAAGCGGTATCTTCGACGAAGACGAATCTCTCACCAGCCAGGTATTCATCTCTCTTCTCTCTGGCTCAACTAGGCTTAGGGTTTTGTTTTGGAATTGGGGATTTTAAAGCGGCAGGTCCATTTGCGCCATTTCTTTCTCTTGTAGCTCCCTAGGACAATCACTTCCAACGAATGGAGAGGGGTAGCTGAAGACCTGCCTGTTCATGGTCAACATCAATTTCAATCCGTGAAGTTACGTGCTTTTTAATCTGGGTACAGTGGGAGGAAGTTTCTGCGACGTGCAAAGAAGGTAAGCCTAACTCTCGTTGTTAGAAATCATTTGTTATATTAGTTGTGATTCAGACTTCCCGTGTGCTATTTGATTCTGGATGTGATTAAGACACTGTCATAGTTTTAACCTGAAGGCATATTGACAGCAAGAAAACTATATGCGACATGACTTATCATTGCATTAAAAATTACTGAAAGGTAGTACACATGAAGCACTTCATTTCATTTAGCACGAGCAAGGTCTAATTATGCACAAAAACATGGCTAGCATCACCACAACATGGCAATATGAAATAAACAGATTCTCAGACTTAGTGGAAAAAAAACATGGTGCAAGACAGTAGTTTTTAACAGATTGGAATGTTTGACAGCAGAATGTACATAGCTGTCACTATTAATTTGTTTTCATTCAAACACTACCGATGTGCGTCCTGTCCTACAAATACTGTTGCATTTATGTTTAGCTTCCTGGTAAAATTGGCAATTTGTTATTACCCATGACAGAAACAGAGGAGGGACGAGTACCAGAGCATCCTACTACGAAGACTCTTCGAGCAGAACCATGGCATTGCCGATGAAGACCCATGTAATCTCGGTTCCGATGAAGACCCATTTGAAGCACACAAGTACAAGCATGGCCAGCCATTTCTTGTTGGCGAATACTTTGATGAGTGCAATTCCAGTTGTCGCAAGTTACATAAATATTGCATGGACATAATGTCAAAAGGAGAAGATCATAACATTGTGGAATTGCAGTACGACCGTCATCATTTCTGTCACGTTCCAGGTACCATCCGTGTGGAATTCGAGGACTTTCATCTCTTCTTCAACTTCGATGAGCTTGCTGCCACTCTTGTCAAATGCTTGATGTTGTAAGTACTTCACAAACTCTGATCAACTTCTCCATACAAGGCTGTAAATGACAAAAAAGCTAACTGTGCTGTATTCCTCTTAGGGGATTGACGACGCAGAGAACAACAAGGGTGCATGCGTATTTCATAGATCTTGATTTAGCAAACGGCGTTTTGTTACAAGATAATGACTAACACACGGGTTCCATTGATTTTGTCGCCAAGATCTTGTTCGACTTACAGATAGGAGAATTCTTCATGTGGCCATATCATGAAGAGTAAGTATAAATATACAACCACACATACATTGATCGTCTTTCAGGTTTAGACATAGTTCATACGTTCATGGTTTTCTTAAACTTTAGAGGTCACTGGATCTTGGTGGTCATTGTTCCAAAACGCAACACAGTTTACTACATGGATTCTCTCAGAGAGTCAAATGCGCCTCAGGATCTGAGTCATCTTCAGGATTTCATGGATAGGTATTGAATTCTTTGATGTTAATGCGTTGTGTTCATATCTGGTTCCAGAATTGAGTGTGTGAAAATTCATCTTCATTTACAGTGTATTGTCAAAGAACATAACTTTAGGAGGGAATCGGTTCGACCGCCAACTACCTCTGCAGCACGTGATCGTTTCTCCGGTAAGACAACAAAATCCGTTATTTTCAAAAAATGCTAGTCAGATGTTCAAGTTTCTAAGTAAACCTCTTTCCATTTCTCTCCATAGAAAAAAGAAGAAACAACTTACACCGGTTAGGTTATTTCTAACAGGGCAAATATATGACTAATACTGTACAAAAAAATTCAGGTATCCTCAGCAACAACAAGGTACCAGCCTATGTGGATACTACGTTTGTGCACACATGATGAACCTATGCAGACATGCTGAATGTGGTGTCGATACTGACAGGATAAAACCAGTAAGTCTGCTTCTTAATTACTATCTTCTACTCCACACGTATGTCACATTCTGATCTAAAAGTCATGCAGCTGATCTTGGCACCGATGGCTTCTGAACCGCTCGCCGCCGATGAATTGTTGCCTGTTAGGAAATTTATCAGCACCTTCTTTATGAAACACCATATCAAGCCCTCTAAAGACGTCGAAGATTTCCGGATTCAAATCTCCTAAAAATAAGTACGCATTCATATAGTGTTATCAGCTAAACATATACACATGGATGCATTATTTTCCATGTGATCATGTCTTCGTATTTCGTACACTATGATTATGTACTGGATATGTCGGTTTAACAGATGTGGAATTTAGCTAGCCTTTTCTCAGTTGCATATTGTCATGAATTATGATGAATCCTCTGCTTGTGGATACTATTCGTTCAATTGCATATTGTGGCGAATTATGATGAATGTTCTTCATGTGGACACTATTTGTCGATTGCATATTGTGGCGAATTTGCTATTTGCAGGGTGAATTAAATGCGATATTTTACAATAACCTGACAATTTTAGTGCACACGGTTCAAGCAACTAAGCGTGTGCGGTCCAGAATGGAAAGCACATGCAACTCATAGCGCAACCGCCTGTGATCCACTGGAAAAGCACACGAGATATAATCTAAAACGTCGGTGATACATAAGAAATCGCAAACGGTTCGCAACACTTGTACGTGTGCATAGGAGCTACTCAATCGTTTGCAATAGCACCGTATCTCACACGTGAGCCAACAGGAAACCGTGCCCGATGCAAAGACGATCCCACGCGTACATTTTTCGGGAAACGTGTCCAATGATGTTATACATGTACATTTTTCGGGTAACGTTTCGCAAACGGTCAAAGGTCAAACTCCGTTTGTTTTCCATCAGCAATTAGACGCGTTTCACTCGTCTTGGACGTGTGTGATTGATCCCAAATCCCACACGTACGCCCAAAAGATTATGTGTGCGATCTGTTCCTGCACCGCACACGATTATATTTGCAGATCGTTTGCGTTCGTTGGCCACCATCGCCGACCGGTTTGCGGTGTCGTGTGGGATGGACCCCCCTATCGCCCACACATGCAAGGCGATGGTTTGGAACTACGTCGCGGAAAGGGGTCAAAAACCGTTTGTATAGCACGTCGCTGCACCAGTGTATTGTGACTAACATCTTAGGACCCAACTTGGTTAGGGACCAACAAGCTCAAACTTGATCAATAGGTGTTGATGTAGGGCATTGGAGACTTGGCTACATCATGAAGAATTAAGGGATCTTCATCATTCATACTATCTCAAGCCAAGTCATTTGGATTATCAAGTTTCTATCTTATATTCAATATGCCTCCTTGCGGTAACTCGTACTTAACTTGTTTACATTAATAGTTACTTGCCCCTTTGCATGTTGTGGTTTTGTACCTTGCATGTGTTTGTATATGTTGTGCTTCCTATTTGTTTATCTTGAGTAATCAAGTATGTATGGTTGGTTTGCATATCGTGTACATGTGAGTCTTGTGTTGAGCCTTTTTGCATTTTGTTTGGATCTTAGTTGGCTCTTTTGAGAGATTAATGGATCATCCCATTTTGGGGGAGTGATGTGCTTTGTGCACTTCACGATCCTAAAAATGTGTGTACGTGAGGAATACCACTTAGTATTGATATTACAAGATTATCTAGCTTCTATGTGGTATGTCTTCTCATGAGAAATTCAAATTCTAAATGGTCCATTAATTATCTCTTGTTGGATTTCATTTGCTACTTGTTAAGTATTTGGGGTTATCACATTATGGGGGAGTAATATGCTATGTGCATATTACAAGCCTAGAAAATCTGTACATTTGAGTTATTGCCACTTAGAGTTGATATTGTAAATTATCTTGTTCCTAGGTGGCATGTTAGCTCTACAAGTGTCATTTTCTTGTGATTTAGGTATAAAGATGATGTTGGGTCTTTTTGCAATCTACCAATGGGAATTATTTCCAAATACTTCTTGTCCTTTGACAATTAATATTCCTTTTAAGTGGTAGAAATTGCTAATCATCTTTACATTGGATTTTGTTTATCGTTTGTCTTCCCTGCCTCTTGTGGATCGTTTCGAGCATGTCTAGTGTTTTTATAGATATAGGGAAAGTGATGATCCCATCTTGTGCATTTTGTATTCAAATTCAAATTCTATATAATGCACATCTCTTGGGGGAGCTATCCTATTTTCTTTAGAACACTCTCTTTATGCGTTTATCATAAAATCTTTTGATCCTCATCAAGTGTGTGTTGGTGGGAGGCAAGCCTTTTCTTTATGGTGCTTTGTGCCATCATGAAAATTTGCCGAGGGTTTGGTTTGTTTGGAACCTAGCTCTCTTTTGGGAGCTTGATACCCCTTGTTTGTTTTCCTTTAATTGGTATCTTATTTCCTTCTATTTGGCATGTGTCAATGGATATCTCATTCCTTGGTGTATCTTTTAATTGGTATCCTTCAAGTGATTATCCTTTGTTTGGTATCTTATTTTCACTTGATACCTTGTCTTTTGGTATCTTATCAACTATGTGTTGATTTGATTCTTGAAAGCCATAAGCATGCATATTTACTATATGTACTTGCGTTGGCATGTTCTCTTTCCTTGACCCAATATATAGGGGAAACTCCACTATGACATAACTTGGCTAAAGTGTGCATGCAATTCAATTTCATGTCTATATGCACATATTTATGTGAAGTTTGTCCTATGTATTGTTGGTCGACTAACTCTTTGGTCCCAATGAGTTTGGGTACCACTTTGTTTGTGGTGTTGTTCTAGGAACAATTGGAGATGCATTGGACGCTTGGCTCACTTACAAGGAAGGCGTTGACACCATGTGCTTATCGGAGCCAAGCTGGGATGATCAAAGAACCATTATCTACTACATCTTCCAATGCTATGTCGGTAACAAGTATCTACTTCATGCATACATTTCTTGCATTCAACTTGTGTAGGTTGCATCATGGCATGATTTTATTGATTCTTTCTTGTGATACTTGTTTCCTTTCTCAAAACATCCAACAATGATCTATTATTGCTAGTTGTGATGTCTTTGATGTTCGTGTGGCTGGGAGTTCATTTATGTACAATAAGAAAATATTAGGCCATGTGCTATAATTTCATGAAAAAATCTTATTGGTATATTTATGACTTCCTTTTGGATATCTTGTTCGTTCTTTCTTGTAACTATTTCGTGTGTACGTCATTCTTTGTGGATATATCATCATGATTGTCTTCCACCTAGAATCTTATACACATGAGATAAGTTACATCACTAGTTGATATCCTCTTTTCTTTCACATCCAGCGTTGCTTTCTCTTTTTTCTTGGTGGTTTCGTGAAAGGATTTGTCTTGAGTGCGGATCTTATATCCTTGCATCTTGATGCACTCTTTGGTGGTGAAGATTATTTTCCTCATGCCTGTCTTGACGAGGGTTTTGCCATGTCGATTGGTATCCCTCCTCTTGACAAGGCTATTATTTCTTATCTTCACCATGGGTTGTCACAAGCTTTGGTTTTTTACTTTTCTTATTAGTAAGCTTGTGGACCCATTTGCCAGTGGTTTGTGTGTGTGGTAAGGATATGTCTTGCACTTTGTGTCTCATTTCATCAAGACTATGTTGATGCTTAATGCTCATCCTTATATTAGTCTTCTTAAGTGCTTTGCCATGACTGAAACACATCATTTTGGTTGAGCCTATTCTTAAGTTGCCTCTTCTACATGTTGCTCAACCATATGTTTGGTGCAAGAGCTATGCTTATTGTCTTATCTACTCGCTTGCACTTGTTGTGTGTTTCTATTGATTTTGGGGGAGTGATGGTCCTATTTTATGCAGTTGGTATCCAAATACAAAATTTGTTAATTGTGCACAAATCATGGGGAGCTTCTCTAGTTTCTATAAAACACTCTCTTGCCCATATCATAATATCTTTTACTCATGTGGCTCGTCGGACCACGTGATTGTTTGTTCCAATTGGTATCTTTTGAGTGCTTGCCTCTCTCTTTTGCATGTCTTTGTGCCATACGATCCTTTTTGCAATCTTTGGGTCCTCAATATAGCCTGTTTTCCTCCAACTACTTATCGTTGGATATGTGTATTTCATTGCTCTCATATTTTGAGAAATACACACTTTTTGGGAGGAACACCTATTATATTGGCTTTCTAAGCTTTTCGTCCATTTTGTCAATCGATGCCAATGGGGGACAATGTTTAGAGAGTTTAGGTCGGAAAGTTTAGAGAGTTTTGCTTTTGTCACTTAAGCATTTGCATCTCATACCCATGCATTATTGCTTTGCATGGGTGTGCTTGGTTGTGCTTATTTCCTTATATAAACTCTCTTGAAAGTGATTGTCATCCATTACCAAAATGCGGGAGATTGTAAGAGCATATTTTTCCATATGTGGTTTTGGTAATTGATGACAATCCCTATGGACTAATGGTTTCCTTGAGTTATATTCGAAGGATTTGTTCATAGGCACTTCTTGATGTCCATCTGTTGGTTTCAAGGAGTCTATATGGTGACCAAGGTGGTATTCAAGGTTTTATCCAAAGATTGGTCATGTGAGAGTTGAGCTTATTGCAAGCATGTCTTGAATAAGAAGATTGTGTGAGCATTCATGTTTATCTTCAAGACATCATCTTTATGAAGAGAGAAGATAAGACACAAGGTTGATCAAGACTAAGTCAAAGAGTGAATCAAGTTGATCAACACACAAAGTGTACAAGATGTACCGAGAGGGATCAAGTGATCCCATGGTAAGGTAAGCATTGTCCATTACGCTTTGTGTACTAACCCATGGTCTACGTGAGAGTTCTATGTGGGATTAGGTATGTATCCATGGGCTTGCGTTAAGAGGAAGATCTCATACAACCCATGGAGGATGACATCAAGTGGTGATCGTCATCAAGATTGCGGTGTGCAAGTTCAAGTGGAGCATCACAAAGAGATCATGCTTGAAGCTTGCCGTCCTTTGTGGGTGACAATGGACTTGTGAAGATGTGCCAAAGAGTGGCTCATCCATAGTGGAGTATGGGGGAGCAATCTAATAGTCGTCATCGAGCCGGCGCAATTAAGAAAGGTGGTCCATCTTGAGGAGGACAAGATCGTCATCATCTAGGTCAAGCGGACTATGCGCAAGGCAAAGGTTTGACCTTGATAGGGTTTTGTATTTTACCGGTCTCATGGTGGTAGTTGGGAGACCGGGTTATAGGATCGATAGCCAAACTATCAATGGGGGCTCTCAAGTGAGTAGCTTGATCGTATTGTTAGTTGAGATCTCAAACCATTACATTCTTGGCATCATCATCTTTCTTGGTTCTTGCTTGGCTTTTCGCTTTGTGACTTTTGGAACTTATGGTCATCTTCATGATAAGCTCAAGCTCATCGAAAACGGATTTCATATGCATCATATTTGAGTTTTCGGTGTTGGAGATTTTGCGGGATAATTCTTGGGAAGGTCATCTTCCTTATCCTAGTGGCATTTATTATCCATTGCTTGTTCTTAATATAACTAGTTGTTGTTGGATAGCTCTTGTTGTCCTTTATCTAACAAGCTTGAGTTTGCTCAATTCGGAGCTCGCATGCGAAAGTTATGGCTGTTTTAGTCTTACATGTTTTACATAGAGAGGTTGTACCGGTCGACCGGTGATACGTCTCCAACGTATCTACTTTTCCAATCACTTTTGCTCTAGTTTTGACCTCTAATTTGCATGATTTGAATGGAACTAACCCAGACTGAGGCTCTTTTCAGCAGAACTACCTTGGTGTTATTTTTGTGCAGAAATAAAAGTTCCTGGAATTGGACGAATTTTTTTGTATTTTTTCTGGAATATATAATGAATTATGGAGCGAAGAGCTGTCGGAGGGAGGCCACCTGTGGGCCACAAGCCAACAGGGCGCCCCCAAGGCCGTGCCCTAATGGCTTGTGCGGCCCTCGAGGCTCCTCCGACCCTAATTCTAGTCCTATAAAATCACATCCTCGGAGAAAAAAATAAAAAAGAAGTTTTCATCGCGTTTCACGAGACGGAGCCGCCGCCACCTCCTGTTCTTCCTCCGGAGGGCTGATCTGGAGTCCTTTTGGGGCTCTAGAGAGGGGAAATCGTCGCCGTCATCATCACCAACCCTTTTTCATCAACACCGCCATGATGCTCACCACCGGGAGTGAGTAATTCCTTTGTAGGCTTGCTGGACGGTGGTGGGATTGGATGAGATTGATCATGTAATCGAGTTAAGTTTGATAGGGTTTGATCCCTAGTATCCACTATGTTCTGAGATTGATGTTGCTATGACTTTGCTATGCTTAATGCTTGTCACTAGGGCCCGAGTGCCATGATTTCAGATCTGAACCTATTATGTTTTCATGAATATAAGATTCATTTGGATCCTATCTTGCAAGTTGTATGCACCTATTACGTGTCTTGATCTGCATACCCCAAGGTGACAATAATTGGGATTATTTCCGGTGATTGCCCTAGTTTTAGGAGTTCATGTATTCACCATGTGTTAATGCTTTGTTCCGGTTCTCTATTAAAAGGAGGCCTTAATATCCCTTAGTTTCCGATAGGACCCCGCTGCCACAGGAGGGTAGGACAAAAGATGTTATGCAAGTTCTTATCGCAAGCACGCATGACTATATACGGAATACATGCCTACATTACTTTGATGAATTGGAGCTAGTTCTGTGTCGCCCTAGTGTGTAACTGTTACATGATTGATGTCATCTAAATCATTACCCATCACCGATCCACATGCCAACGCTTTACATATACTGAATCTTGCTAAGTTACTGATACGTCTCCAACGTATCTATTTTTCCTCACTCTTTTGCCCTTGTTTTGGACTCTAATTTGCATGATTTGAATGGAACTAACCCGGACTAACGCTGTTTTCAGCAGAATTGCCATGGTGTTGTTTTTGTGCAGAAAAAAAAGTTCTCGGAATGGAACGAAACTTTTCGGAAATTTATTTTGGAAAATATAAAAAATAATGGAGCCAGAAACCAACGGAGAGGGGGCCCAGGGTGCGCAGCACCCACCAGGGCGCGTCCGCCCCCTCCCGGTGCGCCCTGGTGGGGGCTGCCCACCTCGGGGCCCTTTGCCCTATCTCCGCCACTATAAATTCCTATTTTTCCAGAAAAAAATAGGAGAGAAAGAATTATCGTGTTTCACGAGACGGAGCCGCCGCCACCTCCTGTTCTTCATCGGGAGGCCAGATCTGGAGCCCGTTTGGGGCTCCGGAGAGGGGAATCTTCGGTCTTCGTCATCATCAACATTTCTCCATCGCCAATTCCATGATGCTCCCCACCGAGAGTAAGTAATTCCTTTGTAGGCTTGCTGGTCGGTGAGGAGTTGGATGAGATTCATCATGTAATCGAGTTAGTTTTGTTAGGGCTTGATCCCTAGTATCCATTATGTTCTGAGATTGATGTTGCTATGACTTTGCTATGCCTAATGCTTGTCACTAGGGCCCGAGTGCCATGATTTCAGATCTGAACCGTTTATGTTATCATCTCTATATCCATGTTCTTGATCCGATCTTGCCTAGTCATATGCACCTATTACGTGTTATGATCCGTCAACCCCATAGTGACAATATTTGGGACACTTCGCGGTGATGACCGTACTTTGAGGAGTTCATGTATTCACCATGTGTGAATGATTTGTTCCGGTTCTCTATTAAAAGGAGGCCTTAATATCCCTTAGTTTCCTTATGGACCCCGCTGCCATGGGAGGGTAGGACAAAAGATGTCATGCAAGTTCTTTTCCATAAGCACGCATGACTATTTACGGAATACATGCCTACATTACATTGATGAACTGGAGCTAGTTCTATATCGCCCTAGGTTATGACTGTTATATGATGAATATCATCCAACGAGTTACCGATCCTGTGCCTACGACATTTCCACTTATTGTTCTTGCTAAGTTACTACTACTGTTGCTGCTGTTCCAACTACTACAAAACTATTGCTACTACTGTTACCGCTACTGTTACTATTGCTACTGCTATCAAAACTACCATATTACCGTGCTACTGATCACTCTGCTGCAGATAATTAATCTCCAGGTGTGGTTGAATTGACAACTCAACTGCTAATACTCTCAGGTATTCTTTGGCTCCCCTTGCGTCGAATCTATAAATTTGGGTTCAATACTCTACCCTCGAAAACTATTGCGATCCCCTGTACTTGTGGGTTATCAAGACCTTTTTCTTGCGCCGTTGCCGGGGAACATAGCAATATTTGTTGAGTCACTTTGGATTTTTATCAATTTACCACTATGAAGAATCTGAAGGATCCAAGGACCAAGATTTTTCCCTCTACTACGAGGGGAGGTAAGGAACTGCCATCTAGCTCTGCACTTGATTCACCTTCTGTTATGAGTAAGTTTGAACACCACCACATGCTAGTAATCCTGATATGTCGCAAGTTATTGATGATGCTACTTCTGCTATGAATGATGCTTATGATGATGCTAGTACCATGCTTGATGATAATGTGCCGCTAGGAGAATTTCTTGATGAACAAATTGCTAGAGCTAGAGAAAATGAAATTGCTGAAACTGATGAAGCTTATGAAACTGATAATGATTATGAAACTCCTATTAGTCCTAGTTCTCCTAAGTTTGAAATGCCTAAGATACCTGAAGGTTATGTTATGGACGAGGAGATATCTAGAGAAATTCTTTCTTGCAAGGATAGAGACGATCTTAAGAAACTGCTATGCAAGTATAAGGAAAAACTTTGAATGCTAGAATAAAATGTGATCCTAAGTTTGCTACTTCGCCTATTTTGTTACCGATAAGGATTATGAGTTCTATGTCGACCCAGAGTAAATTACTTTGGTTGAATCTGATCCTTTCCATGGCTATGAAACTGAAACAGTAGTGGCACACCTTACTAAGCTGAATGATATAGCCACCATCTTTACTCATGATGAGAAGATTCGCTACTATTACATCCTTAAGTTATTTCCGTTCTCATTAAAGGGTGATGCTAAGACATGGTACAATACTCTTGCTCCTGGTTGTGTGCGTAGTCCTCAGGATATGATTTACTACTTCTCTGAAAAATATTTTCCTGCTCATAAGAAACAAGCTGCCTTACAGGAAATATTTAACTTTGTGCAAATTGAAGAAGAGAGTCTCCCACAAGCTTGGGGGAGGCTTCTCCAATTGGTTAATGCTTTGCCTGATCATCCTCTCAAGAAAAATGAAATACTTGATATCTTTTATAATGGACTAACCGATGCTTCTAGGGACTTCCTAGATAGTTGTGTTGGTTGTGTTTTCAGGGAACGAACTGTTGAACAAGCTAAAGAATTATTGAATAATGTATTGATAAATTTTGATGATTGGACTCTTCCTGAACCACCGCCTAAACCCACTCTGAAGAAGAGGGGTATCTTATTTCTCAGTCCTGAAGATATGCAAGAGGCAAATAAATCTATGAAGGAAAAAGGTATTAAAGCTGAGGATGTTAAGAATTTGCCACCTATTGAAGAAATACATGGCCTTGACACACCACCACCTCCGCAGGTGGTAGAGGTAAATTCTTTATTAAAGTTTAATGAAAGTGACATCCCTCACAATAAACCTCCTAGTCAATGCTTATATGAGTTTGATAACTATATTATGAAGCAAGATCATTTCAATGCTCATGTTTTGAAACAATTGAAATACAATTGTGATATGATTGCTCGCTTGAGTGACTTGCTATTTAGAATCAGTAATGATGTTAGAGGTGTAGGAAAGCATGCCTCTATGGTTCAAACCCAATTAGAACAAGTAGCTAAGTCTCAAAAAGAATTGCTTGATGAAATGAATAGTAATATGCATGACGTTGCTGCTAGAGTAGTAACTAGAGGAGGTAGAATGACCCAAGAACCACTCTATCCTGAGGGTCATCCTAAAAGAATTGAACAAGACTCTTAGAGAATTAATCCTGATGCACCTAGTCATTCTAAGAAGAAAAAGGAAAAGAAAAATGATAGGACTTTGCATACCTCTAGTGAACCTGAGACACAAAAACCTCCTGATAATAATGATGTCTCTATTTCCGATGCTGAAACTCAATCAGGTAGTGAACATCAACCTTGTGATAATGAAAATGATAATGATGATGTTCACGATGATGCTCAACCTAGTAATGATAGAGAACCAGATAATGATGTTGAAATAGAGCCTGCTCCTGATCTTGATAACCCACAACCTAAAAATATATGTTATGATAAGAAATACTTTGTGGCTAGGAAACATGGTAAAGAAAGAGAGCCATGGGTTCAGAAACCCATGCCATTTCCACCTAAGCCATCTAAGAAAAAGGATGATGAGGAATTTGAGCGCTTTGCTGAAATGATTAGGCCAGTCTTTTTGCGTACCCATTTAACTGATACTTTGAAGATGGCCCCTTATGCAAAGTATATGAAAGACATCATCGCTAATAAAAGAAAAATACCTGAAGCTGAAATCTCCACCCATGATTGCTAATTATTCTTTTAAGGATGGAGTACCTAAAAAACTTGGAGATCCTGGAATACCAACTATACCTTGCTCCATCAAAAGAAACTATGTTAAAACTGCTTTGTGTGATTTGGGAGCTGGTGTTAGTGTTATGCCTTTCTCCTTATATAAAAGACTTGATTTGAATAAACTCACACCTAGTGAGAGATCATTGCAAATGGCTGACAAATCAACAACCATACCTATTGGTATTTGTGAGGATGTGCCCGTTGTTGTTGCAAATGTTACTATCTTAACGGACTTTGTTATTCTTGAGATGCCCGAGGACGACAACATGTCGATTATCCTTGGTAGACCCTTTTTGGATACTGCAGGGGCTGTTATTGATTGCAATAAAAGCAAGGTCACTTTTCATATTAATGGTAATGAGCACACGGTGCACTTTCCGAAGAAACAATTTCAAGTGAATGGTATAAATGTTATTGAAGAATCTCCGACCATCACTATTGGAAGTTTTCAATTACCTCTACCTACTGCCAAAAAGAAATATGATATACTTATTGTAGGGGATATGCACATCCCCATTGAGGTAACTTAGTGTTTTACGAAAGTTCTTCGGTTTCATGCTAATCGGAAGTGGTTGTTAATAAGACTTGATCAACCTTATTAATGAATCATTTTTGAGAGGTATGAAGTCGATGAATCTAGTAAGCACAACTCTCTGCTCCCACATTTTATTTTCTGTTTTAGTTAGTCAAATAAAATAAATTGCCATGTTTATCCTGTTTTCTCCGTGCAATAAAAAAATGACCCAAAAAAAATTCTCAGAATGCCCTGAAAATTTAACACGATTTTTTTCCGAATATTTATGAATTTTTAGTGCAAATAACACCTGAGGGGAGTGCCCAGCACCCACCAGGGCGCGCCAGCACCCCCCAGCCGCGCCCTGGTGGGTGGTGGCCCCCACGTAGGCCCCCTCACTTATCTCTTTAGCCCACCTTGTCACCTACCACCAGCAAAAAATCACCACAACCACCATTTTAGTGTTCTTGCTCCCAAACCCGCGGATTTCGATCTCTTTGCTCGAAGCTTCGTTTCCGAAACTGTTTGGAGGGATTGCTACTTGGTATGTGACTCCTCCATTGCTCAAATTAGTTTTTGTTTTAGTAGGTTATTTTTAGAGTAATTAGCTACTCTTGGTGCTGCTGTAGATGAGCTTGCATGTTGAATTCTTAGAGTTCTAAGTAGTTTGAATGCTCAATATGGCCTCTACGCATGCTTGGGAGTAGTTGCTAACAATCTTACAAAGTTTTGTTGACAAAATTTTTGTGGACTAAATTTTTTCAGAATTTTTATAGGAATAAAATGAATATCTTTAGGAAGTTCTCCTCCAAGAAAAATGCCAAGGGAGTCATTGGGGAATCATCAGACAATGACCTTCACACTCCAAGAAAGGTGGAGGTCGCCCGTGCGAATGGCCGCATGATGCCTTCCTGGGGGAGGCCGGGATCCACCAAGAGTTCGCTCAGTTTGTCGCAAACGCTGGGTTAACCGAGTTCCTTGCAGATAAGTGTGACCAATATCACATCCTTACAAATTCCTTTGCGCAAAGTTTTACTTATCTAGGGAGGAGGAACAACCCTCCTGAAGTGCAGTTTAATCTTTATGCTGAACCTCACACATTATCACTAGCTGACTTCTGTAACATATGCTTGATCCCTTCCGATGGGGACTTGAGAGAACCTAGGCCATCTGAGTTTGAGGATTTTCTCCTCTCATTAACTGTGGGTGAGGATAGAGGCGTGTCGAGCGCCACTGCTATTAGCTTATAGTTTCCCTCAGTACATTATTTCGCCTTAGTCATCACTAAGTGTTTAACCGCTAGGGAGAAGGTTAGCTCACTCAGTGTTCCTGACCTCGCTATTTTATGTTGTGCACTTTATAATGATCACACCTTTAGTATGGGGGCTATTATTGCTCGGCGTTTACATCTCAATAAAACTAAGGGAAAGATACATGGTGGTATTTATGCTACTCGCTTAGCGAACCACTTTAGAATCCCCTTTCGCCCACATGATTACCTCTTACCCCGAGTTTACCTCGATCATAAGACACTGCAGGCTCACCATTTTCTTGACGTAACTGACTCTCCACGTGATATTCACTATAACTTAGTATTTAGCAAGGAAACACGTGATATTATCCCGTTGCCTGCACCTGCTTTGTTTGATCCTATTGCCAGGAACGGATACATGATTATGCCAGATGACATTACATCTTACCGGAACAACTTAGCAGCTGCTGAGGAGGAGCACCAGGGGTGGGATGCTCAGGTGCCGCCTCAGCCTCACTACGACTTGGGACCGGACGGCTACTACGGATGGTGATTACCAAGCTAGGCCAAAAGCCTAAGCTTGGGGGAGTACGTATTTCCACTGACATTACATTCATGTCCGCGTATTTTATTCCAGTTGTCGGTGTTCATACTTTTTCATTGTAATATCCAAGTTAGATTTGTTTTCTCGCTTTCTTCTTGTGTGTTTGAAAAACCTTGAGAAAACCCAAAAACATTTCCTACTTTTTAGTTTTTCTTTCTAGCTTAGTTTAATTGTTGCATTAAAAGAAAACCCAAAAAGATTTCTCGCTTCTTCTTTCGTTTGTTGGGAGCTATCCCGTGTAAATAATTTCTCTCATTTTAGTTTTTCTTCTTTTGATTTGTTTCCTTCAAGAAAAAACAAAAACTCCAAAAATATTTCAGTGTGTTTTTCTGAATTTCTTTTCTTTTACTCGAGTCATATCGAGGAGAAGACCACGATGAAATTGTTGAGTGGTTCTCATCTACATTATCGCCTATCTAACAAAGAACCCATATTACCTTGTCTTCTCCTCTTGAATAAAATGTTTGCAGATTCCAGCTTAGTCCACGGCATTCTTGCACTATTATTATTCTCTTATCATTCGGTCGTGCAAGTGAAAGGCAATAATGACGACATTTGATGAATTGACTGTGGCAGAGAAAGGCGGGTATGAACTCAACTTGTTTTTGTTTTTGTAAATATGTTTAATCTAGTATCCCTTGATTCAGCTCATTATGATCAAACATGTTTGCAATGACCATTAGAGATTATAGTTGTTCATGCCATGCTCAAGTAGCTAGGGGTGGATAATGATTTATCTTGGGTGTCAACATGCATTAAAATGGTTGTGATGCGGTATGATAATATGGTATCCTCCTCTGAATGTTTCAAGTGGCTTGACTTGGCACATGTTCACACATGTAGTTGAATCAAAACCAACATAGCCTTCATGATATTTATGTTCATGGTGTCCATGTCCTATTCATGCTAGTATTCAATGTTGATTATATGTAATGCATGTTCATGATCGTCTTCGCTCTCTAGCTGGCCGCTTCTCAATCTAACTGCTAGCTTTCGCTTGTACTAAGCGGGAATACTGCTTGTGCATCAAAACCTTTAAACCAAGTTATGCTAGATGAGTCCACTATATCTACCTATATGCGGTATTACCCTGCCGTTCCAAAGTAAATTTGCATGTGCCACCTCTAAAATTTCAAATAAACATCTGTTTTGTGTGCCTGGACCGCTCATGGAACGATAGGGGGCGGCCAGTATCTTCCATGCTAAGCGGGTTATTCTCATGATGAGTGTTTATTCACTCGTCCTTACACGAGAGGGGCGGTAATAGGGATTCCGAGTCCCGATATCAAAAATCAAAAATAATTAAACAAAACTCCCCCAGGAATGTTGTTGGTTTGGACGGTACTCGTGGATGCGGCTAGCCGTGGAGTGTGATTGTTGGTGGAGGGGGAGTAAACCTTTAATTTTACCGCTTGGAAACCGTCGCTAATTTGTTTAGCATGGAAGATATTGATAACTCTTGGTCGTGACATTGACAGGAAGGGTGTACCTCCCAAAATTATATCTATCTCTGTTTTAAACTTTGAGCTCTGGCACTGCTGCAAATCCATGCTTCCCTCTGCGAAGGGACTATCTATTTACTTTTATGTTGAGTCATCACCTTCTCAAATAAGCGCCAGACCTGAGAGCACTATTGTCATCCCCATGCGTTGTGTATAGTTGATGTTGGGTGCAGCATGACAGGATCTTTTCTACCATGAATTACAATGTTTAGTCGCTGCTTGAACTTTGGAGGTGCTATGCATTTATGTTTTGCGGTCTCAGAAAGGGCTAGCGAGATACCACTATTGTCATATTGTATCACGATTGTTTTGACAAAATGTTGGCGCTTGAGATGTATTATTATTGCTCGCTAGTTGCTTATGTTATTGATATGAGTAAATATAATTCCTAAGAGTTATTGTTGACATGGTTAGTCATAATCTTTGTTGAAAACCTGGGTGCTACTTAAGCATATATATGTAAACAAGAACAAAATAATTCATAAAAGTTTTTTTTATCACTTTCAGTTTATCAACTGAATTGCTTCAGGATAAGCAAATGTTTAAGCTTGGGGGAGTTGACACGTCTCCAACGTATCTATTTTTCCTCACTCTTTTGCCCTTGTTTTGGATTCTAATTTGCATGATTTGAATGGAACTAACCCGGAATGACGTTGTTTTCAGCAGAAATGCCATGGTGTTGTTTTTGTGCAGAAATAAAAGTTCTCGGAATGGAATGAAACTTTTCGGAGATTTAGTTTGGAAAATATAAAAAATACTGGAGCCAGAAACCACCGGAGAGGGGCCCCAGGGTGCGCAGCACCAACCAGGGCGTGCCAGCCCCCTCCCGGCGTGCCCTGGTGGGGGCTGGCCACCTCGGGGCCCCACTTGCCCTATCTCGCCACTATAAATTCCTATTTTTCCAGAAGAAAATAGGAGAGAAAAATTATCGCGTTTCATGAGACGGAGCCGCCGCCACCTCCTGTTCTTCATCGGGAGGCCAGATCTGGAGCCCGTTTGGGGCTCCGGAGAGGGGAATCTTCGGTCTTCGTCATCATTAACCTTTCTCCATCGCCAATTCCATGATGCTCCCCACCGGGAGTGAGTAATTTCTTCATAGGCTTGCTGGTCGGTGAGGAGTTGGATGAGATTCATCATGTAATCTAGTTAGTTTTGTTAGGGCTTGATCCCTAGTATCCATTATGTTCTGAGATTGATGTTGCTATGACTTTGCTATGCCTAATGCTTGTCACTAGGGCCCGAGTGCCATGATTTCAGATCTGAACCCTTTATGTTATCATCTCTATATCCATGTTCTTGATCCTATCTTGCCTAGTCATATGCACCTATTACGTGTTATGATCCGTCAACCCCATAGTGACAATATTTGGGATACTTTGCGGTTATGACCGTAGTTTGAGGAGTTCATGTATTCACCATGTGTTAATGCTTTGTTCCAGTTCTCTATTAAAAGGAGGCCTTAATATCCCTTAGTTTCCTTATGGACCCCGCTGCCACGGGAGGGTAGGACAAAAGATGTCATGCAAGTTCTTTTCCATAAGCACGTATGACTATTTACGGAATACATGCCTACATTACATTGATGAACTGGAGCTAGTTCTATATCGCCCTAGGTTATGACTGTTATATGATGAATATCATCCAATGAGTTACCGATCCAGTGCCTACGACCTTTCCACTTATTGTTCTTGCTAAGTTACTACTACTATTGCTGCTGTTCCAACTGCTACAAAACTATTGCTACTACTGTTACCGCTACTGTTACTATTGCCACTGCTATCAAAACTACCATATTACCGTGCTACTGATCAGTTACTATTGCTACTACATCCTTTCCCACCCCTCAAACACTCTTCTCTAATCCCCCCCACCTCATTCACGTAACTCTGGAGACTGGCTAACCTTTTTACCATCTAATATAAAGAGAAGTCAGTGGGAGGTTTTTCCCACTGTCAAGATTCCTTAAAAAAACTACTACTGTCACAACTGCTACAAAATTGCTGCTGTCACTATTACTGTTACTTTTGCTACTACTATTTGTCGTGCTACTAAACCTTTGCTGCAGAGAGATATCCCAGGTGCGGTTGAATTGACAACTCAACTATCAAGGTCAATAAATATTCTTTGGCTCCCCTTGTGTCGAATCAATAAATTAGGGTGAAATACTACCCGTGAAGACTGTCGCGATCCCCTATACTTGTGGGTTATCAAGACCTTTTTCTGGCGCCGTTGCCGAGGAGCATAGCTTTATTTATTGTGTTAACTTGAGGGTATCAAATTGTTACTATGAAGAATCTGAAAGATAATCGAACTAAGATCGTCCCCTCTCGCACGAGAGGAGGTAAGGAACTGCCATCTAGCTCTGCTTTTGATTCACCTACTATTTTGAATCAGCTTGTTACACCACCTCCTATTGATCGTCCTGATATGTCACATGAACTTGATGATGCTACCTCTGAAATTAATGATGATACTATTGATACACATGTTGAAACTGAAACTGTGCCACTGAGTGCACTACTTGATGCTCATATTGCTAAGGCTATAGAATTTGAAACTGCAGAAATTGATGTAAACTTTGAATCACCTATGCACCTCGCTCACCTAATAGATATGAATTGCCTCATGTACCTGAAGGTTATGTTATGGATAAGGAAACAGCTAGGGATTTCTTTGCTTGTGAAAATAGAAATGACTTGAAGAAACTGCTATGCAAACTAGAAGAAAAATCTATGATGGAGAAAATGAAATGAGACCCTAAATTTGCCACTTCTCCTATACTTGTTACTGATGAGGATTATGAGTTCTCTGTAGACCCTGAGCTAATCCCTATAGTAGAATCCGATCCTTTCCATGGTTATGAGAATGAAACTGTTGTCGAACATCTTATGAAACTAAATGATATTGCTGCTCTGTTCACTGATACGTCTCCGTCCTATCTACTTTTCCTCGCACTTTTGCCTTTGTTTTGGACTCTAATTTGCATGATTTGAATGAAACTAACCCGGACTGACGCTGTTTTCAGCAGAATTACCATGGTGTTGTTTTTGTGCAGAAATAAAAGTTCTCGGAACTGGACGAAACTTTTTGGAGATTTATTTTAGAATAAATAAAAAATACTGGAGCCAAGAACCATCGGAGGGGGGGCCCTGGCTTGGCAAGATACACCAGGGCGCGCCAGCCCCCCAGGCACGCCCTGGTGGGTTGTGCCCACCTCGGGACCCCACTGACCCTAATTCTGGCACTATAAATTCCTATTTTCGGAGAGAAAAATAGGAGAGAAAGTTTCATCGCATTTTACGATACGGAGCTGCCGCCACCAACTGTTCTTCATCGGGAGGCCAGATCTGGAGCCTGTTTGGGGCTCCAGAGAGGGGAATGTTCGGTCTTCGTCATCACCAACCCTTCTCCATCGCCAATTACATAATGCTCCCCAAAGGGAGTGAGTAATTCCTTCGTAGGCTTGCTGGTCGGTGAGGAGTTGGATGGGATTCATCATGTAATCGAGTTAGTTTTGTTAGGGCTTGATCCCTAGTATCCATTATGTTCTGAGATTGATGGTGCTATGACTTTGCTATGCCTAATGCTTGTCACTAGGGCCCGAGTGCAATGATTTCAGATCTGAACCGTTTATGTTAACACCATTATATCTATGTTCTTGATCCGATCTTGCCTAGTCATATGCACCTATTACGTGTTATGATCTGTCAACCCCATAGTGAAAATATTTGGGATACTTCGCGGTGATGACCGTAGTTTGAGGAGTTCATGTATTCACTAGGTGTTAATGCTTTGTTCCGGTTCTCTATTAAAAGGAGGCCTTAATATCCCTTAGTTTCCTTATGGACCCCGCTGCCACGGGAGGGTAGGACAAAAGATGTCATGCAAGTTCTTTTCCATAAGCACGTATGACTATTTATGGAATACATACCTACATTACATTTATGAACTGGAGCTAGTTCTGTGTCGCCCTAGGTTATGACTGTTATATGATGAATATCATCCAACGAGTTCACCGATCCAGTGCCTACGAGTTTTCCACTTATTGTTCTTGCTAAATTACTGTAACTGTTACTGTTGCTACTGCTATCAAAACTATCATACTACTGTGCTACTGATCACTCTGCTGCAGATATTTAATCTCTAGGTGTGGTTGAATTGACAACTCAGCTGCTAATACTCGCAAATATTCTTTGGCTCCCCTTGTGTCGAATCTATAAATTTGGGTTGAATACTCTACCATCGAAAACTGTTGTGATCCCCTATACTTGTGGGTTATCAAGAACTTTTCCTGGCGCCGTTGCCGGGGAGCATAGCTATATTTTTTGAGTCACTTGTGATTTATATCAATTGATCAGTATGAAGAATTTGAAGGATCCAAAGACCAAGATTTTTCCCTCCAAGACAAGGGGAGGTAAGGAACTGCCATCTAGCTCTGCACTTGATTCACCTTCTGTTATGAGTAAGCTTGCAACACCACCACATGCTAGTAATCCTAATATGTCGCAAGTGATTGATGATGCTACCTGTGCTATGAACGATGCTTATGATGATGCTAGTACCATGCTTGATGATAATGTGCCACTAGGAGAATTTCTTGACGAACAAATTGCTAGAGCTAAAGAGAATGAAACTACTGAAACTGATGAGATTGCTGAAACTGATGATGACTATGAAACACCTATTAGTCCTAGCTCTCCTAGATTTGAAATGCCTAAGATACCTGAAGGTTATGTTATGGACGAGGAGGTAACTAGAGAAGTTCTTTCTTGCAAGGATAAAAACGATCTTAAGAAATTGCTACGCAAGTATAAGGAAAAGACTTTGAATGCTAGAATGAAATGTGATCCATAGTTTGCTACTTCACCTATCTTTGTTACCGATAAGGATTACGAATTCTCTATTGACCCAGAGTTAATTACTTTGGTTGAATCTGATCCTTTCCATGGCTATGAAACTGAAACTGTAGTGGCACACCTTACTAAGCTGAATGATATAGCCACCCTCTTTGCTCATGATGAGAAGATTCGCTACTATTACATCCTTAAGTTATTTCCGTTCTCATTAAAGGGAGATGCTAAGACATGGTACAATACTCTTACTCCTGTTTGTGTGCGTAGTCCCCAGGATATGATCTACTATTTCTCTGAAAACTATTTTCCTGCTCATAAGACACAAGCTGCCTTACTGGAAATATTTAACTTTGTGCAAATTGAAGAAGAGAGTCCCCCACAAGCTTGGGGGAGGCTTCTCCAATTGCTTAATTCTTTGCCTGATCACCCTCTCAAGAAAAATGAAATACTCAATATCTTCTATAATGGACTAACCGATGCTTCTAGGACTTCCTAGATAGTTGTGCTGGTTGTGTTTTCAGGGAACGAACTGTTGAACAAGCTAAGGAACTATTGAATAACATATTCAAGAATTATGATGATTGGACTGTTCCTGAACCACCACCTAAACCCACTCCGAAGAAGAGGGGTATCTTATTTCTCAGTCCTGAAGATATGCAAGAGGCAAAGAAATCTATGAAGGAAAAAGGTATTAAAGCTAAGGATGTTAAGAATTTGCCACCTATTGAAGAAATACATGGCCTTGACACACCACCACCTCCACAGGTGGTAGAGGTAAATTCTTTATTAATGTTTGATGAAAGTGATATTCCTTACAATAAACATCCTAGCCAGTGCTTATATGAGTTTGACAACTATATTATGAAGCAAGATCATTTCAATACACATGTCCTGAAACAATTGAAATACAATTCTGATATGATTGCTCGCTTGAGTGACTTGCTATTTAGAATCAGCAATGATGTTAGAGGTGTAGGAAAGCACGCATCTATGGTTCAAACTCAGTTAGAACAAGTTGCTAAATCTCAAAAAGAATTGCTTGATGAAATGAATAATAATATGAATGATTTTGCTACTAGAGTAGTAACTAGAGTTGGTAGAATGACCCAAGAACCACTTTATCCTAAGGGTCATCCTAAAAGAATGGAACAAGACTCTCAGAGAATTAATACTGATGTACCTAGTACTTCTAGCAAGAAAAAGAAAAAGAAAAACGATAGGACTTTGCATACCTCTAGTGAACCTGAGATACAAAAACCTCCTGATAATAATGATGTCTCTATTTCCGATGCTGAAACTCAGTCTGGTAATGAACATTCATCTAGTGATAATGAAAAGGATAATGATGATGTTAATGAAGATGCTCAAACCAATAATGATAAAGGACCAGATAATGATGTTGAAATAGATCCTGCTCCTGATCTTGATAACCCACAATCTAAAAATAAACGCTATGATAAAAGAGACTTTGTGGCTAGGAAACACGGTAAAGAAAGAGAACCATGAGTTCAAAAGCCCATGCCATTTTCACCTAAGCCATCTAAGAAAAAGGATGACGAAGAATTTGAGCACTTTGCTGAAATGATTAGGCCAGTCATTTTGCGTACCCGCTTAACAGATATTTTAAAGATGGCCCCCTATGCAAAGTAGATGAAAGACATCATCACGAATAAAAGAAAGATATCTGAAGCTGAAATCTCCACCATGCTTGCTAATTATTCTTTTAAGGATGGAGTACCTAAAAAACTTGGAGATCGGGGAATACCAACTATACCTTGCTCCATTAAAAGAAACTATGTCAAAACTGCTTTGTGTAACTTGGGAGCCGGTGTTAGTGTTATGCCTTTCTCCTTATATAAGAGACTTAATTTGAACAAACTCACACCTACTGAAATATCAATGCAAATGGCTGACAAATCAACTGCCATACCTATCGGTATTTGTGAGGATGTGCCCAATGTTGTTGCCAATGTTACTATCTTAACGGACTTTGTTATTCTTGAGATGCCCGAGGACGACAATATGTCGATTATCCACGGTAGACCCTTTTTGAATACTGCAGGGGCTGTTATTGATTGCAATAAAAGCAAAGTCACTTTTCATATCAATGGTAATGAGCATACGGTGCACTTTCGGAAGAAACAATTCCAAGTGAATGGTATAAATGTTATTGAAGAATCTCCGACCATCACTATTGGAAGTTTTCAATTACCTCTACCTACTACCGAAAAGAAATATGATATACTTATTGTCGGGGACATGCACATCCCCATTGAGGTAACTTAGTGTTTTACGAAAGTTCTTCGGTTTCATGCTAATCGGAAGTGGTTGTTAATAAGACTTGATCAACCATATTAATGGATCATTTTTGAGAGGTATGAAGTCGATGAATCTAGTCGGCACAACTCTCTGCTCACACCTTTTATTTTCTGTTTTAGTTAGTCGAATAAAATAAAATACCATGATTATCCTGTTTTCTGTTTTCACCATGCAATAAAAAATGACCCAAAAATAAAAGTTCTTAGAATGTCCTAAAAATTTGATATGATTTTTCCGAATATTTCTAAATTTCTGGTGCAAATAATACCAGAGGGGGGGTGCACCTGGTGCCCACAAGACACCAGGGCGCGCCAGCAGCCCCAGGCGCTGTAGGGTAACGCAGCAGAAAACAAAAATTTTCCGACCTACGCACCAGCCCAGGACCACTATGGAGACTGCATACAAGGTGGGTTGTGGCCCCCACGTGGGCCCCCTCACTTATTCCCTTAGCCCACATCATCTCCTACCTCCACAAAAAAATCACCACACCCACCATTCCCATGTTCTTGCTCTCAAACCCGCGGATTTCGATCTCTTAGCTCGAAGCTCCGTTTCTGAAACTGTTTGGAGGGATTGCTACTTGGTATGTGACTCCTCCATTGCTCCAATTAGTTTTTGATTTAGTGGGTTATTTTTAGAGTAATTACCTACTCTTGGTGCTGCTATAGATGAGCTTGCATGTCGAATTCTTAGAGTTCTAAGTAGTTTGGATGCTCAATATGGCCTCTATGCATGCTTAGGAGTAGCTGCTATCAATCTTACAAAGTTTTGTTGACAAAATTTTTGTGGACTATTTTTCGGAATTTTATAGGAATAAGATGGATTTGTTTAGGAATTTTTCCTCCAAGAAAAGTGCCAAAGGGGTCATTGGGGAATTGTCGGATAATGACATTCACACTCCATGAAAGCTGGAGGTGCGGCCGTGTGAATGACCGCATGATGCCTTCATGGAGGAAGTCGGGTTTCACCAAGAGTTCGCTCAATTCGTTGCAAACGCTGGGCTGACCGAGTTCCTCGCAGCTAAGTGTGACCAATATCACATCCTTACAAATTCCTTTGTGCAAAGTTTTCATTTTCTGAGAAAGAATAATCCTCCTGAGGTGCAGTTTAACCTTTATGCTGAAACTCATAAATTGCCGCTAACTGACTTTTGCGACATATGCTTGATCCCCTATGATGGGGAATTGAGAGAACCTAGACCAGCGGAGTTTGAGGATTTTCTCCTCACTTTAACAGTGGGTGAAGATAGAGGCGTGTCGAACGTTACTGCTACCAGTTTGCAGTTTCCCTCAGTGCATTACTTTGCTTTGGTCATCGCTAAGTGTTTAACCGCTAGGGAGAAGGTCGGCGCACTCAGTGCCCCTGACTTTGCTATTTTACGCCGTGCACTTTATGATGATCACTCCTTTAGTATGGGGGCTATTATTGCTCGTCGCTTACACCTTAACAGGACTAAGGGAAAGATACATGGTGGTATTTATGCTACTCGCTTAGCGAGACACTTTAATGTTCAGATTCGCCCACATGATTATCTCTTGTCCCAAGTTTACCTGGATCACAAGTCGTTGCAAGATCACCAATTTCTTGAGGCAACTGATTCTTTCCATAACATTCGCTACAACTTAGTGTTCAGCGTCGAAACTCGTTATGTTATTCCGTTACCTGCACCTGCTCTGTTTGATTCTATTGTCAGGAACGGATACATGATCATGCCAGATGACATTACAGCCTACCGGAACAACCTAGCAGCTGCTGAGGAGGAGCCCCAAGGGTGGGACGCTCAGGTGCCGCCTCCACCTCACTTTGACTTGGGACCAGATGGTTTCTACGGATGGTGATTACCAAGCTAGGCTAAAAGCCTAAGCTTGGGGGAGTACGTATTTCCACCGACCTTACATTCATGTTCACACATTTCATTCCAGTTGTCGGTGTTCATACTTTTTCATTGTAATATCCATGCTAGATTTGTTTTCTCGCTTTCTTCTTGTGTGTTTGAAAAACTTTGAGAAAATCCGAAAATATTTCCTACTTCTTTTCAGTTTTTCTTTCTAACTTAGTTTAATCATATTATCAAAAGAAAACCCAAAAATATTTCTCGTTTCTTCTTTTACTTGTTGGGAGCTTTCCCGTGTAAATAGTTTTTCTCATTTTTGTTTTTCCCTCTTTAATTTGCTTTCTTCAAGAAAAAACAAAAACTCCAAAAACATTTCAGTGTGTTTCTCTGAAATTCTTTTCTTTTTGTTTGAGTCGTACCAAGGAGAAGACCACGATGAAAATGTTGAGTGGCTCTCATATGCACTATTGTTAATCTAACAAAGAGCCCTTGTTACCTTGTCTTCTCCTCTTGAATAAAATGTTGCAGATTCCAGCTTAGTCCACAACACTTTTGCACTATTATTATTTTCTTATCATTCGGTCGTGCAAGTGAATGGCAATAATGATGATATTTGATGAAGTGACTGTGGAAAAGAAAAGTGGGTATGAACTCAACTTGTTTTTGTTTTTGTAAATATCTTTATCCTAGTATCCATGATTTAGTATATTATGATCAAACATGTTTGCAATGACCATTAGAGATTATAGTTGTTCATGCCATGCTTAAGTAGCTAGGAGTGGATAATGATTTATCTTGGATGTCAACATGCATTAAAATGGTTGTGATGTGGTATGATGATATGGTATCCTCGTCTGAATGTTTCAACTAGCTTGACTTGGCACATGTTCACGCATGTAGTTGAATCAAAACCAACATAGCCTTCATGATATTTATGTTCATGGTGTCCATATTCTACTGATGCTAGTAGTCAATGTTTATTATATGTAATGCATGTTCATGACCGTTTTCGCTCTCTAGCTGGCCGCTTCTCAATCTATTTGCTAGCCTTCGCCTGTACTAAGCGGGAATACTGCTTGTGCATCAAAATCCTTAAACCAAAGTTATTCCAGATGAGTCCACTATACCTACCTATATGCGGTATTACCCTGTCGTTCCAAAGTAAATTTGTATGTGCCATCTCTAAAAATTCAAAGGAACATCTGTTTTGTGTGCCTGGACCGCTCATGGAGCGACAGGGGGCGGTCAGTATCTTCCATGCTAAGTGGTTTATTCTCATGATGAGTGTTTATTCACTCGTCCTTACACGAGAGGGGCGGTAATAGGGATTCCTAGTCCCGAAATCAAAAATTACAAATAATTAAACAAAACTCCCCTAGGAATGTTGTTGGTTTGGACGGTACCCGTGGATGTGGCTAGCCGTGGAGTGTGATTGTTGGTGGAGGGGGAGTAAACCTTTACTTTTACCGCTTGGGAACCGCCGCTAATTTGTTTAGCATGGTAGATATTGATAACTCTCGGTCGTGACGTTGACAGGAAGGGTGTACCTCCCAAAATTATATCTATCTCTGTTTTTAAGCTTTGAGCTCTGGCACCTCTGCAAATCCATGCTTCCCTCTGCGAAGGGATTATCTATTTACTTTTATGTTGAGTCATCACTTTCTCAAATAAGAGCCAGACCTGAGAGCACTATTGTCATCCTCATGCATTGTGTATAGTTGATGTTGGGTGCAACATGACTGGATCTTTTCTACCATGAATTACAATGTTTAGTTGCTGCTTGAACTTTGGAGGTGCTCTGCATTTATGTTTTGCGGTCTCAGAAAGGGCTAGCGAGATACCACTATTGTCATATTGTATCATGATTGTTTTGACAAAGTGTTGGCATTTGAGATATCTTATTATTGCTCGCTAGTTGCTTATGTTATTGATATGAGTTAATATAATTTCTAAGAGTTATTGTTGGCATGGTTTGTCATAATCTTTGCTGAAAACCTGGGTGCTACTTGAGCATATATATGTAAACAAGAACAAAAGAGTTCGTAAAAGTTTTTCTTTATCCCTTTCAATTTGTCAACTGAATTGCTTGAGGACAAGCAATGGGTTAAGCTTGGGGGAGTTGATACGTCTCCGTCGTATCTACTTTTCCTCGCACTTTTGCCCTTGTTTTGGACTCTAATTTGCATGATTTGAATGAAACTAACCCGGACTGACGCTGTTTTCAGCAGAATTACCATGGTGTTGTTTTTGTGCAGAAATAAAAGTTCTCGGAACTGGACGAAACTTTTTGGAGATTTATTTTAGAATAAATAAAAAATACTGGATCCAGGAACCACTGGAGGGGGGGCCCTGGCTGGGCAAGATACACCAGGGCGCGCCAGCCCCCCCAGGCCGCGCCACCTCGGGGCCCCACTGACCCAAATTCCGGCACTATAAATTCCTATTTTTGGAGAAAAAAATAGGACAAAAAGTTTCATCACGTTTTATGATACGAAGCCGCCGCCACCTCCTGTTCTTCATCGGGAGGCCAGATCTGGAGCCCGTTCGGGTCTCTGGAGAGAGGAATCTTCGGTCTTCGTCATCAGCAACCCTTCTCCATCGCCAATTCCATGATGCTCCCCACCGGGAGTGAGTAATTCCTTCGTAGGCTTGCTGGTCGGTGAGGAGTTGGATGGGATTCATCATGTAATCGAGTTAGTTTTGTTAGGGCTTGATCCCTAGTATCCATTATGTTCTGAGATTGATGGTGCTATGACTTTGCTATGCCTAATGCTTGTCACTAGGGCCCGAGTGCCATGATTTCAGATCTGAACCGTTTATGTTATCACCATTATATCTATGTTCGTGATCCGATCTTGCCTACTCATATGCACCTATTACGTGTTATGATCCGTCAACCCCATAGTGACAATATTTGGGATACTTCACGGTGATGACCGTAGTTTGAGGAGTTCATGTATTCCCTAAGTGTTAATGCTTTGTTCCGGTTCTCTATTAAAAGGAGGCCTTAATATCCCTTAGTTTCCTTATGGACCCCGCTGCCATGGGAGGGTAGGACAAAATATGTCATGCAAGTTCTTTTCCATAAGCACGTATGACTATTTACGGAATACATGCCTACATTACATTTATGAACTGGAGCTAGTTCTGTGTCGCCCTAGGTTATGACTGTTATATGATGAATATCATCCAACGAGTTCACCGATCCAGTGCCTACGAGTTTTCCACTTATTGTTCTTGCTAAGTTACCGTTACTGTTACTGCTGCTACTGCTATCAAAACCATCATACTACTGTGCTACTGATCACTCTGCTGCAGATATTTAATCTCCAGGTGTGGTTGAATTGACAACTCAGCTGCTAATACTCGCAAATATTCTTTGGCTCCCCTTATGTCGAATCTATAAATTTGGGTTGAATACTCTACCCTCGAAAACTATTGCGATCCCCTATACTTGTGGGTTATCATTCACCAATGATGAAAAGATACGCTACCATTATATCCTAAAGCTTTTTCCTTTCTCGCTAAAAGGCGAGGCCAAAGCATGGTTCCTTTCTCTTGCTCCTGGTTGTATGCGTAGTCCCCAGGATATGCTCCATTACTTTTCTGAAAAATATTTTCCCGCTCATAAGAAACAAGCTGCCTTACAGGAAATATTTAACTTTGCACAAATTGAAGAAGAGAATCTCCCTCAAGCTTGGGGTAGGCTTCTCCGGTTACTTAGCTGATTGTCCTCTTAAGAAAAATGAAATTCTTGATATCTTTTATAATGGACTAACCAATGCTTCTAGGAACTTCCTAGATAGTTGTGCTGGTTGTGTTTTCAGGGAAAGAACTGTCAGTCAAGTTCAAGAACTATTGAATAACATATTGCAAAATGCCGATGATTGGACACTTCCTTAACCACCTCCGGAACCTATTCAAAAGAAAAGAGGTATTCTATTCCTCAACCCTGAAGATATGCAAGAAACAAAAAGATCTATGAAGGAGCAAGGTATTAAAATTGAGGATATCAAAAAACTACCACCTATTGAAGAAATACATGGACTTGATACCCCGACAAGTAGTAGAGGTAAACTCTCTCCGTTCCTTTAGTGAAAATGATATACCTTACACTAAGACTCCTGAACAATGCATGGATGAATTCGACAATTACATTGTTAAGCAAGAACACTTCAATAACTATGTTAAGGATCAATTGAGACGCAATGCCATGATGATAGACCGCTTAAGTGACTTGATGTTTAGAATTGCTAATGATGTAAAAGGTCTAGGTAAACATGCTTCTATGGTTCACACTCAACTATGCCAAGTTGCGAAGTCACAAAATGATTTGCTTGCTGAAGTAAATAATAATATGAATGATCATGATGTTAGAGTAATGACTAGGGGAGGTCGTATGACCCAAGAACCTCTCTATCCGGAAGGTCATCCTAAAAGAATAGAACAGGATTCTCAGAAAATTAATGTCGATGCACCTAGTTCATCTAATAAGAAAAAGAAGAAGAAAAATGATAGGAACTTGCATGCTCCTAGTGAACCTGTTACAGAAACACCTACTGAGAACCATAGTGATCTTTCTATTTCTGATGCTGAGATCTAGTCTGGTAGTGAACATGCACCTAGTGATAATGAAAAGGAGGATGAAAGTAATATTGTGCATGTAGATGCTCCACCCCATAGTAATAAAGAACATGATAATGATGTAGAGATAGAACCTGCCGAGGATCTTGATAACCCACCTCCTAAAAATAAATGTTATGATAAGAGAGACTTTGTTGCTAGAAAACATGGAAGGGAAAGAGAGCCATGGGTTCAAAAACCCATGCCATTCCCTTGTAAGCCTTCTAAAAGTAGGGACGATGAAGATTTTTGAGCGCTTTGCTGAAATGATTAGACCTGTCTTTTTGCGTACTCATTTGACCGACATATTGAAAATGCCTCCGTATGCTAAGTATATGAAAGATATTATTACCAACAAAAGAAAAATACCTGAAACTGAAATTGCTATTATGCTTGCTAATTATTCTTTTGATTGAGGAATACCTAAGAAGTTAGGAGATCCTGGTATACCCACAATACCTTGCTCTATTAAAAAAATTATGTTAAAACTGCTTTATGTGACTTAGGGGCCGATGTTAGTGTTATGCCTTTCTCCTTTTATAAAAGACTTGATTTGAGTAAGCTTACACCTACTGAGATATCTTTGCAAATGGCTGATAAATCCACTGCTTTACCTATTGGAATTTGCGAGGATGTTCCTGTTGTGGTTGCAAATGTTACGATCTTGACAGACTTTGTTATTCTTGATATGCCCGAGGATGACAATATGTCGATCATCCTTGGTAGACCCGTTTTAAATATTGCAGGGTCTGTTATTGATTGCAATAAAAGCAAGGTTACCTTTCATGTCAATGGCAAGCAACATACCGTGCATTTCCCGAAGAAGCAAACTTTGGTCAATAATATTAATATCATTGAGCCTATTCCCACAGTTATCATTGGAGGTTTTACAATTCCTCTACCTACTGCCAAGAAGAAGAAATATTATAATCTTATTGTTAGGTAGATGCAAATCCCCGTTGAGGTAACTTAGTGATATAGAAAAATTCTTCGGTTGCATGTTAATCGGAAACGGTTGTTAATAAGACTTGATCAACCTTATTAATGGATCCTTTTCGGAAGACATGTGATTGATGAATTTAGTATTCACAACTCTCTGTATCAAAAGTTTATCCTCTGTTATTTTTAGTTTATATAAAATAAATTAGCTTGATTTTCCGGGTTTTCTGTTTTTCTCGTGCATAGAAAAATGACCAAAAATAAAAAGTCTCAGATTGCCACAAAATTTTAACATGAATTTTTCTGGAATATATAAGAATTTTTGGCATAAAAATTGCAGCAGGGAAGTGCACCTGTGGTCCAGAAGCCAACAGGGCGCGCCCCCCTAGGTCGCGCCATGATGGCTTGTGGGGCCCACAGGGCCCCCTGCCTTATCCCTTCAACTCACTCCTCCCCCTACCTCCAGAAAAAATTCCCTATCTCTTTCTCTCCAATGTTCTTCCTCTAGAAACTGGAATTTTTTATCTCTTTGCTCGGAACTCCGTTTTCGAACTGTTTTGAGGAATTGTTCCTTGGTATGTGACTCCTCCACTCCTCCAATTAGTTTTTGTTTTAGTGGTTTATATTTTGCATATTATGCTGCACTTGGTGCTACAAAAAATGAGCTTGCATGTTGAATTCTTTGAACTCCAAGTAGTATGAATGCTTGATATGGCCTCTGGGCATCATTATGAGTAGTTGCTATCAATCTTGCAAAGTTTTATTGACATAAATTTGTGGCTCAAAAAATTCAAAAATTTGTGCTTAGGAAAATGAATTTCTTAAGGAAAGGTTCTTCAAGCCGGAGCCCCAAGGGAGTTGTTGGGAGAACTCAGGATCGCGACATCAACATCTTTCGCAATGCGGAGGTTAGGCCCTGTGAATGGCCACATACGCCCTTCATGAACCATGCGGGTTTTTATGAAGAATTCACGCAACTCGTTGCAAATGCCGGGCTTACCAACTTCCTCGCAGATTAGTGTGACCAATATTATCTCCTTACTAATTCCTTTGTGCAAAACTTTTACTTCACAAATACGCCCGGTGCTCCCACAATACGTTTTGATCTTTATGCCACAAACTATGAAATGCATCTACATGAATTTTGTGAAATATGTTTGCTTCCCTCTGACGGGGGAATGCGTGACCCTAAGCCTGAGGAGTTTGAAGACTTCCTCCTCACCTTTACTGTGGGAGAAACTAGGGGTGTGTCAAACGCCAGAGCCACTAGTTTGCATTTACTTCCGTGCACTATTTTTCTCTGTTCATAGGAAAATGCATAACTGCCATGGAGCAGGGTGGTGGTCTCAGTGCCCCTACCATGGCTATTCTATGTTGCTCACTTTATGGTGATAATACTTCCAACTTAGGAGCTATTGTCGCTCGCCGATTAAATCTTAACTTAACCAAACGCAAAGTTCATGGTGGTATTTATGCCATGCGCTTGGCAAAGCATTTGAATGTTGCTATATGCCCTACTGATTACTTGTTGCCCAGGGTTTATATCAAAACAGAATTTGTCAAAAACAGAACAGTCTGCGAAGAGCTGTAGTATAACCATACTTACCTGTCTATAAAAATTCAAAAAAAATAGGAAAACCTGAAGAATTTGTATATCAACACTGTGTAAAAATTTCAGATCATTATAAAGCTCCAGTAAGAAATGAAAATTCCTGTACTGGAGTCAAACGTTTCTGTTTTGGTTCAGCATCAATTCTACTCATCTTGTGAGTCATCCCAAAGGCTTTACTTGGCACTTTATTGAAATAAAAGGCACAAAACATGATTAATACAATAGCTTAATCATGTGAACACACAAAAACAGAAAGGAAAAGTGTTGGGTTGTCTCCCAACAAGCGCTTTTCTTTAAAGCCTTTTAGTTAGGCATGATGATTTCAATGATGCTCACGTAAGAATAATATTTGAAACATGCAAGGGATCATCATGAAACACATGACAAGCACATTTAATTCTAACCCACTTCCTATGCACAGGGATTTTTTGAGCAAACAATTTATGGGAGCAAGAATCAACTAGCATAGGAAGGCAAAAGAAGCATAACTTCAAAAGTTTGAACACATAGAGAGGAAACTTGATATTGTTGAATTTCCTACAAGCATAGGTTCCTCCCTCATAATAATTTTCAGTAGCATCATGAAGGAATCTCACAATATAACTATCACATAAAGCATTCTTTCCATGATCTACAAGCACAAAATTTTCATTACTCTCCACATAAGCAATTTTCTTCTCATTCATAGTAGTGGGAGCAAACTCAACAAAATAACTATCATAAGACACTTGATTTACATAACCACATTCAATATTAAAATCATGATGACAAGTTTCATGGTTACTATGACTCTTTATAGCATACATGTCCTTATCATAATCATCATAGATAGGAGGCATGCCATCATCATAATAAATCTGCTCATCAAAATTTGGGGGACTAGAAATATCATCTTCATCAAACATAGCATCCCCAAGCTTGTGGCTTTGCATATCATTAGCATCATGGATATTCAGAGAATTCATACTAGCAACATTGCAATCATGCTCATCATTCAAGGAATTCTCATTAAGTATTTTCATAATTTCTTCCTCTACCAATTGAGCACAATTATCTGAATCCTTACTTTCACGAAAGACATTATAAAGACGATACAAATGATGCAACCTAAACTCCATTTTTTGTAGTTATCTTTTATAAAACCAAACTAGTGAAAAACAGGAAACTAAAAGATTCAATTGCAAGATCTAAAGATATACCTTCAAGCACTCACCTCCCCGGCAACGACGCCAGAAAAGAGCTTGATGTCTACTACACAACTTGTTCTTGTAGACTCGTGTTGGGCCTCCAAGCGCAGAGTTTTGTAGGACAGTAGCAAATTTCCCTCAAGTGGATGACCTAAGGTTTATCAATCCGTGGGAGGCGTAGGATGAATATGGTCTCTCTCAAACAACCCTGCAACCAAATAATAAAAAGTCTCTTGTCTCCCCAACACACCAAATACAATGGTAAATTGTATAGGTGCACTAGTGCGGCGAAGATATGGTGATACAAGTGTAGTAATGATACTATGATAGTAGATATTGATTTTTGTAATAGTAACAATAAAAAACAGCAAGGTAGCAAGTAACAAAAGTGAGCAGAAACGGTATTGCAATGCTTGAAAACAAGGCCTAGGGTCCGTACTTTCGCTAGTGCAATTTCTCAACAATGCTAATATAATTGGATCACATAACCATCCCTCAACGTGCAACGAAGAATCACTCCAAAGTTCTTATCTGGCGGAGAACATAAGAAGAAATTGTTTGTAGGGTACGAAACCACCTTAAAGTTATCCTTTCCGATCGATCTAGCCAAGAGTTCGTACTAAAATAACACCAAGTTATCCTTTCCTATCGATCTATCTAAGAGTTCGTACTAAAATAACACCATATGATACGCATCAACCAACTCTAATGTCACCTAGATACTCCAGTGTCACCACAAGTACCCATGAGTTAATTATACGATACGCATCAAACAATTTCAGATTCATAATACTCAATCCAACACAAAGAACCTCAAAGAGTGCCCCAAGATTTCTACCGGAGAAAGTAGGACGAAAACGTGCATCAACCCCTATGCATAGATTACCCCAATGTCACCTCGGGAATCCGCGAGTTGTGTGCCAAGACATAGATCAAGTGCTCTAAAGTCCATAAAAGTATTCAATCTTGTAATAATTAAATCTCAAAAGGAAAACTCAATTCATCACAACAAGATAGAGAGGGGAAAACACCATATGACCCAACTATATTAACAAAGCCCGCAATACATCAAGATCGTGCCAAATCAAGAACACGAGAGAGAGAGATTAAACATATAGCTACTGGTACAAACCCTCAGCCCCGAGGGTGGACTACTCCCTTCTCATCATGGAGACCACAGGGATGATGAAGATGGCCTCCGGTGATGATCTCCCCCTCCGGCACGGTGCCGGAACGGGGTCTAGGTTGGTTTTTTGTGGCTACAGAGGCTTGTGGCGGCGGAACTTCTGATCTACGGTTATTTCTGGGGGTTTCTAAATATATAGGATTTTTGGGCATTGGTTTCACGCGAAGATGCGCCACGAGGGGCCCACAAGACACCAGGGCGCGCCAGAGGGTGCTGGCGCGCCCTGGTGGGTTGTGGCCACCTCGTGGCTCTTCTGGCCCTCCCACGAAGCTTCTAGTTCCTATTTTGTTCCAAAAAAATCGTCTAAAAGTTTCGTTGCATTTGGAGAACTTTTATTTCTGCACACAAAACAATACCACGGTAGTTCTGCTGAAAACAGCGTCAGTCCGGGTTAGTTCCATGCAAATCATACCAAAACCATATAAAAATGTTGTAAATATGGCATGAATACTTCATAAATTATAGATACGTTGGAGACGTATCAGCATCCCCAAGCTTAATTCCTACTCATCCTTCAGTAGGTAAATGATAAAAGAAAATAATTTATGAAGTGTGAATACTAGCATAGTGCATAAGTTTGATCAATGATAATTTCAACCACTTTTCCTAGCATCATAACAGCAACTCTTTCTCATAAAACTCATCATGATAAAGTAGCAACCAATTCACATGTTATGGTTCAAACAATGAATTCTCTCGAAACTTAACAACCTATGTTCTTAGTCACCAAACAATTGCAATTCAACTTATTCTCAACAAAGTCTAAGTAAGAGCTCCACATACTCAATCCTCATGTAATCTTCTATGATTGCTAGTACTCAAAGCATATTTTGAGAACAAATGGCATCCATCGAACACAGAGAAAGATAGGGGCTTAATGTTTTGCCTCCCAACTCATTTATCATAGAGATAATTGTCAACAATAATAAGTCGTGATCAAATATATTTGACTGGCCATATGTGCCTAGATCTTTCCCCACCACATGATGCTTGCCAACTAGAGAATAATTGAGGTTGAAATGAGAATGCATACTTTTGACTCTTGCATAAAAGTAAATACTGAAAGGTAAAAGATAGGCCCTTCACAGAGGGAAGCAGAGGTTGTCATGCGCTTTTTGGTTTTGTATGCACAATCCCTTAATGCAAAAGAACGTCACGTTATATTGCCCCTTATGATAGCAACCTTTATTATGCAGTCCCTCACTTTTATTACTTTGCCATCACAAGTTCGTACAACGCTCAATTTTCTCTTACACTAAATGATCAAACACATTTAGAAACAATTTTTATTGCCTTTTTGCACCGATGACAACTTACTTGAAGGATCTTATTCAATCCATAGGTAGGTATGGTGGACACTCATGGCAAGAAACCGGGTTTAAGGGTTTTCGGATGCACAAGTAGTATCTCTACTTAGTACGAATTTTCGGCTAGCAAAAGATCCTAAGCAAACACAACATGTTGGAGGATCCATAACAATATAACTTCTATGCAAATATACACAACCATAACTCATTACGTTGTCTTCCTTGTCCAACTTCAAATAATTTGCTCAAGTTTGAAAATAATTAATGGGTGTTCACAATCATAGAAGATGACCAAGATAATATATTTGTATGTGAAAGTTCTCTTCCTTATACTAATCATTCACGAATTGCTTGTATGACCAATATTGTGATTGTCAAGCTTTAAAAGATTTCACTTTCTAAACCCAATGTGAAGCTACTACTAGGCATGATATGAACATATAATTTCAACTTCATGGTATTCAATTCATTCAACAATTTACTCATAGGATATAAGTGAAGCACAACAGTAAATGACAAGCTACTCCAAAAAGATATAAGTGAAGATCAAGCGAGTAGTTAAGTAAATGGGTAGCCATTTGAGAACTCTCTCCCATCTAAAAATTTCAGATCTAAGTATTTTATTAAAACAGCAAGCAAAACAAAATAAAATTACATTCCACGAATAGCACACATCATGTGAAGAAGCAAAAACTTAGGCTCAACCGGTACTAACCGATAATTGTTGATGAAGACAGGTGGGATGCCTACCGGGGCATCCCCAAGCTTAGATGCTTGAGACTTCTTGAAATATTATCTTGGGATGACTTGTGCATCCCCAAGCTTGAGCTTTTGTGTCTCCTTAATTCCTCTTATATCACGGTTTCCCTAAATCTTAAAAACTTCATCCATACAAAACTCAACAAGAACTCGTGAGATTGGTTAGTACACATAAAAATAAGTCCACACTTCTTGTACTGCCAAGACAAGTTGCACAATAATTTCCAAACATCATCTACTGTTTACTATCGTTTCCACAATTTATATCTACCAATATAGGCTATGGAAACTATAGGATAAGTAGATAACAAAACTATGACAGCAATCTGTCCAAACAGAACAGTCTGTAGCAATATATGAAAACAGTGTACTTCTGTAACTCAGACAATTATGCAAATTTAGGACGTCATAAATAATTTACACGACAATACTTTGTAAAAATTTCCGAAACTTTCCACGTTCCACTAAAATATGAAAATTCAAACACTAAAGTTTCTGTTTTTACACAGCACACATCAAACATGCAATGCAAGCATCCTAAGGCAATTCTTGGAATTTTTTTATTGAAAAACAAGATTATAAATAACACCTAACAGAAAATAACAAAATATAATGACGATCCAAGCAAATCACATATTATGTGACGAATAAAAATGTAGCTCTAAGTAAGATATACCGATAATGTTGAAGACGAAAGAGGGGATGCCTTCCGGGGCATCCCCAAGCTTAGGCGCTTGAGTCTTCCTTGGATATTACCTTTGGGGTGCCTTGGGCATCCCCAAGCTTAGGGTCTTACCACTCCTTATTCTCCTCATATCGGTGTCTCACCCAAAACTTGAAAACTTCAATCACACAAAACTTAACGGAACTTTGTGAGATGGGTTAGTATAATAAATAAAGATCATTCACTTAGGTACTGTTAAGACAAGATTCATAATTGTTCCCACGTGATACCTACTATATTCTATCATTCCCATAATTTATACCACTAAATATAAGCTATGGAAACACTAAAACAAGCAAACTATGCATGCAAAACAGAATTTGTCAAAAACACAACAGTCTGCGAAGAGTTGTAGTATAACCATACTTCCCTGTCTCTAACAATTATGAACAAATAGGAAAGCCTGGAGAATTTGTATATCAACACTGTGTAAAAAATTCAGATCATTATAAAGCTCCAGTAAAAAATGAAAATTCCTGTACTGGAGTCAAAAGTTTCTGTTTTGGTTCAGCATCAATTCTACTCATCTTGTGAGTCATCCCAAAGGCTTTACTTGGCACTTTATTGAAATAAAAGGCACAAAACATTATTAATACAGTATCTTAATCATGTGAACACACAAAAACAGAAATGAAAAGTGTTGGGTTGTCTCCCAACAAGCACTCTTCTTTAAAGCCTTTTAGTTAGGCATGGTGATTTCAATGATGCTCACGTAAGAATAATATTTGAAACCTGCAAGGGAGCATCATGAAACACATGACAAGCACATTTAAGTCTAATCCACTTCCTATGCATAGGTATTTTGTGAGCAAACAATTTATGGGAGCAAGAATCAACTAGCATAGGAACGCAAAAGAAGCATAACTTCAAAACTTTGAACACATAGAGAGGAAACTTGATATTGTTGAATTTCCTACAAGCATAGGTTCCTCCCTCATAATAAATTTCAGTAGCATCATGAAGGAATCTCACAATATAACTATCACATAAAGCATTCTTTTCATGATCTACAAGCATAAAATTTTCATTACTCTCCACATAAGCAATTTTCTTCTCATTCATAGTAGTGGGAGCAAACTCAACAAAATAACTATCATAAGACACTTGATTTACATAACCACATTCAATATTAAAATCATGATGACAAGTTTCATGGTTACTTTGACTCTTTATAGCATACATGTCCTTATCATAATCATCATAGATAGGAGGCATGCCATCATCATAATAAATCTGCTCATCAAAATTTGGGGGACTACAAATATCATCTTTATCAAACATAGCATCCCCAAGCTTGTGGCTTTGCATATCATTAGCATCATGGATATTCAGAGAATTCATACTAGAAACATTGCAACCATGCTCATCATTCAAGGAATTCTCATTACGTATTTTCATAATTTCTTCCTCTATCAATTGAGCACAATTTTCTGAATCCTTACTTTCACGAAAGACATTATAAAGACGATACAAATGATGCAACCTAAACTCTATTTTTTGTAGTTATCTTTTATAAAACCAAACTAGTGAAAAAAAAGAAACTAAAAGATTCAATTGCAAGATCTAAAGATATACCTTCAAGCACTCACCTCCCCGGCAAGGGCGCCAGAAAAGAGCTTGATGTCTACTACACAACTTGTTCTTGTAGACTCGTGTTGGGCCTCCAAGCGCAGAGTGTTGTAGGACAGTAGAAAATTTCCCTCAAGTGGATGACCTAAGGTTTATTAATCCGTGGGAGGTGTAGGATGAAGATGGTCTCTCTCAAACAACCCTGCAACCAAATAATTAAAAGTTTCTTGTGTCTCCAACACACCAAATACAATGGTATATTGTATAGGTGCACTAGTTCAGCGAAGAGATGGTGATACAAGTGTAGTAATGATACTATGATAGTAGATATTGATTTTTGTAATAGTAACAATAAAAACAGCAACGTAGCAAGTAACAAAAGTGAGCAGAAACGGTATTGCAATGCTTGAAAACAAGGCCTAGGGTCCGTACTTTCGCTAGTGCAATCTCTCAACAATGCTAATATAATTGGATCACATAACCATCCCTCAACGTGCAACGAAGAGTCACTCCAAAGTTCTTATCTAGCGGAGAACATAAGAAGAAATTGTTTGTAGGGTACGAAACCACCTTAAAGTTATCCTTTCCGATCGATCTATCCAAGAGTTCGTACTAAAATAACACCAAGTTATCCTTTCCGATCGATCTATCTAAGAGTTCGTACTAAAATAACACCATATGATACGCATCAACCAACTCTAATGTCACCTACATACTCTAATGTCACCACAAGTACCCATGAGTTAATTATACGATACGCATCAAACAATTTCAGATTCATAATACTCAATCCAACACAAAGAACCTCAAAGAGTGCCCCAAGATTTCTACCGGAGAAAGTAGGACGAAAACGTGCATCAACCCCTATGCATAGATTACCCCAATGTCACGTCAGGAATCCGCGAGTTGTGTGCCAAGACATAGATCAAGTGCTCTAAAATCAATAAATGTATTCAATCCTGTAATAACGAAATCTCAAAAGGAAAACTCAATTCATCACAACAAGATAGAGAGGAGAAAGCATCGTATGATCCAACTATACTAACAAAGCCCACGATACATCAAGATCGTGCCAAATCAAGAACATGAGAGAGAGAAAGAGATTAAACATATAGGTCTTGGTACAAACCCTCAGCCCCGAGGGTGGACTACTCCCTTCTCATCATGGAGACCATAGGGATGATGAAGATGGCATCCGGTGATGATTTCCCCCTCCGGCAGGGTGCCGGAACGAGGTCTAGATTGGTTTTTCATGACTACAGAGGCTTGCGGCGGCGGAACTTCTGATCTAGGTTTATTTCTGGGGGTTTCTGAATATATAGGATTTTTGGCCGTCGGTTTCACGCAAAGATGGGCCACGAGGGGCCCACAAGACACCAGGGCGCGCCAGAGGGGGCTGGCGCGCCCTGGTTGGTTGTGGCCACCTTGTGGCTCTTCTGGCCCTCCCACGAAGCTTCTAGTGCCTCTTTTGTTCCAAAAAAATCTTCAAAAAGTTTCGTTGCGTTTGGAGAACTTTTATTTCTGCACAAAAAACAACACCACGGTAGTTCTGCTGAAAACAGTGTCAGTCCGGGTTAGTTCCATGCAAATCATACCAAAACCATATAAAATTGTTGTAAATATGGCATGAATACTTCATAAATTATAGATACGTTGGAGACGTATCAATGATCGTGGCAAAGGAAGCTAGTATGAACTCTTCTTGTTTTTCGTTTTTGTAAATATGTTTAGCCCATTCGATCTTGATTCAGTATATTATGAGTGAACATGTTTATGATGACAATTAGAGATTATAGCTTCTCATGCCATGCTTAAACAGCTAGTAGTGAATAATGATTTATCTTATAGGTCAACGTGCATTAAAATGATTATGATGTGGTATGGTACTATGGTATTTCCCTCTGAGAAATTCGAGCGGGTTGACTTGGCCCATGTGCAAACATGTAGTTGATTCAAAACCAATGCAACCTTCACGATGTTTAAATTCGGAGTGTTCATATCCTACTCATGCTATGTCTAATGTTAATTATTCACAATGCATACCTATGCCCGTTTTCGCTCTCTAGCTGGTCGCTTCCCAACCTTTTGCTAGCCATCACCTGTACTAAGCAGGAATCCTGCTTGTGCATCTAAAACCCTGAAACCAAGTTATTCCACATGAGTCCACTATACCAACCTATATGCGGTATTACCCTGCCGTTCCAAGTAAATCATGTGCCATCTCTAAATATTCAAATAAACATCCATTTTGTGCGCTCGTCTCGCTCATGGAGCGACGAGGCGGTCGGTATCATCCATGTTGGGCGAGTTATTCTCGAGACGGTCGTTTATTCGCCGTCATTGCATGAGAGAGGCCGGTAAAAAGGATGCCTAGTCATGTATAATCAAAATTGATTAAACAAAACTCCTTGGGGTAGTTGATATGTTGGCATGCATCCGTGGATTCGGTCAGCCATGGTTTGTGTATGGATGCTGGATAGGAGTAAACTTTACTATTCTGTTTGGGAACCGCCAATAATGAGTTTAGCATGGAAGATATTGAAAACCTTTGTGGTAACATTGACAAGAAAGTGCACCACCCAAAGACTATATTTCAATCCTGTTTTAAAACTTGAGCTCTGGCGCCTCTGCAAATCAATGCTTACCTCTGCGAAGGGCCTATCTATTTATTTTTATGTTGAGTCATCACCCTCTTACTAAAAGCACCATACCGGAGAGCACTATTGTCGTTCTTATGCATTGAGTCTAGTTAATGTTGGATGTGAGCATGACTGGATCTTTTCTACCTTGAATTATAATGTTTAGTCGCTGCTTGAACCTGAGAGGTGCTCTGCATTTATGTTTTGCGGTCTCATAAAGGGCTAGCGAAATACCATGTCACCATATTATATCATGATTCTTTTGATAAATTGTTGTCTTGTGAGGTATTTTATTATTGCTTGCTAGTTGGTTGTGTATTGCCATGAGTTAATATGATGTTTAGTTGTTATCATGGATGTGGTTATTTATAATTTATGCTGAAAACTTGAGCACTAGCTAAGCATGTGTATAACAACGAGAACAAAAGAGTTTGTAAAAGTTTTCTTTATCACTTTCAGTTTGTCAACTAAATTGCTTAAGGACAAGCAATGGGTGAAGCTTGGGGGGAGTTGATACGTCTCCAACGTATCTACTTTTCCAAACACTTTTGCTCTGGTTTTCACCTCTAATTACATGATTTGAATGGAACTAACCCGAACTGATGTTTTTTTCAGCAAAACTACCTTGGTGTTATTTTTGTGCAGAAATAAAAGTTCCCGGAATTGGACAAAACTTTTTGTGGATTTTTCTGGAATATATAATGAATTATGGAGCGAAGAGCTGCCGGAGGGAGGCCACCTGTGGGCCACAAGCCAACAGGGCACGCCCCCCCAAGCCGCGTGCCCTGATGGCTTGTGGGTCCCTCGAGGCTCCTGCGACCCTAATTCCAGTCCTATAAAATCACATCCTCGGAGAAAAAATAAAAAGAAGTTTTCATCGTGTTTCACGAGACGAAGCTGCCGCCACCTCCTGTTCTTCCTCCGGAGGGCTGATCTGGAGTCCGTTTGGGGCTCCAGAGAGGGGAAATCGTCACCATCGTCATCACCAACCCTTCTTCATCAACACCGCCATGATGCTCACCACCGTGAGTGAGTAATTCCTTTGTAGGCTTGCTGGACGGTGGTGGGATTGGATGAGATTGATCATGTAATCGATTTAAGTTTGATAGGGCTTGATCCCTAGTATCCACTATGTTCTGAGATTGATGTTGCTATGACTTTGCTATGCTTAATGCTTGTCACTAGGGCCCAAGTGCCATGATTTCAGATCTGAACCTATTATGTTTTCACGAATATAAGATTGATTTGGATCCTATCATGCAAGTTGTATGCACCTATTACATGTCTTGATCCGCATACCCCAAGGTGACAATAATTGGGATTCTTTCAGGTGACTATCGTAGTTTGAGGAGTTCATGTATTCACCATGTGTTAATGCTTTGTTCCAGTTCTCTATTAAAAGGAGGCCTTAATATCCCTTAGTTTCCAATAGGACCCCGCTGCCACGGGAGGGTAGGACAAAAGATGTCATGCAATTCTCATCGCAAGCACGTATGACTATATACGGAATACATGCCTACATTATATTGATGAATTGGAGCTTGTTATGTGTCGCCCTAGTGTGTAACTGTTACATGATTGATGTCATCTAAATCATTATCCATCACCGATCCACGTGCCTACACTTTACATATACTGAATCTTGCTAAGTTACTATTGCTACTGCTATTGTCACAACTGCTACAAAAGTGCTGCTGTCACTACTACTATTACTTTTGCTACTACTATTTGCTGTGGTACTAAACCTTTGCTGCAGAGAGATATCCCAGGTACGGTTGAATTGACAACTCAACTGTCAAGGCCAATAAATATTCTTTGGCTCCCCTTGTGTCGAATTATTAGGGTCAAATACTACCCGTGAAGACTGTCGCGATCCCCTATACTTGTGGGTTATCAATCGGTACAACTGGTGTTTGCAGCGGTTGTATCGCTCCAGAATTGGTACGAAGGTTGTACCGGCCATGTACCACTCTACCACCGGACTAGTTTCTGTTCTGGAGCGATTCTTGGGCGGTTGTGGGCCGGTTGTACCGCTTATTGCTTTTCCTACAGGTAGGTTTTCTCTGCTTTGACCGGTTGTACCGGTGCGCATAGCGGTTGTACCGCCCCTGTTTTATTCTGCACATAACGGGCAGATTCGTGGGGACCTATTTAAGGGGGTATTATTCCCCTATGGTTCTTCACCTTTTGAGCTCTTGTCCCCATTGTTGACCTTCTTAGAGCTTGCTATCTCTCAATCCCTCCAATGATTCTTGCTCCTTTTTGAGGGAAAAGAGAGAGGAGATCTAGATCCACATCTCCACCAATAACTTTCTCCTCTATGTGAGGGGAACCCCTTGGATCTAGATCTTGGAGTTCTTTGTGAGCTCCTCGTTATTCCTCTCATATTCCTCCATAGATTTTGTTGTTGTGGTGGGATTTGGGAGTGACGGACTTGACCACTTCGTGTGTTCTTTCCTTGCATTAGTTGCATCGATTAGAGTTCCCCATAGTTATACGTGGAAGTGAGAAGTTGAGAAGCTTATTACTCTTGGGTGTTTGAGCACCCTAGGGCTTGTACCTCTTGGGTGCCTTGGTGCCCTAGACGGTTGGTGGTGTCTCGGAGCTCGATCATTGTGGTGTAAAGCTCCGGGCAAGTGTCAGGGTCTGATACGTTTCCGTCGTATCTACTTTTCCTAACGCTTTTGCCCTTGTTTTGGACTCTAATTTGCATGATTTGAATGAAACTAACCCGGACTGGCGTTGTTTTCAGCAGAACTACCATGGTGTTGTTTTTGTGCAGAAATAAAAGTTCTCAAAACTGGATGAAACTTTTTTGGAGATTTATTTCACAATAAATAAAAAAATACTAGAGCCAAGAACCACCGGAGGGGGTGCCCTAGTTGGCCACGATACACCAGGGCGCGCCACCCCCTCCAGGCGCACCCTGGTGGGTTGTGCCCACCTCATGGCCCCACTGACCAAAATTCTAGCGCTATAAAATCCTATTTTCGGAGAAAAAAAGAAGAGAGAAAGTTTCATCGCGTTTTACGATACGGAGTCACCGCCACCTCCTTTTCTTCATCGGGAGGCCATATCTGGAGCCCGTTTGGGGCTCCAGAGAGGGGAATCTTCGGTCTTCGTCATCATCAACCCTTCTCCATCGCCAATTCCATGATGCTCCCCACCGGGAGTGAGTAATTCTTTCATAGGCTTGCTGGTCTGTGAGGAGTTGGATGAGATTCATCATGTAATCGAGTTAGTTTTGTTAGGGCTTGATCCCTAGTATCCACTATGTTCTGAGATTGATGTTGCTATGAGTTTGCCATGCTTAATGCTTGTCACTAGGGCCCGAGTGCCAAGATTTCAGATCTGAACCGTTTATGTTATCACCATTATATATATGTTCTTGATCCGATCTTGCTAGTCATATGCACCTGCTATGTGTTATGATCCGTAAACCCCGGAGTCACAATAGTTGGGATACTTTCCGGTGATGACCGTAGTTTGAGGAGTTCATGTATTCACTATGTGTTAATACTTTGTTCCGGTTCTCTATTAAAAGGAGGCCTTAATATCCCTTAGTTTCCTTATGGACCCCGTGATAACCCACAAGTGTAGGGGCTCGTTTGTAGCCTTTTTCTATAAGTAAGAGTGTCGAACCCAACAAGGAGCTAAAGGTAGAACAAATATTCCCTCAAGTTCTATCGACCACCGATACAACTCTACGCACACTTTAATGTTTGCTTTACCTAGAACAAGTATGAAACTACTTTGTAGGTGATAGGATAGTTTGCACGAATAACACTAGAAGTACTTAGCGGGAATAAAACTACGAGTAAAAAGCAAGATAATAAAAGTTAGTTGTTTAGTAGAAAGCTTTTGTCAAACAAGAAGGTTATTTGTCCCTAGGCAATTGGTAACTAGACCGGTAATCATTCTTGCAATTTTACAAGAAGGAGAGGCATGAGCTAATATACTTTCTCTACTTCGATCATATGCACTTATGATTGGAACTCTAGCAAGCATTCGCAACTACTAAAGACCATTAAAGTAAAACCCAACCATAGCATTAAGTATCAAGTCCTCTTTACTCCCATATGCAACAACCCACCTACTCGGGTCTGTGTATTCTGTCACTCACGCCACCCACCATAGGCAAATCATGAACACGTTGCAACACCCTAAAGCGAGGATCCCTCACATTTGCGCGAGACGGAGGGCACCGTAGGACAGCACCATAATAAAATATACAATCATACCAACCACGATCATCAATTAGCCCATAGGACAAAGCGGATCTACTCAAACATCATAGGATAGCCATATATCATTGGGAAATAGTATATGGAGTTGAGCACCATGTTTAAGTAGACATTACAGCAGGGAGAAGGGGAGTTACACCGCTACATAGGGGGGGAGAGAGTTGGTGTTGACGGCGGCGAAGTTGTTGGAGTAGATCACCGTCACGATGCTTGCCCCGACGGCGTTCCGGCGCCACCGGGAGAGAGGGGGAGAGAGCCCCCATCCTTCTTCTTCTTCATTGGCCTCCCCCCCTAGATGGGAGGATAGTTCCCCCTCTGGTCCATGGCCGCCATGGCGGCGGAGGGGCAGGAGCCCCTCCTAGATTGGATCTCCCTCTCTGTTCTCTTCTGTTTCACGTTCCTGTTTTCTGGCCGAAAACAGTTTCTTATATTCCTGGAGATCCGTAACTCCGATCGGGCTGAAATTTTGAGGGGATTTTTATCCAAAAATTAGCTTCCTTGCACCCGAAGGAGAGCTCCAACCGACGTACGAGGTGGGCAGCACCCACCAGGCCGCGGTTGGCCCCCTGGCCGCGTCCTGATGTATCGTGGGGGCTGTGGGCCTCCATTTACGTTGATTCCACTTCTCAAAATTCACAACTATTCCAAAAAAATCTCTGTAAATTTTTATCGTGTTTGGAGTTCGTTTGATATGGTAATTCTGCGAAACAAAAAACATGCAACAAACAGGAGCTGGCACTGGGCACTGGATCAATGGGTTTGTCCAATAAATCATATAAAATGTTGCCAAAAATATGTGAAAGTTGCATAATATTGGCATGAAACAATCAAAAATTATAGATACGATGGAGATGTATCAGCATCCCCAAGCTTAATTCCTGCTCGTCCTCGAGTAGGTAAATGATAAAAAAGATAATTTTTGATGTGGAATGCTACCTAGCATAATCTTGATCATATATATAATCATGGCATGAATATTAAGACACAAGTGATTCAAAGCAATAGTCTAGTTTTGACATAAAGACACATCCCAACAAACAATCATGTCTTTCAAAATATCAAGGCTAAAGAACGCTATCCCTACAAAATCATATAGCCTTGTCATGCTCTGTCTTCTTAACACAAAGTATAAATCATGTATTACCCCCGGTGTTAGCCAAGCAATTGGTTCATACTTTTTAACGCGCTTCAGCATTTTCAACTCTCACGCAATACATGAGCGCAAGCCATGGATATAGCACTATGGGTGGAATATAATATGGTGGTAGGTTTCAAAGGGGTAAAAGTAGAGAAGAAAGTCTCGCATCAACTCAGCGTATCAACGGGCTATGGAGATGCCCATCAATAGATATCAATGCAAGGAGTAGGGATTGCCATGCAACGGATGCACTAAGAGCTATAAGTGTATGAAATCTCGATATGAAACAAAGTGGGTATGCATCTAACTCTATATGAAAAATTCCCACTAATATATGAAAGTGACAACACAGGAGACTCTCTATATGAAAAACATGGTGCTACTTTGAGCACAAGTGTGGAATTAGCATGCCCCTATTCCTTCTTCTTTCATTTTTTTCTTTTTTTTTCTTCCCCTTTTTTTCTATTTTTTTCTTTTTCTCTTTTTTTCTTTCTTTGTCCGGAGCCTCATCCCGACTTGTGGGGGAATCATAGTTTCCATCGTCCTTTCATAACTGGGGCATGCTTTAATAATGAATAATGATGATCATCACACTTCTATTTACTTACAACTCAATACTACAACGATAGTAGAACAAAGTATGACTCTATATGAATGCAATGATCTAGCATAGCAAAGATATCAAAAAACGGACAAGCCATGAAAACATCATGCTAGCTATCTTACGATCATGTAATGCAACATGACAATGAATGCACAAGTCATCAAAACGGAGGCGCTGGAAGTTGCATGGCAATATATCTCGGAATGGCTATGGAAATGCCATAATAGGTAGGTATGGTGGCTGTTTTGAGGAGGATATAATAAGGCTTATGTGTGATAGAGCATATCATATCACGGGGTTTGGATGCACCGGCGAAGTTTGCACCGACTCTCGAGGTGAGAAAGGGCAATGCACGGTACCGTAGAGGCTAGCAAATTGCGGAAAGGTAAGAGTGCGTATAATCCATGGACTCACATTAGTCATAAAGAACTCACATACTTATTGCAAAAGTTTTATTAGCTCTCTCGAAGCAAAGTATTACTATGCATGCTCCTAGGGGGGGAGGTTGGTAGGAGTTAACCATCGCGCACCCCCGACCTTCACACAAAGATAGACAATCAAGGATGAATTGTGCTCCAACTTCCTAGCATAAGGGGAGACTATACGTGCATGCTTCGGGAATCACAAACCTTAACACCAATATCTTACTAAACACGATCATCCACTAGTACCTCCCACATATTATTATCTCTATATCGCAAAACTATTGCAAGGAATCAAACATGTCATATTCAGTGATCCCTAAGTTTTATGTAGGATTTTATGACTAACCATGCAAATGACCAATTCCTGTTGACTCTCTAAATATATATAAGTGAAGCAAGAGAGTTTAATTATTTCTACAAAAGACCATGCTCTAATAAATATAAGTGAAGCAAAAGAGCATCCTTCAAATAACGGTTTTCTATGTGAAGAGAAACAGGCAATCCAAACTTCAAATGATATAAGTGAAGCACATGAAGCATTCTATAAAGCCATACTCAAAAGATATAAGTGAAGTGCAATGAGCATTCTATAAATCAACCATAGACTATCTCATACCAGCATGGTGCATAAAAGAAAAGTGAAAACTAAACGCAAAAGATGCTCCAAGATTTGCACATATCACATGAATGAAACGAATCCGAAAACATACAGATACTTGTTGAAGAAAGATGGGATGCCTTCCGGGGCATCCCCAAGCTTAGACGCTTGAGTATCCTTGGATATTTACTTGGGGTGCCTTGGGCATCCCCAAGCTTGAACTCTTGCCTCTCCTTCTTCTCCTCATATCGAGACCTCCTCGATTTTCGAACACTTCATCCACACAAAACTTAACAGAAGACTGGTAAGATCCGTTAGTATAATAAAGCAAAATACTACTTTAAGTTCTGTTGCATACCAATTCATATTTTATATTTGCATTATCCCTGCTGTATTATAACTTTTCTATGGCTGACACCACCGATAAAATCGATAGTTTCATCAAAACAAGCAAAACAATGCATCAAAAACAGAATCTGTCTTAAACAGGACAGTCTGTAGTAATCTGAACTTTGACCGTACTTACGTAACTCCCAAAATTCTAAAAAAATAGGAAAAATTAAAAATTTTATATATAAATATTGTGTAATAATTTCAGAAACTTTTGACGTTCCAGTAAAAAATGGAAATTCACGCACTACAGCCAAAGTTTCTGTTTTTACACCGCACATACCAACAAGCAATCTAATCATCCTAAAGGCAAATCTTGGCACATTATTTTTATAATACAATGGATTTGTACAAGGGGATAATTATTTTTGTTGCAAAATTTTCCATGATTCAAGATTCACAAAGTTTCCATGGGCATGAACAAAAGTACAAGGACGTCTCCCACAAAAGTTTCCATGGATATTTTTTTTTGTTTTTAAACTTTATAAAAGCACACAACAGAAATAAATGACTCTCTAAGACTTCCGGGTTGTCTCCCTGGCAGCGCTTTCTTTAAAGCCATTAAGCTAGGCATAAAGTGCTCAAGTAATGGATCCACCCGGATCCCAAGGTATATCAAAGCCAATTTTAATTAACTATGATTTGTAATTTAGTAGTGAGCACAAAGTGATATATATCATGTACAACGAAGTCTAACTCTCTTCCTATGCATCGGCATGTCATACAAGAACAATTCATGCACATTAAGTAAAGGCCAATGCATAGTATAAACGGTTTCTTGCAATTTCATAGTATTGGAAACATAGGGAGGTGAAGATGTAGTTCCTCTCTCATAATAATTGCAAGTAGGAGCAGCAAGCACATGCATATTATATTCATCAAAATCATCATGTGTAGTGGTAAAACGCAACCCATCAATATAATCCTTAACAAGAGCAAACTTCTCCAATATAGTGTAGTTGGGAGAATTCAAAAAGATAATAGGACTATCATGTGTGGGTGCAATAGCAACAATTTCATGCTTAACATAAGGAACTATAGCAAGTTCATCTTCATAAGCATAATTCATATTGGCATCTTGGCCACAAGCATAGCAAGCATCAAGTTCATCAAAAAGGGATATTTCAAATGAATCCAAGGGATCATAGCAATCATCATAGCATTCATCCTTCGGTATGTGCGAAGGGTAATTAAACAATGTATCAGTTGAAGAGTTACTCTCATTAGATGGTGGGCATGGGTAGCTAATCCGCTCTTCCTCCTTTTGTTCTTCGCTCTCCTCCTCATCTTCTTCATCTAATGAGCTCACAGTTTCAGCAATTTCTTCTTCCATAGATTCCTGCAAAATATTAGTCTCTTCCAAGGCGGCGGTCATTCTTTCAATAAATTCAATAATATCAGCATTGCAATCATAATTATCATAGCAATATTTAAGTATGGATAAAATTTCAGATTCGTAAGGAACATCATCATCACACTTTTCAAGCAAAGAAGCAATTTCATAAGCACCTTTCAAAGCAACAAATTCTTCTATTCGTTCCACATCATAGTAATCATAAATACCTTTAGCATAAGAATCTAAGGTTTAATTATCATTAAATTTGCATTGAAAGGGAAGGTGTCGAGCTTCTATATTAGAGCAACAAGTAAAGTCACATCTCGAGCATGCATCCCAAGCAAACCATTCCAGTATTCTAATTTGATCCCATAAGTGTTTCCCTTTTTGAGATAAGCGATAATCCCTAAAGTACTCACGTTGATCCAATGTGTATCCCATTATAAATTTCCTTGAGGATTTCTCGGGATTATCGAAGGAGTAATTAACGTGTTTCACATAACTAGCATCGAGGGTTTTAGGAGGTTCCCCATCTCCATGAGTAGAAAGTACCACTAATTTTTTTGGTGTTTCGTGTTCCATATCCATGACTAAAGATATAAAACAACTAATAACATAAAATAAAAATTACTTAGTGATAAAGCAAACAAGCACACACGAGAATATTCACCCCACGCTATTGCTCCCCGGCAACGGCGCCAGAAAAAGGTCTTGATAACCCACAAGTGTAGGGGCTCGTTTGTAGCCTTTTTCGATAAGCAAGAGTGTCGAACCCAACGAGGAGCTAAAGGTAGAACAATATTCCCTCAAGTTCTATCGACCACCGATACAACTCTACGCACACTTTAACGTTTGCTTTACCTAGAACAAGTATGAAACTACTTTGTAGGTGATAGGATAGTTTGCACGAATAACACTAGAAGTACTTAGCGGGAATAAAACTATGAGTAAAAAGCAAGATAATAAAAGTTAGTTGTTTAGTAGAAAGCTTTTGTCAAACAAGAAGGTTATTTGTCCCTAGGCAATTGATAACTAGACCGGTAATCATTCTTGCAATTTTACATGAGGGAGAGGCATGAGCTAACATACTTTCTCTACTTAGATCATATGCACTTATGATTGGAACTCTAGCAAGCATCCGCAACTACTAAAGATCATTAAGGTAAAACCCAACCATAACATTAAGTATCAAGTCCTCTTTACTCCCATATGCAACAACCCACCTACTCGGGTCTATGTATTCTGTCACTCACGCCACCCACCATAGGCAAATCATGAACACATTGCAACACCCTATAGCGAGGATCCCTCACATTTGCGCGAGACGGAGGGGACTGTAGGACAGCACCATAATAAAATATACAATCATACCAACCACGATCATCAATTATCCCATAGGACAAAGCGGATCTACTCAAACATCATAGGATAGCCATATATCATTGGAAAATAGTATATGGAGTTGAGCACCATGTTTAAGTAGAGATTACAGCGGGGAGAAGGGGAGTTACACCGCTGCATAGAGGGGGAGAGAGTTGGTGTTGACGGCGATGAAGTTGTTGGAGTAGATCGCCGTCACGATGCTTGCCCCGGCGACGTTCCGACGCCACCGGGAGAGAGGGGGAGAGAGCCCCCCTCCTTCTTCTTATTCCTTGGCCTCCCCCCTAGATGGGAGGAGAGTTACCCCTTTGGTCCATGGCCGCCATGGCGGTGGAGGGGCAGGAGCCCCTCCTAGATTGGATCTCCCTCTCTGTTCTCTTCTGTTTCACGTTCCTGTTTTCTGGCCATAAACCGTTTCTTATATTCCCGGAGATCCGTAACTCCGACCGGGCTGAATTTTTGAGGGGATTTTTATCCAAAAATTAGCTTCCTAGCGCCCGAAGGAGAGCTCCAACCGATGTACGAGGTGGGCAGCACCCACCAGGCCGCGGTTGGGCCCCTTGGCCGCGCCCTGATATATCGTGGGGGCTGTGGGCCTCCGTTTGCGTTGATTCCACTTCTCAAAATTCACAAATATTCCAAAAAAAATCTCCGTCAATTTTTAGCACGTTTGGAGTTCATTTGATATGGTAATTCCGCGAAACAAAAAACATGCAACAAACAGGAACTGGCACTGGGCACTGGATCAATAGGTTAGTCCAATAAATCATATAAAATGTTGCCAAAAATATGTGAAAGTTGTATAATATTGGCATGAATAAATTAAAAATTATAGATACGACGGAGACGTATCACCCCGCTGCCATGGGAGGGTAGGACAAAAGATGTCATGCAAGTTCTTTTCCATAAGCACGTATGACTATTTACGGAATACATGCCTACATTACATTTATGAACTGGAGCTAGTTCTATGTCGCCCTAGGTTATGACTATTATATGATGCATATTATCCAATGAGTTCACCGATCCAGTGCCTACGAGTTTTCCACATATTGTTCTCGCTAAGTTACTATTGCTATTGCTACACTTTCTACAAAACCATTACTATCACTATTACCGTTACTGTTACTGATGCTACTGCTATCAAACTATCATACTACTATGCTACTGATCACTCTGCTACAGATATTTAATCTCCAGGTGTGGTTGAATTGACAACTCAACTGCTAATACTCTCAAATATTCTTTGGCTCTCCTTGTGTCGAATCTATAAATTTGGGTTGAATACTCTACCCTCGAAAACTGTTGCGATCCCCTATACTTGTGGGTTATCAAGACCTTTTTCTGGCGCCGTTGCCGGGGAGCATAGCTATATTTGTTGAGTCACTTGGGATTTATATCAATTGATCACTATGAAGAATCTGAAGGATACAAGAACCAAGATTTTTTCCTCTAAGACGAGGGGAGGTAAGGACTTGCCATCACACTCTGCACTTGATTCACCTTCAGTTATGAGTAGACTTGCAACACCACCACATGCTATTTATCCTGATATGTCACAACTTATTGATGATGCTACTTCTGCTATGAATGATGCTTATGATGATGATGCTAGTACCATGCTTGATGATAATGTGCCACTAGGTGAATTTCTTGATGAACAAATAGCTAGAGCTAACGAGAATGAAATTACTGAAACTGATGAGATTACTGAAACTGATGAAGTCTTTGAAACTGAGAACTATGAAACACTTATTAGACCTAGCTCTGCTAGATTTGAAATGCCTAAGATACCTGAAGGTTATTTTCTGGATGGAGAAATAGATAGAGAAATCCTTTCTTGCAAGGATAGAGATGATCTTAAGAAATTATTATGCAAGTATAAGGAAAAGACTTTGAATGCTAGAATGAAATGTGATCCTAAGTTTGCTACTTCACCTATATTTGTTACCGATAAGGATTATGAATTCTCTGTCGACACAGAGTTAATTACTTTGGTTGAATCTGATCCTTTCCATGGCTATGAAACCAAAACTATAGTGGCACATCTACCTAAGCTGAATGATATAGCCACCCTCTTTGCTCATGATGAGAAAATTCGCTATTACTATATCCTCAAACTATTTCCGTTCTCATTAAAGGGTGATGCTAAGATATGGTACAATACTCTTGCTCATGGTTGTGTGCGTAGTCCCCAGGATATGATTTACTACTTCTCTGAAAAATATTTTCCTGCTCATAAGAAGGAAGCTGCCTTACAGGAAATATTTTACTTTGTGCAAATTGAAGAAGAGAGTCTCCCACAAGCTTGGGGGAGGTTTATCCAATTGCTTAATGCTTTGCCTGATCACCCTCTTAAGAAAAATGAAATACTTGATATCTTCTATAATGGACTAACTGATGCTTCTAGGGACTTCCTAGATAGTTGTGCTGGTTGTGTTTTCAGGGAACGAACTGTTGTACAAGCTGAGGAACTATTGAATAATATATTAAAGAATTATGATGATTGGACTCTCCCTGAACCACCACTTGAACCTACTCCGAAGAAGAGGGGTATCTTATTTGTCAGTCCTGAAGATATGCAAGAGGCAAAGAAATGTATGAAGGAAAAAGGTATTAAAGCTGAGGATGTTAAGAATTTACAACCTATTGAAGAAATACATGGCCTTGTCGCACCACCACCTCAACAGGTGGTAGAGGTAAATTCTTTATTAAAGTTTGATGAAAGTGATATCCCGTACAATAAACATCCTAGTCAATGCTTATATGAGTTTGATAACTACATTATGAAACAAGATCACTTCAATGCAAATGTTCTCAAACAATTGAAATATAATTCTGATATGATTGCTCGCTTGAGTGACTTGTTATTTAGAATTAGTAATGATGTTAGAGGTGTGGGAAAACATGCCTCTATGGTTCAAACCCAGTTAGAACAAGTTGCTAAATCTCAAAAAGAATTGCTTTATGAAATGAATAATAATATGAATGATTTTGCTGCTAGAGTAGTAACTAGAGGAGGTAGAATGACCCAAGAACCTCTTTATCCTGAAGGTCATCCTAAAAGAATTGAACAAGACTCTTAGAGAATTAATACTGATGCACCTAGTCCTTCTAAAAAGTAAAAGAAAAAGAAAAATGATAGGACTTTGCATACCTCTAGTGAACCTGAGATAGAAAAACCTCCTAAAGATAATGATGTCTCTATTTCCAATGCTGAAACTCAATCTGGTAATGAACATTCACCTAGTGACCCTGTTCAAGAAGTCATCCGATTAACCAGTTAACTTGCCGATTAATCCCTACTCGTTGGGTCACCGAGTAGCCGATTAACTCTTAAATCGTCCGATTAATTGATTAATTGGCCGATTAACTTGCCGATTAGCCTATTAATCCCCTACTCGCCAGCCAACCGAGCAGCTACCAGTTAACGATTTCCTCAACAATGCCTAGTGATAATAAAAATAATAATGATGATGTTCATGAATATGCTCAACCAAACAATGATAAAGAACCAGATAATGATGTTGAAATAGAGCCTGTTGTTGATCTTGATAACCCACAACCTAAAAATAAACGACATGATAAAAGAGACTTTGTGGCTAGAAAACATGGTAAAGAAAGAGAGCCATGGGTTCAGAAACCCATGCCCTTTCCACCTAAACCATCTAAGAAAAAGGATGTTGAAGAATTTGAACGCTTTGCTGAAATGATTAGGCTAGTCTTTTTGCGCACCCGCTTAACTGATATCTTAAAGATTGCCCCTTATGCAAAATACATGAAAGACCTCATCACTAATAGAAGAAAGATACCGAAAGCTGAAATATCCACCATGCTTGCTAATTATTCTTTTAAGGATGGAGTACCTAAAAAACTTGGAGATCCTGGAATACCAACTATACCTTGCTCCATTAAAAGAAATTATGTCAAAACTGCTTTGTGTGATTTGGGAGCTGGTGTTAGTGTTACGCCTTTCTCTTTATATAAAAGACTTGATTTGAATAAACTCACACCTACAGAAATATCATTGCAAATGGCTGACAAATCAGCTGCCATACCTATCGGTATTTGTGAGGATGTGTCCTGATACGTCTCCAACGTATGTATAATTTTTGCTTGTTCCATGTTGTTATATTATCATTCTTGGATGTTTTATAATCATTTTATATCAACTTTATATCATTCTTTGGAACTAACCTATTGACATCGTGCCAAGTGCCAGTTGCTATTTTTTGCTTGTTTTTTACTTCGCAGCATATCAGTACCAAACGGAGTCCAATCGCGACGAAACTTTTTGGAGATTTTTTTGGACCAGAAGAAGTCCAGTGGGCCAAAGAAGTAACCAGGAGGGAGCCCAGGCCGCCCACAAGACACCAGGACGCGCCACGGGCCCCGGGCGCGCCCTGGTGGGTTGTGGCCGCCTCGGGAACGTTCTCCACAGCCTCTGAGCTCTATAAATAACCAAATATTCCAGAAACCCTAGAGGAGTCGACGAAAAATACTTCCAGCCGCCGCAAGTTCCAGAACCGCGAGATCTAATCTAACACCATCACGGAGGGGTTCATCATCCTCATTGGTGCCTCTCCGATGATGCGTGAGTAGTCCACCATAGATCTAGGGGTCCGTAGGCAGTAGCTAGATGGCTTTCTCTCTCTCTTTTGATTCTCAATACAATGGTCTCTTGGAGATCTATTTGATGTAATGACTGTTTGCGGTGTGTTTGTTGGGATCCGATGAATTTTGAGTTCATGATCAGTTTCTATCCATGAATATTATTTGAGTCTTCTTTGATCTATTATATGCATGATTACTTATAGCCTCATATTTCTTCTTCGAATCTTTGGTTTAGTTAGGCCAACTAGATCGATTTTTCTTGCCATGGGAAGAGGTGCTTTGTGATGGGTTCGATCTTGCGGTGTCCCCTCCCAGTGACAAAAGGGGCAGCAAGGCACGCATGTATCGTTCCTATTAAGGATAACAAGATGGGGTTTATTCCTACATGAATAGATCTTGTCTACATCATATCACCGTTCTTATTGCATTACTCCGTTTTTCCATGAACTTAATACACTAGATGCATGGTGGATAGCGGTCGATGTGTGGAGTAATAGTAGTAGATGCAGAATCGTTTTGGTCTACTAATCTTGGACGTGATGCCTATATAATGATAATCGCCTTGGATATTGTCATGATTATTTGATATTCTATCAATTGCCCAACAGTAATTTGTTCACCCACCGTGTGCTATACTCATGAGAGAAGCCACTAGTGAAACCTACGGCCCCCGTGGTCTACTTTTCCAACATATTGCTTTCAGATCTATCTTTTTGCTACTTTTGTTTTCAGATCTACTATTCCAAAAACCCAAAATTACCTTGATGCACTTTTTATTTGCCTCTTTTATTTTGTGTTCTTGCGAGATCTATTTATCCATTCTACAATCTAATCTATCTTTTTACCGTGGAGAGATTGACAACCTCTCTTTCGCATCGGGTTGCAAGTATTTGTTCTTTGGGTGCAGGTATTGTTTACATAGTGTTGCGTGATCCTCCTACTGGTTCGATACCTTGGTTTGATAACTGAGGGAAATACTTACCGTTGCTGTGTTGCATCATCCCTTCCTCTTTGGGGAAACACCGACGCAGTCTCAAGCCACGTCAAAGGAATTTCTAGCGCCGTTGCCAGGGATGAAGCAGTCTCTTCAACGTGCCAATCTCTGGCGCCGAGGAGACATCATCAACATCTATCAGGTTCCTAATCACAAATCTCATATCCTTGCAATTACAATATTTGCCATTGGCCTCTCGTTTTCCTCTTCCCCACTTCATCAAATTTGCCGTTTTATTCGCCCTCTTTTTCGTTTGCCTTTTTCTCGTCAGATCTCTTGTTTGCTTGCTATCTTGTTTGCGTAGTCGCGATGACTCAAGAAAATACCAAATTGTGTGATTTTTCCAATACCAATAACAATGATTTTATTAGCACTCCGATTGCTTCTCCCGCCACTAGTGCGGAGTCTTGCGATATTAATGCCGCTTTGTTGAATCTTGTCATGAAAGATCAATTTTCCGGTACTCCTAATGAGGATTCCACGTCACATCTAAACACATTCGTAGAATTGTGTGATATGCAAAAGAAAAATATGTGGACAATGATATAGTGAAGTTGAAATTATTTCCTTTCTCCTTGCGGGATCGTGCAAAAATTTGGTTTTCTTCTTTGCCTCGCAATAGTATCGATTCTTGGAATAAGTGCAAGGATGCTTTTACTACTAAGAATTTTCTGCCCACGAAAATTATTTCCCTTAGAACTAAAATCATGAATTTTAAGCAACTTGAGCATGAACATGTTGCAGAATCTTGGGAAAGATTGAAATTGATGCTAAGAAATTGTCCTACTCATGGTTTACATCTTTGGATGATCATACGATTTTTTATGCGTGATTGCATTTTGTCTCTAGAAATCTTTTAGATTCCGCCGCGGGTGGTACTTTTATGGAAATTACTTTGGGTGAATCTACTAAATTGCTAGATAATATTATGGCAAATTATTCACAATGGCATACTGAAAGAGCACCTACTAGCAAAAAGGTTAATTCGGTTGAAGAAATTAGTACTTTGAGTGAAAAAGTTGATGCTTTAATGAAGTTGGTTGCTAGTAAAAATGCTCCTATTGATCTTAATGATGTGCCTTTTTTCTACTTTGATTGAGCAAAATAGTGATTCCGTAGATGTGAACTTCGTCTCGCGAAACAATTTTAATAACAACGCTTATAGAGGTAATTTTAATCCTAGGTCTTTTCCTGGAAATTCCTCTAATAATTATGGTAATTCTTCTTACAATAATAATTGGAACCCCTCTGATCTTGAGAGTAATATTAAAGAATTTATCAATGCGCAAAAGATTTTCAATACTACGATAGAAGAAAAGTTGAATAAGATTGATGATATGTCTAGAAGCATTGATAGAATTTATCATGATGTAGAAAATATCAAGTTGAAAGCTTTTGCACCTAAGATTGATGAATCAATTAAAGCTTTATATGTTTCTATGGATGAAAGTAAGAAAAGAACCGCTATGCTTAGAGCTAAAAGAGAATTTTTAGAAAAAGCGTTTTCTAGTGATTGCTTTCATAAAAATGATGAAGATCTTAAAGTGATTGGTGTTTCTTCTATTGATTCCTTGTTTAGTAATATTAAAAATGATGATGAAGGGACTGAAGTAGAGTCAACTTTATCTAGAAGGCATCCCAATAATTTGGAGGGTGAAAATCTTGATGAAAAAATTGATGAGAGTGGGTTTGAAGAGGTCAAAACTTTAACTAGTGATGTGCCCACTATTTTGGATTGCAAAGATTTTAATTATGATAGTTGCTCCTTGATTGAATGTATTTCTTTGCTGCAATCCATGTTAAATTCACCCCATGCTTATGAACAAAATAAAGCTTTTACTAAACATATTGTTGATGCCATGATGAAATCTTTTGAAGAAAAGTTGGAGTTAGAGATTTCAATTCCTAGAAAATTACATGATGAGTGGGAACCTACCATTAATGTCAAGATTAAAAATTATGAGTGCTTTGCTTTATGTGATTTGGGTGCTAGTGTTTCCACGATTCCGAAATCTGTATGTGATGTGCTTGGCCTTACCAATATTGAAGAATGTTCTCTTAATTTGCATTTGGCGGATTCTACTATTAAAAAGCCTTAGGGAAGAATTAATGATGTTCTTATTCTTGCAAATAGGAACTATGTGCCCATAGATTTTATTGTTCTTGATATTGATTCCAATTCGTCTTGTCCCATTATACTTGGTAGACCGTTTTTACGCACTATAGGTGCCGTGATTGATATGAAAGAAGGCAATATTAAATTTTAGTTTCCACGAAGAAAGGGGATGGAACACTTCCCTAGAACAAGAATTAAGCCACCATATGAATCAATCATGAGAGCAACCTATCGAGCAAAAACCAAAGATGACAATACTTGAATCTATGCATTATGCCTAGCTACGGGCATAAAACGATAACGCTTGTTGGGAGGGAACCCAATGAATAAATTTATTTTCATCTTTTTCTTTATGTTTTTGAGTGTTGACACAATTATGCCTCGATTATGATTGTGTTTTTAATGTTTTATTTAGTGTTTGTGCCAAGTAAAGCCTTTAGGATGATTTATAAGATGAGTAGAAACAATGCTGAATCTGAAACAGAAATTTTGACTCCAGTACGTGAATTTTAGTTTTTTACTGGAGCTTGATAATGAGCTGAAATTTTAACACAGTGTTTATATAAAAATTCTTTACGTTGTCCTAATTGTTCAGAATTTTTAGAGTTACAGAAGTATGGTTAGAGTGCAGATTATTATAGACTGTTCTGTTTAAGACAGATTCTGTTTTCGTTGCATTGTATGCTTGTTTTGATGAATCTATGGTTTGTATTGAAGGGTATAAGCCATGGTAAAGTTAAAATACAGTAGGTATAATGCAATAATAAAATTTGAATGAGTTTTCAACATTACTTAAAGTGGTGATTTGCTTTATTATACTAACGGATCTCACGAAGGTTTTGTTGAGTTTTGTGTAATTGAAGTTTTCAAGTTTTGGGTGAGATCACGATGGATGAAGGAATAAGGAGTGAAAAGAGCCTAAGCTTGGGGATGCTACAGAACCCCCAAGATAATATCCAAGGAGAAACAAGCAACTAAGCTTGGGGATGCCCCGAGTGGCATCCGCTCTTTCTTCTAACGACCATCGGTATTTTACTTGGAGCTATATTTTTATTCGTCACATATCATGGATTTTGCTTTGAGCGTCTTGTATTATTTGAGTCTTTGCTTGATTTTCTTTTTAGTTTGTCACAAGTATCCTTGCTGGACACACCTATTTGAGAGAGCCAAAATTATGTTATGATTTGTTAGAATTGCTCTTTATGCTTCAGTTAAATTTTTTGAGCTATGGAATTGCTCTAGTGCTTCACTTATATCTTTTTGAGCACGGTGTGCTTTGAAATTTTGAAGAAACACTCTCATGCTTCACTTAGATAAATTTGAGAGTTAGTAAATTTTGAAGAAATCCTCTCATGCTTCACTTCTATTATTTTGAGAGATGAAACTTTTATGCTCATGTTCTTCACTTAAATTTGTTTGAGCTTGTCAAATGCAATGGCAATATATGAAACTAGTCCCAAAGTGATAGATATTCAAGAGGGATATATTAAAAACTTTCATGAAGATCATTAGACAAATTAAACTTGATTCCTTGTAATAATTTTGAGACATGATGATAGTGATATGTGAGTCATGTTGGTGAGTAATTGTGCTTTAGTAAGAATATTGGTGTTAAGGTTTGTGATTCCCTATGCAAGTACGAAAGTCAATAGTTATGCAATGAAATTACATCCTACTTATGGTGCATTATTCAGTGTTAGTTATGCTTAATGCCCGTTTATGCGAATTTTCGTTTCTTGGTTGGTTGCTTCTCAATCTATTTGCTAGCCTCCACTTGTACTAAGTAGAAATACTACTTGTGCATCCAAAATCCTTAAACCCAGTTTTGCCTTATGAGTCCACCATACCGACCTATATGCGGTATTTCCATGCCGTTCTAAGCAAATTTGTATGTGCCATCTCTAATTTTCAAAATGAATTTCCTTTTTGTGTGCTCGCATCGCTCATGAAACGATAGGGGGTGTCCAATATTTTTCCATGCAAGATGTGTTATTCTCAAGGTGAGTGTTTATTCACTTGTCATTGCATGAGAGTACGGCGGTAATAGGGATGCCCAGTCCCGAAATGAAAAAGAAATTTACTTTTTGTTGTCAAATAAGAAATTTATTGGAAAGTGTTGGTATGGAAGGCAACCGTGGATACAACTAGCCATGGATTGTGAAAGAATGGTGGAAAAAGGAATAAACTTTACTTAATATTTGGGAACCGCCTATGATGTATCTAGCATGGAAAGTATTGAGAAGTACTTTGTCATTTTCGTTAACAGGAAAGGCATGCCACCCAAAATATTTTCTCTCTCTCAATTTAAGCTTTGAGCTCTGGCACCTCTACAAATCCCTACTTCCCTCTACGAAGGGCCTATCTATTTACTTTATGCAATTTTTATTTTTCAATTTGAGTCTCCATCTTCTCTTATAAAGCACCAACTATGATCATACTTGTGCATTGGGTGTAGTTAATATTTGAGTGTGTTTCATGAATGGATCAATGATTGAGCATAATGGGCTAGGGATAACTTTCTTTAGTGTTGATATTTTGAAAGACATGGTTGCTTGTTAGCATACTTGAGTATTGAAGTCTTTATGTCAAAACTAGACTATTGCTTTGAACCATCTAGAAGTCCGAATGTCCATGCTACAAAAGAAAACAATATGTGATGAACATGTTAGGCAGCATTCCACATCAAAAATTCTGTTTTTATCATTTACGTACTCGAGGATGAGTAGGAATTAAACTTGGGGATGCTGATACGTCTCCAACGCATCTATAATTTTTGCTTGTTCCATGCTGTTATATTATCATTTTTGGATGTTTTATAATCATTTTATAGCAACTTTATATCATTCTTTGGGACTAACCTATTGACATAGTGCCAAGTCAGGTTGCAGGCGGGACGGGATGCGGCTGTCCGCGAAACAGCAAAGCAGGAGCCAGCTTTTCCGGCGGCCACCGCACATGTCCGCCTTTAGGCCTCTTGAATTGTAGCGAACAATGCGGCAGCCCGCATGTGCCCGCAAAGACCCGCCATGCAGCACAAAATGTACTATCAAACATGCATGGCAGTATCATTCAGTAATAAGCATGTATCATTTCATCATTTGACGCATGTATCATTTGCTCATTCAGTAACAAACTAAACTTGGTCACCTATGTAACATTCAGTAACATTCTCTTAAAGACAGTATACAGCAATAGAACCCTCTGAATTATTAAACATGTTGCTCATTTAGTGAGTTCAACTACATGGCATGAATTTAATTGTTATCGAGAGAGTAACCAAATGTAGCGACCACCCTAACAGACTAACAAATGTCTTTAGATACGCATTACGAGCAAGCACACGTCCAAGTTGCTGTCAGTGGTGGAAGCTGCAGGGCTTGGCGTGGCCGCGGACACCGCTGGAAACTGAAACCTGCACAAAACACAACAAGGTGCAGTAAGTTTGGTTCTTGGCTGTCCTCAGTTGATATGCAAAGGAGAGGACAACATGCCTGACAGTTTGATGCACAAGAACTATTTTGCAACTTGGCAAATTTCTTTATATAAACGAGGATTTCAGCCACAAGACATTCAGACAGGCCTCAAGACACAAGAAGGCTTCAGGTTTCACACTAATGTGGCGTGCACGCATGCAATTTGCCAGATGGAAAGCAAGACGGAATGCAGTTTCTCTGTGCTAGATGAACATGACCACAGGGTCGCATCCAGTCTTGTAGACAGATTCTGAATTGAACAAACAATGTATAGGAAAACACATTCAGCAAACAATGTATAGCAAGAGAACCCTCTGAATTCTGAAACATTTTGCTCATTCAGTAAACTGAACATGAATAATAGTATCATTTCCAGCAACCATACATTCCCAACAACAAAACAACATGAATAATAGTATCATTTTGCTCAACTTTATGAATTCTGCTCACCAAGCATAAATCTAGAAATGTGTAAATGAACATATGTATTTCAAGATAAGGCTTACCTTATGTTGCAATCAATGTGCATCAATATGGCATGTGGTACATAAATAACATCGTTTATTATCGTATCGACAGGTTTCGTTCCTGGAATGAGAGAAAAAAGATGTTAAAGTTTTATCATCACAACACCAAAGAATGCTAAATATCACTAAAAAAGAGAGCTTGTTACCACCGCGAGGTCGCAACCAGTCTTGTAGACAGATTAGTGCCTCAAAGTGGTTTCTATCATTCTGCTCCTATAATCACTGAGTATCCGTCCTCCAGTGGAGAAAGCTGACTCTGATGCTACAGTAGATGCAGGTGCAGCCAATACATCATTTGCTATCCGAGACACTATGGGGTACTTGTGTGCATTTGCTGACCACCAACATGGTATGTCAAAGCCATCTTCTTGTGGACAAACATCATCTTTTAGGTAAATGTCAAGTTCACTCAGCTTTGCTCGATTTTGATGATGTTGCTTAACATGTTGGTTCCATTGATCCCATGGGTTATCAAAACTTATACCAACATTGTTAGTTTCTTGATCATTCCTCATATGTGAGTCACCCTCATGCACAGAATATTCAACAAATAGATCTTTGAATGTTCTTTTCACTTTAGCAAGATATCTCGTTGCCTCACTTTCAAGTATACATTTCAAGCAAAACTCCAAGAATTTGAACTTGTACCTTGGGTCGACTATGACTGGAAGACAAATGGTCAAGTATGACAGCTTCCAATACTTTATGAACTTCTTTTGCATTGCTTCAGCCATAGATTTGATGACAACATCCTTATGTTCGGCCGCTCTTTCCAATGTTAGATGAATTTTCCAAAGTTCATGGAAATACAAATGAGCCATTGGATATAATGTACCGGACACCACCATAGTCGCGTCGAGGAAAACCTCCAAGAAGCTGCAAACAGATTCTGTCGTTTCCCGTTCAACATTTGTAGGTAGACATGTAAATGATGTGTCTTGTGACTTCATAGTGGCGAATGCTCTCCTATACTCTAGGGCTGTTTTGATCATCAAACGACGTCTAGAGATAGGTTCTTTTTGCAAGCAATGCTTTCTTGTGCAACTATTTCTCTAAATTTCTGTTTCCGAGTGGGGGAGCTTCTAACAAACTTGATGCTTTCCCTGATATTATCCACTGCCTTGCAAGTAACCTCCAACCCATCTTGGACCATAATGTTGATCACATGAGATGCACATCGACCATGTAAAAGATCTCCTTTACAAGGTAGCAAACTCTTTCCTAGCAGATTGGATTTGATGAAGCCCACACACGAGTTGTTGTTTCCTGCATTGTCTAGAGTGATGGAGAAAATCTTCGTTGTCAAACCCCACTCTTGGATGCATTCTAACATGATATTAAATAAATTTGCTCCATCGTGTGGTGTTTTTGCCTCGGAAACCAGATCACTCTTTTCTGCAATTTCCAGTTGTCACTAACATAATGGCATGTTATACACATATAGCTCACCACTTGACTTGAAGTCCACATGTCGGCGGTTAAAGAGACACGAGAGGTTAAGTTTTGTATAGCCTCTCGAAGCTTTATCCTTTGTTCATCAAATAGCATGATGCAATCAATTCTTATTGTCGCCCTTGACGCCACCTCAAATGTGGGGTTCAGACTATGCATGAATCGCCTAAATCCATCATATTCCACTATGGAAAATGGCAATTCATGCACGACGATCATCCTCACCAACTCCCAATGAGCTCTCTTGGGGTCATAGTTCCATTTTCTACACTCTTTGGATCAGGTTGTGGCATGGCTGATTTAATTGACTCGAGAAACTCATTGACCTTAGCTCTTTCCTCACAAACTAAAAAAATGCCTAATGCATTCACTAGTACCAACTTTTCTTGCAACCACAAAAGTTCTCTTGCAATGTTTACAATTGGCTTCCTTGAGTTTGTTGCCATCATACACATGATCAAAATCATTCCAGATTTCAGATTTAAGTTTCCGTTTTTTGTTTCTACGTGGAAGACCTACGAAATTTGAGATGAACAAATATCTTATGCCAAGTTGAGATATGCGCACAATTGACATTAAAACTAAACGTATGTACAGAATATAGACATTAAAACTTATGAGGAATTTGACGCGGTGTTGGCGACGATCGTTTCACACTGAATCTTGGTGATGCCTGAGATAACACGACATTTACCCCTGGGGGTCCCACTACGGGCACCACTAACGGCGATCTCAGCCTCTTCTTTGGTGGGGGTTTTGGGAGTCTTTGTTTTTCTCCTGAGACTCCACATCCTACACAGAAGAATCAGGATAATTCAACCAGTTGCTCATTTGTTAATGATCGCCAGCTATATGTAATATATTGTAGGAAGAACAAAAACTAATGAGTAATCTGATTGCAAATAGTACTGGGCCCAATTTTCTAATTAAAAGGCAAGGGAGCAACATGTACCTTGGTGATGATCTTGGGTCACTGGATAAAGGGAGCAAAGTGTTGTAGCTGCAACAACTTCTTCAATTGACGCAAGCCCTTTGTTCTTGGTTGCAGCAGCCCTTGCTAAAGTTGACGATGACGAAACAACAGCTCCTGTTGGGGATACACATAATAGGTAGGCCCATGAAGGGTCGAAATACCATAATAGCATGAGGTCCACACATCAAGTGGGTCCAGATAAATACATACATACTATCCACTCGGACAAGTACGTTCCATCCACTCGGATGACAATCAACCACTCGGCCATCCTGACTCACTCGGATATACGATGACCAGCAAGCCACAAGGCAGTCGAGGCATCATCCTTATAGTGGAGGTTTCGTAGTGGGATGACGTTATGACATCAATGCCCCACCTTGTAACATAGGAGGAGAGGGGGTGGCGCACTCTATATAAGCCACCCCCACCACATAGCTCAGGGCGGGCTCATTCTTCCCCCCGGAGCTCTGGCTCTCTCTAGTCTCGGGACTTAGCTTGGAGATCCGTTCTCCCGTCTCTCTCTAATACACCATGTAGCTCTATGTTCATGACAGATAAGCAAAGCCTCTCCGGAGCACGAGACGTAGGGCTGTTATCTCCACCGTGAGAGGCTCGAACTCGCTAAAATCATCGTGCCACCCATTTGCATCTCGATAGATCATGCTCCTTTACACTACCTCATTCTATTGTCCCACGACAGTTGGCGCCCACCGTGGGGCATGGCGTCTATCGAGCCATGATGTAAATGGTTTTCTGTCTTCAATCTTCGTCCCCCGATCAATAATCATCGATAGAGAATTTGATCAGGATGATCCATACATCACTCCATTCACAGGAGACACATGATACTCTTACTACAGAGAGATAGGGAAGTTTCATTCGATCGTATCTTTTTCATTACAGTCGATCATTAGTCTAAACAACGAGTTGTTTTTTCTCCTAGATATTATCCATGGCGACTAGATGACCGCCTCACCTCCCCCCGTCGGAACTGAGGAATCGACTCCCAAGCGGGGGAGAGATCGCAACCACTGGCGCGTCGATCCCCTCCGCAGTCGGTTGATCGGCGGAGGCGTCCGCTGGGGTGATGCGGACCTAGCATGTTGCGGAGGCCGGCCATTCAGGGCAGCTCCATCCAAAGGCATCGGCCACCGGCACGGCGACCAGCGAACAGGCTTCGCCCACGGAAGATGGTGGAGCTCCCCAAGCGATGAAGCGATGCGGCTGATAACGCAACGCTCTTCCCTCCAGTCTGCTGCTCGGCGACGGCTCCCACGCCTCTGCGGTAGAGGTGTAGTCTGGACGTGACACGAGCATCTTCCGCCAGATGGCGGCACGACGGCGGCCACCATGTGTTGGCGCAGATCCAACGCGGAGTGGATCACGGAGGCAGGCCACGACTCGCCGCAGATGGTGGCTCCACAGCCGATCCATCGGTTGGAGGAGAGTCGCCAAACACGGGACGTGACCCGTTTCCCTTGCCGATCCGTCGGTTGGAGGAGAGTCTCCGAGCGCGGTGACGTGACCCGTTTTCCTTTAACCATGCAACCTGCGTGGGCCACCTCCTCCTGGATTAAGCGCGTGCATATAATGCATTCAAGCACATGAAACGGAAGGACGTGGTGGCCTTCAACGCTGGGTTAATGGACCGGAGGATTAAGTGCATGCATATAAATGCATTCAAGCACATGAAACGGAAGGATGTGATGGTCTTGAATACCGGGTTAATTGGCTGTCTCATTAATCAAGCCATTTGAGGAGGACCTCCAGCGCCCGTTACAACCAAAACAAGCTGCTCCGCTACTCTGACCCGGTACTCTGGTACACTCGGACAGGCACAAGTCTACATTTGGACAAATGCTACCCCCGAGCATGCCTCGTTTACTTGGACACGTCCAGATTCACTCGACCGAATAAGTCAGAGATTCACTCGGATGCGCCACGCGTCGCCGCTCCGTAAGGCACGTCTTCATCACCTAGCCGCCCCGCGCGTCGCCACTCGGTGAGACACACCTTCATCACTCGGGCGCTCCGCGCGTCGCCGCTCCGTGATGCACGTCCTCATCACTCGGCCGCTCCGCGTGTCGCCGCTCCGTAAGGAACGTCTTCATCACCTGGCCGCCCCGCGCGTCGCCACTCGGTGAGACACACCTTCATCACTCGGCCGCTCCGTGCGTCGCCGCTTCGTGATGCACGTCTTCATCACTCGGGCGCTCCGCGTATCGCCGCTCCGTGATGCACGTCCTCATCACTCGGCCGCTCCGCGCGTCGCCGCTCCGTAAGGCACGTCTTCATCACCTGGCCGCCCCGCGCGCTGCCACTCGGTGAGACACACCTTCATCACTCGGGCGCTCCGCGCGTCGCCGCTCCGTGATGCACGTCCTCATCACTCGGCCGCTCCGTAAGGCACGTCTTCATCACCTGGCCGCCCCACGCGTCGCCACTCGGTGAGACACACCTTCATCACTCGGCCGCTCCGTGCGTCGCCGCTTCGTGATGCACGTCTTCATCACTCGGGCGCTCCGCGCGTTGCCGCTCCGAGATGCACGTCTTCATCACTCGGGCGCTCCTCGCATCGCCGCTCCGTGATGCACGTCCTCATCACTCGGCCGCTCCGCGCGTCGTCGCTCCGTGAGGCACGTCTTCCTCAGCTGGCCGCCCACGCGTTGCCACTCGGTGAGACACACCTTCATCACTCGGGCGCTCCGCGTATCGCTGCTCCGTGATGCACGTCTTCATCACTCGGTCGCTCCGCGCGTCGCCGCTCCGTAAGGCACGTCTTCATCACCTAGCCGCCCCGCACGTCGCCACTCGGTGAGACACACCTTCATCACTCGGGCGCTCCGCGCGTCGCCGCTCCGTGATGCACGTCCTCATCACTCGGCCGCTCCGCGTGTCGCCGCTCCGTAAGGCACGTCTTCATCACCTGGCCGCCCCGCGCGTCGCCACTCGGTGAGACACACCTTCATCACTCGGGCGCTCCGTGCGTCGCCGCTTCGTGATGCACGTCTTCATCACTCGGGCGCTCCGCGTATCGCCGCTCCGTGATGCACGTCCTCATCACTCAGCCGCTCCGCGCGTCGCCGCTCCGTAAGGCACGTCTTCATCACCTGGCCGCCCCGCGCGCTGCCACTCGGTGAGACACACCTTCATCACTCGGGCGCTCCGCGCGTCGCCGCTCCGTGATGCACGTCCTCATCACTCGGCCGCTCCGCGTGTCGCCGCTCCGTAAGGCACGTCTTCATCACCTGGCCGCCCCGCGGGTCGCCACTTGGAGAGACACATCCTCATCACTCGGCCGCGCCGTGCGTCGCCGCTTCGTGATGCACGTCTTCATCACTTGGGCGCTCCGCGCGTTGCCGCTCCGAGATGCACGTCTTCATCACTCGGGTGCTCCTCGCATCGCCGCTCCGTGATGCACGTCCTCATCACTCGGCCGCTCCGCGCGTCGTCGCTCCGTGAGGCACGTCTTCATCACCTAGCCACCCACGCGTCGCCACTCGGTGAGACACACCTTCATCACTCGGGCGCTCCGCGTATCGCCGCTCCGTGATGCACGTCCTCATCACTCGGCCGCTCCGCGCGTCACCGCTCCGTAAGGCACGTCTTCATCACCTGGCCGCCCCGCGCGCTGCCACTCTGTGAGACACACCTTCATCACTCGGGCGCTCCGCGCGTCGCTGCTCCGTGATGCACGTCCTCCTCACTCGGCCGCTCCGCGCGTCGCCGCTCCGTAAGGCACGTCTTCATCACCTGGCCGCCCCGCACGTCTCCACTCGGTGAGACACACCTTCATCACTCGGGCGCTCCGCGCGTCGCCGCTCCGTGATGCACGTCCTCATCACCTGGCCGCCCCGCGCGTCGCCACTCGGTGAGACACACCTTCATCACTCGGCCGCTCCGTGCGTCGCTGCTTCGTGATGCACGTCTACATCACTCGGGCGCTCCGCGCGTTGCCGCTCCGAGATGCACGTCTTCATCACTCGGGCGCTCCTCGCGTCGCCGCTTCGTGATGCACGTCCTCATCACTCGGCCGCTCCGCGCGTCGTCGCTCCGTGAGGCACATCTTCATCACCTGGCTGCCCACGCGTTGCCACTCAGTGAGACACACCTTCATCACCTGGCCTCCTCACGCGTCGCCACTCGGTGAGACATACCTTCATCACTCGGCCGCTCCGCGCGCCGCCGCTCCGTGATGCACGTCTACATCACTCGACCACTCCACGCGTCGCCACTCAGTGAGGTGCGTCTTCATCACTCAGCCACCCTACGTATCGCCATCGGTTGAACACGTCTTCGCCACTTGGCCGCTCGTGCGCCGTCAGACAGCTAAGTCATTCTTCACACGCCGCATTCAATTAAATAGTTATTTTTGCATTATCGAGTGTCAAGTAAGTCGCACATGACGTTCACTCGGAGGCCACGCCGCCGAGTGTACCTCTGCGCTCGGTTGTTTATCTTCATGTCGGAACACTTCACTTCCGCTTCATTTGGGTCCAGTACTCAAACGAGTTCAGTCGGATCTCACTCTTTTAGACTCTTGTTGGTTCCGGACCAGCAAGCACCTGGCACACCCAGCGGGTGTCTATGGGTGTAATTTACATCATTCATTTCAGCAAACATCAAATTACTTTGAGAATTTTTTATGTTGGCTTGTCCTATTTTTCATACACAGGTTACACGATCACTGGACGCCTCTGTGCGCCATTCTCGACGACATGCTCGACTCGGCCGCCACGCGCGCCTTCACTTTTTTGGACGCCTCCTCGACGACATGCTAGACTCGGCCGCCCCGCGCACCGTCACTTGTTTGGACATCTCCGCGACAACACGCTCGACTCGGCCACCACGCACGCCGTCACTTGTTCGGACGCCTCCTCGACGACATGCTGGACTTGGCCGCCCCGCTCGCCGTCACTTGTTCGGACGTCTCCGCGACAACACGCTCGACTCGGCCGCCCCGCGCGCCGTCACTTGGTCGGACATCTCCTCGACGACATGCTCGACTTGGCCACTCCGCTGGATGCGTCTTCATCACTTGGTCGCTCCGCGCCTTGCCACTCCGACGGATGCGTCTGCAACTTTTGGCCGCCCCGCGCGTCGCCACTCCGCTGGACGCGTCTTCATCACCCGGCTGTCCCGCGTGCCACCACCCCGACGGATGCGTCTACAGCACTTGGCCGCCCCGCACGTCGCCATTCCGCTGGATGCGTCTTCAACACTCGGTCGCCCCGCGCGTCGCCACTCCGACGGATGCGTCTACATCACTTGGCCGCCCCGCGCGTCGCCACTCCGCTGGATGCGTCTACAACACTTGGCCGCCCCGCGCGTCGCCACGGCACCGGATGCGTCTACATCACTCGGACGCCCCGCGCATCACCACTCAGCCGGGCGCGCCTTCGTCATTCGGCCGGCCCACGCGTCGCCACTCTGACGGGTGCGTCTACAACACTTGGCCGCCCCGCGCGTCGCCACGGCACCGAATGCGTCTACATCACTCGGACGCCACGTGCGTCACCACTCAGTCGGGCGCGCCTTCGTCATTCGGCCGGCCCATGCGTCGCCACTCTGACGGGTGTGTCTACAGCACTCGGCCGCCCCGCGCGTTGCCACTCAGCTGGGCGCGCCTTCGTCATTTCGCCGCCCCGCGCGTCGCCACGGCACCGGATGCGTCTACATCACTCGGACGCCCCGTGCGTCACCACTCAGCCGGGCACGCCTTCGTCATTCGGCCGGCCCATGCGTCGCCACTCCGACGGGTGCATCTACAACACTTGGCCGCCCCGCGCGTCGCCACGACATCGGATGCGTCTACAGCACTCGGCCGCCCCGCGCGTCGCTACTCAGCTGGGCGCGCCTTCGTTATTAAGCCGCCCCGCGCGTCGCCATGACACTGGATGCATCTACATCACTCGGACGCCCCGCGCGTCACTACTCAGCCGGGCACGCCTTCGTCATTCGGCCGGCCCACGCGTCGCCACTCCGACGGGTGCGTCGACAGCACTCGGCCGCCCTGCGCGTCGCCACTCAGCTGGGCGCGCCTTCATCATTCGGCCGCCCCACGCGTCGCCACTCCGCTGGATGTGTCTTCATCACTTGGCCGCCCGGCGAGTCGCCGCTGTGCTGGATGCGTCTACACCACTCGGCTGCCCCGCGCGTCGCCACTCCGACGGATGCGTCTACAACACTTGGCCGCCCTGCGCGTAGCCACTCCGCTGGATGCGTCTACAACACTTGGCCGCCCCGCGCGTCGCCACTCCACGGGATACGTCCACATCATTTGGACGCTCCGCGCGTCGCCACTCCACGCGGCACGTCTTCATCACTCGGGCGTCCCACGCGCCATCGCTCAGCTAAACACATCTACACCACAACCCCGAGTGGGTGAACGACTTAGCTGCGAACCTGATTTCGCCTAAGTTAAAAACTACTCCGAGTGAGGGCATCAATCACACTCGGGGGCTTAGCTGCAATTCCGTATCACCTAAGTTAAAAACTACTCCGAGTGAGGACATACTCCACACTCGGGGGCTTAGCTGCGATCCCGTATCGCCTAAGTTAAAAATTACTCCGAGTGCTGACATCCTCCACACTCGGGGGCTTAGTTGCGATCCCGTATCGCCTAAGTTAAAAACCACTCCGAGTGAGGACATCATCCACGCTCGGGGGCTTAGCTGCGACCCCATATCGCCTAAGTTAAAAACCACTCCGGGTGAGGACATCATCCACACTCGGGGGCTTAGCTGCGACTCTGTATCGCCCAAGTTAAAAACTACTCCGAGTGAGGACATCATCCACACCCGGGGACTTAGTTGCGACTCCGTTTCGCCTAAGTTTAAAACTACTCCGAGTGAGGACATCATCCACACTCGGGGGCTTAGCTGTGACTCCGTATCGTCTAAGTGAAAAACTACTCCGAGTGAGGACATCATCCACACTCGGGGGCTTAGTTACGACTCCGTATCACCTAAGTTAAAAACTACTCCGAGTGAGGACATCATCCACACTCGGGGGCTTAGCTGCGACTCCGTATCGCCTAAGTTAAAAACTACTCCGAGTGAGGACATCATCCACACTCGAGGGCTTAGATGCGACTCTGTATCGCCTAAGTTAAAAATTATTCCAAGTGAGGACATCATCCACACTCGGGGACTTAACCTTGATCCAGAAATTATATAAGGCAGACTCAATAAGCATTCAACATGCCAAGCACATGAAGATTTACCTGACTGGACCAGTTCCAGGCTATATTTATTTACTGTGCCCAGCGCACAAAGATCAGTCCGACTGATTCAGCTCCAGATTGCAACAATTTACTACGCCAAGCGCATCAGAGTTCACCTGTTTAGTTCAGTTCCGCGCTGGAAGACTTAAACCCTCTGCCCGACTCATCTAGTCCGACAGAGGCTCAGTGTTGGGGAACGCAGCAGAAAACAAAAGTTTTCCGACCTACGCACCAGCCCAGGACCACTATGGAGACTACATACAAGGTTTGATCATTATCGTTACCGACTCGTAGCGCAGCGAAAGTAGAGTCGATGACGATCGGCGGTGCAGATCCCCGCAGCTAGGATTTTACAACCTCCCAACCGCGAGGATGTATACCCTCATCTGCCCCGCGGACAGCCCTCCGGGAGGCGGTCACACAGTCCCCCGGACGGTGTCGCCGACAGCCCTTCGGGAGGACCTTCGAAACTCGGACTGTCACTCGGACAGCCCTTCGGGAGGACCTCCAAAACTCGGACGGTCACACGGACAGCCCTTCGGGAGGCACTCTCGAACTAAGACCGAAACTACGATCTCTCTACAGAGTTGCACACATACGGTGTCATCTATCCGGCAGGGCTTCGCCATCCAGAACTAGTTCCTGCCGGAACCCAGACAGCCTTTCGGCTCTACGAAACTATTTCGCTGGGAGGGAGAGAAGAATGCCAGATCATGCATGGCTTTGTGTATGAGAGCAAGAGTGTGTCTTATGGCAGCCCACACTCCTCCTATTTATAGGAAACCCAAGGGGTAGGGTGGTTTTACAAGAATACCCAAAACCCACATGGAAAGGAGTCCTTCCCAAGGACCTAAAAGGTGAAACCAAGGAACAAGGGGGACTCCATGAAGGAGTCCACCATGTGGCCGGCCACACCCTCATGTGGGGCCCCAAAATTGGCCCCTATCCATCCATGTCATCCCCAAGATCTTTTGGAGCAAAGCCCCAAAAGCTGGCTTTCCAAAAAATATCCCAAAAAGCACTTTCACTATTCATGACGACATTTTTCAGCGTCTGATCGAACTGAAAATATTCATGTGGGCTTAGAACAATTCTAGTACCCACCAAAATAATTTTCAACGCGAGCCGGAACAATTCCGGTTTAGGGATTTCATCTGCGAAAAGCATCTGAAGCGGTTTCGGCAGCTCCGGAACATTTCCGGTTTTCATCCCGGAAAATTCCAGAAAGTTTCCAGAATGATTCTGGCACCCTCCAAGAATTATCAGGCATGTGCCAAAACCAATTTGACTTTATGGTATCCTCTGAAACAACTTTTCAGTTTCACCGGAACTCATCCGGTGACCTCTCTGTGGAACTTTTCCGCTGTCCGAAACTTTTCCGGCGTCCGAAACTTTTCCGGTGATTTTCTCTCAGACTCCCTGTCTAGTATTCAGCAGATAGATGACCCTTAAGCGTGTGACCCTATAGGTTCGGTGAAGCATAGACATGAGCCGGAACCCCTTCCGATCAATGATCAACATCGGAGCCGTGGACACCCATATCGATCCCTATATCCACACGAATAAATATTCGAGTGAACCTCCAGTTGACGTGAGCTATTCCTGTTGCTTCGCGATATGTTACAATTACCCGAGGTGAGAAACATCGGCATCCTCGTGGATCAACACTTGTCCACAATGCCAGTTACCTCGTTGCCGGTATTGTTCTCTTTTCTCGTTCCCGTGTTCCGGCATCCCTGTGATCAAATCACCCTGTGTCTGGCCAGACGATGATGGATACCGTAACACCGAGAGGGCCCAGAGATATCTCTCCATCGTCGGAGGAGCAAATCCCAATCTTGAGCTATCAAGTCCCTTGACATACTTTTCCATGAACCCGTAAGCCGCCGTAATAGCCACCCATTTACGGATGACGTTTAACAAACCCCAAAGTTCATGAAGCAAGCATGAAGAAACTCGACACTCTCATGGTCTAAGGAATTATGCAAACATTAACTTCTCTGTGTTATTAACAATAAACTTATGACGAATGTATCTCATAGCATAACATCAATCGGGTCGATTCAACACAAGTGTTCTACCAACAATTGTGCCCTCAAAATTGCCGCATAGCCATGCCCATGATCAGGAAAACAGGATCATCATGCAATACTTGAGCCAGTCATAGAGGCTTGACTAGGAATACATTTTACCGTTTATTATCCCACACGTGCATATGAGTCTTCCTCCGAGCCTCGTGGTTATTGTAGACTCGAGAACCATAGCAGTTATAGCATGGAACATAAACCTAATTATGAACAGGGAGATAATCAATAACATTTATTATTGCCTCTAGGGCATATCTCCTACAGACTCCCACTTGAACTAGAGTCAATAATCTAGTCAATGCTAATGCACTTTACACCTATGACATACTGGTGTCAAATATGCTTCGCATGTGGTATAGCCTGATGTCCAACGGACTGACGACTTCAGCTCTGTGTGTAACTTTGCATATCCTTGCGTTTTCACGCTTTCACAAAATTCATATTTTGTCTGGACTTGGCCTTGCATATGTGTGAATCATTGGTTGAAACCTGATTCCTCAGACTGAGCTATGGAGCAACTATCTGCAATAGTGTCCCATAGACCAAAGTCATCTTGGAACCATACTAAGTTCATGAATGAACTATATGATTCAACAACTTCTTTGTCGCTTCTTAAGCATCAACATACTTAGCCTTTGTTATAGAATTCGCCACAGTATCTTGTTTGGAACAATTTCCAACTACCGTGCCACCATATTGTGTATCACACAAAACCCTCAATTTAAATCGAAAATCGCATGGAGCATTGATGAAGACTGTATCGATGTAATCACTTACAACGAGCACTTCATAATCTCTACTTGCGAGAAAACAAGTCATCAGCACTACTCTTAGCACTTAATGACATCTTTCACTGTTGTCCCATGATCAGTACTTTGATCACTATGGTATCTATACTCGCAAGAACTTTGGAGTATTGGACATATCTGTTTGTTTTTACATACCATGGAATACATGATTAATCCAAACACAAGAGTGTGTGGAATCTCCATCATGTATTTTACTCATCAGTGTTTTGGGACACCGAGTCTTGCAAAAACTCTTTCCATGTGACTTCGGCAAGAATCACTCCTTGGCGTTTTAAATGCTAAATGGTTTTAGCATCTTGTCAATATGTATTCATTGCTTAGCCCCATTAGGTAAATCTATCTCCATAGATCATCATGCCTAATATTGAGGCTATTTAGCCTAAGCACTTCATTGAAAAACTATTTTCAAATGAAGTCCTAATTTGTGTCAAGAAATTTATTTCCAATTAACAATGTGTTAAGTACACAAGGTTTTTAGAAATATTATTATGCTCCCACTTACTTTCTTGAATCACAAGCATCTTCGATACCCATTTGATGAAGTCAAACCCCCTTGACCATTTCATCAAAAACGAAGATTCCAACTCCACTTTGCTCTCTTCTGTCCATCGCTGGAACTCTGAAGTTTGCATACTTACTAGCATCCTCTGGATCGACAAATTACTATGGACTGTATCACATACAAGTCCTAGGTTTTATTTCCATCAGATGGAAATCCTTTTGTCATCCATGTTTCATATCTCATGATTGAAATATGTATTAATTGCTAGTTCAACCCGAACCGACTTCAAGCATCGCTACGGTGAAACAACCTCATCGTAGTCAACTCCTTGAACTTGTTATTTCAACAAGTCGAGCTTTGTGGATAAAATATTTTATCCACATCAGTTTATAGTTTCATAAATATTCGTTAGACTCTAAGTCTTCCGAAAGGTGTATCAAGATTTTAATCTCGAACCACTTATATGGAAACTATCTCGGATTGTATTGGCATTTAGCCAATTCTGGAGTCAGGGCCCATCAACGCTTCCTTGTGTATCGTAGCTATACTGTTGTCTAACAACAATATCTCGTATGCGCACCTGAGAGGTTTGCACGAGTTTTTCCTACGCGGTTCAGCTGCAAGTTCGACCGAAGTCCATACATCTCATGTAGAGGCTTCCGTATCAGTCGTAGTAGGAAACTCCGGAATCACTTCCAAGGTTCCTTTCCTTTGACCTGATGACGAAGATACTGGTTATCTCGTCGAGTTGCACTGTCCTACCACTCACCTTTTGTAAGAACTATTCTCTTTAAAAGCATACCGTTTTGCGGCAAAACCCTTTGCCTCGGTATAGTGGTGGGGGAATACCCAATGACTTGGGATAACCTTACAAAGTAGCACTTGTCTGATTTGGAATAGGTTTGTAACCTTTTACACAAGCCCCATATTCCAAATGTTAAGAAAAGATATAACATGGTTGGGCGTACCACACCATGGCGTTATTTCAACAGACCTGATGGAGCTCTTTTCAGTGTAAAAGCCGTAGTCTCTAAAGCATCACTCTATAAAGGGGGTAATGGCAAATCTATTTATGTCATCTTTGATCTTACCATGTCATAAATGGTTCGATTACATCTTCACGGACTTTCCACTTGCAGCGGTGTTCCGGGGGGTGCAAGTTATGAAACCCCTTTCACAACTCATCAGACATTCGCTAAACTTGTAACTCAAATATTCCTTTCTGCAATCAAATTGCAGAAACATAATTTTCTAGTTACAATAACTTCTACTTCATTTTTGAAAACCTTCTGAATGAATTCAAAAGATCCAGACTTCCGTCTCAACAAGTAAATATCCATATATCTACTTGAGTCATTTCTGAAGACAGATAAATCCACTACTTGCAACAACATTTATTGGACTACACACATCATAATGTATGATTACCAATATGTTCTTTGCTCGTTCCTTATGGCCTGTGAACGGTATTTCAGTCACTTCACCTTTCAGAGGAAAGTTGCAAGTGTCAGATGATTCAAAATCAAATGACTTCAAAATCCATCATAATGGAATTTTCCATGCGGGTTTCTCCAACGTGACCAAATGCAGTGCCACACTTGTGTGGTATTCTTTTAGTCTTGCGACATTTAGCATCAGTGTTATGGATGTATCATATTACCATCAATATTCATAGCATACATCCCATCCTGTACGGAAGCATGGCCCTTCATGTTATTCATAACACCGAACATCAAAAGTTCTCTTATGAATAACCTTCTTGCAAAATACCTTATGCAAAGGGCTAGAGTGTATGAAACTCTAAATGAATTATGAAAGTAAATACAGAGGTAATGTATTATTATCAATATTCATAACATACGTCTCATTCATAATGAAAGTATGGCCCTTATGTTATTCATAACATCGAACATCAAAAGTTCTCTTATGAATAACCTTCTTGCAAGATACTTTATGCAATGGGCTAGAGTGTAAAACTCTAAAATGAATTATGAAAGTAAATACATAGGGAATACACCGATGGAAGGCATAGTAACATTTACTATGTTCCCTGCGTGTATCTGAACCTCATTCCTGGTTAGTCTTTCAGGCCATAGTAGTTCTTACATCGAGCTGCAACAGAATGCAATCGAGCGGGTATCTTTGTGATTAACTCACAATACCCAAGAATTAGTGATTAACATGTTTAACCATAATTCCCAAGAACTATATCTTTGACCAGCCTTCTATACATCAAAAACTTGTATGACATTCATACATGAGCTGGATATTCCAGTCTTCTTTCCTTTTGCCATTATACTTCTAAAAGTTTAACTTTCAGTATTTCTCCTACTCTCAGAAGAAGCACCCAACTTAAGAGTGGCGTTAGCCTCGGACTTCCTAGGTGTGAAAGTTTCACTAACACCCTTCGGACACTTCCTTTCTCTTTAAGTTGTTGTTTTATTCACCTTTCATCATATGACAGGCGTTCTTCTGGATCCCTCTCTTATCAGTCAAATGCATAGTAAACACCTTTACTAATAGTTTGCAAACAAACATGGCTTTAGATATCTCATATCTTTCAGTCTTTGTCTGTCTCTGAAAATGATTTTCAGATTCCATGAATATCACATAACTATCCAAACTTTTGAAGTTCGGGTCTCATGGAAGCAAACGTATTGCACTTGACTGAAAACGGAATTCTAGCTTTTGGATCGAAGGACGAAAGTCACATGATCCATAGCATTAGCGGGAGAATACCGAAAGCATGCGATAGGACAAAGTCCTTCTCGGCACTCTTGAGGACAATCCTCACATTACGTTACCAACCGTAAAGTTTTAACCAGATATTTAACAGCTATTCAATTTTAAAAGGGAAGGTGGAAACGCGAGCCATTATTCTACAACTTTTATGCAAACCACACTTAGACCGTTTTCAAAATTAATTGCACTAAGAATTAAACAAGTTAATTCTACAGTGCGCTCCCACTCAAATCAATATCTCTCATAATTGATTGTGAGTGATACAAGATCCACATTTCAATTCAACGCCATTGATGTGGACATCACTGATGACGAGAATTTCAATTGGTGGGCAAACATGCCGATCACATCTCTATGTGTCTCTTGTTCATCTTTCGATGGGCGTGTTCCGAGCTCAGGACGATCAAGCCAGAACGTCAAGACAACCAAGTGATCTCGCTGCGAGGTCTGACCTCACCCGCCTCACACTTCCCTAATCGTTCGTACCCATGTGGACATGGCGCACCCCGAAAAGTTAGGTGCCGTGACGGTGCTACACTTGGGAGAACACTAACTACTTGATATTTTTGTGACAGATCACCCTAATAAAAGCGACTACAGCGCAATCAAGAAGGGTGCGTCATAAGGGATAAACATCTCAGGCAATTCATAATAGCATGAAATGGTATAGCCCTTTCTGACGGAGAAGTCTTGTATTTCTTCGTCTTCGGCATTCGCGTCGGTGTTCACCTTCGCGAAGATTGCCACCACCTTGTCGATGCACCAGATAATATTGCTATCTCTATAGCTTAATAAAATAAGTGCATTACATAAGGTTGACACGCAGGTCATTAAAGTGCAATCATATGGCTCCAGCCATCATGCCGAATCATGACACGCAGGTCATGTTAATCAATTTACATCATATAGTCATCTCATACATCATACACTGCTATACCACATCACATGCACATGCAAACCATCCTGCAAAACCAAGTTAGACGCCTCTAATCGGTCCATGCAAAATTTTATTTTACGTGGCTTCTAAGGTTTCGAAACAAACTGAAGCTACCAACGTCCATCATCAAGCATGATAATCCAAGTCGCTAGATTAACATTCCAGGGTGTATGAAACACGAGATAATAAAATCTCGAGCCCCATACTAAAATTCGTCATACGCGTGACCCCCGTGCAGATCACATCTGCATTGCCCTTTCGTCTGCAAAATTTCATCTTTCTTTTTAACTACGGTGGAATTCAATGAACTGTTAGCACTTCGTTGATCAATCAGGATCGCGGCTTGCCAGAACATTGAAACTCCACCATACTGTTATCAAGATCAGAAATATGCAAATTCGAGGGAAGCAACAAGAACATCGGGTAACAGACTTCATCTGCTACCCGCACAAATAATTTTCAGCAATAGATCTCATCTACTACCTAATTATATTGTGCAACACCCATACATCTCTATGTATTCTAGATCGCAACCTGCATCTACGCATAGCACGGCTCTTCATGTCACTGTTGGGGAACGCAGCAGAAAACAAAAGTTTTCCGACCTACGCACCAGCCCAGGACCACTATGGAGACTACATACAAGGTTTGATCATTATCGTTACCGACTCGTAGCGCAGCGGAAGTAGAGTCGATGACGATCGGCGGTGCAGATCCCCGCAGCTAGGATTTTACAACCTCCCAACCACGAGGATGTATACCCTCATCTGCCCCGCGGACAGCCCTCTGGGAGGCGGTCACACAGTCCCCCGGACGGTGTCGCGGACAGCCCTTCGGGAGGACCTCCGAAACTCGGACTGTCACTCGGACAGCCCTTCGGGAGGACCTCCAAAACTCGGACGGTCACACGGACAGCCCTTCGGGAGGCACTCTCGAACTAAGACCGAAACTACGATCTCTCTACAGAGTTGCGCACATACGGTGTCATCTAACCAGCAGGGCTTCGCCGTCCAGAACTAGTTCCTGCCGGAACCCAGACAGCCTTTCGGCTCTACGAAACTATTTCGCTGGGAGGGAGAGAAGAATGCCAGATCATGCATGGCTTTGTGTATGAGAGCAAGAGTGTGTCTTATGGCAGCCCACACACCTCCTATTTATAGGAAACCCAAGGGGTAGGGTGGTTTTACAAGAAGACCCAAAACCCACATGGAAAGGAGTCCTTCCCAAGGACCTAAAAGGTGAAACCAAGGAACAAGGGGGACTCCATGAAGGAGTCCACCATGTGGCCGGCCACACCCTCATGTGGGGCCCCAAAATTTTCCCCTATCCATCCATGTCATCCCCAAGATCTTTTGGAGCAAATCCCCAAAAGCTGGCTTTCCAAAAAATATCCCAAAAAGCACTTTCACTATTCACGACGACATTTTTCAGCGTCTGATCGAACTGAAAATATTCATGTGGGCTTAGAACAATTCTAGTACCCACCAAAATAATTTTCAACGCGAGCCGGAACAATTCCGGTTTAGTGATTTCATCTGCGAAAAGCATCTGAAGCGGTTTCGGCAGCTCCGGAACATTTCCGGTTTTCATCCCGGAAAATTCCAGAAAGTTTCCAGAATGATTCTGGCACCCTCCAAGAATTATCAGGCATGTGCCAAAACCAATTTGACTTTATGGTATCCTCTGAAACAACTTTTCAGTTTCACCGGAACTCATCCGGTGACCTCTCTGCGGAACTGTTCCGCTATCCGAAACTTTTCCGGCGTCCGAAACTTTTCCGGTGATTTTCTCTCAGACTCCCTGTCTAGTATTCAGCAGATAGATGACCCTTAAGCGTGTGACCCTATAGGTTCGGTGAAGCATAGACATGACCCGGAACCCCTTCCGATCAATGATCAACATCGGAGCCGTGGACACCCATATCGATCCCTATACCCACACGAATAAATATTCGAGTGAACCTCCAGTTGCCGTGAGCTATTCCTGTTGCTTTGCGATATGTTACAATTACCCGAGGTGAGAAACATCGGCATCCTCGTGGATCAACACTTGTCCACAATGCCAGTTACCTCGTTGCCGGTATTGTTCTCTTTTCTCGTTCCCGTGTTCCGGCATCCCTGTGATCAAATCACCCTGTGTCTGGCCAGACGATGATGGATACCGTAACACCGAGAGGGCCCAGAGATATCTCTCCATCGTCGGAGGAGCAAATCCCAATCTTGAGCTATCAAGTCCCTTGACATACTTTTCCATGAACCCGTAAGCCGCCGTAATAGCCACCCATTTACGGATGACGTTTAACAAACCCCAAAGTTCATGAAGCAAGCATGAAGAAACTCAACACTCTCATGGTCTAAGGAATTATGCAAACATTAACTTCTCTGTGTTATTAACCATAAACTTATGACGAATGTATCTAATAGCATAACATCAATCGGGTCGATTCAACACAAGTGTTCTACCAACAATTGTGCCCTCAAAATTGCCGGCATAGCCATGCCCATGATCAGGAAAACAGGATCATCATGCAATACTTGAGCCAGTCATAGAGGCTTGACTAGGAATACATTTTACCGTTTATTATCCCACACGTGCATATGAGTCTTCCTCCGAGCCTCGTGGTTATTGTAGACTCGAGAACCATAGCAGTTATAGCATGGAACATAAACCTAATTATGAATAGGGAGATAATCAATAACATTTATTATTGCCTCTAGGGCATATCTCCTACACTCAGGGACTACACCCAGTGGGTGCACTCAGCATGCCCTCACTAGAAGAGAAATACAAAAAAGAAACATTCTGCTTGGTCAGGTCCAGCAACAACATTCAAGTTCAACAGACTCTACAGACTCCAACCGACTGCCAGCAATCAGTCAGAGTCTCAGGGGCTACTGTTGGGGATACACATAATAGGTCGGCCCATGAAGGGTCGAAATACCATAATAGCATGGGGTCCACACATCAAGTGGGTCCAGATAAATACATACATACTATCCACTCGGACAAGTACGTTCCATCCACTCGGATGACAGTCAACCACTCGGCCATCCTGACTCACTCGGATATGCGATGACCAGCAAGCCACAAGGCAGTCGAGGCATCATCCTTATAGTGGAGGTTTCGTAGTGGGATGACGTTATGGCATCAATGCCCCACCTTGTAACATAGGAGGAGAGGGGCTGGCGCACTCTATATAAGCCACCCCCACCACATAGCTCAGGGCGGGCTCATTCTTCCCCCCGGAGCTTTGGCTCTATCTAGTCTCAGGACTTAGCTTGGAGATCCGTTCACCCGTCTCTCTCTAATACACCATGTAACTCTATGTTCATGACAGATAAGCAAAGCCTCTCCGGAGCACGAGACGTAGGGCTGTTATCTCCACCGTGAGAGGCCCGAACTCGCTAAAATCATCGTGTCACCCATTTGCATCTCGATAGATCATGCTCCTTTACACTACCCCATTCTATTGTCCCACGACAGCTTCAATTGACAAGGGAATTGACCGAGAAACAGTAGCTTCAATGCATGAGGGAGGCGGTGGAGGGACAACATCTCCATCGAGGATTTCCGTAGGGCGGTCCCGATGTGGAGATGGTGCCGGCGTGGCCGTCGACCCCACCATGGTGTCTAAACAAACAAGAAGTTCGTCAGACCGTATATCACGGTAATGCAAGGAACCTACACCCAAGCAAATACATACATGAGCAGAATGTTCAGAAAACTAAACTGAACTGAACTAGAATGTTCCGAAAACTGAAATGTTCAGAAAACCTATTCTTCTCTGCGTTTGAGCATGATTTGACCTACTAATCACTCCATTTGACGTAGTACTTCTTCTAGTTTCTGAACTGTGGTGGCAATGGCATGTATGACCTGCATGGTTGTTACTGTGGTGGCATGTCAACATTTTCATGTCTCCTGGCCGGAGGACCCCAACGGTGAAGAAGGAACATAGTCACGATTTCTGGCGAATCATCAATCTACCACGTCTCCCGAGTCTCATCGAACTACGATGTTTCTTCCATGGGTAGCTGCATGTTTGTGAGGTTCAGCCAGGTCATAGCATCGTGCTTGGATATGGGAGACACGGGCAGGTGGGGATTCTTTCCTAAGACCGTATATATTGGAAGATCCAAAAGGAGACGCTAGAAGTGGTGGGCAGATGAAGATACCTGGAGGGGTGACTCTGGTGGCAGGAGATGACCGGGGGACGGAGGAGCAGGGGTGGCTGGACGCGCTGGAGGCGGAGGACGACAGGGCCGTCGGCGAGGCCCGCTGCGAGACGACGGCACGGATGGGTACGGCGGAGCGGTTGGGCTCGTCGGCGAGTTGGATATGGGCGGCCGAACGCGAGAGCCGGCAGTCTGTGAAGGGCGGCGGCGGCGGCCAGCGGTGCGTCAGGTAGGCGAAGGCGAAGGCGCCGTGGGAACTTTCCCCATCAAGAGGAGAGGATGGTTTTCTTTGGAGGGGTATGTGGGTTGCGGGATATGCGGGATATACGGTGACAAAGCGGTCGGGCCGCTTCAGCCCGCTACAGGCGACGCGGTCAACCCGGCGGCACCGTAAAGGCCTTTTATGCGGGGCGGCGTGGCGGCTCAGCGGGATGTCCCGCGCCGCTTACAACCCTAGTGCCAAGTGCCAGTTGCTGTTTTTTGCTTGTTTTTTACTTCGATGAATATCAGTACCAAACTGAGTCCAATCGTGATGAAACCTTTTGGAGATTTTTATTGGTCCAGAAGAAGGCCAGTGGGCCAAACAAGTAACCAGGAGGGAGCCCAGGCCGCCCACGAGACACCAGGGCGCGCCAGGGGCCCCGGGCGCGCCCTGGTGGGTTGTGGCCGCCTCAGGAACCTTCTCCACCACCTCTGAGCTCTATAAATACCAAACTATTCTAGAAACCCTACAGGAGTCGACGAAAAATACTTCCAGCTGTCGCAATTTCCAGAACCGCGAGATCCAATCTAACACCATCACAGAGGGGTTCATCATCCTCATTGGTGCCTCTCCGATGATGCGTGAGTAGTCCACCATAAACCTACGGGTCCGTAGGCAGTAGCTAGATGGCTTTCTCTCTCTCTTTTGATTCTCAATACAATGGTCTCTTGGACATCTATTTGGTGTAATGACTTTTTGCGGTGTGTTTGTTGGGATCCGATGAATTTTGAGTTCATGATCAGTTTCTATCCATGAATATTATTTGAGTCTTCTTTGATCTCCTATATGCATGATTACTTATAGCCTCGTATTTCTTCTTCGAATCTTCTGTTTAGTTAGGCCAACTAGATCGATTTTTCTTGCCATGGGAAGAGGTGCTTTGTGATGGGTTCGATCTTGCGGTGTCCTCTCCCAGTGACAGAAGGGGCAGCGAGGCACGCATGTATCGTTGCTATTAAGTATAACAACGAATAGATCTTGTCTACATCATGTCACCGTTCTTATTGCATTACTCCGTTTTTCCATGAACTTAATACGCTAGATGCATGCTGGATAGCGGTCGATGTGTGGAGTAATAGTAGTAGATGCAGAATCGTTTCGGTCTACTAATCTTGGACGTGATGCCTATATAATGATCATCGCCTTGGATATCGTCATGATTATTTGGTCTTCTATCAATTGCCCAACAGTAATTTGTTCACCCACCATGTGCTATACTCATGAGAGAAGCCACTAGTGAAACCTACGGCCCCCGGGTCTACTTTTCCAACATATTGCTTTCCGATCTATCTTTTTGCCGCTTTTGTTTTCAGATCTACAATTCCAACAACCCAAAAATACCTTCCTGCACTTTTTATTTGCCTCTTTTATTTTGTGTTCTTGCGAAATCTATTTATCCATTCTACAATCTAATCTATCTTTTTACCGTGGAGAGATTGACAACCTGTCTTTCGCGTCGGTTGCAAGTATTTCTTCTTTGTGTGTAGGTACTGTTTACATAGTGTTGCGTGATCCTCCTACTAGTTCGATACCTTGGTTTCATAACTGTGGGAAATACTTACCATTGTTGTGTTGCATCATCCCTTCCTCTTTGGGGAAACACCGACGCAGTCTCAAGCCATGTCATGCCCGTTGTTGTTGCAAATGTTACTATCTTAACAGACTTTGTTATTCTTGAGATGCCCGAGGACGACAACATGTCGATTATCCTTGGTAGACCCTTTTTGAATACTGCAGGGGCTGTTATTGATTGCAATAATAGCAAAGTCACTTTACATATCAATGGTAATGAGTATACGGTGCACTTTCCGAAGAAACAATTCCAAGTGAATGGTATAAATGTTATTGAAGAATCTCCGACACTCACTATTGGAAGTTTTTCAACTACCTCTACCTACTACCAAAAAGAAACATGACATACTTATTGTTGGGGATATGCATATCCCCATTGAGGTAACTTAGTGTTTTACGAAAGTTCTTCGGTTTCATGCTAATCGGAAGTGGTTGTTAATAAGACTTGATCAACCTTATTAATGGATCAATGAGGTATGAAGTTGATGAATCAAGTAGGCACAACCTTCTGCTCTCACCTTTTGTTTTTATTCTTCTTAGTCAAATAAAATAAAATGTCATGTTTATCCTGTTTTATGATTTCTCCGTGCAATAAAAAATGACCCCAAAATAAAAATTCTCAGAATGTTTTGAAAATTTAACACGATTTTTGTCTGAATATTTTTGAATTTTTGGTGCAAATAACATCAGAGGGGGGTGCACCTGGTGCCCACAAGACACCAGGGCGCGCCAGCAGCCCCAGGCGCTGTAGGGTAACGCAGCAGAAAACAAAAATTTTCCGACCTACGCACCAGCCCAGGACCACTATGGAGACTGCATACAAGGTTTGATCTTTTCGTTACCGACTCGTAGCTCAGCGGAAGTAGAGTCGGTGACGATCGGCGGTGCAGATCCCCACAGCTAGGATTTACAACCACCCAACCGCGAGGATGTATACCATCATCTGCCCCTCGGACAGCCCTCCGGGAGGCGGTCGGACAGTCCCCCGGACGGTGTCGCGGACAGCCCTTCGGGAGGACCATCGAAAATCGGACAGTCACTCGGACAGCCCTTCGGGAGGACCCTCGAAACTCGGACGGTCACACGGACAGCCCTTCGGGAGGCACTCTCGAACTAAGACCGAAACTACGATCTCTCTACAGAGTTGCACACATACGGTGTCATCTATCCGGCAGGGCTTCGCCGTCCAGAAGTAGTTCCTGCCGGAACCCAGACGGCCTTTCGGCTCTACGAAACTATTTCGCTGGGAGGGAGAGAGAAGCCAGATAACATCAGATGGCATGTGTATGTGAGAATGGACGAGTTTTGGGCAGCCCCCTCCACCTCTATTTATAGGAGAAGGAGGGGTGGAGGGGCTGAAATTTCAGCCACATCCATCCATGTCATCTCCAAGATATTTTGGAGCAAAAGCCCAAAAAGGTGGCTTTCCAAAAAGTAACCATAAAGCTGATTTCACTATTCACGACGACATTTTTCAGCGTCCGTTCGAATCGAAAATATTTATGTGGGCTTAGAACATTTCCAGTACCCACTAAAATAATTTTCGACGCGTATCGAAACAATTCCGGATTAGTGATTTTCATCTGGGAAAAGCAAACAAAGCGGTTCCGGCAGCTCCGGAACATTTCCGGTTTTTCTTTCGGAAAATTCCCAGAAGTTTCCAGAATGATTCTGGCACCCTCCAAGAATTATCAGGCATGTGCCAAAACCAATTTTACTTAATGGTGTACTCCGAAACAACTTTTCGGTAGTGATTTTCATCTGTGAAAAGCAACTAAAGCGGTTCCCGCAGTCCGGAACATTTCCGGTTTTTGTCTCTGAAAAATCTCAGAAATTACCGGAACAATTCTGGTACCCTCCAATAATTTCCAGGCATGTGCCGAAACCAATTTGACTTAATGGTACACTCCGAAACAACTTTTCGGTTTTACCAAAACTCTTCCGGTGTTCTCTCTCCGGAACTCTTCCGTTGTCTCCGAAACTTTTTCGGTGAATTTCTCTCAGACTCCCTGTCTAGTATTCAACAGATAGATGACCCTTAAGCGTGTGACCCTATAGGTTCGGTGAAGTATAGACATGACCCGGAATCACTTCTGATCAATGATCAACATCGGAGCCGTGGACACCCATATTGACCCCTATACCCACACGAATGAATATTCGAGTGAACCTCCAATTGCCGTGTGCTATTCCTGTTGCTTCGCAATATGTTACAAATACCCGAGGTGAGACATGTTGGCATCCCCGTGGATCAACAACTTGTCCACTATGTCAGTTACCTCGTTACCGGTATTGTTCTCTTTTCTCGTTACCGTGTTCCGGCATCCCCGTGATCAAATCACAAAGTGTGTGGCCAGACGATAATGGATACCGTAACACCAAGAGGGCCCAGAGATATATCTTCATTGTCGGAGGAGCAAATCCCAATCTTGAGCTATCAAGTTACTTGACATACTTTCCCATGAACCCGTAAGCCGCCGTAATAGCCATCCAGTTACGGATGACGTTTAACAAACCCCAAAGTTCATGAATCAAGCATGAAGAAACTCGATACTCTCATGGTCTGAAGAATCATGCAAACGTTAACCATCTCTGTGTTATTAACCATTTAACTTGTGACGAATGAATCTCATAGCATAACATCAATTCGGGTCGATTCAACACAAATGTTCTTCTAACATTGTGCCCTCAAAATTGCCGGCATAGCCATGCCCATGATCAGGAAAACAGGATCATCATGCAATACTTGAGCCAGTCTTAGAGGCCAGACTAGGAATACATTTTACCGTTTATTATTCCACACGTACATATGAGTCTTCCTTTGAGCCTCGTGGTTATTGCAGACTCGAGAACCATAGCAGTTATAGCATGGAACATAAACCTAATTATGAACAGGGAGATAATCAATAACATTTATTATTGCCTCTAGGGCATATCTCCTACAGGCGCGCCCCGGTGGGTTGTGGTCCCTACGTGGGTCCCCTCACTTATCCCTTTAGCCCATGTCATCTCCTACCTCTAGAAAAAAAATCAACATAGCTCGCACTCCCGTGTTCTTGCTCTCAATCCCGTGGATTTCGATCTCTTTGCTCGAAGCTTCGTTTCCGAAACTGTTTTGGGGGATTGCTACTTGGTATGTGACTCCTCCATTGCTCCAATTAGTTTTTGAGTTAGTGGTTTATTTTTAGAATAACTAGCCCAGTGGCCCTCGCAAATGTGAGGGCATCTTCTTTAGTGTATCGAACATGTATTATAAATAAATTACTGACTCATATACTTCTAATTTATATTATATGACTTCGTACATTGCGATCATGCAAGCACCATAAATATTTATTATATTTTTTGAATATTGTGTGTGTGACAAACATATTTTCCAATGCTTAATTTAGGGGTGAATAGTGATGTCATTCTCAAAACATAGTACTACTGAATATGGTAATTATTATGAATGGTTAAATAGGTTGTGTGCTCATTGACTTTATATGTATAGTTCCGACAATTTATTTGCAATGATCCAAACTACAGAATGCTAGTTTAGCATAATAATAGCCAAGTAACAGTTAGTTTTAATTTTCTAATACATAGAACTATATATGTAAATGGAGAATGTCAATGTAAGTGAGACTATTTATAACTTGTTTATGTAAAAGTCATCGGGCAACGTTGACTACTAAAAAACTACTTGGTCATTGAACTATATATGTGGTAAACTACAGTACAAAAATTAATGGCTCAACTCAGTTACAAAATAGTGCATTGTGGAGTGTTTTCACCATTATATACATGCATCCAATGTATCGCTCCTAATGAATTTTATATTGTCTGCAAAGGAGGATCCCTATCATGACTCCTATAATCGATTGGGCATTGGTGTTTTTCTTATTCATGGGATGGTCGGCGACATCATTTATTCCCAATAGTTACTTCAATGATAGCAGAGCGGGTGGTGACTGTGCCGAACACAAAGGTCATTATAGATAATTGCATTAATTAGTTATTTTCTTGGATCCTTTGTGTATGTTGGTGAAGGGAAAAAATCCGTGTCTATTTGTATTTGTACTCATATATTGTATATCCTAATAAACATATGTAAGTATGATGTATGTTAAAAAAGGGTCAGCCTTGATGAATTTTTATATAGTAACATTAGTGCTATAAGCCCCGGCTTATCATTTGGATACACATGCACACGTAGGGTTTGAAGTGCATGGGAAATATCTTCTATGATTTCAATGAAATACACTACTAAAACATCTTTGGTTTGACTTTTGTAAAACAAAGCAGGATAGCCTTTTTGAATGATATGTGACTCATTCCACCATCGAAAACATTTACCAGTTTTTTCCTAGATAGAGGTATGAAGCGGTACTTCACTACGAAATAAGTAAAAATTTAAAATGTCTATGCTTTAGAATCCTACGGTTGAAATAATTCACATAGATTTTTAAAATAAAATCATTTAATCAAAACAAAACTTAAGTTCTTTTTAACATGACATTATAGATGACCATTTTATCAAAAATTACAAAAAATAATTGCATTTCTATACCATCAACACATTCAAGTTAGAAACTCCATATCTTTTACATCCTATAAGAAATTTTCTGAGTGCCTAGCTCGATGTCAAACCGAAAATGTTGTTGTGTTTTTGTGTATGCACATTTCTTATTTTCTTATGTGTATGTCTCGTTGGTTCAAATAATATTATTTTGAAAAAATATAGATAAAAGATCCTGGCATTTTTTGTGGAGTATTATGCAATGTATTTTCTTGAATGTATAACAATATTTTAGAATTCTGTAAATTTGTGTAATAGAAACTACAAAAATTTACATGAAAACTGTTGAAAGTAAAAATGTGCATGCACATCTTCTAAGATTTCAATTGCTGCAACACAGAACCATCATCTGGTAAATAAAGGTAGCATAAATAAACATAACAAAGTGGTTGTAATGAACGATTATTATCAATAATTAGAACATAAAATACCAATATACCATATACTAAGAATGGTCGAACATACAACTTGCACAACATAATTAATAAAATTTACCTCAGTGGAGATGATATTGTTGTCTGCCAGAAACAAATCCAATCTAGGTAACACACCATAAGTTAACAACTCAGTCCCTCCAATATGAGAGTGCAAAAATACCACGTTGGTGTAAGGAGTTTAGTCAAAATTCAACATATTATATAACTCTTATTTTCGATTATATTACAGCTATCCTTGTATACCCGTGGGGCAAGCATATGATGCATACAAAAACCTGCGGCGGAAGTTTATGATTTTTGTAGTAACCAATTGAAGTGTCTGAGGTTTTTGGTTCTGTTAGAATGGCTGTTATAATAATTAACCTTGTTCCACATAATATTCATTACAGGTAATGATACTGAAAAATAGATGTACAAATGAATTAGGAGGCATGAATTCGAAGTGTGAACAATAGTGAATACTGATGTTTCAAATATTACACGCATATTAAAAAGAAGAAATCATGTAGGAGTATATTATATCTTGTGACAGAGTAGTTCCAATTCCACTCTCTCCAAACCTATTGTGCAGTTGGTAAGTTCACCTCATGTTGTAGGCAGCGACGTGGTGATAGTAGAGGAGATGCAATAGGCTATGCATGTACGTCTATAATTGATTATAAATTTTCAGAGAGAGAAAAGTGATTCAAAAATTAAATAGCAATTTACATGTCCCTGACTCCCATCAAATGTTGATCACCTGATCCATGCATACCCTGAAGAGTATCAACGGCTAGTAGCTTGAAAGATGGATCCTTCATGTGTTTGATTTTGGCGCAAAGAACCATGGAAACTATTACAGCGTCCCCATCTTATCATGCAACGATCTAGACAAGCAGGGGTGGATAATTAAGCATCGGGATTGTCCATAGCAAGGAGGCTCGACACGTCCAGACTGATCCATGGATCAGGTGATGGACAAGCTAATACTGTGGAGAAAGGCATCCTAGAGCAGTAGAGATAATAGAAGAATATAATTTGATGCACGCATACATGGCACATGGACTGAACAGAGTATAGACGTTGTCACAATTGGGTGTGTCTGTAAGAGTGCAAGGGTTTAGACGAATACTTTTGAAGTCGTATGTGCAGCTGGGCATGCAAAGTGCTAATAGAGATAAGCACATGATGCATAGAGGAGGCTCATGGTGTGCTTCTGGAGTCAGCGGCGATGTTCATAGCCCACCATGTCGGAGTTAAGGAAGCAGTTGCCGGATGCGCCGGTCAACGGCGTTGCTCTCGCCTACCGATTCATTTTTCCTAAAATGGGGTGATGCGGCCGACAGACATTACAACTTTTTTTTTCATGGAATGATAATCCCCAAGTGCAAGGAATCATCGTAGCAATTTCCAAAGGTCGAAGTGATAAGTATGGAGTGTCGAACCCACAAGGAGCTAAAGGTAAGATCAATATTCTCTCAAGTCCTATCTGCCACTGATACGACTCTACGTACGCCGAACGTTTGCTTCCAACTAGAAACGAGAAATAAAACTACGTTGTGGGTATGAAGAGAATAGCTTTGCATGATATCGGAGAACTAAAATATAAAAATAGGTGTTGTTATCATAAAGTTAGAATATATTACAATATATTACAAACAGCGAGTGTGGAATAATGATGGGTCGGTGTACGGAATTGTCCTAGGCAATTGTTAACAAGATCGGTAATCATTATTGCAATTTTATATGAGGGAGAGGCATAAGCTAACATACTTTCTCTACTTGGATCATATGCACTTATGATTGGAACTCTAGCAAGAATCCGCAACTACTAAAGATCATTAAGGTAAAACCCAACCATAGCATTAAAGCATCAAGTCCCCTTTATCCCATACGCAACAACCTACCTACTCGGGTTTATGCTTCTGTCACTCAAACAACCCACTATAAGCGAATCATGAACGTATTGCAACACCCTACAGCGGGAATCCTTCACGTGTGCGCGGCACAGAAGGCACCATAGGACAGCACCAAAATAAATATACAATTCAAACCAATCTAGATCATCAATCAACCCATAAGACAAAAGAAATCTACTCAAAACATCATAGGATGGCAACACATCATTGGATCATAATATGTGGCATAAAGCACCATGTTCAAGTAGGGGATTACAGCGGGATGCGGGAGAGTGGACCGCTGAAAAGACATGAGGACGGTGATGAAGAAGGTGATGTTGATGAAGACGATCACCGCGGCGATGGTTCCCCCGATGGCACTCCGGCGCCACCGAGAGAGAGGGGGAGAGGGTCTCCCCCTTGTACTTCCTCCTCCATGGCCTCCCCCTGGGTGGGGAGAGGTTCTCCCTCTGGTCCTTGGCCTTCATGGCGATAATGGCCCCTCCGTCTTCCTCCTCCATGGTCTCCGGTGATGGTGACACCCTCCGGCAGGGTGCCGGAGAGGGCCAAGATTGATCTTTCGTGGCTACAGAGACTTGCGGCGGCGGAACTTCCGATCTAGGTTTCTTTCTGGAGTTTTCTGGATTTATAGGAGTGCTTAGCGTCGAAATCAAGTCAGGAAGGTTCTCGAGGGGCCCACAAGCCAGGAGGGCACGCCTTGGGGGGGGGCCCTCTAGGCTTGTGGCCTCCTCGGGACTCCTCTCCGGTATCTTTTTGCTTCGGTATTTTTTATATTTTCCAAAAATATTCTTCGTAAATTTTCAGCCCATTCTGAGAACTTTTATTTCTGCACAAAAACAACACCATGGTAGCTCTGCTGAAAACAGCGTCAGTCCGGGTTAGTTCTAATCAAATCATACCAAAATCATATAAAATTATTGTAAACATGGCATGAATACTTCATAAATTATAGATACGTTGGAGACGTATCAGCATCCCCAAGCTTAATTCCTGCTCGTCCTCGAGTAGGTAAATGATAAAAGAAATAATTTATGAAGTGTGAATGCTAGCAAGTGCACAAGTTTGATCAATGATAATTCCAATCACCTTTTCTAGCATCAATATAAACCATAAACAGTAGCTCATCTCATAAAACTTCTCATGATCAAGTAACAAGCTATTCACACGTTAAAGTATAGACCAGAAAGTTTCTTGAAAACTAACAAACCATATTCCTAGTCATCGAACAATTGCAATTCATCTTATTTTCAGGAAGGGTCTATGTAAGAGCTTTGATTTAGCAAATTCCACATACTCAACTATCATATAGTCTTCCATGATTATTGTCACTCAAAGCATATTTTTAGAACAAATAGCATCCATCGAACACAGAGAAAGATAGGGGCTTAATGTTTCGCCTCCCAACTTATTTATCATATAGATAATTATCAACAATAATAATTCATGATCAAATATATTTGTGTGAATATATATGTCTAGATCATTCCCCAACACATGACGCTTGCCAAGAGAAAAAGGCGAAATATAGGAAGTGGTGAAGATCACCATGACTCTTGCATAAAGGTAAGTACTAGAAAGTAAAAGATAGGCCCTTCGCAGAGGGAAGCAGAGGTTGTCATGCGCTTTTTATTTTTGGATGTGCAAACCCTTAATGCAAAGGAACGTCGCGTGGTATTACCCTTTGTGATAGCAACCTTTATTATGCAGTCCGTCGCTTTTATTTCTTTACCATCACAAGTTCGTACAACGCTTATTTTCCCTCACAATAAAAGATCACACATATTTAGGAGCAATTTTTATTGATTTTTGCACCGATGACAACTTACTTGAAGGATCTTACTCAATCCATAGGTAGGTATAGCGGACTCTCATGGCGAAACTGGTTTAAGGGTGTTTGGATGCACAAGTAGTATTTCTACTTGGTGCGGAAGTTTTGGCTAGTATGAGGTGGAAGCAAGCACCACATGTTGGAGGATCCATAACAATATAACTTCTATACAAATATACCCAAGCATAACTCATTAAGTTGTCTTCCTTGTCCAATATCAACTATTTTGCTCGAGTTTGAAAATAATTAATGGGTATTCACAATCATAGAAGACGTCCAAGATAGTATATTTATATGTGGAATCTCTCTTCCTTCAATATTCTTTCATGAATTGTTCAAGTGACCAACGCGGTGTTTGCTAACTTTCAATAAATTTTACCACCTATACTTATTATGTGTGAAGTCATTACTCCCCATGGGATAAGTATATGAAGCATATTTAATTTCAGATTTATGATATCCAATTCATTCAACCATTTACCCATAGGATATAAGTGAAGCACGAGATTGAATGACAAACTATTCCAAAAAGATATAAGTGAAGATCAATGCGTAGTCAACAATTAAATAACTATGTGAAGACTCTCTCTCTCTTATTCAGAATTTCAGATCCAATGCTTTTATTCAAACAGCAAAACAGAATAAAAATGGCACTCAAAGAATAGCACGCAACATGTGAATGAATAAAAATTTAGGCTCAACATAGGCTAACCGATAATTGTTGATGAAGAGAGATGGGATGCGTAGCATCCCCAAGCTTAGATGCTTGAGACTTCTTGAAATATTTACTTGGGGTGCCTTGGGCATCCCCAAGCTTGAGCTTTTGTATCTCGTTCAATCCTCTCATATCATGGTTTCACCTATTCTCAAAAAACTTCATCCACACAAAACTCGAAAAGAACTCGTGAGATAGGTTAGTACACATAAGAATAAATCAACACTTCATGTACTGCCAAGACAAGTTGCGCAATAATTTTCAAACATCATCTACTGTTTACTATCGTTTCCACAATTTATATCTACCAATATAGGCTATGGAAACTAGAGGATAAGTGGATAACAAAATTATGACAGCAATCTGTCCAAACAGAACAGTCTGTAGCAATTTATGAAAACAGTGTACTTCCGTAACTCAAAAAATTATGAAATTTTAGGACATGCTAAGGAATTTATATGACAATACTGTTTAAAAATTTCAGAAACTTTCCACGTTCCAGTAAAATATGAAAATTTAAACACTACAGCAAAAGTTTCTGTTTTTTTTTTACACAGCACACATCAAACATGCAATGCAAGCATCCTAAGGCAATTCTTGGAACTTTTCATTGAAAAACAAGAATATAAATAACACCTAACAGAGAACAACAAAATAAAATGACGCTCCAAGCAAAGCACATATTATGTGACGAATAAAAATATAGCTCCAAGTAAGATATACCGATAGTGTTGAAGACGAAAGAGGGGATGCCTTCCGGGGCATCCCCAAGCTTAGGCACTTGAGTCTTCCTTGGATATTACCTTGGGGGTGACTTGGGCATCCCCAAGCTTAGGTTCTTTTCACTCCTTATTCTCCTCATATCGGTGTCTCACCCAAAACTTGAAAACTTCAATCACACAAAACTTAACGGAACTTCGTGAGAACGGTTAGTGTAATAAAGATAGATCATTCACTTAGGTACTGTCAATACAAGATTCATAATTGTTACCACATGATACCTACTGTATTCTATCATTCCCATAATTTATATCACTGAATATAAGCTATGGGAACACTAAAACAAGCAAACTATGCATGCAAAACAGAATCTGTCAAAACCAGAATAGTCTGTGAAGATCTGTAGTGTAACCATACTTCCCTGTCTCTAAAAATTCTGAAAAATTAGGACAACCTGAAGAATTTGTATATAAAGACTGTGTAAAAAGTTCAGATCAAAATCATGTTCCAGTGAATTTACAAAATTCCTGGACTGAGAGCAAAAGTTTCTGTTTTTGCACAGAATCAAGTCAACTATCATCCACACTATCCCAAAGGCTTTACTTGGCACTTTATTGAAACAAAAGCTAAAAAACATGATTAATACAGTAGCTTAATCATGTTAAAACACAGAAACAGAAAGGGTAAATATTGGGTTGTCTCCCAACAAGCGCTTTTCTTTAATGCCTTTCTAGCTAGGCATGACATTTTAATGATACACTTCCAAGCCCAATTCCGATGGTAGTTTTAGTCAAACTCTAAAAGATATAAGTGAAGTTCATAGAGCATTCTACAATTAATGAGGATTAACCAATACCCAAGCTCAAAATATATAAGTGAAGCACACGAAGCATTCTTTAAAGCCATACTCAAAAGATTTAAGTGAAGCACAAAGAGCATTCTACAAAGCCATACTCAAAAGATTTAAGTGAAGCGCATGAAGCATTCTACAAATCAATGAAGGACTATATCATACTAGAAGGGTGCATAAAAGGAAAAGAAAAACACTAAAGACGCATATCATGTGAACAAAACAAAAACCGAGGTATACCGATAATTGTTGAAGAATAAAGATGGGATGCCTTCCGGGGCATCCCCAAGCTTAGATGCTTGAGTCTCCTAGAAATATTTACTTGGGGTGCCTTGGGCATCCCCAAGCTTGAACTCTTGTCTCTCCGTATTCTTCTTATATCAATACCTCCTCGATCTTCGAACACTTCATTCACACAAAACTTAACAAAACCCTCGTGAGATCCGTTAGTATAATAAAGCAAAATACTACTTTAAGTACTGTTGTGAACTCATTCCAAATTCATATTAGCATTATATCTACTGTAGTCCAACTTCACCATGGTTCATACCCCCCGGTACTACTCATAGATTCATCAAAATAAGAGCACAATACATAGAAAACAGAATCTGCCAAAAACAGGACAGTCTATAGCAATCTGGAAACTTCGTATACTTCTGTAACTCAAAAAATTCTGAAAATTTAGGACAAATTAAAAAATTTGTATAGAAGTGCTGTGTAAAAAGTTCATAAACTTTTGACGTTCCACTAAGAAATGTAAATTCATGCACTACAGTCAAAATTTCTGTTTTTGCACCGCACAAAGCAAACAAGCAATCTAATCATCTTGGCACATTATTTTTATAATAGAATGGATATATACAAGGGGATAATTATTTTTGAGAAGCTTCCATGAAAAATTCTACATTGTTTCCATGAGCATGAACACAAGTGTTCAAGGTCGACCCTCACTTCTCCAATGCACAACCTTCCAATCACTTCTCTTTTTGAAAAACTTCTTAGGCATAAGAGGCAAGTAATTCTTTTTGTATTTTTCATTATTTAATTTTTTTTGTTTGTTTCACCCACAACTAAAGAAAGAAAAAAGGGAAAACAAAATCTACTTAGTGAAGAAAGCAAACAAGCACACACGAGAATATCAACCCCACCCTATTGCTCCCCGGCAACGGCGCCAGAAAAGAGCTTGATAATCCCCAAGTGCAAGGAATCATCGTAGCAATTTCCAAAGGTGGAAGTGATAAGTACGGAGTGTCGAACCCACAAGGAGCTAAAGGTAAGATCAATATTCTCTCAAGTCCTATCTGCCACTGATACGACTCTACGTACGCCGAACGTTTGCTTCCAACTAGAAACGAGAAATAAAACTACATTGTGGATATGAAGAGAATAGCTTTGCATGATATCGGAGAACTAAAATATAAAAATAGGTGCTGTTATCATAAAGTTAGAATATATTACAATATATTACAAACAGCGAGTGTGGAATAATGATGGGTCGGTGTACGGAATTGTCCTAGGCAATTGTTAACAAGATCGGTAATCATTATTGCAATTTTATATGAGGGAGAGGCATAAGCTAACATACTTTCTCTACTTGGATCATATGCACTTATGATTGGAACTCTAGCAAGCATCCGCAACTACTAAAGATCATTAAGGTAAAACCCAACCATAGCATTAAAGCATCAAGTCCCCTTTATCCCATACGCAACAACCTACCTACTCGGGTTTATGCTTCTGTCACTCAAACAACCCACTATAAGCGAATCATGAACGTATTGCAACACCCTACAGCGGGAATCCTTCACGTGTGCGCGGCACAGAAGGCACCATAGGACAGCACCAAAATAAATATACAATTCAAACCAATCTAGATCATCAATCAACCCATAAGACAAAAGAAATCTACTCAAAACATCATAGGATGGCAACACATCATTGGATCATAATATGTGGCATAAAGCACCATGTTCAAGTAGGGGATTACAGCGGGATGCGGGAGAGTGGACCGCTGAAAAGACATGAGCACAGTGATGAAGAAGGTGATGTTGATGAAGACGATCACCGCGGCGATGGTTCCCCCGATGGCACTCCGGCGCCACCGAGAGAGAGGGGGAGAGGGTCTCCCCCTTGTACTTCCTCCTCCATGGCCTCCCCCCTGGGTGGGGAGAGGTTCTCCCTCTGGTCCTTAGCCTTCATGGCGATAATGGCCCCTCCGTCTTCCTCCTCCATGGTCTCCGGTGATGGTGACCCCCTCCGGCAGGGTGCCGGAGAGGGCCAAGATTGATCTTTCGTGGCTATAGAGACTTGCGGTGGCGGAACTTCCGATCTAGGTTTCTTTCTGGAGTTTTCTGGATTTATAGGAGTGCTTAGCGTCGAAATCAAGTCAGGAAGGTTCTCGAGGGGCCCACAAGCCAGGAGGGCGCGCCCTAGGGGGGGCGCGCCCTCTAGGCTTGTGGCCTCCTCGGGACTCCTCTCCGGTATCTTTTTGCTCCGGTATTTTTTATATTTTCCAAAAATATTCTCCGTAAATTTTCAGCCCATTTCGAGAACTTTTATTTCTGCACAAAAACAACACCATGGTAGCTCTGCTGAAAACAGCGTCAGTCCGGGTTAGTTCTAATCAAATCATACCAAAATCATATAAAATTATTGTAAACATTGCATGAATACTTCATAAATTATAGATACGTTGGAGACGTATCATGGAACACGATGTCCTATCCTGGAAGAAGATATTTGAGAATACGTACGTAATGGTAAGATAGCTAATTTCTTGTCCTTTTTATTTTCGAAATTCGATGGTAAAAGGCTCATTTCTAGATCAAACAGCCATGATTATTGTCGGTGTTCTGGATACCGGGGTACCCAGACTTGCATGCCTGCGGCCCAGGGCGTGGCCCACCTCGACGACCGAATACGGCCAGCGCGGCCTCGCTCCACACAAGGCCCTCGCGAGACCCCGAGCTCGCGAGGGAAACAGCGCCAGAACCCGCGGGGGGATAGGCCTCCCCAGGCCTCCTCCCGAGCGGCGGAGATCTCTATGCAACGCTAGGCCTCAGGAGGTCAAGGGTGACGATAGCCAGGCCAGGCGGGCGCCAGCGCGCCAGAGGGAACAGTTTCCTCTTTGGTGCAAAGGAGTCAAGGACGAACGCTGGTTCCCAAGGAGCCCCGCCAAAGGTTTCCATTCCGGTGCAACAAAATCAGGCCAGCGAGCGCGGCAGGACGGATGTCACCAACGAGCCCCCCACCGCGTCACCACCACCTACTTTGCAGGCGAAGACCTCCTTTCGTCAGGATAAGATGTACCTCCTGTCCCCTATCAAATTTGGCCGTTGTGGGATCCCTTCCCACCATTGCGATAAGGGAAGAGGACCCGGGCCGCTATAAATAGAGGCTAGGCTGCTCGGAGGAAGGGAAGGACCAACGCACTTGCGACGCAACTCACCACTGTACTAGTTCATCCACAAACCTCCTCGTGAGGCAATCCACCAAAAGCAGGAGTTGGGTTTTACGCTTCGCAGCGGCCCGAACCTGGGTAAACTCTCGTGTGCCATCTTCTTCCTCGCCTTCGTGCGGGGTTATCGTGTTGTGAGCTTGGAGGGGATGAAGCTGTTGGGGAATATTCGCACACTCCCCTGGGTTCGAACTCCTTAGGGTTTTGCGGAGCCCGAAATCTGACATTTGGCGCGCTAGGTAGGGGGCGTGTCGGAGTCTTCCTCAAGCCTCGCTCTTCCTCCGCCTCACCGCTCCGATGGTTGACGCCCGCCGAGCCCGCGCCGAACGCCATGCTGCTCGTGTCGCCCAGACGGCGCCCGTGGGCCGCACCGCTGCGCGCCGGTCTTCCTCCCCTGTGGCCAACGCTGCCACGGGCCCGGAGGCCCACGAGCAGCACGACTCGTCACAACCGGTCACCGCGCGGCGCGACGGCCGCACCGCCACTCCGTCGATCGTTCCAGCTACTGGGTCGTCCTCCCACGCCCGCCCTGGGCCGGCACGTGGATCGGGCGCACTCCTCATGGCGCGCGAGCTGCTGCGCTACCACCCTGCCCCCAACCGCTATGACGACTGGCTCGGTCGCATCGCAGAGCTCTTCAGCATAGCCGGCGATGCTTCAGCGTTCACCTACTCGTTCCGTCCCCAACCCTCCCTGGCAGGAGACGAAGCTCATGATGTGCCGCCTCCTCCTCCCGAACGCGACGTCGACCCCGAGCCCAGGCGTGAAGCACGCCTGCGCGACCAGCCGTGCGGGCCCCCGGCGAGGGAGAGAGATGAAGTAAGCTGCCAGGTGGTGCCACGGCCGCGCACCGACGCGCGTGCGCTCCCAGCACCGGCGCGCCAGCGACGCGACCGGGCGCCCCTGGAGGCAGCCGTGCAAGAGCATCAAGACCAGGTTCCTCCCGGGCGCGCACCGCCCGTGGGCCCGGTGGGCTGCCGCGCCATCACCCCGGAGCTCCATCCGACCGTGTGGCCCTGCAAGTTCAAGCCTGACCTACCTCCTCGCTAAGATGGCACCCCAGATCCTGTCCAGTTCTTACAGCTCTACTCGCTGAGCATCCAGGCGGCTGACGGGGACGACAAGGTCATGGCAACCTGGTTCCCCATGGCGCTCAAGGGTGGTGCGCTCTCCTGGCTCCTCAACCTCCCGAAGGGGTCAATCACCTCCTAGGAAGACCTGCGTGAGCGCTTCGTCGCCAACTTCCAAGGTACCCGCGACCGCGCGCTTGGAGTGGGTGACCTCCGTCGCGTGAAGCAACAGCCAGACGAGACCCTGCACAAGTTCATACAGTGCTTCACGACTACCCGCCTCAAGATCCCGAGGGCGTCAGATGAGGCCGTCATCTCGGCGTTCACCGACGGCGTCAGGGACCTCAGGATGAGGGAGGAGCTCGCTATCCATGACGACCTGAGCTCGGCCTTGGAGATGTTCGACTTGGCGAACAAATGCGCGAAGGCCGAAGAGGGCCGCCTCTCCCTCCGCGAGCTTCCGGAGGCGGAACCCGAAGACAAGAACACCAAGGCCAAGGAGCCAAAGCTCAAGGCCCCCGCGGTGCTGGCGGCTGAGCCCGAGGCAAAGCGCGGCCGGGACGAGGAACTTCTCGCGGGAGGGTGACCGTTCTGCATCTTCCATGGCACCAACAGCCACAACACCATCGACTGTCAGGAGCTCAGGGTGGTCCGTGACGAGCATTTCGGCCGGCGCTCTGGGCACAGTGACCGAGGCTATGGACGTGGCGGATGCCGCTGGGACAATCGAGACCCGCGTCAGGAGTGGCGAGACCATCCTCGGGAGGACCGCTAGCGCGATCAAGCTCGGGAGGACCGCTGGCGCGACGAACCTCCGGAGGGGTCACATCGAGGCCAGCCTCGTGAGGTCCGCCCTCGCGAGGCCGACCTTCCCCCGCTGCCGCCGCCACCCAGAAGGAAGGAAGGAGACGGGCAGAACGACGGGGCTGGGGGCTTCTAGGAGGTCAGGGCAATAGCTTGCATCCTGGGCGGTGCCCAAGCCCCGGCATCGAACCGCGTCTTCAAAAAGTTTTCGCGGGAGGTGAACGCGGCCCTTCCAAAGATTGAGGTCGTGCGCCCCCTCAAGTGGTCCCAGTGCGCCATCACCTTCGACTCCAAGGATCAACTCAGATGTTCAGCCATGGCGGGCACACTCCCCATGCTGTGCACGCCCACCATCAGCAACGTCCTCGTCACCAAGACCCTCATCGACGGCGGCGCCGGGCTCAATGTCCTCTCCATCGAGACTTTTGAGACGCTCCAAGTGCCTTACGACCAGCTCATGCCAACCAAGCATTTCTCAGGAGTAACTGACGGCTCCACGGTCCCCATCGGGCAAGTGCGCCTGCCCGTCACCTTCGGCGGGCGCAACAATTACCACACCGAGATCATCGTCTTTGACGTCGCCCACATCCACCTCCCGTACAACGCGATCCTTGGGTACCCAGCCCTCGCCAAGTTCATGGCGGTGACCCACCATGGCTACAACGTCCTCAAGATGCCGGGGAGTGGCGGCGTCATCAATATCGCCTGCGATGAGAAGGACGCCGTCTGCTCCCTCGAGCGTGCCTACCGTGCTGCGGCGGCCGAGCACTCGGACGACGAAGGAGGTGTCCTGCCCCGCGAGGACATCCCCAAGAAGAAGAAGAAACAGCTCCTCTCCAAGGGACGCCAGGGGGCTGAAAACCCTAAGGACGGCGCCTCAGGATCCGCGCCAGGGGCCAAGGCCCCTTCCTCCCTCGCATAGGAAGGCGCACCCGGCGCCTCCCTTGGGCCGGGCTTGGGGGCTTCCACCCGGAGGACTACCGACCTGACCAGTGAGACAAGGGAGGTGCTCGGGCACAACTTGGGGGCGTGTGTCGGCTGCACCCATCCAAGCAAGGAGCACGGCGCGAGGCGCCAAGTTCGCGGGAGTTCGTCACCAGAGCAATCGAGGAGCTTCAGGAAGCACAAGCTGTGCGAGGTGGGCGTGGCCCTGCACCACCCAACGCCGTCGCCATCATCGACCCGGGTGGCGAGCCGCGCATCTGCGTCAACGTACCCGGCATCAACAGGGCCGCATCACAGGACGTCTTCTGGCCGACGCGCATCAGTCACGGCAGGGCCTACCCGTGCAACTACATCCGCATGCCTTTCGGGCTGGCGAACGCAGGCGACACGTTCCAGCGCCTTGCCCAGGCCATGCTCACGCCATACTGGGCCAAGCACCGTGAGGAGTTGGAGGAGGTCCGGGCCCGAGCGGGTGCCCCGAGCCTCCTGAGGCGACGGGCTCGTGAAGGCCAAGCTTGCGGAGGCACAAGGCCAAGCTCCTACGACTACCTCCACGCTTCAGCGGCATTGCTGCCAGGTGATCCTTTTTGGCCCGTACCAGGTAACTTTTTGGTTTGCTCAGTTTGAGGGCGCCCATCGGGTTGCATTATCCTCGGGCGGCTAGAACTCATCCCAGCCACGTCGCTCCCGCATGTATTGGACCTTTACATGCTTTCGATCTATTTCCCTAAGTATTCCAACCTGCATGCTCGGTGCTTCGCCGCCATGAATGTTGTTGCGCCCTAACGAGCCTGCCCTCGACCGCCTCATGATTAAGGGCTGGCACGACGTCTGTGCTCGGGTCCGTCCCTGCAGCGTCGACAAATCCAAGTGGTCGAGCTCTGTCTCGTGGGCTAGCCCCATGTACGTCACCTCGCATGGCCCTCGGTGCTTCGCCCTCGCATGAGCTAATCAGGAGTGGGTGAGTCAGGGCGCGCGGCATGGTTCCGGCCGGCCTTTCGCCGCCATGGGAGCCGCGCGCCGGATGTTTTCTCCTCGGAGTTGTCGCATGAGAAGACTGGGCACGGCGTCTGTGCTCGGGTCCGTCCCTGCAGTGTCGATAAATCCAATGGCTGAGCTCTGTCTGGCGGGCCGGCCCTGTTCACGTCACCTCCTGGGGTCATTGGTGTTTGGCCTTCTCATGCGATGGCCCTTGGAAATCCATTCGGCGTAGGTTTCTCAAAAATGTACAGGACTTGAAGTGGCGCTTGACGGTGTCTTGGACTAGGGGGTACTCACCACGTCGTCTCCCGACCAGTGGGTCGGGCCGAGGACCCCCATGATGATTCACTAATGGGCCACTTCGGGCAGCCCATGCCTTATACAAGAAGGATTCCACAAGACTTGGCGCACAAGACAAGGACTCCTCTAAACCCTAGGCCTACGGTGCATATATAAACCGAGGCCAGGCTAGTCAATAGATCATTATATTACATCTCATAATCTCGTGGTAGATACATGTACTCTGTACTATTCCCCATATCAATACAATCAAAAGCAGGACGTAGGGTATTATCTCTTCAAAAGAGCCCGAACCTGGGTAAAATCTTGTGTCCATGTTACCATCGGTCCAAGACGCCTAGCTTAGGACCCCTACTACGAGATATGTCGGATTTGACACCGACATTGGTGCTTTCATTGAGAGCCTGCTGGCAGTCGCTGCGGTGCGATGGGAATTCAGGTCGTTTCCGGCACGATCTACACGTTGGAACCGAGCTTTGTTGTCGATGTCGGCATCTTCGTCGCCTGCTCGACTGGTCACCTCGGCTGGACCGAGGACTGCGCTCCGTGCCGGATCGTCAAGATCGGACGGATACTTTCATCGTCATCATCTCCGATCTCTATCAAGATCACGAGAAATCATCCATGGAGCTCGGGGGCTCGATGTTGACATCGTCCTCGAGCAACCGTGCAGTTTTTCTGGGCAGCGACTCGTGTTCGTCGTCCCCGCTTCCTCGAGCGTCGCCTTGATGATTTCTTTGGTGGAACTGTGCGTAATTGAGTCTATAATGACCCCGTAAAATTTTGTCGTATTCCGATGGAGGAGTCTTCGGCGATCTACGAAATACCGGAGCCCTGTCGAATCTGGACGGGAATCGGGATGAGTTTAGGGCGGGGTGTCCTGCTTCCAGCTCGGACATCTTTTGGAAGATCCCACCGTTCATCGGCTGCGGAATTCCCATACCGATCACCCCTCAAAATTTCAGCTCAATCCGACCGTTCAAACTCCGGGAAACGTCCGATGAGTGCATCAATTTTTCCGATCTGTTTTCTGCGCGAAAACGAATCCGACCCGAGTTCATCTTTTTCATGAACGGGTTGTCGGACGTCCTTTTTTAAGAAAATATTCTCATCATCTTGGTCATCCGACCAAGAGTTCGGCATCGCGAGGGCCGAATAATCATCAAGAGAACCTCGTCATCCACAGGTTGTACGGGTCGGGCGCTCCGTTGCTTCATCAAGCCAGCATTGACCTCGTCACAAATTCCGACCTGCGTCGGCATCGCCGCGCCGTTACTTTTTCAAGCTGACGTCCACCACGCCGACCTGCTTTTACACGTCGGCGGGCATGGGGCTCTAGCGTCACCTTACCGATCTGCTCCGTCACCTCGGCTATACCGGGGGCTTCGTCATCTCCTCATCAACCCGCTCCGGGGACTTCGGCGTCACCAGCCGACCAGCTTCAACACCTCGGCTGGCATGAGAATTCGGCGTCACCAGCCGATCAGCTTCGACACCTCGGCTGGCATGAGACTTCGGCGTCACTAGCCGACCTGCTTCAACACCTCGGCTGGAATGAGACTTTGGCGTCACCAGCCGACATGCATGAGACTTCGGCATCCGCCGATCACAGCTTCGCCATGTTAACTGGACCGAGGACTTCATCTCGCCACATCGACCGTGCAGCGTCGCCACTTCGCCAAGCCGAACTCTTCGTTCGGGCACCTCGGCGCCCAGGCCATATTCCTTTACTTATTTGCTTCACTTAAATTAACTAAGTACAAGAATTTTTTTTAACATATTATTATCTTTCTTTGTTATTACTTTTGGCTTGCACTATTTTATGAGTGCAGGAAATCGACTTCGACTGCCGTCACGCGGTCACCCCGATGTCACCTTGCCAACCTACTCCACCACCTCGGCTGGACCAGGGGCTTCGCCTCGCCACATCGGCCGAGCCGTGACACTACTTCGGAGTGCCGAACTCCTTGTTCGGTCACCTCGGGACGGGCTTGGGGGCTGGGACCTCGGTCATGCCGAAGACTACACACCGGATCCGTCAAAGTTCGATGGGCGTCCTTGTCCCGCCACAAGTCCGGATCGCGTCATCGACACCGAGCACATTAACCAGCTAAGTCGCTTTCATGCTCAAAAACTTTCAGTTTTAAATTTTGTTCGGTTCGACCAAGCATTATACTTTTTTGACAAAAAGTTGTATGCGAAAAACTTTCTTTGTCAAAACTTTCTTTGTTACAAACAAATTCAAATACCCCGTTTACTTGGTGGCTTCCTTCATGAAGCCATTCCTCTTGCATATGATTATTAATGTATCACACCCTTCCTTGTTCGTGTTTACGCCAATATATGCATCATGTTGACTTAAGTGTTTCGCAAAGTTGGGTTGCCTTGCTCCTGTGCTTACCCCTACGTTCCCGATTGTTCGGCTAGGGAGTAAAGGGAGCACCTCTGCGTTTGTTACGATCGGGTCATCCGAACTCGTACCTCAGACGGGTGAAGCCGAAAGCTAGCGCTCTCACTGTTTTCAACTATGGTCGGCCACGACGGAAGACAAGCATACATAAATCTGTTGCACACCCCTCATGGTAATCATGAGAACCCAAAGAAAGGAACCGTTGGCGGAACTATTTTCTTTGAAGATACTTCTTACATTAAATAGTAATATAGCATAAGTTCCCTGGGCGCGCTTTGTCTGTTATAGCCTAATGGCCTGATTGCCTGGTTATTCGAAACACCTCCGATATCCTCGGATGGCGTAGTAGATAACACTTTTCGGCCCTTGGCCGAAGAGGGAGAAGCCGACGGTCGGTTAAGACACGTTTAAAGTTCGGGCGAACACATATATGATATAACTACTTCGGTACATACAATCATTATACATAAAATTCTTTTACCCAAGTCACTTGGGGGCTCTTAAATTTGTATGAGCTGTTTTATAATAAATGTGTTTTCTTCTTGGTTGTTGCAAAGTCTTTATCTACTACTCCTTTTTCCGACGCGAGCGTGTGGTCAATAGTTGGGTAGCCTAGTTTCTCTCTAAAGCCTTTCGAGTTTAGTTCGCTAAACTGGCCTGAGAAGCACTCCGCCTTCGGGATAGGAGGTTGAAGCCGAAGGCTGACCCGCTTGAAGTATGGAGATCAGATGTATCATGTTAAAGCACGACCGAGGCTCATATTAATTTTAAGACCAGTTTCGAATTGGCACAATTTTCTTTTATCTAAGCATAAAGTCTTTTGCATAAATTTTGTTTTTTCCGAGCATAACTCTCGCAGTACACTTTTAAAGCATCGGCAATATCAAACGGGGGGCTGCTACTAGAGCCGAACCCACCAAAAGCCAAGGCACTCCGAGGAGTCCTCGGCAAAACGTTCTCGGATATTGCTTTATATGCACCAGTTTCGAATTGTGTCTTAGGTCAATAGTTGGGTTGCCCGGCTCCTGTGCTTGCCTCCTACGTTCCGCTTTGTTCGGCTAGGAGTGCAAAGGGAGAACCACTGCGATTGTGCTTCCAGCTCGAATGGTTAAGCGCCTTAGTGGAGAAAGCCGAAAACTGACTGTCACAATGAGCGTAAACTGGTCAGCGATCCGATGACTGTGTCAAACTACAGATCGATAGAGGTCACCCCATGTTAAACGATCGCCTTTCATAAGATTGGCCGAAGTGTTACTGGTTTGACCTCGGCTGATGCCGAACACTATTCGGGGGCTAGTAACTGGCCCCAAACTTTAAACTCCTATGACTAAGTGAAAGTTATAAAGCCTGCATATCTGATTGCCTCGTTTCCGCTAACACAACCACCTCTGGGCACCGAGACGTCGGCTAAGGGTTGTATTGTTAGTACGGAAACACCCTGTGTAGCATCTACAAAGGGGTGGAAGCCGACGATGGGCCACTTTCAGGTTATAAACAGTCTCAATGGAGAATTTGCCTTCCATAATTATCGTAATAAAGCCATAAATATGCATCAATTTTACTTAAGATTTTGGCCAAGCTGGGTTGCCTGGCTCCTGTGCTTACCCCTATGTTCCCGATTGTTCGGCTAGGCGGTAAAGGGAGCACCTCTGTGATTGTTACTACCGAGTCATTCGGGTTAGTACCTCAGACTGGGTGAAGCCGAAAGCTAGCCATCTTAAAGGATATAATTGGTCGGCAACGACGGAAGTGAAAATTTAGGTTCACTAAGGACCACAGAGTTCGAAAACTTTCCCCGAACTAAATCCTCAATATTTTCCTCCCAAATTGATCGGAGTTGAGGTTTCACGATCATGGTCAACATGATATCCTGGGAAAAGGAACTTATAAATAAACTATTTTTCCCAGAAGATGTTTCTTATAACATATCTCTCCGCGTACCTTTGTTTATAAAACCGCATGGCCGGATTGCCTTGTTTGCCGTAAATCTTTGCCCTTATAAAGGCTTTATAAAGTAGGGCAAACACTCCTAGGCTACTAGCCAAGGAGGTTGAAGCCGATGGTCGGTCAACAAAGTCTTGTACAGTGCGGACTCGAGTATTAATGATGTAAAGTACTTGGCTACATAGAATCATTACACATAAATTGTGATTAAAGTCAATTTACTCCGAATATCGATCCTTAATTCGGCCACCCGTGCCCACATTAAGTCTCGGGGGCTACTGGGCTTCGCGCTTATCATTTACAAATATTAAAGGGGCACATCGATCCCCTGATCTGGTGTTGCCACCCGACCAGTGGCTCGGGGGCTACTTCATTGCCTATTCAATGCAGAAAATTCAAAATGCTCAGTGTTCGGCTTGACCGAGCTATGGGCAAACGTCTCTTCGGACAACAATAGGTACCATCTGGACCTATCCGGCATCAAGCTAATATATTATGGCAACTTCTCAAGATCCTCTCTCAAGGGCCCGCTTGTCGATCACTATTTCCTCTAATATTTTACACCGCGTTTCTATTCCTAAGTATGCTGCAGAGCTAGGACTTGATCCTCAGGCCGATTTTGCAAATCGACCTAAGTCTCAGGGGCTACTGGGATTAGTGGTTTTATTTTGATTATTATTTTTTCCTTCAAGCGCATCTCGGGTTATAGACCGACACACACCTTGAGGGCTACTGGCTATATATCTTGGCAGAGAATAAATTGCACCAATCGAGAATATCCACAGAAAATCAGCCCGCGGTCGGGGTTGTGCACCACCTCGGAAGCAGTCCGGCATAAAGCTCGGGCGCAAGTGGCTGGCTCCATAGAGGGCATTTCCGGCATTAAGCTCGGTTGAACCCCTTCTACTTTTTCAAGACCGAGGTAATCTTTGACACCTCGGATGTAGTCCGACGCTCGGATACAGTCCGGCGCAAGAGCTCGGATGCAGTCCGGCGTTGGAGCTCGGAAGCAGTCCGGTATAAAGCTCAAGATCGGAGACGCCTCAGAAGCAGTCCGGCATAAAGCTCAGATGTGAATGGTTAGCTCCATAAAAGACTATTTCGGCATTTAAGCTCGGATGAAGTCCTTCAAATTTTCCGAGACCGAGGTAATTTATGACACCTCGGATGCTGACCAGCGTTGGAGCTCGGACACAATTTTTGCGTTGGAGTCGGACGCAGCCCGTCATTGGCGCTCAGATGCCGATCAGCATTGGAGCTCGGCTGCAAAAAGATACCTCAGATGCAGTTCGGCGTTGGAGCTCGGACGCAAGAGGACGCTGCCGCACGGGAAACACTTCAAACCCCAGGTGTGGCGTAAAAAATTACAAGGCATTGATAAAGGCCGATAACTTGAAGGGGCTCCTCGGATGCCCGGCATGCAAAGTCTTCGGATTCGGCTCGGCGATCCTCAAGATCGGACATGGGAAGATTTGTTGAACCAGTTTTCAAGACCGACGATCGAAGACGAAGAATTATTCGGAAGAACCGAGGAGCGTCCTCAACTTGAAGACTGGTTCATGGGGCTACTGACGGTGTCCTGGACTAGGGGTACTCACCACGCCGTCTCCCGACCAGTGGGTCGGGCCGAGGACCCCCATGATGATTCACTAATGGGCCACTTCGGGCAGCCCATGCCGAATACAAGGAGGATTCCACAAGACTTGGCGCACAAGACAAGGACTCCTCTAAATCCTAGGCCTACGGTGCATATATAAACCGAGGCCAGGCTAGTCAATAGATCATTATATTACATCTCATAATCTCGTGGTAGATACATGTACTCTGTACTATTCCCCATATCAATACAATCAAAAGCAGGACGTAGGGTATTATCTCTTCAAGAGAGCCCGAACCTGGGTAAAATCATGTGTCCATGTTACCATCGCTCCAAGACGCCTAGCTTAGGACCCCTACTACGAGATATGCCGGATTTGACACCGACAGCGCTTTCCACCGGAAGATTCAGGTGCAACCCGCCTTTGAGGTAGGGCCTCGTGGGGCCTGAGCTGCCTCACGACGCCCAGATACACCTCCCAGTTCTACCGTGCAGGCCACGCGTACGAACTTAATGGGATGTACATGCCCGGGGGGCTCAGGAGCCGGGGCCCCCCATTCCCACGCCCAAGTGGAAGCCCCATGCTCCGTGCTGGCGGACGACACTGCCCTCCAATGGCTATGCCCACGCAACGTGGAAGCCCTATGCTCCGTACTGGGGATAAACAACTAAGGGCGCCTTAGCGGGTGCATTCAACATCAGGATGACCCCTCGCGGCTCCATCTCGCAGCATTCCCCTGGGATGCACGCGTGAGGGGGCTGCGTGGGGGCTACGCTTAGGCCAGGCCTGGCGCATGCCACCTCACGAGGTCCCTGGTACTTGGTCTTTACGCGTCCCTCTCAGACGAAAACTGGCGAGGAAAGGTATGGGAGCCGCTCGTACGTCAAGGGGGACTCCTGAGCATCGCGACTCAGGAGCCTCACTGGTCTCGTAGCCCCTCGCCCCTTGGCATCGTCCTGGTGATCCAGACGCCCCAACAGCGGTCGAGGTATGTGCGGGACCGGGCCCTGCCGACGCAGAGCTCAAGGCGCTCCAAATCCCCAAGTCAACCCCATCTTCGCCGCGTTCCCTTCATGAGGGCTGCTCGTACGTCAAGGGGGACCCCTGAGCATCGCGACTTAGGGGCCTCACTGGTCTCATAGCCCCTCACCCCTTGGCACCGTCCTGGTGATCCGGACGCCCCAACGGCGGTCGAGGTATGTGCGGGACCGGGCCCTGTCGACGCAGAGCGCTACAGCAAGGAGGAAGGAAACGAAGCGAGGAAATAAAACCTCACATCTCAGCAGTCATTACAAGCATTAAAGTGTCTCCGAAAATGCAAACAAGTCTAATGCCTCCACGAGGCACGATAAACATTACAGGGGGAGACCCAGGAAAAGAAGCTAGGAGGAGCTGGCACCACCGCTCGCCCCGACCGCGGGTGTCGGGGGGATAACCCCGGGGTAGCCTCAAACGACCCACTATAACTTGCTGAAGCGACTGGAGGGCTAGCCGTCTCCCCCTACGGTCCGGCTACGCCCTGTCGGCTACGCCCTGCTGGCCGGCTAGGGACGGAGACGCCTGGCCCCCTAGCCGGCCACGCATTGGATGCCACGGTCAGGGACGCGCGGCTACAGCGGACCCCATCCCATCGGGGGTCAGCGCCCGTGTGGCCACAGTAGAGGTGGCAGTGCCTCCGACCCTGGCCAATTGCGACAGGACTCCCCACAGTGTCGTCACGCCTCCAACCACTCCATTACCTGCCCCGGCGTGGCTACAGTGCGGCCGGCCGTACCGCTGACCTCGGCCGGTTGCCACAAGACGACGCCCCGAAGGACGGTCCGTGCCGCGACGTGACCGGCCTTGGGACCTACCTCGCGGGCCCCGCCGGCTCCCGACGGGACCCTGCAGCCGGCGGGCCCCGCCGGCGAAAGGACCCCTCAGCCGGGGGGCCCGCAGCCGGCCAGAGAGGCTGCCGGCTGGGGGCCTCCTGTAGCCTTTTATTCGTATTGTAATCCGGGGGGTTGGCCTATAAAACCCCCCGGAATTCCCCCATGCGAGGGGGGATCAGTTGGACACACATCACGCCCACGTAGAGAGGAAGCGAAGGCAGCCCAGGTCCTTCTTCCTCCCCTAGCCATACAGCTCCAGGAGCCTCATTGTAACCTCACCATTGTCTAAACTAGACCAAGCAGGACTAGGGGTGTTACCTCCTCCGGAGGGCCCCGAACCTGGGTACATCGTGTGTCCGCCACCGCTTGTGCCTAACCCCGCTCCCGGAGCCCGTTGGCGTCCTTCGGCCCCAACCACACTCGATAAGCCTACCCATGGCATCTGTCATGACAAAACGACGACAGTTAGCGCCCACCGTGGGACTGTCCGCGGCGCCGGCCGGAGTCACGCTCCGGGCGGGGCCCTTCACCGCCTCCCTCGTCCGCCCCGCGTCCGGGAGGAACCGCTTGCTCGTGGGGCTTGCTCCGGCAGGTTCTGTGGGCCACGCGGCCGGCCTCTCCGACGAGTGCCCCGGCCGTGACCTCGCGCCCGACGTCGCCGCGCTCGCCGGATGTTTCGGCAAGCTGAGTCTCGCCGACGAGCCGGCGGCCGACGAGTACCCTAGCCAGGTGCTCGACTGCACCGATCCCCCCACGTCCATGGGTGCGCTCACCACGAGCCGCGCCTCCGGCTCCCGCACCTGCGTGGGGGTGATGGTCACCGCTTCCTCCACCACTTCGGGCCGTGTGCGGGCCGAGGCCGACGCGACCGCTGCCCGCACCGGTCCCTCCGACCCGCTCGCCGCTACCCTCCGGGGTCTGAGCACCCCCATCGCTCCGACGGCGAACCCGGCCACCGCCACCGCCGAGCTGGAGGTGGCCCGCCGTCAGCTGTTCGAAGACGCCAGCGCCCTCGCAACCGAGCGGCGCCGGATGGAAGCTGCGCAGCGGGAGTACATCTCCGCGTACGATCTCACCCCGGCTGACCCCGAGCCCAGCCGGCGTGGGGCCGTGCGTGACCGCGGCCGCGTGGTCACGGAAATCCTCGGGGGCCGCCTTCCCGTCTATGACACCCCCGCGGCCAACCTGCGAGCCGCCAAGGTAGCCTACGAGGATCTGGCCGCCTTGTGGGCGAGGAGCGCGCCGCGCGCGAGCGGCACATCAAGGACCTCATCGACACCGCCAACGCACAACAAGTCGGTCTCACCCCCGGTGGGGCCGTTTCCGAGGTTCCCCGTCCCGAGGGCGCGGGCACTGGGGCTGATGACCGTCAGCCGGCACAGCACTCCAGTTCCTCTCGCCCCTCCGGCCGGCGGGCCGAAGGAAGCAACGCTCGACGTTCCCAGCTGCGCGGGAACGAGCAGCCGGCTGTGAATAGCCAGCGCAGCAACAACCCGATTGACGGCAACCGCCGCGACAAGGCGCCGGCTGGCGGTAGCCGGCGTAGCCGCGGGCACACTCCGCCTCCTCGACAGGACCCAGCACGGTCCGTCCCGCCGGTCGTCCGCCCCGAACTCGCGGCCCGGCTCGGGCCGCGGGTCCCCCACAGCGAGAACGACGCGCGACTCCGCCTCGATCGGCTGGCGCAGTCGGCTCTCCTCGAGGAGGAGGGTTCGATTGGCCCGGCGTGCTTCGGCCCCCGGATCCGTAACGAACCATTCCCGCCCGGCTTCACGCTTCCCCGCGACACCCCGAAGTACAACGGGGCAGCCAAGCCGGAGGACTGGCTGATCGACTACACCACCGCAGTCGGCATCGCCAGGGGAAACAAGCGCGTAGCCGTCCGCTACGCCCCCTTATGCTGATCGGCTCGGCTCGCACCTGGCTGAACAGCTTGGCAGCCGGCAGCATCAACACCTGGACGGACTTCGAAGAGGCGTTCGTCCGCAACTTCACCGGCACCTACAAGCGGCCCGGCCGGCCCCGCGAGCTGGCCATGTGCGTCCAGGGGCTGGAGGAGCCCCTCCGCGATTACCTCACGCGCTGGACCGAGCATCGCAACTCCTGCGAAGGGGTGCATGAGGTGCAGGCCATCCAATACTTCATCGAGGGTTGCCGAGACGGCACCCACCTCAAGCACAAGCTCCTGTGTTCCGAGCCGGCTACCCTGGCGGACCTGATGGCCAAGGCGGATAAATACGCCACGGCTGACTCCTCTATGCGGATGAAGGTTGCCACGCCATCCAAGCTGGCTCCACCGCCTGCCGCGCCGCGGGCGGCCGCCGACAACCGGCGGCAGCAGAACAACAAGTGCAAAGCCGACCAGCCGGATCCCCGCTACGGGAGCCGGCAGGTTGCCACCATCGAGGAAGAGCAGCCGGCTAGCTAGGCTTCCAGCCAGCGCCAGTGCACCGGCAAGGCCGCCTGGTAGCCCAAGCTCACGTTCGAGCAGATGCTCGACCTCCCCTGCAAACACCATTCCGGCGCCAAGCCGGCGACGCACACGCTCCGGCAGTGCAGCTTCTCGCAGCGGCTGGCCCGAGGCGAGGGTCTTCCGACTCCTGCCCCGCCGCCTCCTCGCGCGTCGGCGCCGCCTCCGGCTCCCGCTCCGGCTCAGGCCCCGGCCCAGAACGACGGCCGGCTGCTCGACCAGTTCCCCAACCTAGACGGTTCCTACGTCGTCTTCACCAGTGAAGAGACGGACAAGCATGCTCAGCACCGGCTCCGCCGCGAGGTGAATGCCACCATGCCCGCGACTCCCCAGTTCATGCACTGGTCCGAGAAGTCGATCGCCTGGAGCCGGGCTAACCACCCGGCCGTGATGCCGAGCCCTGGCAGCTACGCCCTCGTCCTCGATCCCACCATCGCATCCGAGAGGCGCACGTGCCGCTTCTCGCGGGTGCTGATCGATGGAGGCAGCAGCATCAATATCCTTTACCTCGATACGATGCACAAGCTGGGACTCAAGGTGGAGGACCTGCAAGCGAGCCGGACAGTTTTCCACGGCATCGTGCCGGGAAAGTCCTGCACCGCCGTCGGCAAGATCAAGCTCGACGTCCTCTTCGGCGGCCACAGCCACTTCCGCCGCGAACCAGTGTGGTTCGAGGTGGTGGACCTCGACAGTCCCTACCACGCGCTGCTGGGCTGGCCGGCTCTCCCCAAATTCATGGCGATCCCCCACTACGCCTACCTCAAGCTCAAGATGTCGGGTCCCAAGGGCATCATCACCATCGCCGGCGACTACAAGATATCGATCGCGTGCGCGCGAGACAGCAGCCGGCTGGCCGAAGCCCTGGAGATAGCGGAGGAGAAGCGGCAGCTCGACCGGCTCGTCGCCCACGCCTCTGGCCACCCGGCCATGCCGGCTCCTCCATCCCAGTCGGTCGGCGAAGCCTCGTTCCAGCCGTCCAAGGACACCAGGCAAGTGCCACTCGACCCGGCCAACCCCGGCCAGTGCGTCACCATCGGCTCCCGCCTCGACAGCAAATAGGAAGGCGAGCTCGTCGACTTCCTCCGTGAGAATCGGGACATCTTTGCATGGTCTCCAAAGGACATGCCAGGTGTTCCGAGGAAGTTCGCCGAGCACAAGCTTCACGTACGACCGGACGCGAAGCCGGTCAAGCAACCCCTGCGCCGTTTCTCCGAGGAGAAGCGGCGTACTATAGGGGAAGAGATCGCCCGGCTGCTCGTAGCCGGCTTCATCATGGAGGTATTCCACCCGGACTAGCTGGCCAACCCAGTCCTGGTGCTGAAGAAGAACAAAACTTGGCGCATGTGTATCGACTACACGAGCCTAAACAAGGCATGTCCCAAGGACCCGTTCGCCCTGCCGCGGATCGACCAAGTCATTGACTCCACGGCCGGCCGCGACCTGCTGTCTTTCCTGGACGCCTACTCCGGCTACCACCAGATCAAGCTGGACCCGGCCGACCGGCTGAAGACCTCCTTCACCACCCCTTTCGGGGCCTACTGCTACATCACTATGTCCTTCGGCCTGAAGACCGCGGGCGCTACCTTCCAGCGCTACATGCAGAAGTGTCTCCTGCCCCAGATAGGCAGGAACGTCCACGTCTAAGTTGACGAATCGTCGTCAAGACCAAGAAGCATTTCAGCCTCCTCGACGATCTCCGGGAGACATTCGCCAACCTGCGCGAATACAAGATCAAGCTCAACCCGGAGAAGTGTGTCTTCGGCGTCCTAGCCAGCCAACTCCTGGGTTTCTTCGTGTCCGCTCGCGGCATCGAAGCCAACCCCGAGAAGATCAGGGCGATCGAGCGCATGCCCAGGCCGGTCCGGCTCCGCGACGTCCAGAAGTTCACCGGCTGCCTCGCCTCCCTCAGCTGGTTCGTCAGCCGGCTGGGCGAGAAGGCCTTGCCCCTCTACGGGCTCCTGCGGAAGACGGCTCTGGTCGAACCAGGCCGCGACTCCTCGAAGAAGCCGGCCGTGTTCGACTGGCCCAACGAGGCGGACGCGGCGTTCCGCGACCTCAAGCGGGCTCTCACCAGCGCGCCCATCCTGGCCGCGCCGGCTGAGAAGGAGCCTTTGCTCGCCTACATCGCGGCAACCACGCGCGTCATCAGCGTTGTCTTGGTGGTGGAGCGGTCAGAGGTAGGCAAGGCGTTGCCGATCCAGCGCCCCGTCTACTACCTCAGCGAGGTCCTCTCCGCCTCCAAGCAGAACTACCCCCATTACCAGAAGATGTGCTATGGCATATACTTCGCCCCCCAGAAGATAAAGCAGTACTTCCAGGAGCATGTCATCACCGTGGTGAGCACAGCGCCGCTGGGCGAAATCATGAGCGGTCAGGACGCCACCGGCCGGATAGCCAAGTGGGCCATCGCCCTCGCCGACTACGAGATACGGTACGAGCCGCGCACCGCCATCAAGTCACAAGCGATTGCCGACTTCCTCGTCGACTGGGCCGAAACTCGGTTCTTGCCGCCTCCACCCGACTCCACACATTGGCGTATGCACTTCGACGGCTCGAAGATGCGAGCCGGCCTGGGAGCCGGCATCGTCTTGTCACCCCCGACGGGAGACCAGCTCAAGTACGCGCTCCAGATCCACTTCGCCGCCTCCAACAACGTGGCCGAGTACGAGGCCCTCGTCCACGGCCTCCGGCTCGCCAAGGAGATCGGCATCCAGTGCATCATATGCTTTGGCGACTCCGACCTCGTGGTGCAGCAAGTCTCTGGCGAGTGGGACGCCAGGGACGCCAACATGGCCAGCTATCGCTTCCTCGTCCAAGAGCTCACCGGCTCCTTCGAGGGTTGTGAGTTCCATCACATCCCCCGTGCGGACAACGAGGCGGCCGATACGCTGGCGAAGATCGGCTCCACTCGGCAGGCCATCCCAGCCGGCGTCTCCCTCGAGCGGCTGCTCAAGCCTTCGATCAAGCCCTCCCCCGAATCGGAGTCCATCTTCATGCCGAATAACGCAGCCGGCCCGTCGTCAGATCCGGCTGCCCAGCCGGCGCCATCGGCGTCGACCCTTCCGCCGGCTCCACCAACTCCGGCTGCCCAGCCGGCAGTGCCAGTTCCGGCAAATGAGCCGGCTGCGCCCGCAGTGGCCGGCTCCGAAACCATGGGCGTTACGATGGCAATCGACGCCCCTTCCACTGCTTCAGTCCCGGGGGCTGGCGAGCCGGCCCCGGGGGCTGGAGGACCGGACCCGGGAGCTCCTGCTGCTCCCAATGCCTCCCTTGAGCCCGAGCCGGCTCCCGTCTTGGCCCCCTCATGGGCCCAGCCCATCCTGGCATTCCTCCTACGTGGCGAGCTCCCCTCTGATGAGGCCACAGCAAGACAAATCCAGCGCCGAGCCCCGGCCTACAGCATCATCAACCACGAGCTGGTTCATCGCAGCACCACCGGCGTTTTCCAACGCTGCGTCGAGCCGGAGAAAGGGCAAGAGATCCTCCTCGACATCCACCGGGGTGAGTGCGGGCACCACACCGCCTCCAGGACCCTGGTGGCCAAGGCATTCCGTCACGGTTTCTACTGGCCGACTGCTTTGGAGGCGGCCAAGCAGCTGGTCGACAAGTGTGAAGGTTGCCAGCGCTTCAGCACGCAGAGCCACCTACCGACTACAGCCCTCCAAACCATCCCCCTCTCGTGGCCTTTTGCCGTCTGGGGGCTGGACATGGTGGGACCTTTCAAAACCGCACGAGGCGGCATGACACATCTGCTGGTAGCCATCGACAAATTCACCAAGTGGATCGAGGCCAGGCCAATCAAGAAGCTGGACGGCCCCACGGCCGTCCGGTTCGTCGAAGACATTACGGTCCGCTACGGCGTCCCCCACTGCATCATCACCGACAACGGCACAAACTTTGCCAAGGGCGTGCTAGCGCGTTTTTGCTCCAAGCAGGGGATCCGGCTGGATTTGGCGTCCGTCGCCCACCCACAGTCAAACGGCCAGGTTGAGAGGGCGAACGGCCTAATCCTGGCCGGCATCAAGCCCTGGCTCATGGCACCACTGATCCGGTCAGCCGGCTGCTGGATTGAAGAGCTGCCGGCTGTCCTTTGGAGCCTCAGGACCACGCCCAACCGGTCGACCGGCTACACCCCGTTCTTTCTCGTGTATGGGTCCGAGGCAATCATCCCCACCGACATCGAGTTTAATTAGCCTCGGGTTACCCTGTACACGGAGACGGACGCAAAGGAAGCAAGAGAAGACGGCGTCGACCTCCTCGAGGAGGCCCGCGAGCTGGCCCTGAGCCGGACGGCCATCTACCAGCAGAAGCTCCGGCACTACCACAGTAGGCGGATCCAGCCACTCTCCTTCCGCGAAGGAGACTTGGTGCTCAGGCGGATCCAGCGAACTGTCGGCCAACACAAGCTGTCCTCCCCATGGGAGGGTCCGTTCATCGTCAGCAAGGCGCTGCACAACAATGCGTACTATCTAATAGACGCCCAGAAGCCGCAGAAGCTCAAGAGAGACGCCTCCGGCGAGGAAACGGAGCGCCCATGGAACGCGGCGCTCCTCCGCCCGTTCTACTGCTAGGAACCAGTGTATGTATGTATCCTTCCCTTTTGGGCTTATGAATGCAATGGGTGCCCCAAGCCGGCTCTTGGGACACGCCCCTTCTCGTTCTTCTCAGACTTTCGCTCGCCGGCTCCTGGGTCCGGCTCCCGGTCCCGGGGGCTCGCCGGCTAGTCCTCCCCGTCTCCCCCGAAGCCGATCAAGTAATGTGAACTAAAAAGAGCTCTCCCACCCCTCCCAGCCACAGACCGGCTCCCGGCTGTCCGGCTGATGGGACCTCGAGACGGCAAAGCTTAGCACACGAAAATCGATCGCAAAGGGGATTGCCGGCTAGGGCTAGTCGGAACAGTTTCTTTTAGCCTCTGTCGCTCCCCGTACCCAAAACCTCTCGCGGTTCCCAAACTCACGACCGGCTCCCTCGAGGCGGATGCCCCGTCCCAGCTACAGACCAGCTCCCGGCTGTCCGGCTGGCGGGACCGAAACCAAGGGGGACAAGGCTTTGAGCAAACGGAACCAAAAGAGCAAAAAAGGGGTAAGGCCGAGTCGGCACGCATAAAACATTATTTCAGCAACCAAAAGCTTTATAAAAACTTAAAGGCCCAAGGCCACGAGTTCATTACATCTACACCCCCAGTGGGTGGAATTGCAGTCTAAACAAATGCAGAAGAGAAAAATTCTAAATAGCAGCGGCGCCGTCCTCCGCCCCGGCATCCTTTCCGGCCGCGCCGTCTTCGCCTCCGTCCTTGGTCACGGCGGGCTCCGCACCACCCACCGGGTCCAGGCCGGGTGCCGGCTCGGAGTCGGCGTAGTCGTCGGTACTGGACTCGGTGGCTTCGTCGTCCGTCTCCCCGGCGCTGCCCTCCGGGTCGTCGATGGCAAGCCCAAACCGGTCCTCCGGGACCACCTCGCCAGCTGCCGTCCGCTCCGGGACATATTCGTCCCAAGGGGCAAAGGACGCGATATCGCTGGCTCGCGCGGCCAGCACGTCGGCGACGGCCTCCAGCGCGGCATCCGTGCCGGCACGCTGGGCGGCGAGAAGCCCAAAATCCAGCTCGGGGTACCATGACCTCGCAACCCGAAGCGTCATGGCCGCCCCGGCACGCGCCGCGGAAGCCCTCCAGGCATTCACCCTCGCGGACCCAGCCTCCAGCCACCTAGACAGCTGGCTCATGGATGCCGGCTCCACCGCGTCCGGCCAGAGGGTGTGGACCAGCCCCAAGCCGGCGGCCTGGAGCCGCTTCAAGGCCCGGACCACCTCGTCAAGACGCGCCCTGCCGCCGATCCCCACCTCTTCCACGGTCCAGGGCGCAAGCTCCCCCACTTGAACTCCAAGCGCCCGTCGCGCCTCGCGGTGGGCCTCCACGGCCGCCTCCGCTGCCGCCTGTGTGCCCGGGAAGGCCGCTGGGGGAGAGAGGAGCGCACGATGTAAGACGAAGAAGACAGCGCCCCAAACCAACGCGCAAGGACAAAATAAAAACGTACCGGCTAGCAGCCGGTCCCCGTCCAGCGCCTCCTCCTGCTCCCTGGCGGCCCTGGCCGACCACTCTTGAAGCCGGCGTTCGTACTCAAGGCGGGCTGCCTCCTCCTCCCGGGCCGCCTTTGCCAGCGAGGCGTCCTTCGCCTCCAGCTCCTTTCGACGGGCCGCGTCCTGCTCCTCCAACCGCCGTTGGTAGGCCGCCTCCCGCTCCTCCAACTCCCGGCGATGAGCCGCCTCGCGCCCATCTTTCTCCGCCTTCGCCGCCTCCGCGGCCACCTCCCGGCTGTCCGACGGCCGCCCGTTTAGGAGCCAGCTTTTGGCTGGCCAGCTGCTTTCCCCTGCCGCCAACGACCGCGTCGTCCTGGCGGGGCGCGCGGTCGACGTGACGGACGCGCTTCCTCGGAGCCGTGGTGTCGTCCACCGAAGCCTCGGGATCCTCCGACGCCGCTGCATCGTGCACCCCTTCCGGCTCAGCATCGTCGTCGCTCCAATCCCGCAAAGGCGTGTGGGGAGGGAACTCACCAGTCGGGCCGGCCGCCTCCGCCTCCGTCCCATCACCGCCGGGTGCGCCGGCCGGCTCCGATACTGCCGGCTCCATGTCGTCGGCGTCCTCGACCTCCTCCTCGTCCGACTCCTCCACGTCGGCAGCCAGCGGGGCGTAGTTCTGCAACAACGGGAAAACCTACGCGCACGAGAAGCCATCCGTCGTCATGCCGTGGGGGGAGGCCGTTTTCAGCAAAGAAGGGGGGTGTAGTACGACTCGCCGCATACCCGCGGAGCCGGACGGTCCCGGCTGTACGGGGCCTTCCCCCATTGCCATCCGCCCTCGTTCATCTTGGCGGCTGTGATGGCATTCACCCTCCTCGCCACCTGCACCGCCTTCAGCTCCTTGGTGGAGAGCCGGCAAGGATCGCGCCGCCCTCCCATCTGACAGATGAGGTGCGGTCGGCGCTGCAGGGGCTGCACCCGGCGCGCCACCATCGTGGCCAGGAGGTCCGCTGCCACCAGCCCCTCCGTCCGGCTCATCACCACCAGCCGCTCGCAGAGCCGGTCCGCCATCTCGGGCGCGACTGCCGGAGGCGTCCTCCAGTTCAGCATTGCCACTGGCGGCTGGTTGACGAAGGCGGGGAGGTTGATGTAGTCCGCCTCCGGCTTGACGTTCTTCACGTAGAAGAACCCTTTCTGCTAGTTTTTCACCCAGTCCTGCAAGGGGAGTTGAGGGAACCCGGCTCCGACTCGGAAGTGGATCAAGGCGGCTCCGCAGGCGGTCATGACCTTCTGGCCGGTCGTCGGGTCCTTGACCGTCTGGCGCTTGAGGTAGAAGAGCCGGCACCAAAGATCCAGGCGCGGCTCCACCCCCAGGAACCCCTCGCAGAGGGAGACGAACGCCACCAGCTGCAGGACAGCGTTGGCGACCAGGTGGTGCGGCTGCAGACCGAAGTACGTGAGAAATCGTCGGAAGAACGTGCTCGCCGGCAGGCCGAGTCCGCGGAGGAAGTGCTTGGCGAAGACCACCACCTCGCCCTCCCTCGGGGTCGGCGCATTCTCCGCCCCGGCGATTCGCGCCTCCAGGTGCTCCTCCGACGGCAGCTTGCGGCGGTGGCGGAGGTGCTCGATGAAGTGCTCGTCGACGTCGCTGCCGTCCCACGCCCCCTTGCTCGCCATCGCCCTCGAAGGTCTCGTAGCCGCGGCGGTGGAGCGCGAGAGTCCGGCCCCGGCGCGGGTTCCGACGGCGGCGAGCGGCGGCGCAACACTTTGCATGGTTTCTCTCTCACTCTCTGAGCAGGGAGGTGAGGGGCGACGACGGCAAGGTGCTGGGGGAGAGGGAACGAATGCACCGTTCCGCCCTTCTCCCCCCTCCATTTAAACCCCCGCGTGGGGGTAGTGTGAAGCGGATCCGTCGCGCGCGATTCCCACTGCGCCCGCCATGCGCGGGAGGCATTAACGCGCCTCGGGAACACCAACCGACGGTCCAGGCCGCAGAGGATCCGCGCGCGTGGGCCGAGGCCGGGGCTAAGGTGGGCCCCGCCCCACGGTCCGGTCTTGTCCACCGCGTGGCCTGTCAGGTCGCGGCCCACGGCGCCTCCACGTGGAGCACCTTCTCTGCTCGACGAGGCGCTCGCAGCGCCCCACGAAGCGACGGCCGGCTACGGAGCCGGCCGCCGCGCACTTCCGCTGACGCCTGGGTCGTGCGTAAAACAGAACAAGACTCAAGCCGGCAAGGCCCGCCTCCGTTCGCCGGCGGGCCTCCCCGGCTTCGGGGACTACTGTTGGGGGGATAACCCCGGGGTAGCCTCAAACGACCCACTATAACTTGCTGAAGCGACTGGAGGGCTAGCCGTCTCCCCCTACGGTCCGGCTACGCCCTGCCGGCTACGCCCTGCTGGTCGGCTAGGGACGGAGACGCCTGGCCCCCTAGCCGGCCACGCATTGGATGCCACGGTCAGGGACGCGCGGCTACAGCGGACCCCATCCCATCGGGGGTCAGCGCCCGTGTGGCCATAGTAGAGGTGACAGTGCCTCCGACCCTGGCCGATTGCGACAGGACTCCCCACAGTGCCGTCACGCCTCCAACCACTCCATTACCTGCCCCGGCGTGGCTACAGTGCGACCAGCCGTACCGCTGACCTCGGCCAGTTGCCACAAGACGACGCCCCGAAGGACGGTCCGTGCCGTGACGCGACCGGCCTTGGGACCTACCTCGCGGGCCCCGTCGGCTCCAGACGGGACCCTGCAGCCGGCCAGAGAGGCTGCCGGCTGGGGCCCTCCTGTAGCCTTTTATTCGTATTGTAATCCACGGGGTTGGCCTATAAAACCCCCCGGAACTCCCCCATGCGAGGGGGGATTAGTTGGACACACATCACGCCCGCGTAGAGAGGAAGCGAAGGCAGCCCAGCTCCTTCTTCCTCCCCTAGCCATACAGCTCCAGGAGCCTCATTGTAACCTCACCATTGTCTAAACTAGACCAAGCAGGACTAGGGGTGTTACCTCCTCTGGAGGGCCCCGAACCTGGGTACATCGTGTGTCCGCCACCGCTTGTGCCTAACCCCGCTCCCGGAGCCCGTCGGCGTCCTTCGGCCCCAACCACACTCGATAAGCCTACCCATGGCATCTGTCGTGACAAAACGACGACAGCGGGGAGCTTGTCGTTGACATCGCTGCCGCTGTCATCATTGTCACCAACCCTCGCAGCCGCAGGAGGAGGTGAGGGAACGGCGACGCAGGTGAACTTCTTCATCAGCGCATTCACGGCGCCCTCCACGGCTGTCGCCGTAGCGGCACGAACCCCAGGATCAACCAGGCGAATCACGGAGCCAAAGTCAAAACCCGGCTCACGAAGGTAGAGGTGGCTGAAGATGCACGTCGCGGCCGCGGAGAAGAGGTCGCGGCACTCACTCTCCAAGACGTTCTCCACCCTGGCGACGGCACCCTCAAGCACCTCGGCGAGCTTTGAGGAGAGCCCCGCGAAGCCGCTCTCACGAGCTACCAGGGGTTCTGTGAATCCCCCACTGCAGATGGACTGCAGCGCCTGGCGAAGCCTGAGCTCGACGGAAGGGAGAGTGTCGAGCTCCGCAGCCTTCTTCTCCTCGGCCGCTGCAAGGGTCTTCTCCTTGGAGGCAAGCCGGGCCTTCTCTGCAGCCACTTCCTCCTTCAACCTGTCCTGCTGCTTGGGCTCAGCGGCTTGGTCGGCCGCCGCCTTGGACAGTGCGGAGTCACGGTTGGGAAGTTTGGTCTCGCAGGTCTTGAGGTCCTCCTCCTGCTGGCGAAGCCTCTCCGCGAGCGCGGACCTTTCCTCTTGAAGAACCTTCAGGCGGGCCTCCGCCTCGTCGCAGCGCTTCACGGCAGATGCTGCATCAACCAGCGCTGCGTCTCGGGCTGCCTTGGCCGACGCGGCCTCCTCCCTGCTCTCAGCCACGGTGGCCTCGGCTTGACTCTAGACCGCCACGGCTGAGGTGTCAGTCCGGAGCCACCCAGAAAGAAGACCTAAACGCTCCTTTGCAAGGCGACCGTCGGCGCTCCCAAGGGCGTCTCGGACCTGATCCAAGACGGCATAGGCCCCGTCCAGAGCGCCTGACTCGGCTGGAGGAACATGAGCCGGTGGTGCTAGGGCACGGCCCGGAGATGGCGCCCGCGCGACGGTAGGAGCCGCCTCCAGAGAGGCAAGGGCGTGGGGAGCGGAAGACACCGGTGGCTGTGCCACTACCACAGGCATGGCAGGGGCGGACGGCCCTGCACCCAGCTGGCCCTCGGGGGCTGGCCCGTCCGATAGAGGTGCGGACGCGCCCCCAAGGACGGAAGCGGCCACTCCAACGGGCATCGGGGGCTCCGAGGCCGTGGCAAGGAGGGTTGCCCGGCGAGCCCCCTCGCCCGCGACGTCCGGCGCCTCATCTGGCATCGGCAAGGCACCAAGAACGGGCATCACGTCGGAAGGCGCCCTCGGCTTGACGCCGGCCTTCTTCTTCACCTTCGGCATGGGGGCACCCCTGATCACCAAGCAAAGAAGGGACCGTCAGCATATAAACCACCGAAAGGCGGCCGGAAGCCAAGCGAGATTACTTACTCCTCGACGTCGACCCATTTCCTCTTTCTTTCCACCTCGGTGAGGGCGGGAATACCCCTGTCCCTTTCCGGGGAGGCACCTCCATGGGAAGAAGCGCTGGAACCGCTCGAAGGGGCCACGGCCGGCAAGGTCGTGCCAGCCCTGGACACGGCCGCCTCGCCCACGAGCTGCGGCTCGGGCAGGGGTGAGGCAGGCGCTTTGGCCACCTTGTCGGCGTGAGCTGGGGGCTCCGGAGGAGGCCCAGCCTCGCGTTTCCTCGGGGTCACCCGATAGGCGGAACGTGTGGCCCGAGGTGTGGGGCCCGGCCCCCTGAGGACCCTGGTAAGTCGCGGAGGACTTGCAGCAGGGGGCTCGCCGGCGTCGTCATAGTCGAAGCTACGGAGAAGTGCACTCCGCGACGGAGGAAACACTTCCTCCAGATCGTCATCCGCCGTCTCCTCCGAGTCCTCTTCAACTGTGGTGTCGGAGGAGGACACCGCCACAGGGGAGCCGGGGCTCTCGGCCGGAGAGAGCCCCAGCTCGTCGAAGCTGGGCATCACGGCGACCAGTTCAGCCTTGTCGTCGCGGCAGTACAGCGGGGCGTAGGCCTCAGGAAGGTCCCCGGGGTCGCCGTTGAGCAGGGTCGCCATAACCCTGTTCAACTCCTCGGGGGTCAGGAGCGCAGAACGGAGCCTCATGTCATCGCCACCACCTTGATAGTCCCACATGGCCTCGAGTGAGACTGGAGGGGCGCCAGGCGCTGCACCAGGAACTCCTTCACTATCATTCCCCTAGTCAACTTCCTGGCGCTAATGTCTCGAAGGACCCGCTCCAAGACGGGCTTGGCCCGGGGGTCGGAGAGCTTCGCGGAGCTCCACGCCGGGATCTTCTCCGGCAGCCCCTTTAGGAGCTCCAGGCGAGGGTTGCTGCTCTTGAGATCCAAGAAGACCCAGCGGTTCCTGAAGTTCTCCACCTTCTTCCCAGCCTTGAAGAGCATGTTCCCGCTCTGGACCACGATGAAGGAGACGCATGCCGACTGCTGAGCGCCGTCATGAAGCCGCAAGCTGAAGAAATGGCGGAACAGGGCCACCGAAGGCTTCACACCCATGAAGGCTTCGCAGTAAAAGGCAAAGACGGACAGAAGCAGGATGGAGTTGGGTTGAAGATGGAGAGCCTGGATCCCGTAGTGCTCGAGGACGGCGGTGAAGAACGCAGAGAAGGGCAGGACGAGCCCGGAGAAGACGATGTGGAGGAAGAAGGGGTAGGCCGACTTGGCCAGGTGGTGCCTCTCCGCGGAGCCGCACCATATCAAGGTCCGCCCCCGCTCATTGGTGTCGTCCGCCGTCGACGGAAGCACCGGGGCGAGGTCCCCGTCCTTGGCTATGGTAGACTCTGAGAGCGCCGACGAGATGGGAGCAAAAGCCGAGCTCTGGGCTTCGAGTCTCGACTTGCCGGCGGGAGCCATCGAGAAGCCTTTGAGGCAGAGGAAGCAAGAAGGAGGACGGAGCGGTGCTGAGATCTGGAGAGGTTCCCACAAAGGATGGAGATCTGGAAAGAAGAGCAAGGGCGCGGAAGAGGAAAGCAATAATGGCTCGGCGCTGGACGTCTGGCTTTTGTCGGTTCGGGCAGTTGTCGAGGAGACACGGGAGCGGGGACGCCCGCGCCTAACCAAGCACAGCTCGCCAAACCTGGCCCGCATGCAATAAGGGCCCGCGGCGCTCCGGGCCATCTTCTTCGGCTCCACCCCGAAGCTAGCTCGAGCGCACCTTGGGCCCGGGGGCTACTATCGGCGTTCTGGATACCGGGGTACCCAGACTTGCCTGCCTGCGGCCCAGGGCGTGGCCCACCTCGACGACCGAATACGGCCCAGTGCGGCCTCGCTCCACACAAGGCCCTCACGAGACCCCGAGCTCGCGAGGGAAACAGCGCCAGGACCCGCGGGGGGATAGGCCTCCCCAGGCCTCCTCCCGAGCGGTGGAGATCTCTATGCAACGCTAGGCCTAAGGAGGTCAAGGGTGACGACAGCCAGGCCAGGCGCGCGCCAGAGGGAACAGTTTCCTCTTTGGTGCAAAAGAGACAAGGACGAACGCAGGTTCCCAAGGAGCCCCGCCAAAGGTTTCCATTCCGGTGCAACAAGACCAGGTCAGCGAGCGCGGCAGGACGGATGTCACCAATGAGCCCCCCACCGCGTCACCACCACCTACTTTGCAGGCGAAGACCGCCTTTCGTCAGGATAAGATGTACCTCCTGTCCCCTTTCAAATTTGGCCGTTGTGGGATCCCTTCCCGCCATTGCGATAAGGGAAGAGGACCCGGGCCGCTATAAATAGAGGCTAGGCTGCTCGGAGGAAGGGAAGGACCAACGCACTTGCGATGCAACTCACCACTGTACTAGTTCATCCACAAGCCTCCTTGTGAGGCATTCCACCAAAAGCAGGAGTAGGGTTTTACGCTTCGTAGCGGCCGGAACCTGGGTAAACTCTCGTGTGCCATCTTCTTCCTCGCCTTCGTGCGGGGTTATCGTGTTGTGAGCTTGGAAGGGATGAAGCTGTTGGGGAATCTTCGCACACGCCCCTGGGTTCGAACTCCTTAGGGTTTTGCGGAGCCCGAAATCCGACAATTATATAACTCATTACTCACCGGATAAAAAAGCTTGATGTTTCTGATTTTTTTCGTTTTTTATTCTATTATCGTTGCCGCTGCTCCTAACTTTCTTGAGGTATATCTATTGCCGCTCCTTTGGAGGTATATAAAGCTGTTGCCTCTTCTTTTTCTCTGACGTGACTGCTCCTCATTTGTTGTGATGAGAGCATAATTAATACATCCTGTTATCGACTGAATTAAGAGTTCTAGCCTAATACGGTTTTGGTCTAAACATGATTTGTTCTTTAAAAAATGGATCTGAACGTGGTCTGAGGCATATCTGTTGCGCGACCTATTTTATATTTTGAGGTAAAAGCTGCTGCCGCTCCTTTGATTTTCTAGGGAAAAGCTGCTGCCAATCCTTTGTTTGTTTACGTGACTGTCGCTCCTTTGTGATGTGAGGAGAATTAAAACATCCTTTTTATATATCGAATGTCCTTAATTAAAAGAGTTCTAGTCTAAGACGTTTTAGATCTAAACGTGGTGTGTGGGTCCGCTTTTAGTTATGTAGATCTAAGGGTCATGTTTATTCATTAATAGAGGGTCCACCATATCAAGGGTTAATATTTTCTAATTAACGTGAGAATTTCTAGCATATTTTTCTATTTATGATCTCTATTTTCCTTTTAGTAGATAATAGATTAGCTACTCTTGGTGTTGCTATAGATGAGATTGCATGTTGAATTCTTAGAGTTCTAAGTAGTTTGAATGCTTAATATGGCCTCTATGCATCCTTAGGAGTAGTTGCTATCAATCTTTTGAAGTTTGGTTGACAAAAATTTTGTGGACTAAATTTTTTCGGAAATTTATTTATAGGAATAAGATGGATTTCTTTAGGAAGTTTTCCTCCAAGAAGAATGCTAAAGGAGTCATTGGGGAATCATCGGACAATGACCTCCACACTCCGAGAACGGCAGAGGTGTGGCCGTGTGAATGGCCGCGTAATGCCTTCATGGAGGAGGTTGGGTTCCATCAAGAATTTGCTCAATTCGTTGCAAATGTTGGGCTGACCAACTTCCTCGTAGCTGAGTGTGACCAACACCATCTCCTTACAAATTCCTTTGTGCAAAGTTTTCATTTTCTGAGTAGGAATAACCCTCCTGAGGTGCGGCTTAATTTATATGCTGAAATCCGTCACATACCGCTCACTGATTTTTGTGACATATGTTTGATCCCTTCTGATGGGGAATTAAGAGAGCCTAGACCACTGGAGTTCGAGAACTTTCTCCTCACTTTGACAGTGGGTGATGAAAGAGGCGTGTCAAATGCCACTGCCACTAGTTTACAGTTTCCTTCTGTGCATTACTTTGCTCTATTCATCGCAAAAATTTTAACCGCTAGGGAAAAGGTTGGTGCACTCAGTGCCCCCGACTTCGCCATTTTATGCCGTGCACTGCACAATGATCACACCTTTAGCATGGGGGCTATTATTGCACGTCGCCTACACCTTAACAGGACTAAGGGAAAGATACATGGTGGTATTTATGCTACTCGCTTAGCGAGACATTTTAATGTTCAGATTCGCCCACATGAGTATCCCTTGTCCCAAGTTTATCTAGATCACAAGGCATTGCAAGATCATCAATTTATCGATGCACCTGATTCTTTTCATAACATTCTCTATAGCTCAGTATTGAGCGTGGTTACCCGTGATGTTATCCCGTTGCCTGCACCTGCTTTGTTTGATTCTATTGCCAGGAACGGATACAGGATCGTGCCTGAGGACATTACAGCCTACCGGGACAACCTGGCAGCGGCCGAGGAGGAGCCCCAGGAGTGGGTCGCTCAGGTGCCGTCGCGACCGCACTTCAACTTAGGACCGGATGGATACTACGAATGGTAATTACCAAGCTAGGCCAAAAGCCTAAGCTTGGGGGCGTACGTATTTCCATCGACATTATATTCATGTTTACACATTTCGTTCCAGTAGTCGGCGTCCATACTTTTTCATTGTATTATCCACGCTTGATTTATTTTCTCGCTTCCTTTTGTGTGTTTGAAAAACTTTGAAAAAAATCCAAAAATATTTCCTGCTTCTTTTTAGTTTTTCTTTCTAGTTTAAATTAATTGTAGTATCAAAAGAAAACCCAAAAATATTTCTCGTTTCTTCTTTTACTTGTTGGGAGCTCTCCCGTGTAAATAGATTTTTCTTGCTTTTGTTTTTCCTATTTGATTTGCTTTCTTCAAGAAAAACCAAAAACTCAAAAAATATTTCAGTGTGTTTCTCTGAAATTCTTTTCCTTTTATTTGAGTCGTACCAAGGAGAAGACCACAATGAAAATGTTGAGTGGCTCTCATATGCATTATTGTTAATCTAACAAAGAGCCCATGTTACCTTGTCTTCTCCTCTTGAATAAAATGTTTGCAGATTCCAGCTTAGTCCACGGCACTCTTGCACTATTATTATTTTCTTTATCATTCGGTCGTGCAAGTGAAAGGCAATAATGACGATATTTGACGAAGTGACGGTGGCAGAGAGAAGCGGGTATGAACTCAACTTGTTTTTGTTTTTGTAAATATGTTTAACCTAGTATCCATGATTCAACTTATTATGATCAAACATGCTTGCAATGACAATTAGAGATTATAGTTGCTCATGACATGCTTAAGTAGCTAGGAGTGGATAATGATTTATCTTGGATGTCAACATGCATTAAAATGATTGTGATGCGGTATGATGATATGGTATCCTCCTCTGAATGTTTCAAGTGGCTTGACTTGGCACATGTTCACGCATGTAGTTGAATCAAAACCAACATAGCCTTCATGATATTTATGTTCATGGTGTCCATATCCTACTCATGCTAGTATTCAATGTTGATTATGCATAATGCATGCTCATGACCATTTTTGCTCTCTAGCCGGCCGCTTCTCAACCTATTTGCTAGCCTTCGCATGTACTAAGCGGGAATACTACTTGTGCATCAAAATCCTTAAACCAAAGTTATTCCAGATGAGTCCACTATATCTACCTATATGCGGTATTACCCTGCCGTTCCGAGTAAATTTGCATGTGCCACCTCTAAAATTTCAAATGAACATCTGTTTTGTGTGCCTGGACTGCTAATGGAGCGAAACGGGGCGGTCAGTATCTTTCGTGTTAAGCGGGTTATTCTCATGATGAGTGTTTATTCACTCGTCCTTGCACGAGAGGGGCGGTAAGGGATTCCTAGTCCCGAAATAAAAATTACAAATAATTAAACAAAACTCCCCCGGGAATGTTGTTGGTATGGATGGTACCCGTGGATTCGGCTAGCCGTGGAGTGTGTTTGTTGGTGGAAGGGGGGAGTAAACCTTTACTTTTACCGCTTGGGAACCGCCGCTAATGTGTTTACCATGGAAGATATTGATAACTCTTGGTCGTAACGTTGACAGGAAGGGTGTACCTCCCAAAATTATATTGATCTCTGATTTAAGCTTTGAGCTCTGGCACCTCTGCAAATCCCTGGTTCCCTCTGCAAAGGGACTGTCAATTTACTTTTATGTTGAGTCATCACCTTCTCAAATAAGCGCCAGATCTGAGAGCACTATTGTCATCCTCATGCATTGTGTATAGTTAATGTTGGGTGCAGCATGACTGGATCTTTTCTACCATGAATTACAATGTTTAGTCGCTGCTTGAACTTTGGAGGTGCTCTGCATTTATGTTTTGCGGTCTCAGAACGGGCTAGCGAGATACCAGTGTTGTCATATTATATCATGATTGTTTTGACAAAGTGTTTGCATTTGAGATATTTTATTATTGCTCGCTAGTTGCTTATGCCATTGATATGAGTTAATATAATTTTTAAGAGTTATTGCTGACATGGTTAGTCATAATCTTTGCTGAAAACCTGGGTGCTACTTAAGCATATATATGTAAACAAGAACAAAAGAGTTCGTAAAAGTTTTTCTTTATCACTTTCAGTTTGTCAACTGAATTGCTTGAGGACCAGCAATGGGTTAATCTTGGGGGAGTTGATACATCTGCATCGTATCTACTTTTCCTAACGCTTTTGCTCTTGTTTTGGACTCTAATTTGCATGATTTGAATGAAACTAACCCGGACTCACGTTGTTTTCAGCAGAACTACCATCGTGTTGTTTTTGTGCAGAAATAAAATTTCTCGGAACTAGACGAAACTTTTTGGAGATTTATTTCACAATAAATAAAAAATACTGGAGCCAAGAACCACCGGAGGGGGTGCCCTAGTTGGGCACGATACACCAGGGCGCGCCACCCCCTCCAGGCGCGCCCTGGTGGGTTGTGCCCACCTCGTGGCCCCACTGACCCTAATTCCAGCGCTATAAAATCCTATTTTCGGAGAAAAAAATAAGAGAGAAAGATTCATCGCGTTTTACGAGACGGAGCCGCCGCCACTTCCTGTTCTTCATCGGGAGGCCAGATCTGGAGCTCGTTTGGGGCTCCGGAGAGGGGAATCTTCGGTCTTCGTCATCATCAACCCTTCTCCATCGCCAATTCCATGATGCTCCCCACCGGGAGTGAGTAATTCTTTCGTAGGCTTGCTGGTCGGTGAGGAGTTGGATGAGATTCATCATGTAATCGAGTTAGTTTTGTTAGGGCTTGATACCTAGTATCCACTATGTTCTGAGATTGATGTTGCCATGACTTTACCATGCTTAATGCTTGTCACTAGGGCCCGAGTGCCATGATTTCAGATCTGAACCGTTTATGTTATCACCATTATATCTATGTTCTTGATCCGATCTTGCTAGTCATATGCACCTGCTATGTTATATGATCCGTAAACCCCGGAGTCACAATAGTCGGGATACTTTCCGGTGATGACCATAGTTTGAGGAGTTCATGTATTCACTATGTGTTAATGCTTTGTTCTGGTTCTCTATTAAAAGGAGGCCTTAATATCCCTTAGTTTCCTTATGGACCCCGCTGCCACGGGAGGGTAGGACAAAAGATGTCATGCAAGTTCTTTTCCATAAGCACGTATGACTATTTACGGGATACATGCCTACATTACACTTATGATCTGGAGCTAGTTCTGTGTCGCCCTAGGTTATGACTGTTGTATGATGAATATTATCCAACGAGTTCACCGATCCAGTGCCTATGAGTTTTCCACATATTGTTCTTGCTAAGTTACTATTGCTATTGCTACTGTTACACTTGCTATAAAACCATTGCTATCACTGTTACCGTTACTGTTACTGCTGCTACTGCTATCAAACTATCATACTACTGTGCTACTGATCACTCTGCTGCAGATATTTAATCTCCAGGTATGGTTGAATTGCCAACTCAACTGCAAATACTCTCAAATATTCTTTAGCTCCCCTTGTGTCGAATCTATAAATTTGGGTTGAATACTCAACCCTCGAAAACTGTTGCGATCCCCTATACTTGTGGGTAATCACGGTCTCCAATTAGGTTGTGGAGATTGCCCCGAGCAATTTGTACAGGTACCGGTGACCGCCCCCATGGGTTACCAAAGTGTACGGGTTCGGTTACCGCCCCCAAGGGTTGCCATTTGTACAAGTTCGGTGACCGCCCTCAATGGTCCCTTAGTGGAATCACGACATCTTGCATTGTGCGAGGGCATGAGGAGATTACGGTGGCCCTAGTGGCTTCTTTGAAAGCACATTTGCTCCCTTGGTGGTTTTGGTAATTAATAACAACATATATGTCATTGAACTAATGTTTCCACTAAGCATATTTCAGGAAAAGTTCAATGATAGGGTTGGCAAAAGGTTTGTGGAGATACCCCAAGATGCAAGGAAATGGATTGGCAAAGCTTCAAGCAAGAGGACTCTACATTTTACTTTGTGAGAAATCAATTTGAGTCCATAGGAAAGCCAATACTATTAAAAGGGGGTAAGGTACTGTTGGTGAACAAGATGCTCCACGTGCACAAGAGATAGTCACCAAAAACACCCACAAGCTCTTCCACAAAAGTCTGTCCAAAGTCATATATCCAAAATCGGTGCAACCAACACTTCCCACTCGGTGCCACCGATTCCCAAACTCAGCCAGACCCATGCCAAACCCTAGCACATCGGTGCAACTGATTCCACTTCGGTGCCACCGAGTTTGGGTTGCCAACTTTCTGTTACCTAGATTCACAAAATCGGTACCACCGAGTTTGTTGGATCGGCGTCACCGAGTTGCGCAATCTGACCGTTGGTCACCTTATCAGTACCACCAAGAGCTACACATGAAGAAGACATCAAGCTCGTGTTGGTGAATGGGTTTCCGGCTCCGACTCCGACAACAACTCCGAGAGAAGCTATCATTCCAACTCCGACTATAGTCAAGATGAAGGTGTTGCCGGACTTGCACTAGTGACTACCAACTCCTATGATCTATTTGATTCACCAAATGAAGGAAGTGGAAGTTGCTTCATGGCTAAAGGCCCCAAGGTATCACATCCCGAGTATCTTGATTTCGATAGTGATGAAGATGATTTACTTTGTGATGATGACTTGCACTTTGATAAAACTAGTGATGTTAGTCAAAATCAACTTGATAATTCTCATGCTAGTCAAGATAAGTCTTTTGATGATGATAAGATGAAAATAGAACAACTAACTAAAGAATTAAACACTCTTAAGTTAGCCCATGAATCTACTCTAGAAGATCATAGAGAGCTTGTGAGGACTCATGAGAAGCTACGCCTCGAGAAGCTCACCTTGGAGCAAGAACATGAGTTTCTTAAAGCTATCAATGACGATCTCCGAAAGAAGACTTCATCTTATCTAGCCAAACGATTACTCTTGTCTACATTTATGCCACAAGTTAAGTCTAAGCAAACTAGTAACAAGGGCAAGAAAGGTTCTTCATCTAGTAGCAACTCTAAAAATGCTAAATCTATTGATGTTGCTCCTAGTAGTTCTATTGATTCCACTAATGATGATTCTCTTAGCCAAGTTACACTTGAGCAAGAAAACTCTTTATTGAAAGGAATTATAGAGAAAGGTATCTACAAGAGTCTTGCCGGGTGTAAGCAATTTGAGGAAATTGTACGCAAGCACGGAGGATACCGGAAGAACCATGGCATTGGCTACTTCAACGCAAATGGAGTTGAATGGGAAGAAGGTCAATACCCCAAACCCAAGTTTGTTCCTCAAAAGGAGAAGTATGAGCATACTCCTCCCAAGGGAACAAACACTCAAGATGACCTTCCACCACAAGACCACAAGCTCAAGGGCAAGAACAAGCTTCAAGAGGACATTGACTCATATGAAGATGAATCCCAAGCTTTTGTGGAGTGGGTTCCCAAGGCTACTTCAAGCTCAACTTCTACAAGGGCTACCTCAACACCAAGGATCCCCATCAAGTTGATGTGGTCCCCAAGAAAAAGAACTAGAGAAGTTCTTGAGGGGTGACTCCACCAATGAAATTCACTCACATTCATTATTGGCAAGAACTAGTTGCAATCAACATCAACATCATCCAATGGTTCAAGGAGTCACACATTCCCTCAAAGGTAAGCAAGGGACAAGGTAATCAACAAATCCATGTACATCATCATGTATGCTTTGCACTCCATGTCCATAGATATCCTTGTATTTGTCTCTTGTGTGTTGGGACTAACCCATGTAGGTGAGAAGAGTAAGGAAACAACAAGGATGCTCCCAACTCTTGGTGATCTTCATCATCATTGAGCATCCACCACTACATCACCCACATGAAGTCTTCTATGACAAACCCAAGGTTAGTTTATCCCTCCTATGGGGGGATGTCACATCAAGGGGGGCTTTACTCTAAGACTTGAGTTAAAGCATCTCATAGTATGTGACAACATTAAATGCTTTATGTAAAAGTGGTAACCCCACTTGTGCTTAAACGATGAGTATGACCTATGATCAAGTATTCTTACTTGGCTCCTAAGTCAATATACTCATATATAGATGACTCCGTCATCGCCAAAATGCTTGATAGATGCTAGTATGTTTGTGCATGTTTGCCATGATTTCATTTGACATCTTATTATGTGAGCATGTTGGTCTGCATTTATTTACCCATTCGAGGACATCTAATTGTTGCTATTTGGCTTTTGATTTTTCTTTTGCCAATTGGATGGACAAGAATGACTAGGACGACTCTCTAGCTATCTATGCTTTCTTACCTCATATTCCATTCTTGCTGCATCACAAAATTTGAACAAGTACTTTTCGATCCCTCTGTGTGAGGAGCACTCAGAGTTCCGCATCGACAAAGGACTGACCATTAAAACCTCCCAAGTGCATCTCGGTGGAACCAACCCAAAATCTCGGTCTCACCGAATGCCTAGGGTTGATCTGGATTTTCAATCTCGGTAACACCGATTCCTTATTCTCGGTTACACCGAGTTTCCCTGTCAGCTGACAGTTGAGAAACTCGGTGACACCGAAAATTTTGAACCGGTGTCACCGACAGCGAAGGGTATATATATCCTGGCGGACACGACTTTTGAAATTCAATCTCAAGAGCCCGTTTCCTCCAACCCTAAGCTGCCGCTCCGGACCCCTTGGTCGTCGCCCTTGCCTCCCCGTGCGTCTCCGCCGTTGGGAATCGCTACCGCCGACGGAATCTTCGTTGCCGTCGTCGCCTTAGCGGGTCCTTTACCGAATTAGGGTATGGATCCGGCCCTCCTTGCGCTCCCCGTCCGATTCAAGCACATTGGAGTTATTTTTATCGATAATCCACCGATTGCAAACCTCCCTATCCTCTAGAAAACTCATTAGATTAGCGAACGAAGGATTTTTAGGTTCAGTTGTCCGCAAAACCGAATCTTGGTGACACCGAGTCAGAAAAATCAGTTCTACCGATTGTGTTTTTGTGCTGCTGAGGACAGTCTCGGTGAAACCGAGTGGCAATTCTCGGTGCGACCAAAATTGCTGCCAGGTTTCTGTTAAGAGCTCTGTGTGTCTCGGTGGTACCGAAACTTTTGACCCGGTGACACCGAAATCCCTTTTTGCTGAGAACTATATCTAAGGATTTCTCTCTTCAAACCTTTGAAAATTGTCTGCATTTTGTGATGACTCATCCCTCTCCACTCCTCTATACTCTATTTCACAGGGTCAGAGATGTCAGGCTCAGATGACAGTGAGAAAACCTTCAGAGAGGAGAATGTTTCCATGAGTTCAGGCACTAGTCCTGAAGAAAGTTTTGATGATGTTCCTAGCTCACCAGATCTACCCAAAGCTGCAACCAGGGCAAGAAGAAAGCTCAATTCTGATGAGGAAGATGAGGACTTCATCCCTGAGGAGCTGCCCAAGAAAGTTGATGCTGCCAAGAGCACCACTGTTTCCACAACTTCCAAGAAGAAGAAAGCTATCAGGAAGGAGTATGCTAGCTCTGGGTCAGCTAGAGCACCTGAGAGCTCAAGTGCAACTATGACTCTTCACCTTGAGTCACCCCCAAAGAAGTCTATGCCTAAGAAGGCAGGGGAGAAGAAGAGAGCCAGAAAGAGGATCATACATGTTGTGGGCAGGCCTACCTCTATGTATGAGGATCCAGAGGCTGCTGCTGAAGAGGAGGAGGAAGAGCCAGTTGTCAAGGCTCCTCCTAAGAAGAAGAAGAAGCTTATGGCTATGCCTAACGCTACCACTTCCAAGAGCACCAAGACTGCACCTAAGAAGGCTACTGCTGCTGAAAAGCCTAAGAGGTTCTCCAGAGAGATACCAGCTTCCAGCAAGAACAAGACCTCCACCTTTAGGGAAGCTGAGGATGATGATGATATGACTGCTTTGATGAAGCTAAGACCACACCTTCCAGAGCACAATGCCAGCCATTTGCTTGCTGAGGATATGAAGAAGAGGAAGGACTCTGGATTGAGGGAATGGAGAGCAATTGATCCATATGCTCAGAGGAGGAAAACAGCTGTGGACTACAGGTTTTATACCAAGGAGCAACAAGATTTCTACGAGACAATCTTGCTTGATAAAAGCCCAGCTGTGAGTGACATGAGATACGTTGATTGGAAGTACATCAAGGCAAATGAAGATTACTTTCCAAATGTTCAAGACAACTTTCATTGCATTGGCCTAGATGAATTTGTTGGCAAAGAATTCACTGCATGGAACGATGAGATGATCATGCAATTCTACTCCACTGCTCACTTCTATGGAGATGGTAGGATTGTGTGGATGACTGAAGGAGCAAGGTATGAATCAACTGTTGAGGAATGGGCTGCCATCTTAGGAGTCCCAAAGGTGGAAGATGGAGATTTGGATGTCTATTCTGAATCCAAGGAGAGACATGATTCTATGAAGAACATGTACAATGAGATCCCTGCTACAAACTTGAAATCTCACAAGTTAGGATCCATCTACTTCCTCCAGGCAGGTCTGTGAACCATGAACACCATCTTGAGGCACACCTTGATGCCTAAGTCTGGAGATGACAAGATGATTAGAGGCTATTCCATCAACATGCTGATCCATCTTGATAGACACACCAGGATAAGGGTGATGGACTTGATAGTAGAGACTGTGAAGAGGGTTGCTACTGATCAGAAGCGCTCATGCTGCTATGCACCCTACATTCAGATGCTCATCAACTCCAAGTTGGAGAAGCACATTTTTGCTCTTGACAGGCCACACTTGCCCCTATAGCCAGATCTTGAGGATAACGTTGTGGTGATGAACCCAGATCATCCCACCTCAGCTGCAGCACAGGCAGAGGCAGAGGCAACTAGAGCCACTAGTGCTCAAGTCCCTAGATCCAGGAACGAGCAAATGGATCTCTTGATCACTACCGTTCAGGGCATGCAGAAGGATATCAAGGACATATTGGAGAATCAGCATAGTCTTGTGAGGATCATGGAGAATAGGATCAAGACCCTCAACGACAAGGTGGATGGGCTGACCAAGACCGTGAACGAGCTCAAGAAGGAAGTTGATAGCATGCCCAGTCCCGACACTTCAGATGATGAGGATGACTCTCCTCTCAGGCCAGGCACTCAGTTCACTACCCAGGCCAGATCAGCCACAGTGCCAGCTCCAGAGTTGAGGCCTACTTCATCAGCACCTGCTACAGCCTTTTCAGCTCCATCAGCTCCTCCAGTACCTCCCGTTGCTACTCCAACTCCGTCCATGACGTCTGCCGAAGTCTTCGCCGACGCAGTTCTCTCAACTCCTTCATCGACCACCGGAGGAGATCAGCCCCAGAAGAACGATTAGCTATATCTCTTTGAACTTTTTGGTAACTTGTTGCCAAAGGGGGAGAAGTTGTATATAGATCTTTAGGCTTCGAGTGAGAGAGCGTTGGTTTTTATCGCCTTTTTATTGCTTTTTCAAAAACATTTGATCTTTTGGTTTGGATGTGTTAAACCTTTGTGTTTGATCATACACTTGATGTGTGTTGCTACTATTTCCTATCTTTTTTATGCTTATGAGATGGTCATTCACCGTTACTTGATTGTGTTGTGCTATGATATTCATTCTTATTATTCTCACACACCACCAAGTTGTATGTGACATGAAAGAGTGCCCCATGTACCTAATCGATTGTGCATTTGCATTCAAACGCAAATTTAAAATAATGCACAAATTTAGGGGGAGCTCTTGCTTATCACATACTTCTCAAAGCGACGATTATATTCATTGATTATATCATATGTCGAAGCATTGATCTATATGTTGTCATCAATTACCAAAAAGGGGGAGATTGAAAGCACATTTGCTCCCTTGGTGGTTTTGGTAATTAATAACAACATATATGTCATTGAACTAATGTTTCCACTAAGCATATTTCAGGAAAAGTTCAATGATAGGGTTGGCAAAAGGTTTGTGGAGATACCCCAAGATGCAAGGAAATGGATTGGCAAAGCTTCAAGAAAGAGGACTCTACATTTTACTTTGTGAGAAATCACTTTGAGTCCATAGGAAAGCCAATACTATTAAAAGGGGGTAAGGTACTGTTGGTGAACAAGATGCTCCACGTGCACAAGAGATAGTCACCAAAAACACCCACAAGCTCTTCCACAAAAGTCTGTCCAAAGTCATATATCCAAAATCGGTGCAACCAACACTTCCCACTCGGTGCCACCCAAAGTTGTCAGAATCGCGATTCTGAATTGGATCTTAACTCCGTTGCTAGGATCATGAATCGTAGAATCGTAACTATCAGGATCGTAGAAACTTAGATTCTATGAGCAAAATCGTAGAATCAGAGGGGCTAATTTGGATCGTAAGATCGTAAGATTCTAAGACTTGAGTCGCGATTCTGACAACTTTGGTGCCACCGATTCCCAAACTCAGACAGACCCATGCCAAACCCTAGCACATCGGTGCAACCGATTCCACTTCTGTGCCACCGAGTTTGGGTTGCCAACTTTCTGTTACCTCGATTCACAAAATCGGTACCACCGACTTTGTTGGATCGGCGTCACCGAGTTGCGCAATCTGACCGTTGGTCACCTTATCGGTACCACCGAGAATTATATATCGGTCTCACCGAGATTCAAAAGTTACTGCCTTTTGGTCACTTCGATACCACCGAGATTCACACATCGGTGTCACCGAGTTGGTCACTTTAGGTGTAACGGTTGGATTTTTGGGGATGCCTATATATACCCCTTCACCACCACCCACTCGAAAGAGAAGCACTCAGAACTATTCCATACTTGCCCCATCATATTTTCTGAGAGAGAGCCACCTACTCATGTGTTGAGATCAAGCTATTCCACTCCATCCATATGAATATTGATCTCTAGCCTCCCCAAGTTGCTTTCCACCAAATCAATCTCTTCCACCATAGCCAAATCTGTGAGAGAGTGATTGTGTGTTGAGGAGTCTATCATCTTGAAGCACAAGAGCAAGGAGTTCATCGACATTGCCGAGCCTATTACCTTTTGGAGGGTGGTGCCTCCTAGATTGGTTAGGTGTCGCTTGGGAGCCTCCTACTTCATGTTGTGGAGTTGAACCAAGAAGTTTGTATGGGCAAGGAGATTGCCTACTTCGTGAAGATCTACCCATAGTGAGGCTAGTCCTTCGTGGACGGAAGCCGTTATGGAATATTCAAGGTTGCTACTTCGTGGACCCTTATGGGTGGAGCCCTCCGTGGACTCTCGCGACCGTTACCCTCCGTGGGTTGAAGACTCCATAAACATGGACGTACGATAGCACCACCTATCGGAACCACGGGAAAAATCTTCGTGTCTACAAATTGTGTTTGATCTTCCTTCCTACCCTCTACTATACCTGCTTGTTGTTACTTTCCGCTGCTATACTCTTAGACATGCATGTGTAGGGTGTACTTGACTTGCTATCAATGCTAAAATCTGCAAACACTTAAAATTGGGAAAAGGTAGGATTTTTATTTGGTCAAGTAGTCTAATCACCCCCCCCCCCCCTCTAGACATACTTTCGGTCCTACATTCTTGGGGAGCATTGTGCCTCCACACAGCAAAAACGGAGATTAGAATCCGCAAGGGTGTGAACTTCGGGATACATCATCGTTCCACGTGCCTCGGTTATCTCTTACCCGAGCCCTTTACTTATTCGCTTTACTTTGTGATAGCCATATTGTTTCTTGTTATGTATCTTGCTATCACTTAGTTGTTTATCTTGCTTAGCATAAGTTGTTGGTGCACATTGGTGAGCCTACTTGTTTTAGGTTTTGTGCTTGACTAATTAAACGTTAGTTTTATTCCGCATTTGTTCAAGCCTAAACCGTAATTATTTTAAAGCGCCTATTCCCCCCCTCTAGGCGACATCCACGTCCTTTCAGCTGCCCAGAGCGGTACTACCGCAGATAAGAGCTGGTACCACTTCCTACTGCCGCTCAGAGTCCGCTGAGGGTTCTAGGCCTAGAAAGAAGGGCGGTAGTGGCGCGGTAGTTACAGGCGGTACTACCACTCAGGAGCGGTACTACCTGGTCGTACTATCGGCCAAAAACCGCTAGTCCGACATGAAAAATATCGAGACACCGAAGCCAGGGGTACAGCGCGCGGCACTGGGAAAGGGTACTACCGCCCATAAGCGGTGCTACCATTGCCCAGAGTGGTACTACCGCAGATAAGAGGTAGTACCGCTACCCAGAGCGGTACTACCGCAGGTAAGAGGTAGTACCACTGCCTTGCACGGTACTTCCGCTTGGTTCCTTCCGAACCAGAACAAAGACAACTTCGGAGCTCCTAAGATGCGGGAAAGGAACATGGGTGCAAATGTGTATGTGTTGATTCTACCCAAACCTTTTCGATGCGGACCCCCTCTTAATAGTACGGTTCTCCTACGACTTAAATCCACCGAAAATGAAACGCAGTTAAGAACCCGTCTTCACTCTAATCCACCGAGGGGCAAGAATTGTCTTGTGCCATAAGATGAAATATCTGAAAGGCTTAATGCACACGATTAGTCTGCAAATGCATTCACAAAAACCACCAGGGTGGAAATATGCCCTTACAATCTCCCCTTTTGGGTGGATTGAAGACAACATGGGATTTGCACAAATAATATCATGAGATAGAAAGCAAACCCTAACATCTCCACAATATAGACGGGCTCCCCCTAGATGTGTGCACTATATTTGATATGCTTTTGGAATGCATAGCACACACACTAGGATCAACACTCCCCCTATATTTTATAGACAGGCACTACTTGCATTAAGAGAATAGGGGATAAATATAAAGGCAAGGAGTGACAGGTGAGCATAAACATAGGGCGCAAGATAATCATAACTCACATACTAAGGCATAAAAAGATAATGAGGGTAGCATATGTCTCACACCATATGACGCGGTCTTTAGGTCTCACAAACATAAACCAACCAAAGCAAATGATAAAAGAGTTCACGGGCGAAGAAAAACAAGCAACTAAAACGCACTCGTGACTCGGCAAATCCCCTAAACTCTCTCCCCCTTTGGCATCGAGACACCAAAAGAGCAAAGAGAACTAAGATGACCCGATGTGGTAGCAGCTAATGGGGCCATCCTCAATACTCTTCGGACTCGGGGCTGAAAGTTGTTGTGCCACGCGGAGCTAATGTGCAGGCTGATCAACATCTGAATCCCACTTGCAGTTCTTGGATGTCCAGACCTCCTCATCAGTGATAGAGTCCTTAGACCCACTCTGTATCTCCATCCCTAGGTGCCTGCCCATCACCTTGTGACGGATCCTCTCCTCCTTCTCTGCCACATGAGCTTTGTACTGACCATGTGCCTGCATGCAAAACAACTTCTTCATCTTCTCCCTGAGCTTCTGAGCCCAAGATGGCTCAGCACTTGAGGGCGCGAAACTGAGATTAGCACCACCCTCAGCTACATAGTCATCATCATCCTCGTCATCCTCATCCTCAGACAGATTCATCTCAGGAGCAGCATGAGTGGCCCACTTGTCTTTCTGTCTCAACTGGATAATCTTATGGGGAACCAACTCACCACATTTAAACTGGACGCCTGGAAAGGTGTTTTCCCAGTTCGTCTCAATGAGATGCATCAAGTAAGGACCATATATAAGACACTTGCGCTCAGAAACTGCAGAGAGGAGCTCTGACCACATGACATGTGAAACGTCCAAAACCTGCACCTCATCTGACTTCCTCACAAACTGACAATAGAGCGGCATATCCACCAGATAGGAGTGTACCTGATCCAAATTCCCAACACGAGGAAAAAGAGTGTGCCTGAAGATGCGGTGCATAATGTCAAGAAATGGCTCTAGCACATAGGTTGACTTGCCAGTGGTGGAGGAGATCTTCTCAGAAGTGAAGGGCTAGAGATGGCTCTTGTGAGTGGATGTTGTCTCCTTGTGGGGGCGAAATCCAATTGGGTTATGGAGCCCCTGATCCGCATAACTTAGCAGACCCATGAAATCATTCCAAGTAGCAGACAACAACTTTCCATTGGTCATCCAGGTCAAAGTCCTGTCCTCATCGGATCCAAGATGGACTGTAGCATAGAACACAACCACCATTTCAGCATCAAAGTCCTTGTTGAACTGCATAAGGTTGATAATACCAAGCTTCTCACATAGGCTAAGAGCATCACCAAAGTATTGGGCATTCTTCTTCAGATAATCCATATCAATGGACTTGACATGGGGTACATACATGTTCTCCTTGTGCTTGAGCACATCATGATAGCTACAAACATGCTGCCGGGTCCAAAAGGGATGGTTGCAAAGAGTTGAATCTTGAGGTTCATTATAGGGGTTGCGACGACGGGCGGTCCAGAACTCTTTTCTGGGCAACTGAGCCATTGATTGAGACTTCCTGGGCTTGGTTGCAAACTGCTTGGCCTTTTGCTTGGGAGGTGCATTAGGATTGGGATCATTGGAACTGTCCTCCTCTAAGGTGCGGTAGCGCTTAGAGCCACCATCATGCCTGGGGTTCATCCTACGCTCCTGTTGAGCAGAGCTGCTACCACCTGGAACTCAAAACACAGAGCGAGGGAAAAGCAGGTGTAAAAGATATGCATAAGCCAAAAGAAAAAGGAAGAGTAAATCTGAAGTGGAATCAAAAGAACATGTGCATTTGCCAGCACAAGTGATAGTATCGCTGACCAGAGCGTTAGTACCGCTCGGGTGGAGGCCACGGGGGCAACCACTACCATAGGTCAGATCTGGTACTACCGGTGATTCCAAATGCAAATATTCTCCAATAGAACTCCAAATCTACTCACTAGCTGCCTTCCACATCCTACTCATGCCTTGATTTGACTAAAAATCAGAGAATGCATCTCATATTGCCCTAAAGCCTAGATTCAAGAAATAGAACCATAGGAGAGAAGAGCGAGGGCAATACTGGCATCCATGGCAAGAGGAGAAGGTGGGGATCGAGTCCATCGGTCAGAATCACGGAAGAACGGCCAGAAACGGAGGTCCGGCGGTGGCCTTCGGTGCACTTGGGTTGCCTGGAGAGAGAGCCACGGGGAGGAAAGAGATGAATGGGTATGAGGAAGTGGGAACTTCCCTTGCCCGGCTCATAACCCCCTCGTGTGCACGCACAAGCTGTAGTACCGCCCCGGTACTACAGCGCGGCAGGAGGCCGGGTAGTACCGCTTCAGCGGTAGTACCGCGGGTGGCGGCGGTAGTACCGCTTATAAGCGGTAGTACCGCCCATGTCCCCGGTAGTACCGCCTATGGCGACCACAAGGCAAAGACACACTACAAAAGGTGGCTTATGCAAATATTATGAGGCTGTAGATGAGAGTAGGCTTGGGTTGGAGACACAAAAACCAGCAAATGGGAGAGGACACTCCAAGTTTAAAGGTCAAAAATAGAAGAAAAACAACCCTGGAGTGACCCAAAACATGAACAGGCTTTAAAAAGAGAATACCTCACTAGAAGGGGCGGTGGTCGAAGCCACCTATGTTTGAGTCAATTGGTATGACACCGCGAAGATTTTAACCTTGGGCCCATGACCAAAACTCGTCTTTGAAGCACAAGTACCATCAAAAATGGCTAATGTGAAAGACTTGGATCGATTTATGCATAATAAGGGGAGGGAGAGTTCATTGAGAGAACAACACTCCCCCTATTTCCATTCCTACATCTAAACAAGACAAAATGATGAGTGTGATGCGGTGTGCAATACTTCAAGCCACATTGCTCGAATCAATGATATTTAGCTCATGCCTTAACTCGTGAAATCTTGCTTCATCCAATGGCTTCATGAAGATATCTGCAAGTTGATCATGAGTGTTGAGATGAATAAGATCAATCTCCCCACGCTTGATATGCTCCCGGATGAAGTGATGACGAATCTCAATATGCTTCATCTTGCAATGTTGAACCGGGTTGTTGGAGATCTTGATAGCACTCTGATACGTCCATTTTGCATCATGAATTCTTATTGATATTTATGTTATTCTTGTCAATTATTCCTCATTATGATACAATTCTTATGCCTTTTCTCTCTGAATATCCAAGGTACATCACAAAAGAGGGAAATCACTGGAAACTGGAATTTTGGACCTGAAAACCAAGAAAATGGCTGAAAATTCACTAGACTCCAAATGACCTGAAACTTCATAGAGAATTTTTATGGAATATATAAGAATTATTAGGCCAAAAATATACCAGAGGGGGGGCACCTGCTAGCCACAAGCCAACAGGGTCTGTTGCCTTGCGGGGGCCCAACAGGTCTCTCGACCCCCCCCCCCCCATCTTCTCCAATATGGTGTGTTTTACCCTAGAAAAAATCAAGGAGATACTTTCAAGACGAAGCGTTGCCGTCTCGAGGTGGAAACCTGGGCAGAGGCCATTTTGCTCTCCGACAGAGGGATTCTGTCGGGGAAACTTCCCTCCGGGAGGGGGGGATCGAAGCCATCGTCATCACCAACGTTTCCTCCTTCGTGGGAGGACCAATCTTCATCAACATCTTCACCAACACCATCTCATCTCAAACCCTAGTTATTTTTGTAATAACTATATGAGTTCTTCATGACTAATGTGAACCCATTAACATACGCAATCTCACCACCTCATATTTTGCTAGCCTCTTCGGTACCGTGCATTGCCCATTCTCACTTTGAGGATCGATGCGAACTTCGCCGGTGCATCCAAACCCCGTGGCATGATACGCTCTGTCACACATAAGCCTTCTTATATCTTCCTCAAAACAGCCACCATACCTACCTATTATGGCATTTTCATAGCCATTCCGAGATATATTGCCATGCAAATTCCACCGTTACATCATATGACTAGTTCATTCATCATCATATTGCTTTGCATGATCATATAGAGCTGACATAGTATTTGTGGCAAAGCCACCGTTCATCATATTTTTGATACATATCACGCTAGATCATTGCACATCCTGGGACACTGTGAGAGGCATTCATATTGAGTCATATTGCTTCATAGTTCTTCATATCGAGTTTTCATATTGAGTTGTAAGTAAATAAAAGTGTGATGATCATCATTATTAGAGCATTGTACCAGTGAGGAAATAAAAATGGAGGAGGCCAAATGAGCCCACCATAATAAATAAATAAATAAATGAATGAAAAAAATGAAAATGAGAGAAAATGAGAGAAGGGACTTTGCTACTATCCTTTACCACACTTGTGCCTCAAAGTGGCACCTTGTTCTTCATATAGAGAGTCTCATGTTATGTCATTTTCATATGTTAGTGGGAATTACATTTTCATTATTATAAACTTGGCCTGTATATTTCAATGACGGGCTTCCTCAAATGCCCGAGGTCTTATGAGCAAGCAAATTGGATGCACACCCCACTTAGCTTCAGTTGAGCTTTCATACACTTATAGCTCTTGCGCATCATTTGCACGGCAATCCCTACTCCTTGCATTGACATCTATCGATGGGCATCTCCATAGCCCGTTGATACGCCTAGTTGATGTGAGACTTTCTTCTCCACTTTTTACCCCTTTGATATCTATCATCATATTCTATTCCACCTTTATGTTATGTCCATGGTTCACGCTCATGTATTGCGTGAAGAATAAAAAGTTGATGCACATTGAAAAAGTATGATCCAATTGCCTCACTTGGACATCGTGGTGCTTGACATTTGTATTAATGTGGTGAAGACGGAGCCATGCCTTGCCAATATATTATAAAATGAATGAGGGTAAACATTCTTTTAGGATCGTATACTTTGAAAGATTGATGATTTTGTTGCTTGTGATTATAAATATTACTATGTTGATGTTTGTTAATTCATCATTTCTCAATGAGCATACATGCAAAAGATTACATGTTGGGTAGCATGTCACATCAAAAATTCTGTTTTATCATTTACCTACTCGAGGACGAGCAGGAATTAAGCTTGGGGATGCTGATACGTCTCTAACATATCTATAATTTTTTATTGTTCCATGCTGACATATCATCATTCTAGGATACTTTTTGAGTAATAATTTACCAATTTATATTATTTTTGAGCACTAACCTATTGACCCAGTGCCCAGTGCAAGTTGTTTTATGCGTGTTTTCTACTTTTCAGGTTTACAGTACTAAACGAAGTCCAATTACCCCGAACTTTTTTATGATTTTTTCTGGACCAAAAGAAGACCTGGAAGCTTCGGGAGAAGACCGGAGGCCGCACGAGGAAGGCACAAGACAACATGGTGCTCCCAGGGGGGTAGGCGCGCCCTGATGGCTTGTCCCTCCCTGGTGGCCCTCCTACCCCCGTTCTCCGGCCTATAAATTCACATATATTCCAAAAACCCTCAAGGGCACCCCGAAACACTATTTCCGCCGCCGCAAGTCTCTGTTCCGCCGTGATCCCATCTGGAGCTCCGTTCGGGCACCCTGCCGGAGGGGGGATCGATCACGGAGGGCTTCTTCATCAACCTTGCTGGCCTCATAATGATGTGTGAGTAGTTCACCACAGACATACGGGTTCGTAGTTAGTACCTAGATGGCTCTCTCTCTCTTTTGATCTTCAATACAATGACCATCGCATCATCGCTTTGATCTATCTGATGTAATTCTTTTGTACGGTGCATTTGTTGGGATCCGATGAATTGTGGGTTTATGTTCAAATTATTCATGAAAATATATTGAATATTTAATGGTATTTATTTGCATGATTATTATAGCTTCATAATCCTCTCTGATTTATTGAAATAGTTTGGTCAACTAGATTGATACTTCTTCGGTGAGAGGGGTGCGTTGTAGTGGGTTCAATCTGGCGGTGCTCTATATCCCAGTGACAGAAAGGGACAAGACACGTCTTTGTATTGTTGACACTAACAAAACGATGGGGTTAGTTCATATTAATTGAATTCTCTTTGTCTAGATCATGTCATCGTTCTCCAAGCATTACTCTGTTTTACTTAATACTCTAGATGCATGCTGGATAGTGGTTGATGGGTGGAGTAATAGTAATAGGTGCAGGCAGGAGTCGGCCTATTTGCTTATGGATGTGATGCTTATATATACATGATCATTGCCGTGAATATCACATAACTATGCGCTTTTCTATCAATTGCCCAACAGTAATTTGTTTACCCATCGTATGTTGCCTATATGAGAGATGCCGCTAGGGAAAACTATGGCCCCCGAGTCTATTCACTTATATATTTACAAATCCTATCATTACCTTGCTGCCATTATTTACTTTTATTTTATTTTGCAATTTACAATTATCTACTATTATCTACACTCTCCACTTGCTTGCAAATAACGAGATCAAGGGGATTGACAGCCCTCTTGCCGCGTTGGGTGCAAGTGTTTGCTCTTTTGTGTGCAGCCGCTGAAGACGGTTGTGGATTGATATTCCTATTGGTTCGATAAACCTTGGTTTCTTAACTGAGGGAAATACTTATCCGTATTGTGCTGGAATTATCCGTTCCTCTTCTCAGAAAACCCAACACAGATCACAAGTATCAGTCCTCCATTGGGACGTCCTCGTCCTCCGGATGTCGGCCGGCCAGCCAGCCGGAAGCAATGGTGGTCATCTCCTTCTTCTAGTCCGTCGTCAGTCCATCCCAGAGAGCTTTGTAGCGTGGGGAAGCCATGGCGGGAGTGGTACGGAGAGGAGAAATGATCGGAGGCGGATGACTGCGGCTATAGCCGGGGTAGTAGTTTATATAGCAATGATGGGTGGCAGAAGGACAGACGGGTGGCGCCGGAGTAACCGTCTGGGCAACCGCGTGGCATTAATGTGAGTGGCAGACGGACGGATGGGCGATCGTCATGTCGTTTAAACACAGAGCAGTCGCCTGCACCGTGAAGTTGTCGGCCAGCGCTCCGCTTCAATGCCGGCGCCGGTGAGAGGTCGCGTCCGCTCTGGCCAAGTATGAATGCGGCATTGACGCTCTGGAGTGGCGCTGACCGTTTCAAGCAAGATGTGCGCCGTGGCGAGGGAGAGGTTTTTGGTGGGCCATGACGGTTAGACACGGGCTTGGGTGTTGTCCGGACGCGTGCAAAGCCAGTCATGTTTGTCTCCGGTTTGCGGGAAAACGTACGTCAGGACCGCCCTGCGGACCGATAGAGGCCCACGTTGTATGGCACAACGCGTTCAGACAGCATGGTGCAAACGCATGCAGGCGGTTTAAGGATCGCCATTCTAGATGCCTTATACCACTTTGATGTAAATCCATTTGATTATGCATCCACCAATTATTAATGATAAAGAGTTACAGTAGGGTTTTACCCTATGTTTTTTTTCTCAAAAGAAGCATTCGTCTGATAGCAACAAACACAAGCACACCGAATTCACGCCACTCTTTCGACATTTCTCTGGCAATACAAAGATCAAATACGGAAGGAAGAATTGCAGATAAGCTGGGGAAGTGGATACAGGTTTAAGAAAAAAATCGAGCTGAAAAGATAACAAAAATGCTAATAGGTGAACGTTCGCCGGGAAGGCAGTCCCAGCAAACGCCTTCACAACCATTAGACCCGGATCACGTAGATGACATTTAAAAAAAAATGTTGGTAATTCTTTCCTGTACATGGCAATTTCCCCTTCTGTAAATTGCATTTCTTTTAAAAACGCATATCAATTTTAGTCATTTCGGCATGGCAGTGGGGTGTTCGCTGACAATTCGCCCCCAACAAACGTTTGCCACATAAACGTGTCCCGGAGATAATGTAGCCAGCGGCATCCCTGGTAACAACTTGGCCGATGGCGTAGGTCAACCGTGCCCGCCTACTGTCTCCCGTTGGGTGGAGACGCCTTTGTCCCATCAGCCTTCGTTGTGCCCTTGTCGCCCAGCTCCCAGGTATGTGGCAACGTATCACCGAATAAGCACCAAAATAACAGCAGGATCACGCACAACAGTCCGGACAAAATATTGACAAATATATACATACCCTATGCCAATCCGTTTGATAGACACCTTCTACTCGACATGGATCACCATGTAGCATGAACAATCCTCGTGAAAATGAACAAAAATGACCATTTTCTGAAACTTCAACACAAAATGGCCTTAATCTAAAAATATTTCAAAAAGTGACCCTTTTGCATGACGTCCAGAACGCCATGCTAGATAGCACGACGCCATGGGCTAGGGCCTCGTGCTATCTGACATGGCGTCCTAGTCCAAGACGTCATGCCAAATGTCGCTACCATGACGCCTTAGCCTGGGGCGTCATGCTCTCTAGCAGCGCCCCGCATGCAAAAGAGAGCCATTTTGTGAAATACTTTTAGATTTGGTTCATTTTGTGTTAAAGTTTTAGAAAAGGGACAGTTTTGTCCATTTCCACACAATCCTTAGCACCGTCAATTCAGTGATAAGATCGGGTACGATCGTGAAGCTTGGCCCATCAGTAGTACGTCCGCTTATGTGTCTCGGTCCCATCCCAACGACGTGTTGGACCTCATGCACGTTCCTTCCAGCGGTCCTCCTCTGCGCAAGAACGAGAAGGCTGATCTGAACTCCCAACAGCCAAAGGAGGACTCGGTAATTAAGCATGTTACAAACATGAATTGACACAGCCTTGCGTACACAACATGCATGCATGCGCAATGACCAGATCAAAAAAGGATCGTTAACGTGCAAAAAACAATGGGTTAGTAGCGTAACTGTAGAATATATAGTAAGTAGATGCCAATAATTCAAGGATAATTCAGGCTGCCTCACTATCGGCTTCCTAGAAAGTAGCATGGACGCAGGCAGCCATTTTTTCTTCCAAAGATGTGCCCAGCCAGCTGCCTGCAGCTAACGGCTTAGCATGATTCCGGCAATGCGATCGAGCTAGTGAGATCTGATCTGAGTAGTACTTTAGAGCATCTACAGCCGGACCCCCTATATGCTCCTCAAATGTTCGGAACGTTCTTTCGGTCATTGACCAGTCATAAAAATGCGACCCAACCGTACCCCTCATATCCGTCTCAAACGTCCGGACTGACCGGCACCCCTCATATCCATCTCAAATATGGGGCCGATATGAGGGCTCGCGAACGCGCTCGGACACGCCCGGTCAGTCCACCACGTAGGACGCGACCCCATTCCGGACCACCTTTTCTCTTTTCTTATTCATTGTTTTCTTTCTCTCTTCTTCTACACCAATCACGTGCAAGTGACCGGACATATGAGAAGAAAAAATAAGAAGTGTGACTGCGCAGACCAAATTATAGGGGCTCAAAACGGACACGCCCGGTCACTGACCGAGCGCGTCCGCGGGCGTTTAAGGGGTCAGATTTGCTAGGTCCGGTTGTAGATGCTCTTAGTTTTTGGCGGGATGGTGAGATCTGATTTGGACATGCTAACAGCTGGGTTTGCTGATTAATAGTGTCATATATCTACGTAGCTCGCCAATAAACAAAGTAGCTAGTCGAAGACGAGCGTCACGGTAAGTGACGCTCCAAATACAAAACGGCATGGGACATTATTGGACATTGGACCTCTTCCGTACGGTAGTTTTGTCTTCTGTGCATGTGAGCATGACATTTTCTAGTTCTCAGAAAATAAAGCAAAAGACCGGGACAACTGTCCAACGATATACTATGTACCTTTGAAAGTAGACAAGACCGTATGCGGTATGCACGCACAAGTTTTCGCATCCGAAATTCCTAACCTAGGGCCTGTTCGGAGTCCCTCCACTCCATAGGACTCCGCTCCCGGAGCAGCGGGAGCTGCAGTTAAAACAGCGGAGCGACGAAATTGGTACTCCGTGGATCCTGGGATTTCTGGAGTTGGTGGGTTTCCGAACAGCTCCCTAGTTGTGTCGATTTCGCATCAGAAATTCCTAACCTGGTCGTGTCGATGTGGAAGAAAGGTTTTCTCGCAAAGAAAAAAAAGTATGGAAGAAGAATTCAGTTCAGAAGAAAACGTTGAAGAAAATTTACAATCAATATTTCATTGTCAACACTAGTCATTTGAATCCATTTTCTGGTATCTTTTCCTAAGGCATGGCCTCTGGCACAACCAATGATTGCAAAGGAATGAGACTTGCCCAACTAGAGGGGGTTCTTTTTTACAAAGGCCAACATATAACTCATACCAAGTACAGTAGCCTCTTTCACAACACAATATGAACTAGTCGTCACACCAAGAATGCACACACTCGGAATTACGCAAAAAACAGAATATGTATTGTGTCCATAGGTGCAGCTTTTTAAACCAATTAAAATCATTTACAGCCGGCCTCCCAAACCCGCCTCAATAGCCTGGACGGACGGCCAGTCACGAAAATGCGACCCAGAGAGACTCCTCAAACGGGCTTAAAACGGCAGGGCTGATCGGCACCCTTCATATCCAAACCAAATCTAGGACAGATATGGGGACGTCCGGACGTGTCTGCCCGACAGACCTACCCCACCACAATTTGCATCAAATCCACCAAACTCTTCCTCCTCCTCCCGCCTCCCTCTTTCCTTTCCCGCACTCGAGCCCTCGCCGTCTCACACCCTTGCTCCACATCCTCACTGATGGTCCCAATCCACCGTCCAAGATGTCGTCCAGCCCCTCCCCGACCGCCGTGACAAAGGTTGCATCCGCCTCATCCGTCGACGTCCCGTCCTCGGCTTCGTCGTGCAAGCCGGAGAACACGCCTGGAGGAATCGGCGTCGCTGGCAGCGAGAGAGGGAAGCGGTTGTGGCGCCGAGGGAGCGGAAGAGGATATGGATGAGCAGCTGTCTCCCCAGTCGTGCCCGGAACCCTGCACCCCATCCATCCGTCCGCCGACAGGGATTGCCCTGTCGGACCAGGTTGGGACAGAGAAGGATTCGACGTCTGGTTGGGGCATTCTGGAGAGCCTTGAGAGGGAGAAGATCAAGTTGAAGAAGCAAGATGCGGCGATCAAATGGGAGCTCGAGAAAGCGAAGACTTTGAGAGATTGAACTTGAGAAGGAGAGGTTGCAACTCGCACGGGACGTCGAGGACGCGAAGATCATGTTGGCAGACAAAACACTCTTGGATTAGCATGCAAAGAAGTGACTTGCGAAGAAGAAGAAAGAGATCAACGACCATAGGGAGTACGAGGCGACGACGGCGGCTACGAGAGCAGCGGAGAATGCGGCAAAGATGCAGGCGGCGCATGCGACCCGAATGCAAGCGCTGTAGGCGGAACGGGACGCAAGGATTGCCTCGGAGCAGAAGACAAGGATGGCCTCGGAGCGGGAGACATGGATGGCGTCCGACGAGTGATCCGGCCAACCAGCGAGGCATCCGTCGGCTCGGACATTGATTTTCATTTTGGCATGTCCGATTGTTGAACTATGATTTGTTTTGCTTTGTTTTGTACTGTTGAATGAGGACAATTTTGTATCATATAATCGACATGTATGAATTGCATGGATTTAAGATTCCACATTTTAATTATGTGGATGTGTGACGGCCCATACAAAGGGCCGCTTGACGCTGTCTGGGAACGCACCCGCGGGCTTTTAGAGGGTCCCGGTGTAGATGCTCAACAATGTGCAATTCGTTGTCAAACCACGCATATCTCTCTCTCTGCATGCCGTCCCTTTATGGACTGCCAAAAGGAGTACACAAAAAAAGCACGGCCCCCTTTTTTTTATAGTGAACAAAAAGGAACTATCTCCTTTCACCTTCCCATTGCGCTTCCTTTGAAACAACCTCATCGTGCCGATTTCAGACGACCAGACCCACGCACGGTTTACGCCCATGCGCAAGCAGTGATGCACTCATGCACATGCAGTCATGCACGGTGCGGCGATTTCACTGCGCTTTTCTATGGTCAATATTCACCGTTGCCCTGTGAAAGGACTCCACGGCATGCATTCCAGATCGACCCATCACAACATAGTCTTTGGCACTGCATGAAGTTGCTGTACCATTTACCTTTGTCGCAAGGAGTAGCTCAGTAGTACTTGTCAGCACGATCCGGTCGATCGGGCTCCTTTCGGCGTCCATCGGTCGAACGTGTGCGAGCATAGACGGCACGTGTACACGCGTGCTCGTCTGTACCAACGAAACTTGACCACACGCGCATGCATGCAGACCCAACCCAGAACAGCGACCACTGCACGGCGCCCGTCTGCTGAACGTGGATTTCTCGGAGAACGGATGGATGCACGGTCGTGGTCGTAGTCGGAGTACATGTGCCGATCGGTCGGTCACCAGCTCTGAATCAACAAGGAAAGGGAAAAGGTCCATCGTGAGAGATAAGATCACTCCTCTCCATTTTTGGCGAGTCAGATACGATCACAAAGTCGCATGGTTTTCACCTCTGCACGCCGAGACCGCCCACAAAGTCTCCACAACTGTGCGCGCCGGAGACAAAAGGAACGGATGCACGCCGTGCCAAAGCTATGCGCGAGCACAGCGGCAGCAGCACTGGCGCCTGCTTGACTTGCCGTTCCATCAACGACGACATATTTGTCCCCGCGGTTCACACACGCGAGAAGGAACGTAGTCAGATCAACGGTGTGCTTGATTCACAAGCAAGCTAGTCTTCTGGAGTATCACTGCATGAGTCAGTGCCTCAGTGTCACAGAGCGTACGGAGTACGGACGGGCGGACGGACGGTTTGGCTCCATGCGTCTCGGCCCGGGCTCTCGGTTTCGTTTCACACCGTGCGTGCCAGCGCCCGTACATCCAGTGGCACTCAGCTGGCATGGCCGCGGCATGATCTCCCCGGCGGTTTTGGAGCGACGGTCACGACCCCACGCCACGCACGACAGCAGCAGTGGCGTCCCGCTGTGACCGGCGCGTGGTCACCGGCGCGCGGCGTGAACGCGTCTGGCCGCGGGCTTGACGAGACGAGACGAGTGACCAGGATGGATGCCAGCTGTAAGAGCATCTCCAGCCGTTGGCCCCCCAGGGGGCCGAAATAGCGGCGCCTGGGCCGAGCCGGCGCTAAAATCGGCCTGGGGTGGCTCGTTTTCCCAGTCGAGCCCCCGGGGTCGCCCCCCAACCGCCGCTTTCGGCCCATTATCGGCGTAGAATCGGCCCAAATCCGGCCCAGATTCGGCGCTATTTCGACTTTAAAATCAACAAAATCGGCGCTCTTTCGGCATAAATTCAATAAAAAACTGAATGTTTCGTACCAAAGTTCATCATAGAAATTAATACAAAATCAAATAGTTCAATGAAGCAAGTTCCAACATAAATTAAAACAAATCGAGCTAGGCGTTGCCCTTGAGCCTCCATAGGTGCTCCACCAGATTGTCTTGCAGTTCTTGATGCACTTGTGGGTCTCGGATCTCCTGGCGCATATTGAGGTAGGCAGCCCATGTTGCTGGTACCTGGTGATCAACAACTGCAAGAGGTCCCATCCTATGATATGGTTCAGGATCAAACACTGGCTCTTCCTGCTCGCTCTCAATGATCATGTTGTGCAAGCAGACATAGCAATTCATGATCTCTCACATCTGCCTTTTGGACCAGGTCATAGCGGGGTACCGGACAACAGCAAATCGCGATTGGAGCACACCAAATGCTCGCTCGACATCTTTCCTGCAAGCCTCCTGACACTTAGCAAAGTGTGCCTCTTTGGCGCCACAGGTTTTGAGATAGTCTTCACAAATGTGGACCATCTCGGATAGATACCATCTGCTAGATAGTATCCTTTGTTGTATTGGCGTCCATTGACCTCAAAGTTCACCGGAGGAGCATGACCTTCAACAAGCTTGGCGAAGACATTCGAGCACTGCAAGACGTTGATATCATTGTGAGTTCCTGGCATACCAAAGAAGGAGTGCCAAATCCATAGGTCATGTGTGGCTACTGCCTCAAGTACCACACTGCAACCACCTTTGGCGCCTTTGTACATCCCCTGCCAAGCAAATGGGCAGTTTTTCCATGACCAATGCATGCAGTCGATGCTTCCAAGCATCCCTGGAAATCCTCTTGCTGCATTCTGTGCTAGGATTCGAGCAGTGTCTTCAGCATTGGGTGATCGCAAATATTGTGGTCCAAACACTGCCACCACTGCCCTGCAGAACTTGTATAGACACTCAATGGTGGTGGACTCGGCCATTCGCCCATAGTCTTCTTGTATGTCCGCGGGAGCTCCGTATGCAAGCATCCTCATAGCTTGGGTGCATTTCTGAAGTGAGGAGAATCCAACTGTGCCGGTGCAATCCTTCTTGCAAACGAAATAGCTGTCGAACTCCCGGACGGAATTAACAATCCTGAGGAAGAGCTTCCGGCTCATTCGGTAGCGACGCCGAAATATTTTCTCACCGTGCAATGGAGAGTCGGCGAAGTAGTCGGCGTAGAGCATGCAATACCCCTCCATCCGATGCCTCTGCTTGCTCTTGCGCCGGCCCGGCACCGAGCCACCTCGCCGGGGCTTGTCATTGTTGACGAACAGGCCGGCCAACGAGGCGAGTATCATGAGGTTCTCCTCGTCGGCGGTGTCGGCCTCGGCTTCTTCCTCCAACAGGGCCGCGAACGCCTCCTCGTCGTCCGAGTCCATGGCCGAGCAGGCAAAACGTCGAACACCTTGTCGGCGTGACGGGCGAGCAGCCGCCGACGCCCTGCCGGCGTGGCTTGGCCGGAGGACGGCGATGGGCGAGGGTCGGGGGAAGCGAAATCCGGCGAGGGGGGGCGAAGTGGGGCCTTCTAGCGGCGGCGCAGTGGCCGTGAACAGGCGAGGGGCGCCGGGGTCGGCATTGGGGAGAACGCGGGGGGGAGTGGCTCGGGCGAGGAAAAGGACGAGATTCGCCTGACAGTGGTGTCCCACACGCCGGTTTGTTGCCGCCGGAGCCCCCCAAGAGGCCCCCAGCGCCCTAGGTTCGGCCTGGGTTCGCCGGCCCAAAAAAGGGCTCTAACCGGCGAAAAACGGGGTCCTGGGGGCGCGACTAGGCCGATTTTTTGACGCCGGCGATGAAAAAAGGGCCGGGGATGGGGGGGGAGGGGGTCCTTTGGGGCCGCGGCTGGAGATGCTCTAACCTGTGAACTCGAAAACGGATCGATGTCGCTCCAGGATCACGGTGGACGCGCTCTAATTGATGTGAGCGTGTAACGGGACCGAACGGACCGGTCACACAAGTGGCATTGACATAATAATGGCATAGTGTACCACTGCCGTGCTGCTCACCGGCTCCGGAGAAACTGGACACATGTGTATGTGCATTGCCGACCTGGCGAGTGGCGACCCATACGTGGAGTAGCCAGTAGATGGACGACGGTGGACCACCAAGCATCTAGCACGTCATACGTGTATGGCTGTGTGCCCATGTTGATCGGCATACCTTTTTTTCTTAGTTGGATGTTGACGGGTATACCTGGCTTGTTTATTCTAAGGACTGAAAGCTAATTATGCACTTTCTCAAAAAATCTAATGATGCAGTAGGAGCACTTGTATTTTGCTATCAAATCAAACCAACCATGGTTCCCTCCATGTTTCCCAGGGGCTGCTAAATGCCAAAATGGAGTCTCCTTCCTAAAAAGATGCTGCGCCGTACACCTCTTCTAAGTAATCTATGCTGATGGGAAGACGACCGCTTCTCATTACCGTTAGTTAATTAGCACCAGACCAATTCCACTTCAACTTTCAAAGACTCGCTTATGAAAAACTGACACAACCTCATCCGATGCACGAAGATCTTGTATTGATCACATACACGACCTGTTTTTAACTTGCCGTAAAGTACCCTTGACGAATGCATAACTAGGGTGCATACACACATAGAAACATCCGGCTAGGATTAATTGTTCTTGGTGCCCTCTTTTAGTGTGTGTGCGCTTCAAGCACTAACACTTCTCCTATTTACCAAATACATGCACCATACGATTATCAAAATCGACTAGAAATTTGGCACCATGATCCATTGGATAAAGAAACACATTCTTTTTTCTCCTCGAAACGAGACAAAAATCCATATTAAGAAGCAAGTGAAAATTGCAAAGTTAATCTGCTTCTCGGTTTAATTTATTTTCTCTGCAAGCTTACTTTTCTTTTGAGAGAGAGAGAGAGAGAGAGTTCTGGCAGCTTATCTCTCGAGGACTTTTGTCCGGTGATCAAGTGCTGAAGTGTAATGGGCCCGGGAAATGCCCTCTTTGCGAGATCGTGAAGGACATGAACCACATTTTCTTTACGTGTGTCCCAACTCAATTTATGTGGAGTTGTGTGCCAATATAGTGAGACAATTGGTGGTGCCCCACAAACTTTTAGGTGTGTATCAAAAGTATTGCCGCCTGCAATGGTCATGCCCATGGGTTGTTGTGGATAAACTTTGGGACGTTGGCTTGGACGTTCTCGGGCATTCGAAATAAGCCTACGACTCCGAGTTCACTATAGAGGTCCATCAACGAAGTCGTCCTGGCAAACAGCTGCACGGAGCCCACGATAGCCCATGCTAACAGATGGCCATGCACGCCAACGACCGACAACTCTGACTTTGATGACAGACTTCTCGAGCGATATATGCGGGGATTGCAACAACCGAGCCCGACAACTCATCAAACCCCGCGACAAGTCGTCGCCAAACCACTGAGAGCATGTCATTGTCACCACTTGGACACATTCCAGCGCAGATCCGATTAGAAAGCTACAAGGTGAGCCATGGAAGAACGTATCACATGCCGGAAAGAACCGACTACCAGAGCCCTAACGTGACCCAAACTCACCTTTATGCCATCATGGTCCCCAAACAAATATCATCGTTGCTAGGACAGCCGCCTCAGCAAACAACGGGACATGTCGTCTCCAGACCACATGTATTCCAGTCATAGCCGGCTCCGAGGCGATGTCGCAAGGAGGAGAAAGACGCAATGACGCATCCATCGCCTAATACATAAGATCCGAGGTTTCCCTCCACAGCCAAGGCTGTGAGGGGCACGTAGGAGCACAACTCCTTGATGACACTTGCAGCAAAAGATCGCGAAGTCTGCGGAAGTCACCGTCGCCACAACCGATGAAGGACGGAAAGGGTTTTCTTCGGAGATTACTTTCCACCAACTAACCATACAGGCCAACCACCAACCACATCCCACCAACCGATGTAGCCATCGATGGGGCCACATCCTGCCATCTTTCACCACCGGCAATGTCGTCCCATGCGACACCAGTCCAGTACTCGCAATATTGCCATGAAGTGGGAATGCCAGCCGTCCCTGCAGCGTGGCATCACGCCACCACCACCCGCCACTAGGTCGAACCCGTCGGAAAGAGGAAGAAGCCACACTACATCTTACCGAGTCGCTCCCCCACATGCCATTGTAGGAATGCCTTATGGAATTCTCCTCGCTACCCACTCAGCCGGCAGAGGCCGCCAACAACCTACAATCACACCATCTAGAGCGTCGACGCGACGCCCTCGAGGCCGTGACCCTGGGTTCCCAACACCGTCGTCGGATCCAACACATGGGTGTGCCGCCACCTTCGGACCAGAGGCCCGCCGTCACCACATGCATCGTCGATGGCAGTGGCGACCGGGCGAGGTTGGGTTGGCCCTCATCTAGCTGAGAGGGTTTTACGCCCTGGTGCCACCAGGGAGTGACATGGTAGCGAGGGGAAAAACTTCTTCTAAATTGTGCAACCCAAAAAGACATTCGTGCTTCCACAAAAAATAGTCAATTCGTAAAAAAATATTGAATTCTTAATCTTATGTTATACAATATTGAGGACAAATTCTATTTACCGTTTCATCTCACTCAAGTTACAACTCCCCATCGACCTCGACAGATGTTGTGCGCATCGGCCTCTCAATGTCATGGTACACCTCCATGAAACATCTGATTTGGTTATCCCTTCTAATGGGCCAAACGCGTATGCGCATGAGGTCATAGAAGGTGTAACCCAAAACTTGTTCATGCTCATTCTTAATATGATCATGCAAGCAGTCATGATGTACAAAGGTTCTTCTCATCCCAGAATCTAGCCGGTCCTCGCATAATATCAAATTGGGAATGTAAAATCCCAAATGCCTTCTCCACATCTTTCCTAACCGCTGCTTGAGCATTGTGAAAATAGATTTCTTTCTCACCTAGGAGGCTTGAGATTGGCTTCACGAAAGTAGTCCACTTATGATAGATCCCATCCGCGAGGTAGTACCCATAGTTGTAGGTGCGATCATTTGCTTTGAAGGTCATTGGTGAAGCTTCTCCATTGGCTAACTTGGCAAAAGGAGGTGATCGGTTGAGCATATTGATGTCATTGCAAGATCTAGGAATCCCAAAATATGCATGCCAAATCCACGTCTCCCTATCGTGAACGGACTCAAGAATGATGGTGACATCCTTGGAGCATCCTCTAAACTGTCCATGCCATACTATAGAACAATTCTTCCACTTCCAGTGCATGCAATCGATAGAGCGAAGCATACCTAGAAACCCACGGCTTTGTTGATCTACAAAAACCTCTGAATGTCCTGAGAATTTGGAGCTCTCAAGTACTCTCGACCAAACACTTCTACCATAGTCTTTGCAAATTTTTTGACATAAAAGATAGAAGTGCTCTGTGCCATCGCCAAATTGTCATCAATGAAGTCTGCCGGAAAACCATAGGCCATCATGCGCAAAGAGGTTGTGACCTTCTACTCAGTGTTATGTCCAAGCAAACCGCCGCAATTCATCGCCGCTTGAAGGCTCGGTCATGTTTCTTTCACGGAATTACAAATGTGAATGAATAAATCCTTGGACCTCTTGAAACAGCGATGAAAGTACCTCTCTCAGAAAACATGTGGAGTACCAAAATACTTGTGCAATCTTTCGTGCGCCTCTACCCGTTCTCTCTGGATGTACTCACGGCCAAACACGGACCCGTTGTGCTTCGGTTTCTTCCTCTTGTGCATCGTTAATAGCATAGAAATGTCCTCTTCTTCGGTCAAATTGAATTCCTCATCCGATGATGAATCATCCACAAAATAGAAGTCACACGAGCTCATCTACAATACAGATATCACCCGATAAAATAACCACCAAGTTTGACCAATTTTTTTACCTTCGGGGGATTTTGTCGAACACATTGTGTGCAAGGAGGAAGAAACCGGCCTGCTGCTGGTTGGAGCCTTGATGGTGCTCGCGCCGGCCGATGGGGGTGGACGGCTGGGTCTACTACGACTCCTCGATAGCTGGCGACTGGTGGAGCAATCTAATTGCGGTGACGCAACGATAGCGTGGCCGACGGAAGCAATGGCTGCTCTGCAGGGTCGCGGTGATCACGCGATTACCCCCACTAACTCCGGCGGCCAGCAGCGCTACTCCGGACGGCGGTCATGAGTTGCGGGAGCCATAACACCCGGCGGCGCTCCGGTCGAATCGGTTGAAAAAACAGCGGCGTTGGGCTCGCTGTGGGGTCGAGGGTGGAGGGATGAGCGGCAGCGGCGTTCCGGAGCTAAAACGGCAGACGCGTGAAGCGGGTGGAGGAGCGGCCGTGGCGCGGAAGTTTTTGCGTGGCAGTTGGCGTCGCGTAGCGCCTGGTTGTTTTATTCGACCGCATGGCTGGTAATGTATATTCGCATCACCAAGTGATATATTTTACATCAACAAGAGTAAATTTGAAATAATTTTTTTATATCTACATCATCCGTTGGAGCTTGATTTCCAGGCCTAAATGATGTAAAAAAAATGTTATTTGTACATCTACATCATCTACTCCAGAAAAGTATTGGAAATGATTCTACCGTTTATTCTAAGCAATTGCACGCATCGTTGTTGTGTAATTACTCCAGAAAAAGTTGTCAACCCCATTGACAAACATTAATTTAGTGTTTGACTACCTTTGCCAGACAAGAAGATTCATTAAACCCACACATTTAAGACAGCTGTAGCAGACGGACGAAATAGTCTTGCCAAAAGTCAGTCGTCGCGAGGTGGCGAAAACCGTCACGATTTAATTTCCTTTGACCTGCATGGGTAGAGCGTTTACTGGTGTGTTTGATTGTTCTCTCAGTTATGAACTGCCTGCCACTCTAGCGTTACTATCCACATACTAGGTGGTTCATGTATAACATAGACCTTCTTACCAAAAGATGATTTTGTTGGATTCGCTTTTGTACGTCCCTTGGACTAGCACCGTCACGATGTGTTCAGCACATGCGTGGTGCCAGTATTATGCACAATCACAATGTTTAGCACCTTTTTCTCGGCTTGGCGCGCAAACAATGTGGTCACCCTAGTGCCCAAATTGGCCACGAATTGCTTTGGGTGACCACCACGTACAAGCTTAGCCATCAAGTTGTTTTGGCCAGTTGACTACTCATGTCTTGTGAAAATGAGGATCGAACCTACCTCGGAGACTTACATGCCAAGTTGTCTACCTTTTCCTTAACACAGTATAAACGCAGATGCCCACGTACCCTCATCGTGTCAAGTTGTGAACCTGAAAAGTCCTTTTTTTTAGCAAATGCAAAATACTGCATTACTTTGTGGTCGAAGCAATATCGCTCGCCACCATGTCCATTACAATGGGGATTACAACATCAGATTACACATCCTCATATAGGTTCAGAGTACTACCATACTTAGCTAGAACATGTGCACTTTTATTACAACTTCTCTTAGCAAAGATAAAGGAAACAGAATCAAAGTTATGATGTAGATACTCCTTTAACTCCGCTAATGCTAGGCAGACATCTGATCGGTCAAGATCCTTACTGTTTACTCCATGCTCAAGCATCAGACAATCTGTTTCAAAACAGATTATACTAAAACCCCTTGCAGCTGCTAACTGGGCACCATGTAAAGCAGCCAAAATTTCAGCATGCAAGGGGCTGATGACATTTTCCAGCTTACCCGCGCCACAGCCCAGGACCTCTCCTTTATTATTGCGGATAACAGCGCCCCACCCCCCTCTCTTGAATCAGCATAGAAGGCTCCGTCAACGTTTATTTTCAACTCATTTGCTTTTGGGGGGGGGGGGGGGGTCCATCCATTTTGTATGAGCTGATCAGCTTCCTTCTCCTTCAAAAAAACTTGACAGTATTCATTAGTTTGCTTAACAATTATATGACATAAAGCATCGTTACTCCTATGTTTACCTTCTTCCCTAATGTTGTTTCTTTCATTCCACCACTGCCAGAGGAGCACACATATCATGATCTTCCTTTCATTCTCCATATCTAGAATTTCCTTCACGAATTCAGATGCTGATTGTTTTCCTTCCAGTTTCTTCCTAGTCTCTTCCAGATTCAACATTTGCCATATGACTGACATTCTCTTGCACTTTAGAAAGAGATGGCCCCCATCCTCTGCTTGTCTATTACATATTGGGCACTTCTCCTCCACCTTCAGGCCTCTTTTCCTGATATTCATGTTTATTGGAAGAGAATTGTGGGCAAACCTCCAGATGAAGTGCTTTATATGATTTGGGCATCCCAAACTCCAAACCTTCTCCCATTTTATCATCTGATCTCTTTGTAAATCTGAAGGGCCAGCCAATCCTTTCCTGCTGTTTCTCCACTCTTCTTCCACATATACATGATATGCACTTTTAACAGAGAAGAGGCCCTTTTTGTTCGCATGCCATGCAGGTATATCTTCATAATCAACATTTATGGGAATTCTCAGAATTTCTTTTGCGTCCTCTTCCCAAAAGATCTGCTCCACTAGTTCCTTATTCCACTCCCTCGTGCTTATATTAATCAGTTCCGAGACAAATTCTTGCGTATTATTACCTCTTGGAGTGCAGGGCTTCCTTGTGTGGTTCCTGGGAATCCATGGGTCCGTCCATATTTTCACCTTCTCTCCATCTCCAATTCTCCATATTAAGCCTCTCTTTATCAATTGGATTCCTTTAAGTATGCTTCTCCATGTGTATGACATACCTTGTTTTGCTGTAGCCTCAAGGATAGAGCTGCTAGGGAAATATTTTGCTTTCAAGACTTTGCCACATAGGGAGTCTGGATTTTCCATTAGTCTCCAGCCTTGTCTAGCCAGCATGGCTATATTAAAAGCATAATAATCTCTAAATCCCAGCCCACCATCCCTTTTTGGACCTGGTGATTTTCTCCCAACTTATCCAGTGAATCTTATTTCCTTTTTCTTGGCTACTCCACCAGTATCTCCCAATTAGAGATGTGATCTGTTCACAGATAGATCTTGTGATTTCAAAGCAGCCCATCATATACGTTGGGATAGCTTGGGCAACGGCTTTGATGAGGATTTCCTTTGCTGCTCTTGATAGCAGTTTCTCCTTCCATCCTTGTATTTTTTCCGAGACTCTTTCCTTTATGCAGACGAAGACTCCCACTTTTGATTTTCCAACATGTACAGGGAGCCCAAGATATTGTTCATTTGTAGTCTCTCCTGTTGTGCCCAAGATTTCTAGCACCTCTTTTCTGCATTGTGCTGGAGTGTTCTCACTAAACAACACCGCTGTCTTTTCTCTATTAATTGTTTGCCCTGATAAGTTTTCGTAAATTTCCAAGATTTCTTTTAGTTTCATCACCTCCCTTCTCTTTGCCCTGCAAAAAACCAGAGAGTCGTCTGCAAAGAAAAGGTGTGAGATACTTGGGGCCTTCTGGCATATTTTGACTCCTTTTAATTTTCCTTCCTCTTCCGCTTTGTATAGAAGTGTAGAGAAAGCTTCTGCACAAATGATGAAGAGGTAGGGAGACAATGGGTCTCCTTGTCTTAAACCTCTTTGTGGCACAATTTCTCCTGTCAATTCCCCATTCACCTTAAAGTTGTACCTGACAGTTCGTACACACTTCATAATTAGTTCAATAAACTTTCTGCAAAATCCCAGCTTTCCCAGCATCATTTCCAGAAAGACCCATTCCATCCTGTCATAGGCTTTGCTCATATCTAACTTTATAGCAACATATCCATCTTTGCCTTTCCTCTTGTTCTTCAAATAGTGGATTGCCTCATATGCAAGCAACACATTATCAGTGATTAGTCTTCCTGGGATAAATGCACTTTGTGAAGGGGAGATAAGTTCAGGGAGGATAACTTTAAGTCTGTTTGCTAGAATTTTGGAGATGATCTTATAAGCTACATTGCACAAGCTTATTGGCCTGAGATCTTTCACTTTTTCGGGAGTTCTTATCTTTGGAATGAGTGCCACCACAGTTCTGTTCCAATTCTCCGGCATTTCACTTCCATTTAGGAAGTTCAGCACTTCTTCCGTTATTTTTCCCCCAATCATGTGCCAAAATTTCTTAAAGAAAATTGCTGGCATTCCATCTAGGCCTGGTGCTTTTAGGTCACCAATAGACTCCATGGCATCATGTACCTCTGCTCCAGAAAAGGGTTTCATTAACAGCTCATTCATCTACGGGGTTACTCTTGGCTGCATTTCTTCTAAAAAATCTTTTGGGACAGATGGATTTTTGGTACTAAATAGTTCTGTGAAGTATTGACATATCACTCTTTGTTTTTCCTCTTCAGTCATAGCCCAGCCACCTTCCTCATTTTTTAACTTTTTAATGTAATTCCTCCTTCTTCTTTCCTTGACCGATGCATGGAAATATGTTGTATTCCTGTCTCCATGTTGCAACCAATTTTTGTGAGCCCTTTGTTTCCAGTACATTTCCTTTTGGCCTTCAAGTCTTTCCACTTTGTCTCTAAGCACTGCTTCCCGCACAATTGATTGAGGGGAAATTTCATCTCTTCTGCACATTTCCAGCTCTAAATTTAGTCTCTTTATCCTTTTCTCCAGGTCACCTAGTACATTGACGTCCCATTCTCCAAGCCTTGCTGCTACATTTCTAAAGTCCTCCATGATGTTACTTTCCCCTGTTTGGTTCATTTCCTCCAGTGCACTTTTCACCACTCTCTCGCATTCCTGTTCCAATAGCCACCTGGCCTCAAATTTGAAATCCTTCCCTCCTGGTCTTCTCCTTTTTTGTTTCAAGGGTCTCTCTGTAACTATTGTTACTGGGCGGTGGTCAAAGTGTTGAGGGTTACCATTTGTCTGTTGGAAATATGCCCTAGAGGCAATAATAAATTGGTTATTATTATATTTCCTTGTTCATGATAATCGTTTATTATCCATGCTATAATTGTATTGATTGGAAACTCAAATACATGTGTGGGTACATAGACAGCACTGTGTCCCTAGTAAGCCTCTAGTTGACTAGCTCGTTGATCAAAGATGGTTAAGGTTTCCTAGCCATTGACATGAGATGTCATTTGATAACGGGATCACATCATTAGGAGAATGATGTGATGGACAAGACCCAAACTACGAACGTAGCATATGATCGTGTCAGTTTATTGCTATTGTTTTCTGCATGTCAAGTATCTGTTCCTATGACCATGAGATCATGCAACTCCCTGACATCGGAGGAGTACCTTGTGTGTATCAAACGTCGCAACGTAACTGGGTGACTATAAAGGTGCTCTACAGGTATCTCCGAGGGTGTCTATTGGGTTGGCATGGATCAAGACTGGGATTTGTTACTCCGTGTGACGGAGAGGTATCTCAGGGCCTACTCGGTAATACAACATCACAATGAGCCTTGCAAGCAATGTGACTAAAATGTTAGCCACGAGATCTTGTATTACGGAACGAGTAAAGAGACTTGCCAGTAACGAGATTGAACTAGGTATAGAGATACCGACGATCGAATCTCGGGCAAGTAACATACCGAAGAACAAAGGGAACAGTATACGGGATTAACTGAATCCTTGACATAGAGGTTCGACCGATAAAGATCTTCGTAGAATATGTAGGAGCCAATATGGGCATCCAGGTCCCGCTATTGGTTATTGATCGTAGAAGTGTCTCGGTCATGTCTACATAGTTCTCGAACCCGCAGGGTCTACACACTTAACGTTTGGTGACGATTAGTATAGTTGAGTTATTTTGTTGGTGACCGAAGGTTGTTCGGAGTCCCAGATAAGATCCCGGACATGACGAGGATCTCCGGAAGAGTCCGGAGGTAAATATTGATATATGTGATAATAGTGTTTTGGTTTCCGGAAGGGTTCCGGAATTCACCGGAAGGGGTTCCGGATGTTTACCGAAGTGTTCGGGTGCAACAACACTCTATACGGGCCAAAGGGGTAAAACCCACGAGGTTTTGGAAGTGCAAAAGGAAGTTTTGCTACTGCCTTAAGCTGGTAAGGCAGTACTACCGCTACTGTAGCAGCGGTACTACCGCCCAAGCGGTACTACCGCTACCGTAGCAGCGGTACTACCGCTCAAGTGGTACTACCGCTTGTGAGCGGTACTACCGCTTGTGCGCGGTACTGCAGGGATCCGAGTTGGACTCTTTCCCTGCGGGCCAAACTGACCTTGTGCGGGCAAAACCGACCTGGAGGAGGCTTTTACTCCAAGTTTAGACCCCAAGGCTCAACATATAAATAGAAGGGCAGGGCTAGCACACGGGACACATCAAGATTTCCCCAAGCCGTGTGCGGCAACCCTAATCCTCTAGTTCTCCCGTCATAATCTCCGTAGTGCTTGGTGAAGCCCTGCAGAGATTGTTCCTCACCACCATCACCACGCCGTCGTGCTGCCGGAACTCATCTACTACTTCATCATCGCTCGCTGGATCGAGGAGGTGAAGGCGTCATCAAGCCGTACGTGTGTTGAACGCGGAGGTGCCGTCCGTTCGGCACTAGTTCGTGATCGGATCGAGGGACGACTTGCGATTTGGATCGCGGAGACGTTCGACTACATCAACCGCGTTTCTTAAACGCTTCCGCTTAGCGATCTACAAGGGTATGTAGATTCACTCTCCCTCTCATAGATGCTCATCACCATGGATAGATCTTGCGTGTGCGTAGGAAAATTTTTGTTTCCCATGCAACGTTCCCCAACAGTGGTATCAGAGCTAGGTCTATGCGTAGATGAGATCTCGAGTAGAACACAAACGAGTTGTGGGCGTGGGTGTATACATATTGCTTGCCGTTACTAGTTGATACTTGATTCGGCGGCATTGTGAGATGAAGCGGCCCGGACCGACATTACGCGTACCCTTACGCGAGACAGGTTCCTTCAACTGACATGTAACTTCGTTGCATAAAGATGGCTAGCGGGTGTCTGTCTCTCTCACTTTAATTGAATCGATTTCAATGAAGAGGGTTCTTTTAGAAGATCAAAAGGCAATCACTACACCACGTTGTGGTTTTGCGTAGGTAAGAACGGTTCTTGCAAACCCGTAGCAGCCACGTAAAATATGCAACAACAATTAGAGGACGTCTAACTTGTTTTTGCAGGGTATGTTGTGATGTGATATGGCCAATTACATGATGAGATATATGTGATGTATGAGATGATCATGTGTTGTATAGAATATCACGACTTGCATGTCGATGAGTACGGCAACTGGCAGGAGCCATAGAGTTGTCTTTAATTATTTTTCGCTGTTTTGCTTTACTTTATCGCTATGAGTTAGCAATAGTCGTGGAAGCAACAGTCGGCGCGACAACCTCATGGCGACACATTGATGGAGATCAAGATGATGGAGATCATGGTGTCATGCCGGTGATGATGGAGATCATGACGGTGCTTTGGAGATGGAGATCAAAAGCACAAGTTCATGGCCATATCATGTCACTTATGATTTGCATGTGATGTTAATCCTTTTATGCATCTTATTTTGCTTAGGACGACGGTAGCATTATAAGGTGATCCCTCACTTAAATTTCAAGATAAAATTGTGTTCTCCCCGAGTGTGCACCGTTGCGAAAGTTCGTCGTTTCGAGACACGCCGTGATGATCGGGTGTGATAGACTCTACGTTCACATACAACGGGTGTAAGCCATGTTGCACGTGCGGAACACTCGGGTTAAACTTGACGAGCCTAGCATGTACAGACATGGCCTCGGAACACAAGAGACCGAAAGGTCGAACATGAGTCATATAGTAGATATGATCAACATAAAGATGTTCACCATTGAAACCACCTCAACTCACGTGATGATCGGACTTGAGTTGGTGGATTTGGATCATGTTACACTCGAATGACCGGGGGGATGTCAATTTGAGTGGGAGTTTTTAAGTAATATGATTAACTAAACTCATTATCTAGAACAATAGTCTAAGTTGTCTTTGCTATATTTATGTTGTAGATCATGGCTCGCGCAATAGCACCCCTGAATTTTAATGCGTTCCTAGAGAAAGCTAAGTTGAAAGATGATGGAAGTAACTTTGTGGACTGGGTCCGTAATCTAAGGATTATCCTTACGGCTTCCCAGAAGGCTTATGTCCTTGATGCACCACTTGGTGATCCACCCGCTCCAGTTGAGTCTCTAGACGTTGTGAACGCCTGGCAGGCTCGTTCTGAAGATTACTCAATAGTTCAATGTGCAATATTGTATGGCTTAGAACCGGGACTTCAAAGACGTTTTGAACGTCATGGAGCATATGAGATGTTCCAGGAGTTGAAGTTTATCTTTCAGAAGAATGCCCGGATCGAGAGATATGAGATCTCCGATAAGTTCTATGCTTGCAAGATGGAGGAGAACGGGTCTATCAGTGATCACGTACTCAGAATGTCTGGGTACTCCACCCGTCTGGCTGAATTGGGGATGCCCCTTCCGCCAGAGGCTATCACTGACAGAGTTCTTCAGTCATTGCCACCTAGCTACAAGAGCTTCGTGTTGAACTATAACATGCACGGGATGAACAAGTCAGTCGCCGAGCTGTTTGCGATGCTGAAAGCCGCTGAGTCTGAAATTCAGAAGGAGCATCAAGTGTTGATGGTCAATAAAACCACTAGTTTCAAGAAAAATGGCAAGGGTAAGAAGGGTAACTCCAAGAAGAGTGGCAAAGCAGTTGCTCCTCTCGTGAAGAAACCCAAGGCTGGACCCAAACCAGAAACTGTGTGTTTTCATTGCAAGGGAACTGGACACTGGAAGCGGAACTGCCCCAAGTATTTGGCTGACAAGAAGGTGGCCAACAACAAACAAGGTATATATGATATACATGTTATTGATGTGTACCTTACCAACTCTCGTTGTAGTGCCTGGGTATTTGATACCGGTGCGGTTGCTCATATTTGCAACTCAAAACAGGAACTGCGGAATAGACGGAGGCTGGCAAAGGACGAAGTGACGATGCGCGTGGGAAATGGTTCCAAGGTTGATGTGATCGCCGTCGGCACGCTCGCTCTTCGATTACCATCGGGATTAGTGATGAACCTGAATAAATGTTATTTGGTGCCTGCGTTAAGCATGAACATTATATCTGGATCTTGTTTATTGCGAGACGGTTACTCATTTAAATCAGAGAATAATGGTTGTTCTATTTATATGAGTAATATCTTTTATGGTCATGCACCCAATGTGAGGGGTTTATTCTTATTGAATCTCGATAGTAATGATACACATGTTCATAACATTGATGCCAAAAGATGTAGAATTGATAATGATAATACCACTTTCTTGTGGCACTGCCGTTTAGGTCATATTGGCGTAAAACGCATGAGGAAGCTCCATGCTGATGGACTTTTGGAGTCACTTGATTTTGAATCACTTGACACATGCGAGCCATGCCTCATGGGCAAGATGACTAAAACGCCGTTCTCTGGAATAATGGAACGGGCAAGTGACTTATTGGAAATCATACATACTGATGTGTGCGGTCCGATGAGCATTGAGGCGCGCGGTGGTTATCGTTACTTTCTCACCTTCACTGATGACTTAAGTAGATATGGGTATATTTACTTAATGAAACACAAGTCTGAAACATTTGAAAAGTTCAAACAATTTCAGAGTGAAGTTGAGAATCATCGTAACAAGAAGATTAAATTCCTACGATCTGATCGAGGAGGAGAATATCTGAGTTATGAGTTTGGCAGTCACTTAAGACAGTGTGGAATTGTTTCACAATTGACACCGCCTGGAACACCACAGCGTAATGGTGTGTCCGAACGTCGTAATCGAACCTTATTGGATATGGTGCGATCTATGATGTCTCTTGCCGATTTGCCACTATCGTTTTGGGGTTATGCATTAGAGACAGCTGCATTCACTTTAAATAGGGCACCATCGAAATCCGTTGAGACGACGCCATATGAACTTTGGTTTGGCAAGAAGCCGAAGCTGTCGTTTCTTAAAGTTTGGGGATGTGATGCTTATGTCAAAAAGCTTCAGCCTGAAAAGCTGGAACCCAAAGCGGAGAAATGCGTCTTCATAGGATACCCAAAAGAGACAGTTGGGTATACCTTCTACCTCAAATCCGAAGGCAAAGTGTTTGTCGCTAAAAACGGAACATTCCTTGAGAAAGAGTTTCTCTCGAAAGAATTGAGTGGGAGGAAGATAGAACTTGATGAGGTTGTTGAACCTTTACTTCAACCTGAAAGTAGCGCAGCGCAGAAAGATGTTTCTGTAGAGCCTACATTAGCTGAAGAGGAAGTTAATGATGATGATCATGAAGCTTTGGATCAAGTTGCTATCGAACCTCGTAGGTCGACAAGGACGCGTACTGCTCCTGAGTGGTACGGCAACCCTGTCTTAGAGGTCATGTTGTTGGACAACGATGAACCTACGAGCTATGGAGAAGCGATGATGGGCCCGGATTCCGAGAAGTGGTTAGAGGCCATGAAATCCGAGATGGGATCCATGTATGAAAACAAAGTGTGGACTTTGGAAGTATTACCTGAAGGGCGTAAGGCCATTCAGAACAAATGGATCTTTAAGAGGAAGACGGACGCGGACGGTAATGTCACCGTCTATAAAGCTCGACTTGTGGCAAAGGGTTTTTCACAAGTTCAAGGAGTTTACTACGATGAGACCTTCTCACCCGTAGCGATGCTTAAGTCCGTCAGAATCATGTTAGCAATAGCTGCCTTTTTCGATTATGAAATTTGGCAGATGGATGTCAAAACAGCGTTCCTTAACGGTTTTCTTAAGGAAGAGTTGTATATGATGCAACCAGAAGGTTTTGTCGATTCAGAGAATGCTGACAAAGTTTGCAAACTCCAGCGATCCATTTATGGACTGGTGCAAGCATCTCGGAGTTGGAATCTTCACTTTGATGAGGTGATCAAAGCGTTCGAGTTTATACAAGTTTACGGAGAAGCTTGTATTTACAAGAAAGTGAGTGGGAGCTCTATAGCGTTTCTAATATTATATGTGGATGACATATTGCTGATTGGAAACAATATAGAAATGTTGGAAAGCGTGAAGGAATATTTGAACAAGAGTTTTTCAATGAAGGACCTAGGAGAAGCTGCTTTCATATTAGGCATCAAGATCTATAGATATAGATCGAGACGCTTAATAGGACTTTCACAAAGCACATACCTTGACAAAGTTTTGAAGAAGTTCAAAATGGATTAGTCCAAGAAGGGGTTCTTGCCTGTATTGCAAGGTGTGAAGTTGAGTAAGACTCAATGCCCAGTGACTGCAGAAGATAGAGAAAAGATGAGTGTCATCCCCTATGCTTCAGCCATAGGCTCTATCATGTATGCAATGTTGTGCACAAGACCCGATGTCAGCCTTGCCATAAGTATGGTCGGAAGGTTTCAAAGTGATCCAGGAATGGAACACTGGACGGCGGTCAAGAATATCCTGAAGTACCTGAAAAGGACTAAGGACATGTTTCTCGTTTATGGAGGTGATCAAGAGCTCGTCGTAAAGGGTTACGTCGATGCAAGCTTTGACACTGATCCGGATGACTCTAAGTCACAAACCGGATACGTATTTATTCTTAATGGGGGTGCGGTTAGCTGGTGCAGTTCCAAGCAAAGCGTGGTAGCTGATTCTACATGCGAAGCGGAGTACATCGTTGCCTCGGAGGCGGCGAAGGAAGGTGTCTGGATGAAGGAGTTCATGAGAGATCTTGGAGTAGTGCCTAGTGCGCTTAACCCAATGACTCTGTTTTGTGATAATACTGGTGCCATTGCTCTAGCCAAGGAACCAAGATTTCACAAGAGGACCAGACACATAAAGCGACGTTTCAATTCCATCCACGATTACATCAAGGAGGACGACATAAATATTTGCAAAGTACACACGGATCTGAATGTTGCAGATCCGATGACTAAACCTCTTCCAAGGGCTAAGCATGAACAACACCAGAACTGCATGGGTGTTCGATTCATTACAATGTAAATCACATAGTGATGTGAACTAGATTATTGACTCTAGTGCAAGTGGGAGACTGTTGGAAATATGCCCTAGAGGCAATAATAAATTGGTTATTATTATATTTCCTTGTTCATGATAATCGTTTATTATCCATGCTATAATTGTATTGATTGGAAACTCAAATACATGTGTGGGTACATAGACAACACTGTGTCCCTAGTAAGCCTCTAGTTGACTAGCTCGTTGATCAAAGATGGTTAAGGTTTCCTAGCCATTGACATGAGATGTCATTTGATAACGGGATCACATCATTAGGAGAATGATGTGATGGACAAGACCCAAACTACGAACGTAGCATATGATCGTGTCAGTTTATTGCTATTGTTTTCTGCATGTCAAGTATCTGTTCCTATGACCATGAGATCATGCAACTCCCTGACATCGGAGGAGTACCTTGTGTGTATCAAACGTCGCAACGTAACTGGGTGACTATAAAGGTGCTCTACAGGTATCTCCGAGGGTGTCTGTTGGGTTGGCATGGATCAAGACTGGGATTTGTTACTCCGTGTGACGGAGAGGTATCTCAGGGCCCACTCGGTAATACAACATCACAATGAGCCTTGCAAGCAATGTGACTAAAATGTTAGCCACGAGATCTTGTATTACGGAACGAGTAAAGAGACTTGCCAGTAACGAGATTGAACTAGGTATAGAGATACCGACGATCGAATCTCGGGCAAGTAACATACCGAAGAACAAAGGGAACAGTATACGGGATTAACTGAATCCTTGACATAGAGGTTCGACCGATAAAGATCTTCGTAGAATATGTAGGAGCCAATATGGGCATCCAGGTCCCGCTATTGGTTATTGATCGTAGAAGTGTCTCGGTCATGTCTACATAGTTCTCGAACCCGCAGGGTCTACACACTTAACGTTTGGTGACGATTAGTATAGTTGAGTTATTTTGTTGGTGACCGAAGGTTGTTCGGAGTCCCAGATAAGATCCCGGACATGACGAGGATCTCCGGAAGAGTCCGGAGGTAAATATTGATATATGTGATAATAGTGTTTTGGTTTCCGGAAGGGTTCCGGAATTCACCGGAAGGGGTTCCGGATGTTTACCGAAGTGTTCGGGTGCAACAACACTCTATACGGGCCAAAGGGGTAAAACCCACGAGGTTTTGGAAGTGCAAAAGGAAGTTTTGCTACTGCCTTAAGCTGGTAAGGCAGTACTACCGCTACTGTAGCAGCGGTACTACCGCCCAAGCGGTACTACCGCTACCGTAGCAGCGGTACTACCGCTTGTGCGCGGTACTGCAGGGATCCGAGTTGGACTCTTTCCCCGCGGGCCAAACCGACCTTGTGCGGGCAAAACCGACCTGGAGGAGGCTTTTACTCCAAGTTTAGACCCCAAGGCTCAACATATAAATAGAGGGGCAGGGCTAGCACACGGGACACATCAAGATTTCCCCAAGCCGTGTGCGGCAACCCTAATCCTCTAGTTCTCCCGTCATAATCTCCGTAGTGCTTGGCGAAGCCCTGCAGAGATTGTTCCTCACCACCATCACCACGCCGTCGTGCTGCCGGAACTCATCTACTACTTCATCATCGCTCGCTGGATCGAGGAGGTGAAGGCGTCATCAAGCCGTACGTGTGTTGAACGCGGAGGTGCCGTCCGTTCGGCACTAGTTCGTGATCGGATCGAGGGACGACTTGCGATTTGGATCGCGGAGACGTTCGACTACATCAACCGCGTTTCTTAAACGCTTCCGCTTAGCGATCTACAAGGGTATGTAGATTCACTCTCCCTCTCGTAGATGCTCATCACCATGGATAGATCTTGCGTGTGCGTAGGAATTTTTTTGTTTCCCATGCAACATTCCCCAACATTGTCACCCTGTACTCCTCAAACATATTCCTCCACTTTCCATTTGCGACAGCTCTGTCCAGTCTTTCCCTAATGTAGCCTTCACTTTTATGGTTGTTGTTTCTCCACGTGAAGATGTCGCCTATAAATCCTAGATCATTTAGACCACAATCCTCTAATGCTTCTCTGAATTTATCCATGGCTCCTTGCTCCCTTCTCCTGCCCCCTTGCTTCTCGTAATTATAGAGGATCTCGTTGAAGTCACCCGCTACCATCCATGGAATGTCCATCTGATGATGTAGAATGTTTAGCAGCTTCCAGGTTAGGAATTTCTTTTCGGCCCTCGCTTCTCCATATATTCCAGTAAATCTCCAATTGCCACCATTTTCATCTTTAATTACTACATCAATATGATACTTTGAGAAATTATGGAGTGTCACGTTTAGGCCTACTTTCCAAAACATTCAATTCCACCTTTACCTTTCCCATCACAGCTCCTTGCCCACAAATTTGTCATCCCAATCCTCCATCTAAATTTTTGCATTTTCTCACTGCACATTTTTGTTTCAGCCAGAAATAAGATGTCTAGGTCTTCTGACTTCTGGAGGTTCAGAAGACCTCGAACTGCCGAGGGATTTCCTAGCCCCCGGCAATTCCACACTACTATTTTCATTGGTCCTCGCAGGGCTGTCTCTGCAGCCCTGCGTTCAACATAGATTGTATGGTGATCCTATTTTCCTCGTTCTTTTCTCCCTCCACTCCCTTTTGCTTTTTTTGACTAGTTTCTCCCAATTCTTCAATTTCCATTGGTTCAAGTCTCCTCTTTTCACCCACATGGCTTTCCACTCCACCCTCAGTTCCTTTTTTTGTTCTGACTTGTTTCCTGTATTTCTTTGTCCCTCCTTTTACTCCCTCTTTGTGTTCTTTTTCCTGGTCTCCTGTTTCCCTTTTTTCGCATCTTTTTGTTTTTCTTGGTTATCTTTCAGGTTTCCTTTCTCCTCATGTATATCTTTTGCTTCCATATTTGGAGGTTGATCTTTCACCACTCTCATTTCCTTGTTGCTGGAGGATAGATCAAGAGATGTTTTATTGCATGGACTGAAATTTTCATGCCCTTCTTGTTTCTTTACCAGGCTTGTTTTCTCCTTTCCTTCCCTCCCTTCAGATACCTCCTCCTTCTTTCTCCAAATTATGTCATCGCTGCCTGATTTTCTTTCGCTCCCTCCACTTCCCATACTACTCGTGCGTCTAAAAGACCCATCCTTATTTCCAAAGAATCTTTCCTCCTCCATTCTCCTCTGCTTTAACATATTTACTCTCAGGCTTCTTCCAAATTGTTGTCTTTCCCCTTTTTTCAGTTTGATCGCACAACTTCTGTCACAGTGGCCTATTATTCCGCATGTGTAGCAGAAATCTGGCAAGTATTCATATTGGAAATTTACCCATCTTCTCTTCTCTCTTTTCTTCCTATCTTCTATCTCCATATTCTCCTCTCTTTCCTTTAGTCTTGGTTGGGCTCCATCCTTCTCTAATTCTTCATCCTCCTCGTCCTCTAAATTCAGAAACATTCCTCTCATAAGTGGCTTTCGGATGTCTATTTTAACTTTGATTCGTAGATATGCTCCAACAGCCCAGTCATCTTCATCTGTTTCCATCTTCAAGAATTCACCAATAGTATCTCCAATCAATTCTCCTGTCTCCCTATGCATCATGTCAAAAGATAAATCCATAACTCTTACCCAAATTGGGATAAAGTTGAACTCCACCTCCTCCAGTGATTTCTTCCCATCAACATCCTCTACTACCAACAGTTCCTTGTCAAAATTCCATGGTCCTTCCTCCAGAGCCTTCCTTTTCCCAGATTCATCATTAAAGGTGAACAGGAATTTATTTCCCCCAAGTTCCTTACATTCTATGCCATACAGGGGGCTCCAGATATCTCCCAATACTCGCTCAAGAATGGGAGCCCTCGCTGGTCTTTCTGAGAAGAGCTTTGCTAGTACCTGGGGTTTGTTCGGCTTCCTCCTGCCATTTCTTTTCCTCAAGATCTTGATTCCCTGCTGCTCCGCCTCCGAGAGATGGAGCTCCTTCAGCATTCCTTCCACTCGCTCCATATGGTCGAGCAGGGAAGGCACCGCTCCTCCGCCTTTCTTCTTGGAGCAGAACACCGCCCTAGGGGAAAGGAGTACAGGTGTATCCCCTGCTACTCTCAATAGATTTGGTTCGGGGATTTGGCTGGGGATTCAGTTGGGTTAGCAGGTGACGTCAAGGTCAGGGGAATGGTGGTGGTGGCGCTCGGGGGGGGGGGGGGGGGGGGGGCGTTGGGGTGGGAGAAAACGGGCAGGGTGGCTGGGCGTTCGCCGCTGGAGAGGTAGATCCACTCGTCGGCGGCAAGATTTTTGGATTTGGTGCTTGGAATCCGGCGAGGATTGACGAAACCCGCCGAAGAATCGAGAGGACACTGGGTCGCCTACGCGTCGCCACAGAGGGGACTCACCGTCACACACGGACGGACTAACCTGAAAACTCCTTTCTAGCAAACAATCGTTACACCAAACAAGGCAGTACTGCAGATGCATCGCAACTCTAGGAGATCTTGGCCACCGCCACACGGAAGTACAAATATGACAAGAACGTAGCATCACTTTCTCTTTGATTGGAACGGCACAAACCTACGCGCACCGCCACACGACCAAAACCCTGTCTCTGCGCTGTGCGTGCCTCCCTCCCTGCACGTATATTCGGTTCGGTTGGTGTGCGACCACCCAAGTCTAGTTTATCTGCGCACAAGCCGGCTAGCAGCCGGATCATTTCAGTGCGCGACGGTGCGATCTGTTTCGAGTTGTTGCGAAAAGATTTCAAAAAAAGTCGACCAAAAGTCCAGACAAAAACACAGAAAAACGAAACAGGCAGTAGTACCAAATTGCAGACCAGTTTCGAGGCAAATTCAATCCTGCAAGCATACGTTCCACGGCAAAATTAACTCCCGTTTTCTCGAACCCTCCCGATTTATTGCGGGCTGCACGCACGACGCCGGCGGCTAGTCAGTCAGTCCCGGCCCCGTCCAACACGAGCGCAAACCGCCGGTGGCGCTCGCCGGCTACGCTAGCTCTCTCCTCTCGTGTTGACCAACTCAACCCGTCGAGCTGACGATACTGCCGTCGCCATCCGTCGTCCGGCGAAGTCGACAGCCCCGCACGCCGCAGATCGAATCGCCGGCGGCGACGGGACGTTTTTTTTTTCTCCGAGCCCCCACGTGGGCACGTTACTGTGTCTACCTTCAAAATTACGACCGCACGTCCATCGTCAAGTCACGTCGCCTTGGAGTTGGATCGCAATATATTCTTCCCAAATCAATTAGCCAATTGATTACCACCATTGTCAGCCGGCCGAGGGGGTGGTAGAAGGAGCGGGGCCTGGGAGGTCGCCATCTGGCCCAGCTAGCTGCTGCATCTTCGGCTCCACCCGCTCTCCCTTTCATGGAAGTTTCCTCGCCAGTCACCATGCGCGTATATGCCAAACAACCGCTGCCCCTTCTTTTTTTCTTCTCGCGAGGCGGAGTGCTGTCCCTTGACCTGCGTCTACCGCGCCATGGGCAGCGGCAGCGCCAGCGGCCACGCATCTATAAATAGGCACCAACGAGCAGCTTACCCATTCATCTCCCTCCCTCGCCAGCTCAAGCTCAAGAAGCTTCATCAATCTCCCTAGCAAGCTCAAGAAGCTTCATCAGCTAGATTAGAGCATAACATTCTTGGCACCTCCCCTCATCTGCCTCTATCTCTTCTCAGCTAGCTAGCTGATCCTCAGAAACCCGATAGCTCAGATGGCAAGCAGATCCGCCGAGCTTCTGTCGAGGATGGCCGCCGGCGACGGCCACGGCGAGAACTCGTCCTACTTCGACGGGTGGAAGGCGTACGACATGAACCCCTTCCACCCGCAGGACAACCGCGGGGGCGTCATCCAGATGGGCCTCGCCGAGAACCAAGTACGTAATTGCCTCCTTAATTAACACAGCAGTAGTATTTCTTGTCCATTTTTCGCCATTACTAAACATGAAGCTAATCATCGGCGGTGCTGCAGCTCTCGCTGGACCTGATCGAGGAGTGGAGCAAGGCCCACCCGGAGGCGTCCATCTGCACGGCGGAGGGCGCCTCGCAGTTCAAGAGAATCGCCAATTTCCAGGACTACCACGGCCTCCCGGAGTTCAGACAGGTGAGCTCAGCACAGCACGCACTAGCACAAACATGACAAAGTAGCCAGTGATACAATTGCACAAAATTGATGATAATATAGTAGATGCTTACGAGTGCGATGCGAAAGCGACGGAGCAGCGCCCCTGACGGATCGTTGCTAACCAATATGCGATTGTGTTTGCTGCTGCAGGCGATGGCCCAGTTCATGGGGCAGGTGAGGGGGTGGAAGGCCAGGTTTGACCCGGATCGCGTCGTGATGAGCGGCGGCGCCACCGGCGCGCAGGAGACGCTCGCCTTCTGCCTTGCCAACCCCGGCGAGGCCTTCCTCGTGCCCACGCCTTACTACCCAGGGTACGCTTCGTCAACCGGTTGACAGCAACTGAATTCGGTGCATGTCTCCCTCTCGTGCATGTAGAAGTCAATCACAGACCCTGAAAATCGGGTCAAATGGTAGACAATATGTAGTTGTCGGGAAAATCATCTTGGGAATAGCTAACCTTCGAGACGAAAAGGCGGACAGCTTTTCAGTCCCCGTGATAAAATCAAATCCAAGTTCTTGGCTTCATGTCTTCAAGTTGAATGGCGCAACCTAGCCTGCATTCAGCGAGACGGTCTGGTCTTTGGTGACTTTTTGGTTAATGCATGCTAACGTCTCTGACCTATGCACTGTCAATTGATGACCAAATAAAATTCAAAAAGACTTACTAGTACTAAAGATACATAGCGCAACGTAAGCATGCATGCACGCAACGAGTTGTTTCTCCAGGCCCTGACGTATGTGCTTTCGTTTGTGATCACAGATTCGATCGCGACTGCTGCTGGAGGTCGGGGGTGAAGCTGCTGCCGATCGAGTGCCGCAGCTCCAACGACTTCAAGATCACCAGGGAGGCCGTGGTGTCGGCGTACGAGAGCGCGCGGAGCAACGGCGTCCGCGTCAAGGGCATCCTCATCACCAACCCGTCCAACCCGCTGGGCACGACCGCGGACCGGGCCACGCTGGCCATGCTCGCCACCTTCGCCACGGAGCACCGCGTGCACCTCATCTGCGACGAGATCTACGCGGGGTCGGTGTTCGCCAAGCCGGAGTACGTGAGCATCGCGGAGGTGATCGAGCACGACGTCCCCGGCGTCGTCGACCGCGACCTCATCCACATCGCCTACAGCCTCTCCAAGGACTTCGGCCTCCCGGGGTTCCGCGTCGGCATCGTCTACTCGTTCAACGACGCCGTGGTGGCCTGCGCGCGCAAGATGTCCAGCTTCGGGCTCGTGTCGTCGCAGACGCAGCTGTTCCTGGCCAAGATGCTCGGGGACGAGGAGTTCATGGCGCGGTTCCTGCGCGAGAGCGCGCGGCGGCTGGCGGCGCGGCACGAGCTGTTCACGTCGGGGCTCCGCGAGGTGGGCATCGGGTGCCTGGGTGGCAACGCCGGGCTCTTCTCGTGGATGGACCTGCGGGGCATGCTCCGGGAGAAGACGGCGGAGGCGGAGCTGGAGCTGTGGCGGGTGATCATCCGGCAGGTGAAGCTGAACGTGTCGCCGGGGACGTCGTTCCACTGCGGCGAGCCCGGGTGGTTCCGCGTCTGCCACGCCAACATGGACGACGACACCATGGGGGAGGCGCTGGACCGGATCCGGGGCTTCGTGCGCCAGCACCAGCAGCAGAAGGCCAAGGCCCAGCGCTGGGCCGCCAGGGGCCACCTCCACCTCAGCCTCCAGCGCCACGGCGCCATGGCTTCGCAGTACCACGCGCTCTCCAGCCCCATGGCAGCGCTGCTGTCCCCACAGTCTCCGCTGGTCCACGCCGCCAGCTAAGTCACCACGGTCGCTCAAGTGAGACGTACGTACACACTTTTTTCGATCGCATGCATGCATGCATGGGGCCTGGCCTTGGTGTCTCACCGCTGGTGCGTACATGCATGCGATTGTTGGGATGGTTTAGGCATGCGAAATGCAGCATGTAGCTAGCTTAACGTTTTACGGAGGTTGCAATGGCGCCCGGTGTAGGGTAAGCCATGTGTGACCACGCATGATATTACGATCCACTTGTTTTGTTTATGGTTTGGTTTGGTCTGATCGGATCAAGGCTTCTCGATCAGGTGCTGTAATAAACTTGTACTTGAGGTACAAGATTGATGTTGTGTATCACCCTCAACAAAGGGTCGATGTTGTATCATACACCACGTGACTAAGTGAGTGATGAGTCTATACTTAAAGGTTTATCTACATTTGCTATTAAAGGCAATCCGGTTTATGAGTTGTTAAAATTTGTTATTGTCGGTCCCATGACGACTACTACTACCAGTGTTGATTTTTTTTTTGCCACGACTTCACGAATGTCATTTCAGGATTAAACTTTGCAAGCATATAAATCATTTGTCAAAATTTGACACACAAAAAATCAGAAATTTTTAAATTTATTTTCATTTGTATGGATTTTACCGTTCACCTTATTATTATTGTTATTATCATTATACTTAAGCCGCAAAAAACTTCTAACTACAATCTTTGCTCCAACCCATCCCGCCCCACCCTTGCGCATTCACGCTAAAGTTCCTCTCCAACTTTTTATGTTTAGCGGATGTAGTCTGCTCGTCACATGATCAAGCATTACCTCTAAATCTCACCCGCCTTGTTGACCACCCTCTTATTATAATCACCCCAACCCTAACACCTAACTTCGACGAAGCTTTCTTCCTCGGCTAGGTCATCGTTGTTGTTGTCTTTGTGGCCCTAACCAATTTCCTTTAGCTTCTAGCAAGCGATTGTTTATGATTTCCCTTTTCTTTTCCGGGCGACGTAATAGGGCCGATCTCATAGATGATTTTGTATTTTACTTGGAACGATGACCTCAATTGTCCTTACTTTAAAGACTAATGCTCTACGTGAGATGCATTATTGTTCTTATCTGTAGAGTGAACATAAAAATGGGGCCTTTAAAAGTTATGAAAGTTGTCGCCCGCGTGTTCAATACATTTATAATTTCTTTTGGCTGGACAATCACTATTACATAAACCCCGTGAAACTAGGTGAGGTGGGGGCGGAGGGGACTTCTGGGGAAGCCCCGATCAAAGCCTTGTCACGGGGTTCAGGATTTTGAGCCCAAGAGGGATAATCCTTCCAAAATCTCCCCAAGCCCCGCGTGCCAAGCAAGGCCTAAATAGGGGCCTATGGTATGACCCCTCTTTTTTGCATGTGCTTGAGAGGAGAAACAGAGTATGTTGAATAGCATTGACATTCCTTTCAAAGAAGAAAAATACGTACCAAACAAAACACATTGACATTGGCACTAAAACAAACATCATTCCTGAATTGGTAATGTTATGTTAGTGGAAAACAATGAATATGTATAATTTTGCTAAAAATGTGCACTAGAGCACTTTATTTTTGAGTTCTTTATACAATACTCATGTAATGTTCAACGACATTAGTGTTTATGTAATAATGACATTTTACTAGCTTTTGTTAGCTGAGCAAATCCAAATTTATTATTACCTAACTTATTTCACCCAAGTGTCATTATTACATAAAGAACTTTGGAGACGGTTTCTAGATGCATTCCTCCATAGATTCATCCACCATCTCAAGTCAACTAGAGTAGTTACTTATAATATAGCAGGTGATTGCAGAATCGATAACTCTGATCTTAATCCAGTATCGAGACAAAAACAAAACTACCTCGAGTGTTGAAGCATTGTGTGTGGTGCTTCGAACAAACCCGTGTGTAATGTTTGCTTGGAATAGCATCATAAGGTGTAAGGTGTTTTTAGAGCATACAGAAAATATCCTTCTAACTTTGTTTTACTAATGTCATATATTGTCATCTTAACCTTTTATAGTCTATCGTATTGATAGTCTCAGAGATTTGGTAGAGTTTACCGATTACGGAATATAACCTACGTGCTCATGTGGCAAACACTGATGGTGACAAGTGTTCGCGTACGACCATGCATAACTTTTTATCACGAGAAAAAAAAAACACATTCTTGTCCCTTCCCTATGCCGAACTGTCCAAATGATATTTGATACAGACTCACTGTGTTACGATGCTTAGACGTACGCCCTTGGTACGGTGATGGATAGCCGAAGCACATGCAACCGAAGATCTAATTATCTAAGTATAATTTATCATACAAGACTAAGTCAGGTTGACCATGCTTGTAGCCGCATATCTGCACGAGACAACGACCTTAACAAGATTTCAAAAGCCCTCCTAATCATGTCTCTCTCTTTCTGCCAAGTGGGTCACAGTCCCGCACCGTTCCAAATACGCATTTCATTTCAAAATTGGTCGTCAAACCAAACCCAGCCAGAAAGAAAGAAGAAGAAACCGGACCAAATGCCAGAGGTCGCAAGTTTGGACCGTTCGTGCGTGCGTGCGTGGAGAACTCCATCGACTAAAACGTGCACCGGATCGCATCAGAGTTTGAGAAACAAAACACAATCCTCATCGACGCCTTTACGACTGCGGACCGGACAAACCCCGGCCCTCGCGGATAGTGGTGGAAAGCGATAGAATCCGCCGGAGCCTCACACGTCACCGCATTCCATTCCTCCCGAGTCCATCGACAGCGACTGCCCGGTCGCCGGAGAAAATGACGTCGACGGTGGTCACCGTCACCACCGTCCGCCCTCCCCACCTTCCCGCCTCCCTCCGTTCCCTCCCCTCGCCGCCTCCCGTGGCCCGCCCTGGCGGCGGCCGCCGCCGCCGCGCGGTCCTGCGCTGCGCCTCGGTGTCCGAGATCGCGCCCGCCGTGTCCGCCGCCTACGGCGCCCTCCTCGTGGGCGGCGGCGCGTTCGCGTGTACGTGCGTTCGGTCTCACGATGACGCAATGCGCATCTGCTGTCGTGATTTTCTTTCTTCTTTGACCGTTGATTTCCGTTTCTCGCTTTGTGTAGATGCGCGGTCGGGGAGTAAAGGCTCCATCCTTGGAGGGGTCTCCGGATCTGCGCTCATGGGCCTCGTGAGTGGACCTCCAACATTCTCTGCATTTCCTCTACTTTCTCTTCGGCTGTGGGTCTAGTTTGTAGAATATGTATGTACCAAATGCGGTGGCCAAATTCGTAACACCCACAGCATATAATTGTTAGAGAGACGGCTATACCAACTATACTCCGAAAACTGTACTTGTACTGGTAGTTTTATTGGAAAGTTGTACACAGTATCAGTATATGCTTAATGTCGGCTGGAGCTTTGGAAGAACTTGGACTGCAAGTGGATAGTGGGAAGTAAGCTGGAGAGGAATGGATTTTTCTAGGCGCGCGAATGACTATTGGAATCTCTATTCTACCTGTAATTTGTGCACCTTTTCTTTTGTTTGGTGGGTCAAATGTGCAGTCTTGTAGATGAGATATCAAGTGGTGGCGCAATTCATAACACTTGCCGCACAGAATAATTATAATTATAGAGGCAGCTAAATCAATTATGCTTAAACCACATTGGTTGTTTCAGTGGGAAGTTGGGGACAGAATATGCTTGCTGTCTGCTGGAACTTAGAAGGGCTTGGACTGCAAGTCAGTAGTGGAACGTGTGGAGTGTCAGATGGAGAGGAATGAAATTTCTAGGTACGCTAAAGATACTGGAATCTCAGTCAACCTGTAGCTTATTCGAGGGTAAGCAAAGTTTGAGATGACTTTGTTTTCTCTTGCCCGAGATGGTGAATTGAATTTTCAGCACTTTGGAACATAATCTGGTAATGTAGATGGATTTAGGAAATCCAATGGCATGACAGCTCCTACACAGTGGAATAGTAGTAAATTCTCCTAGGAAACACAAGGATTTTCCCGGTTCCATTTCGACCATTATTAGAAGAACTTTGATTTTCTTTCTGATAACGTGATACTACTTCTGGAAGTGGTAGTACTAAAGAAGAATCATTATAGCATACAATTCTTCGGCAACACATGCCATTTTTCTTCTTGTTTGGAATTTGTACGCAAGAAAAACAAATAGTTGAAGCTAGCCGGATTCACCTCGCTGTGAGATATTACAACTATGTGCCCATACATAAAAAGAGAGATGTATTTGCTATACACTGTAATGTTTATGATAGCAGCTCCAAGGTATATCTGTTTAATCTGCTCCATTGTAATCTAGGCCCATCAACATAAGCGATATAAACCTCTCTTTTTTATGCGAATATGTGGAAACTTCTACCATTTCAGTGCTAAAAGTAATATGACCGCTTTAATCTTGTTTTTTATTATCAAATAGATGTAGTATTCAAGTTCCATTTCTGTGCTTTAGTGAGAAAAATATGGAATGATTTACTTGTAGCTATGTGTACCCTCTCCCGGACCCTGCGCAAGCGGGAGCTACGTGCACCGGGCTGCCCCTTTATGTGTAAAGTATATGTGGTAAAGGTAATGTCATTATAAAAATCATTATGAAAATGTGATTTATTTGCTTACTGATATTGTCAAAATAAAAGAATTGGTTAAGGATAGTCGCCCCCCCCCCCCGCCCCCCAAATCTTACTTCCAAGCCATATGGGTAATAAATAATCAAAAAATACGAATCTAAATGATATACGACTTGTCTGTACTATATGCAACAAGGATTCCTGTAGAAATATGTTCCCAGGTTCAGTTCCATGTTCTCTTAAGAATATTTTAAGAATGTGATACCTGTGGAATTATGGTGTGGTGTTTATTCGTGATACCTGCAGAATTTTGGTGTGTAGTTCATATATGAAACATCTTGCTATTCCCGATTCCTTTTTTCATGCCATTTTTAACTGACATTTCTTAGTTTCATTCCTGCACATAATTTTTTTGAAATTTGAATCAGATTCAATTGCAAAGTTTCATGGTTTCCGGTTTTAACACTCTGCCATGCACAACCAAGATTTTGAAGTCTATGCTGATGTTATGGCAAAGTTGTATGGTTTTCGGTTCTAACACAGTAACACTACCATCCACAAATGGAAATGACAAATGCAATCATAGAGGAACAAAATATAGCCCTCACTCCATGCATCTATTTCTGTGTGGGAATGACGAGAATTGCTCAAATTTAGAGAGCTTCAGATATAAGATTATGATTGATCAATTAGATAACACAAGTTGTGCGGAACACTCTGGTGGCTGGTGCAATCATACAGCGTTGCGACCTTCGCCTCTACCAAAATTAACTAACCCTTTAACAATCCTATATGACATCAGCTCATCTTTTAAAGCATTATCCCACGCGACGATCTATGAATTTAACTTGTAAAGATGGGCAAACCTCGAGCGGTCTTCCATGTTGCTCGACTAAGTCATGATGAGACTTGCACAACCCAATTGGATGGTTAGAGGTTTATGTATCCATTGAAACGTCACGACAAAGCCCTCCCTAGCCGAACACCACACAAATTTCAGAATCATGGGACCAAGCAGTGGAACAAACTTCAGCATTGCCGAGAAACTTACTACACAGTTTCCATCTCTAAACATCTCCGCATGAACTTGCTAACCTGCATGGGGATAAAGACCAACATCGAATCCAAGAGAGAAACCTCCAAAAGGTTGTGGAGTGTAAGGTGGAGATGAATCAATTTTCTAGGTGCACTAAAGACAACTGGAATCTTATTTCAACCTGTAGCTTATTCTAGAGTAAGCAAAGTTTGAGAAGACTTTGTTTTCCATTGCCCGGCAAGGTGAACTGAATTTTCAACACTTCGGAACATACTCTGGTAATGTAGATGCATTAAGGAAATCCAGTGGCATGACAGCTCATGCACAGTGGAACATTTCTACATTCTCGTAGGGAACATAAGGACTTTCGTGGTTCTATTTTGACTATCATTAGACGAACTTTGATTCTCTTTGTGATAACGTGATCCTACTTCTGGAAGTGATACTAAATAAGAATCATTATATCACATAATTCTTTGGCAAACACATGCCATTTTTCTTCTTGTTTGGCTTGTCTATGCAAGAAAGAACAAACTTGGAAAATAATTGAAACTAGCTGGATTCACCTCGCTGCCAGATATTACAGTTATATGTCTATGTAAATTATAGATGTTGCTATACAACTGTAATGCTTATGACTGGATACATGGTTTTCTAAGATAACTGTAGCAACTTCGAGGTATATCTGATTAACCTGCTCTCTTATAATCTAGGCTCAGCTCACTGATGTAAGCGGTTAGCCCTCTTTTTTTATGTGGCTAATGTGGAAATTTCTAGCATTTCAGTACAAACAGTGATAAGCCTGCTTTAACCCTGATTTTATTATAAAATAGATCTAGGATTCAAATTCCATTTCTGTGCTTCAATGAGAACAATACGGAAATCAATGGTGTTGCTACAATGATTCATGTGGATTCTTTTGTATTCTACTCCCCCCGTTCACAAATATAAGATGTTCTAACTTTTCTGTGAATCGGATGTATAAAGACGCGTTTTAGTGTGTTTGCTCACTCATTTTGGTCAATATGTAGTCCATATTGAAATATCTAGAACATCTTACATTTATAAACGGAGGGAGTATATGAAAAGAAACAAGAGCCAGAAATTTAATGTAAACGTAAAATAAATTTATTTAATTGCTTGATGGTACCATGAAAATGGAAAAAAGGGTGAAGGATATAATCAACCAAGAAATTCTCACTCCTGTTGCGGAGAAATAACTAAAACATGCAAATTGAAATGATACTACAAATTGCCTGAACTATATGTAGGAAGGATTCCTGTAGAAATACATTCCGAGGTTCAAAATTCCACGTTTTCTTACGAATATTAGGAATGCCATTCTTGTGGAATTAGGGGTGAAGTTTATAACTTTATATGTGGAAATTCTTGAGTTAGAATTTTTGGAGGACTGATATTCCTGATTCCTTTCTTAGAGCCACTACTGTACATAATTGGTATTTTGAATCAGATTCCGTGACAAAATTTTAGTGTTTTGATTCCAAGTCCAACACTCTACCATGTATAACCAAGATTTCGAAGTCTATGCTTGTTTGATGGCTAAAACTTGCAGTTTCCGGTTCTAACTCAGTAACACTATCATGCACAATCTAAACAGGGAAGTTTATTTACAGTTCCTGAATCTCGTACCCTAAAATAACGAGAAATTTCAAGGTGAAAGAAGAACCAATTGCGATAAATTTAGAAATATGTACTCTTGGCGCAAATCAGTGAGCTCATTGGTACTTACCTTTTGGAGTAGCGAATTATCATCCTATAACTTAGACAGGTTCAGAATGCAGATTCATTGTCTTTTCTTTTCCTTCTAGAATACACCCTGGATGGTGTATTGTGCACTAAAGAGAGAAGTCATCTGCAGAGCAGGTACAACGCCGCCGAGGACGGCTAGAAACTAAACGATAAGAAACCTTTCTAGAGATTCATTGCTCATACTTGCTGATTCTATGGTTATTCTTACTGAACTTGGAGTAGCGGCACTTCCGGCCTTCTTTTAGCACTCTCTCTAGGCGCCCTGGGAGTCTTTTACGCTGCTTACTTGCAAGACAAGGTCTGATCTGATCTGATCGCTTCACCAGCTCTAGTTGTCTGTACTAGTACTAACTGAAGAAGCTTCCTTGAAGGTTCCCTCTCCTAAATGGATTTTTTTTTTGGACCGAGCACCGACGGTCAGTGTTCCTCAACAAACAGCATTTAGTGTCCCTCTGTTTGTTGCCAATGATAAGCTGTGACCGAGCTTTCATTCGCCGATGCGCTGATTGCAGTTGTTGGGGACTCCTGAACTGAATGTTTCAGAACTCGTGAGATTTCAGCCCGGGGTCGGCCTAAACCGTCGGCGCGCGCAATGCGAAGAGGTAGGTCGCCGGTATCCTGTCACTGCCCGGCGAGCACAGGCAGCGATACGCCGTGGACCGACCGTCGGGCGGGCGCGAATCATCACGCGTGAGGGACGCCTGTCTATCATCGTCTAGATGCTGGTTGCCTAGCCAAATCTGGGACCTGTGCGTGCGTGAACCGTGATGCGGTACCACTCTGTAGATGGATGCTAATTGGCTGTCTGCTCTACTACGTGTGATGTGATGTGATGTGGGCGTGGTGCCGCCGCTGCTTTGCATTGCACGCCGCTAATCGGACGCCGGTCTGTTTCTGGGGCATGCGACATGGGAGGCCTACTGTCGCTCCTGTTAGGTGGTGCGCATTAGTGGCAGTAGTAGTACTAGTATCCGGGCCTGTTCGCTTGTTCTTCGGCCGCTGCATTATTGATTTGAACTTTGAAGATATATATTTATGCGTCGTACTACGTTTGAAACACATAGGAATGAAATGATTGTAGCCCTAGCTCTCTGACAGAGCGCACGCTGTTGCACAATGCGTCGTCAGTGTTCCACCGGTTCAGACTTGAGAGGTTCTGCTCCCCCTCCGTCGGGCATAGTATGGTTTTTCCGCACAGTGCAGCGTTGCAGGGGCAGAATCCACAGCGGACGCACAGGGTTTTGTGAACCGAGTTCACTTCGGGGCAGACCCAAGGTACGTGGGCGCTCGATCATGGCGCCCTCGTCGACCTCCACCGCAGAGAAAAGCGTACGTGGTACACTGGCGGCTGGGCTGGCACGAAAGTAACTGTCCTGAACTAACTGGCACGTCGGCCGCGGTGGCTGCTGGCGTTATACGCGGGGGACGGCCCAAACTGGATGTCTCCGATCCCGTTCCAGCTGGACGAGCTTGTTCTCTCCGCGTCCGTATCGACCACTCCCAGTCCCACGTGACAAAACAACAAGAACCATTCGTCCCCATGCAGATAAGGCAGGGCTAGCCAGCCATGAATCGCGTGTGTTTGGCTCGCTTTAGCTGACTGACCATCAGAGCTGTGTGGGTGCGGTGCAGCTGCACGGGCTAGGCAGGCATTTAGCTTCGCGTCAGGCCGTCAACGACAACGAGACGTCTGAAATTCCTCCGAGGAACGGGAACGGAAGCCTGGCGGTGGACGGAGTTAAAAGTTTTGGCATTTCGAGGAGGAAAGCCGGTGGAGAGGTTGCGCATTGATGGCGCGTGTTTGGGCATCATCAGCAGGTTCCCCTCGCGTTAACGTCCCCCCTCCCGTGCGTGGCAGCGGCACCCTGCCTGCACCCACCACATCCCATAACTCCGCGCACGGGCCCTCCGTTTCAGGCTCCTTTCCTCCTCGCGGGCCAAAGCGCCCCTTTCTCCGCCTGTTTGCGTGCGGTTTGCCACGGCACAAGCGCACAGGCGGCCACGGTTTTTCTTTTTTCTTTTTATGGAACTAGCGGCCACGGGGTTGACGCGCCCTAGAACATCTCGTGGCCCGTGCCCCTGGCATTCAGCTCTCTCACGCTCACGGGGTTCTTCCTGTCAGATGTGTCACAAAATCGAAAATTTGAACCAACGTACGTACCCCATGCTACAAAGCGGTAAAGTGGTAGTAGCAGTACAAGTGCGCGCGTGTGTGAGTGGACGTTCAAACGAAAGTAAGTGTGTGGGTGGCAGACGAACAAGGGACACCAGGTGGATTCGTGTTATCATCCGAGGTCGACGACGATTTCTTGGAAGCAATCTGCTAGCTACGCACAGTACGTACATTGCAGGAATCGACCACGTACGGTACGTACGCACACGCGCGTCGCTACACTCGCCACGCCGGCGCCGGCGGAGTTTGCCGGCGCCGGGGCGGCGTCCTCTGCCGCGGCGCCGTCGCCCTGGCGGGCGGCTCCGGCTCGGGCTCGCGGCCGGCCGTGGCGGGGGCGGGCGCGAACACCTCGTCCCAGATCTCCGCGAAGGCCCGGAGGATGGCGTCGTGGTGGCGGGGCGCGTTCAGCGCCAGGAAGCGCCGGAGGAGCTCCCGCAGCTCGACCCCCGTCACGATCCCGTTCTCCACGATCATGTTCACCATCGACCGCCGGAAGTCGCTCAGCGGGTCCTCCGACTGCTTCACCACCGCCACGCTCCCGTCCAGCCTCCCCCCGCCGCCGCCACCGAAGACATTGTTGTCGTCGTTGTTGTTGTTGTCGTCGCAGCTCATCGCTTTCCGGTGCTTGGGCGCCGGCTGCGGCGTCGACGAGCGCTGCTTCTCGTCTTCTTTGCTCTTGGATTTATCCTCCTCGGTCTTCGCGTTCCGGAGCGGCGGCGGCGGCGGCGGCAGCGGCCGAGGTGGCTGTGCCGCGAAGTGCGCGTCTCCTTCATGCCTGCTCACTTTGTCAACGCTCTTCGCCCTCCGATGCTGCTGCTGTGTTTGAACCTGCAAAGACGTCGGTGGGCGCGGCCGCGGCGGCGAGAAGTCTCCGTGGCCTTCTTTGATGCTGGGCTTGTCTTCGCTGCGCACGGCTCGACGCTGCACGGGCCGCGACGGCAACGGCGGAGGTGGCGGTGGTGGAGGAGGAGGCGGCGGCGGCGAGAAGTGATTTCTTGGGGGGCTCTTGGTCCGCGCGCACGACTTGATGCTCCGCTCGAGCTCGCTGAGCTCGCGCAGCAGGCCAGAGAAGCTGGGCGTGGTCGCGGAGCTCGCCCGCTTGCACTCGACCTCATCGGCGTCGGCGTCGGCGTCCTCCCACAGGAAGGAGGAGGATGCGGAGGGCACGGTGAGCGTGCCGGTGGACGTGGACAACGACGGGTGCGTCCTCGCCCGGCGCGACGTGGCCGTGGTCGGCGTGGACGCCTCCGTGCCGGAGCGCGGCGACGAGGCGACCACCGCCGCCGCCGCGACCGCCACGGCCTTGGGGTCCTTGCAGCCGCAGCCGAGCGCGAACCCGACGCCGCCGAACCGCTTCCTCGCCGCGACGCCGTGGCTCATCCCTGGCGCGTGTCGCTCCCGGTCACTCACAGCCTCCCGCAGGAATCTCGGACGGTGGCCGGCCGGCCGTGCGGCCTTATATCGCAGAGCGCTGGCAGCTCACAGCAGCAGCATATGGTGGCTCCCCTCGCTCCCGACCCCCCGAGTTATGAAGCCAACGACGAAGAAGCTACTGAGCGAAGCTGCGTCGCCTGTACATGTACTGCGCGCGCCCGAATCCGTAACGTGACGACGAGCGATCCGCACCGTCCGCTCCCCTTTTGCTTAAAGACACGATTGATGATCACTATAATTTCGATGTACGCCCTCCAAACCACTGCCGCGACGAACAATAAATACGCGCAGAGACCAAGCCCCCGACCGGCCATTGTAGCTGCGCAGTTCGTGCTCATTAAGCCGGCCAGTGAGCCGTGCCATTCCCGGCAATGTTGGACAGATACATGGGAGCTACTCCCACAGAATACGCCAACAGTGGTCGCTGGTGGTACTCATTGCACGCACGCAGGATAGAGATACTGTATTTGTTATGTATAAGTATAATCATACAGCTTTTTGGTTTGGCAAAATGCGCAATCATACACGGCGGAGTTACAACTGAGATGGTCCCTGCCGCATGCGCATGGATCCGCGGCTGTTCGATTCGAGTGGATTGGGTGCTCCGATTATTCCTTCGGAATGGAATGGAGGGTGCGGCGAGCCGGCCGCCATGGAGCCGCTTGTCCTCATTTGGGAGGGAGGGGGCAAGGCCACCGGCTCCGCTGGATTTCTGCGACTTTCGGGCGCGCTCGCATGTGCCGTCGTCCGGATTGACCGATCGAATCTTCCGATCGTAAGCGCGCCCGATACTACAGTGCCGAGGAGGCGATTTCTTATCTTAATCAAAGCTGATCGTTGTAGGTTCTGTAGCAGCTAGCTAACCACCCGTGTCGGTCCCGTGCCACAAATCCGACTAGGATCCTCTGATGGGCCTGCGCATGTGCGGACATCGCTCTCGTGATAGAGCCATCTGTCAAATTAAAAGCCGGTTTCCCTGAGGCAGGTGGAGCTCCATTCCATTTCATTTCCGCTTGCCACCGTTGGCCGGATGAATGTGCTTGTGTGTCCAGCGGCGAGGTGGTACGTACGCCATCAATCCCTACGGTCAAATCATTCGAATTGAACGCCCATAAAAGCACCTGGGGTTGCTGCTGCCGCTCGCTCCGAGGTCCGTCATCTTCCTCGGGCCGGCCGTGGAGATTGTGCTCGATTGCGCCTCTGCGGTACGGCCACCACGAGCGAGATCCTCCCGTCTGGTTTGACCCCAGGTTTCATCATGGCAAAACCGGATGGATGGAATGGAAGGAAGTGCGACCGAATTACTGGTGGCGCAATGAATAAGCTGCAAAGAAGCGCGCGTTCCGGAGGTCGTACTGGACGCGGAGTTTCTGCTCCCGAGCTCATTTGAGCTCGGTAAACAGTAAAATCAAAAAAAAAATCTAAACCATTTCAAAAAACTCTAAAAAAAATTTGGACTAACATTGACAAGCTGAATTTTTGCACGCAATTAAAACTTTTATCAATGTTGGTCCCAAAAAAAATTCAGGTTTTTTTTGAAATGGTTTAGATTTTTTTTCGATTTTACTGTTCACCAAGCTTAAATGTGCTCGGGAGTAGAAAGGCACTTTCGGTACGTAATCCCCATTTTTAGGAAAAAAGTCCTTCATTAGGCTAACTCCAATGCACGACCCCAAAACGTCCGCCCGCGTCCGTTTGGAGGTAAACGGACACAAATCGCGGCCCAACGCGCGGCCGCAAACGGACAAGTGTCCGTTTTCGGTCCGCTTTCGACCCATTCCCGGCCCAACTTTGGGACGCGTTTGCGGCCGAACGGACACGCGCGGACGGGCGCGACGCGTGCCCTTGTCCTCCCATGGCCCGCCTGTCGGTGACACACCCGCCCCCTTTTCTATACCCCTCCCCTAGCTCCGTTCGCACACCCCGCCTCTCCAACGCACGTCCCTCCGCCGCCATATCTTGGCGGCGTCCACCTTGCCCGTCGGCGGCACGACCCCTTTTCTTCCTTCACCTGTTCTTCCTCCACCAGTTCTTCCTCCACCTTGCTTTGCTGCCGCGTCTCCACCACGGCCACAAGGTGTCCTTTTCGGCCGCGTCTCCACCACGGCCACAAGGTGTTCGACGCTTTGCTCACAAGGTACCATGGATAGCGGGGATGAGTATTTCTTTCATAACTTTGTTTGTTCATTGGATGACTTGTCCTCGGACGATGAGGACATAGTGGTGGCATCATTGGTTGTCCATGACCACATCAGTAGGATGCGTCCTCGGTTCAGGGGATCGATCCCCGGCCATGCTCCGGCCTTGAACCGCAATAGGGAGAAAGGGCACCACCTCCTCTATTCCGATTACTTTGAGAGAACCGCACTTTATAAACTGCATCAATTTCGTCATCGTTTCCGAATGAGGAGGCATGTGTTCAATCGTATCCGGGAGGCAGTTGTAGCATATGATCCTTACTTTGAATGCAAAGAGGATGCCCTTGGAAAACTTGGCTTCCCTTCTTATCAAAAATGCACTGCGGCTATTCGCATGCTTGCATATGGAATTCCTAGTGATCTCGTGGATGAATACGTTCGTATGAGTGAGTCCACGTGCTTGCAATCAATGTACAGTTTCTGCAAGGCCGTGGTGGCTGTGTTTGGCCTGAAATACCTGAGAGAGCCAAATGCCGCAGATACAGAGAGGTTGTTGACGATCAATGCAGAGAGGGTTTTTCCGGGCATGCTTGGTAGTATTGATTGTATGCACTGGAAGTGGAAGAACTGTCCATTTGCTTGGCAGGGGCAGTACAAGGGGCATGTGAAAGGTGCCGCTGTCATACTAGAAGCGGTGGCTTCACAAGATCTGTGGATATGGCATTCTTTCTTTGGCATGGCTGGTTCTCACAATGATATTAGCGTTCTTCAGCATTCTCTGGTGTTTTAAGGCTTGCCGAAGGACACTGGCCGGAGGTTAACTTTGAGATCAATGGCCACTATTACAACAAGGGATATTACCTTGCTGATGGTATTTATCCTAAGTGGTCAACTCTTGTGAAGACCATACCCAATCCACAAGGAGAGAAAAGACAAAGGTTTGCCCAAAAGCAGGAGAGTGTTAGAAAAGATATGGAGCGTGCGTTTGGTGTGCTTCAATCTCAATGGGGTATCGTTCGAAACCCTGCATTGACATGGATCACTCAGAAGCTTTGGGAGGTGATGACTGCTTGTGTGATCATGCATAACATGATCGTTGAGGATGACCAAGGGTTTGATTTCCAGGGTGAGGATGTTGAGCCTGAGCACCCACCTCCTACCACTTTTCAACAGTTCATTCAATTCCATCGTGAGACGCGTGATCGAGACACTCATAAGCAGCTGCAAGATGACTTAGTTGAGCACATGTGGGAACATATTGGCAATGAGTAGATCTATCAGTTTAATCTTTGTACGTGCGCAGAAACTATGAATGGTTTTGTAAGACTATTTTATATTTTTAAATTTTTGATTGTGTTGTAATAAAAAACTATTTCGGACATGGACCATTTTATTTTGCATGATTTAAACTAAATTGTACTATGCTTGATTTTTATTGTATTTGGGACCGGCGGGCAAGATGGGGTCGAAGATGCGGCCGCGCGTTGGACGCATGACTAGCGCAAACGGAAATTAGGGCAGACACGACCCCATTCCCACCCTCAAACGGACAAAATCCGAACAAAACGGACGTTCGTTTGGGGTCGTGCGTTGGAGTTGGTCTTAGCTCCACCGACTATGGTTAGGAATATATCTTTTACATAGTACAGACCCTCAACACGTACACTCAGCTAGGGATGTACTTCCTCTATCTCATAATATAAAAACGTTTTTGTAATTATAGTTTTGAATCCGCATCTGCATCCGTTTCTAAGGATATAGTATGCACTTGTATGAATCCAATAGATATGGATATTGCTCAACCAGATATCCAGCGGATGTGAATTATCTGATATTTTTTGTGGATTATCCAAGGTTATCAATTAAGATTATTCGATAAATTTAGCACAATCCACACGTCCGAATATCCAATTAGCCCACCAATTAGAATCATCGCATATAAATTCTTACCGTATAGGTGTGATTTATGAATTTAAATGCTTGGTCATTTTCTAGTGTTATGCGGTGATACGTCTCCAACGTAGCTATAATTTTTGCTTGTTCCATGCTGTTATATTATCATTCTTGGATGTTTTACAATCATTTTATTACAACTATATATCATTTTTTGGACTAACCTATTGACATAGTGCCAAAGTGCCAGTTGCTGTTTTTGCTTGTTTTTTACTTCGCAGAAAATCATTACCAAACAGAGAAGAAACGTTGCGGGGATTTTTATGGATTTTTTACGGACCAGAAGAAACCAGATGGGCCAAAGAACACCAGGAGAGGGGGCCCAGGGTGGCCAGCCCCCACCAGGGCGCGCCAGAGGCCCCCTGGCGCGGCCTGGTGGGTGTTGGGCACCTCGGGCACCCCCTCAACCGACTATCGTGCCTATAAATTCCCTGGAAATCCAAAAACCCTAGAAGAGTCGACGAAACACAATTCCAGCCGCCGCAAGTTCCAGAACCGCGAGATCCAATCTAAACACCATCACAGAGGGGTTCATCTTCCTCATAGGTGCCTCTCCGATAATGCGTGAGTAGTCCACCATAGACCTACGGGTCCGTAGGCAGTAGCTAGATGGCTTCTTCTCTCTCTCTCTTATGATTCTCAATACAATGGTCTCTTGGAGATCTGTTTGATGTAAACTTTTGCGGTGTGTTTGTTGGGATCCGATGAATTTTGAGTTCATGATCAGTTTCTATCCATGAATATTATTTGAGTCTTCTTTGATCTCTTATATGCATGATTACTTATAGACTCATATTTATTCTTCGAATCTTTGGTTTAGTTAGGATAAATAGATCGATTTTTCTTGCCATGGGAAGAGGTGCTTTGTGATGGGTTCGATCTTGCGGTGTTCTTTCCCAGTGATAGAAGGGGCAGCAAGACACGCATGTATCGTTGCTATTAAGGATAACAAGATGGGGTCTATTACTACATGAATAGATCTTGTCTACATTATGTCATCGTTCTTATTGCATTACTCCGTTTTTCCATGAACTTAATACACTAGATGCATGCTGGATAGCGGTCGATGTGTGGAGTAATAGAGGTAGATGCAGGCAGGAGTCGGTCTATCTATCTTGGACGTGATGCCTATATAATGATCATCGCCTTGGATATCGTCACGACTATTCGATTTTCTATCAATTGCCCAACAGTAATTTGTTCACCCACCGTGCGCTATACTCATGAGAGAAGCCACTAGTGAACCCTACGGCCCCCGGGTCTACTTTTCCATCATATTGCTTTCCGATCTATGTTTTTTGCAATCTTTGTTTTCAGATCTACAAAACCAAAAACCCAAAAATATATTGCCGCATATTTACTTTTTTTATTTGTGTTCTTGAGAGATCTATCTCTCCTATCTATCACTACCTAATCTATCTGTTTACCGTAGAGAGATTGACAACCTCTCTTTCGCGTCGGGTTGCAAGTATTTGTTGTTTGTGTGCAGGTGCTGCTATTGGGTGTTGGTGATCCTCCTACTGGTTCGATAACCTTGGTTTCATAACTGAGGGAAATACTTACCGTCGCTGTGCTGCATCATCCCTTCCTCTTTGGGGAAATACCGACACAGTCCAAGCCACGTCAAAGGAATTTCTGGCGCCGTTGCCGGGGAGGAAGCGGTCTCTTCTACGTGCCTATCGTAGGCGCCGAGGGGACTCCACCATCATCTACCAGGTTCCTAATCACAAATCTCATCTCCTTGCAATTACATTATTTGCCATTTGCCTCTCGTTTTCCTCTCCCCCACTTCACCAATTTGCCGTTTTATTCGCCCTCTTTTTCGTTTGCCCTTTTTCTAGCCGGATCTCTTCCTTGCTTGCAATCTTGTTTGCGTAGTCACGATGACTCAAGAGAACACCAAGTTGTGTGATTTTTCCAATACTAATAACAATGATTTTATTAGTATGCCTATTGCTCCTCCCGCCACTAGTGCGGAGTCTTGTGATATTAATGCTGCTTTGTTGAATCTTGTCATGAAAGATCAATTTGCCGGTAATCCTAATGAGGATGCCGCGTCCCATCTAAACACTTTCGTTGAATTGTGTGATATGCAAAAGAAAAAAGATGTGGACAATGATATTGTCAAGTTGAAACTATTTCCTTTTTCCTTGCGGGATCGTGCAAAAATTTGGTTTTCATCTTTGCCTCGCAATAGTATCGATTCTTGGAATAAGTGCAAGGATGCTTTTATCACTAAGTATTTTCCGCCCGCGAAAATTATTTCCCTTAGGACGCAAATCATGAATTTTAAGCAACTTGAGCATGAACATTTTGCCCAATCTTGAAAGAATGAAGTTGATGATAAGAAATTGTCCTACACATGGTTTGAATCTTTGGATGATCATACAAAAAATTTATGCGGGATTGAATTTTCTCTCTAGAAATCTTTTAGATTCCGCCGCGGGTGGTACTTTTATGGAGATTACTTTGGGTGAAGCTACTAAATTGCTAGATAATATCATGGCTAATTATTCTCAATGGCATACCGAAAGAGCACCTACTAGTAAAAAAGTTAATTCGGTAGAGGAAATTAGTACTTTGAGTGATAAAGTTGATGCTTTGATGAAATTTGTTGCTAGTAAAAATACTCCTATTGATCTTAATGATGTGCCTTTGTCTACTTTGATTGAGCAAAATAGTGATTCCGTAGATGTGAATTTTGTCTCGCGCAACAATTTCAATAACAATGCTTATAGAGGTAATTTTAATCCTAGGCCTTTTCCTGGAAATTCCTCTAATAATTATGGTAATTCCTATGGTAATTCTTCTTACAATAATAATAGGAACACCTCTGATCTTGAGAGTAATATTAAAGAATTTATCAATGCGCAAAAGGCTTTCAATACTACGATAGAAGAAAAGTTGAATAAGATTGATGATATGTCTAGAAGCATTGATAGAATTTCTCATGATGTTGAAAATCTCAAGTTGAAAGCTTTTGTGCCTAAGATTGATGAATCTATCAAAGCTTTATATTTCTCTATGGATGAAAGTAAGAAAAGAACCGCTATGCTTAGAGCTAAAAGAGAAATCTTAGAAAAATCATCTTCTAGTGATTGCCGTTATAAAAGTGATGAAGATCTTAAAGTGATTGGTGTTTCTTCTATTGATTCCTTGTTTAGTAATGTTAAAATTGACAATGAAGGGACTGGAGTAGAGTCAACTTTAGCTAGAAGGCGTCCCAATAATTTGGAGGGTGAAAATCTTGATGAAATTTTTGATAAAAGTGGGTTTGAAGAGGTTAAAACTTTAACTAGTGATGTGCCCACTATCTTGGATTGCAAAGATTTTAATTATGATAGCTGATCCTTGATTGAATGTATTTCTTTGTTGCAATCTATGTTGAATTCACCCCATGCTTATGAGCAAAATAAAGCTTTTACTAAACATATCGTTGATGCCATGATGAAATCTTTTGAAGAAAAGTTGGAGTTGGAGATTTCTATTCCTAGAAAATTACATGATGAGTGGGAACCTACCATTAAGGTCAATATTAAAAATTATGAATGCTTTGCTTTGTGTGATTTGGGTGCTAGTGTTTCCACGATTCCGAAATCTCTATGTGATGTGCTTGGTCTTACCAACATTGAAAAATGCTCTCTTAATTTGCACTTGGCGGATTCTACTATTAAAAAGCCTTTGGGAAGAATTAATGATGTTCTTATTCTTGCAAATATAAATCATGTGCCCATTGATTTTATTGTGCTTGATATTGATTGCAATCCATCTTGTCCCATTATACTTGGTAGACCGTTTTTACGCACTATAGGTGCCGTGATTGATATGAAAGAAGGCAATATTCGTTTTCAATTTCCCTTGAGAAAGGGTATGGAACACTTCCCTAGAACAAGAATTAAGCCACCATATGAATCAATCATGAGGGCATCCTATGGATCCAAAACCAAAGATGACAATACTTGAATCTATCCAATATGCCTAGCTAGGGGCGTAAAACGATAGCGCTTGTTGGGAGGCAACCCAATGAATAAATAAATTTTTGCTTTTTCCTTTCTGTTTTTGAGTGTTGACACAATTATGCCTCTGTTATGATTGTGTTTTATGGTTTATTTAGTGTTTGTGCCAAGTAGAACAGTTAGGATGATTCATAGGATGAGTAGAAGTGATGCTGAATCTGAAACAGAAACTATGAGTCCAGTATATGAATTTTCCTTTTTGGCTGGAACGTGATATTGAGCTGAAATTTTAACACAGTGTTTCTATACAAATTCCTTACGTTTTCCTAATTTTTCAGAATTTTTAGACTTAGAGAAGTATAGGTATGTTACAGATTACTACAGACTGTTCTGTTTGAGACAGATTTTGTTTTTGTTGCATTGTGTGCTTATTTTGATGAATCTATGGGTTATATTGAAGGGTATGAACCATGGTAAAGTTAAAATACAGTAGGTACAATGTAATTATAAAATTTGAATGGGTTTAAAACAGCACCTAAAGTAGTGATTTGCTTTCTTATACTAACGGATCTCACGAAGATTTTGTTGAGTTTTGTGTGATTGAAGTTTTCAAGTTTTGGGTGAGATCACGATGGATGAAGGAATAAGGAGTAGCAAAAGCCTAAGCTTGGGGATGTTACCGCACCCCCAAGATATATCTAAATAGTAACAAGCAACTAAGCTTGGGGATGCCCCCGAGTGGCATCCCCTCTTTCTTCTAACGACCATCGGTATTTTACTTGGAGTTATATTTTTATTCGTCACATATCATGTGTTTTGCTTGGAGCGTCTTGTATCTTTGCTTGCTTTGTTTGTTAGTTTTTGCTTTGTTTCCTTGTTGTACACACCTATTTGAGAGAGCCACAATCATGCTATGATTTGTTAGAATTGCTCTATGCGCTTCACTTAAACTTTTTGAGCTATAGGATTGCTCTAGTGCTTCACTTATATCTTTTTGAGCACGGTGTGCTTGGAAGCTTTTGTAGAAATACTCTCATGCTTCACTTAGATTAATTTGAGAGTTAGTAAATTTTGAAGAAATCCTCTCATGCTTCACTTATACCTTTTTGAGAGATGAAATCTTTATGCTCATGTGCTTCACTTAAATTTGTTTGAGCTTGCCAAAAAGCAATGGCAATATATGAAACTAGTCCCAAAGTGATAGATATCCAAGGAGGATATAATAAAAACTTTCATGAAGATCATTGGACAAATTAAACTTGATTCCTTGTAATAGTTTTGAAACATGATGATAGTAATATGCGAGTCATGTTGATGAGTAATTATGCTTAGTAGGAATATTGGTGTTAAGGTTTGTGATTCCCTATGCATGCACGAAAGTCAATAATTATGCAATGAAGTTACATCCTACTTGTGGTGCATTATTCGGTGTTAGTTATATTCAATGCTCACTTATGTGATTCTTCGTTTCTTGGTTTGGTTGCTTCCCAATCTATTTGCTAGCCTTCATTTGTACTAAGTAGAAATACTACTTGTGCATCCAAAATCCTTAAACCAAGTTTTGCCTTATGAGTCCACCATACCTACCTATATGCGGTATTTCCATGCCGTTCCAAGCAAATTTGTATGTGCCATCTCTAAATTTTCAAAATAAATTTTCTTTTTTGTGTGCCCGTACCGCTCATGAAACGGTGGGGAGTGTCCAATATTTTTCCATGCTAGATGTGTTATTCTCAAGATGAATGTTTATTCACTTGTCATTGCACGAGAGTGCGGTGGTAATAGGGATGCCCATTCCCGAAATGAAAAAGAAAAAAATATTTACTTTATGTTGTCAAATAATAAATTCCTTGGAAAGTGTTGGTATGGAAGGCAACCGTGGATACGGCCCGCCATGGAAAGTGAAAGTTTGGTAGAAAAAGGAATAAACTTTATTTTCTGTTTGGGAACCGCCTATGATATATCTAGCATGGAAAGTATTGTGAGCTACTTTGTCGTTGTCAGGAAAAGCATGCCACCCAAAATATTTTTTCTCTCTCAATTTAAAACTTTGAGCTCTGGCACCGCTACAAATCCCTACTTCCCTCTACGAAGGGCCTATCTATTTACTTTATGCAATTTTTATTTTATGCTTTGAGTCTCCATCTTCTCTTATAAGCACCAACTAGGGGGCACTATGATCGTACGTGAGCATTGGGCATAGCTAATATTTGAGTGTGTTTCATGAATGGATCAATGATTGAGCATGATGGGCTAGGGATAACTTTCTTTAGTGTTGATATTTTGAAAGACATGGTTGTTTGTTGACATGCTTGAGTATTGAAGTCATTATGTTAAAACTAGACTATTGCTTTGAATCATTATAAGTCCAAATGTCCATGCTATACAAAGAAGAAAAGAATGTGATGAACATGTTAGGCAGCATTCCACATCAAAAATTCTGTTTTTATCATTTACCTACTCGAGGACAAGTAGGAATTAAGCTTGGGGATGCTGATACGTCTCCAACGTATCTATAATTTGTGCTTGTTCCATGCTGTTATATTATCATTCTTGGATGTTTTACAATCATTTTATTACAACTTTATATCATTTTTTGGGACTAACCTATTGACATAGTGCCAAAGTGCCAGTTGCTGTTTTTGCTTGTTTTTTACTTCGTAGAAAATCAGTACCAAACAGAGAAGAAACGCTGCAGGGATTTTTGTGGATTTTTTACGGACCAGAAGAAACCAGATGAGCCAAAGAACACTAGGAGAGGGGGCCCAGGGTGGCCAGCCCCCACCAGGGCGCGCTAGAGGCCCCCTGGCGCGGCCTGGTGGGTGCTGGGCACCTCGGGCACCCCTTCAACCGACTATCATGCCTATAAATTCCCTGGAAATCCAAAAACCCTAGAAGAGTCGACGAAACACAATTCCAGCCGCCGCAAGTTCCAGAACCGCGAGATCCAATCTAAACACCATCACGGAGGGGTTCATCTTCCTCATAGGTGCTCTCCGATGATGCGTGAGTAGTCCACCATAGACCTACGGGTCCGTAGGCAGTAGCTAGATGGCTTCTTCTCTCTCTCTCTCTCTCTCTTATAATTCTCAATACAATGGTCTCTTGGAGATCTATTTGATGTAAACTTTTGCGGTGTGTTTGTTGGGATCCGATGAATTTTGAGTTCATGATCAGTTTCTATCCATGAATATTATTTGAGTCTTCTTTGATCTCTTATATGCATGATTACTTATAGCCTCGTATTTCTTCTTCGAATCTTTGGTTTAGTTAGGCTAACTAGATCGATTTTTCTTGCCATGGGAAGAGGTGCTTTGTGATGGGTTCGATCTTGCGGTGTTCCTTCCCAGTGACAGAAGGGGCAGCAAGACACGCATGTATCGTTGCTATTAAGGATAACAAGATGGGGTCTATTCCTACATGAATAGATCTTGTCTACATCATGTCATCGTTCTTATTGCATTACTCCGTTTTTCCATGAACTTAATACACTAGATGCATGCTGGATAGCGGTCGATGTGTGGAGTAATAGAGGTAGATGCAGGCAGGAGTCGATCTATCTATCTTGGACGTGATGCCTATATAATGATCACCGCCTTGGATATCGTCATGACTATTCGATTTTCTATCAATTGCCCAACAGTAATTTGTTCACCCACCGTGCGCTATACTCATGAGAGAAGCCACTAGTGAACCCTACGTCCCCCGGGTCTACATTTCTATCATATTGCTTTCCGATCTACGTTTTTTGCAATCTTTGTTTTCAGATCTACAAAACCAAAAACCCAAAAATATATTGCTGCATATTTACTTTTTTATTTGTGTTCTTGAGAGATCTATCTCTCCTATCTATCACTACCTAATCTATCTTTTTACCGTGGAGAGATTGACAACCTCTCTTTCGCGTCGGGTTGCAAGTATTTGTTGTTTGTGTGCAGGTGCTGCTTATTGGGTGTTGGTGATCCTCCTACTGGTTCGATAACCTTGGTTTCATAACTGAGGGAAATACTTACCGTCGCTGTGCTGCATCATCCCTTCCTCTTTGGGGAAATACCGACGCAGTCCAAGCCACGTCATGCGGTAGGATAAAATTTTATGTTCATAATGTTTTCATAGTAGAAATAAAATCATGTCTCACTGCACATATGACCCGTTTTTTTGTCTATTTTCATTCTGAGTCTGCTCTATTTCCGCTTCGAATTCGTTGTCCGATAAAATCGATGTTCCAATCTTCATCCGGTCATTACCCGCTCTGCTCTGAATTTGATAACAAAATATGGGGGAAGTACTCCCTCCGTTTCTTTTTAGGCCCTGTTCGGTATCCCGCGTCTCCCCAACTCTGCTCCCGGAGTTGGGGGGGGGGGGGCTGCAGTTCAAAAAGACAGAGCTGCAGTTTTCCAGCTCCGCGGATTCCAGGAGTTGGAGGAGTACCGAACATGGTCTTAGTCTGCATATAAGATTTGGTCAAAGTCAAACTTCATAAACTTTGACTAACTTTATAGAACAAAATATCAATATTCATAATAGGAAATTAATATTACTAGATGCATCATGATATTAATTTTCATAACATATAGGTTTAGTATTGTAGATGTTGATATCTTTTGATATATATTTAGTCAAACTTTGCATTGCCTGACTTTGACCAAATCTTATATGCAGACTAAAAAGAAACGGAGGGAGTATTATCCAATCCGATCCGTTTACATCCCTACACTAAGCCTATGCACGCACACTCACACACCCTACCCTATGAGCACATGTGAGATACTGAACCGACATCACATCTTGAGATTGACGAAGTCATCGTAGGCACCTCCGTAGTCGACAAGAACGTCTCCCACTAAACGAACATCGCCGAAAAGCCTGAAATCCAGGAAAATGCGAGCACCAGTGTCAAGTCCAGGTCTTGAACCCTAGTGGGATGATTCCACCAAAAAGAGCCTACGTTTTAGCAATTAGTAAACACTAATACCCTACAAAGAGGTCAGTTGTGTGGAGGCACTGTTCGGAAGACATTTCGTTCAACCTGTTTCAAAACTGGCGACTGAAGATGATGTGCAACTCGGATGGCCTGAGGTGCAACCATGCTCAAAGACCAATTTAGGGGTTACTGATGGTGTCCCGGCTAAGGGCCCTTTCATCATGACGGTTACCGACATTGGGGAACGGGCTGAGGACCTACTGTTGTGTTCGTCCTAGCATACAATCAAAATATTCTCGAGGATTTGATGTATAAGACAAGAAGTTGGATTAATGAAGGATTCTACCTCCCCATAAGTAGCCAATTAGGATTCATGTTGATGGTGTCCTGGACTAAGAGGTGATAACCCTGATGGCCTGTCAACCATGGGCCGGGCTGATGACCCGCCGACCACTAAAGGAAGGACTGCCAAAGCTATGACCCTCGGCGTGAGCAAGATGGAAACTTCTGAAGACTTAGCGTGCACCTCAATGAGTGTTTTAGTAGTCGACAAGTTTATCCTTTGATGGCAACCGACCATATGTGTAACTTAGGTACCCCGGTGCATATATAAGCAGAGGGGTTAGTCTTTAGAGGCATGAATACCAGCCTTCGGGTTTAGAACACAATCATCCGATCTCGAGGTAGATCACCCTGTACTTTATACCCCATCCAATCAATATAATCAAAGCAGGACGTAGGCTTTTACCTCTTCGAGAGGGCCTGAACCTGGGTGAAAGAGTGTCCCCTTTGTTTCTTGTTCACCATCGCTATATCACCAGCTCGGTCCCCCTACCCAAGATCTGCCGGTTTTAGCACCGGCATTGGTGGCCCATACAGGTCGCATAGTCACAAATGGTCGATGGCTTGTCTTCAGATCAACAACGACATCGGTTGCGGGGGCACTTTTGTCCCCGGCCAGCTTTTTGCCTTCGGCAACATCGTGCTTCACGCCAATACGGCCAGTCACCTGGGTCGGGTCAAAAGTTTTGCCCCAAGTTAGGTCATTAGATTTGGGAGCTTGGAGTACACCGCTGATTCCCATTGCGATCTTGCTCTCTCAGGTTGTGTGTTAGGCCAGCCCGAGAACTCCATGGGTACCTGATAACCCACAAGTGTAGGGGGTCGTTTGTAGCCTTTTCGATAAATAAGAGTGTCGAACCCAACGAGGAGCTAAAGTTAGAATTAATATTCTCTCAAGTTCTATCAACCACCGATACAATTCTATGCGCAACAATGTTCACTTTACCTAGTACAAGAAATAAACTACTTTGCGGGAATAAAACTAGAAGTACTTTGTAGGTGTAAGAAGATAGTTTTACAAGATAATAAAGAATGTGGAAATAAATTTTAGGTGCTGTTTTAATAAAATAACAATTAAGTTAATATAGCGAGTGTGGAAAAGTGGTCGTAGGATTTGCGAAGTCGCCCCTAAGCAATTGGCTAAGTTACTAGATCAATAGCAAAGTTTATATGTGGGAGAGGCCGCTGGTAGCATGTCATGCCTTACTTGGAATTCTATGCACTTATGAGTGGAACTATTAGCAAGCATCCGCAACTACTAAAGTTCATTAAGGTAAAACCCAACCATAGAATTAAGATAAATTGGCCCCCCTTCAATCCCATGTGAATCAATTTCTAAGGTAGGAAGAAGCTTTCGTCACTCTTGCCCTCCAATGCATAGTCCTATCAACACACAACTAACCCTATGGTGTGATCCACGCGCACGCTCAAGAAAGGTGTTCCATCTTGAAGAGGACAAGATCGTCATCATCTAGCTCAAGTGGACTATGCGCAAGGCAAAGGTTTGCCCTTGATAGGTTTTTTATTTTACCGGTCTCATGGTGGTAGTTGGGAGCCGTACTATCAAGGGGGCTCTCAAGTGAGTAGCTTGATCGTATCGTTCGTTGAGAGCTCAAACCATTTGCATCCTTGCATCAACTTTCTTGGTTCTTGTTTGGTGTTTCTCTTTGTGAGTTTTAGAGCTCATGTTCATCTTATTGACAAGCTCAAGTTCATCGAAAATGGAGTTCATATGCATCTTCTATGATGTTTTCGATGTTGGAGTCTTTGCCGGCTGTTCATTCATAGAGGTTTCACATCTCTATATCATTGGCATTTTTATACTGCCTCTGCTTACTATAACCAAAGTCGTTGTTGGATAGCTCGTGTCGTCCTCTATCCAACGAGCTTGAGTTTGTTCAATTTGGAGCTCATTTGCAGAAGTTATGGCAGTTCTGGTGTTCCTGCATTTATTCACTGCCTTTGTTCTGGTCCGAAGGGAACCAAGTGGAAGTACCGCACAAGGCAGCGGTACTACCTCTTATTAGCGGTAGTACCACTCTGGGCAGCGGTAGTACCACTTATGGGCGGTAGTGCCATTGCCCAGTGCCACGTCCTGTACCGCTGGTTTCGGAGTCTCGACATTTTCGTGTCGGACTGAGCGGTTTCTGGCCGCTAGTACGGCGCGGTAGTACCGCTCCCAAGCGGTAGTACCGCTTGTTACTACCGTGCCACTTCCGCCCCTTCCTTCTGGGCCTGGAACACTCAGCATACTATGAGCAGTAGTAGGTGGCGGTACTACCTCTTATTAGGGGTAGTACCGCTCTGGGAAGCGGTAGTACCGCTTAGGCGGAATTGCTTCGGCCCCCTACTGACTCTCTTTGTGTGAGGGCATCTGCACTACAACCCCAGCGGTAGTACAGCTAGGGCGAGCGGTAGTACCGCTCCGGTGGCACTACCGCCTCGTGGCCTCGTGCCATTGCACTGTGTGGGTGGCTCTGCCGCCCAAGCGGTAGTGCCGCTTTTGTGCGGGCTGAGAGGGTAACGGTTGGATTTCCCCTTCCTATTTAAAGGGGCCTTCTTCCCCAATGGTCCCTATCCTTTGAGCTCGTATTTGCCCCCCATTTTGACCTTCTTCGAGCTTGCTATCTTGCAATCCCTCCAATGATTCTTGCTAGTTCTTGAGGGAAAAGAGAGAGGAGATCTAGATCTACGTTTCCACCAATCACTCTCTCCTCTTTGTGAGGGGAACCCCTTGGATCTAGATCTTGAAGTTCTTTGTGAGCTCCTTGTTCTTCCTCTCACATTCTTCCATGGCTTTTGTTTTTGTGGTGGGATTTCAGTGTGAGGGTTCTCCACGGTGATACATGGAAGTTAACTTTGAGAATCTTGTTACTCTTTGTAAGAGCACATTTATACATGTGTGGTTTTGGTAATTGATGATAATCCCTATGGACTAATGGTTGCCTTGAGTTATATTCGAAGGATTTGTCCATAGGCACTTCTTGAAGTCCATCTGTTGGTTTCAAGGAGTTTATATGGTGATAGGTTTTATCCAAAGATTGGTCATGTGAGAGTTGAGCTTATTGCAAGCATGTCTTGAAGAAGAAGATTGTGTGAGCATTCATGTTTACCTTCAAGACATCATCTTTATGAAGAGAGAAGATAAGATACAAGGTTGATCAAGACTAAGTCAAAGAGTGAATCAAGTTGATAAACATACAAAGCGTACAAGATGTACCGAGAGGGATCAAGTGATCCCATGGTATGGTAAGCATTGTCCATTACGCTTTGTGTACTAACCCATGGTCTATGTGAGAGTTCTATGTGAGGTTAGGTATGTTTCCATGGGCTTGTGTCGGGACCCCGATCCTAAGCCATATGAATCCAGCCTGTAACATGTCACACCACTTTGCGGCCTCACGCACGATAACCCACGGCTGCCACCTTACCTTGGCCGGGACCGTTTGCGCCTTTTGGCTCACGGATATGAACATGTCGCTAGCATTCACACGTCAAAGAACCCAGGTCGACATGACTAGTTATAGACCCAAGTGGCACAACCGTACAGGGACAGGCATACGTAACCCAACAATGCAGGTGTCGGTCATCAGCGTGTGTAGACGAGTCATAGCAGGCTACAGGGACTCCATTACGCCGTGGGACATAAATGTCATCAACTGCGCGTAGACGAGTCATAGCAGGCTACATGGACTCCATTACACTGTGAGACATTTCCCCGAAGGGACAGACATAGCAGCAAGAAGGATACACGCCGGTCAATCAATGTGTCTGGAGCAGTAGCAAGCTACCAAGGCTCGGTGGAAGCACAAAGAGGCATTTCCCCGTAAAGCAGGCTACTAAGGTATACAGCTAGGTGTCGAATCCCACACATACCAATGCATTTCAATCATACACGCACTATGCACGATATGCGTAGATACAACATGGCATCACAACAAAACTCTACAACATAACATTTATTTAGGAGGCTCCGAAGAGCCAACATAGTATAATGTTACAAGCAGGAGGGGTCACATGACCCAACATTCAGAGCATACAAACTACAAGCGGAAGTTACATGTCTGGGTACACACATCTAATAAAAGCGGCTGGAAGAGCCTGAAAAGCTACAACGACCCTACCAAAGGAGCCAGACCTCTGTCTGGGATTCCCAAGCTAATCCGGTCAACATCGAACTTCACGTCGTAAGAATCACTAATGAGACCGAAGTCTCATCTGCAAAAACATACATAAGCAAACGTGAGTACAAAGGTACTCACCAAGACTTACATCAGAACTATCTACTTATGCATCATTGTCAACAAAGGGGGTTGTGGAGTTTATTGCAGCAAGCCAGCTTTGACTCTTGGCTAACCTATACTACAACTATGAGTACTTACTTTGAGGTGGTGTATCACACACGAGTCCACATATTCATCACATCAATACACCACTATGGATCCTCTCTCATCTTCCTACGAGAAGCCATCCATAGCACTCACACTTATCTGGAGCATTTTAGAGTACACATTTAAAGTTATCTATGAACAATGCAAGTCTCCAAGTAGTCCATATCCGCGGACGCGGCTATTCGAATAGATAGTTTACCCTGCAGGGGTGTACTTCGTCACACATGCTCCCGCCACTTATCGCCATGTGCACATTAAAAGGGCACCTCGGCAACCTTCAAGCGGAAGCCAGGCGAGGGAGTCGGCCATGGACGTTAACTTACAACGACTCACGTCCAAGGCAGTCGCCTATCTGAGTTGGAACCCATAATGGAAGTCCGGCCGAGGTTTCCAACATGGCCTCAAACGTTGTGAGCAGGGCCCCAAGCCGGTCCCGATTGGGCCGTTCATCCACTTCGCAGGCCGTGCCACACCTATCAACGTTTCGAATTACTGCGACTCCTGGACTGAGAACAGAGTAGGTTAATAAGCTGAGACGGGTCGAGTTACCAGAACCCAATGTGCGGTAGTAGCTAGTCTTGGAACACAAACACGAAACTCAGTTCCTATGAGCGGTCTCAATGAGACAACCCACCATGTACTCCTACATGGCCTCTCATCGCTACCTTTACCAAAACAGGTTCAACACTTAACTCTCATCATCAGGACACATCCATTTCACTCCGGTTCATCACCCAGATGAATCAGACCTGACACAACTCTAAGCATAGCAAGCATAACAGGGTGATAGCACAACATGGCTCAAGCATCTACCAGGTATGCTAGGTTGCTTGGTTTAGCTATTTACTGTGACAATGACAGGTCATGCAAAGGAGTGGGTTCATCTACCGCAACACAAGTGGCAGTTGAATTGCATTGTCCTAATGCATTGAAATGAGTGCAAGAGCGAGAGAGTGGGATTGTATCGAATATGCTCAAGGGGGGTTGCTTGCCTGACACTTCTGAAGATAACAGTGAGTCTTCATCGGTGGCATCGGTCTCAACGTCTAAGTAATGTCTACCGAGAGGAAAAAATACTGGCAACAAGGAAATGAACACATTCAATGCAATGCAACAACATGATGTATGATATGGCATGTTAAAGTACTGAATTCACCTGGCACAATATTTAGTCATATTAATTGGAGTGGAATTCAAATGTATACTAAATTCCAACTCCAACACTATTTAGCAAATTGTCCTAATCACCATTTGTCCTAGTTGATGTTGTTAACTTGCTCAAACATGCATGAGAGTGGTATAAACAGATTTCTTGCATTTTTCTGATCATTTTTCATATATAAATTATTTCATTTGGAGCTACTGTTGAATTACTATGAATTTTAGAAGTTTTTGGTATTCTTTGGAATTAAATAAATCCAGAAATCAATTATTGCGTCAGCCCGACGTCATCATGTCGTCATCAGGTCAAAGGCACCAGGTCCAGGTCAAACCTGACATGTGGGACCCATGTGTCAATGACTCATAGCTAAATAACAGTTAAGTTAAAACTAACAGGGTTATTAGGGCATCTGAGCCCACCTGTCACTGGGTCAGGGCTAAACTAATGAGTGGTTAATGCCTAATCTAATCTCCTGATGGGCTGGGCCCGCCGGTCAGCTGGACAGGTCGGCGAGCTCGACGCCGGCGGCCACTGGAGGCGGCGGAGTCCGCTCCAGAGGCCGCGGGAACGGCGAAAGAGGGCACTGGGGCGAAGCCCTCGGTCGTGCGCATCCAGCAAACTGGAAGGGAGCTCGCGGGGCGACCGGAGCGTGTGCCGGCAAGCACATCCGCGACAGCGCCCGTACGGGCTCGACGGAGAGGCCGCTGGAGAGGCACTAGGTCGAACGGGGGCGTGCGCTGGACCCGTGGGGGCACGACGAAGACGGCGGGGTGCTCGGGAGCTAGCAGCGGCAGCTGTGGCTGCGCCGGCAACAAGGCCGTGCGGTGGCTAGCTCCGGCCATGGCAGGGAGGCCAGCTAGAGGACGGGAGGGACCATGGGGAGAGGGGGAGGCGCATCAGTGGCTCACCTCTGTGCTAGAAGCGGCAACGGCGAGCTCGTGGAGGTCCGGTGGCTCGCGAATCGGCGGGGCGAGCTCGGTTGCCCGAGGTTGAAGACGACGAGGCTGGCGAGGAAGGGGGCCGTCCGGGCTCGATTCCTAGGATGGTGAGGCTCAACGCGAGGTGGCGGAGACGATGAGAAGATCAGGGAGGCGAGGCAGCTGCGGGGGCCGCGGGGCTCAGCGAGGTGCGGCCATGGCGGCTTCGGCTAGCGAGAGAGAGAGAGAGATCCGGGGGAGGGGAGAGGCAGCGGCGAGAGGGGGAATGGATCCAGGGGGTCTGGGCATCCACGGGAGCGAGGATAAGGGAGGGAGCATGGCCTCCAGCGCGAAGCAGGAGGTGGAGGCCCCCCGGCTCGGGCGTGCGCGGCTTCGCCTCTGCCTACTGGCAGAGGTTGAAGACGACCGCTTCGCCTAGGTGGGCTGGGCCGGTTGCCTCCTGGGCCAGGAAGGTAAGCCAGGTAATTCCTTTTTTTCCTGTTTTTTTTTTCTTTTCTATTTCTGACATTTGTTGTGGCTCAAAATAAAATAGCCAGACAAGTTGTAAAAATCCCGAAAACAACTATGTGGACTAAGTGGACTTATCCAAGGTCACATAATAATTTTCAAAATGTATGGAACTATATTATATATATAGTAAATATAATTCCATTGCAAGTAATTGTTTGATTAATTCAAAAGACCAATATAAATATTTCTGTGATCCCAAAATATTGGATGACATTTTTATCTCAGTCCAATATTTTATTAGAGAACTAGGAACATTTTCTTGGACTTATTTGAAGCAAGTTTTATATTGCTTATTTGACAAAAATTTGGATTGTGAGGCTTGATCAAATCCTCATTTCAATTTCGGTTAAAATTAAATATGCATGCATGAATGCAATCACAACCAAGTAAACTAGGGCTGTGACAACTCACCCCCACTAAACAAGAATCTCGTCCTGAGATTCAGTCGTAGGGTAAGAGGACAGAGGGGATACTAAACGACCACAATCTTCATGATCCAATTGCCCTTCTCGAAGATGTTGATTCTTGGCATAATCTTGGTTTTGTCTTCCTTGCTTTCAAGATCTTCATCTAAACATAACGTCAAGTGGAAATGGAAAAACTCTACAAGAATAGATCTTATCAAAGACCGAGCAACTCACGATCAACTCACGGAATGAGACATAAGAACATCTCTGGAGCTGAGACACAAAACACACATCGAGAACTATGGAATGAGGCAGATGACGGAGGCTCAATTTGGTAGGCAACAATTCCACGCTTAAAACATATGGTGATGAGGTTTCAAAGTAGCGAGGAGTTAGTTGCCCTTCATACCATAACGGGCACCTTAGGAAAGGTGACTCGTAGGATTATCCCTTAAGTGGCAAAAAGAATTACTTTTGATACAAAGATCATTGAAACTCTTCATACCAGCCTAAGGCAATTCACAACGATCGTTTGAAGGAATTCGAGCGAATGGCGAGCACAGTTTGGAAAGGAAACTAGGGTTATAGGATAACTCGGCAAACGGAAGACACATTCCAATTGATACCGAGGACATAACCCAGTGTCTGAGCGTGCTTTCAAGAACTTGAGCATTTCCATATTCATCAAGGTTTTACCAACATCCATGCCAAGGATCTTGGTCACATCATACTACCATGATGAATAATGATGGAGGATGCAGATGCAAAGGAAGACAACACTTTCTCAGATTTCACCTTAGCTATGCCAAGGGAGCGAAATCTGGATGATCGACCGAGAGACATTTAGCACTCCGCTTCTAATGTTCCCCTTGATGTACTAGCATAACCCAATTGTAGGTCATGTCCGCTAACTAGAACATCAAGTAAAAGTCGGACTTCGGGATCACAAAAGGGTCCATGAGGAATGATAACCCACAAGTATAGGGGATCAGCTGTAGCCTTTCTTGATAAGTAAGAGTGTCGAACCCAACGAGGAGCTAAAGGTAGAACAAATATTCCCTCAAGTTCTATCGACCACCGATACAACTCTACGCACGCTTAACGTTCGCTTTACCTAGAACAAGTATGAAACTAGAAGTACTTTGTAGGTGTAACGGGAAAGGTTTGCAAGATAAAAAAGAACACGTAAATAAAATCTAGGGGCTGTTTAGATGAAGAAACAACTAAGTTAGTCTTAGTAGAGAGCTTTTTGTCACAAGAAAGTTATTTGTCCCTAGGCAATCGATAACTAGACTGGTAATCATTATTGCAATTTTATATGAGGGAGAGGCATAAGCTAACATACTTTATCTACTTGGATCATATGCACTTATGATTGGAACTCTAGCAAGCATCCGCAACTACTAAAGATCATTAAGGTAAAACCCAACCATAGCATTATAAGGTATCAAGTCCTCTTTATTCCCATACGTAAACAACCTACTTACTCGGGTCTGTGCTTCTGTCACTCACGCCACCCACCATAAGCGAATCATGAACATATTGCCAACCCTACAGCGGGGATCCCTCACGCTTGCGCGATACGGAGAGCACCATAGGACAGCACCAATAATAAAACATGCAACTCAAACCAATCATGATCATCAATCAACCCATAGGACAAAATGGATCTACTCAAACATCATAGGATAGCCATACATCATTGGGAAATAATATATAGCGTTGAGCACCATGTTTAACTAGAGATTACAGCGGGGAGAAGAGGTGTTGAACCGCTGCATAGAGGGGGAGAGAGTTGGTGATGACGGCGGCGAAGTTGTTGGTGTAGATCGCCGTCACGATGATGGCCCCGACGGCGTTCCGTCGCCACCGGGAGAGAGGGCGAGAGAGCCCCCCTGCTTCTTCTTCTTCCTTGACCTCCCCCCTAGATGGGAGGAAGGTTTCCCCTCTGGTCCTTGGCCTCCATGGCAGCGGAGGGGCGGGAGCCCCTCTGAGATTGGATCTCTCTCTCTCTGTTTCCTTCTGTTTCTGCCTTCTCAAATTCTGGCCTTTCACCGTTTCTTAAATTCCCGGAGATCCGTAACTCCGATTGGGCTGAAATTTTAACACGATTTTTATCCGGATATTAGCTTTCTTACGGCGAAAGAAGGGTACCAACCGCCTTAAGGGGTGACCACAAGCCATCCTGGCGCGCCCTACCCCCTGGGGCGCGCCCCTATGGCTTGTGGGCCCCTCGGGCACCGCCTTCTGTTGATTCCACTTTCCAAAATTCACATATATTCCAAAACAAATCTCCGTAAGTTTTTATCCCGTTTGGACTTCGTTTGATATGGATTTTTTGCGAAACAAAAAACATGCAACAAACAGGAACTGGCACTGGGCACTGGATCAATATGTTAGTTCCAAAAAGTAGTATAAAAAGTTGCCAAAAGTATATGAAAGTTGTAGAATATTGGCATGAAACAATCAAAAATTATAGATACGATGGAGACGTATCAGCATCCCCAAGCTTAATTCCTGCTCGCCCTCGAGTAGGTAAATGATAAAAAAGATAATTTTTGATGTGGAATGCTACCTAGCATAATCTTGATCATATAATCTAATCATGGCATGAATATTAAGACACGAGTGATTCAAAGCAATAGTCTATCATTTGACATTAAGACAATAATACTTCAAGCATACTAATAAAGCAATCATGTCTTCTCAAAATATCATGGCTAAAAGAAAGTTATCCCTACAAAATCATATAGTCTGGCTATGCTCCATATTCATCACACAAAGTATTAAATCATGTACAACCCCGGTTTTAGCCAAGCAATTGTTTCATACTTTAGTATTCTCCAACTTTTTCAACTTTCACGCAATACATGAGCGTGAGCCATGGATATAGCACTATAGGTGGAATAGAGTATGGTGGTTGTGGAGAAGACAAAAAGAAGGAGATAGTCTCACATCAACTTGGCATATCAACGGGCTATGGAGATGCCCATCAATAGATATCAACGTGAGTGAGTAGGGATTGCCATGCAACGGATGCACTAGAGCTATGAGTGTATGAAAGCTCAAAAGAAACTAAGTGGGTGTGCATCCAACTTGCTTGCTCACAAAGACCTAGGGCAATTTGAGGAAGCCCATCATTGGAATATGCAAGCCAAGTTCTATAATGAAAAACTCCCACTAGTATATGAAAGTGACAACATAGGAGACTCTCTATATGAAAAACATAGTGCTACTCTGAAGCACAAGTGTGGAAAAAGGAATAGTAGCATTGCCCCTTCTCTCTTTTCTCTCATTTTTTTTGTTTTTTTGGTGGGCTTCTTTGGCCTCTTTTTTTATTTGGGCTTCTTTGGCCTCTTTTATTTTTTTGTAAAGTCCGGAGACTCATCCCAACTTGTGAGGGAATCATAGCTTCCATCATCCTTTCCTCACATGGGACAATGCTCTAATAATGATGATCATCACACTTTTATTTACTTACAACTCAAGAATTACAACTCGATACTAGAACAAAATATGACTCTATATGAATGCCTCCGGCGGTGTACCGGGATGTGCAATGATCTAGCGTAGCAATGACATCAAAAAACGGACAAGCCATGAAAACATCATGCTAGCTATCTTACGATCATGCAAAGCAATATGGCAATGATGGTGCGTGTCATAATAAACGGAACGGTGGAAGTTGCATGGCAATATATCTCGGAATGGCTATGGAAATGCCATAATAGGTAGGTATGGTGGCTGTTTTGAGGAAGGTATATGGTGGCTGTTTTGAGGAAGGTGGGTTTAATGCACCAGCGAAAGTTGCGTGGTACTAGAGAGGCTAGCAAAGGTGGAAGGGTGAGAGTGCGTATAATCCATGGACTCAACATTAGTCATAAAGAACTCACATACTTATTGCAAAAAATTATTAGTCATCGAAACAAGGTACTACACGCATGCTCCTAGGGGAAGGGTTGGTAGGAGTTAACCATCGCGCGATCCCGACCTCCACACAAAGGATGACAATCAATAAATAAATCATGCTCCGACTTCTTCACATAACGGTTCACCATACGTGCATGCTACGGGAATCACAAACTTTAACACAAGTATTTATACCAATCCACAATTACCCACTAGCATGACTCTAGTATCACCATCTTTATATCGCAAAACTATTGCAAGGAATCAAACATATCATATTCAGTGATCTACAAGTTTTATGTAGGATTTTATAACTAACCATGTGAATGACCAATTCCTGTTGACTCTCTAAATAGATATAAGTGAAGCATGAGAGTTTAATTCTTTCTACAAAAGATATGCCCACGCTCTAACAAATATAAGTGAAGCAAAAGAGCATTCTACAAATGGCGGTTTTCTATGTGTAGAGAAACAGGCAATCCAAACTTCAAATGATATAAGTGAAGCACATGAAGCATTCTATAAAGCCATACTCAAAAGATATAAGTGAGGTGCAAAGAGCCTTCTATAAATCAACCAAGGACTTTATCATACCAGCATGGTGCATTATTAAAAGAAAAATAAAAAGCACACGACACTCCAAGATTTACGCATATCATGTGACGAATAAAAATATAGCTCCGAGTAAAATTACCGATGGTTGTTAGAAGAAAGAGGGGATGCCTTCCGGGGCATCCCCGAGCTTAGTTTCTTGGGAGTCCTTGAATATTACCTTGGGGTGCCTCGGGCATCCCCAAGCTTAGTCTCTTTCCACTCCTTATTCCTTCATCCATCGTGATCTCACCCAAAACTTGAAAACTTCAATCACACAAAACTTAACAAAACCCTCGTGAGATCCGTTAGTATGATAAAGCAAATTACCACTTTAAGTACTGTTGAAAACCCATTCACATTTTATTTTTACATTGTAGCTACTGTATTATAACTTCTTTATGGCTTATACCACCGATACAATCGGTAGTTTCATCAAAACAAGCAAAACAATGCATCAAAAACATAATCTGTCTTAAACAGAACAGTCTGAAGCAATCTGAACATTTACCATACTTCTGTAACTCTAAAAATTCTGAAAAAATAGGATAAAATAAAAAAATTGCATATAAGTACTGTGTAAAAATTTCAGAAACTTTTGACATTCCAGTAAAAAATGTAAATCCACGCACTGCAGCCAAAGTTTCTGTTTTTGCACTGCACACACCAAACAAGCAATCTAATCATCCTAAAGGCAAATCTTGGCATATTATTTTTATAATACAATGGATTTATACAAGGGGATAATTATTTTTGTTGAAAAGTTTCTGTAATTACGATTCAAAAGGTTTCCATGGGCATGAACAAAGTTCAAGGCATGCTCCCATTTTAACAATGCTCGTCTCTCTCACTTTCACTTTTCTTTTTGAAAAAGTTTTAGGTTCCCCTCTTTATTTTTTTTGTTTTTTAAACTATATAAAAGCACACAACAGAATAAAATGACTCTCTAAAACTTCCGGGTTGTCTCCCTGACAGCGCTTTCTTTAAAGCCATTAAACTAGGCATAAAGTGCTCAAGTAATTGATCCACCCGGATCCCAAGGTATATCAAAGCCAATTTTAATTAACAATGATTTGTAATTTAGTAGTGAGCACAAATTAACATATATCATGCAACAACGAAGTCTAACTCTCTTCCTATGCATTGGCATATCATAAAAGAACAATTCATGCACATCAAGTAAAGGCCAATACATAGCATAAGCAGTTTCTTGTAATTTTATCATATTGGAAACATAGAGAGGTGGAGATGTAGTTCCTCTCTCATAATAATTGCAAGTAGGAGCAGCAAGCACATGCATATTATATCTATCAAAATCATCATGTGTAATAGTAAAAGGCAACCCATCTATATAATCCTTAATAAGTGCAAACTTCTCCGATATAGTGTAGTTGGGAGAATTCAAAAAGATAATAGGACTATCATGTGTGGGTGCAATAGCAACAATTTCACATTTAACATAAGGAACTATAGCAAGTTCATCTCCATAAGCATCATTCATATTGGCATCATGGCCACAAGCATAGCAAGCATCAAGTTCATCAAAAAGGGATATTTCGAACGAATCCAAGGGATCATAGCAATTATCATAGCATTCATCCTTCGGTAAGAATGAAGGGAAATTAAACAATGTATAAGTTGAAGAGTTACTCTCATTAGAAGGTGGGCACGGGTAGCTAATCCGCTCTTCCTCCTTTTGTTCTTCGCTCTCCTCCCCATCTTTTTCATCCAATGAGCTCACAGTGTCATCAATTTCTTCTAACATAGTTTCCTGCAAAATATTAGTCTCCTCTTGGACAGCGGAGGAGTCCTCAATATATGGCTTAACATAAGCATTAGAAGCATAGTTTTCATAGCAATATTTAAGTATGGAAAAACTTTCAGATTTGTAAAGAGTAGCATCATACTTTCCAATCAAAGAAGCAATTTCATAAGCACCCTTAAAAGCAACAAATTCTTCAATTTTCTCAATATCATAGTAATTATAAACACCCTTGGCATAAGAAGATACAATTCCATTATCTTTAAACTCACATTGATAGGGAAGGTGTTTTTTAGGGTCTTCAGAACAACAAGTAAAATCATAAATTTCGCATAAATTCCAAGCATGGCATTGCAAAGTATTAATATGATGCCATAAAAGTTTCCCTTTTTGAGATAAGCGGTGTCGCACATAATAAGCATGCTCATTTAATGATTTGCCCTCAACTAAGCTAGTTGGGGTTTCAGCACGAGCACAAACGGATCGAAGATGATCCAAGTAAAAAGCTTCAACGGTGTGATAGATTTTGGGTGGTTCTTCAACCATTGGTGTAGTAGGTTCAACTATTTTTTTTGGTATTTCGTGTTCCATATCCATAACTAAAGATAGAGAACAACTTAGAACAGCAAATAAAATCTATTTAGTGATAAAGCAAACACGAGAATATTCACCCCACGCTATTGCTCCCCGGCAACGGCGCTAGAAAAAGGTCTTGATAACCCACAAGTATAGGGGATCAGTTGTAGCCTTTATCGATAAGTAAGAGTGTCGAACCCAATGAGGAGCTAAAGGTAGAACAAATATTCTCTCAAGTTCTATCAACCACCGATACAACTCTACGCACGCCTAACGTTCGCTTTACCTAGAACAAGTATGAAACTAGAAGTACTTTGTAGGTGTAACGGGAAAGGTTTGCAAGATAAAAAAGAACACGTAAATAAAATTTAGGGGCTGTTTAGATGAAGAAACAACTAACTTAGTCTTAGTAGAGAGCTTTTTGTCACAAGAAAGTTATTTGTCCCTAGGCAATCGATAACTAGACCGGTAATCATTATTGCAATTTTATATGAGGGAGAGGCATAAGCTAACATACTTTCTCTACTTGGATCATATGCACTTATGATTGGAACTCTAGCAAGCATCCGCAACTACTAAAGATCATTAAGGTAAAACCCAACCATAGCATTATAAGGTATCAAGTCCTCTTTATTCCCATACGTAAACAACCTACTTACTCGGGTCTATGCTTCTGTCAGTCACGCCACCCACCATAAGCGAATCATGAACATATTGCCAACCCTACAGCAGGGATCCCTCACGCTTGCGCGACACAGAGAGCACCATAGGACAACACCAATAATAAAACATGCAACTCAAACCAATCATGATCATCAATCAACCCATAGGACAAAACGGATCTACTCAAACATCATAGGATACCCATACATCATTGGGAAATAATATATAGCGTTGAGCACCATGTTTAAGTAGAGATTACAGCGGTTAGAACAGGTGTTGAACCGCTGCATAGAGGGGGAGAGAGTTGGTGATGACGGTGGCGAAGTTGTTGGTGTAGATCGCCGTCACGATGATGGCCTCGGCGGCGTTCCGGCGCCACCGGGAGAGAGGGCGAGAGAGCCCCCCTCCTTCTTATTCTTCCTTGACCTCCCCCCTAGATGGGAGGAGGGTTTCCCCTCTGGTCCTTGGCCTCCATGGCAGCGGAGGGGTGGGAGCCCCTCCGAGATTGGATATCTCTCTCTGTTTCCTTCTGTTTCTGCCTTCTCAGATTCTGGCCTTTCACCGTTTCTTAAATTCCCGGAGATCCGTAACTCCGATTGGGCTGAAATTTTAAAACTATTTTTATCCGGATATTATCTTTCTTGCGGCGACAGAAGGGCGCCAACCGCCTTAAGGGGTGACCACAAGCCACCCTGGCGCGCCCTACCCCCTGGGGCGCGCCCCTATGGCATGTGGGGCCCTCGGGCACCGCCTTCTGTTGATTCCACTTCCCAAAATTCACATATATTCCAAAAAAAATCTCCGTAAGTTTTTAACCCGTTTGGACTTCGTTTGATATGGATTTTCTGTGAAACAAAAAACATGCAACAAACAGGAACTGGCACTGGGCACTGGATCAATATGTTAGTCCCAAAAAGTAGTATAAAAAGTTGCCAAAAGTATATGAAAGTTGTAGAATATTGGCATGAAACAATCAAAAATTATTGATACGACGGAGACGTATCAAGGAACAACTTCTAGAATAAGTCATATGAAATCCTCATGTAGAAGTGGTCAATTCGCTGAATCAAGATACTGCAATGATAGATCTTCCGACTAGGTGTGTCGGTCAAAACATCAACCTTGCGGAAGCCTACATCGTAGATCTTGGGAAAAATCAACCATCATATCTGCCTGAGATTCAGATCTGGTTGGTGGTAGGGTATTTCAGGCTCAACATGCCTTAAGGAGAAAGGTTGCAACACCAATCAATGAGACGACGTTGCAGGATTCTCGGGGAATGAACTACGGAAGTCAGCTCCAAAACATGAGTTGGATTGCGGGACTCACGTGAACACACTGTCAAAGACGATCACGTCCACATAGGAGTCTTACAACAAGTACTACCGAGTTCTGGTTGGGAACCATCATCGAGGATAGCAAAGTCTTGTGCATAGCCTAGGATTTGCACTTACAGACTCCTTTTCCCCTGAACAAGTCAATTAGTGGCTTGGTGTACTAGGGATACATATGGACTAGAGATGACTAGTCTATCAACCCATAGAATACTTCGCGCATGCATGATTGGCTTGGGATGATTCCAAAGGAACAAAATAACTTATCCCGAATTCACGGCAGCAACTTGCACCATGTACACGTGAATCAGAGGAAGTCACTTCTTACACCATGCATATACTTTGGGTACAAGACCTGAAGATAATGCGTACGAAAGTTTCCAATACTATCTTAATGTTCATCACGAGTTATGGAGGAGATAAGGATGTTGTCGATGGGCTCAACAACAATTCATCAAAATATCCATGAAGATGGAATTCCACAACTATGTGAGCAAGATAGTAGCATTGGTCAGACCAAAGGATGTAATGGTGTATGCTCGAGGAACATCCACGAGTAAAACAGCATTACGATAATCGTTGGTTCTGATTTTGATTTGACGATAGCCCATGCTCAAATCAGATATTGAACAAGACAATAAATGCACAATTGATCACGAAGATCAATCGGTGAAGATATCATCCTTCTTTAACACACTCGCAAAAACACAAAGATATCCCCTAGACATGAACTAAGTTAGATCAAGCTTTTATCTTTCAACTCTCCAAGTTGTTGTTTAGCTTAACCAACTAGCCCAGGATATCCAACACAGAGTCTTGGAGAAGGGGTGGCTTACAGGAAACCAACTTGATCACGAACTCAACATAACGGTCAGGGGACAACTTGGTGATACTTTCGAGAAGATATTCGGAAAATCACGGACTACCGATAAGTTATCAAGCTCGGGAACAATCTTGCTTTTCAGGGCAAGATGATATGATCAAAAGAGCTTGGCACCAACCTAACTTATTGATCGAAGAGTGCACGAGGAAAGATGGACTAGGTAGCACGATCAAACTTTGTAATGATGGTTCAATAACCAACACACTAAGAATGATATAATTGTCCATTAACTTCCAAGCAACAGGGTTGCTATGAGTATTGATTTCACACATCACGGTTCACTTGGCGACGTTCCGGTTACAACCAACATGGAGACCAAGAAATGAATAATGATGGCGAGAAGTACCACTTTATCAAGAATTCATGAGAGGTGGTGCAATTCTCCTGCAAATCTTGACATAAAGAGGGTAATACTTCAAGGTAGTACAGAGCAAAAGCTGGATTTGCATTTTGATCTGCGGAATACAACTACTTCGACCCAATCCAAGAAATGGATGAGGTACTGGAGTTTGTTTCTCCTAGGCATTCTGAAATAGAATGACCTGATAGACCACAAGAATGATAGGCATCGACGACCACGAATGCACAACTACTCTTGACTATCCACGGATAGATAATGGTCAGAGATCAATTGAAAAGGGCAACTCAAGAGCACATGATTTTCCTGAGTTGTAGATGCATAGGTCAGCATGTCGAACGAGTTCAACAAAATTCTTCCGGATAACCCATGCGAAAAGGAAAGATTGGTAGTGTCACAACTATGGAATGGAGAACTCATCAAGAGCACTCTTGTGGTGACCTTCAGTTCATGAGGAACTTATGCCATAACTAGTCCATGGTATTGGAAGAATGATAAACCACGAACCTTGAAGTCTATAACAAGGTTACTAATCATCCTAAAGGAACGAGCAAACACTATCAACAGGAGTGAGCAGAATGATTCTCGGGTTCAAGAACCCGGATATAGAATGCCTACTAGCTAAGTAGCATCACATGATGCTTTCGATAACGATGGCCAGAATTATCACACTGGGAACAAAAGACACCACTGGAGGCGGCGGAGTCGGCTCCAGAGGCCGCGGGAACGGCGGAAGAGGGCACTGGGGCGAACCCTCGGTCGTGCGCATCCAGCAAACCGGACGGGAGCTCGCGGGGTGACCGGAGCATGTGCCGGCAAGCACATCCGCGACGGCGCCCGTACGGGCTCGACGGAGAGGCCGCTGGAGAGGCACTAGGTCGAACGGGGGCGTGCGCTGGACCCATGGGGGAACGACGAAGACGGCGGGGCGCTCGGGAGCTAGCAGCGGCAGCTGTGGCTGCGCCGGCAACAAGGCCGTGCGGTGGCTAGCTCCGGCCATGGCGGGGAGGCCAGCTAGAGGAAGGGAGGGACCATGGGGAGAGGGGGAGGCGCATCAGTGGCTCACCTCGGTGCTAGAAGCGGCAACGGCGAGCTCGGGGAGGTCCGGTGGCTCGCGAATCGGCGGGGCGAGCTCGGTTGCCCAAGGTTGAAGATGACGAGGCTGGCAAGGAAGGGGGCCGTCGTGAGGGGAACCCCTTGGATCTAGATCTTGGAGTTCTTCGTGTTTTCTTCGTTCTTCCTCTCATTTTCCTCCATAGCATTAGTTGTTGTGGTGGGATTTGGGAGAGAAGGACTTGGGCACTCCATGTGCCCTTGCCATTGCATTTGGTGCATAGGTTTGAGTTCTCCAAGGTGATACGTGGAAGTGAGAAGTTGAGAAACTTATTACTCTTGGGTGTTTGAGCACCCTAGAGCTTGTTCCTCTTGGGTGCTTTGGCGCCCTAGACGGTTGGTGGTGCCTCAGAGCTCAATCATTGTAGTGTAAAGCTCCGGGCAAGCGACGGGGTCTCCAATTAGGTTATGGAGATTACCCTGAGCATTTTAGGTCACCTCGGAGCCACAATCCATTGTGGTGAAGCTTCGTGGTGTTGTTGGGAGCCTCCAATAAAGTTGTGGAGTTTGCCCCAACCTTGTTTGTACGGGTTCGGTGACCGCCCTCAAGGGTCCCTTATTGGAATCACGACATCTTGCATTGTGCGAGGGCGTGTGGAGATTACAGTGGCCTTAGTGACATCTTGAGGAGCTTTGTGCCTCCACACCGCTCCAAACGGAGATTAGCATCCGCAAGGGTGTGAACTTCGGGATACATCGTCGGCTCCGCGTGCCTCGGTAATCTCTTACCCGAGCCCTTTACTTATGCACTTTACTTTGCGATAGCCTTATCATTTCATGCTATATATCATGCTATCACTTAGTTGTTTATCTTGCTTAGCATAAGTTGTTGGTGCACATAGGTGAGCCTAGTTGTTTTAGGTTTTATGCTTGAAAAATTAAACGCTAGTTTTATTCCGCATTTGTTCAAGGCTAAACCGTAATTATTTTAAAGCGCCTATTCACCCCCCTCTAGGCGACATCCATGTCCTTTCACTCTTGGGTGTTTGGGCACCCTAGAGCTTGTACCTCTTGGGTTCCTTGGCGCCCTAGACGGTTGGTGGTGTCTCGTAGCTCAATCATTGTGGTGTAAAGCTCCGGGCAAGCGTCGGGGTCTCCAATTAGGTTGTGAAGATTGCCTCGAGCAATTGAGGTCACCTCAGAGCCACGATCCAAACTTCGTGGTGTTGTTGGGAGCCTCCAATTAAGTTGTGGAGATTGCCCCAACATTGTTTGTAAAGGTTCGGTCGTCGCCTTCAAGGGCACCATTAGTGGAATCACGACATCTTGCATTGTGCGAGGGCATGAGGAGATTAATGTGGCCCTAGTGGCTTCTTGGGGAGCATTGTGCCTCCACACCGCTCCAAATGGAGATTGGCATCCTCAAGGGTGTGAACTTCGGGATACATCATCGTATCCTCGTGCCTCAGTTTTCTCTTACCCGAGCCCTTTACTTATGCACTTTACTTTGTGATAGCCATATTGTTTCTTGGTATATATCTTGCTATCACTTAGTTGTTTATATTGCTTAGCATACATTGTTGGTGCACATAGGTGAGCCAAGTTGTTTTAGGTTTTGTGCTTGACTAATTAAACACTAGTTTTATTCCGCATTTGTTCAAGCCAAAACCGTAATTATTTTAAAGCGCCTATTCACCCCCCCCTCTAGGCGACATCCACGTCCTTTCAGAGATGATCTCCATGCCATCAAGTATATACCATTGAAGCTCAAAGGACCAGCGAGGCATTGGCTTAACAGCTTGCCTGAGAACTCCATTGGGAGCTGGGAAGAGCTTGAAGATGCCTTCTGGGCTAAATTTCAGGGCACTTATGTTTGGCCCCAAGATACAGATGACCCCAGCCATGTCATTCAGCAGGCCGGTGAGTCTGCCCGGCAATTCTGGAACATGTTCTTGACCAAGAAAAATAAATCATAGATTGTCGTGATGCAGCGATATGCGCTTTCTGGCACAACATTCGTGACGAATGGCTTGCGTGACGGCTCGGACATGATAAACTAGGGGTTTTAGTTTCCCGATTATGTACGGAATAGGACAATTGGTTGTCTCGTAAAAGCAACCAAAATTATGATCCAGGCACCTCGGAACTGCACGACAGAAACCGCAAGCTTTGGCGTAATAAAAACAACAAGCGCCATCACAAGGGCAACGACAATGATACCGATGAGGTGTCAGTGAATGCCGGATTCAACAATCAACGCAATGGCCAGAAGGAAAAAAATTATTTCAAGGAAATAGAGACGACCCGTCCATATTTGACCAAATACTAGACAAACCCTGCCAAATTCATGGTACTTTGGACAAACCCGCTACGCATTCACACCGGAAGTGTTGGGTGATCAAGCAAGCCAGGAAGATAGCAGGTGAGAATCAAGGAAAGGGTCAACCTCGTAATGGGGACGATGGCGACCATCCCAGGGCAAACAATGGCGGCCAAAAATAGTTCCTTCGTGAAGTGAAGGACGTGAACATGATCTATGCATTCTCGAGCACCTTTGACCGAAGAGACCATCCGACCAGTATCCATCATGGAGGGACAACGGCTCTGGTTCTTGATCCCATAGTGGACGGTTTTCACTTAACACGGGTCCTCATGGACGGAGGTAGCAATCTCAACCTAATATATGCTAACACGGTCAAGAAGATGGGTATCGACTCATCAAGGATCAAGCCTAGCACCACCACTTTTAAAGGTAAAATACCAAGTGTCGAGGTGCAGTGCTCCAGGACCATCACCTTGGATGTAGTCTTCGGCTGACCCGAGAACTTTTGAAGTGAGGACTTGATCTTCGATATCATACCTTCCCGCAGTGGTTATTACACACTCCCCGGGTGAACTGCTTTCGCTCGATTCAACACCGTCCCGCATTACGCTTATCTAAAGCTTAAGATGCCTGGGTCAAAAGGCGTCATCATAGTCAATGGGAATACCAAATGCTCCCTATGTACCGAGGAGCAAACCGTGGCTTTCGTAGCTAAGGTCCAAGCCGCAGAGGAGGCATCAAGGGTCCGGGCGGCATCACGCACCCAGGGTTCCGTAAAACACCTAGAAAGTGTTAGCCTCCAAGCATTCGAGCGGTGACCCAAAATAGGGATAGGCGCTCCATGACTTCCCTTATCTGACCGAGGACTATGTACCTCGGATGCATAATCTTGCACTAAAAATTCCATGGGAGGTTGTGATGCACAAAAATATAGTAGCACGATGTTCAGCCAACATGATAGGTGCTGAGATACGCCCTGGTATTTTAACATGGCACATTTAAGGGCCAGACTGGGCTTGTCAATAGCTTTAAAGCTAATATCACACCACTACTGCGAAAGAACTCTTAGAGAGGTCCGCCAATAAAGTATGTTAAAGCAAAACAGGGGCGTCTCGACACGTAAAATAATAATCCTTGGATTAGATGAGGATCCACTGGTACACGGTACGAAGACGAGGACGTACATCACGGCAACGATAGGATATCGAACCCAACAACTGGTGCTCTACGTATGGCCTCTTCCTTTACTTTTATTTTATGTATTTTTCAAAGTTATTTTGACAGCTCGGATTGTTATGTTAAACCCAATCAATTAATAAAGAGAAGACCTTAGTGGACGGTTTGCATTTGCATGTCTCGTACCCATTTCCCATTATCTTTTTCGTATAAGCTGAATATAACTCTCACGATACAAATGTTAGAAGCCTTTAGAAGTCATATTTATTTAAACTGGGGGCTCTGGTCGATACCAAGCCCGTTTTTAGTGCCATGATACTTATGTAAATACCTCAGCCTATAATTTTTGGATATTGCTTTATATGCATCAATTTTTAATTGTGTCTTTGGTCAATAGCTGGGTTCCCCGGCTCTTGTGTTTACCCCTTACGTCTCTGCATTGTTTGGCTAAGGGTGTAAACGGAGCACCAATGCGATTGATGCTTCTAGTTTAACTAGTAAAGCACCTCACTAGAGAAAGCCGAAAACTGTCTGTCACAATATGCGTAAATTGGCCGGCGATCTGATGACCGTGTAGCTAATTACTCACTACGGGTTACTCAATATCAAACGAAGGGCCTTTGTTCCTCAAAAAGGTCGAAGTGTAAATAGCTCAACCTCGGATACACCTTAACCCTCATTGTATGTAGGGGGCTATTAATTTGCCCCAAACATATGCTCCTATGACTAAGTGAAAGTTTTAAGCCTTAAAGTCGGATTGCCTTGTTTCTACTAATACAACCGCCTCCGGGCACTGAGACATTGGCTAAGGGTTGCATTTTTAGTGCGGAAACAGCCTAAGTAGTATCTACTAAGGGGCGGAAGTTGATAACTGGTCACTTTCCATTTCAAACAGTTGCTGTTGAGTAAAAAGCATAAGGCACAATAAACTCATTATACTAAAAGCCTTGGCATAGCATGGGGAGATACACACTACTCACTACAAGTTTTCAAGGATCATATCTCGATATGTCTCTGTCGTATCTATATTTTTATTTTGTCATGCCATTATCCTACAATTTCTACATACTTTTGGCAATAATTTATATTATTATTGGACTAACATATTAATCTAGTGCCCAGTGCCAGTTCCTTTTTTGCATATTTTTGTATTCCACAGAAAATCCATATCAAATGAAGTCCAAACACGATAAAAAAAGTTATGGTGATTTTTTATGGAATATAAGGGATTTTTTGGCGAAAGAATCAACAAAAGGGGTGGCCCACAAGCTCACACGGCGTGCCCCCTACCGTAGGGTGCATTGGGCTAGCTTGTGGCCACCCCGTAAGTTGTTTGGGACTCCTTCGGCCGCAAGGAAGCTAATATCCAGATAAAAATCCCCTCAAAATTTCATCCCAATCGGAGTTACGGATCTTCGGAAATATAAGAAATAGTGAAGGGCCAGAAAACAGGGTCATGAAAAACAGAGAAGAAACGGAGAGAGATCCAATCTCGGAGGGGGCTCCTCCTCTCCGGGAGCCATGGTGGCCAAGGACCATAGGGGACACCCTCCTCCCATCTAGGGAGGAGACCAAGAAATAAGAAGAAGGAGGGGGAACCTCTCCCCGTCTCTTTCGGCAGCGCCGGAGCGCCGCCGGGGGAAACATCATGTGACGGCGATCTACTCCAAGAACTCGGTCATCTTCATCAACACCTCTATCACCTTCCCACATCTATACTCAGTGGTCCACTCAACCGAAACCCTATACCCCCTACTTGAACATGGTGCTTTATGCTATATATTATTATCCAATGATGTGTAGCCATCCTATAATGTTTGACTAGATTCCTTTTGTCCTATGGGTTGATTGATGATCTTGATTGATTTGAGTTGTATGTTTTATTTTGGTGGTGTCCTATCGTTCCTTCTGTGTCACGCACACGTGGAGGATTAGCGATGTAGGCTGTTGCAATATGTTCATGATTCGCTTATAGTGGGTTGCGAGAGTGGCAAAAACTTAAACCTGAGTAAGGGAATTGTTGCATATGAAATAAAGGGGACTTTATACTTGAAACTATTGTTGGGTTTTACCTTAATGATCTTTAGTAGTTGTGGATGCTTGTTGGGGTTCCAGTCATAAGTCCATATGATCCAGTTATGGAAAGTATGTTAGCTCATGCCTCCCCCTCATATAAAATTACAATAATGATTACCGATCTTTTTATCAATTGCCCAGGGCAATCTCGCAGATCCTACCACCACTTTTCCACAGTCGCTAAACTAACCTAATTGTTCTTTTATCTAAACATCCCCTCACTTTTCTTTACATGTTTTTTATTATATTGTAAACCTATCCAATTACACCTACAAACTAGTTTTATTTCTTGTACTAGGTAAAGTGAACATTGTTGCACGTAGAGTTGTATTGGTGGTCGATAAAACTTGAGAGAATATTAATTATACCTTTAGCTCCTCATTGGGTTCGACACTCTTATTTATCGAAAAGGCTACACATGATCCCCTACACTTGTGGGTTTCATGTCCTTGCTACACTTGGCCACAGACACACGGGCGCCCGACATCACATCCACGAAGTACTGCCCGGGCACACGTTCCCTTCCTTTGGGCCCACCCTGCGCCATATGCTCCGCATCCAGCCTCAGCCAATGCGTCTTCACAGATGTATATGCCTGCCGAGCACCCTCCAGGAAGGCTGAACGTTTCCAAAGATTGATCCGAGGAACGACACCTTGGAGACGTTGAACTACACTGAAGAAACTGCTCGGTAGTAGCTCAGTTGGCCATAGGGCAATGCAGAGGTCTTCTAGAGCCGGCTTAGCTACTCTGTATAATTTGGGCAGTGATACGTCTCCAACGTATCTGTAATTTTTGATTGTTTCATGCTATTATATTATCAATCTTAGATACTTTTTATGAACTTTTATATAATTTTTGGAGTCTAACCTATTAACCCAGTGCCCACTGCCAGCTACTATTTTTTGCATGTTTTTGGTTTCATAGAAAATCTATACCAAACAGAGTACAAACGCTACGAAACTTTTTGACAATTTTTTCTAGACAAGAGGGACCCTAGACGCTTCGGGAGGAGACCAGGCGTGAAATGAGGAGATGGCAAGACAACAGGGCGTGACCAGGGGGTGGCCGCCCTGATGTCTTGTGGGCCCCATGTGGCTCCGTTTGACCTAATTCCACTTCTATAAACCCCCAAATATTCTGAAACCCCTAGAGAGCCACCCGAAACATTTTTTCCGCCGCCACAAGTCTTTGTTCATCGGTGATCTGGAGGCCTTTTCCGGCACCCTGCCGGAGAGGGGTCGATCATGGAGGGCTTGTACATCAACCTTGTTGCCTCTCCTACAATGTAGTCTACCATTGACCTACGGGTTCATAGTGATTAGCTAGATGTCTTGTTCTCTCTCTTCGATCTTCAATATCATGTTCTCTTCGGAATTCTATTCGATGTAATCCTTTTGTACGGTGTGTTTGTTGGGATCCGATGAATTTTGGGTTTATGATCAGATTATTCATTGAAAGTAATTGAGTTAAACCTGAACTTTATTATGTGTGATTTATATAGCTATGATATGCTTTTGGCTAGGTTGATCTATCAATCTTCAGTGAAAGTGGTGCATAGTAGTGGGTTCAATCTTGAATTGTCCTCACCCTGTGACAGCAGGGGTAGCGAGGCACATATTGTATTATAGCTACTAAGGATAAAACGACGGGGTCTGAACATATTGCTTGTCTTTCTTTGTCTACATTATGCCATCTTGCTTAAAGTGTTCCTTTGTTTGTCATGAACTTAATACCATAGATGCAGGTAGGAGTCAGTCGATTGGTGTAGTAATAGTAGTAGATGCAGGCAGGAGTCGGTCTACCTGTCACGGATGTAATGCCTATGTATATGATCATGCCTTGGATTACGTCATAATCATGCTCTTTTCTATCAATTGCCCAATATTAATTTGTTTACCCACCGTATGCTATGCTAAAAGAGAGAAGCCTCTAGTGAAAACTATGGCCCCCGGGTCTACTTTAATCATATTACGAAAACCTAAAATATATTGCTGCAATTTCTTTACATTTATTTCACTTTGCGATTTACCTATCTATCACTTCAAGATTTGATCCTTGCAGTCAACAAGTACAAGGGGATTGACAACCCTCTTGTCTGTGTTGGGTGCAAGTATTTGCTCTTTTTTGTGTAGGTGCTTGATACTTGTGATCTACGTTGGGTTTTCCGCGAAGAGGAGCGGGTGATGCAACACAATATAGATAAGTATTTCCCTGAGTGAGAACCAAGGTTATCGAACCAATAGGAGTAGCACGCAACCCCCGTCTTCATCGACTGCACACAAAGAAGCAAACACTTGCACCCAACGCGGGCAAGAGAGTTGTCAATCCCCTTGGACTCGTTATTTGCAAGCAAATGAACTGTGTAGATGATAGTTGATAATTGTAAATTGCAAAATAAATAAAATATAAATAAATGCCACCAAGGTAATGAAAGCTTTTGTAAATATATAAGTGGATAGACCCTGGGGCCATAGTTTTCCCTAGTGGCATCTCTCATGTAGTAGGCATACAGTGGGTAAACAAATTATTGTTGGGCAATTGATAGAAAAGCGCATAATTATGCAATATTTATTCATGGCAATAATCATTACACATAGGCTTCACATCCGTAAGCAAGTAGACCGACTCCTACCTGCATCTACTACTATTGCTCCACCCATCGACCGCTATCCAACATGCATCTAGAGTATTAAGTAAAACAGAGTAATGCTTGGAGAACAATGACATGATGTAGACAAAGTAAATCCAATTAATATGAATCAACCCCATCGTTTTATCCTTAGTGGCAGCAATACAAAGACGTATCTTGTCCCCTTATGTCATTGGGATATAGAGTGCCGCCAGATTGAACCCACTACAACACTCCTCTCTCACTGAAGAAATATCAATCTAGTTGGCCAAACTATTTTGATAGATCAGGGAGAATTACGAAGCTATCATATAAGAATAACCAGCAAGGAACTCAATATAATTTCATGAACAATCTGAACATAAACCCACAATTCATCGGATCCCAACAAACGAACCGCACAAAGTGATTACATCGAATAGATCACCGCGAAGATGCGGTGAACTTTTTATTGAAGATCAAGAGAGAGAGAGAGAGAGATAGCCATCTAGGTACTAACTACGGACTCGTAGGTCCGTGGTGAACTACTCACACATCACCATGGGAGCAACAAGGTTGATGTAGAGGCCCTCCGTGATCGATCCCCCCTCCGACAGGGCATCGGAACAGGGCTCCAGATGGGCACACGAGGGAACAGAGACTTGCGGCAGCGAAAAAAGTGTTTCGGGAGGCTCCCTAGGGTTTTTGGGATATATTGGAATTTATAGGCCAGAGAGGGACGTCGGGAGACGCTAGGAGGGGCTGATACGTCTCCAACGTATGTATAATTTTTGCTTGTTCCATGTTATTATATTATCATTCTTGGATGTTTTACAATCATTTTATAGCAACTTTATATTATTTTTTGGGACTAACCTATTGACATAGTGCCAAGTGCCAGTTGCTGTTTTTTCCCTTGTTTTTTACTTTGCAGAATATCAGTACCAAACGGAGTCCAATCGCGACAAAACTTTTTGGAGAATTTTTTGGGACCAGAAGAAGGCCAGTGGACCAAAGAAGTAACCAGGAGGGAGCTCAGACCGCCCACAACCCACCAGGGTGCGCTAGGAGCCCCGGGCGCTCCCTGATGGGTTGTGGCCACCTCGGGAGTCCCCTCCACCACCTCTGAGCTCTATAAATTCCCAAATATTCCAGAAACCCTAGAGGAGTCGACGAAAAATACATCCAGCCGTCGCAAGTTCCAGAACCGCAAGATCCATTCTAACACCATCACGGAGGGGTTCATCATCCTCATTGGTGCCTCTCTGATGATGCGTGAGTTGTCCACCATAGACCTACGGGTCCGTAGGCAGTAGCTAGATGGCTTCCTCTCTCTCTTTTGATTCTCAATACAATGGTCTCTTAGAGATCTATTTGATGTAAACTTTTGCGGTGTGTTTGTTGGGATCCGAGGAATTTTGAGTTCATGATCAGTTTCTATCCATGAATATTATTTGAGTCTTCTTTGATCTCTTATATGCATGATTACTTATAGAATCGTATTTATTCTTCGAATCTTTGGTTTAGTTAGGCCTACTAGATCTATTTTTCTTGCCATGGGAAGAGGTGCTTTGTGATGGGTTCGATCTTGCGGTGTCCTCTCCCAGTGACAGAAGGGGCAGTGAGGCACGCATTTATCGTTGCTATTAAGGATAACAAGATGGGGTCTATTCCTACATGAATAGATCTTGTCTACACCATATCACCGTTCTTATTGCATTACTCCATTTTTTCATGAACTTAATACACTAGATGCATGCTGGATAGCGGTCGATGTGTGGAGTAATAGTAGTAGATGCAGAATCGTTTCGGTCTTCTAATCTTGGATGTGATGCCTATATAATGATCATCGCCTTGGATATCGTCATGATTATTTGATCTTCTATCAATTGCCCAACAGTAATTTGTTCACCCACTGTGTGCTATACTCATGAGAGAAGCCACTAGTGAAACCTACGCCCCCCCCGGGTCTACTTTTCCAACATATTGCTTTCCGATCTATCTTTTTGCCGCTTTTGTTTTCAGATCTATTATTCCAAAAAAACCAAAAATACCTTGCTGCACTTTTTATTTGCCTCTTTTATTTTGTGTTCTTGCGAGATCTATCTATTCAATCTATCATTACCTAATCTATCTTTTTACCGTAGAGAGATTGACAACCTCTCTTTCGCGTCGGGTTGCAAGTATTTGTTCTTTGTGTGCAGGTGCTGTTTACATAGTGTTGCGTGATCCTCCTACTGGTTCGATGCCTTGGTTTCATAACTGAGGGAAATACTTACCGTCGTTGTGCTGCATCATCCCTTCCTCTTTGGGGAAATACCGACACAGTCTCAAGCCACGTCAAAGGAATTTCTGGCGCCGTTGCCAGGGAGGAAGCAGTTTCTTCAACGTGCCAATCTCTGGCACTGAGGATACACCATCAACACCTATCAGGTTCCTAATCACAAATCTCATCTCCTTGCAATTACATTATTTGCCATTTGCCTCTCGTTTTCCTCTCCCCCACTTCACCAAATTTGCCGTTTTATTCGCCTTCTTTCTCGTTCGCCTTTTTCTCGCTGGATTTCTTTTTCTTTGCTTGTGTTGCCATGTGCCTTCTATTTGCTTGCATCTTCGCTTGCTAAAAATCTATTGATATGGATCCTTATACACTTGTTAATCTTTTCAAAAGGCCAAATTATGATGAACCAATTGCTAGTGAGTTGAGTGCACTTGATTATCTCTATGAAGTTTTGTTTAAAAATCACGAATTTGAAAATTTTGATGAAGTGTTGAAAGATGAAATTTATAAGGTGATTCATGATAGTTCCTTGAATGATGAGCATGATTTCAATGTTGTTAGTATGAATTCTCTAAATATCCATGATGCTAATGATATGCAAAGCCACAAGCTTGGGGATGCTATGTTTGATGAAGATGATATTTTTAGTCCCCCAAGTTTTGATGAGCAAATTTATTATGATGATGGCATGCCTCCTATTTATGATGATGGTGATGACACGTATGCTATAGTGAGTAATGATAACCATGAAACTTATCATCATGGTTTTAATTTGCAATGTGGTTATGTCAATCAAGTGTCTCATGATAGTTATTTTGTTGAGTTTGCTCCCACTACCATGGATGATAAGGAATTTGCTTATGTGGAGAGTAATGAAAATTATATGCTTGTGCATCATGAAAAGAATGATTTATGTGATAGTTATATTGTTGAACTCCTTCATGATGCTACTGAAATTTATTATGAGAGAGGAACATATGCTTGTAGGAATTCCAATAATATGAAGTTTCCTCTCTATGTGTCCAAAGTTTTGAAGTTATGCTCGTTTTGCTTTCCTATGCTAGTTGATTCTTCTTCCCATAAATTGTTTGCTCACAAAATCGCTATGCATAGGAGTGGGTTAGACTTAAATGTGTTTGTCATGAGATTCATGATGCTATTTTGCATATTTCAATTACTACCTTTTATGTGAGCATCATTGAAAGCATTATGCCTAGCTAGGGGCGTAAAACGATAGCGCTTGTTGGGAGGCAACCCAATGAATAAATTTATTTTCACCTTTTTATTTATATTTTTGAGTGTTGACACAATTATGCCTCTGTTATGATTGTGTTTTTATGTTTTATTTAGTGTTTGTGCCAAGTAAAGCCTTTAGGATGATTCATAAGATGAGTAGAAACAATGCTGAATCTGAAACAGAAACTTTGCCTCCAGTGCGCGAATTTTCATTTTTTTTACAGGAGCTTGATAATGAGCTAAAAAATTTACACAGTATTTCTATACAAAAATTTTACGTTGTCCTAATTTTTCAGAATTTTTAAAGTTACAGAAGTATAGTTAGAGTACAGATTACTACAGACTGTTCTGTTTAAAACAGATTCTGTTTTCGTTGCATTGTGTCCTTGTTTTGATGAATCTATGGGTTGCATTGAATAGTACAAGCCATGGTAAAGTTAAAATACAGTAGGTATAATGCAATAATAAAATTTGAATGAGTTTGCAACAGTACTTAAAGTGGTGATTTTCATTATTATACTAACGGATCTCACGAAGGTTTTGTTGAGTTTTGTGTGATTGAAGTTTTCAAGTTTTGGGTGAGATCACGATGGATGAAGGAATAAGGAGTGAAAAGAGCCTAAGCTTGGGGATGCTACATCACCCCCAAGATAATATCCAAGGAGAAACAAGCAACTAAGCTTGGGGATGCCCCGAGTGGCATCCCCTCTTTCTTCTAACGACCATCGGTATTTTTTACTTGGAGCTATATTTTTATTCGTCACATATCATGAGTTTTGCTTGGAGCGTCGTGTATCATTTGAGTCTTTGCCTGCTTTGCTTTTTAGTTTGTCACTAGTATCCTTGCTGGATACACCTATTTGAGAGAGCCAAAATTATGCTATGATTTGTGAGAATCGCTCTATATGCTTCACTTAAATTTTTTGAGCTATGGAATTGCTCTAGTGCTTCACTTATATCTTTTTGAGCACGATGTGCTTGGAAATTTTTGTAGAAATCCTCTCATGCTTCACTTAGATTAATTTGAGAGTTAGTAAATTTTGAAGAAATCCTCTCATGCTTCACTTATATTATTTTGAGAGATGAAACTTTATGCTCATGTTCTTCACTTAAATTTGTTTGAGCTTGTCAAAAGCAATGGCAATATATGAAACTAGTCCCAAAGTGATAGATATTTAAGGGGGTTATATTAAAAACTTTCATGTAGATCATTGGACAAATTAAACTTGATTCCTTGTAATAGTTTTGAGACATGATGATAGTGATATGTGAGTCATGTTGGTGAGTAATTATGCTTTAGTAAGAATATTGGTGTTAAGGTTTGTGATTCCCTATGCAAGTACGAAAGTCAATAGTTATGCAATGAAATTACATCCTACTTATGGTGAATTATTTGGTGTTAGTTATGCTCAATGCCCGTTTATGTGAATTTTTGTTTCTTGGTTGGTTGCTTCTCAATCTATTTGCTAGCCTCCACTTGTACTAAGTAGAAATACTACTTGTGCATCCAAAATCCTTAAACCCGGTTTTGCCTTATGAGTCCACCATACCTACCTATATGCGGTATTTCGATGCCGTTCTAAGCAAATTTGTATGTGCCATTTCTAATTTTCAAAATAAATTTCCTTTTTATGTGCTTGTACCGCTCATGAAACGGTTGGGGGTATCCAATATTTTTCCATGCTAGATGTGTTATTCTCAAGATGAGTGTTTATTCACTTGTCATTGCACGAGAGTACGGTGGTAATAGGGATGCCTAGTCCCGAAATGAAAAATAAATTTACTTTTTGTTGTCAAATAATAAATTCCTTGGAAAGTGTTGGTATGGAAGGAAATCGTGGATACGGCCAGCGATGGATTGTGAAAGAATGGTGGAAAAAGGAATAAACTTTACTTTATGTTTGGGAACCGCCTATGATATATCTAGCATGGAAAGTATTGAGAACTACTCTGTCGTTTTCGTTGACAGGAAAGGCATGCCACTCAAAATATTTTTTCTCTCTCAATTTAAAGTTTGAGCTCTGGCACCTCTACAAATCCCTAATTCCCTCTGCAAAGGGCCTATCTATTTACTTTATGCAATTTTTATTTTTATTTGAGTCTCCATCTTCTCTTATAAAGCACCAACTAGGGGGGCACTATGATCATACTTGTGCATTGGGTGTAGATAATATTTGAGTGTGCTTCATGAATGGATCAATGATTGAGCATGATGGGCTAGGGATAACTTTCTTTAGTGTTGATATTTTGTAAGACATGGTTGCTTGTTGGCATGCTTGTGTATTAAAGTCTTTATGTCAAAACTAGACTATTGCTTTGAACCATCTAAAAGTCCAAATATCCATGCTACAAAAGAAAAGAATATGTGATGAACAAGTTAGGCAGCATTCCACATCAAAAATTCTGTTTTTATCATTTACCTACTCAAGGACGAGTAGGAAATAAGCTTGGGGATGCTGATATGTCTCCAAGGTATCTATAATTTTTGCTTGCTCCATGCTGTTATATTATCATTCTTGGACGTTTTACAATCATTTTATAGCAACTTTATATCTTTTTTTGGGACTAACCTATTGACATAGTGCCAAGTGCCAGTTGTTGTTTTTTCCTTGTTTTTTACTTCGCAGAATATCAGTACCAAACAGAGTCCAATCGCGACGAAACTTTTTGGACCAGAAGAAGGCCAAGGGGCCAAAGAAGTAACCATGAGGGAGCTCAGGCCGCCCACAACTCACCAGGGCGCGCCCTGATGGGTTGTGGCCGCCTCGGGAGTCCCCTCCACCGCCTTTGAGCTCTATAAATACCCGATGATGCGTGAGTAGTCCACCATAGTGAAAGCACATTTGCTCCCTTGGTGGTTTTGGTAACTAATAACAACATATATGTCATTGAACTAATGTTTCCACTAAGCATATTTCAGGAAAAGTTCAATGATAGGGATGGCAAAAGGATTGTGGAGAAACCCCAAGATGCAAGGAAATGGATTGGCAAAGCTTCAAGCAAGAGGACTCTACATTTTACTTTGTGAGAAATCACTTTGAGTCCGTAGGAAAGCCAATACTATTAAAAGGGGGTAAGGTACTGTTTGTGAACAAGATGCTCCACGTGCACAAGGGAGAGTCACCAAAAACACCCACAAGCTCTTCCACAAAAGTCTGGCCAAGCCAAATATCCAAAATCGGTGCAACCAACATTTCCCACTCGGTCCCACCGATTCCCAAACTCAGACAGACCCATGCCAAACCCTAGCCATTCGGTGCAACCGATTCTGCATCGGTGCCACCGAGTTCAGTTGCCAACTTTCTGTTTAGCTATTTTCAGTCTTGGGTACCACCGAGTTTTGCCAGTCGGTCTCACCGAGTTTTTGGACCAACTCTCTGGATAGCCATTCACAAGAATTGGTACCACCGAGTTTATGGACCAACTCTCTGGTAAGCCATGGTCAAGAATCGGTACCACCGAGATGTGAGAATCGGCGTCACCGAGTTGTGCAATCTGACTGTTGGTCACCTAATTGGTACCACCGAGAATTATGTATCGGTCTCACCGAGATTCAAAAGTTATTGCCTTTTGGTCACTTCGGTACCACCGAGATTCACACATCGGTGTCACCGAGTTGGTCACTTTAGGTGTAACGGTTGGATTTTTGGGGATGCCTATATATACCCCTTCACCACCACCCACTCGAAAGAGAAGCACTCAGAACTATTCCATACTTGCCCCATCCTATTTTCTGAGAGAGAGCCACCTACTCATGTGTTGAGATCGAGCTATTCCATTCCTACCACATGAATCTTGATCTCTAGCCTCCCCAAGTTGCTTTCCACCAAATCAATCTCTTCCACCATAGCCAAATCTGTGAAAGAGTGATTGTGTGTTGAGGAGTCTATCATCTTGAAGCACAAGAGCAAGGAGTTCATCGACATTACCGAGCCTATTACCTTTTGGAGGGTGGTGCCTCCTAGATTGGTTAGGTGTCGCTTGGGAGCCTCCTACTTCGTGTTGTGGAGTTGAACCAAGAAGTTTGTACGGGCAAGGAGATCGCCTACTTCATGAAGATCTACCCATAGTGAGGCTAGTCCTTCGTGGACGAAAGCCGTTATGGAATAGTCAAGGTTGCTACTTCGTGGACCCTTATGGGTGGAGCCCTCCGTGGACTCTCGCGACCGTTACCCTCCATGGGTTGAAAACTCCATAAACATGGACGTACGATAGCACCACCTATCGGAACCACGGGAAAAATCTTCGTGTCTACAAATTGCATTTGATCTTCCTCCCTACCCTCTACTATACATGCTTGTTGTTACTTTCCGCTGCTATACTCTTAGACATGCATGTGTAGGGTGTGCTTGACTTGCTATCATTGCTAAAAACTGCCAACACTTAAAATTGGGAAAAGGTAGAATTTTTATTTGGTCAAGTAGTCTAATCACCCCCCTCTAGAGATACTTTCGGTCCTACAAGTGGTATCAGAGCTTTGGTGTCCATTGCATTGGTCTCACAACCTAGGAGAGTATGGCGTCTAGTGAGGGAAATTATCACCGTAGAGGTCCGTACTTTGATGGCACTAATTTTGCTAGTTGGAAGCACAAAATGAAAATGCATATTCTTGGTCATAACCCCGCCATTTGGGCTATTATTCGTGTTGGCTTGCAAGGTGAATGCTTTGGTGATGGAAAGGAACCGGATCATGAAGCGACCGCGGATGAATTGAAGATGTTGCAATACAACGCTCAAGCATGTGACATTCTCTTCAACTGCCTATGCCCCGAAGAATTCAACAAAATCTGCCGTCTTGAGAATGCAAAAGAGATTTGGGATACTTTGGTTGATATGCATGAAGGTACCGAATCCGTGAGAGAATCCAATTTGGATGTTCTTCAAAGTCAGCTTGACAAATTCAAGATGAAGGATGGTGAAGGAGTCGCAGAGAACGTACTCTAGGCTAGCTCTCATCACAAATGAGATTGCCGACTTAGGAAGCGAAGAAATGACCGAAAAATTCATCATCAAGAAGATACTTCGAGCCTTGGATGAAAGATACGACACTGTGTGCACTTTGATCCAAATGATGCCCAACTACAAAGATCTCAAGCCTACAGAAGTTATCGGAAGGATTGTTGCTCATGAGATGACACTCAATGACAAAGAAGAGCTTCACAACAAGTCTAGCGGTGCTTACAAAGCCACAAGTGATGCTCCCGCAACTTCAAATGACAACCTTGTCACCAATGAAGAGATAAGCCTCATGGTCAAGAAATTCAACAAGTTCTACAAGAATAGAGGCAAAGAACAAAGCTCCAACTCAAGATATGAAGAGAAGCGTTCGTCAAGTCGTGACAGAAACTACTACAATTGTGGGAAGCCCGGACACTACTCCAATGAGTGCACGGCTCCCTACAAACGAAGAGAAGAGTCACCTAGAAGACGTAGTTCAAGGAATGAATCACCTCAAAGAGAGAGAAGGAGTAGAGATGATCATTATGAACGAAGACCCTCAAGGAGAAGTAGGGACTCGGAGAAGAAGGACAAGTACACCAAGAGCTACACAAGAAGAAGACATCAAGCTCCTGTTGGTGAATGGGTTTCCGGCTCCTACTCCGACAACAACTCCGAGAGAAGCTATCACTCCAACTCCGACTATAGTCAAGATGAAGGTGTTGCCGGACTTGCACTAGTGACTACAAACTCCTATGATCTATTTGACTCACCAAATGAAGGGAGTGGAAGTTCCTTCATGGCTAAAGGCCCCAAGGTATCACACTTCGAGTATCTTGATTTCAATAGTGATGAAGATGATTTACTTGGTGATGATGACTTGCTCTTTGATAAAACTAGTGATGTTAGTCAAAATGAACTTGATAATTTTCATGGTAGTCAAGATAAGTCGGTTGATGATGATAAGATGAAAATAGAACAACTAACTAGGGAATTAAACACTCTTAAGTTAGCCCATGAATCTACTCTAGAAGATCATAGAGATCTTGTAAGGACTCATGAGAAGCTGCGCTTCGAGAAGCTCACCTTGGAGCAAGAACATGAGTTTCTTAAAGCTATCAATGGCGATCTTCGAAAGAAGACTTCATCTTATCTAGCCAAACGATTACTCTTGTCTACATTCATGCCACAAGTTAAACCTAGACAAACTAGTAACAAAGGCAAGAAAGGTTCTTCATCTAGTAGCAACAATAAAAATGTTAAATCTAATGATGTTGCTCCTAGTAGTTCTATTGATTCCACTAATGATGATTCTCTTAGCCAAGTTACACTTGAGCAAGAAAACACTTTATTGAAAGGAATTATAGAGAAAGGTATCTACAAGAGTCTTGCCGGGTGTAAGCAATTTGAGGAAATTGTACGCAAGCACGGAGGATACCAGAAGAACCATGGCATTGGCTACTTCAACGCTAATGGAGTTGAATGGGAAGAAGGTCAATACCCCCAGCCCAAGTTTGTTCCTCAATAGGAGAAGTATGAACATACTCCTCCCAAGGGAAGAAACACTCAAGATGACCTTCCACCACAAGACCACAAGCTCAAGGGCAAGAACAAGCTTCAAGAGGACATTGACTCATATGAAGATGAATCCCAAGCTTTGGTGGAGTGGGTTCCCAAGGCTACTTCAAGCTCAACTTCTACAAGGGCCACTTCAACATCAAGGATCCCCATCAAGTTGCAGTGGGTTCCCAAGAAGAAGAACTAGAGAAGTTCTTGAGGGGTGACTCCGCCAATGAAATTCACTCACATTCATTATTGGCAAGAACTAGTTGCAATCAACATCAACAACATGCAATAGTTCAAGGAGTCACACATTCCCTCAAAGGTAAGCAAGGGACAAGGTAATCAACAAATCCATGGACATCATCATGTATGCCTTGCACTCCATGTCCATAGATATCCTTGTATTTGTCTCTTGTGTGTTGGGACTAACCCATGTAGGTGAGAAGAGTAAGGAAACAACAAGGATGCTCCCAACTCTTGGTGATCTTCATCAACCTTGAGCATCCACCACTACCTCACCAACATGAAGTCTTCATCGACAAAACCCAAGGTTATTGTGTCCCTCCTATGGGGGGATGTCACATCAAGGGGGAGCTTTACTCTAAGACTTGAGTTAAAGCATCTCATAGTTTGTGACAACATTAAATGCTTTATGTAAAAGTGGTAACCCCACTTGTGCTTAAACGATGAGTATGACCTATGATCAAGTATTCTTACTTGGCTCCTAAGTCAATATACTCATATATAGATGACTCCGTCATCGCCAAAATGCTTGATAGATGCTAGTATGTATGTGCATGTTTGCCATGATTTCATTTGACATCTTATTGTGTGAGCATGTTGGTCTGCACTTATTTATCCATTCGAGGACATCCAATTGTTGTTATTTGGCTTTTGATTTTTCTTTTGCCAATTGGATGGAAAAGAATGCCTAGGACCACTCTCTAGCTATCTATGCTTTCTTACCTCATATTCTATTCTTGCTGCATCACAAAATTTGAACAAGGACTTTTCGATCTCTCTGTGTGAGGAGCACTCGGAGTTCCGTATCGACAAAGGACTGACCATTAAAACCTCCCAAGTGCATCTCGGTGGAACCAACCCAAAATCTCGGTCTCACCGAATGCCTAGGGTTGATCTGGTTTTCTATCTCGGTACCACTGATTCCATCTTCTCGGTTACACCGAGTTTCCCTGTCAGCAGACAGTTGAGGAAATCAGTGACACCGAAAAGTTAGAATCGGTGTCACCGACAGCTATGGGTTTATATAAAGGCGGACCCGACTTTTGAAATCTATTCTTCAACCGTCACCCCCTCCGAAACCCTTGCTGCCAAACCAAGGCCCCTGGTCATCGCCTTCATGTTCCCGAGCGCCTCTGCCATTGGAAGTCTCTGCCGTCGACGGAATCCTCTCCCCCGTCGCCGCCGTAGCGAAGTCGTCACCAAGCTAGGGTACGATTTCACCCCCTCTTGCGCTCCAACCTCCGATTCTTGCGCATTAGGGCTTCTGCATCGATAATCCACAGTTTGAGATTGATTCACCAACGAGAAACTCTAGTAGAATAGCGAACGAACAATTTTTTAGGTTTTGCTGTCCGCCACATGAATCTCGGTGGAACCGACGCAAAAGAATTGGTAGCACCGATTCACTTTTCTGGTCGACTGAGAACAGTCTCGGTGAAACCGAGTGCCCATTTTCGGTCTCACCGAAAGTGGTGCCAAGTTTCTGTTATAGAGACTGTCTGTCTCGGTAGGTCCGAAATTTTTGCATCGGTTGCACCGACATACATTTGGCAGAATGCAAAACTTGAGAAATTTTAGTTCAAACTTTTGAAAATGTCTGCATTTTGTGATGACTCATCCCTTTCCACTCTTCTATACTCTATTCACAGGGTCAGAGATGTCAGGTTTAGATGATAGCCAGAATGATCTCAGAGAGCAGAGTGTTGACATGAGCTCAGGCACTAGTCCTGAGGGGAGCTATGATGACATCCCTAGCTCTCCTGACTTGCCCAAAGCTGCAACCAGGGCAAGGAGAAAGCTCAACTCAGATGAGGAAGATGAGGATTTCATACCTGAGGAGCTATCCAAGAAAGATGATGCTGCCAAGAGCGCCATTGCTGCCACTACTTCCAAGAAGAAGATAGCTATCAGGAAGGACTATGCTAGTTCTGGGTCAGCAAGAGCACCAGAGAGTGCTAGGGCAACAATGACTCTTCACCTTGAGTCACCCCCAAGGAAGTCTATGCCTAAGAAGGTAGGGGAGAAGAAGAAAGCCAGGAAGAGGATTATCCATGTCATTGGCAGAAAAACCTCTATGTTTGAGGATCCAGAAGAGGCAGCTGCAGAAGAAGAGGAGGAAGAGCCAGTTGCAAAGGCTCCTCCTAAGAAGAAGAAGAAGCTTATGGTAGATGCTATGCCTAAGTCTACCACTTCCAAGAGCACCAAGAAAGCCCCCAAGAAGGTTGCTGCAGAAAAACCCAAGAGGTTCTCCAGAGAGATACCAGCTTCCAGCAAGAACAAGACCTCCACCTTTAGGGAAGCTGAGGATGATGACATGACTGCTTTGATGAAGCTAAGACCACACCTTCCAGAGCACAATTCTAGCCACTTGCTTGCTGAGGACATGAAGAAGAGGAAGGATTCTGGTTTGAGGGAATGGAGAGCAATTGATACATATGCCCAGAGGAGGAAAACAACTGTGGACTATAGGTTTTATACCAAGGAGAAACAAGATTTCTATGAGACAATCTTGCTTGATAAGAGTCCAGCTGTGAGTGACATGAGATATGTTGATTGGAAGTACATCAAGGCAAATGAAGATTACTTCCCAAATGTTCAAGACAACTTTCATTGCATTGGCTTAGATGAATTTGTTGGCAAGAAATTCACTGCATGGAACGATGAGATGATCATGCAATTCTACTCCACTGCTCATTTCTATGGAGATGGTAGGATTGTGTGGATGACTGAAGGAGCAAGGTATGAATCAACTGTTGAGGAATGGGCTGCCATCTTAGGAGTCCCAAAGGTGGGAGAAGGAGATCTGGATGTCTATTCTGAATCCAAGGAGAGCCATGATTCTATGAAGAATATGTACAATGAGATCCCTGCCGCAAACTTGAAATCTCACAAGTTAGGATCCATTTACTTCCTCCAGGCTGGCCTTCGCACCATGAACACCATCTTGAGGCATACATTGATGCCTAAGTCTAGAGATGACAAGATGATTCGAGGCTATTCCATCAACATGCTGATCCATCTTGATAGACACACCAGGATAAGGGTGACGGACTTGATAGTAGAGACTGTGAAGAGGGTTGCTGCTGATCAGAAGTGCTCATGCTGCTATGCACCCTACATTCAGATGCTCATCAACTCCAAGCTGGAGAAAAACATTTTTGCTCTTGACAGGCCACACTTGCCCCTACAGCCAGATCTTGAGGATAACGTTGTGGTGATGAACCCAGATCATCCCACCTCAGCTGCAGCACAGGCAGAGGCAGAGGCAGCTAGAGCCACTAGTGCTCAAGTCCCTAGATCCAGGAATGAGCAAATGGATCTCTTGATCAGTACCGTTCAGGGCATGCAGAAGGATATCAAGGACATATTGGAGAATTAGCATAGTCTTGTGAGGATCAAGGAAAATAGGATCAAGACACTCAATGACAAGGTGGATGGGCTGACAAAGACCGTGAACGAGCTCAAGAAGGAAGTTGATAGCATGCCAAGTCCTGACACTACAGATGATGAGGATGACTCTCCTCTCAGGCCAGGCACTCAGTTCACTACTCAGGCCAGATCAGCCACAGTGCCAGCTCCAGAGTTGAGGCCTTCTTCATCAGCACCTGCTACAGCCTCTTCAGCTCCTTCAGCTCCTCCAGTACCTCCAGTTGCTACTCCAACTCCGTCCATGACGTCAGCTAAAGTCTTCGCCGACGCAGTTCTCTCGACTCCTTCATCGACCACCAGAGGAGATCAGCCCCTGAAGAACGATTAGCTATATACCTTTGAACTTTTTGGTAACTTGTTGCCAAAGGGGGAGAAGTTGTATATAGATCTTTAGGCTTTGAGAGAGAGCGTTGCTTTTTATCGCTTTTCAAAAACCTTGATAACATTTGATCTTTTGGTTTGCTTGTGTTGAACTTTGTTGGTGTTTGATCATACACTTGATGTGTATTACTACTACTTCCTATCCATGTGATGCTTATGAGATGGTCATTCACCGTTACTTGATTGTGTTGTGCTATGTTATTCATTCTTATTATTCTCGCACACCACCAAGTTGTATGTGACATGAAAGAGTGCCCTATGTACCTAATCGATTGTGCATTTGCATTCAAACACAAATTCAAAATAATGCACAAATTTAGGGGGAGCTCTTGCTTATCACATACTTCTCAAAGCGACGATTATATTCATTGATTATATGATATGTCGAAGCTTTGATCTATATGTTGTCATCAATTACCAAAAAGGGGGAGATTGAAAGCACATTTGCTCCCTTGGTGGTTTTGGTAATTAATAACAACATATATGTCATTGAACTAATGTTTCCACTAAGCATATTTCAGGAAAAGTTCAATGATAGGGATGGCAAAAGGATTGTGGAGAAACCCCAAGATGCAAGGAAATGGATTGGCAAAGCTTCAAGCAAGAGGACTCTACATTTTACTTTGTGAGAAATCACTTTGAGTCCTTAGGAAAGCCAATACTATTAAAAGGGGGTAAGGTACTGTTGGTGAATAAGATGCTCCACGTGCACAAGAGAGAGTCACCAAAAACACCCACAAGCTCTTCCACAAAAGTCTGTCCAAGCCAAATATCCAAAATCAGTGCAACCAACATTTCCCACTCGGTCCCACCGATTCCCAAACTCAGACAGACCCATGCCAAACCCTAGCCATTCGGTGCAACCGATTCTGCATCGGTGCCACCGAGTTCAGTTGCCAACTTTCTGTTTAGCTATTTTCAGTCTTGGGTACCACCGAGTTTTGCCAGTCGGTCTCACCGAGTTTTTGGACCAACTCTCTGGATAGCCATTCACAAGAATCGGTACCACCGAGAATTGTGAATCGGTACCACTGAGTTTATGGACCAACTCTCTGGTAAGCCATGGTCAAGAATCGGTACCACCCAGATGTGAGAATCGGCGTCACCGAGTTGTGCAATCTGACTGTTGGTCACCTAATCGGTACCACCGAGAATTATGTATCGGTCTCACCGAGATTCAAAAGTTACTGCCTTTTGGTCACTTCGGTACCACCGAGATTCACACATCGGTGTCACCGAGTTGGTCACTTTAGGTGTAACGGTTGGATTTTTGGGGATGCCTATATATACCCCTTCACCACCACCCACTCGAAAGAGAAGCACTCAGAACTATTCCATACTTGCCCCATCCTATTTTCTGAGAGAGAGCCACCTACTCATGTGTTGAGATCGAGCTATTCCATTCCTACCACATGAATCTTGATCTCTAGCCTCCCCAAGTTGCTTTCCACCAAATCAATCTCTTCCACCATAGCCAAATCTGTGAGAGAGTGATTGTGTGTTGAGGAGTCTATCATCTTGAAGCACAAGAGCAAGGAGTTCATCGACATTACCGAGCCTATTACCTTTTGGAGGGTGGTGCCTCCTAGATTGGTTAGGTGTCGCTTGGGAGCCTCCTACTTCGTGTTGTGGAGTTGAACCAAGAAGTTTGTACGGGCAAGGAGATCGCCTACTTCGTGAAGATCTACCCATAGTGAGGCTAGTCCTTCGTGGACGGAAGCCGTTATGGAATAGTCAAGGTTGCTACTTCGTGGACCCTTATGGGTGGAGCCCTCCGTGGACTCTCGCGACCGTTACCCTCCATGGGTTGAAGACTCCATAAACGTGGACGTACGATAGCACCACCTATCGGAACCACGGGAAAAATCTTCGTGTCTACAAATTGCATTTGATCTTCCTCCCTACCCTCTACTATACATGCTTGTTGTTACTTTCCGCTGCTATACTCTTAGACATGCATGTGTAGGGTGTGCTTGACTTGCTATCATTGCTAAAAACTGCCAACACTTAAAATTGGGAAAAGGTAGAATTTTTATTTGGTCAAGTAGTCTAATCACCCCCCCTCTAGACATACTTTCGGTCCTACACATAGACCTACGGGTCCGTAGGCAGTAGCTAGATGGCTTCCTCTCTCTCTTTTGATTCTCAATACAATGGTCTCTTGGAGATCTATTTGATGTAAACTTTTGCAGTGTGTTTATTGGGATCCGATGAATTTTGAGTTCATGATCAGTTTCTATCCATGAATATTATTTGAGTCTTCTTTGATCTCTTATATGCATGATTACTTATAGACTCATATTTATTCTTCAAATATTTGGTTTAGTTAGGATAACTAGATCGATTTTTCTTGCCATGGGAAGAGGTGCTTTGTGATGGGTTCGATCTTGCGGTGTCCTCTCCCAGTGACAGAAGGGGCAGCGAGGCACGCATGTATCGTTGCTATTAAGGATAACAAGATGGGGTCTATTCCTACATGAATAGATCTTGTCTACATCATGTCACCGTTCTTATTGCATTACTCCATTTTTCCATGAACTTAATACACTAGATGCATGCTGGATAGCGGTCGATGTGTGGAGTAATAGTAGTAGATGTAGAATCGTTTCGGTCTTCTAATCTTGGACGTGATGCCTATATAATGATCATCGCCTTGGATATCGTCATGATTATTTGATCTTCTATCAATTGCCCAACAGTAATTTGTTCACCCACCGTGTGCTATACTCATGAGAGAAGCCACTAGTGAAACCTACGGCCCCCGGGTCTACTTTTCCAACATATTGCTTTCTGATCTATCTTTTTGCCGCTTTTGTTTTCAGATCTATTATTCCAAAAAAAACCTTGCTGCACTTTTTATTTGCCTCTTTTATTTTGTGTTCTTGCGAGATCTATCTCTCCTATCTATCACTACCTAATCTATCTTATCACCGTAGAGAGATTGACAACCTCTCTTTCGCGTCGGGTTGCAAGTATTTGTTGTTTGCGTGCAGGTGCTGCTTATTGGGTGTTGGTGATCCTCCTACTGGTTCGATAACCTTGGTTTCATAACTGAGGGAAATCCTTACCGTCGCTGTGCTGCATCATCCCTTTCTCTTTGGGGAAATACCGACGCAGTCTCAAGCCACGTCAGGGGCTGGCACACAACAGGACGCGGCCACCCCACTAGGCGCGCCATGATGTGTGCTGCCTCCCTCGTGCAGCCTCCGGTCTCCTCCCAAAGCTTCGAGGTCTTCTTTTGGTCCAGAAAAAAACATAAAAAAGTTTCGTGGCAATTGGACTTCGTTTGGTACGGTAAACCTGAAAAGCCAAAAACACGCAGAAAACAACAACTGGCACTAGGCACTGGGTTAGTAGGTTAGTGCTAAAAAATAATATGAATTGGCAAATAAATACCCAAAAAGTATCCTAGAATGATAATATTATAGAATGGAACAATAAAAATTTATAGATACATTGGAGATGTATCAGTGCTGTTGACGGTTGCTTGCTTGGTTCTCCTACTGGTTCGATAAACCTTGGGTCTTAACTGAGGGAAATACTTTTTGCTACTTTACTACATCACCCTCCCTCTTTGGGGGAAATCCTAACGCATTCTCAAGTAGCAAAAGAATTTCTGGCGCCGTTGCCGGGGAGACATCATCAAACAACTACAAGGTTCCTTCATATAAATTATAATTTACTTGTTCTACCTTTTCTTTTCTTAGTTATGCTATCCTTATCAATGACACAGAAGAACATAAAATAAAGATAGTAAATAAGATATATAGATCCTCATCCGCTTGCTAATCTTTTCAAATTTGCTGCATGTTGTAAACCAATAGCTAATAATGAAGAAGTTATAAAAGTAAATGTTATTGGGATACATTTATTGAATGAAAATCATGATTGCAAGGTTGTTAACATGAATTCCATGAAAGTTAATTGTGCTAATGATCTTGATTGGGGTGATGACATTTCTTTTGATCTTGAAAATTTATTTTAAGCCTCATGATGAATCTACTATTGATAATGAAAGTTGCAATATTATTGAAAGTGGGTTTGGAAGAGTGTCAACTTTAGGTAAAACTAATCCCACATATTTCGAGACTGTTCAATCCTATGATTTTATTGATAAAAGTGGGTTTGGAGAGGTCATGACATTAGTTGATGTTAATCCCACTATCTTGGAAGATTGTAAAACTTTTGTGCATGAGGATCATGGAGAGAATATTTTATATGATAGCTATAATGTTGAATTTGAATATGATCCTACATGTAATTATTACGAGACATGCAAATATGGTTATATAAATCTTCATGTCACTAAATTACCTCTCTTTGTGTTGAAATTATTAAAACTTCATTCTTCCTATTTGCGTATGCTAGATATTTCTTGTCTTGATAATTTGTTTTTATATAAAATTCCTATGCATAGGAAGAGGGTTAGACTTAAATTAGTTTGTTACATGCTATATGATGCTCTCTTTATGTTTCAATTCTTGACTTTCATGTGAGCATCGTTAAAATTTCAAGCCTATCTTAATGGCTATAAAGAAAGAGCTTGTTGGGAGAGAACCCAATAGTTGTCCTTTCCTGTTTTTGTGTGATGACATGATTGTTTCTATTGCAATGATTGTGTTTTTACCTTTTAATTAGTATTTGTGCCAAGTAAAGCCTTTGGGATGATTTGGATGATAGTAGAACTGATACGGTGCAGAAATAGAAACTTTTACGACCAGTATTTGAATTTTGAGTTTTCGCTGGAACATGATAAATTGCTGAAACTTTTACATAGTATTTTCCTGCAAGTGTCCCACGTTGTCCTAATTTTTCAGAATTTTTAGAGTTACATAAGTATGGTTTTAGTATAGATCATTACAGACTAGTCTGTTTTAGAGTGATTCTGTTTTTAATTGCATAGTGTGCTTGTTTTAATGATTCTATGGATTGTATCGGGGGGTATGAACAATGGGATATTTAGAATACAGTAGGTATTATGCAAGAATAATTATGAATTGGTTTATGACAGTACATAAAGTTTATGATTTGCCTATTATACTACCGAATCTCACGAGGTTTCTGTTGAGTTTTGTGTGCTGAAGTTTTCTAGTTTTGTGTGAGATCAAGATGGATGAAGAAATAAGGAGCGGAAAGACCCTAAGCTTGGGGATTCCCAAGGAACCCCAAGGTAATATTCAAGGAAGACCCATGCGTCTAAGCTTTGGGATAACCGGATGGCATCCCCTCTTTCCGTCCACAATTCATCGGTATGTGACTTGGAGCTATATTTTTCATAGCCATTCATCGGTTTTTGATACATGTCACGCTAGATCTTTGCACCTCCTGGTACACTGCCGGTGCATCCAAACCCCATGACATGATACGCTTTGTTGCACATAAGCCTCATTATATCTTCCTCAAAACAGCCACCATACCTACCTATTATGGCATTTTCATAGCCATTCCGAGATATATTGCCATGCAAATTCCATCGTCACTTCACATGACTAGTTCGTTCATCGTCATATTTCTTTGCATGATCATATAGAGCTGACATAGTATTTGTGGCAAAGCCACCATTCATCATGTTTTTGATACATGTCACGCTAGATCTTTGCACATCCCGGTACACTGCCAGAGGCATTCATATAGAGTCATATCTTTCTATCAGTTCTTCATATCGAGTTGTAAGTAAATAAAAGTGTGATGATCATCATTGTTAGAGCATTGTCCCAGTGAGGAAATAAAAATGGGCTAGGCCAAATGAGCCCACCATTCTGAATAAAAAAATGAGAGAAAATGAGAGAAGGGACTTTGCTACTATCCTTTACCACACTTGTGCCTCAAAGTGGCACCTTGTTCCTCATATAGAGAGTCTCATGATATGTCATTTTCATATGCTAGTGGGAATTACTTTTTCATTATTACAAACTTGGCTTGTATACTCCTATGACAGGCTTCCTCAAATGCCTGAGGTCTTCATGAGCAAGCAAGCTGGATGCACACCCCACTTAGCTTCATTTGAGCTTTCATACACTTATAGCTCTAGTGCATCATTTGCATGGCAATCTCTACTCCTTGCATTGACATCTATCGATGGCCATCTCCATAGCTCGTTGGTACGCCTAGTTGATGTGAGACTATCTTCTCCACATTTTGCCCCTTTGAAATCTACCACCATATTCTATTCCACCTAAATGCTATGTACAATGGCTCACGCTCATGTATTGCGTGAAGAATAAAAAGTTAATGCATATTGAAAAGTACGATCCAATTGCCTGACTTGGACACCGTGGTGCTTGACATTTGTATTAATGTGGTGAAGATGGAGCCATGCCTTGCTAATATAATAAGATGAATGGGGGGTAGACATTCTTTAAGGATCGAATACTTTGAAAGATTGATGATTGTGTTTCTTATACTTATAAGTATTGCTATGTTAATATATATTAATTCATCATTTCTCAATGAGCATGTGTCGGCGTACGACACCTATGGGATCGCGTGGATCCCTTTTATGGTTCGGCAGGGAAAAAGGCGTGCACAAAGAGCAGATCCGGTGATTAACGCGAGGGATTTTTACCCAGGTTCGGGCCGCTGTGAAGCGTAAAACCCTACTCCTGCTTTGGTTGTATTGGATGTGTTTAAGCCCAAGCTCCAGGGGCGCTTGCGATGAACAGTACGTTCGAGCAGCAGCTACGCATGCAGAATGGGCCAGAAGGTCCTCCCTCTGTAGCTACGCCTTGGGCCTCCTTTTATACGTCGAAGGGGTCACCAACAGTGACGAAGTACAAGAGGTGTAAAGCTACTACAGTATTATCATACCTAATACTGACGACTTAGGACAAACGCATTAAATGCTCCGTTTAGGTGTCCCTAACTTTCTTGGGGATGGAAAAAGAGCCCGTCCCATCAGCACCGCTTAACCCCATCCGCCGTTAGCGCCTTGACACGCACCCAGGAGGACAAAACCTAAAAGACAGGCTGGTCGCTGCGCTGGAGCGGTGATAGGGTGGCGAGGTCTTGCCGGGTGCGAATCTTGTCGGGGCTCCGCGAGCCATCCCGGAAAGAATCTTGCCGGGATCCCAGCCTTTGGTCTTCTGTCTTCTGATTATTGACTTGAATCCTTTCTTGACATTCTTGCACTTGCATTCAGCTGTCCCCCGGCGGGCCTTGCCGCTGGTGTGGCTACAACCGTCCGTGCACAAGTATGGGGTACTAAAAGACCCAAACTTTGGTACACCGACAGGAGCCCCCGGGCCTAGGCCATACACAGGTGTGAGGCGTTGTTGGGCTAGGCCCAAACAGTGCACGGGCACGCGTGGCATGAGTCAGCTGTTGTAATCATTCCGCTTACTGCGCCCCCCACCCCACGACGCACATTGAATGCGCGACGTGGGATACGTGCACGGAGCGGCCGTAATAGCAGCGCGCTAGCAAAAGCGTTTTCATATTGACTAGTAAAGAGGCAGCCTTGCGCCTTCCCCATAAAAAGGAATTCGCAGAGGCGCTTGCTCATTTACCTCCTGTCCTTTCCAATCTGAAAATCGCCGTCGTCTCCTTCCTCGAGCTCGAAACAGAGCTTCTCCCACTCATCCGCCGCCTCCACGCCCTCACCGTCCTCGGCCTCCGCTCCCTTAGTCGCCATGCCGCCCAAGGCGAGCAAGGGCAAGGAGGTGAAAGCCGCCATCCCGGAGAGCGAACTGGTGAAGATGCGGAGGAAGCACGTCGTCTTCACTCCGGCGCTCGATGCGAGCACTCTGAAGGAGCGATACCTGTGCATGTGGGCGAGGGAGACGAAGGCTCATCCTGCTACTCGCGTGAGCCCAGGTTCCTCCAAGGTTGGCCCACATAAATTCCCCTTCTTTGCCGACTACTTTTACTGCGGGCTCTGTCCCCCGTTTTCTGATTTCTTCATCGACATCATATACACATACGGCTTCCATCTCTTGGATTTTACGCCGAATGCCGTGACATGCATGTCAGTCTTTGCCCATCTTTGTGAAAATTTTGCTGGAGTAGTCCCTAACACAGCCCTCTTTCGCCACTATTTCGTTCCCCATATTCAAAAGGGAGAGGCCCTTTCTGGGTCTATCACCTGGATTCCAAGGTCATGGAACAAAGAGATATACCCAGACGGGGTCTACCGCGAGAAGTGGGAAGAATGGCGGGCCAATTGGTGCTGGATTCAGGAGAAAGGCCCTTAGCCCTTCTGTTTGCCTCGACAAACAAAAATGGCGCGTGGTAATGACTGGAGCGCCCTCGATCCTCAAGATGAGAAGCTCACAATTGCAATTACCAGGATCCACCGCCTCAGAGTTGCCGGGCTCACAATAGAAATGATTGGCGCTGATTTCCTTCGCCGGCGCATCGCCCCTTTGCAGAACAAAGGGAGACCAGCCTGGGAGTTCCGGAATGCGGCAGATATCATGAGGTTGCGCCCTGGTTTGAATAACAACTTGACGGTCATGCAACACACAACTCTCTGCCACAAACTATTCAGGTCTGAGGCGAGATACAAATTGCCGGCTAGCGTAATTCCTCTGTGCAACAACTCCGCCTTGGCCTCAATCATCGCCATGATGCCGGTGTGTAATGCTCACGGCCTTGACGGAATTTGGGACGAGCCATCCGCAGAGCAGGCACAAGAGTTCTTTGACAACTTGTCGGAGAGGGCCATCCGGGAAGAAACGAACCTCATCCGCCCCACCACTGATGAAGAAGTGGCATATATCGCCAGCAGGGCGGAAGAAGCGAATCTTGCCACGGAGGCCGGCAGCGCTGGCTTCACGGAAGGGGAAGCCTGTGAAGAAGAAGTGATGTCAGAGGGAAAACTTGCCGGGTAGGACGAGGTTGCCGGAGGGCAGAGTGGCACAGCTGTCGGGGGCCCTTCTGCCGAAGATACAACTGAGGAGCAGCTGCACGAGGAGCCCCCAGCTCCCGAGAAGAAGAAGAAGCGTGTTCTTCGGAAAGCCACCTCTGGTGCCTCAGCTCACCAACCTTCCTCTTCTGCCGCAGCCAAACGACCCAGGACCACTCCTTCACCTCCTCACATGGACACCGTGGCGGAAGTTGACTTTGACCTCTCTGCCTTTAGCCCGGAAAGAGAAGAGTAAGGGTCCTGTCACATCTTTTAACTTCTGGATTTCTGGTTTTGCTTAACTTGTTTGCCTTGCTTTGGCCTGTCCCCGCAGAGATACGGAAACGTTGGCGCAAAGGATGGCGAAGAAGGCGAAGACTTCAACGGGCGATGAGCCGCCAGCAAGCACCACAGGTGCGCCAGAGCCGATTACCATCAGCATGGAGCCCAGCCCACGGCACAGTCCTCAACACAGCCCCCAGCGTGAGTTCATTACTCATTTCCCACTGGCGAGCGTTGAGACGTATATCTTCGGCACTGACGCCGCCGAGCTTGCAGGAGAAGAACGGCAACAAAGAGAGCCATTGGAGGCCGTCCCTGATGCGCCGCCTCCATCAACTACGCCGCCCAGAGACGGATCTTCGGCAAGGGCTTCCGCTGGCGAGCCCATTCTTGTTGAGGAGAAGTCGGCAAGCACATGCACCGGCAGTCCTTCATCGGCAACCCATGTTGCCGGGAAAGGAGAAACCACCTCTCAACAGCTTGGCGCAAGTAAACCATTTGCCTCAGAGTACTTGCCATTCTGTCTTTCTTTTTGTCTTCTTGAACTTCCACCTCAGCCTTATCTTGTTTGTTTTCTTGGCCTTTAGATCTTCCCTCGACGGAACACATGGATGTTGATGCCGTTATCGAGGAGACCGCCAGGGATGCTGCCGCCGAGGCCGGCAGAGTTGCCGCTGACGAGGCCGCCAAGGATGCTGCCGCCGAGGCCGCACAGGAAAAGGCCACTAAGGAGTCTGCTGAGAGGGCTGGCAAGGAGACCGGTGACCATACTGACGGCATTCCTTCCGCAGGAGCGCTTGGCGCTACACCGGTCACAGAGCCCCTAGCCGCCGGTGAGGCGAGTGTCGAGGACCAACCGTCAACATCCGGCGCCCCCCGTCAAGCAAATACCTCAAGGTTGGCGACAACCTGTTCGTCAGCATACCAGGGACGGCAAGCATTGGGGTGCCAACTGAAGGGGAAATCTTTGACGAAGACGTCATCGCCGCTGCTGGGCTCAAGATTGTCGACGAGCCACGCACCAGCAGCAGCAAATCCGAAGAAGAAAAGCTCCTCCAGGCCATGAGCAACAACTTTCAGAAGCTCCAAGCGCTTCACTGCGCCCGGAAAGAGAAGCTGGACTCCAGGGCAGCAGTTGTCGAAGCAGCGGAGGTAGGTTTCCAGAAGCGCGTCGAGGAAACACAAATCTGGTACGCTGAGGCCTTTCAGGAGCTGAAGGCGAGTCAAGAGCAGCGGAATCAAAGCTGGAACGAGCTCCTCATGAAGCAGTCTGATGTTGAGAATGCACAAGAGGAGGCCGCACAACAGGCCGCTGCAGAGGAAGCTCGCCTAACAGAGTGCCATGTCGGGCTCGACGCTCATGAGGAGGACCTCGCCGCTCGCGAGAAGGCACTTGCCGACAAGCTTCGCGGCAAGGACGAAGAGGTTGAAAGGCTTGTCGCGCAGCGGACCCAAGAGCTGGAGCAGAAGCACAAGGAAGCACTCGAAGCTTTGGCCGCAGACCACGCTGGCAAGCTAAAGGAAGTCGTCGATGCTGCCGGAGCTGCAGAGGCCGCCAAGAACGAACTGGAGCAGAAGGTGAAGAGGCTGGAAGCAGATCTTGAGGATCACGGCAAGGAGCTCTCGACACTCAAAGCCGAAAGAGAGAAGACTCTCTACAGCTTGGCGGAGATACAAATTGCCATGTCCGACAAGATCAAGCAGCTCTCCTCAGCCAATGACTCTATCGCCGATCTGAAGCTGAAGCTGACCACGCTGGAGGGGACTCTTGAAATCGTCAAAGCTCGCGAGAGGAACCTGATCAAAGACCTCCAAAACGAGAAGAACTTGCTCAAAAGTGCTGCTGCCACCTATAATGACTTCGAGAAAGGCGTCAAGATCTGGACTGAACGCCTTGTCGATGTTGCAGAAAGGCTTGCAGCAGAACTATCCTCCATGGGCCTGCAGAACTTCGGGTATTCTTCTGATGAAAGAGTGTCTCCGAGCGCCAAGGTGACCTTGTTCTTCGAGGGCATGATCGATGCGCTCAAGCTACTCCACTCTGATCGAGCAACCCATCTGGCTAACGAATCCCGCAAACTCTGCCGGGCCGTCCTCCGCAAGGTGCTCATCAAAGTGGTGCACAAGAACCCTAGCATCAACCTCACCAACGTCCTCGACACCTTGCCAAAGAATGTAGACCTCAAGGCACTCGAGGAGCTTGTCGCGCCCATCGTCGACAAGGTGGGTCAAGTCAAGAGGGTTGAAGGCGAGCGCAGAGACTAGCTGCTTCACTTCTCGTTGTCGCCACCATTCCATGCCAAAGACAATTTTGTCTTATGTTAGAATCGCGGCAGCTATTAATGTAATATAACTGGCTGTGTTTTGAATGAATGCACGCTATTCCTCTTGTCTGATTTCTTTCTATATGGTACACGCCCTACGCTTTATTGGAAACTTGCCGGTGCGCGCAGCCTTGCCGTGAGCGCTTTGAGGAACGGATCCTTAGCAGCCTGCTGGAGGTGCCGCTGCCGGCAAGATACCTTGGCGTTTTCAGTGCAGCCACTTAAGCTGTTGAGCGGACTCGAAACAAAGTAAGGGCGCAACCGATCATGACAAGGTTCCTTCGCGTGCAGGTTTTCCATACAAAAGTCGAAATCGTCCAAGAAAAATAACTTTATAGTGAAAAATTTACTTAGAGTTTTGCAACTTAGCTTTTCGTTGTCGTACTCCTTTCCGCAAGATGTCAATTTTGAACATCGCCTGTTGGTGTCCATACCATCATCCCCCCGGCAAACTTGTACGCGAGGGAACCTTCTATCCTTTAAGAAAAAGAAAGAAGAGAAAATAGGGATATGGAACCTTGGCGGTTCGTTAATACTTACTGGAAATAAGCGTAATACAACATCTTAGACAAACATGCATATAAGTAAACATGAAAATCGACAAGAATTGTAAAACACTTAATCTTATTCAACTATGCACAGGGTCTGCGCCTGGCTTTGTACAATGGATTATATGCCTTGCCGGCAAAACTTGTACAAAAGATGGTTGCCGGGGGACCCGACAACCGCGCCTTATGGGTAGAACTTACGAAGATGTTCGATATTCCAGGAATTGCTCACTGGAACGCCATCTTCGGTCTCCAGGCGGACTGCACCAGGCCTGGTGACTCGTACTACCCGATAAGGGCCTTCCCACTTCGGCATCAACTTGTTAGAATTCTTGGCCGACTGAATGCGCCGAAGAACAAGGTCGCCTTCCTCAAGACTTTGGGCATGAACCTTGCGGCTATGGTAGCGGCGCAAGGCTTGCTAGTAGCGTGCAGCTCGCACAGCAGCCTGAAGACGATCTTCCTCAAGGAGCGTAACGTCGTCTTGCCGCAACTGCTCTTGCTCAAGCTCATCATAGGCGAGCACTCGAGGTGACCCGTATGTGAGTTCCGTGGGGAGAACTGCTTCCGCCCCGTATACTAGGGAGAAGGGTGTCTGGCCGGTGGCTCGATTTGGTGTCGTTCTGATTGACCAAAGAACTGTCGGCAGCTCATCAATCCAGCGTCTTCCGCACTTGCGCAGCTTGTCGAAAGTTCTTGTCTTAAGACCTCGCAATACTTCAGCATTTGCCCTTTCCGCCTGGCCGTTGCTCCTTGGATGAGCAACAGAAGCAAAACAGATCTTGCCACCAAGGTCTTGGACATACTGCATGAAGGTGTGGCTCGTGAACTGTGTGCCGTTGTCAGTGATGATCTTGTTTGGTACACCAAAACGGCAAACTAGTCCTTTGAAGAACTTGACGGCTGATTGTGCTGTCACCTTCCTCACTGCTTCCACTTCCGGCCACTTTGTGAACTTGTCGATTGCGGCGTACAAGTACTCAAAGCCCCCGGTAGCACGGGGGAAAGGGCCCAAAATGTCGAGCCCCGAGACCGAAAATGGCCAGGAAAGAGGGATTGTCTGAAGAGCTTGAGCCGGTTGATGCAATTTCTTTGAATGGAACTGGCACGCTTCACACTTGGTTACTAGTGCAGTTGCATCCTGGAGAGCAGTGGGCCAAAAGAAACCTTGCCGGAATGCCTTACCAACAAGGGCTCTTGATCCTATGTGGGAGCCACATATGCCTCCATGTTTCTCTGCCAACAGCTCCAGTCCATCCTCCCGAGGAATGCACTTCAATTTCACACCGTTCGGTCTCTTTCTGTACAGGACATTGTCCACAAACTGGTACATATTAGACTGACGGGCTACTTTCTCCGCTTCTTCCTGTTCTTCGGGGAGTTCTCCTGTTTGAAGGAAATGGACGATGTGTTGTGCCCATGCTGGAGCCTGGGGCTCGACAACAAGGACTAAAGGCATGTCCTCTGCCGTGGGAGCGTTTGTCTCTACAGCAAAGGCTCGAGGCCCTGCCGGAGCCTGTTGCTCCCCGGCGAGCTCGGCGGGAGCGTTTGTCTCTACGGCAAGAGCTTGAGGCCCTGCCGGAGCATGTCGCTCACCGGCAAGCTTGGTGTCGTTTCCGGCAACTTCTTTGCCGGCGGCCTCTGGGAGCTCTGTCGGAAAATACTTGCCGGAACTCAACTTCCTCCTTTTTTCTTGTCCCATCGATGGTGTTACGGATGGTTGAGTCAATCAGAGCACAAAAGTTCCTGGTTCCACACGTAACTTAAGGGCAGCGCGCTTTGACAAGTCATCAGCAATGTTGTTTTCCGCAAGAGGAACGTGCTCCATTTGCAGACCGTCAAAACGCTCTTCCAATTTCCTCACCTTATCAACATAAGCTTCCATTAATCGACTCTGATAATCTTTATTCACCTGCTTGACGACAAGCTGCGAATCACCTCTGACGATGAGCTTCTTAATTCCATGGTCCGCCACGATCCTGAGACCGGCAAGGAGCCCTTCATACTATGCAGTGTTATTTGTCGATCTCTCCCGGGGAAAGTGCATCTGAATCACGTATTTGAGGTGCTCTCCGGTGGGTGCGACAAGCAGCACGCCAGCACCGGCGCCTTGCAGCGAGAAAGCCCCATCAAAATACATAATCCACTCTTGATTCATTTCCTTGCCGGGGAGAGTTGTCTCCGGAATCTCTTCGTCTGGCGTTGGGGTCCATTCCGCAATGAACTCCGCCAAAGCTCTGCTCTGAATGGTTGAAGTACTTTCAAACTTGAGACCAAAACTTGACAGTTCCAAAGCCCACTCCACAATCCTGCCGGTTGCATCTCGATTTCGCAAAATCCGCTGCAACGGAAAGCGAGTGACGACGGTGATCTCATGTGCCTGAAAATAATGGCGCAGCTTCCTCGAGGCCATAAGGAGGCCGAAGAGCAACTTCTGCACGCCAGAATATCTTGACCTAGCCCCCTGCAAAAGGGAGCTGACAAAATAAACTGGGCGCTGCACCATCTTCTTCTTCTGTGTTGCTTCATTTGACTGCGCAGATCCTACTTTACCAGCACCAGACTCTGCCAGGGAAGATCCTAGCTCGTCGCTTGACGGTCCTACCCCCGCCGCTGCCTCTTCGTCGACTTCTCTCTGCGCCACTAACGCAGCACTAACCACTTGATTCGTTGCCGCCAGGTATAGCAACAACGGCTCTTGTGGTTTAGGCGCGACTAGTGTTGGCGGAGAGGAGAGGTACCTCTTCAAATCCTGCAGCGCTGCCTCCGCTTCCGGAGTCCACCTCATTGGACCTGCCTTTTTCAATATTTTGAAAAAGGGCAGGGCGCGCTCAGCAGATTTGGAGATGAACCTACTCAAAGCATCTACGCAGCCGGCAAGACGACGCACATCTTTGACGCGTCTTGGCGCTTCAATTTGCTCAATTGCCTTGATCTTGTCAGGATTTGCCTCGATCCCACGCTGAGATACAAAGAACCCGAGAAGCTTGCCGGACGGAACGCCAAACACACACTTCTCAGGATTGAGCTTCAAATTGATCTTGTGCAGATTCGCAAACGTCTCTTCTAGATCTTGTATGAGCGTTGCTTTGTCCTTGGTTTTAACCACTATGTCATCCATATAAGCTTCCATATTTCTATGTAGCTGGGGTTCAAAACCGATCTGAACCGCTCTTGCAAATGTTGAACCAGCACTTTCAACCCGAAAGGCATACGTAAGAAGCAATACGTACCACACGGGGTGATAAATGCGGTTTTCTCTTCGTCTTCCTTAGCCATGAAAATCTGATGATACCCTGAATAAGCGTCAAGAAATGACAGTAAATCACAGCCGGCAGTGGAGTCCACAATCTAGTCGATGCGCGGCAAGGGAAAAGGATCTTTTGGACAGGCTTTATTGATATCTGTATAATCAATACACAGCCTCCATTTTCCATTCGCCTTGCGCACTACAACTGGATTGGCCAACCATGTTGGATGGAGCACTCCTCTAACCAAACCTGCCGCTTCCAATTTCCTGATTTCCTCGGCAATAAATTCTTGCCGCTCCAAGGCTTGCTTCCTAACTTTCTGCTTGACGGGCCGTGCATGAGGACAGACAGCAAGATGGTGCTCAATCACCTCCCTGGGAACACCGGGGATATCAGATGGTTGCCATGCAAACACATCGACATTCGCCCGCATGAAGGTAATGAGCGCGCTTTCCTATTTGTTGTCGAGGGTGGAACTTATGGTGAAAGTTCCTCCCGTACCATCCTCGTTGACGGGCACCTTCTTAGTTTCTGGTGGAGCTGCCTTGGATTTCTTGCTCTTGCCGGTGGAGCTCTCTGGCACATCCTCAACAGGAGCGCAGCACTCCGAGGATGTGTGTTTGCCGGAGTGTGTGCTAGAAGTCTTGTCGGTCTTCTTCCCCCCGGGAGCTTCAACGGCAGGAGCAAGTGCCTTGCCGGCAGGTGCTGCAACTGCCTCCCGGTAAAGTTGGTCGGTGCAGATAAGCTCATCCTTCTTGTCGGAGTTGACAGTGATGACGTCTATCGGCCCGGGCATCTTCAATGTATTATAATCATAGTGCGATGCCGCCATGAACTTGGCCAGCGCTGGACGGCCAAGGATCCCTTTATATGGCAATGGAATCTTGGCGACGTCAAAAACAATCTTTTCTGTTCTATAGTTCAGGTCACTACCAAATGTTACTGGTAGTGTGATCTTACCCTTCGGCTGGCTCCTTCCTGGATTGATCCCCTGAAACGTGCCCGTTTCCTCAAGATCTTCATCAGGAATTTGCAACCTTTTGATCACATTAGGTGAGATCAAGTTCAAACCGGCCCCACCGTCAACTAATATTTTCGTCACTTTGAGGTTGTGAATCGTTGGTGAAACCAACAATGACAGACACCCGATCGCAGTTGTGCGATCAGGGTGATCCTCAGCGTCAAAAATGATAGGCGTGTTGGACCATTTCAATGGTTTCCGGGCATCGACTGATGGCTTTGTCGCATTAACCTCGCGTGCCCACTGTTTAAGTCGCCGGTGGGAAGAATGCAACGAGGCGCCCCCGTCGATGCACATGATTTCTATAGCTTTTTGAAATTCGTGCTCGCTGGACTCGTCGTCCTCCTCGTTGTCATCGTCACCCCCCTCTTCCTTGTCGCGGCCTCGAGCGGGCCTCTCCTTCTGTTGCTTGGCCTTGCCGCGGCGACCTCCTCGGCCACCGCGTTTCTTGCCAGACCCCTCCGCGCCATCCTGGGCCTTCTCCTTATCTCGCCTTTCATACTCAGCTTTCTGCTTCTCGACAAGCTGCTCAACTTGCCGGCAGTTTTGGAGATCATGGCCCTTGGTGCGATGGATCTTGCAGTACTGCTTGTCGAAGCCCTCCGGCTTGTCGGCAGCCGCCAAGGCCTGACAGGAGGTGCACCCGGCAACCTCCTTGCCGGGGCCGTCAACCTTGACCTTCTTGGTGGTGTCGAGGTTGCCGGATTCCTCGACAGCAAGCACGGCCTTGCCCTTGCGTTTCCTGTTACGCCGTCGGCCTTTCTTTGCCGGGGAGCCGGCGTCTTCGTCTTCAGAGTCGATTCCTGCGCCAGCATCCTCGCCGGGGAATCTCCTCCCTTCTTCAGCTCGAGCACATTTATCAGCCAGAGCATAAAGCTCGGCAACATCCCTGACTTTGTTCATCACCAGCTCTTCGCGCATCTTGTGGTTGCGCACGTTCTGATGGAACGCGCTGACAACAGCGGCAGGATGAACGTCTGGGATGTTGTGCTGTATACGGCTGAATCTCTGTATGTACTTGCGCAAGGTTTCGCCCTCTTTCTGGGGGATGAGATGCAAATCACTTTCCTGGCCAGGAGCTTAGTGGCCTCCGGTAAAGGCGCCAACAAACTCATGACACAGATCTGCCCAGGAAGAAATGGAATTTTCTGGTAGATGCATCAACCCCGACCTGACGTTGGGCTTAAGTACCAACGGGAAGTAGTTGGCGAGTATCTTGTCGTCACGAGCCCCGGCAGCCTGCACCGCAATGGTGTAGATGCTCAAGAACTCCGACGGGTGAGTCTTGCCATCGTATTTCTCCGGGACCTCCGGTTTGAACGTTCGGGAATTGGGCCACTGGACTTGCCGCAGCTTACGGGTAAAAGCTGGACAACCCACCTCATAAGGTAGGTCACCAGGATACCCTGGCGCAGGCTTGTCTACAGTGGGTCCAGCGCGCCTATCAGATTGATGGCGCGCTTCCTGTCGCCGCTCGATGGTAGTCCGAGCGTCTTCTTTGCTTTGTTCCCGAAGAACTTGACGTTGATCGCGGCGAGTTCGCGGATCAGACGACGCCGTTGAATCGTCATCACATGCATCGATCCGTCGAGTCAGCGACCGCTGTTGCCGCCGTGGAGGAGAGTGCAACGTGGTCGTACCACCTCCAGTCTTTTCGCCATCGGCGCGCGCTGGCTCGATGGACTGCCGCCGCGAAGGCTCCGCCCGCTGTGGCCCATCTGCATTAGCGAGGCCGATGAGGCTCTGAATAGCACCTCTCCATTCTTCGAGCTTCTCCGCAGCGGGAGGAAAATCCAGGAGCAGCTGTGCTCGTGCCAACGCTTCTGCTGGTGTAGGCGGCGGCGAAAGGTGCGAGGAACGTGAGGTGCTCTGACTCCTAACCGTGTTAGAAGGAGCTCCATCACGGTCCCGCGACCGCGCGCTGCTTCCACCAGCATTTTGGCGTGCATGCTGGCCCCGCGCATCTCGAGGGTGATGCTCAGGGGTCTTTCCTTGGGGACGCTTAGAACCACCAACGTCGCGGCGCTGTTCATCGCGTGCGACCTGAGAAGGCCGCGGCGCATGCGCCGGCGTGGGTGTCTTAGAAGGCGCCCTTCCGTCCTTGGAGTTCACTACGCCACCCGTAGGCAGCACAGCTCCGTCCTTAGATCTAGGGGCGCATGGGTTGCCATCGCCGCTGCAAACGACGCAGCTCGCTTGGCTTTGATCACCAGAACGTCGTGGAGGCTCAAGACCTCCGCCTCCTCCACCTGCGTCCACACCGTCGCCCGTCCGTGTAGCTACAGGCATACCGGACGCGGATGGATCAACCGCCGTAAAACCCTTCTTCTTGGGAGCCATGGCGATGAAGATGATGAAGAAACTGACGCGCTGATCGCTAGATCAGGTTCGCGCGACCTTTCCCCCTACCTGGCGTGCCAAAGATGTCGGCGTACGACACCTATGGGATCGCGTGGATCCCCTTTATGGTTCGGCAGGGAAAAAGGCGTGCACAAAGAGCAGATCCAGTGATTAACGCGAGGGATTTTTACCCAGGTTTGGGCCGCTGAGAAGCGTAAAACCTTACTCCTGCTTTGGTTGTATTGGATGTGTTTAATCCCAAGCTCCAGGGGCGCTTGCGATGAACAGTACGTTCGAGCAGCAGCTACGCATGCAGAATGGGCCAGAAGGTCCTCCCTCTGTAGCTACGCCTTGGGCCTCCTTTTATACGTCGAAGGGGTCACCAACAGTGACGAAGTACAAGAGGTGTAAAGCTACTACAGTATTATCATACCTAATACTGACGACTTAGGACAAACGCATTAAATGCTCCGTTTAGGTGTCCCTAACTTTCTTGGATACGGAAAAAGAGCCCGTCCCATCAGCACCGCTTAACCCCATCTGCCGTTAGTGCCTTGGCACGCACCCAGGAGGACAAAACCTAAGAGACAGGCTGGTCGCTGCGCTGGAGCGGTGACAGGGTGGCGAGGTCTTGCCGGGTGCGAATCTTGCCGGGGCTCCGCGAGCCATCCCGGCAAGAATCTTGCCGGGATCCCAGCCTTTGGTATTCTGTCTTCTGATTATTGACTTGAATGCTTTCTTGACATTCTTGCACTTGCATTCAGCTGTCCCCCGGCGGGCTTTGCCGCTGGTGTGGCTACAACCGTCCGTGCACAAGTATGGGGTACTAAAAGACCCAAACTTTAGTACACCGACAGCATGCATGCAAAATATTACATAATGGGTAGCATGTCACATCAAAAATTCTGTTTTTATCATTTACCTACTGCAGGACGATCAGGAATTAAGCTTGGGGATGCTAGATACGTCTCCAACGTATCTATAATTTTTGATTGTTCCATGCTGATATATTATCTTTCTAGGATACTTTTTGGATCTTTATTTACCAATTTATAATATTTTTGAGCACTAATCTATTGACCCAGTGCCCAGTGCCAGTTGCTGTTTTTTGCATGTTTTTCGCTTTTCAGGTTTACAGTACCAAACGAAGTCCAATTGCCACGAAACTTTTTTATGATTCTTTCTGGACCAAAAGAAGACCTGGAAGCTTTGGGAGGAGGCCGGAGGCCACACGAGGGCACCATCACGCAACAGGGGGCGCCCTGATGTGTGCTGGTCCCCTCGGGCGTCTCCCGACGCCCCTCTCTCGCCTATAAAGTCTCTGTTCCGTCACGAGGCCATCTGGAGCTCCGTTCCGGCACCTTGCCGGAGGGGGGATCGATCACGGAGGGCCTCTTCATCAACCTTGCTGCCCTCATGATGATGTGTGAGTAGTTCACCACAGACCTAGATGACAATCTCTCTATCTTTTGATCTTCAATACAATGATCATCGCATCTTCGCTTTGATCTATCCGATGTACTCCTATTGTGCGGTGTGTTTGTTGGGATCCAATGAATTGTGGGTTTATGTTCAGATTATTCATGAAAAGTATTTGAGTCACCTCTGAATATTAAGATTCTTATTTGTATTGTCATTATAGCAATTCTCTCCGATTTATTAGTTTGCTTTGGCCAAGTAGATTGATCTATCTTCAGTGGGAGGTGCATTGTGGTAGGTTCAACCTGACGGTGCTCTATATCCCAGTGATAGAAAGGGATAAGACACGTTTTTGTGTTGTTGCTACTAAGGATAACACGATGGGGTTTATTCATATTGTTTGAGTTTACTTCATCTACATCATGTCATCGTTCTCCATGCATTACTCTGTTTTACTTAATACTCTAGATGCATGCTGGATAGCGGTCGATGAGTGGAGTAATAGTAATAGGTGCAGGAAGGATTCAGCCTATTTGTTTATGGAAGTGATGCCTATGTACACATGATCATTGCCGTGAAAATCGCATAACTATCCGCTTTTCTATCAATTTCCCAACAGTAATTTGTTACCCGCTGTATGCTGCCTACATGAGAGATGCCGCTAGGGAAAACTATGGCCCCCGGGTCTATTCACATATAAATTCACAAACGTTATTATTACCTCGCTGCTTTTATTTATCTTTTATTTTATTTACAATTATCTACACAATTCACTTGCTTGCAAATAACGAGATCAAGGGGATAGACAACCCTCTTGCCCGCGTTGGGTGCAAGTTTTTTGCTCTTTTGTATGCAGACACTGAAGACGGTTGAGGATTGATATTCCTATTGGTTCGATAAACCTTGGTTTCATAATTGAGGGAAATACTTACCCACTTTGTGCTGCAATAACCCGTTCCTCTTCATGGAAAACCCAAAGCAGATCACAAGTATCAGGAAGGATTTCCGGCACCGTTGCCGGGGAATATCATCACCAACTATCAAGTAACTTCACACAAATTTTCATTCACTTGTTTATCTTTTTATTTGCTGTTATATTTAGTTTGTTTCATAAAAATCAAAAATACAAAAATGTTTATATTTGCTTGTCACTGGTTTACTTCTTTGCTTGCTAGTTTACTTGTCTTGCTTGTTACTTTGCTTGTTCGGTCACCATGTCTCAAGATAGATTTTACAATACTTCCTACTACCAAAGAATGTTGGAAATAGAAGGGTCTATGAAAACTTTCATGACCTCACAATATGAGCATAATAAATTCTTCGCTTCGGAAATAAAAGAACATGCAAATTTGCTTGATGCTATTAGTAAGCAACTTGATGAGGTCAATAAAGAAGTGTCCTACCTCCAATCATGGTTTGCTCACACTGAAGAATTGTTAGCAAAAATCTCCGATACGCAAACCACTCTGGTAAATAGGATGGCCGCTAAACCAGAATCTTTCCCTACTGCAAATCATGATGCAGATCTTAAAATGATTGGTACTTATCCTATTGAATATTTGTTTACTTCTCTAAATATAAATGATAAAGGGACTGGAGATGAGTCAACTCTAGTTGAGAAGCGTCCCGTTTGCTTGGAGGGTGATGGTTTTGATGCTAAAACTGAAAAAAGCGGGTTTGGAGAGGTCAAAACTTTAACTAGTGATGTGCCCATTATTTTGGATTACAAGGAATTTAATTATGATAATTGCTCTTTAGTAGAATGTATTTTCTTGTTGCAAACGATTATTATCTCACCCAATGCTTATGAATAAAACAAAGCTTTTACCGAACATATAGTAGAAGCTATGATAAAAGCTTATGATGAGAAACTTGAGCTTGAAGTTTCTATTCCTAGAAAATTGCATGATGAGTGGGACCTACTATTAAAATAAAGATAAATAAATATGAATGCAATGCCTTGTGTGACCTTGGTGCTAGTGTTTCAACTATTCCTAAATCTTTTTGTGATGTGCTTGGTCTCACTAATATTGAAGATTGTTCCCTTAACTTGCATTCTGCGGATTCTACCATTAAGAAACCTTTAGGTAGGATTAATGATGTGCTCATTATTGCAAATAAAAATTATGTGCCTGTAGATTTAATTGTGCTTGATATTGATTGCAATCCTACTTGTCCCATAATACTTGGAAGACCCTTCCTACGAACTATAGGTGCAATTATTGACTTGAAAGAGGGAAACATAAGGTTCCAATTCCCATTAAAGAAAGGGATGGAACACCTCCCTAGAAAGAGAATTAAACCACCTTATAAATCAATCATGATAGCTACTTATGGGTGGAGTGTCAAAGATGACAACACTTGAAACTATGCATTATGCCTAGCTAGGGGCATAAAACAATAGCGCTTGTTGGGAGGCAACCCAATAGTTATCTTTATTTTTTGATTTTTACTTCCTATTTATTTTTTATAACATGATTATTGACTCTGTAATGATTATTTTTTTATGTCTAAATTAGTGTTTGTTCCAAGTAAAGCCTTTGGGACGACTCACAAGATGAGTAGAATCGATGCTGAAACAAAACAGAAACTTTTGACTCTAGTACAAGAATTTTCATTTTTTACTGGACCGTGATAATGAATTGAAATTTTTACACAGTATTTATATACAAATTTTAGATGTTTTCCTAATTTTTTAAAAAAAATACAGTTACAGAAGAATAGGTTCTCTACAGATTTCTACAGACTGTTCTGTTTTAGACAGATTCTGTTTTTGCTTGCATAGTTTGCTTGTTTTGATTATGCTATGGATTGTATCGGAGGGTATAATCCATGGAGAAGTTAGAATACAGTACCTATTATGAAATTATTAAATAAGAATCAATTTATAACAGTACTTAAAGTATTCAATATGTTTCTTATACTAATGGATCTCACGAAGTTCTGTTGAGTTTTGTGTCATTGAAGTTTTCAAGTTTTGGGTGTTACACGATGGACAAAGGAATAAGGAGCGGCAAGAGCCTAAGCTTGGGGATGCCAAAGTCACCCCAAGGTAATATTCTAAGGAAGACTCAAGCGTCTACGCTTGGGGATGCCCCGGAAGGCATCCCCTCTTTCGTCTCAATCCATCGGTATGTCACTTGAAGCTATATTTTTATTCGTCACATGATATGAGTTTTGCTTGGAGCGTCATTTGTTTTTGTTTGCTATTACTTTCAGTTTGCCACAATCATCGTTTGCTGGACACACCTATTTAAGAGAGACACACCTTCATCATAATTTGTTAGAATACTCTATGTGCTTCACTTATATCTTTTGAGCTTAGCAGTTGCTCTGGTACTTCACTTATATCTTTTTGAGCACGGTGGCGTGTAGATTTTATAGAAATAATTTCACTCTCGCTCTTCACCTATATTTTTTTGAGAGTTAATAAATAGTGACGGTAATTTGCATGGGTCATAAGACTAGTCCAAAAATATTAGGTATTCAAAGAGTGATAATTAAAACCATCATGTAGAACATATAGAGAAATTGTGGGTTAATGATATTGATGTGGTAATATGAAAAATGTGTGAGTTCATAATTGTTGATTCGTAGAAGTGTCGATATTAAGAGAGGTTAACTTTTTGTTCGTCTAAAAATTAAAGAGGCATGGTGATGATGTGTGAGCATTTCCATTCCTCGTTGAAATCCTATTGTTGTTTCGAGTCGGTGGCACGCGATGGTTAACTCCTACCAACCTCCTCCCCCGGGGCATGCGAGTAGTACTTTGATTTGTGATAAAACTAATAAAACTTTGCAATAAGTATATGAGTTCCTTATGACTAATGTGAAACCATGGACATACGCGATCTCACCTCCTCATATTTGCTAGCCTCTTCGGTACCGTGCATAGCCCATTCTCACCTTGAGGATCGGTGCAACTTTCGCCGGTGCATCTAAACCCCATGACATGATACGCTCTGTTGCACATAAGCCTCATTATATCTTCCTCAAAACAGCCACCATACCTACCTATCATGGCATTTTCATATCCATTCCTAGATATATTGCCATGCAAATTCCATCGTCGATTCACATGACTAGTTCGTTCATCTTCACATTGCTTTGCATGATCATATAGAGCTGGCATAGTATTTGTGGCAAAGCCACCGTTCATCATATTTTTGATACATGTCACGCTAGATCTTTGCACATCCTGGTACACTGCCAGAGGCATTCATATAGAGTCATATCTTCCTATCAGTTCTTCATATCGAGTTGTAAGTAAATAAAAGTGTGATAATCATCATTTTTAGAGCATTGTCCCAGTGAGGAAAGAAAAATGGGGGAGGCCAAATGAGCCCACCATTCTGAATAAAAAAATGAGAGAAAATGAGAGAAGGTACTTTGCTACTATCCTTTACCACACATGTGCCTCAAAGTGGCACCTTGTTCCCCATATAGAGAGTCTCATGATATGTCATTTTTATATGCTAGTGGGAATTACTTTTCATTATTACAAACTTGGCTTGTATATTCCTATGACGGGCTTCCTCAAATGTCCAAGGTCTTCATGAGCAAGCAAGTTGGATGCACACCCCACTTAGCTTCATTTGAGCTTTCATACACTTATAGCTCTAGTGCATCATTTGCATGGCAATCCCTACTCCTTGCATTGACATCTATCGATGGGCATCTCCATAGCTCGTTGGTACGCCTAGTTGATGTGAGACTATCTTCTCCACTTTTTACCCCTTTGATATTTACCACCATATTCTATTCCACCTAAATGCTATGTCCAATGGCTCACTCTCATGTATTGCATGAAGAATAAAAAGTTGATGCATATTGAAAAGTATGATCCAATTGCATGACTTGGACACCATGGTGCTTGACATTTGTATTAATGTGGTGAAGATGGAGCCATGCCTTGCTAATATAATACGATGAATGGGGGGGTAAACATTCTTTGAGGATCGTATACTTTGAAAAATTGATGATTTTGTTTCTTATACTTATAAGTATTGCTATGTTAATATTTGTTGATTCATCGTTTCTCAATGAGCATGCATGCAAAAGATTACATAATGGGTAGCATGTCACATAAAAAATTCTGTTTTTATCATTTACCTACTCGAGGACGAGCAGGAATTAAGCTTGGGGATGCTTGATACGTCTCCAACGTATCTATAATTTTTTTATTGTTCCATGCTGATATATTATCATTCTAGGATACCTTTTGGGTCTTTATTTACCAAGTTATAATATTTTTGAGCACTAACCTATTGACCCAGTGCCCAGTGCCAGTTGTTGTTTTCTGCATGTTTTTCACTTTTCAGGTTTACAATATTGAACGAAGTCCAATTGCCATGAAACTTTTTTATGATTTTTCTGGACCAAAAGAAGACCTGGAAGCTTTGGGAGGAGACCGGAGGCCGCACGAGGGCACCAACACGCAACAGGGCGCGCCCTGGGGGGGACGCACCCTGATGTGTGTTGGCCCCCTCGGCCGTCTCCCGACGCCCTTCTCTGGCCTATAAATTCTCATATATTGCAAAGACCCTAGAGGCAGTCCCGAAACCTTTTTTACGCCGCCGCAAGTCTCTGTTCCGTCGCGAGGCCATCTGGAGCTCCGTTCCGGCACCCTGCCGGAGGGGGATCGATCACGGAGGGCCTCTTCATCAACCTTGCTGCCCTCATGATGATGTGTGAGTAGTTCATCACAGACCTACGGGTGCATAGCTAGTACCTAGATGGCAATCTCTCTATCTCTTGATCTTGAATACAATGATCATCGCATCTTCGCTTTGATCTATCCGATGTAATCCTATTGTGTGGTGTGTTTGTTGGGATCCGATGAATTGTGGGTTTATGTTCAGATCATTCATGAAAAGTATTTGAGTCACCTCTGAATATTAAGATTCTTATTTGCATGATCATTATAGCTTCGTAATTCTCTACGATCTGTTAGTTTGCTTTGGCCAAGTAGATTGATCTATCTTCAGTGGGAGAGGTGCGTTGTGGTAGGTTCAACCTGACGGTGCTCTATATCCCAGTGACAGAAAGGGACAAGACACGTCTTTATGTTGTTGCTACTAAGGATAACACGATGGGGGTTTATTCCTATTGTTTGAGTTTACTTCGTCTACATCATGTCATTGTTCTCCATGAATTACTCTATTTTGCTTAATACTCTAGATGCATGCTGGATAGCGGTCGATGAGTGGAGTAATAGTAATAGGTGCAGGAAGGAGTCATCCTATTTGTTTATGGACGTGATGCCTATATACACATGATCATTGCCGTGAAAATCGCATAACTATCTGCTTTTCTATCAAAATTGTCCAACAGTAATTTGCTTCCCACCGTATGCTGCCTACATGAGAGATGCTACTAGGGAAAACTATGGCCCCCGGGTCTATTCACTTATAAATTCATAAACGTTATTATTACCTCGCTGCCTTTATTTATCTTTTATTTTATTTACAATTATCTACACAATTCACTTGCTTGCAAATAACGAGATCAAGGGGATTCACAACCCTCTTGCCCGCGTTGGGTGCAAGTTATTTGCTCTTTTGTGTGCAGCCGCAGAAGACGGTTGAGGATTGATATTCTTATTGGTTCGATAAACCTTGGTTTCATAACTGAGGGAAATACTTACCCACTTTGTGCTGCAATAACCCGTTCCTCTTCACGGAAAACCCAACGCAGATCACAAGTATCACGACCTCATATACACCGAGACGTTGAGAAAGATGCAGGTCAAATCATCATGCATCGATCTCACTAAGACCAAATTTAAGGGCATCATCCCGGGCATGGAGGCTTGATACGCGGTATGGGTCACGCTTGACATGGTGCTCGGTACTCCTCACAACTATCGTCTTGGGGCCTTGAGCTTCTACATGGTCCCTTTCCGGATTGTCTATCATGCCTTCTTAGGTGAAACCGTGTTTGCACCCTTTCACGCAGCGCCACACTATGCGTATATGAAGCTTAAGATGTCGGGCCCAAAATGCGTCATCACTATGTGTGGCAACGTCGAACGGTGTTTACGGGACAAGGATCAAACTATGGCTCTCTCAGTTGTCGAGGAGCTCTCCGAGATAAGGACGAAGGTCGACAAGGACAACGTCATCCTCACCAAGAGCACGAAGGCCACGTCAATCAAGCGTGAGAACGACATCACCAAGTTCAAAATCCATCCGGAGGATCCGACCAAGATGGCCTCAATGGGATCCGGCCTGGGCCCCAAATAGGAACATGCGCTCCGCGGTTTCCTGCGTAAGAATTGGTACATTGTAACATCCCGACCAAACCCGCAGGTTCACCCACTGGTTTCTAGTCGTTGCGCCTGGGATCTAGACTGACCTCATAGACCATCACTGTCTTTCATGTGCACCTCGTCCTCACTCATGCGCACCCATGTAGTAATTGAATATAAGTCGAATAATACAATAAAAATATTATTTTATGCATGGCTGCATGTGGGGTGGGTCTTTTACCATATATGCTTGCATGTTGAGGTAAACCTTATCTCATCTATAATTGTATGATGATGTGACATGTTTGTATGTTAAAATAAATAAGTTAGCGGGGATGAGTCGTTTATATATGCGCGCGCAATGACCGGGGACTTGGATCTGAATATGTAACCGATCCTCCGACATATATGTATTTTGAGTAGGATAAAAACTACTGCTAGCAATGCCAGCTTGGTTGGTTCTCCAGTCTGAAATGAAGAGCAGCTCGGTTGGGTAACCGAAAAAGTCACCATGATGGGAGTGTACACGAAAAGAAGCCCACATGTACTCGATATAAAATCTTCCTGCGTTGTCCTCCTCCAGGCTCTATCGTGTCCACACCTTCTTATTCCCCTCACGTGAACTGCCATAGATTACCTATAGCACGCATGAGGCTGCCTGAACGCCGAAGAGGATAAGCAGGAATGAACGATGCAAGTACTACATCAATAGGGCCAGTTAGCTTTAGCCAGAGGGAACACTAACTAGCATGTGCTCGTACGCAGTAATCAGTAGTTGCTCTGCGTAGCTTTACCTATCCATGCTGCCTTTGCATTATGGTGTTCAGCTGATAACCTTGTGAAGGAATTTAGGCGGAAACTATTTCTTGCATTAACTCTTGCTGCTAGGTTCAACAGTAATGGGCCGGCACACTCATGCACACTTTTAAAAGTAAATCGTGAAAAGGAACGCCGCATGGTGGATTCGAAGTGTGGTCTCCTAGATAGATTACAAGGGTGCTAGCCCGCACGTCGGGATTCTGATCAAGTAATAGGGTGGGATGTAGTTGAGGCGAAATAAGTTCGGGTTTCACCGGTTTTGTTTTTTCTGCCGGGATATTTCTTTTAATTTTTTTCTGTGTTGTTTGTTTTTTCAATTTTTTCTTCGATTTTACTTTTCATTTCATTTTTCTTTTGGTTATTTTGTTTTATTTTTCGGGTTTTATTTTTGATTTTCATTCTTCATTTTTTGTATATGTCAACAATATTTTTCTAATACATGTTTAACATTTTTCCAATACAAAATTAATATTATTTTAATACATAGTCAACATTTTTCTATACACATTTAAAAAAAATTAAAATGCTTGATTAATATTTGTCAAATACAAGATTAACATTTTTTAGTACATGCTCAACATTTTTCCTATACACACTTTAAACTTTTTTCAAATGCTTCATTAACATATTTCAAATACAATATTAACATTTTTCTAATACATGATAAAAAATTCTATGAAGATTTAATATTTTTAAAAGCTTTATCAACATTTTCAAATGCAAGATTAAAAAAAATTGTATGCATGGTCAACAATTTTTCTATACACATTTAACATTTTCTAAAAGCTTGATTAATATTTTCATATACATGATCAAAAGATTTCATCATGTTTACAAGGTCATCATTCTTTCTGTACACATTCAACATTTTTCAAACACTTGGTTAACATTTTTTTAATACTTGTTTAACATTTTTTTCAAATGCTTAATTAACATATCTAAATACATGATCAACTTTTTCATACAGATTGTATATTTTTCGTATACATGGTCAATATTTTTTAATACACATTTAACAATTTTTCAAAACATTATGAAAAGTATTTTTTGTAATATATATGTTTAGAATTTTGCGAAGTGTAAAAAAAATAAAAAGAAAAAGAAACTAGAAAAAGAAACACAAAAGTTCAAAAAAAGAGGCATTAGCATCTCGTGATCTAGGCCGGCCCATTTAGGCTGGCACCTTTAGTGAGAGTTGACTCTCTCTCTCGCGTGCAGCGAGACATAGTCATGCTCGGGAATTTAGCTGTCTTTCACGAAGTTTACGTTGTGTTCGGGTTAAATATCCAGTGGGCTTTAGGACCATCCAACAATTTAAGGAAAAAATTAAGGGTCCATGTAGGTGTCATGACAAGGAAAGTGGTGCAAGTTTAGTACTTCCTCCTTTCCGGTTTATAGGGCTCAAATCTGAAATCTCATCAACCAAGGTGGATTGTGAGTGGATGTCACTAGTTTTAAGTAGCCAATGAAAAATATCTCACATATATGATTTCCGAAGCAATAAATGTAGCACCCTCCCTCTCATTGGACTTGCATGGTGCATGTAGAAAAGATGCATGCCTAGCCACTAATTTCCTTTCTCTTATCTCTATGAATTAAATATGGCGTGAACTCAAAGCACTTTAATTGAATTAGACTCAAAATGAGTCTAATATAATGGAAATCTAATTTTTTTAAGATGAGCCCTATAAACCGGAAAGGAGTGAGTACCACCCAGGATTTCCAGAAAGAGTTGCACCTCTTTATAAGGTTTATTCTCCCACATACTATTGGAGTTTGAGAAAAGAAGTGGTTCCCGCGCGCTCCTTCTTCGCCATCTCACGACTTCCTCGCGACGTCAGTATTTCGTGTATGAGCCAACCTCAAACCTATGTGACTCTTGCGCTTGCGCTTAATTTTTGTCGGTCAGAAGCAAAGAGTCATTAACAGATGAGCCACGATTTGGGACGCCAGATCTGTTGGAAATATGCCCTAGAGGCAATAATAAAGTTGTTATTATCGTATTTCCTTGTTCATGATAAATGTTTATTATCCATGCTAGAATTGTATTGATTGGAAACTCAAATACATGTGTGGGTACATAGACAACACTGTGTCCCTAGTAAGCCTCTAATACACTAGCTCGTTGATCAAAGATGGTCAAGGTTTGCTGACCATAGACATGAGTTGTCATTTGATAACGGGATCACATCATTAGGAGAATGATGTGATGGACAAGACCCAAACTATAAACGTAGCATATGATCGTGTCAGTTTATTGCTATTGTTTTCTGCATGTCAAGTATTTGTTCCTATGACCATGAGATCATGCAACTCACTGACACCGGAGGAGTACCTTGTGTGTATCAAACGTCACAACGTAACTGGGTGACTATAAAGGAACTCTACAGGTATCTCCGAGGGTATCTGTTGAGTTAGCATGGATCAAGACTGGGATTTGTTACTCCGTGTGACGAAGAGGTATCTCAGGGCCCACTCGGTAATGCAACATCATAATGAGCTTGCAAGCAAAGTGACTAAAGAGTTAGCCACGGGATCTTGTATTACGGAACGAGTAAAGAGACTTGCTGGTAACGAGATTGAACTAGGTATGAAGATACCGACGATCGAATCTCGGGCAAGTAACATACCGATGAACAAAGGGAACGGAGTACGGGATTAACTGAATCCTTGACATAGAGGTTCAACCGATAAAGATCTTCGTAGAATATGTAGGAGCCAATATGGGCATCCAGGTCCTGCTATTGGTTATTGACCGTAGAGGTGTCTCGGTCATGTCTACATAATTCTCAAACCCGCAGGGTCTGCACACTTAACGTTCGGTGACGATTTGGTATTGTTGAGTTATGTATGTTGGTGACCGAAGGTTGTTCGGAGTCCCGGATGAGATCCCGTACATGAAGAGGAGCTCCGGTGTGGTCCGGAGGTAAAGATTGATATATAGGAAGTTGATATTCGGGCACCGGAATGGTTTCGGGGGTCGCCCGGGTTTCATTGGGAGTGCCGGAAAGGTTCCGGGGGTCCACCGGGAGGGTCCACCTGCCTCGAAGGGCCCCATGGGCTGTGAGAGGGTGCACGCCAGCCCCTGGTAGGCTGGCCGCACCTCCCACCAAGGCCCATGAGGCTGGAAGGGTGGGGGCCAAGCCAAAGGGGGCCGCCGACCCTTGCCTTGGGTGGCAAGGCACCCCCTTGGCCGCCGCACCAACCCTAGGGGAAACCCTAGGGAGGCCGGCCCCCTCCTCTCCCCCTATATATATGTGAGGAGAGGGAGGGCTGCACACACCTTATTCCACGACGCAGCCCCTCCCTCCCTCTAGATCAACTTCTCCACTAGATTGGTTCGGTTTTGCTTAGCGAAGCTCTGCCGGATCAGCTCCACCACCACCGCCGCCACGCCGTCGTGCTGCCGAAGAACTCATATACCTCTCCACCCTCGCTTGCTGGATCAAGGAGGCGGAGAACATCATCGATATGTACGTGTGCTAAACGCGGAGGTGCCGTCCGTTCGGCACTAGATCGTGATTGGATCGCGGGACGGATTGCGATTTGGATCGCGAAGACGTTCGACTACATCAACTGCGTTTCTTAACGCTTCCCGCTTAGCGATCAACAAGGGTATGTGGATCCAATCTCTCCTCTCGTAGATGCTCATCTCCTAGATTGATCTTGGTGAAGCATAGGAAATTTTTTGTTTCCCATGCAACGTTCCCCAACAGTGGCATCATGAGCTAGGTCTATGCGTAGATGACATCACGAGTAGAACACAAAGGAGTTTGTGGGCGTTGATATTTAGATTGCTTCCCTCCTTAGTATTTTCTTGATTCAGCGGTATTGTGGGATGAAGCGGCTCGGACCAACCTTACTCGTCCACGTACGAGAGACCGGTTCCATCGACTGACATGTAACTTTGTTGCATAAGATGGCTGGCGGGTGTGTGTCTCTCCCACCTGAGTTGAATCGGATTTGACAAAGGTGGTCCTTGTAGAAGGTGAAATAGCAACTTGTATATCACCGTTGTGGTTTTGCGTAGGTAAGAACCGTTCTTGCTAGATACCCATAGCAGCCACGTAAAACATGCAACAACAAATTAGAGGACGTCTAACTTGTTTTTGCAGGGTATGTTGTGATATGATGTGGCTAAAGACATGATGTGATATATGTGATGTATGAGATGCTCATGTTTTGTAATAGTTTATATCGACTTGCATGTCGATGAGTACGGCAACTGGCAGGAGCCATAGGGTTGTCTTTAATTAATTTGTGTCATTTGCTTTACTTTATCGCTATGAGTTAGCAATAGTTGTACAAGCAATAGTTGGAACGACAACCTCGTGGCGACACATTGATGGAGATCAAGATGATGGAGATCATGGTGTCATGCCAGTGACGATGGAGATCATGCCGGTGCTTTGGAGATGGAGATCAAAAGCACAAGTTCATGGCCATATCATGTCACTTATGATTTGCATGTGATGTTAATCCTTTTATGGATCTTATTTTGCTTAGGACGACGGTAGCATTATAAGGTGATCCCTCACTAAAATTTCAAGATAAAATTGTGTTCTCCCCGAGTGTGCATCATTGCAAAAATTCGTCGTTTCGAGACACCACGTGATGATCGGGTGTGATAGACTCTACGTTCGCATACAACGGGTGCAAGCCAGTTTTGCACATGCGGAACACTCGGGTTAAACTTGACGAGCCTAGCATGTACAGACATGGCCTCGGAACACAAGAGACCGAAAGGTCGAACATGAGTCATATAGTAGATATGATCAACATGGAGATGTTCACCATTGAAACCACCTCATCTCACGTGATGATCGGACTTGGGTTGGTGAATTTGGATCATGTAGCACTCGGAAGACCGGAGGGATGTCAATTTGAGTGGGAGTTTTTTAAGTAATATGATTAACTAAACTCATTATCTTTAACCATAGTCTAAGTAATCTTTGCAAAATTTATGTTGTAGATCCCCTGAATTTCAATGCGTTCCTAGAGAAAGCCAAGCTGAAAGATGATGGAAGTAACTTTGTAGACTGGGCCCGTAATCTGAGGATTATCCTCACGGCTTCCCAAAAGGCTTATGTCCTTGATGCACCGCTCGGTGCGCCACCGGCTCCAGTGTCGTCTGCAGACGTTGCGAACGCCTGGCAGGCACGTCTGGATGACTACTCAATAGTTCAGTGTGCAATGTTGTATGGCTTAGAACCGGGACTTCAAAGACGTTTTGAACGTCGTGGAGCATATGAGATGTTCCAGGAGTTGAAGTTTATTTTTGAGAAGAATGCCCGGATCAAGAGGTATGAGACCTCCGATAAGTTATATGCTTGCAAGATGGAGGAGAACGGGTCTGTCAGTGAGCACATACTCAGAATGTCTGGGTATTCCAACCGTCTGGCTGAGTTGGGAATTACTCTCCCGCCACAGGTGATCACTGACAGAGTTCTTCAATCACTGCCACCTAGCTACAAAAGCTTTGTGTTGAACTATAACATGCAAGGGAACTCAGTGCTTTCATTGCAAGGGTACTGGCCACTGGAAGCGGAATTGCCCCAAGTATCTGGCCGACAAGAAGGCGGCCAACATCAAACAAGGTATTGATACGTCTCCAACGTATCTATAATTTTTGCTTGTTCCATGCTGTTATATTATCATTCTTGGATGTTTTACAATCATTTTATAACAACTTTATATCATTTTTGGGACTAGCCTATTGACATAGTGCCAAAGTGCCAGTTGCTGTTTTTGCTTGTTTTTTTACTTCGCAGAAAATCAATACCAAATGGAGTCCAATCGCGACGAAACTTTTTGGAGATTTTTTCTGGACCAGAAGACACCCAGTGGGCCAAACAACTGCCGGAGAGGTAGGCTGTGGAGAGCACAACCCACTAGGGCGCGCCAGGGGGGCCCCGGCGCGCCCTGATGGGGTGTGCCCTCCTCGGCCCCCTTCTGCACCGCCTTTGATGCCTATAAATTTCCAAATATTCCAAAAACCCTAGGGGAGTCAACGAAACACAATTCCAGCCGCCGCAAGTTCCAGAACCGCGAGATTCAATCTAAACACCATCACGAAGGGGTTCATCTTCTTCATAGGTGCCTCTCTGATGATGCGTGAGTAGTCCACCATAGGCCTACGGGTTTGTAGGCAGTAGCTAGATGGCTTCTTCTCTCTCTCTTATGATTCTCAATACAATGGTCTCTTGGAGATCTATTTGATGTAAACTTTTGCGGTGTGTTTGTTGGGATCCGATGAATTTTGAGTTCATGATCAGTTTATATCCATGAATATTATTTGAGTCTTCTTTGATCTCTTATATGCATGATTACCTATAGCATCTTATTTCTTCTTTGAATCTTTGGTTTAGTTAGGCCGACTAGATCGATTTTTCTTGCCATGGGAAGAGGTGCTTTGTGATGGGTTCGATCTTGCGGTGTTCTTTCCCAGTGACAGAAGGGGCAGCAAGACACGCATGTATCATTGCTATTAAGGATAACAAGATGGGGTCTATTCCTACATGAATAGATCTTGTCTACATCATGTCACCGTTCTTATTGCATTACTCCGTTTTTCCATGAACTTAATACACTAGATGCATGCTGGATAGCAGTCGATGTGTGGAGTAATAGAGGTAGATGCAGTCAGGAGTTGGTCTATCTATCTTGGACGTGATGCCTATATAATGATCATCGCCTTGGATATCGTCATGGCTATTCGATTTTCTATCAATTGCCCAACAGTAATTTGTTCACCCACCGTGCGCTATACTCATGAGAGAAGCCACTAGTGAACCCTACGGCTCCCGGGTCTACTTTTCCATCATATTGCTTTCCGATCTACGTTTTTTGCAATCTTTGTTTTTAGATCAACAAAACCAAAAACCCAAAAATATATTGCTGCATATTTACTCTTTTTATTTGTGTTCTTGAGAGATCTATATCTCCTATCTATCACTACCTAATCTATCTTATCACCGTAGAGATATTGACAACCTCTCTTTCGCGTCGGGTTGCAAGTATTTGTTGTTTGTGTGCAGGTGCTGCTTATTGGGTGTTGGTGATCCTCCTACTGGTTCGATAACCTTGGTTTCATAACTGAGGGAAATACTTACCGTCGCTGTGCTGCATCATCCCTTCCTCTTTGGGGAAATACCGACGCAGTCTTAAGCCATGTCAAAGGAATTTCTGGCGCCGTTGCCGGGGAGGAAGCGGTCTCTTCTACGTGCCTATCGTAGGCGCCGAGGGACTCCTCATCATCTACCAGGTTCCTAATCACAAATCTCATCTCCTTGCAATTACATTATTTGCCATTTGCCTCTCGTTTTCCTCTCCCCCACTTCACCAATTTGCCGTTTTATTCGCCCTCTTTTTTGTTTGCCCTTTTTCTTGCCGGATCTCTTCCCCGTTTGCAATCTTGTTTGCGTAGTCATGATGCCTCAATGCAAGTACTATGAAGTTCCCTACCCCAATATTTTGCTTGAAATTGAGAAAAGTACTAAGAAATATATGACTACACAATTTGAGCATAATAAGTATTTTACCGATGAGCTTACAGAACACTCTACCGTGCTAGATGCCATAACGAAACAACTTGATGATATTAGTAGAGAAGTTTGTAATCTCCAATCTAAGTATGCTCATGCTGAAAATTTGCTTGGTAAAATATCCGATGCACAAGCTACTTTGATAAATCAAATGGCCGCCAAACCGATCTCTCTAGAGGATAAAAAAGATGAAGATCTTAAAGTGATTGGTGTTTCTTCTATTGATTCCTTGTTTAGTAATATCAAAATTGATAATGAAGGGACTGAAGTAGAGTCAACTTTAGCTAGAAGGCGTCCCAATAATTTGGAGGGTGAAAATCTTGATGAAAAATTTGCTAAAAGTGGGTTTGAAGAGGTCAACACTTTAACTAGTGATGTACCCACTATCTTGGATTGCAAAGACTTTAATTATGATAGTTGCACTTTGATTGAATGTATTTCTTTGTTGCAATCCGTGTTGAATTCACTCCATGCTTATGAGCAAAATAAAGGTTTTACTAAACATATCGTTGATGCCATGATGAAATCATTTGAAGAAAAGTTGGAATTGGAGATTTCTATTCCTAGAAAATTACATGATGAGTGGGAACCTACCATTAATGTCAAGATTAAAAATTATGAGTGCTTTGCTTTGTGTGATTTGGGTGCTAGTGTTTCCACGATTCCGAAATCTCTATGTGATGTGCTTGGTCTTACCAATATTGAAGAATGCTCTCTTAATTTGCACTTGGCGGATTCAACTATTAAAAAACCTTTGGGAAGAATTAATGATGTTCTTATTCTTGCAAATAGTAATTATGTGCCCATTGATTTTATTATGCTTGATATTGATTGCAATCCGTCTTGTCCTATTATACTTGGTAGACCATTTTTACGCACTATAGGTGCCGTGATTGATATGAAAGAAGGCAATATTCGTTTTCAATTTCCCTTGAGAAAGGGTATGGAACATTTCCCTAGAACAAGAATTAAGCCACCATATGAATCAATCATGAGGGCATCCTATGGATCCAAAACTAAAGATGACAATACTTGAATTTATGCGTTATGCCTAGCTAGGGACGTAAAACGATAGCGCTTGTTGGGAGGCAACCCAATGAATAAATAAATTTTTGCTTTTTCCTTTCTGTTTTTGTGTGTTGACACAATTATGCCTCTGTTATGATTGTGTTTTTATGGTTTATTTAGTGTTTGTGCCAAGTAAAGCCTTTAGGATGATTCATAGGATGAGTAGAAGTGATGCTGAATCTGAAACAGAAACTTTGCGTCCATGATAACCCACAAGTATAGGGGATCGCAACAGTTTTCGAGGGTAGAGTATTCAACCTAAATTTATTGATTCGACACAAGGGGAGCCAAAGAATATTCTCGAGTATTAGCAGCTGAGTTGTCAATTCAACCACACCTGAAAGACTTAGTATCTGCAGCAAAGTATTCAGTAGCAAAGTAGTATGGAATTAACGGTAACGATGGCAAAGTGACAGTAGCAGTTTTGTAGTGATTGTAATAGTAGCAACGGAGAAGTAACTTAGCAAAGATCAATATGTGAAAAGATCGTAGGCAATGGATCAGTGATGGATAATTATGTCGGATGGCATTCATCATGCAACGGTTATAACATAGGGTGACACAGAACTAGCTCCAATTCATCAATGTAATGTAGGCATGTATTCCATATATAGTCATACGTGCTTATGGAAAAGAACTTGCATGACATCTTTTGTCCTACCCTCCCGTGGCAGCGGGGTCCTAATGGAAACTAAGGGATATTAAGGCCTCCTTTTAATAGAGAACCGGACCAAAGCATTAGCACTTAGTGAATACATGAACTCCTCAAATTACGGTAATCACCGGAAAGAATCCCAGTTATTGTCACCCTGGGGGATGCGGATCATAACTCGTAATAGGTGTCTACAACTTGCAAGATAGGATCAAGAACACATATATATTCATGAAAACATAATAGGTTCAGATCTGAAATCATGGCACTCGGGCCCTAGTGACAAGCATTAAGCATAGCAAAGTCATAGCAACATCAATCTCAGAACATAGTGGATACTAGGGATCAAACCCTAACAAAACTAACTCGATTACATGGTAAATCTCATCCAACCCATCACCGTCCAGCAAGCCTACGATGGAATTACTCACGAATAGCGGAGAGCATCATGAAATTGGTGATGAAGGATGGTTGGTGATGACGACGGCGTCGATTTCCCCTCTCCAGAGCCCAAAACAGACTCCAGATCTGCCCTCCCGAGGAAGAACAGGAGGTGGCGGCGGCTCCGTATCGTAAAATGCGATGAACTCTTCTCTCTGATTTTTTTCTCCATGATTAGGAATATATAGAGTTGGAGTTGAGGTCGGAGGAGCTCCAGGGGGCCCACAAGACAGGGGGTCGCGCCCTAGGGGGCGCCCCCCTGGCTTGTGGCCAGGTGGTGGACCCCCTCCGGTTGATTCTTTCGCCAGTATTTTTTATTAAATCCAAAAATATTCTCCGTAAATTTTCAGGTCAATCCGAGAACTTTTATTTCTGCACAAAAATAACACCAAGGCAATTCTGCTGAAAACAGCGTCAGTCCGGGTTAGTTCCATTCAAATCATGCTAATTAGAGTCCAAAACAAGGGCAAAAGAGTTTGGAAAAGTAGATACGATGGAGACGTATCAACTCCCCCAAGCTTAACCCATTGCTTGTCCTCAAGCAATTCAGTTGACAAACTAAAAGTGATAAAGAAAAACTTTTACAAACTCTGTTTGATCTTGCTGTTGTAAATATGTCTAACTGATGTTCAGATTTTCAGCAAAGATTATAGACTAACCACATTCACAATAACATTTAGGTCTCACATTTACTCATATCAATGGCATAATCAACTAGCGAGCAATAATAATAAGTCTCGGATGACAACAATTTTATCAAAACAATCATGATACAATATGATATAATGGTATCTCGCTAGCCCTTTCTGAGACCGCAAAACATAAATGCAGAGCACCTCTGAAGAACAAGGACTGACTAGACATTGTAATTCATGGTAAAAGAGATCCAGTCACACTCATACTCAATATCAATTAATAACAAAGCATACAAATGACGGAGGTGCTCTCTAACTGGTGCTCTTTATAAGAGGAGGATGACTCAACAGGAAATAAAATAGATAGGTCCTTCGCAGAGGGAAGCATTGATTTACAAAGGTGCCAGAGCTCGAGCTTTTAAAACAGGGATGAATCATAATTTTGGGAGGTATGCTTTCATTGTCAACATAACAACTAAGAGATCTCGATATCTTCCATGCTAGATACATTATAGGCGGTTCCCAAACAGAATAGTAAAGTTTTTACTCCTCCTCCACCAATCGATCACACTCCACGGCGGGCCGAATCCACGGGTACCGTCCATACAAACAACAATCCTGGGGGAGTTTTGTTTCATTATACTTTGATTTGATTTTTGAGCATGGAACTGGGCATCCCAAATACCAACCACTTTCTCATGAATGATAGTGAATCAACACATATCGTGAGAATAACCCACCTAGCATGGAAGATACTGACAGCCCCTAGTCACTACATGAGCGATTCGGGCATACAAAACAGGGTATTATTTGAAGGTTTAGAGTTTGGCACATGCAAATTTACTTGGAACGGCAGGTAAATACCGCATATAGGTAGGTATGGTGGACTCATATGGAACAACTTTGGGTTTATGGAAATGGATGCACAAGCAGTATTCCTGCTTAGTACAAGTGAAGGCTAGCAAAAGACTAGGAAGCGACCAACTAGAGAGCGACAACAGTCATAAACATGCTTTGAGATTAACCAACATTGAATGCAAGCATGAGTAGGATATAAATCACCATGAACATAAACATCGTGGAGGCTATGTTGGTTTTGTTTCAAATACATGCGTGAACATGTGCCAAGTCAAGCCACTTGAATCATTCAGAGGAGGATACCATCCTATCATACTACATCACAACCATTTTAAAATGCATGTTGGCACTCAAGACAAACCATTAGACACTCTTAGCTAATTAAGCATGGCATGAGCAACTATAATCTCTAATTGTCATTGCAAACATGTTCAATCCATAACGAGCTGAATCCAGAACGATGAGCTAATCATATTTACAAAAACAAAATAGGTCGAGTTCATACCAGCTTTTCTCCATCTCAATCACTTCATCATATATCGTCATTATTGCCTTTCACTTGCACGACCGAACGGTGTGAATAATGATAAGAGTGCACATGCATTGGACTAAGCTGGAATCTGCAAGCAATAACTCAAAGGAGAAGGCAAGGTAATATGGGCTCTCTGATAGATAAACAATAATGCATATGAGAGCCACTCAACATGTCATCGTGGTCTTCCCCTTACGACCCAAAGAAGAAAGGAAAACTATTTACACGGGAAAGCTCCGAACAAGCAAAAGAAGAATGAGAAATCTTTTTGGGTTTTCTTTTAATACTACAACTAATCAAACTAGAAGGTAAAGCTAGAACTAATTTTTTTGGGTTTTTGGATTTTCTCAAGATTAATTAAACACACAAGAAGAAAGCAAAAAGAAGAAGTAAACTACCATGGATGGTACAATGAAAAAGTATGAACACTGACAACTGGAATGAGTGTGTGAACATGAATGTAATGTCGGTGAGAAACACGTACTCCCCCAAGCTTAGGCTTTTGGCCTAAGTTGGTCTAGGGCCATGGCTGGCCCGGATAGTATCCAAAGTCATAGTTGGGGTTAAACTGGGCTGCGGTAGCTACTGCCTGAGCGGCTGCAGCACGGAGGCGGACGGCTTCCGCCTCTCTCTCGTACTCGTTTGCCACCTCTCTGGTTATAAAGTATCTCCGTTTTTCCTGAAAGTTAAAGAAGGCAGGAGCAGGAAGGGTAATATGGACAGCGCGCTGTCTGTCAAAAATTAGTCGGTACAGGAGGGGTTGTTTGTTTCTCTCAAGAAACTGGTAGCGCACCATAGCCTCATAATCAAGAAAAGTAGGTGGTAACTCAATATCATTTTCCCTTATGGGTACCCTAAGATAATTAGCTACACGGGTGGCATAAATTCCACCAAAGAAATCTCCATCCTTAGCATTTTTATGTAGCCTCCGAGCAATAATAGCTCCCAAGTTATATCGTCTATCACCCATGACCGCACTCTTAAGAATACTAAGATCAGGTACACAAAGGTGGCTATGGTCATGTTTACCGTTAATACATCTACCTATGAAGAGAGCAAAATAATGTATGGCAGGAAAGTGAATGCTCCCCAAGGTAGCCTGTGTAATGTTTCTAGTTTCTCCCACAGTGATGCTAGCAAGAAAATCATTATATTCAGTTTTGTGAGGATCACTATGGCTGCCCCATTGTGGAATTTTGCATGCATGGTTAAAATCCTCTAGGTCCATAGTATAAGATTCATCATAAAGATTAAATAGAACGGAATGCGTATTACGCCTGGATGAAAATTCAAACCTCCGCACGAAGGAATCAGTGAGTTGATAATATTGCTTGCATTGGTCTGAAACAAAATCTTCAAGGCCAGCATTTCGTATGTACGCGTAAAATTCTTCCTTGAATCCGGCATGGACCATGAATGGATCCGACGGCCATTCACAAGGCCGCACTTGAGCTTCCCTCGGTGGTTCAAAGTCGGGCTCGCGTATCGCGAGTCTCGGGGTCTTCTTGCTCGAGGAACCACCTTGGTATATTCTCCTTAACATTTTTCTTTCTCTGAAAAATTTCGGAAATTTTTAGTGACTCCAAATAAAGGTGAACTAAACTCAACAAAACTTATAGCAACTACTCCCACAAGTGTCTAGAGGCTATATCATGCATCAAAACTACTTGGGACCATACAAATTTGACATGCAAGCTCAAGAACAAGGTCACCACAGCAGCAAAAATTTGCAATATTTAAAGCACTAGAACAAAAACTAATTGGACCATTGGAGGAGTCACATACCGATGAACAATCCCCTAAAACAGTTTTGCAAATGGAGCTTTGAGCAAGGAGATCGAAAATGGCAGCAAGATGAGCTAGAACACGGGTTTGAGCAATGGTGGGATTTTTTCTGGAGGGAGAGGAAGTGGATGGGTGCTGGAATAAGTGAGGGGGCCCCATGTGGGACCCACAAGCCAGGGGGCGCGCCCAGGGGGGTGGGCGCGCCCTGCAGGCTTGTGGCCCACTGGTACAGCCCCCTGATGTGTTTTCAGTGCCAAAAATTCTTAAATATTCCAGAAAAAATCATACTAAATTTTCAGGTAATTCTGAGAACTTTTATTTTCAGGTCATTTTTCTATTGCACAGATAAATCAGAAAACAGAGAAATAATAGCATTTTTACTAAATTGAAACTAAAGAACAGAAAATAAAAGTTGGGTGTAGAAGGTTGTGCTTTCTAAATTCATCCATCTCATGCTCATCAAAAAGAATCCATCAATAAGGTTGATCAAGTCTTATTGACAAACTTTTTTCGAATGGCACGGAACCGGAGAATTTTTGAATAACACTAGGTTACCTCAATGGGGATATGCATGTCCCCAACAATAAGTATATCATATTTCTTTTTGACAGTAGGGAGGAGGAATTCAAAGTCTCCAATAATAATCGTTGAATTTTTTTCAATGGAGTTGATACTATGAACTTGAGGTTGTTTCTTCGGGAAGTGTACCGTATGCTCATTACCATTGACATGAAAAGTGACATTGCCCTTATTGCAATCGATAACAGCCCCTGCAGTATTCAAAAAGGGTCTACCAAGGATGATCGACATACTGTCGTCCTCGGGAATATCAAGAATAACAAAGTCCGTTAGGATAGTAACGTTTGCAACTACGACAGGCACATCCTCACAAATACCGATGGGTAAAGCAGTTAATTTATCAGCCATTTGCAAAGAGATTTCAGTAGGTGTCAACTTATTCAAATCAAGTCTACGATATAAAGAGAAAGGCATAACACTAACACCAGCTCCAAGGTCACATAAAGCAGTTTTAACATAATTTCCTTTAATAGAGCAAGGTATAGTAGGTACTCCGGGATCTCCTAGTTTCTTTGGTATTCCACATTTAAAAGTATAATTAGCAAGCATGGTGGAAATCTCAGCTTCCGGTATCTTTCTTTTATTTGTCACAATATCTTTCATATACTTAGCATAAGGAGACATTTTCAGAATATCAGTCAAGCGCATACGCAAAAAGATAGGTCTAAGCATTTCAACAAAGCGCTCAAAATCCTTATCATCCTTCTTCTTGGATGGTTTAGGAGGAAAGGGCATGGGTTTCTGAACCCATGGTTCTCTTTCTCTACCATGCTTCCAAGCAACAAAGTCTCTTTTATCATATCTTTTGTTCTTAGGTTGTGGGTTATCAAGGTCAACAGCAGGTTCAATCTCCACATCATTATCATTACTAGGTTGAGCACCAACATGAACATCATCATTAATATTATCACTAGGCTCATGTTCATTACCAGATTGTGTCTCAGCATCAGAAATAGAAATATCATTTGGGTTTTCATGTGAATTTATAACAGTTTCACTAGCAGCATGCGAAGTCCTATCGTCATTCTTTTTCCTTTTATTAGAATGACCAGGTGCATCAATATTAACTCTCTGAGGATCTTGCTCAATTCTCTTAGGATGGCCCTCGGGATACAAAGGTTCCCGAGTCATTCTACCACCTCTAGTCACAACTCTAACAGAATGATCATTGTTCTTACCATTCATCTCATTAAGCAAATCATTCTGTGCCTTAAGTACTTGTTCTACTTGAGTAGTTACCATGGAAGCATGTTTACTAATAAGTTTAAGATCATTGATAGTTCTACTCATATAATCACCTAAGCGATCAAGCATGTAAGCATTATGTTTCAATTGTCTACTAACATAAGCATTGAAATTTTCTTGCTTAACAATAAAGTTATCAAACTCATCCAAGCATTGGCGAGCAGACTTATTATAAGGAATATCACCTTCATCAAATCTACGGAGGGAATTTACCTCTACTACCTGTGTCGGGTTATCAAGACTATGTATTTCTTCAATAGGTGGTAGATTCTTAACATCTTCAGCTTTAATACCTTTTTCTTTCATAGATTTCTTTGCCTCTTGCATATCTTCAGGACTGAGAAATAGAATACCTCTTTTCTTCGGAGTTGGCTTTGGAGGTGGTTCGGGAATAGTCCAATCATTATCATTGCTCAATATATTATTCAATAGTAGTTCAGCTTGTTCAACAGTTTGTTCCCTGAAAACACAACCAGCACAACTATCTAGGTGGTCCCTAGAAGCATCGGTTAGTCCATTATAAAAGATATCAAGTATTTCATTTTTCTTGAGAGGGTGATCAGGCAAAGCATTAAGTAACTGGAGAAGCCTCCCCCAAGCTTGTGGGAGACTCTCTTCTTCAATTTGCACAAAGTTAAATATTTCCTGCAAGGCAGCTTGTTTCTTATGGGCAGGAAAATATTTTTCAGAGAAGTAATATATCATATCCTGGGGACTACGCACACAACTAGGAGCAAGAGAATTAAACCATATCTTAGCATCACCCTTTAATGAGAAAGGAAACAACTTAAGAATATAGTAATAACGAATTTTTTCCTCATGGGTGAATAGGGTGGCTATATCATTCAATTTAGTAAGATGTGCCACAGCAGTTTCAGATTCATAACCATGGAAAGGATCAGATTCTACCAAAGTAATTAACTCAGGATCGAAAGAGAATTCATAATCCTTATCAGTAACAAAGATAGGTGAAGTAGCAAACTTGGGATCATATTGCATTCTAGCATTCAAAGATTTTTCTTTCCACTTGCATAGTAATTTCTTAAGATCATCTCTATCCTTACAAGCAAGAAAGTCCCTAGCTACCTCTCCTTCCATAACATAACCCTTAGGTATATTAGGCAATTCATATCTAGGAGAGCTAGGTCTAGCAGGTGTCTCATAGTGTTCAGTTTTAGTAATTTCATCAGTTTCAGAAATATCATCAGTTGCAGCATTGACTCTAGCAATTTGTTCATCAAGAAATTCACCCAGTGGCACAGTAGTATCAAGCAAAGTATCATCATAAGCATCATGCATAGCAGAAGTGACATCATCAATTACTTGCGACATATCAGAATCAATAGCAGGTGGTGGTGTCGCAAACTTACTCATAACAGAAGGTGAATCAAGTGCAGAGCTAGATGGCAGTTCCTTACCTGTCCTCGTAGTTGAGGGTAGATCTTAGTTTTAGCATCTTTCAAATTCTTCATAGTGATCAACAGATATAAATTCCAAGTGACTCAGAGAATAGAGCTATGCTCCCCGGCAACGGCGCCAGAAAAAGGTCTTGATAACCCACAAGTATAGGGGATCGCAACAGTTTTCGAGGGTAGAGTATTCAACCTAAATTTATTGATTCGACACAAGGGGAGCCAAAGAATATTCTTGAGTATTAGCAGCTGAGTTGTCAATTCAACCACACCTGAAAGACTTAGTATCTGCAGCAAAATATTCAGTAGCAAAGTAGTATGGAATTAACGGTAACGATGGCAAAGTGACAGTAGCAGTTTTGTAGTGATTGTAACAGTAGCAACGGAGAAGTAACTTAGCAAAGATCAATATGTGAAAAGATCGTAGGCAATGGATCAGTGATGGATAATTATGTCGGATGGCATTCATCATGCAACGGTTATAACATAGGGTGACACAGAACTAGCTCCAATTCATCAATGTAATGTAGGCATGTATTCCATATACAGTCATACGTGCTTATGGAAAAGAACTTGCATGACATCTTTTGTCCTACCCTCCCATGGCAGCGGGGTCCTAATGGAAACTAAGGGATATTAAGGCCTCCTTTTAATAGAGAACCGGACCAAAGCATTAGCACTTAGTGAATACATGAACTCCTCAAACTACGGTAATCACCGGAAAGAATCCCAGTTATTGTCACCCTGGGGGATGCGGATCATAACTCGTAATAGGTGTCTACAACTTGCAAGATAGGATCAAGAACACATATATATTCATGAAAACATAATAGGTTCAGATCTGAAATCATGGCACTCGGGCCCTAGTGACAAGCATTAAGCATAGCAAAGTCATAGCAACATCAATCTCAGAACATAGTGGATACTAGGGATCAAACCCTAACAAAACTAACTCGATTACATGGTAAATCTCATCCAACCCATGACCGTCCAGCAAGCCTACGATGGAATTACTCACGAACAGTGGAGAGCATCATGAAATTGGTGATGAAGGATGGTTGGTGATGACGACGGCGTCGATTTCCCCTCTCCGGAGCCCAAAACAGACTCCAGATCTGCCCTCCCGAGGAAGAACAAGAGGTGGCAGCGGCTCCGTATCGTAAAACGCGATGAACTCTTCTCTCTGATTTTTTATCCACGATTAGGAATATATAGAGTTGGAGTTGAGGTCGGAGGAGCTCCAGGGGGCCCACAAGACAGGGAGCGTGCCCTGGGGGGGGCGCCCCCCTGGCTTGTGACCAGGTGGTGGACCCCCTCCGGTTGATTCTTTCGCCAGTATTTTTTATTAAATCCAAAAATATTCTCCGTAAATTTTCAGGTCAATCCGAGAACTTTTATTTCTGCACAAAAATAACACCAAGGCAATTCTGCTGAAAACAGCGTCAGTCCGGGTTAGTTCCATTCAAATCATGCAAATTATAGTCCAAAACAAGGGCAAAAGAGTTTGGAAAAGTAGATACGATGGAGACGTATCAGTCCAGTATATGAATTTTCATTTATTTATGGAACGTGATCTTGAGCTGAAATTTTAACACCATGTTGCTATACGAATTACTTACGTTGTCCTAATTTTTCAGAATTTTTAGAGTTATAGAAGTATGGGTAGAGTACAGATTACTACAGACTATTCTGTTTAAGATAGATTCTGTTTTCGTTGCATTGTGTGCTTGTTTTGATGAATCTATGGGTTATATTGAAGGGTATGAGCAATGGTAAAGTTAAAATACAGTAGGTATAATACAATAATAAAATACGGATGGGTTTGAAACAGTACCTAAAGTAGTGATTTGCTTTCTTATACTAACGGATCTCACAAAGATTTTGTTGAGTTTTGTGTGATTGAAGTTTTCAAGTTTTGGGTGAGATCACGATGGATGAAGGAATAAGGAGTGATAAAAGCCTAAGCTTGGGGATGCTACCGCACCGCCAAGATATATCCAAAGAGAAACAAGCAACTAAGCTTGGGGATGCCCCCGAGTGGCATCCCTATGGCGCCCCGCCTGATTACCACTGTAGCCAGACGGTCGCCACGCATACCAGCCCAGGAAATCACTCTGGCATGCGTGTTTACAACAAGTATCATGAACACAGGCATTTCTATTAATGGATATATGAGTCTTACATGGGGTATATTACAAAAGTGATGGCAGCGGAAAGGCTCTATCTAGGGCAGCATGGTCTTGGTGCGGCTCCAATCCACAGGGATCTGACTAGGTTACTCTTCTAGCCCGCGAAAGCTCCGGCTTCTCGACGACGGACGACGGATTCTTATGTGAACCTGGCCATGTTAAAGGCCGATGAGTACTTTTGAATGTACTCGCAAGCAAACCAAACTAACATATACACCAAGCAAAGCAATCCATGGCATTCAAGCATGTATTTATTATTAGAGCAATATTAGCTATCATGTCATAACAGGATTATCTAGCAGGTTAAATAGTAAAGTAAAATACAGTAGAGTAAAGCATATCAAGTAAATAATCTATACTCCGAACCTTCTCACGATCCAATCTGAATCTAATCCAAATCCAATCCAAATCATGTGGTCATCCGACCACTCCTCTTATAGCCATCCCAGGGCTAACATATCATATTCCTGACATCATCTGATGTCTATGCAAGACGAGTTCTTCCATTATTATTATCATTACTACGGTTGACCACCTAGTGAGGTCTGGACGGGCTGTCCAATACCGTGGACGCGGCTAATCGAATAGATTCTTACACTCTGCAGAGGTTGCACACTTTACCCACACCATGAAGCACCCGGCCTCGTGATCCCCTTCGGGTGGACCAGCGTTGCTTCAACGAAACCTGCCTGACCCGTGACTCTCTCATCGTACCACCGGCATTCATCCTCCCCTGGAGGCCTGCCCTGGGTGGCCTTGTGTCCTCATGACACCTGCCACCGTCGTGGCCAAACTAAACTGTCCCAAACGGGGACGCCGGCACAAAACTCAACTGGGCTCACAAGGTTATCGCCGCCTACCGGGCCAGGGTAGCGCGCGCGCATAACCTTCCCTGTCTGGAGGTACCGGTGAAAGAGCACGCGATCAGACCAAGTCAAGGCCGTCCCATACCGGCAAATGTGGCTGCATGGATAAGCCCGGACAGGTGACTCTAGATCAACCGACTAGGTTTAGCCTTAGCGAGTATTTAACGAGCATGGTTGTTTATCATAATAACTTGAGATGGCAGTTGCTAAGCACGATAAAAACATAACCACCTATCTCCATATAATATCATGACAAGTCATTAGTGAAATGATAAGATGAGCAGTAGCAGGTAATGCAAATGACAATATCGAAATGGCAGGAGTTTAATTATTTCTAGCACAAGCTTATCATTAATTAAACACGCAAGAATAACACAGAGCAATGCTTTAGGGCATATATCAGATGGTCGGCTTGCCTGGGGGGTGAAGAATACTCCGGGAAAGGGTGCGGTAGCCTCGCAGGATAATCCGCCGGAAAGGATTCCCTCTCGGAGGGCTCGTTGAAGGGCAAGGGCAAAAGGGTCATTTACACTATATGAACACATTGTGAAAGTGATGCCAAAAGAACGGGCTCGACGAGACGAAGATGTGAGCGTTGGTTTCACCTGGATCGGAGTTACGGTGGGAAAGTTATAGCAGATTGACTGTTCAGGGACCTTCTTGTAAAACTTTTATTCACATCTAGGTCCCTGAACAGTTTTTCTGTGAATAAAAGAAAAAGGCACTGTGTAGCCGGGCCGGCTCGGACCGAATCTCTCCACCACTGCTACTGCTCTATTGGGCCGATCCCACCTGCCCTGCCGTTTAAAAAAGGTGGGAGGGGGGTGGAGCCACTGACGGGTCGGGCCTGCCCGCAGGGTCCTCTTCCTCCTCCCGCACCTGACGGCAGAGGTGACGCCGGCGTTGCTTCCCAGCGATGGAGACCGCGGCTGCTCCAGGCGTCGACGGGGATGGATGCAGGGCTCCATGCCGCCTTCATGGGAGGGCTTCACGGTGCCGGGGCATCACCGAAGGTGGGACTGCGTTGGTGGTCGAGCCGCAGCGATGAGGAGCTCGGGGCGAGGCCATGGCCATCCTCGAGGCAATCTGGGGACCGGGGAAGGTTTTTGCGTGGGGGAGGAGGTCGGCCACGGTGACCAGGGGGAGTAATGGAGCCGGGGGCGAGCGAATTTAGTCGAGAGCGGGCGGCGGCCATGGCGGCCGTGGACAGCCAATAGGGCAAGGGAGCCTCGCTCCGGCGGGCTAGGAGGGTCTGGGAGGGAGAGGGAGGCGTCAGGGAGTGCTGGTGGTGCTCGGGGAGGGCTCGGGCCACGGCTTTTATAGCCAACCGGGAGCGAGCAGATAGGGATGGCCGCGGTGGCGATCCTATCGGCACACTGGAGTGATGAGGCAACGTGGTTGGCGGATTGCGGCGTCGAGTGGCTTCACGGGGAGTGGAGGGGCCTCGGGGGCGCTCTGGAGAGTCCGGGGAAGAAGAGGACAGAGAGGAAAGCGACGACGGTCACGGGTACACAGTACGGCGGAGCTCGTCGTGACGCGAGGAGGAAGAAGGAGGAGGGGGAAGGTGCTAGATAGGGGATACGTGGGTGCTGCGGAGACGATGGACATGGCCGGACGGGCGAAGACCAGTCGGAGGTGACCAAACGGGGCTGACAGAGCGCAGAGCGCCATTTTGGCGTGCCCTCCCCGTGGTCACCACGAGCACCGCGTGCCCGGGGCATTAAATGACCCTGGGACCTTGTCAAACAGATGAACCAGAGGTCAGTGAGTTGACCTGTGAGAGTTTGGATAGATATGGGGGACAACAGTTGACTAATTTGAGCTCACAATGGTCCTGACATGAAGGTGTTTGTAGTGTACCAGAGAAGATTGGCTTGGGGAGATGAGCTGGATTTTGGCATACAGTGGTGATATACTAAGGTGAATGATCTAGCAAAGTTTCAGAACAAATGGATCAATCTAGATGGCACTTCCTTTGCAATTTGGTAAACTGACTAGAGATGCAAAACAGGGTGCTGGGGAAAATCTGCTAGATGAAAACAGCTGAAATTTGGTGGAGACCAATGATTTGATGATACTAAGACTCTGTAAAAGTTTCATGCCATTTAGAAATACCAAAATGGTACTTGCTTCACAGAGCTCTCAAATGGACAGAAACTTAGGAAAATTGCTGGGGGGAAATGGATAGATGAATTGAGATGATTTTTGGTATCCATGGGTGATTTAGCAATGTTAACCACCATAAAAAATTTCAGCTCAAATAGATAAAGGGCTAGAGCACTTCCTTTGCAAATTGCCCAACTGGACAGAATTTGCAAATTGATGTTGTGTTTAAAACTTGAACTATGGAACTTGGGATCTTGATGAAAATGGGTAATATATGGGTAGGAGAAGCTCCACAAATTATTTGGGATTTTTCCTGGCTACCAAAATGGTAGTTCCTTTAGAAAGTGCCCAAAATGCAATATTGGCATTAAATAGGAAAAGGCAATTTCCCCTATTTAATTATGGCCAATATTTTTATGGGAGCTCAGAATGATCACAAAGAATATCTCCACAAGTTTTCATGAGCTTTGGAGATGAATAGATATTTTCCTGGATTTAATTCCCTTAACTGGCAGAAAAAGGAATTGATTATAAATGAAAAATATTGCAAATGACTTGGCAATATTTTTGCATATCCATGGTTTATAGATAAAGGATGATCACTGGGAAAAGTTTGGGAGGCAGAAGATCAAAGGAAATTGGGGTTCCTTTGTAACTGGAAGGATCAGGGTTTCCCTTCCGGCAACTCGGAAGGTAGGGTTCTGATGACAAAGTCCTGAGATGGATCTTGGGTGGCAAGGTTGGACTGGAGATAATCTCTGGTTGGATAGGGTGGGCAAGGTTCGATGACCATCTTCATATACCCAAGAGCTAGAGAAATCCGATAGCACCGAGAAAAGGGACGGGAGTCGAATCCCGCAAAGGAAAAAAAACAGGAGCGAAAACCAGGGTGTTACAAACCTACCCCCCTTAAGAAAATCTCGTCCTCGAGATTTCCAGGCTTACCACCCGGGGAAGGGGGACTTACCTGTGTGCGACTTGGATCCATCGGCGGTCTTGTCTTCGTTGGTTCACTGACCCTTTAACTGCCTCTTCTGATGGACCATATGTTGTCTCTGCACACAACTTCCTTGAATCCTTCTCTTTCGTGACTTTTGTCCTTGACTGTCATGGGCAAGACCTCCTTTCCTCGTACAAGGTCTACGTGCTCGTATGGCCTCGAATGGCTAGGGGTGATTTTCTTTTTGCCGTGTCAGAACGCTCAGTCTGGCTGTGGGTTCCATACTGACATTTCTTTCTTTCTTCGGCATTTTGACTTTGTCCTTAGGTGATCCATAATTCCAGGAATCAACATGACTGAACTATGGCTGCTATATCCTCAACTGAAATATCAGGCATGATCACAAAGTAATCGTAGACAGTAATCTCTTATTCCAATGATGTCATGATGTCTACGAGTTGTTGCTGCTGACGTGCTTTGAGCCATTCTATCTGAATGCCTTGTTTCAAACTCTATCGCTTGTGGAGATGGCTCTGTCATATATGTAGCCTCTGTAGTCCTTGCTGTGACCACTGAGCTAAGTATAGTATTACTATCATCTGGTGTATCTTTTGGAGCATAGCCTCTTATCTTGGTTAATGGCCCGTATTTAGGATGAGTATGACATGCTGGCTGCATTGTTGTGGCCGTATATGCAAGAGTCTGACAAGGATTCATAACATTACCTTGTCTGTGAAACTGTATCTTGCTGACCGTCACAGAGGTTGTTTGTCCACCACTTATTCGTTCTTGAGGATTCCTTTGATGGACCTGTAATGACCTGCCAACACGGCTCCTTGATTGTTTTCCCGGTTTATCGGGCTTGTTCTCAGAACTTACTCTTGCATACCTCGTAGGGACTGCTATGCTCATATCCTTCCCTGAAGTATAGGGCCACTGTTTCTCTGGACACAGTCATTCCCGTGTACGAGTGGCTCGCATGAACTGATCCACTGGACTGCATGCTCACAACACATGCAGGGGTACGATAATTCCTTTCATAACCACTGAGTTCTGAGGCGGATGTGTGTCCAGACTAGTTCGTGCTCCGGACAAGCTTGTTGTAGGCACGATGGCGTGTTGAAGAAGACTGAATTCCTCATGCTCGAAGCTTCCGCCAGGGTAGCCTGCTGAAGAAGGCTGGGTTGTTGGAAATATGCCCTAGAGGCAATAATAAATTGGTTATTATTATATTTCCTTGTTCATGATAATCGTTTATTATCCATGCTATAATTGTATTGATTGGAAACTCAAATACATGTGTGGGTACATAGACAACACTGTGTCCCTAGTATGCCTCTAGTTGACTAGCTCGTTGATCAAAGATGGTTAAGGTTTCCTAGCCATTGACATGAGATGTCATTTGATAACGGGATCACATCATTAGGAGAATGATGTGATGGACAAGACCCAAACTGTAAACGTAGCATTTGATCGTGTCAGTTTATTGCTATTGTTTTCTGCATGTCAAGTATCTGTTCCTTTGACCATGAGATCATGCAACTCACTGACACCGGAGGAATACCTTGTGTGTATCAAACGTCGCAACGTAACTGGGTGACTATAAAGGTGCTCTACAGGTATCTCCGAGGGTGTCTGTTGGGTTGGCATGGATCAAGACTGGGATTTGTTACTCCGTGTGACGGAGAGGTATCTCAGGGCCCACTCGGTAATACAACATCACATTGAGCCTTGCAAGCAAAGTGACTAAAGAGTTAGCCACAGGATCTTGTATTACGGAACGAGTAAAGAGACTTGCCGGTAACGAGATTGAACTAGGTATAGTGATACCGACGATCGAATCTCGGGCAAGTAACATACCGAAGAACAAAGGGAACAGCATACGGGATTAACTGAATCCTTGACATAGAGGTTCGACCGATAAAGATCTTCGTAGAATATGTAGGAGCCAATATGGGCATCCAGGTCCCGCTATTGGTTATTGGCCGTAGAGGTGTCTCGGTCATGTCTACATAGTTCTCGAACCCGCAGGGTCTACACACTTAACGTTTGGTGACGATTAGTATAATTGAGTTATTATGTTGGTGACCGAAAGTTGTTCGGAGTCCCGGATAAGATCCCGGACATGACGAGTATCTCCGGAATAGTCCGGAGGTAAAAGTTGATATATGTGATAATAGTGTTTTGATCTCCGGAAGAGTTCCGGAGTTCACCGGAATGGGTTCCGGATGTTCACCGAAGTGTTCGGGTGCAGCAACACTTTATATGGGCCAAAGGGATAAAGCCCACGAGGTATTGGAAAGTGCAAAAAGTAGTTTTGCTGCCGCGTAAGCGGTACTACCGCTTGTGTGAAGCGGTACTACCGCCCAAGCGGTACTACCGCTTGTGTGAAGCGGTACTACCGCTTGTGTAAAGCGGTACTACCGCTTGTGTGCGGCTGTGCACGATTCGGCAGGGATCCGAGTTGGACTCTTTCCCTGCGGACCAAACCGACCTTGTGCGGGCAAAACTGACCTGGAGGAGGTTTTTACTCCAAGTTTAGACCCCAAGGCTCAACATATAAATAGAGGGGCAGGGCTAGCACACGGGAGCGATCAAGATTTCCCCAAGCCGTGTGTGGCAACCCTAACCCTCTAGTTCCTCCGTCATAATCTCCGTAGTGCTTGGCGAAGCCCTGCAGAGATTGTTCCTCACCACCATCACCACGCCGTCGTGCTGCTGGAACTCAACCAGTACTTCACCATCGCTCGCTGGATCGAGGAGGTGAAGGCGTCATCAAGCCGTACGTGTGTTGAACGCGGAGGTGCCGTCCGTTCGGCGCTAGTTCGTGATCGGATCGAGGGACGACTTGCGATTTGGATCGCGGAGACGTTCGACTACATCAACCGCGTTTCTTAAACGCTTCCGCTTAGCGATCTACAAGGGTATGTAGATTCACTCTCCCTCTCGTAGATGCTCATCACCATGGATAGATCTTGTGTGTGCGTAGGAAAATTTTTGTTTCCCATGCAACGTTCCCCAACAGTGGCATCATGAGCCAGGTCTATGCGTAGATGAGATCTCGAGTAGAACACAAACGAGTTGTGGGCGTGGGTGTATACATATTGCTTGCCGTTACTAGTTGATTTTTGATTCGGCGGTACTGTGAGATGAAGCGGCCCGGACCGACATTACGCGTACACTTACGCGAGACAGGTTCCTTCAACTGACATGTAACTTCGTTGCATAAAGATGGCTAGCGGGTGTCTGTCTCTCTCACTTTAGTTGAATCGATTTCAATGAAGAGGGTTCTTTTAGAAGATCAAAAAGCAATCACTACACCACGTTGTGGTTTTGCGTAGGTAAGAACGGTTCTTGCAAACCCGTAGCAGCTACGTAAAATTTGCAACAACAATTAGAGGACGTCTAACTTGTTTTTGCAGGGTATGTTGTGATGTGATATGGCCAATTACATGATGAGATATATGTGATGTATGAGATGATCATGTGTTGTATAGAATATCACGACTTGCATGTCGATGAGTACGGCAACTAGCAGGAGCCATAGAGTTGTCTTTAATTATTGTATGACCTGCGTGTCAATCATTAAGCGCTATGTAATGCTTTACTTTATCGCTAAACGTTAGCAATAGTCGTGGAAGCAACAGTCGGCGCGACAACCTTATGGCGACACGTTGATGGAGATCAAGATGATGGAGATCATGGTGTCATGCCAGTGACGATGGAGATCATGCCGGTGCTTTGGAGATGGAGATCAAAAGCACAAGTTCATGGCCATATCATGTCACTTATGATTTGCATGTGATGTTAATTCTTTTATGCATCTTATTTTTCTTAGGACGACGGTAGCATTATAAGGTGATCCCTCACTTAAATTTCAAGATAAATTGTGTTCTCCCCAAGTGTGCACCGTTGCGAAAGTTCGTCGTTTCGAGACACGCCGTGATGATCGGGTGTGATAGACTCTACGTTCGCATACAACGGGTGTAAGCCATGTTACACGTGCGGAACACTCGGGTTAAACTTGACGAGCCTAGCATGTACAGACATGGCCTCGGAACACAAGAGACCGAAAGGTCGAACATGAGTCATATAGTAGATATGATCAACATGAAGATGTTCACCATTGAAACCACCTCAACTCACGTGATGATCGGACTTGAGTTGGTGGATTTGGATCATGTTACACTCGAATGACCGGAGGGATGTCAATTTGAGTGGGAGTTTTTAAGTAATATGATTAACTAAACTCATTATCTAAGAACAATAGTCTAAGTTGTCTTTGCTATATTTATGTTGTAGATCATGGCTCGCGCAGTAGCACCCCTGAATTTTAATGCGTTCCTAGAGAAAGCTAAGTTGAAAGATGATGGAAGTAACTTTGTGGACTGGGCCCGTAATCTAAGGATTATCCTTACGGCTTCCCAGAAGGCTTATGTCCTTGATGCACCGCTTGGTGATCCACCCGCTCCAGTTGAGTCTCTAGACGTTGTGAACGCCTGGCAGGCTCGTTCTGATGATTACTCAATAGTTCAATGTGCAATGTTGTATGGCTTAGAACCGGGACTTCAAAGACGTTTTGAACGTCATGGAGCATATGAGATGTTCCAGGAGTTGAAGTTTATCTTTCAGAAGAATGCCCGGATCGAGAGATATGAGATCTCCGATAAGTTCTATGCTTGCAAGATGGAGGAGAACGGGTCTATCAGTGATCACGTGCTCAGAATGTCTGGGTACTCCACCCGTCTGGCTGAGTTAGGGATCCCCCTTCCGCCAGAGGCTATCACTGACAGAGTTCTTCAATCATTGCCACCTAGCTACAAGAGCTTCGTGTTGAACTATAACATGCACGGGATGAACAAGTCAGTCGCCGAGCTGTTTGCGATGCTGAAAGCCGCTGAGTCTGAAATTCAGAAGGAGCATCAAGTGTTGATGGTCAATAAAACCACTAGTTTCAAGAAAAATGGCAAGGGTAAGAAGGGTAACTCCAAGCAGAGTGGCAAAGCAGTTGCTCCTCTCGTGAAGAAACCCAAGGCTGGACCCAAACCAGAAACTGTGTGTTTTCATTGCAAGGGAACTGGACACTGGAAGCGGAATTGCCCCAAGTATTTGGCTGACAAGAAGGCGGCCAACAACAAACAAGGTATATATGATATACATGTTATTGATGTGTACCTTACCAACTCTCGTTGTAGTGCCTGGGTATTTGATACCGGTGCGGTTGCTCATATTTGCAACTCAAAACAGGAACTGCGGAATAAACGGAGGCTGGCAAAGGACGAAGTGACGATGCGCGTGGGAAATGGTTCCAAGGTTGATGTGATCGCCGTCGGCACGCTCGCTCTTCGATTACCATCGGGATTAGTGATGAACCTAAATAAGTGTTATTTGGTGCCTGCGTTAAGCATGAACATTATATCTGGATCTTGTTTATTGCGAGACGGTTACTCATTTAAATCAGAGAATAATGGTTGTTCCATTTATATGAGTAATATCTTTTATGGTCATGCACCCAATGTGAGGGGTTTATTCTTATTGAATCTCGATAGTAATGATACACATGTTCATAACATTGATGCCAAAAGATGTAGAGTTGATAATGATAATACCACTTTCTTGTGGCACTGCCGTTTAGGTCATATTGGCATAAAACGCATGAAGAAGCTCCATGCTGATGGACTTTTGGAGTCACCTGATTTTGAATCACTTGACACATGTGAGCCATGCCTCATGGGCAAGATGACTAAAACGCCGTTCTCTGGAACAATGGAACGGGCAAGTGACTTATTGGAAATCATACATACTGATGTGTGTGGTCCGATGAGTATTGAGGCGCACGGTGGTTATCGTTACTTTCTCACCTTCACTGATGACTTAAGTAGATATGGGTATATTTACTTAATGAAACATAAGTCTGAAACATTTGAAAAGTTCAAACAATTTCAGAGTGAAGTTGAGAATCATCGTAACAAGAAGATTAAATTCCTACGATCTGATCAAGGAGGAGAATATCTGAGTTATGAGTTTGGCAGTCACTTAAGACAGTGTGGAATTGTTTCACAATTGACACCGCCTGGAACACCACAGCGTAATGGTGTGTCCGAACGTCGTAATCGAACCTTATTGGATATGGTGCGATCTATGATGTCTCTTGCCGATTTGCCACTATCGTTTTGGGGTTATGCATTAGAGACAACTGCATTCACTTTAAATAGGGCACCATCGAAATCCGTTGAGACGACGCCATATGAACTTTGGTTTGGCAAGAAGCCAAAGCTGTCGTTTCTTAAAGTTTGGGGATGTGATGCTTATGTCAAAAAGCTTCAGCCTGAAAAGCTGGAACCCAAAGCGGAGAAATGCGTCTTCATAGGATACCCAAAAGAGACAGTTGGGTATACCTTCTATCTCAGATCCGAAGGCAAAGTGTTTGTCGCTAAAAACGGAACATTTCTTGAGAAAGAGTTTCTCTCGAAAGAATTGAGTGGGAGGAAGATAAAAATTGATGAGGTTGTTGAACCTTTACTTCAACCTGAGAGTAGCGCAGCGCAGAAAGTTGTTTCTGTGGAGCCTACATTAGCTGAAGAGGAAGTTAATGATGATGATCATGAAGCTTTGGATCAAGTTGCTATCGAACCTCGTAGGTCGACAAGGACGCGTACTGCTCCCGAGTGGTACGGCAACCCTGTCTTAGAGGTCATGTTGTTAGACAACGATGAACCTACGAGCTATGGAGAAGCGATGATGGGCCCGGATTCCGAGAAATGGTTAGAGGCCATGAAATCCGAGATGGGATCCATGTATGAAAACAAAGTATGGACTTTGGAAGTATTACCTGAAGGGCGTAAGGCCATTCAGAACAAATGGATCTTTAAGAGGAAGACGGACGCGGACGGTAATGTCACCGTCTATAAAGCTCGACTTGTGGCAAAGGGTTTTTCACAAGTTCAAGGAGTTGACTACGATGAGACCTTCTCACCCGTAGCGATGCTTAAGTCCGTCAGAATCATGTTAGCAATAGCTGCCTTTTTCGATTATGAAATTTGGCAGATGGATGTCAAAACAGCGTTCCTTAACGGTTACCTTAAGGAAGAGTTGTATATGATGCAACCAGAAGGTTTTGTCGATCCAGAGAATGCTGACAAAGTTTGCAAACTCCAGCGATCCATTTATGGACTGGTGCAAGCATCTCGGAGTTGGAATCTTCGTTTTGATGAGGTGATCAAAGCGTTCGAGTTTATACAAGTTTACGGAGAAGCTTGTATTTACAAGAAAGTGAGTGGGAGCTCTATAGCGTTTCTAATATTATATGTAGATGACATATTGCTGATTGGAAACAATATAGAAATGCTGGAAAGCGTGAAGGAATATTTGAACAAGAGTTTTTCAATGAAGGACCTAGGAGAAGCTGCTTTCATATTAGGCATCAAGATCTATAGAGATAGATCAAGACGTTTAATAGGACTTTCACAAAGCACATACCTTGATAAGATTTTGAAGAAGTTCAAAATGGATCAGTCCAAGAAGGGGTTCTTGCCTGTTTTGCAAGGTGTGAAGTTGAGTAAGACTCAATGCCCAGTGACTGCAGAAGATAGAGAAAAGATGAGTGTCATCCCCTATGCTTCAGCCATAGGCTCTATCATGTATGCAATGCTGTGCACAAGACCCGATGTCAGCCTTGCCATAAGTATGGCCGGAAGGTTTCAAAGTGATCCAGGAATGGAACACTGGACGGCGGTCAAGAATATCCTAAAGTACCTGAAAAGGACTAAGGACATGTTTCTCGTTTATGGAGGTGATCAAGAGCTCGTCGTAAAGGGTTACGTCGATGCAAGCTTTGACACTGATCCGGATGACTCTAAGTCGCAAACCGGATACGTATTTATTCTTAATGGGGGTGCGGTTAGCTGGTGCAGTTCCAAGCAAAGCGTGGTAGCTGATTCTACATGACGTTTCAATTCCATCCGCGATTACATCAAGGAGGACGACATAAATATTTGCAAAGTACACACGGATCTAAATGTTGCAGATCCGATGACTAAACCTCTTCCAAGGGCTAAACATGAACAACACCAGAACTGCATGGGTGTTCGATTCATTACAATGTAAATCACATAGTGATGTGAACTAGATTATTGACTCTAGTGCAAGTGGGAGACTGTTGGAAATATGCCCTAGAGGCAATAATAAATTGGTTATTATTATATTTCCTTGTTCATGATAATCGTTTATTATCCATGCTATAATTGTATTGATTGGAAACTCAAATACATGTGTGGGTACATAGACAACACTGTGTCCCTAGTATGCCTCTAGTTGACTAGCTCGTTGATCAAAGATGGTTAAGGTTTCCTAGCCATTGACATGAGATGTCATTTGATAACGGGATCACATCATTAGGAGAATGATGTGATGGACAAGACCCAAACTGTAAACGTAGCATTTGATCGTGTCAGTTTATTGCTATTGTTTTCTGCATGTCAAGTATCTGTTCCTTTGACCATGAGATCATGCAACTCACTGACACCGGAGGAATACCTTGTGTGTATCAAACGTCGCAACATAACTGGGTGACTATAAAGGTGCTCTACAGGTATCTCCGAGGGTGTCTGTTGGGTTGGCATGGATCAAGACTGGGATTTGTTACTCCGTGTGACGGAGAGGTATCTCAGGGCCCACTCGGTAATACAACATCACATTGAGCCTTGCAAGCAAAGTGACTAAAGAGTTAGCCACAGGATCTTGTATTACGGAACGAGTAAAGAGACTTGCCGGTAACGAGATTGAACTAGGTATAGTGATACCGACGATCGAATCTCGGGCAAGTAACATACCGAAGAACAAAGGGAACAGCATACGGGATTAACTGAATCCTTGACATAGAGGTTCGACCGATAAAGATCTTCGTAGAATATGTAGGAGCCAATATGGGCATCCAGGTCCCGCTATTGGTTATTGGCCGTAGAGGTGTCTCGGTCATGTCTACATAGTTCTCGAACCCGCAGGGTCTACACACTTAACGTTTGGTGACGATTAGTATAATTGAGTTATTATGTTGGTGACCGAAAGTTGTTCGGAGTCCCGGATAAGATCCCGGACATGACGAGTATCTCCGGAATAGTCCGGAGGTAAAAGTTGATATATGTGATAATAGTGTTTTGATCTCCGGAAGAGTTCCGGAGTTCACCGGAATGGGTTCCGGATGTTCACCGAAGTGTTCGGGTGCAGCAACACTTTATATGGGCCAAAGGGATAAAGCCCACGAGGTATTGGAAAGTGCAAAAAGTAGTTTTGCTGCCGCGTAAGCGGTACTACCGCTTGTGTGAAGCGGTACTACCGCTTGTGTGAAGCGGTACTACCGCCCAAGCGGTACTACCGCTTGTGTAAAGCGGTACTACCGCTTGTGTGCGGCTGTGCACGATTCGGCAGGGATCCGAGTTGGACTCTTTCCCTGCGGACCAAACCGACCTTGTGCGGGCAAAACCGACCTGGAGGAGGTTTTTACTCCAAGTTTAGACCCCAAGGCTCAACATATAAATAGAGGGGCAGGGCTAGCACACGGGAGCGATCAAGATTTCCCCAAGCCGTGTGCGGCAACCCTAACCCTCTAGTTCCTCCGTCATAATCTCCGTAGTGCTTGGCGAAGCCCTGCAGAGATTGTTCCTCACCACCATCACCACGCCGTCGTGCTGCTGGAACTCAACCACTACTTCACCATCGCTCGCTGGATCGAGGAGGTGAAGGCGTCATCAAGCCGTACGTGTGTTGAACGCGGAGGTGCCGTCCGTTCGGCGCTAGTTCGTGATCGGATCGAGGGACGACTTGCGATTTGGATCGCGGAGACGTTCGACTACATCAACCGCGTTTCTTAAACGCTTCCGCTTAGCGATCTACAAGGGTATGTAGATTCACTCTCCCTCTCGTAGATGCTCATCACCATGGATAGATCTTGTGTGTGCGTAGGAAAATTTTTGTTTCCCATGCAACGTTCCCCAACATGGGTATCGTGCCTTAAAAGCTTTCCTTCATGTGGCTTACTGCGGAAGGTCGGGTGCCTTATGCCGGAAGTTTTCCGCGGTAGCACACTGTGGAAGATGGGAGTGCCGTATCCCAGAAGCTTTTCTCACCAAGTGACGTACCGATGAAGATTGGCAGTCTGGTATCGTAAGCTCTTCTCGGTGGCTTGCGGGGAAAGGCTGGGTTGCTTATTCCAGAAGCCTTGGGTACGCAGTCGGGTCTATGGCCGATTCTGGCTTCCTTCCGAAGTATTCGGAATTTCACCCATAGCAGAGTCAAAGCTTGGTATGGGCCATACCTTGACTGAAGATATTCCATTGGTCACACACATCGCTTGTCCTTCTGCTGGTTTGATCATTGCTGTTGTAAAGGTTGCATGACTGATGCGGACCTCATGTTGACAATTAATTCGGAATACCCTTTGTGTTTAGACTAAGTGTTGCTGATAATAAGCAGTCGACAAATAATTCCATTTGGTTCAGCTGAGCTTCCCAGCATTTGAAGTTCTCATTGATTCTGGGCAACCATAAACTTATCCATATTTCTCCCAAACCTTGTTCACAGTGCCCAGAAAATTTGTGTTGTCATCAGTGAATTCCAAGATATGCTTTGAAGTTTGTATCATCATACCAGAGTTTAGTTGTTGCTCTCGGCACCTTCACATTCTTGTAATATGTCTTTGGTGGGTAATAAATGATTCTTGGGTCCATTGAGGAAAGACTCAGTCCACCTCACTGACTGAAATAATCCTTGTATCGCGGACGGAATCATTTGTCCCTACTGGTGTTCATTCTTGGGAACTCATCCGACTGTTCCTCAGGCGTGATCTGTTCTGAGGCAAACTCTCCCAGGTATATTCCGGCCTTGTCTGTTGCTCCTAGATTCTGCTTCTGACCCATTCTTCATTCTTGACAGATCCGGTGTTGTTGTCATGAACATCGAGCAGTGGGCTTGGCTTGTCTCTTACTGAGTTGGGATTATTGGGTATTATCCCACTCGTATGCTGGTCTTCTTGACGGCACTTGCAGATGGATCCAGTCGGAGCGAAGAAACAGAACGACAAAAGAAACAGAAACCGTGAAAACCAAAAACCAAATAAAGCTCAAATTTTGCGGACCTTACACACATGGCCGAAGGTTCACTAGTATAACTAGTATAGCATACTCGATGCACCTCTAAGGATTTAGAAGCGAAACCACACAATGCTCCTGGTAGCACTGGTGCCAAGCTCCCACTACTTCCTTAGGGAACATCAAACTCGACGCAGGACAATAGCTAAGGTGGCTTAGCCAACGATCCTAGGGTTATCGGGGAAAGATGGAATTTATAGGTGTTTCCCAAAGGAAACTAGGGTAAGAAGAGAAATGCCATGGCTAGCAAGCAGGGTAAGGATATCTGGTTTACCTAGGGGTTTCAGGGCTCACGGGTCGTTGCCAGGTGCGAGCGTCTCACACCAGAGGCAAGGGCCACGGGAGTTGGGGTCTGATGGAGCCAAAGACCTATGGGGTTGCCTTATGATCAATAGTAGCCGTGCCAGGTTGGCAAAGATGGCTGGAATCCATCTGGGCTTTCTACTGAGCACAAGACAATGAAGTCTAGCTAGGGTAACCTATGATCAGCCTGGCTGCTCTGATACCATTATTTGTGGCGCCCCGCCTGATTACCACTGTAGCCAGACGGTTGCCACGCATACCAGCCCAGGAAATCACTTTGGCATGCGTGTTTACAACAAGTATCATGAACACAGGCATTTCTATTAATGGATATATGAGCCTTACATGGGGTATATTACAAAAGTGATGGCAGCGGAAAGGCTCTATCTAGGGCAGCATGGTCTTAGTGCGGCTCCAATCCACAGGGATCTGACTAGGTTGCTCTTCTAGCCCGCGAACGCTCCGGCTTCTCGACGACGGACGACGGATCCTTATGTGAACCTGGCCATGTTAAAGGCCGCTGAGTACTTTTGAATGTACTCGCAAGCAAACCAAACTAACATATACACCAAGCAAATCAATCCATGGCATTCAAGCATGTATTTATTATTAGAGCAATATTAGCTATCATGTCATAACAGGATTATCTAGCAGGTTAAATAGTAAAGTAAAATACAGTAGAGTAAAGCATATCAAGTAAATAATCTATACTCCGAACCTTCTCACGATCCAATCTGAATCTAATCCAAATCCAATCCAAATCATGTGGTCATCCGACCACTCCTCTTATAGCCATCCCAGGGCTAACATATCATATTCCTGACATCATCTGATGTCTATGCAAGACGGGTTCTTCCATTATTATTATCATTACTACGGTTGACCACCTAGTGAGGTCTGGACGGGCTGTCCAATACCGTGGACACGGCTATTCGAATAGATTCTTACACTCTGCAGAGGTTGCGCACTTTACCCACACCATGAAGCACCCGGCCTCGTGATCCCCTTCGGGTGGACCAGCGTTGCTTCAACGAAACCTGCCTGACCCGTGACTCTCTCATCGTACCACCAGCATTCATCCTCCCCCAGAGGCCTGCCCTGGGTGGCCTCTGTGTCCTCATGACACCTGCCACCGTCGTGGCCAAACTAAACTGTCCCAAACGGGGACGCCGGCACAAAACTCAACTGGGCTCACAAGGTTATCGCCGCCTACCGGGCCAGGGTAGCGCGCGCGCATAACCTTCCCTGTCTGGAGGTACCGGTGAAAGAGCACGCGATCAGACCAAGTCAAGGCCGTCCCATACCGGCAAATGTGGCTGCACGGATAAGCCCGGACAGGTGACTCTAGATCAACCGACTAGGTTTAGCCTTAGCGAGTATTTAACGAGCATGGTTGTTTATCATAATAACTTGAGATGGCAGTTGCTAAGCACGATAAAAACATAACCACCTATCTCCATATAATATCACGACAAGTCATTAGTGAAATGATAAGATGAGCAGTAGCAGGTAATGCAAATGACAATATCGAAATGGCAGGAGTTTAATTATTTCTAGCACAAGCTTATCATTAATTAAACACGCAAGAATAACACAGAGCAATGCTTTAGGGCATATATCAGATGGTCGGCTTGCCTGGGGGGTGAAGGATACTCCGGGAAAGGGTGCGGTAGCCTCGCAGGATAATCCGCCGGAAAGGATTCCCTCTCGGAGGGCTCGTTGAAGGGCAAGGGCAAAAGGGCCATTTACACTGTATGAACACATTGTGAAAGTGATGCCAAAAGAACGGGCTTGACGAGACGAAGATGTGAGCGTTGGTTTCACCTGGATCGGAGTTACGGTGGGAAAATTATAGCAGATTGACTGTTCAGGGACCTTCCTGTAAAACTTTTATTCACATCTAGGTCCCTGGACAGTTTTTCTGTGAATAAAAGAAAAAGGCCACTGTGTAGCCGGGCCGGCTCGGACCGAATCTCTCCACCACTGCTACTGCTCTATTGGGCCGAGCCCACCTGTCCTGTCGTTTAAAAAAAAGGTGGTGGGGGGGGAGCCACTGACGGGTCGGGCCCGCCCGCAGGGTCCTCTTCCTCCTCCCGCACCTGACGGCAGAGGTGACGCCGGCGTTGCTTCCCAGCGATGGAGACCGCGGATGCTCCGGGCGTCGACGGGGATGGATGCAGGGCTCCATGCCGCCTTCAGGGGAGGGCTTCACGGTGCCGGGGCATCACCGAAGGTGGGACTGCGGTGGTGGTCGAGCTGCAGCAATGAGGAGCTCGGGGCGAGGCCATGGCCATCCTCGAGGCAATCTGGGGACCGGGGAAGGTTTCTGCGTGGGGGAGGATGTCGGCCACGGTGACCAGGGGGAGTAATGGAGCCGGGGGCGAGCAAATTTAGTCGAGGGCGGGCGGCGGCCATGGCGGTCGTGGACAGCCAATAGGGCAAGGGAGGCTCGCTCCGGCGGGCTAGGAGGGTCTGCGAGGGAGAGGGAGGTGTCAGGGAGTGCTGGTGGTGCTCAGGGAGGGCTCGGGCCGCGGCTTTTATAGCCAGCCGGGAGCGAGCAGATAGGGATGGCCGCGGTGGCGATCCTATCGGCACACTAGAGCGATGAGTCGACGTGGTTGGCGGATTGCGGCGTCGAGTGGCTTCACGGGGAGTGGAGGGGCCTCGGGGGCGCTCTGGAGAGTCCGGGGAAGAAGAGGACAGAGAGGAAAGCGACGACGGTCACGGGTACACAGTACGGCGGAGCTCGTCGTGACGCGAGGAGGAAGAAGGAGGAGGGGGGAGGTGCTAGATAGGGGATACGTGGGTGCTGCGGAGACGATGGACATGGCCGGACGGGCGAAGACCAGTCGGAGGTGACCAAACGGGGCTGACAGAGCGCAGAGCGCCATTTTGGCGTGCCCTCCCCGTGGTCACCACGAGCACCGCGTTCCCGGGGCATTAAATGACCCTGGGACCTTGTCAAACAGATGAACCAGAGGTCAGTGAGTTGACCTGTGAGAGTTTGGATAGATATGGGGGACAACAGTTGACTGATTTGAGCTCACAATGGTCCTGACATGAAGGTGTTTGTAGTGTACCAGAGAAGACTGGCTTGGGGAGATGAGCTGGATTTTGGCATACAGTGGTGATATACTAAGGTGAATGATCTAGCAAAGTTTCAGAACAAATGGATCAATCTAGATGGCACTTCCTTTGCAATTTGGTAAGCTGACCAGAAATGCAAAAGAGGGTGCTGGGGAAAATCTGCTAGATGAAAATAGCTGGAATTTGGTGGAGACCAATGATTTGATGATACTAAGACTCTGTAAAAGTTTCATGCCATTTAGAAATACCAAATGGTACTTGCTTCACAGAGCTCTCAAATGGACAGAAACTTAGGAAAATTGCTGGGGGGAAATGGATAGATGAATTGAGCTCATTTTTGGTATCCATGAGTGATTTAGCAATGTTAATCACCATGAAAAATTTCAGCTCAAATAGATAAAGGGATAGAGCACTTCCTTTGCAAATTGCCCAACTGGACAGAATTTGCAAATTGATGTTGTGTTCAAAACTTGAACTATGGAACTTGGGATCTTGATGAAAATGGGGAATATATGGATAGGAGAAGCTCCACAAATTATTTGGGATTTTTCCTGGCTACAAAAATGGTAGTTCCTTTAGAAAGTGCCCAAAATGCAATATTGGCATTAAATAGGAAAAGGCAATTCCCCTATTTAATTATGGCCAATATTTTTATGGGAGCTCAGAATGATCACAAAGAATATCTCCACAAGTTTTCATGAGCTTTGGAGATGGATAGATATTTTCCTGGATTTAATTCCCTTAACTGGTAGAAAAAGGAATTAATTATAAATGAAAAATATTGCAAATGACTTGGCAATATTTTTGCATATCCAGGGTTTATAGATAAAGGATGATCACTGGGAAAAGTTTGGGAGGCAGAAGATCAAAGGAAATTGGGGTTCCTTTGTAACTGGAAGGATCAGGGTTTCCCTTCCGGCAACTCGGAAGGTAGGGTTCTGATGACAAAGTCCTGAGATGGATCTTGGGTGGCAAGGTTGGACTGGAGATAATCTCTGGTTGGATAGGGAGGGCAAGGTTCGATGACCATCTTCATATACCCAAGAGCTAGAGAAATCCGATAGCACCGAGAAAAGGGACGGGAGTCGAATCCCGCAAAGGAAAAAAACAGGAGCGAAAACCAGGGTGTTACAATCCCCTCTTTCTTCTAACGACCATCGGTATTTTACTTGGAGCTATATTTTTATTCGTCACATATCATGAGTTTTGCTTGGAGCGTCTTGTATCTTTGCTTGCTTTGTTTGTTAGTTTTTCCTTTGTATCCTTGCTGGACACACCTATTTGAGAAAGCCAAAATCATGCTATGATTTGTTAGAATTGCTCTATGTGCTTCACTTAAACTTTTTGAGCTATAGAATTGCTCTAGTGCTTCACTTATATCTTTTTGAGCACGGTGTGCTTGGAAATTTTTATAGAAATACTCCCATGCTTCACTTAGATTAATTTGAGAGTAGGTAAATTTTGAAGAAATCCTCTCAGGCTTCACTTATACCTTTTTGAGAGATGAAATCTTTATGCTCATGTGCTTCACTTAAATTTGTTTGAGCTCGCCAAAAAGCAATGGCAACATATGAAACTAGTCCCAAAGTGATAGATATCCAAGGAGGATATAATAAAAACTTTCATGAAGATCATTGGACAAATTAAACATGATTCCTTGTAATAGTTTTGAAACACGATGATAGTAATATGTGAGTCATGTTAGTGAGTAATTATGCTTAGTAGGAATATTGGTGTTAAGGTTTGTGATTCCCTATGCATGCACGAAAGTCAATAGTTATGCAATGAAATTACATCCTACTTGTGGCGCATTATTCGGTGTTAGTTATGTCCAATGCTCACTTATGTGAATTTTCATTTCTTGGTTTGGTTGCTTCTCAATGTTTTTGCTAGCCTCCATTTGTACTAAGTAGAAATACTACTTGTGCATCCAAAATCCTTAAACCAAGTTTTGCCTTATGAGTCCACCATACCTACCTATATGCGGTATTTCCATGCCGTTCCAAGCAAATTTGTATGTGCCATCTCTAAATTTTAAAAATAAATTTTCTCTTTTGTGTGCCCGTACCGCTCATGAAACGGTGGGGGAGTGTCCAATATTTTTCCATGCTAGATGTGTTATTCTCAAGATGAGTGTTTATTCACTTGTCATTGCACGAGAGTGCGGCGGTAATAGGGATGCCCATTCCTGAAATGAAAAAGAAAAAAAATATTTACTTTATGTTGTCAAATAATAAATTCCTTGGAAAGTGTTGGTATGGAAGGCAACCGTGGATACGGCCCGCCATGGAAAGTGAAAGTTTGGTGGAAAAAGGAATAAACTTTATTTTCTGTTTGGGAACCGCCTATGATATATCTAGCATGGAAAGTATTGTGAGCTACTTTGTCGTTTTCGTTGACAGGAAAAGCATGCCACCCAAAATATTTTTCTCTCTCAATTTAAAACTTTGAGCTCTGGCACCTCTACAAATCCCTACTTCCCTCTGCGAAGGGCCTATCTTTTACTTTATGCAATTTTTATTTTTTGCTTTGAGTCTCCATCTTCTCTTATAAGCACCAACTAGGGGGCACTATGATCGTACTTGAGCATTGGGCATAGCTAATATTTGAGTGTGTTTCATGAATGGATCAATGATTGAGCATGATGGGCTAGGGATAACTTTCTTTAGTGTTGATATTTTGAAAGACATGGTTGCTTGTTGACATGCTTGAGTATTGAAGTCATTATGTTAAAACTAGACTATTGCTTTGAATCATTTACAAGTCCAAATGTCCATGCTATACAAAAGAAAAGAATATGATGAACATGTTAGGCAGCATTCCACATCAAAAATTCTGTTTTTATCATTTACCTACTCGAGGACGAGTAGGAATTAAGCTTGGGGATTCTTGATACGTCTCCAACGTATCTATAATTTTTGCTTGTTCCATGCTATTATATTATCATTCTTGGATGTTTTACAATCATTTTATAACAACTTTATATCATTTTTTGGGATTAACCTATTGACATAGTGCCAAAGTGCCAGTTGCTGTTTTTGCTTATTTTTTACTTCGCAGAAAATCAATACCAAACGGAGTCCAATCGCGACGAAACTTTTTGGAGATTTTTTCTGGACCAGAAGACACCCAGTGGGCCAAACAACTGCCGGAGAGGTGGGCTGTGGAGAGCACAACCCACCAGGGCGCGCCAGCGGGGCCCCGACGCGCCTTGATGGGTTGCCCTCCTCGGCCTCCTTCCGCACCGCCTCTGATGCCTATAAATTTCCAAATATTCCAAAAACCCTAGGGGAGTCGACGAAACAAAATTCCAGCCGCCGCAAGTTCCAGAACCGCAAGATCCAATCTAAACACCATCACGAAGGGGTTCATCTTCTTCATAGGTGCCTCTCCGATGATGCGTGAGTAGTCCATCATAGACCTACGGGTCCGTAGGCAGTAGCTAGATGGCTTCTTCTCTCTCTCTTATGATTCTCAATACAATGGTCTCTTGGAGATCTATTTGATGTAAACTTTTGCGGTGTGTTTGTTGGGATCCGATGAATTTTGAGTTCATGATCAGTTTCTATCCATGAATATTATTTGAGTCTTCTTTGATCTCTTATATGCATGATTACTTATAGCATCGTATTTCTTCTTCGAATCTTTGGTTTAGCTAGGCCGACTAGATCGATTTTTCTTGCCATGGGAAGAGGTGCTTTGTGATGGGTTCGATCTTGCGGTGTTCTTTCCCAGTGACAGAAGGGGAAGCAAGACACGCATGTATCGTTGCTATTAAGGATAACAAGATGGGGTCTATTCCTACATGAATAGATCTTGTCTACATCATGTCACCGTTCTTATTGCATTACTCCATTTTTCCATGAACTTAATACACTAGATGCATGCTGGATAGCGGTCGATGTGTGGAGTAATAGAGGTAGATGCAGGCAGGAGTCGGTCTATCTATCTTGGACGTGATGCCTATATAATGATCATCGCCTTGGATATCGTCATGACTATTCAATTTTCTATCAATTGCCCAACAGTAATTTGTTCACCCACCGTGCGCTATACTCATGAGAGAAGCCACTAGTGAACCCTACGGCCCCCGGGTCTACTTTTCCATCATATTGCTTTCCGATCTACGTTTTTTGCAATCTTTGTTTTCAGATCTACAAAACCAAAAACCCAAAAATATATTGCTGCATATTTACTCTTTTTATTTGTGTTCTTGAGAGATCTATCTCTCCTATCTATCACTACCTAATCTATCTTATCACCGTAGAGAGATTGACAACCTCTCTTTCGCGTCGGGTTGCAAGTATTTGTTGTTTGTGTGCAGGTGCTGCTTATTGGGTGTTGGTGATCCTCCTACTGGTTCGATAACCTTGGTTTCATAACTGAGGGAAATACTTACCGTCGCTGTGCTGCATCATCCCTTCCTCTTTGGGGAAATACCGACGCAGTCTCAAGCCACGTCAGGTATATATGATATACATGTTATTGATGTGTACCTTACCAACTCTCGTTGTAGTGCCTGGGTATTTAATACCGGTTTGGTTGCTCACATTTGCAACTCAAAGCAGGAACTACGAAATAGACGGAGGCTGGCAAAGGACGAAGTGACGATGCGCGTGGGAAATGGTTCCAAGGTTGATGTGATCGCCATCGGCACGCTCGCTCTTCGACTACCATCGGGATTAGTGATGAACCTGAATAATTGTTATTTAGTGCCTGCGTTGAGCATGAACATTATATCTGGATCTTGTTTAATGCGAGATGGTTACTCATTTAAATCAGAGAATAATGGTTGTTCTATTTATATGGGTAATATCTTTTATGGTCATGCACCCAATGTGAGGGGTTTATTCTTGTTGAATGTCGATAGTGATGATACACATGTTCATAACATTGCTGCCAAAAGATGTAGAGTTGATAATGATAGCACCACTTTCTTGTGGCACTACCGCTTAGGTCATATTGGTGTAAAACGCATGAAGAAGCTCCATGCTGATGGACTTTTAGAGTCACTTGATTTTGAATCACTTGACACATGTGAACCATGCCTCATGGGCAAGATGACTAAGACCCCGTTCTCTGGAACAATGGAACGGGCAAGTGACTTATTGGAAATCATACATACTGATGTGTGCAGTCCGATGAGCATTGAGGCGCGCGGTGGATATCGTTATTTTCTCACCTTCACCGATGACTTAACTAGATATGGGTATATTTACTTAATGAAACACAAGTATGAAACGTTTGAAAAGTTCAAGCAATTTCAGAGTGAAGTTGAGAATCATCGTAACAACAAGATTAAATTCCTACGATCTGATCGAGGAGGAGAATATCTGAGTTATGAGTTTGGCAATCACTTAAGACAATGTGGAATTGTTTCTCGGTTGACGCCACCTGGAACACCACAGCGTAATGGTGTGTCCGAACGTCGTAATCGAACCTTATTGGATATGGTGCGTTCTATGATGTCTCTTGCCGATTTGCCACTATCGTTTTGGGGTTATGCGTTAGAGACAGTTGTATTCACTTTAAATAGGGCACCATCTAAATCCGTTGAGACGACACCTTATGAACTGTGGTTTGGCAAGAAACCAAAGTTGTCGTTTCTTAAAGTTTGGGGATGCGATGCTTATGTCAAAAGGCTTCAGCCAGAAAAGCTCAAACCCAAAGCGGACAAATGCGTCTTCATAGGATACCCAAAAGAGACGGTTGGGTACACCTTCTATCTCAGATCCGAAGGCAAAGTGTTTGTCGCTAAGAACGGATCATTTCTCGAGAAAGAGTTTCTCTCGAAAGAATTGAGTGGGAGGAAGATAGAACTTGATGAGGTTGTTGAACCTTTACTTCAACCAGAGAGTAGCGCAGCGCAGAAATATGTTTCTGTGAAGCCTACATCAGTTGAAGAGGAAGCTAATGATGGTGATCATGAAACTTCGGATCAAGTTACTATCGAACCTCATAGGTCGACAAGGACACGTACTGCTCCTGAGTGGTACGGTAACCTTGTCTTGGAGGTCATGTTGTTGGACAACGATGAACCTACGAGCTATGGAGAAGCGATGGTGGGTCTGCACACTTAACGTTCGGTGACGATTTGGTATTGTTGAGTTATGTATGTTGGTGACCGAAGGTTGTTCGGAGTCCCGGATGAGATCCCGGACATGACAAGGAGCTCCGGAGTGGTCCGGAGGTAAAGATTGATATATAAGAAGTTGATGTTCGAGCACCAGAATGGTTTCGGGGTTCGCCCGGGTTTCATCGGGAGTGCCGGAAAGGTTCTAGGGGTCCACCGGGAGGGTCCACCTACCCCGGAGGGCCCCATGGGCTGTGAGAGGGTGCACGCCAGCCCCTGGTGGGCTGGCCGCACCTCCCATCAAGGCCCATGCGGCTGGAAGGGTGGGGGCCAAGCCAAAGGGGGGGCCGCCGACCCTTGCCTTGGGTGGCAAGGCACCCCCTTGGCCGCCGCACCAACCCTAGGGGAAACCCTAGGGCGGCCGGCCCTCTCCTCTCCCCTATATATATGTGAGGAGAGGGAGGGCTGCACACACCTTAAGCCACGACGCATCCCCTCCCTCCCTCTAGATCAACGTCTCCACTAGATTGGTTCGGTTTTGCTTAGCGAAGCTCTGCCGGATCAGCTCCACCACCACCGCCACCACGCCGTCATGCTGCCGGAGAACTCATCTACCTCTTCGCCCTCGCTGGCTGGATCAAGGAGGTGGAGAACGTCATCGAGCTGTACGTGTGCTGAACGCGGAGGTGCCATCCGTTCGGCACTAGATCGTGATTGGATCGCGGGACGGATTGCGATTTGGATCGCAAAGACGTTCGACTACATCAACCGCGTTTCTTAACGCTTCCCGCTTAGCGATCTACAAGGGTATGTGGATCCAATCTTTCCTCTCGTAGATGCTCATTTCCTAGATTGATCTTGGTGAAGCGTAGGAAATTTTTTGTTTCCCATGCAACGTTCCCCAACAAGATCATGGGTTGTTGCCAACTCAGTCGTGGTGCACCGTCCACTGTCGTTCCTTTTGTTGTTGTTGCGGTCGGTGATCTCGAGATCCATGCATGTTTGATGGGAGCGTAGAGCTCCGAAACCTCGCCTCTCGAGATTTGTACTGGAGAGGGGCGATTAGATTTGGGGGGAGGGGGGCTCCTATGCGACTGCTCGCCATCGTCTGTCTACTTTGTCTATGTCTGCGTCGCCTTCTTCATCACCATGTCAACCGACACTGAGCGACTCGCTGACAAGAAGGCCGCTGAGGAGAACGTTGATGCCGCCACCGCGGCTTCGTCCTTGCCTATTGGAGGGTATAACACGCTTATCCTGCTCCTGTTTATTTTCATGTGTGCAGTACTAGCAATTTTCGTAGATATTTCTACTATCTGTTAGCATGTGATTATATGATCAAGTATCAGTATGTACTTACTATCGTTTAGTCATGCTCATGGTTTATTTTTGGATTAATTTAATTGAAAACTTGCTTATATACTCAACAGTTCGGATGTCCGTATTGAAGGCCTTCGTATTGAACTGGTTTCAATTCCAACTCAGGAAAGAAATTGTAATGGACATGAATACAAATTCATGTGTTTGGATGCTCATGGAATTGGGTTATGGAATCTCAGTGAGTTTTCAATACCAAATCATCTTTGGATGACAAATGATGGAATTGCATGGTGTTTTGTGATTTATTCATAAAATCAAAACTACAATGTGTGAGTATAATTGAATAATTATAGAGAAATAAATTAACATATATTATAGAAATGCATGATGACACCAAATAATATATACACAACAATAGTAGCAACAATAAATCGCTTACAACAACAAAGTGGATTACTACAACAACACATAGTTCAAATATGTAGCTAAGATACATAGTTCATGTCGTGCTCTGGCATGTCTGGTTCAAACAATCTGTGGTTAGTAAAAAAATGGAAAATGAAGAGTAGGGGAAGAGGGGAGAGGATGAACTTAGAAGGGAACTGGCTGGGCAAGGAAAAGAAGAGAAAGAAGGGGATCCAAGTAAGGGGGGAGTTGGAAGCGGAAGGGGATAAGAAGATGGCAGAGGAGAAGAGAAATAAAGGGTGGGATGGAGGGGCGTTGTCGGCTAGCATGATGGTCGGGATAGGGGATGCTCAGGGGCAGCGAGATGGGTGGGAGGAGGGGCCGCGCGGGGTAATGAGATGGGTGGGAGGGGTTGCATCGGCGAGCGATATAGGTCGCCGGGGCTTGAATATTTGTCTCTGCCTGAGAGAGCACGAGGAGGAGGGCCAAGGGGTGGAGAACCCTACCTGCGCCGTCGGGGCTTGAAGATTTGTCGCCGCTGAAGAGAGGACGAGGAGGAGGAGGGGCAGAAAGTGGGGGAACCCTACCTACATGCCGCCTCCTCCTGAAGCTTCTCGCATGGGGAGGGGTTGTCGCCATGTCTCGCTCGAGCTATGTCCAACCAGTAAGTTTTGCGGGAGGAGGACAATTCGACCTAAATCGGAGGCACATACCTCTATGTCGCTGGAGGGCTGCGCGTGTGGAATTAATTTTCGCTCTATATCAGGTACGTTTCCGCCGCTTGTTTCGGTAAACACCCGAACACCTGAATTGATAGATAGTCAATACCAAATCCAATACAAAGGGTCTAATTCAGAGATCTGAATGCAGGGTTGGAATATTACTAGAGGGTGACCCGCGCTTCGCCGCGCATCGTGAGTTGGGTCCTTTTCTTTACTTGTGCTATAACACTTAGAGGTGATCATTTTTACACCAAAAATTCAAACATCAAACTAGTCTTAATTGAGTTGACCAAAATTCCTGGTTAATGGTGTTTGATCTCGTGTTTCCATCATAGTTGTTTTGTGTTCAGGTTTATCTTTTATTTTCATCCTACATAAACTAAACAGACCATATATACTGAAATGAACCTCTTTTGGTTTAACGTCCCTACTTTATTGGCACATGTAAGCATGGGCCAAGGCCCATGTATGATGCACACCCGCATAAAAGGACTCCAATATCTCAACCTAGTCGCCTCCCAACAATGACGTTAGATCTACTTCCACAAGGCCTAGCTATACCGGTTGTGTGAGAGGTACGCATGTTAGCTTAGATCTCCAGAGCCTAAACTATTCGTTCTTTGCCCATGCTCACCACGTGCGATAGCACGACGTCGGTACTCTACCACGAATTCACCGCCAGAGGAGCCTAACGGGGAAGACGGAGAAAACGCGACCCGACCAGTCAATCAGAATCAACAAGCTGCCGACGCCCCCTCACAAAACACACTAAGAAGAAAAACCCACACACACGGACTCCCCTGGCACTGAACAAACCAGTTTGCCCCATTCCCCAACATCGAAATAACCCAGACGGGCCGACACGTAAGGGTGCTCATATCTCGCACTTCAGGTGTCAAAGTGACCCTATAACGCATACTGGGTCATGATCCATTAAAATTCACTCGATCATTCACTTGCTATGCACGTCAGATTTTTTACGCTCGTACCTTTGCTACAAGTTGGCTTTGAAAAGAGAAAAACAGTCAGCCTTTTTTTAGTGTTGAAATAGGTGGTGAAATAAAAATATTCACGAAATTAAAAATATTAGGGAATTTGGAAAATGTTTCTGAACTTAAAAAATGTTTGGAGAAAAGTCTTGAATTTATTTACAATAAAAAAATTCTTAGACAAAAAAGAAAATGAAAGCAAAGAATAAAAAAGAAAAGAAAAAACAAACAAAAAGAAAAAATAACCCAGAATCAAAAACATGCCAACCAGTAGATAACAAAACATGAAAAGAGGAAATAAAAACAAAAAGTGGGCAAGGTTAATTTTTCTAGAACATAATACAGACGCATGCACTCATATATATACGCATACACTCATCCCTATGAACATACACCCAGACCCTACCCCTATGAGCACCTTCGGGAGAGTCAGCCAACATATCATTTTGAGATTGACGAAGTCACCACGAGCGCCTCTTATCGATGGAAACGGCTCCTCCCACTAAACGCGCATCGCCAGAAATCCTGAAATAAATTCAGGAATAATGTGAGCACGAGGAGTTGAACCCTCATGGGTTGGAGATACCACTGTCCTCCTAACCATCTAACCACTGGTTGGTTCGCGGGAAAGGTTAACTTTAAAATGCTACCATCCAACCACATGTTGGTTTGCTGTAAATTTAAAAATATTCATCCTGTGTTTTTTTGTAACATATTCAAGAAATTAATAGTGTTCATGACTTTTTTAAAGGTACAATAAACCATATAAGAGGAAAAGGTAAAAAGGAGGACATGCATTCTAGTAATGGAGAAAGAAAAAGATCCAAAGATAAAAAAAATAGAACAAATAAATGGGGAAGTAAAAATAAAATAAAAAGGAAAGCCAGAAAATAGAAAATTAAATGAAAGAAAACGTCAAAAAAAGTGAGAAACGAAAAACCAAAAAATATCACCTCATGACCACAATGTACAAACAGTGTGAACGCGTCTACACTTGCCGGCCCAATTCACGCGTTGTATTATTGGTATGACAGCTGTGGTTTGAGGGATGATCAAGGTTTATACTTGGGTGCTTCAACTCTTGTCCTTCCGAGAGTCACGGGTCCCGCTACCCTCGAGGCTATTGCATGTTGTGAAGGCATTGATTTAGCCTTGGACTTGAATATAAGGAGATTGCACCTTGCGACGGACTGTCAAAGCATGGTTAAGGATATCACTACTGAATAGGGTGGTAAATATGAAGTGGTTATCAGGGACATTATAACACCTACTACTTCTTTTACCCCATGTAGTTTCGTTCATGAAAAAGATGCTCAAACTATGAAGCCCACAATCTAGCTAGATTTGCTTCTTCGTTAGATTTGGGTAGACACACATGGCTCGGTCTACCTCATCCTCATGACACTCTGTATCCCATTGGCCATTAATCAATAAACCTAGTGGATTGTGCTAGAAAAAGGCGTTAAAATACGAAAGTGTTCTTCTGCTCCCGAGCTTGAATGAGCTTGGGTAATCAAAATAAAATGAAAAAATTCAAAACAATTCTGATTTTTTTGGTACTCTTTGGCAAGAGCTTTCTAAGCTTATAAATTTTCGTCACAAAATGACATTCATGGAAGTCATGGCAAAAAAAAAAACAGTACTCCAAAATGCTTTCAAAAAAAGCATTTTTGGAGTATCGATTTTTTTTGCCACCACTTCCAAGAAAGTTCATTCATGATAAAGTTTTTGCAAGCACATAGAACATTTGTCAAAGATTACCATAAAAACTCATTTTTTTTTATATTTTTACTATATTTTCCGATTATACTGTTCACCAGAAGCATTTGAGCTCGGGGTGCAAATACTCCACGTCCGTTAAAATAGGGTTATATCATCACTGTTGGAACGAAAGACCCGATGAGAACACCAAATATACTGAAATGCAAAGCCCACGTCCTCCTCAAGGTGGTTCCAGTGCTGCTCTGTTGTTTCTATTTTCTTTACATTTTATTTTGCGAAATCCATCTTGGGCTAGACAATCGTTTTGTTATGCTATTCTAGGCTTTGCTCTCACCATACTACTATTACACGGTTTGCCTCAATAATAGCTTTTATGATCTCGTTTTTTATCACATCAAATGTAAATGGGATCAATCAAGAAATGTGAAAATGTAGTTACTTATGTGGATAAATCGATACGTCAATAACTTGTCCCATAGATTGGCAACCTATCTGAACTGATAGGATTCTTTGGGTATTTTTTTTTTGCCACTCTAGCTTTTGCCAATTTTCCATATGCCACTCTAGATTTTGATATTTCTCTTTTGCCACTCTTAGCTTTGACAATTGTCACATATCCACTCATGGCAAAATAAAAATTCAGAGTGGCAATTGTGATACGTTGTAAAAAGCTAAGAGTGGCAAAAGTGAAATAAAAAATTATTTTGCTTCTGCCACAGAATGACAATTGTGATAATTGTTAAGAGCTAAGAGTGGCAAAAGTGAAATGTAAAAATCTAGAGCGGCATAAGTAAAATTGGCAAAAAAAAAATCCTTCTTCTTTTAGGTTAAACTAAAACACAAGTTGGTATGCAAGAGTGGTCAAAGCTAGAATCTACATCATCACCGCTGGATTGAAAGACCCGATGAGTATTTCCATACAACCTTCTAATCTTCTTAATCAATTGTTTAATGGAATCCAGGGCCTAACCTTATGGTTTTCCATTTTACTTCTTTTCTTTTTCATTTTTTACCTTTTTCTGCCAATATTATTTTGATATGTGTAAATCTATTATATATTGCTTTTATACATGAATGTTACTTTCTTATGATACATATATTTTTATATAGTAGGCATATTAAAAATTTCTGAGTGATTTGACCATTTATTTGGGAAAAATAAATATGTTATTTATTCCACAAACATATGGTTTGAAACATATGAGCGTTTATTTTTTTCTCATACATGCACATCGTTCCTGTAATACGGGAACAATTCTTTCCAAAACAGTAACATTTTTTTTGTTCTATTCAAAAGTTTCATATTTTAATGCATACAATTGTTCAGTTTGAAAACTGGTTTACAGATTAGTACAATGTATATTTTTTGATATTTATATAAACAGAAGAAAATATATATTATTTGGTGGGCCTCGGTAAATGCGCTCAAGGCCCCGATGCAGCAAATAGAGCACCCCGTTTGGCCTGCGGATTAAAATACTTTTAGCTCTAGGCCTCTCTTCCCGGCCCATTACCATCGAGTCGCTGACCGGGTGCTCGCGGACAGCAGCCACCGCTCGAACCTCCACGCCGGCTCCGGCCACCCAAGTTCTCCCCCACCATCACCATGGCTCAGGCTCCCGGCCGCGCCGCCTCCGCCGTGCGGCTCTTCGACGCGCACTTCCACCTGCAGGACCCCCGCATCGCGGCGGCCGCCCCCTCCCTGATACGCGCCGCCACAGACTCCGGCGTCGCCCGCTTCGCGGTCAACGGCACCTCTGAGGTACTCCCCGCCCCTGCCTCGTGCGTGAACGCGAGCGACCGCTCCTCCATGACTCTTTTTCTACTGGATGAGCGCAGAAAGACTGGTACCTAGTGAAGCAGATGGCCCAGGAGCACCCGGCCGTCGTCCCCTGCTTCGGCCTCCACCCATGGCAAGATTCCTTGGCAGCTTCTCGCGGTGCACTGATGCTTACTCTATGTGGATTTTAAAACCGTGAATTTGGTAGGTGGGTGCCGGAGAGGTCGCCGGATTGGATGGATTTGCTCCGGCAATTCTTCTCGGAGACCCCAGAGGCAGCTGTTGGAGAGGTGAGCTATCCCTCAATTTGTTAGTCTTCCAGGTTACTAGCCAGCAATAAAACTGCTATAATACGTCATAGCCAGGGCTGCCACAAATTTCAGACCAAGGCTTCCCCAAAAGAATTAGTTCTCTCACATAGTCTATATTGTGATTGTCTGGTTTTGCAAGTCAATGAGTTCTATCAGCATTCAGCAATATGGTATATTTATCTGTCGCCTCTGCTTACTGTAACTCTAAAGCCGAGAAGGCTGTTTCTGAATTTAATCTAATAGACTGCCCTAGTTTGGCAGCATAGTTTTTCCAAAATCGTAGCAATCTGAAACCTCAGTATTCCAATGCCCGGGCAATGAATACGTCAGTTCTAAAATTCAGAGTTTTTCTCACCTCGGTTTGCAAGAAGAGGTCAGACCTCTTTCTCGAATACTACAAAAAAAAAAAAAACTGTGTTCGGGATACTACGCTTTATTAAACTGTGGTAGTTACCGATGCCGAACACATTAAAGGTTTTAAAATCGTGGTTTCCAGAAAAACCACAGTATTCTCCAAATAGTCCAAAAAAAAAAACTGAGCTGCCAAACGCAGCCAATTTTTCTTCTGTTTCCTTTTGGCATGAGCGATATGAGACTTGTGCAATTATATATTCTAATATGTCACTATTATGCAGACTGGTCTGGACAAGGGATCGCATGGAAAAACTATTGACTTCGGAGAACAGGTTTGTTAGCACGGACCCCTCTGCAGTTCTTGTTGAATATGATTTTACCAATGGATTCAGCTACATGATAATGGATATAGCCATTTAGCTTTGTCACTCTGGCTTTAGTTGTACCCCTTTAACTTTTACCGTAAGCATAACAATATTAACACAGGTTGAAGTGTTCCAACGACAACTTGAACTTGCTAAGGAATTGGAGAAACCTGTTTCTGTTCATTGTGTACGTGCCTTCGGCGATCTTCTGGAAATACTAAAGTAAGCAAGGATATTTGGTCTTTATCATCTTTTTAGTTCTTGTCAGTATCTAGTTCAATATGATAGGTAGTGGTAGTTTGTTTGTCTAAGTTCAGTTTTCAATATCTTAAAAAGTATATTACCCCTGATAATACACCAGGTTCTTAGTAAGTTTGTAATTAGGCTTTTTTTCATCACATTTCCAAAACAGAATATATTGCACTTCTAGATATATATGTCATAGTGAAGAGCAGGTTCCATACTTCTAGTCTAGTAATGGATGTCCGGTAGTTTTTCATCTCTTTGTCTACAAATAAATGTTATGTTTTGTTAACATTTTGGCTGCCTGCAGGCGCACTGGGCCTTTCCCAGCAGGTGTGCTGTTGCATTCTTATCTGGGGTCTGCAGAAATGGTGCCTGGCCTTGCAAATTTAGGTTGTTACTTTTCGTTGTCTGGTTTCCTTACAGGCATGAAATCCACTAAGGCAAAGAAAATGCTCAAAGCAGTAAGTCAGTCATGCCCTTTTTTTCCCTGGGAGTAGTTATGGATTCAACTACAAATCTGATGTCAGATTTTTGACCATGGAAAATCAAATGTTTTATGGCAATTTATGTTTGCCGATGATGGCAAGTTTAGTTGGCAAGCATGGGAAATCCGCCTCAGTTCATTTTCTTCTCAGGAAATTGCCGTGCTTGCAAACTAAATTTGTCATCCTTGCGCCAACATAATTTGCCATAAAAGACGTTCGCTTTGCCATTACTGTAAATCTATTCTGCACCACCAGTGAAATGCATTTGTGTTCGTTGTAGATACCCTTGGACAGAATTCTGTTAGAGACAGATGCACCAGATGCAGTGCCAAAGTTGGACAATGTTTCTCTATTCACAGTCCCTGTGGACACTTCAGATGCAGATACTGAAAAGTCTCACAGCGATTCGACCTCTCAGCCGGCTACCTCTTCAAACGAATCCTTGAATCATCCAGCTAACATCCACATAGTAAGATTTGTGCCCTGATGTCTTTGGCTGATAGTTTTGTTAGCAAATCTTCATGGTACATATTGCACGAGCTCCTTGCTACCTCTCTTATTTTAAACAGTTTCCTAATATTGAAAATATTCTTGCCCTGTCTAGCGTATTGCGATGTCTATGAAGAACTCAACCTTTCTAGGGATACACACAATATTTTCTCCGAATACTCCACTATTTCAACATTACTGTACCATGTTGCTTAGAGTTTAAAAACTTGTGCCGCTGTTTTTCTATCGTTGAATTGATCCACTCCCGTCTCACTGGCACGGTGTCACTACTCCATCTGTTCAACAATGGCTTGTTTACTTGACAAGTTCTCGTACTCGCACACAAACCGATGATGGATTAAGGAAATTGTCATTCTAGTATAAACTGTGCCTCCCTTCCATGTTCTTTTCAGGTTTTGAAGTATGTGGCATCGCTGCTTGAAATGCCAGAAGCAGAACTCGCCGAGACGAGCTACAAGAACGCCACCAAACTGTTCTCTTACCCTGGATCCAAGGTTCGCCCCGAAGCTGAAACTGCGTGATTGGGGTGGGGCGGGTGGTCACCCAATACCAACCATGCTCATTGAAATACTGGTGCGTTCTTCCTCTGGATGTTGCCTGTATACTGTATGTATATTATTGTATGGAATATATAATTGGTCTAAGACAAGGTAGCAGTCAGAAAAGAAATTAGAAAGCGGCCCATAGCTGACCGTTCTATGTTGCCAAATCCCTCCTCGCAATATTATTCTAGTTTCTACGTTGCAGTATCAGTATGTACTATGTTCTTTTTTTTTTGCATTCAAACTACTATGTACTACTCCCTCGGTTTCTAAATATAAGACTTTTTAGATATTTCAATACGGAGTACATACGGATGTATATAGATATATTTCATAGTGTAGATTCACTCATTTTGCTTCGTACGTAGTCCATATTGAGATCTCTAAACAAAGGCTTATATTTAAGAACGGAGAAAGTAGAAAGCGAGTATGGATTAGAGCAACTCCAACCGCGCGACCCAAACGGACGTGCGCTTTGTCCGCTTTTTGTCCGTTTGGGTTGGCTCGTCCGCCCTCTTTTGCAAATGGGTCGGCCACGCACCGACCCATTTTTCGTCCGCGCGGCAGTCTTGCGGTCTTTTTTGATCGCTTTGATAAATAATATCACATAAAATAAAATGGAAGATGTCGTGCCGGCGTGTGTCCCAGAGTAGGAAATGGCAACTCTTCCGGTTGCGATTCAGTGCCGGCGTGTGCCCCGGCATGGAGCCCTTAAACTGTGGCCGCTCCATGCTTACGTGGTCATTGACGACCAACGCAGCCGCCACCATCTCCTCATCATCAGATGAAGAATCATCCGACTCCAAAAGAACGTTGTAGAAAAAATACTCATCATCGGAGTCCATTCGTACCTTGGGCAAAGCGTCGAACACCTTGCGGGCGTTGTGGAAGACTCCGGCCGGAGAGGAGCCATAGGCCCACCGAGAGGAAGTGGCGGAGCTGGGCAGCGGCGGCGGGAGATGAGGCTGCTGGGAGGGTGTTGATTTGGAGGCGAAGGAGGAAAAGGAGATTGGCGTACGAGCCACCGACTGGCGGGCCAGCGGGAAGAGAAGGCGGGCGACGCGGGCGGATGGCGGGGGGGAGGGGGGTGTGTGTGTGATTTGAAGGCAAAGGAGAAAAAGGAGACTGGCGTACGAGCCAAGAAGGCGGGCGACGCGGGCGTCCGCTCCGTGTCCGCGCCGACGTAAATGCCGCCCAAATATGGGCCTGGAATGGGTCACGGACGGACGAAAAACGGACGCGCGTCCGTCTGGATCGGCACGTTGGGCTGATTTTTGTGTCCGCCGCGATCCAAACGGACACGGGCGGACGAAATGGGTCGCCCGGATGGACTCTTAGTATTTCAGGTATGGATTTGGATTGCCTGCTCGGAGCATTCGAGAAACAAGGCTCCTGTCTATCGCATCCGCTTGCCCTGTCAAGTAACTTGGGAATCTCTTATCACACGTACCATCAGAGCATTGTGCGCGGTGACTGGACTCGAACCGAACGCGCCATCTGCTTAAACTAGGATGACAAGATAACAAAAGTTTACTTGGATCCTCTTACGATTGGCCCAGTAGGCTCATCAGTTCCAGTTCCAATACCTAAATCCTTATCGCTAATCGCACCACCTACCTAAGATAACACCCGTTGCAAACCAGCGAAACATCTTTTTTTGCCTGCCCGAGTGGAACCCGTCCCTATCCGGCAAGAGGGGGGGCGAGCATTCCCTGGGTCCCACGCGCGCGTAGTGCACGTCCACCTCCGACCTCCCGATCCGACCGACGGCGACGAGACCGGTCCGACGGAGTGGAGTGTGGCGGCGTACGATTCGGCACACGCTCGACCGCTTTAGACTTTCGGCGCCGCGTGAACGAACAAAATCGTTTGCGCGTGAACGGATCAGAAAGTTGGCAGCAGCACTTGATCGATCGTCAGCATCGGGAAGAACGTCGGAAAACGTCCAAGAGCAAGAGCAAGAACACTGCAAAGTACGCAACGAAGAAACCGAAGCAGCAGCAGCAGCAGCAGTAGCCCTGGGCATAGTACAAACAAAAGCTGCACATATGTATGTATGGCTGTGTACATCTGGTCTGATCTGATCTCGGAGCGAGCAAGAAGCAGCAGAGCAAGCTAATTAAACAGGCATGTATGTGTCGATGGAAAAGGCGCTACTGTGCACGGAAGAATGGTATGCAACAGGTGCGAGATGTATGTAAGCTACAGGCAGGTCGCTAAGCGCCTGCGTGTGCGCCGGGCGCGGGTGGCTCCGGCGCCTCGACCGGGCGGCGGCCGCAGCGGCATGGGCCGGAGGCGAGGAGGGAGAGCCAGGCGAGGACGGGCGTGCCGAGGAGGACCAGCCCCGCGGGCACCATCCAGAGCCGCGCGTGCGCCGGGTGGAACGCCAGCGCCCACCACACCAGCAGCGCCGCGCCGCCCAGGCCCACCGCCACCAGGCTCGCGGCCGTGGCGGCCACGGACGACGAAGACGCCACCGTCGCCGTGCCCGCGGGTTTCGGAGGCCCCGCCTCCATGGAAGGCTACGTGCGTGCCCGGCAGTGGCACCGCCCGGCCGTCGTCAACAGATCGAGTCCAAGTGTTGCGCGCATGTATACCCGCGTGGGCGTGGCGTGGCTGGAAACTGCACCGGCGGCGCTGTGCAGAATAGTCCCGTCAAAAATGTGCGCTGCCAGTGCACCTCTGTAGACCGCACGTACACCAGTAGTATATATTACCGTCGGTCGGTCCACGTTGTTCCTTTCGACAACAGCGATCCACTTTCCGGCCTTGGCAAAGGAGCAGCCAAAGGCAACAGCAGAAAAAGAAAGGAATTTTTTTTGCTGCGCGTCAAAGTCACCGTCGTCCGTCGTCACGTTCTACACGCACGTTTTAAGACGTGGGGCGGGGGGGGGGGGGGGGGGGGGGGGGGGGGGAGGAGGAGATATTCCGCGATGCAACAACAAGGCGACCTCCTCCTTCATCCTTATCGACGCTGGAACAAGGTGCGGACGTTGACGGGCGACGCATCGGCGGCGCCGCCGTCGACGACCCTGCCGGCGACGATGAAGTTGACGGCCTCGGTCGGGTGGAACGCGTCCCAGAACACGTACTTGGAGCGGTCCTCGCACAGGGCGGAGCTCGAGTTGGCGACGCCCATGCACAGGAACGGCGGGAAGCTGCCGCCGCAGCAAGGGTCCAGCGCCTCCTCGAAACCTACGAGACAGATCCAAGCTTCAGTCCACGGAACGGAATGCCAACCCGCAGCACGCTCGCAAGAAAGAAAGAAAGAAAGAAAGAGAAAGCCTACCGTACTGACGGTGCTGCCGGATGATCTCCATGACGATGCCGTGGGTGTTGGTGTAGACGAACGCGCTCTCCGGGCCCGTCTCCTGGTTCAGCCTGCCGATCATCCTCTTCAGCCTCCTGTTGTAGCCCTCGCAGAGCTTGTTCACAGCCGCCGAACACTCGCCGGCCGGGATGAACTCCAGGGCGCGCACGTACGGTATGCAGCCCAGCGGCCCGACGTCGGCGATGACAAATTTCCTAGCCCCGAGATCATTCAGCCGCTTCATTTTGGAAGCACGTTGCAAGATGGTAAGCTCAGAATGGGAGCAAAGCAAGGAAAATTACAGTGCTAAGTGACTAGTGAGTTAGAGGTGAGTGGCACCTTGAGATGAAATGCCAACTTGGCAACCAAGGCATCCTGGAAAACTGCAGGGTCAGGCTTCTGTCGTCCGAAGAATGGCACTGAAGGTGAGAGGTACTCCAAGATGTCGTTGGATCCAGCAGCCACCGTGAAGAGCGCCTCCCCCAAGAAGTCGGCCGTGGCATTCTCCCCCATGGCCTCCAGTATCTGGGCTCTGGTCTTCTCAAAGTACCCGATTTGCTGTCCTAGCGGCACTCTTCCGATCTGCCAACACAAAACACATTTTTCACGCAGCTGCAATTCAGAAAGACACAAAGCAATGCTAAGGGAAGTATACCAGTTGGAAAAATAATAATCACATACGTAAAAGGAGCCGGTCTCGTCGAAAATGCCGGAAGAACCAGAAGCATAGTTAGCTCCACTGTTGATCACTTCAGCGCTAGAGTTTGGAGCCAGGTAGGGAGGAGCGAAGCTCTCCTGCCCCAAGGCTTCACCTGAGAGCATGGTACCAAGGAAATGTTGGTCAGATCAAGCATGGACAAACATGAACAAATCTTCTCATGCGAACTCATACTACTTGCTACCATTACCGATGACATCCGCAATGGTCCTCCCGTTGGTGAATCTCCCGGTCGGCTTGCCGCCAGAAAACGAGAAGTCGACGCCGTATGGCGGGGTGTTGGCCTTGGAGAGGGTCACGAGATAGTCGTTGTTCCCGGCGTCGACGAGGGAGTCGCCGAAGATGAAGAAAGCATGAGGCGATGCCGGAGACGGATAGAACAAGAGCAGGATCACTGCCGTGAAGAGGGAAGAGCGGCAGTGGGGAGGGAGCACGGCCATCGTACGTGTGCTGCAAGCGTGGAACGCTTCTTGGGCTGCACATATATCCAATCCTCGTACACTGGGCGCACTGGCATGCTTATAGTGCCTGCTGCATCCGTTGTACCGTTTGACATGGTCGTCTGACCGCTTCAAGAAGATATTTGAACTGTCCCAACTGGATCTGGATGAGAGAATTTCAGTTGGGCGCAGTGCAGTGCAGGCGAGCTGTGAGACATGCTATGCTATATCTTTTTGGCTAACGGGGGAATGCATCTGTCCTAAAGAAGAAACAAATATGCTTCCACAGCTGCACTGACAGTAGAGAACGGCGGATGCATCCGTTCAAAGGCAAATGCATATAGTATAACGCCATTCACCGACAATACAGAACGGATCCCCTTTGAACAAATGGCACAAATACTGCCACTCACACAATAACCATATCTAAAATTGGTATAAGAACATCGCAGAGGTCACCAGCTTTTGAGGCGGTACACAGCAGAGTCGAAGTTCACTGTGAATATTCGTTCACTTATATAGGAACCACATGCAATCTTTCACACGTTGTCGTCAGTTAACGATTATAATGTACACTGAAATCTGCAGTACCTACAAACTATTTGGCTAAACCGTTTCTACTCACACAAACTAGAGGAACGGCCAATCATCAACTAAACAAAAAAAAGCGAAAAATAACTCCATTACCATTACATACAATCCCAATACTATCTCACTATCATATCATACCCAGGCTTGTCTTGCTTCTCTGGGAGCATCAAACACAGCCACGTCTGGGGGCTTCCTCATGGACCTACTCAACTGAAACACAGGGTGCCTGCACAGCCTCTCCACACCTTTCCTGAAACTAAATCTGTCGAACAAGCCCTCCGCGTTTCTGCTACCAAATTCTTTTCCGGAACTGCTCATTCGGCTATTTGGATCATTGTGACGTGGAGGAACTCCACTGTGGCACTTAGAAATAGCCTTATCAATCATAGGGTGATCGACCCTCCCCTGAATTGAACAAGTGACCGGTTTCTCCAAATGCTCTGGCATCTGAGGTTCGTTGTCTTGGTCATTCGGGGAATCAGAGCATGACTGCAATGTCATGGATGCTGCAGCTATCTCCTCCCTTTCCCTTACGGTCCTTACGATCAAAGTCCTGAGGAAATTCATCACCTGAACTGCATGCATCAGGGCGGTTAATGGATCGGCCATCTGGAAGAGAAATACCATGGGATTAGTTCATGCATGTGGATGTGTTTGCTCAAACAGGGTTTGGTCTGCAGGTAAGAATAACAAATAGTACTTCCAATAACCTGAGTCATGTTCGGCGCAAAAACCATAGCGATGTTTCGCGCATTCATCTTGTTGTAGTTTTCAAGCTCCACAACATCGGCCATTAGGTTAATAGCCCAATTAAGTAGTGCTGCTTCAACTGGTGGTAGCATAGAAGCAAGGAGAGCGCACTCCTCTTCTGTGTTGCAGTGCATTACTTGCTCTGGAGTCAGCGTGTCCAATACTCCTGTTGGAAGTTCCCGAAACCATGCCTGCAAAAGAGCACCACAGGTCATGAAATAAAGTACAAGAAAAGTGGTTAAATAATGTGTATATCGAAGTTGTCATTGCCCACAAATGTATATCTTCATTATTTATTTATTTGCAGGGTATCTCTTCATTTTCAGTTTCATGCTATTGCTCAAACTTAATGTGTATTGTTCCTTCCTGACTGTTGATTTCTCAGGCTGTATATATGTTGATTCGCAGAGAAATCAGCATACAGCATGTCTGTCTGCTTGTCTTAGGCTCTCTTGAAGCTGAAAGTAAAAGAGAGTTAGTGTTACTGCAGAAATTCTCAGTACCTTTATCAACCCAGCCAGGCAATGTAAGTCAACTTCGTCCGGAACCACACCACTGTTTAATTGGTCCCTGACGCAGATTTCTTGACCATTCTCTGCGTTAATTCTGAAGATCCCTTCAATCTAAGAACACAACAGATATAAATAAGCATTCTGGGGGCTTGAAGCTGATATTTCAATTGCTGATTTATTAGCTTACAGCTGGCCATACCTTAAGTCCTTCTCGTAGATACAACTTCCTCTGCATCATCAAGAGTATTGTGGGCACACTATTTCCTCTTTGATCATATGAACATTGCAAAGAGGTTGGTGAAACACCAAATACACTTGCACTGCACGGGAAATATAACTAGGACAGGTTAGCAACCAGCACTAAATAATAATTCGGAGCATGCTTTTAAGGTCTTGTGATATTTAGTAGACGCTTCATGTCTAGCTTGACGCAAAAAGTAGCAGAAAACATACAATCTGAGGCAACTATTTTTCTTCAAAAGGACTAGGAAACAACGGCAATATGACAACGTTTATCTTCGTTAGATCATCTAGCTGGGTTATTAAATAAATACTGAAATCCTCTCCTGATTTGATGCCAACAACCTAAAAAGATGATGTGAATGGCATTTATCAATGCAAAAGGTAAAAATAAGCAAAAATCCCATACTATGTCAGATGCAAGTACAGCAGATGGGATCAACCTAATCCAAAACAAAAGATAGATGAGAAGATTCCCGTGAGATGCCCATGCGGGCTAGGTCAGGCACCTAAAAAGCCCCAACTTCAAGGTCAAGCACATAACAAATCTGGCTACGAAATCCAATAAAGTGCTCAACTGTTAGCCATGCAACAGAATCCCAAAATCAATTTATTTCGCTCATCCGCTGGTGTGTGTCCTCAGAATCGTGTTTCCACGTATCTTCAGAATCATGGCAACTATGCCAGGAGCAGACAACCCTTACCCAAAAATCAATAAACTTCTGGGCTGAACAGTTCCACTCCTTGGCATGGATCGTAACCTTAAAAATTATAATAACACCATAATTGACAGAACTTCTGATTCAAAAGGCACCACTTGTCCTATTTTTAGATCCACTTGTTGGACTAATTAATTAAACAGTTTTTAACGAATTCCACTGTTTGTACCCTGTATCATCTCTGAGTGCATAAGCAGAGCAAGAGAATAGCAAAACACAGCTCATTAAATCAGCATATTTGCATCAACTTGCTGAGGAGCCTTCCTGGAGAAATAGTCGTACCTAGAGTTTCATGTGTTATTAAATTGCTTATCTATTTTTTCTCAAAATTCTTATCTATTTACCTCCTGCACAAAGTAAGTATACTTGTTCCCCTTGAATTGAAGTATACTAAATAATAAATATCCTTATTGTGTCGAAGTCTCTCAATGAAAATTCTCGATCACCCAGAATTAGTGTATCGAAGTCTCCAAATGAGAGTTTCTGATCAACCAATTTTGTTGTTGTTGTGCTGACAAGTGTCAGGTGTACACCTAAAATACACGGTCCAAAAACTAGCAAAGCATTGCACGCAGCTTGTATCTATCACGAATTCAGGAAAACTATACTCGCAGCAGCAGCAGTGGCGATAAAATGGAAATCACGCAGCACAATTAATACCTGCAACAAAGATGCAAAGCGAAGTGCAGGGTGGGTGGCAGAGAGGAGAGCTGACCTGACGCCGGGCGTGGGGCGGGGCACGTCGGGCTCGAGGTCGGCGGGGAGACCGAGGAAGCCGCCGAAGCGGTCGAAGGTGACGTGCGCGACGTGCCGCACGTCCATGGGCCGCCCAATCTCCATCCCCTCCTCGTTGTCGCTGTCGCTGTCCTCGTCGTCCCCCATCGCGCCGGCGCTGCACATGACCAGCGACCTCCGCAGCGCGCCGACCACCGCGCCCACCAGCCCTCCTCCCCTCCCGGCCTGCATCATCGTCGACGGCGGCGAGGCCGTCCCGTCGCTCTCCGCATCCATGTCCTCCTCCTCGTCTTCGAACTCTTCCTCTTCATCTTCGTCATCCTCCTCCTCCTCCTCCTCCTCGTCGTAGGTGCGCGACGGGGAGATCCCGAGCCCGAACCGCATCTGGAACGGCGCCATGGCTGGCGGCAGGCTCCGAGGCCGAGGCGGTGGCCGCTTGCTGCGCGTTCCGCAGCGGGAAAGGGGAAGGCGTGGGGAGCGCGACGGTGGTGTATTGCCGGGTCGCGTTTGCTGCCCAGGTTTTATAGTATAGCACTCCCTCTGTTTTAATTTTAACCCCCCTCCGTCAGCAGCTAATCTAATTACCACCACCCTGACCCTGCCCGTCTCGTGATTACGCCCACGTTGCCCCCCGCTGCTGCCTGTCGTCGTTTTCGATCGTGCTGCTGCTTTGGTTTTGGCTCGGCACGCGATTATCTTCGGTTTGAAACGGGGCAAAGCGGAGGTGGTTGGATTATGGTGGAGCATTAGTTAACTCACGGCGCTGGTTAGTGGAGCGGAGTGGGGAGCAGCAGGCCGGGCCGGGCCGGGTCGATCGCCACGGCGGCCAGCAGAGCCACTCCGTGCGTGCGTGCGTGCGTGCGTGAGGTCTTTACAGCCTGGGCTGGCGGGGCAGTAGTGGCAGTTACGGCCGCAGTTACCACGTGCCCCGCGTCGTGCTCCGTCGACTCGGTCGCCGGTCACCCGCCACCACCGCCCACCGCGACCCGGCCGCGCGGGGGCGGGGCAGGCAGGGGTGGCGTGGCAGGGGTCGCGCACCCGCATGGTGCCGGTTTGGTGCCGAGCGGGAGCGTCGTGCCACGGACGCCGTTCGTTTGTTACATGCGGTGGTCGGAGACGTACCGGGATGGTTAGGGGGCCTACGGCCTGCATTCTCTTTATTTACTGCGTGGTACAGCACTCGGTTGGGGGAAGGGCAAGTACAGTACGCGGCTTTCCGGGCGTCCCCCCGCAGCGCCTCCGTAAAAGACCCTCCCTTCCTCAGTAATCGCGACGTGACAAGCCGAGCTCGTACGTTCATCAGATCTGATAGTAGCAACACGTGTGTTGGTATGCAAACCAACCTGTGGTTGGATGGTTAGAGGGACAGTGGTATCCCCAGCCCATCAGGGTTCAAGTCCTGGTGCTTGCATTATTCCTGTATTTATTTCAGGATTTCCGGCGATGCGCTTTCAGTGGGAGGAGACGTTCCCGTCGACGACGAGGCGCCTACGGTGACTTCGTAAATCTCAAGATCATATGCCGGCCTAGTCTTTCGGAGGTGCTCATAGGGATAGGGTGTGCGTGTGTGCGTTCATAGGGGTGAGTGTATGCGCGTGTATATGAGCGCTTGCGTCTGTACTGTGTTCCAAAAAAAAAAAAAACACGTGTGTTGGTATGTGTGCGTGTACAATTATTTGGCGAAATCTCTTATTTGGCTGGACGAAGAGATTCGAGTGTGTGTATACTTTCCTTCGCGTACGTGTTAATTAATCAGCCCCCACCTACGCTCTCCAGCTCCAGCTCATGGCCGCTCCGCAAAGCAAGAGCGACCGGACGAGACACGAACAATCGGCCCGGATGCATCTTCCTGCTGCGCGCCGTACGTGGCGCCAGCCGCTCTCCGACGAGCAGAAGAGGTACTCTGCTACAGGGCGGGCAGACAATGTGGTTGATCTGGATGCTTTCGTGTTTGTTGCTTTGGGTGAAAGGCGACCGAGCACGAGCAGGACCACGTACGTGCCTGCGCTTCCTCCTCAAGCTTGGCTAGCTCTCCTAGCTGACTCGTGTTCATGATCGCCGTGTTGCAATTGTTGCGTTGCCTCGTTCCGGTCTCCTCTGGGCAGCTTCTAGCTGCGTGCACGGCGCACCAAAAGGACCACTCCACACAACCGTCACGTAATAATTGTCACTGGGATAGGAGTGGATATTATGGGGCGGATGGATCGGCGTGTTCGTGTGCGTGCCGTGGTACTTGGCAGGTCGTGACTGACACCAGCTTGGTCGTTTTCGAATTTCCAACTATGTATCCACATTCCACAGATAGGACGATAGGGATATATGAACAACCAATTTCTGGAATCAGGGTACACCGGAACCCAGTTTCCATGCAAGTTTTGAAAAACTACGAGATGAATATCACTCACGTATGTGGTTTTTTTTAACACAATGCAGACATCGACGCTCATATATATATATGCACATACACCTTATCTTTATGACCATCTTCGAGAGACTGAGCCGGCACATCATCTTGACATTGAAAAAGTCGCAACAGGCGTCTTTGTTGTCGTCTTCTCCCACTGAACGCACAACGTCGGAGGGCCTGGAATAAATTCAGAAAAAATACGAGCACCAACGTTAAGTCTAGGACTTGAATTTTGATGGGCTGAGGATACCACTATCCTCCTAATCATCCAACCAAAGGATTGGTTCCCCACTCACATACGGAAAATCTGCATGAATTTTTAACACATTATAAGAATATGATAGGTAGTGTTGTGGGAATGACTAATTCTACCCATTGGCCCCGCACGGTCCTACATGGCAAGTCAACAAAGTCCAAATATATGGTCAGGGTCAACATGTCAAAGGAGAAGAAGAATTTTGAAGGAAAAAAAATGTTAATTTCACCTTTATCCCAAGTTTTGTGTTTCTCACACACATTACCCACATTTAGTGATTTTTCTCAATTTATACCCCTTTTAAGCAAATGTGTGCCATTTTTTACACCATTTTGTTTTCCCCCAATTTTGGTGCTCACCGGGCATGCCACGTAGTGGCGTAGACGGGTTTCCTTTTTTTCTCTGTTTTTTTCATATGTTTTTCTTTCAGCATCTAATCGGACCGACACACCGCACCTGGTCGCGTCGCGGCACACCTTGGCCGAGCTGCACCCAGGGAGACACGTCGTGACGCACCCGAGCCGCAACACACGACACCACACCACACAGTCTCTCTCTCTCATTCTCTCACTCACTCTCTCTCGCTACGGTTAGGTTTGCGGCGATGCGATGGCGATCTTGAGTCGGAGGAAGCGGTGTCGCAGTCGCTGGAGCTCAAGCAGGAAGCACACGGTGGATGTTTTGCTACTCCACTTGCATCGAGCAACAAAGAGCAGAGAAGATGGGGAGGACGAGTCCTAGAGCATGTTCATGGTGTTTCCTGGCGATGACCTCTACCTCTCTCTCTCTCTCTCTCTCTCTCTCTCTCTCTCGCTAGGGTTAGGTTGTTGGAAATATGCCCTAGAGGCAATAATAAATTAGTTATTATTATATTTCTTTGTTCATGATAATCGTTTATTATCCATGCTATAATTGTATTGATTGGAAACTCAAATACATGTGTGGGTACATAGACAACACTGTGTCCCTAGTAAGCCTCTAGTTAACTAGCTCGTTGATCAAAGATGGTTAAGGTTTCCTAGCCATGGACATGAGATGTCATTTGATAACGGGATCACATCATTAGGAGAATGATGTGATGGACAAGACCCAAACTGTAAACGTAGCATATGATCGTGTCAGTTTATTGCTATTGTTTTCTGCATGTCAAGTATCTGTTCCTATGACCATGAGATCATGCAACTCCCTGACATAGGAGGAGTACCTTGTGTGTATCAAACGTCGCAACGTAACTGGGTGACTATAAAGGTGCTCTACAGGTATCTCCGAGGGTGTCTGTTGGGTTGGCATGGATCAAGATTGGGATTTGTTACTCCGTGTGACGGAGAGGTATCTTAGGGCCCACTCGGTAATACAACATCACAATGAGCCTTGCAAGCAATGTGACTAAAGTGTTAGCCACGAGATCTTGTATTACGGAACGAGTAAAGAGACTTGCCAGTAACGAGATTGAACTAGGTATAGAGATACCGACGATCGAATCTCGGGCAAGTAACATACCGAAGAACAAAGGGAACAACATACGGGATTAACTGAATCCTTGACATAGAGGTTCGACCGATAAAGATCTTCGTAGAATATGTAGGAGCCAATATGGGCATCCAGGTCCCGCTATTGGTTATTGATCGTAGAGGTGTCTCGGTCATGTCTACATAGTTCTCGAACCCGCAGGGTCTACACACTTAACGTTTGGTGACGATTAGTATAGTTGAGTTATTTTGTTGGTGACCGAAGGTTGTTCGGAATCCCGGATAAGATCCCGGACATGACGAGGATCTCCGGAATAGTCCGGAGGTAAAGATTGATATATGTGATAATAGTGTTTTGATCTCCGGAAGGGTTCCGGAATTCACCGGAAGGGGTTCCGGATGTTTACCGAAGTGTTCGGGTGCAGCAACACTTTATATGAGCCAAAGGGATAAAGCCCACGAGGTATTGGAAAGTGCAAAAGGAAGTTTTGCTGCTGCCTTAAGCGGTACTACCGCTGTAAGGCAGTACTACCGCGTAAGCGGTACTACCGCTTTGTGTGAAGCGGTACTACCGCTCGTGAGCGGTACTACCGCTTGTACGCGATACTGCTGGAATCCGAGTTAGACTCTTTCCGTGCGGGCCAAACCGACCTTGTGCGGGCAAAACCGACCTTGTGGAGGTTTTCTCTCCAAGTTTAGACCCCAGGGCTCAACATATAAATAGAGGAGCAGGGCTAGCACACGAGAGACATCAATATTTCCCAAGCCGTGTGTCGGCAACCCTAACCCTCTAGTTCTCTCGTCATAATCTACGTAGTGCTTGGCGAAGCCCTGCAGAGATTGTTCCTCACCACCATCACCACGCCGTCGTGCTGCCGGAACTCATCTACTACTTCATCATCGCTCGCTGGATCGAGGAGGTGAAGGCGTCATCAAGCCGTACGTGTGTTGAACCCGGAGGTGCCGTCCGTTCGGCACTAGTTCGTGATCGGGTCGAGGGACGACTTGCGATTTGGATCGCGGAGACGTTCGACTACATCAACCGCGTTTCTTAACGCTTCCGCTTAGCGATCTACAAGGGTATGTAGATTCACTCTCCCTCTCGTAGATGCTCATCACCATGGATAGATCTTGTGTGTGCGTAGGAAATTTTTTGTTTCCCATGCAACGTTCCCCAACATAGGTTTCCTGACAAGCAAGATTGGATTCTTTGGCAAGGTGTGTGCAACTCGTCTAGTGCCTCAGTTGGGCATCGCAACATAAGGAGGAGGAGCTCCTCAAGTGTTTCATATAGCACCTGCAGTGCACTCAATGTTGCTGGTGGGATGGCGCTGCCAGATGATGAAGATGACAAGGAGGAGTTGTGCAAGATGAAGATGGAGCTCAACAAGGTGCGCAAGGAGAAGTTTGAGATTTTAGCATCTTCGTGTTGTTTGTTGTTTGTTGTTGTTGTGATAGTTGTTACCATCTGTGGCTACTAGTAGTGATTAATATGCGCCCTATTCTGCTCAGTGAAGTGTTGTAGTGGTGCACCAGTCCTAGTACTGATGAAGTAGGTTGCATTTTGTGCATAAAGGGCACTACAGTTGTAGGGCAATGTAGTTGTAGTTGCCCAATTTTGTTTATTGAAGTTATGAAATATTGTAGTCAGGCAAGTAGGAGGTTTTTATGAACTGATTGAGAAAGTGATGATGTTGTTATGATGCAAGTGATGATGAAATGTACATTATGTTTTATATGGAATGTGAATTACGGGTATGGGTCAAAATGAATCTTTAGAAACTAAAACTGAATATTTGACAATGTTTTGGTCAGAACTGAAGTGAACGTAACTGAATTTTGTGTCATATTAAACTAAAGTGAATTGTATTGAATTTTGTGTTGAACTCAACTGAATATTTGGCCACTGAAGTGATCCTTAACTAAAATGATGGTACACTAAACTGAAATTAGTTAACTAAACTTTGGTTAATTGAACTTTTGGTGAACTGGACTTTTTATGAAGTGAAATTTTGGTTAACTTGCCTTTTGATGAACTAGATAGAAAATTTATTTAACTTTTTTTTATGAACAACACACTGTATTTTTGGACACCATCTAACTAAACTTATGTTTAACTCTTTAGTTGCACGCTTTCACCCGCCACAATTACCACACCCATCGCCTCATCCAGCACATTTTGACCCACGCGCCATAGGACCTTCTGTAGGGGAACATGCTACACAAAAAAAAGTATGCTACACAATCACACCCAGAATCTCTAGGAAGATGTGTTGGGGAACGTTGCATGGGAAACGAAAAAATTCCTACGCACATGCAAGATCTATCCATGGAGATGTATAGCTACAAGAGGGGGAGTGTATCTACATACCCTTGTAGATCGCTAAGCGGAAGCGTATATAACGCGGTTGAAGTAGTCGTACTCTTCACGATCCAATCATGATCCAATCCGATCCAGCGCCGAACGGACGGCGCCTCCGCGTTCAGCACACGTGCGGCTCGATGACGTCTCCTCCTTCTTGATCCAGCAAGAGAGGAAGGAGAAGTAGATGGGATCTCAACCAGCACGACGGCGTGGTGGAGATGGTGGCGTCGCAGTGCCGGCAGGGCTTCGCCAAGCGCCTCCGGAACGACGTACGAGGAAGAAACGAGAGAGACGGGAGGAGGGCCGCGGCCGTGGGAGGGTGTGCAGCCCCCTTGCGCCTCCCCACCTTTATATAGGTGTGGGAGGGGCTGGTGGCTTGCCCTCCAAGCCCCTAGGGTCGTTGGTCAAGGGGGAGGAAGTCCTTTCGGGATATGATCCTATTCCTTTTAAGGGGGGATCTTGATGCACCTAGACCAGGGGTGTGGGGACTTTCCCCATTACCCACGTTCATGTGGGTCCACATGTAGGTGGGCCCCACTCTGGAACCTTCCCAGTACAATACCGAAAAATCCCGAACATTTTCTGGAACCTTGAATATGACTTCCCATATATAAATCTTTACCTCCGGACCATTCCGGAGCTCCTCTTGACGTCCGGGATCTCATCCGGGACTCCGAACAACATTCGGTCACCAACGTACATATCCCAATACTACTCTAGCGTCACCGAACGTTAAGCGTGCGGACCCTACGGGTTCGAGAATCATGTGGACATGACCGAGACACCTCTCCGGTCAATAACGAATAGCGGGACTTGGATGCCCATATTGGTTCCCACATATTCCACGAAGATCATTATCGGTCGAACCACGATGTCAAGGATTCAGTCAATCCCATATTCAGTTCCCTTTGTCCAGCGGTATGTTACTTGCCCGAGATTCGATCGTCGGTATCTCCATACCTAGTTCAATCTCGTTACCGGCAAGTCTCTTTACTCGTTCCGTAATACAAGATCTCGTGACTAACTCCTTAGTCACATTGCTTGCAAGCTTCTTGTGATGATGTATTACCGAGTGGGCCCAGAGATACCTCTCCGTCATATGGAGTGACAAATCCCAGTCTTGATCCATGCCAACCCAAAAGACACCCTCGGAGATACCTATAGAGCATCTTTATGATCACCCAGTTATGTTGTGACGTTTGATACACACAAGGCATTCCTCCGGTGTCATGGAGTTGCATGATCTCATGGTCATAGGAACAGATACTTGACATGAAGAAAGCAGTAGCAATAAACTAACACGATCAAATGCTATGCTCACGGTTGGGGCTTGTCAATCACATCATTCTCTTAATGATTTGACCCCGTTATCAAATGACAACTCATGTCTATGGTTAGGAAACCTTAACCATCTTTGATCAATGATCTAGTCTAGTAGAGGCTCACTAGGGTCACGGTGTTGTCTATGTATCCACACATGTATCTGAGTTTCCAATCAATACAATTATAGCATGGATAATAAACGATTATCATGAACAAGGAAATATGATAATAACCAATTTATTATTGCCTCTAGGGCATATTTCCAACAGTCTCTCACTTGCACTAGAGTCAATAATCTAGTTCACATCACCATGTGAGTAACACCCAATGAGTTCCGGGGTTTTATCATGTTTTGCTTGTGAGAGAGGTTTTAGTCAACGGGTCTGCAACACTCAGATCCGTGTGTACTTTGCAAATCTCTATGTCATACTATAGATGCTGCTACCGCGCTCCACTTGGAGCTATTCCAAATGACTTCTCCACTATACGTATCCGGATTGCTACTCAGAGTCATCTGGATTGGTGTCAAAGCTTGCATCGACGTAACCCTTTACGACGAACTCTTTATCACCTCCATAATCGAGAAACATTTCCTTAGTCCTCGAGTTACTAAGGATAATTTTGACCGTTGTCCAGTGATCCACTCCTGGATCACTCTTGTACCCCTTGACAGACTCATGGCAAGCACACATCAGGTGCGGTACACAGCATGACATACTATATAGAGCCTACGGCTAAGGCATAGGGGACGACATTCGCCCTTTCTCTTTCTTCTGCCATGGTCGAGCTTTGAGTCTTACTCAAATTCATACCTTACAACACAGCCAAGATCTTGTTTGACTGATCTGTTTTGAACTCCTTCAAAATCTTGTCAAGGTATGTATTCATTGAAAGTTTTATCAAGCGTTTTGATCTATCTCTATAGATCTTGATGCCCAATATTTAAGTAACTTTATTCCAGGTCTTCCTTTGAAAAACTCCTTTCAAACAACCCTTTATGCTTTTCAGAAATTCTACATTATTTCCAATCAACAATATGTCATCCACATATACGTATCAAAAATTCTATAGTGCTCCCACTCACTTTCTTGTAAATACAAGTTTCTTATAAACTTTGTATAAACCCAAAAGCTTTGATCACCTTATCAAAGCGCATATTCCAATTCCGAGATGCTTGCACCAGTCCATAGAAGGATCGCTAGAGCTTGCATACCTTTTAGCATCCTTAGGACCGACAAAACCTTCTGGTTGTATTATGATGTCTACTACGCAACCTTCTTCTTGTAGACTCGTGTTGGGCCTCCAAGCGCAGAGTTTTGTAGGACAGTAGCAAATTTCCCTCAAGTGGATGACCTAAGGTTTATCAATCCGTGGGAGGCGTAGGATGAAGATGGTCTCTCTCAAACAACCCTGCAACCAAATAACAAAAAGTCTCTTGTGTCCCCAACACACCCAATACAATGGTAAATTGTATAGGTGCACTAGTTCGGCAAAGAGATGGTGATACAAGTGTAATATGGATGGTAGATATAGGTTTTTGTAATCTGAAAATATAAAAACAGCAAGGTAGCAAGTAACAAAAGTGAGCAAAAACGGTATTGCAATGCTTGAAAACAAGGCCTAGGGTTCATACTTTCACTAGTGCAAGTTCTCTCAACAATACTGACATAGTTGAATCATATGTAAATCCCTCACGTGCGACAAAGAGTTCACTCCAAAGTCACAATTAGCGGAGAAAAAACGAAGAAATTATTGTAGGGTACGAAACCACCTCAAAGTTATCTTTTCCGATCAATCGTATGAGCTATCCCTATAAGTGTCACGAACAGCCCTAGAGTTCGTACTAAAATAACACCTTAAGATACACATCAACCAAAACCCTAATGTCACCTAGATACTCCAATGTCACCACGAGTACCCATGGGCTTGATTATACGATATGCATCACACAATTTCAGATTCATCATGTTCAATCCAACACAAAGAACTTCAAAGAGTGCCCCAAAGTTTCTACCGGAGAGTCAAGACGAAAACGTGTGCCAACCCCTATGCATAGATTCCCAAGGTCACGGAACCCGCAAGTTGATCACCAAAACATACATCAAGTGGATCAATAGAACATCCCATTGTCACCACAGATATCCCATCGCAAGACATACATCAAGTGTTCTCAAATCCTTAAAGACTCAATCCGATAAGTAAACTTCAAAGGGAAAACTCAATTCATCACAAGAAGATAGAGAGGGGAAAACTCCATATGATTCATCTATATTAATAAAGCTCGCGGTACATCAAGATCGTGTCATCTCAAGAACACGAGAGAGAGAGATCAAACACATAGCTACTGGTACATACCCTCAGCCCCGAGGGTGAACTACTCCCTCCTCGTCATGGAGACCGCCGGGATGATGAAGATGGCCTCCGGTGATGGTTTCCCCCTCCGGCAGGGTGCCGGAACGGGCTCCCGATTGGTTTTTCATGGCTACAGAGGCTTGCGGCGGTGGAACTCCCGATCTAGGTTTGTTTCTGGGGGTTTCTGTATTTATAGGAATTTTTGGCGGCGGAAACAAGTCCAGGGGGGCCACGAGGTGACGACAAGCCAGGGGGGCGCGCCCTAGGGGGGGGCGCCCCCCAGGCTTATGGTGGCCTCGTGGCTCTTCTGGCCCAACTCCAATGCCGCCTGGGCTTCTTCTGGTCCATAAAAAATCACCGTAGATTTTTATTTCGTTTGGACTCCGTTTGATATTCCTTTTCTGTAAAACTCAAAAACACAAAAAAAAACAGAAACTGGCACTGGGCTCTAGGTTAATAGGTTAGTCCCAAAAATAATATAAAGTTGTAGTAAAATGATCGTAAAACATCCAAGAATGATAATATAACAGCATGGAACAAGCAAAAATTATAGATACGTTGGAGACGTATCATATTACATACAACCTTTCCTCACGAAAACCGTTAAGGAAACTCTGTTTTGACATCCATCTGCCAGATTTCATAATCGAAAAATGCAGCAGTGCTAACATAATTCCAACAGACTTTAGCATCACTACGGGTGAGAAATTCTCATCGTAGTCAACTCCTTGAACTTGTCGGAAACCTCTTTGCGACAAGTCGAGCTTTATAAATGGTGGCATTTACCATTAGCGTCTGTCTTCTTCTTATAGATCCATTTGTACTTAACGGCCTGTCATTCATCGGCCAAGTCTACCAAAGTCCATACTTGGTATTCATACATGGATCCTATCTCGGATTTCATGGCTTCTAGCCATTTGTTGGAATCCGGGCCCATCGTTGCTTCTTCATAGCTCGTAGGTCCATTGTTGTCTAACAACATGACCTCCAAGACAGGATTGCCGTACCACTCAGGGGCGGTACGATTCCTTGTAGACCTACGAGGCTCAGTAGTAACTTGATCTGAAGTTTCATGATCATCATCATTAGCTTCCTCTTCATTTGGTGTAGGCGCTGCAGAAACATCTTTTTGCGTCATGCTACCATCCAACTGAAGTGACAGTTCAATAACCTCATCAAGTTCTACCTTCCTCCCACTCAATTCTTTCGAGAGAAACTCTTTCTCGAGAAAGGACCCGTTTTTAGCAACAAACACTTTGCCCTCGGGTTTGAGATAGAAGGTATACCCAACTGTTTCCTTAGGGTATCCTATGAAGACGCATTTGTCCGCTTTGGGTTTGAGCTTATCAGGTTGAAGTCTTTTCACATAAGCATCGTATTCCCAAACTCTAAGAAATGACAGCTTAGAATTCTGCCAAACCATAATTCACACGGTGTCATCTCAACAGATTCAGATGGTGCCCTTATTAAAGTGAATGTAGTTGTCTCTAATGCATAACCCCAAAATGATAGTGCAAAATCGGTAAGAGACATCATAGTACGCACCATATTCAATAAAGCACGACTACGATGTTCGGACACACCATCACACTATGGTGTTCCAGGCAGCGTGATTTGTGAAACAATTTCACATTGTCTTAAGTTGCATACCAAACTCGTAACTCAGATATTCACCTCCCCGATCATATCGTAGACATTTTATCTTCTTGTCACGATGATGTTCAACCTCACTCTGAAATTGCTTGAACTTTTCAAACGTTTCAGACTTGTGATTCATTAAGTAAATATACCCATATCTACTCAAATCATCAGTGAAGGTAAGAAAATAACAATATCTACCGCACGCTTCAACACTCATTTGGACCGCATACATCAACATGTATTATTTCCAATAAGTTAGTTGCCCACTCCATCATATCGGAAAAAGGGGTCTTAGTCATCTTGCCTATGAGGCATGGTTTGCATGTCTCAACCGATTCGAAATCGAGTGAGTCCAAAGATCCATCAGCATGGAGTTTCTTCATGCGCTTTACACCAATACGACCTCAGCGGCAGTGCCACAAGTATGTGGTACTATCATTATTAACTTTGCATCTTTTGGCATCAATATTATGAACATGTGTATCACTACGATCGAGATTCAATAAACCATTCACATTGGGTGCATGACCATTGAAGGTATTATTCATGTAAACAGAATAACCATTATTCTCTGACTTAAATGAATAACCGTATTGCAATAAACACGATCTAACCATGTTCATGCTCAACGCCAACACCAAATAACATTTATTTAGGTTCAACACTAATCTCGAAGGTAGAGGGAGCGTGTGATGGTAATCACATCAAACTTGGAAACACTTCCAACACACATCGTCAACTCGCCCTTAGCTAGTCTCCGTTTATTCCGTAGCTTTCACTTTGAGTTACCAATATTAGCAACTGAACCAGTATCTAATACCCAGGTGCTACTAGGAGTACCAGTAAGGTACACATCAATGCATATCAAATATACTTTTGTTGACGTTGCCAGCCTTCTTATCTGCCAAGTATCTGGGGTAGTTCCGCTTCAGTGACCGTTCCCCTCATAACAGAAGCACTCAGTCTCGGGTTTGGGTCCAACCTTGGGTTTCTTCACTGGAGCGACAACTGGCTTGCCATTCTCGAAGTTTCCCTTCTTGCCCTTGCCCTTCGTGAAACTAGTGGTCTTACCATCAACACTTGATGCTCCTTCTTGATTTCTACCTTTCATGGTGTAAAACATCGCGAATAGCTCAGGGATCATCATCTCCATCCCTGGCATGTTGTAGTTCATCACGAAGCTCTAGCAGCTTGGTGGCAGTGACTTGGAGAACTATGTCAATCACTATCTTATCTGGAAGATCAACTCCCACTTGATTCAAGCGATCGTAGCACCCAGACAATCTGAGCAAATGCTCACCGATTGATCTATTCTCGTTCATCTTGTAGGCAAAGAATCTTGTTGGAGGTCTCATACCTCTCAACACGGGCATGAGCCCGAAATTCCAATTTCAGCTATTGGAACATCTCATATGATCCGTGACGTTCAAAAACGTCTTTGGAGCCTCAATTCTAAGCCGCAAAGCATGACGCACTGAACTATCAAGTAGTCATCAAAAACGTGCCTGTCTGGTGTTCTCAACACCCACAGACGATGCTTGAGGGGGTGGCGCACCGAGGAGCGCATCAAGGACACAAGCCTTCTGTGCAGCAACTGAGGACAATCCTCAGATCACAGACCTAGTCCGCATTATTGCTACTACCATCTTTTAACTTAGTTTTTCTCTAGGAACGTATCAAAATATAGGGGAGATACAGCGTGAGCTATCGATCTGTAACATAATTTGCAAAGATATTTTGACTATGTTCATGATAATGAGTTCAATTAATCATATTACTAAAGAACTCCCACTCAAATCAACATTCCTCAGGTTGTCTAAGTGTGACATGATCCAAATCCACCAACCCAAGTCCGATCATCACGTGAGATGAGGTGGTTTCAATGGTGAACATCTCCATGTTGATCATATCTACTATATGACTCATGTTCGACCTTTCGGTCTCCTGTGTTCCGAGGCCATGTATGTACATGCTAGGCTCGTCCAGGTTAACCCAAGTATTCCGCGTGTGTAAATCTGGCTTACATCCGTTGTATGCGAACGTAGAGTCTATCACACCCGATCATCACGAGGTGCTTCGAAACGACGAACCTTCGCAATGGTGCATACTCGGGGAGAACACAATTTTATCTTGAAGTTTTAGTGAGGGATCATCTTATAATGCTACCGTCGTCCTAAGCAAAATAAGATGCATAAAAGGATTAACATCGCATGCAAATCATATAAGTGACATGATATGGCCATCATCGTCTTGTGCTTTTGATCTCCATCTCCAAAGCACCGACATGATCTCCATCGTCACCGGCATGACACCATGATCTCCATCATCATTATCTCCATCATCGTGTCGTCATGTGGTTGTCGCGCCAACTATTCCTTCTACAACTATTGCTAACTCATAGCGATAAAGTAAAGCAAAAAAGGCGAAAATAATTAAAGACAACCCTATGGCTTCTGCCGGTTGCCGTACTCATCGACATGCAAGTCATGATAATCTATACAAAACATGATCATCTCATACATCACATACATCACATCATGTCTTTGGCCATATCAAATCACAGCATGCCCTGCAAAAACAAGTTAGACGTCCTGTACTTTGTTGTTGCAAGTTTTATGTGGCTGCTATGGGCAACTAGTAAGAACCGTTCTTACCTACGCAAAGCCACAACGGTGATAATCAAGTTGCCTTTTAACCTTCTACAAGGACCGCCTCTGTCGAATCTGATTCAACTAAAGTGGGAGAGACAGACATCCGCCAGCCATCTTTATGCAACAAGTTGCATGTCACTCGATGGAACCGGTCTCTCGTACGTGGACGAGTAAGGTTGGTCTGGGCCGCTTCATCCCACAATACCGTCGAATCAAGATAAGACTAAGGAGGTAAGCAATCTGAACATCAACGCCCACAAACTCTTTGTGTTCTACTCGTGCATATCATCTACGCATAGACCTGGCTCTGATACCACTGTTGGGGAACGTTGCATGGCAAACAAAAAATTTCCTACGCACACGCAAGATCTATCCATGGAGATGTATAGCTACGATAGGGGGAGTGTATCTACATACCCTTGTAGATCGCTAAGCGGAAGCGTATATAATGTGGTTGATGTAGTCATACTCTTCACTATCCAATCGTGATCCAATCCGATCCAGCGCCGAACGGACGGCGCCTTCGCGTTCAGCACACGTGCGGCTCGATGACGTCTCCTCCTTCTTGATCCAGCAAGAGAGGAAGGAGAAGTCGATGGGATCTCAACCAGCACAACGGCGTGGTGGAGATGGTGGCGTCGCAGTGCCGGCAGGGCTTCGCCAATGATACGTCTGCATCGTATCTACTTTTCCTCACACTTTTGCTCTTGTTTTGGACTCTAATTTGCATGATTTGAATGAAACAAACCCGGACTGACGCTGTTTTCAGCAGAACTACCATGGTGTTGTTTTTGTGCAGAAATAAAAGTTCTCGAAACTGGACGAAACTTTTTGGAGATTTATTTTACAATAAATAAAAATTACTGGAGCCAAGAACCACCGGAGGGGGTGCCCTGGTTGGGCACGATACACCTGGTGGGTTTTGCCCACCTCGGGGACCCACTGACCCTAATTCTAGCGCTATAAAATCCTATTTTTGAAAAAAAACGGAGAGAAAGTTTCATCGTGTTTTACGATACGGAGCCGCCGCCACCTCCTGTTCTTCATCGGGAGGCCAAATCTGGAGCCCGTTTGGGGCTCCGGAGAGGGGAATCTTCGGTCTTCGTCATCATCAACCCTTATCCATCGCGAATTCCATGATGCTCCCCACTGGGAGTGAGTAATTCCTTCGTAGGCTTGCTGGTCGGTGAGGAGTTGGATGAGATTCATCATGTAATCGAGTTAGTTATGTTAGGACTTGATCCCTAGTATCCACCATGTTCTGAGATTGACGTTGCTATGACTTTGCCGTGCTTAATGCTTGTCACTAGGGCCCGAGTGCCATGATTTCAGATCTGAACCGTTTATGTTATCACCATTATATCTATGTTCTTGATCCGATCTTGCTAGTCATACGCACCTATTACGTGTTATGATCCGTAAACCCCGGAGTGACAATAGTCGGGATACTTTCCGGTGATGACCGTAGTTTGAGGAGTTCATGTATTCACCGTGTGTTAATGCTTTGTTCCGGTTCTCTATTAAAAGGAGGCCTTAATATCCCTTAGTTTCCTTATGGACCCCGCTGCCACGGGAGGGTAGGACAAAAGATGTCATGCAAGTTCTTTTCCATAAGCACGTATGACTATTTACGGAATACATGCCTACATTACATTTATGAACTGGAGCTAGTTCTGTGTCGCCCTAGGTTATGAGTGTTACATGATGAATATCATTCAACGAGTTCACCGATCCAGTGCCTATGAGTTTTCCACATATTGTTCTTGCTAAGTACTACTGCTACTATTCCAACTGCTACAAAACTATTGCTATCAATGTTACTGTTACTGCTACTACTGCTATCAAAACTATCATACTACTGTGCTACTCATCACTCTGCTTCAGATATTTAATCTTCAGGTGTGGTTGAATTGACAACTCAGCTGCTAATACTCGCAAATATTCTTTGGCTCCCCTTGTGTCGAATCTATAAATTTGGGTTGAATACTCTACCCTCGAAAACTGGTGCGATCCCCTATACTTGTGGGTTATCAAGACCTTTTTCTGGCGCCGTTGCCGGGGAGCATAGCTATATTTGTTGAGTCACTTGGGATTTATATCAATTGATCACTATGAAGAATCTGAAGGATCCAAAAACCAAGATTTCTCCCTCTAAGACGAGGGGAGGTAAGGAGTTGCCATCTAGCTCTGCACTTGATTCACCTTCGGTTATGAGTAAGTTTGCAACACCACCACATGCTATTAATCCTGATATGTCGCAAGTTATTAATGATGCTACTTCTGCTATGAATGATGCGTATGATGATGCTAGTACCATGCTTGATGATAATGTGCTACTAGGTGGCTTTCTTGATGAACAAATTGCTAGAGCTAAAGAGAATGAAATTATTGAAACTGATGAGATTGCTGAAACTGATGAAGCCTTTGAAACTGATGACTATGAAACACCTATTGGACCTAGCTCTCCTAGATTTGAAATGCCTAAGATACCCGAAGGCTATGTTATGGATGAGGAGACAACTAGAGAAATCCTTTCTTGTAAGGATAGAGACGATCTTAAGAAATTACTACGCAAGTATAAAGAGAAGACTTTGAATGCTAGAATGAAATGTTATCCTAAGTTTGCTACTTCACCTATCTTTGTTAGCGATAAGGATTACGGATTTTCTGTCGACCTAGAGTTAATTACTCTGGTTGAATCTGATCCTTTCCATGGCTATGCAACTGAAACTGTAGTGGCACATCTTACTAAGTTGAATGATATAGCCACCCTCTTTGCTCATGATGAGAAGATTCGCTAGTACTATATTCTTAAGTTATTTCCGTTCTCATTAAATGGTGATTCTAAGACATGGTACAATACTCTTGCTCCTGGTTGTGTGCGTAGTCCCCAGGATATGATTTACTACTTCTCTGAAAAATATTTTCCTGCTCATAAGAAACAAGCTACCTTACAGGAAATATTTAACTTTGTGCAAATTGAAGAAGAGAGTCTCCCACAAGCTTGGGGGAGGCTTCTCTAATTGCTTAATGCTTTGCCTGATCACCCTCTTAAGAAAAATGAAATACTTGATATCTTCTATAATGGACTAACTGATGCTTCTAGGGACTTCCTAGATAGTTGTGCTGGTTGTGTTTTCAGGGGGCGAACTGTTGAACAAGCTGAGGAATTATTGAATAACATATTGAAGAATTATGATGATTGGACTCTTCCTGAACCATCGCCTAAACCCACTCCGAAGAAGAGGGGTATCTTATTTCTCAGTCCTGAAGATATGCAAGAGGCAAAGAAATCTATGAAGGAAAAGGGTATTAAAGCTGAGGATGTTAAGAATTTACCACCTATTGAAGAAATACATGGCCTTGACACACCACCACCTCCACAGGTGGTAGAGGTAAATTCATTATTAAAGTTTGATGAAAGTGATATCCCTTACAATAAATATCCTAGTCAATGCTTATATGAGTTTGATAACTACATTATGAAACAAGATCACTTCAACGCAAATGTTCTGAAACAATTGAAGTATAATTCTGATATGATTGCTCGCTTGAGTGACTTGTTATTTAGAATTAGTAATGATGTTAGAGGTGTAGGAAAACATGCCTCTATGGTTCAAACCCAGTTAGAACAAGATGCTAAATCTCAAAAGGAATTGCTTGATGAAATGAATAATAATACGAATGATTTTGCTGCTAGAGTAGTAACTAGAGGAGGTAGAATGACCCAAGAACCACTTTATCCTGAAGGTCATCCTAAAAGAATTGAACAAGACTCTCAGAGAATTAATACTGATGCACCAAGTCCTGCTAAAAAGAAAAAGAAAAAGAAAAATTATAGGACTTTGCATACCTCTAGTGAACCTGAGATACAAAAACCTCCTAAAGATAATGATGTCTCTATTTCTGATGCTGAAACTCAATCTGATAATGAACATCCACCTAGTGATAATGAAAATGATAATGATGATGTTCATGTGGATACTCAACCGAACAATGATAAAGGATCAGATAATGATGTTGAAATAGAGCCTGTTGTTGATCTTGATAACCCACAACTAAAAATAAACGATATGACAAAAGAGACCTTGTGGCTAGAAAACATGGCAACGAAAGAGAGCCATGGGTTCAGAAACCCATGCCCTTTCCACCTAAACCATCTAAGAAAAAGGATGATGAAGAATTTGAACGCTTTGCTGAAATGATTAGGCCAGTCTTTTTGCGTACCCGCTTAACTGATATCTTAAAGATGGCCCCTTATGCAAAATACATGAAAGACATCATCACTAATAAAAGAAAGATACCTGAAGCTGAAATCTCCACCATGCTTGCTAATTATTCTTTTAAGGATACAGTACCTAAAAAACTTGGAGATCCGGGAATACCAACTATACCTTGCTCCATTAAAAGAAGTTATGTCAAAACTGCTTTGTGTGATTTGGGAGCTGGTGTTAGTGTTATGCCTTTCTCCTTATATAAAAGACTTGATTTGAATAAACTCACACCTACTGAAATATCATTGCAAATGGCTGACAAATCAACTGCCATACCTATCGGTATTTGTGAGAATGTGCCCGTTGTTATTGCAAATGTTACTATCTTAACAGACTTTGTTATTCTTGAGATGCCCGAGGACGACAACATGTCGACTATCCTTGGTAGACCCTTTTTTAACACTGCAGGGGCTGTTATTGACTGCAATAAAAGCAAAGTCACTTTTCATATCAATGGTAATGAGCATACAGTGCACTTTCCGAAGAAACAATTCCAATTGAATGGTATAAATGTTGTTGAAGAATCTCCGACACTCACTATTGGAAGTTTTCAATTACCCCTACCTACTGCCAAAAAGAAATATGATATACTTATTGTTGGGGATGTGCATATCTCCATTGAGGTAACTTAGTGTTTTACGGAAGTTTTTCGGTTTCATGCTAATCGGAAGTGGCTGTTAATAAGACTTGATCAACCTTATTAATGGATCATTTTTGAGAGGTATGAAGTTGATGAATCTAGTAGGCACAACCTTCTGCTCCCACCTTTTATTTTCTGTTTTACTTAGTCCAATAAAATAAAATGTCATGTTTATCCTGTTTTCTGTTTTCTCCGTGCAATAAAAAATGACCCAAAAACAAAAGTTCTCAGAATGTTCTGAAAATTTGATATGATTTTTACGAATATTTCTGAATTTCTGGTGCAAATAACTTCAGAGGGGGTTGCACCTGGTGTCCACAAGACACTAGGGCGCGCCAGCAGCCCCAGGCGCGCCCTGGTGGGTTGTGGCCCCCACGTGGGTCCCCTCACTTATCCCTTTAGCCCATGTCATCCCCTACCTCCAGAAAAAAATCACCATAGCTCTCATTCCCGTGTTCTTGCTCTCAAACCCACGGATTTCTATCTCTTTGCTCGAAACTCCGTTTCCGAAACTGTTTTGGGGGATTGTTACTTGAAATTTGTTCGGAGGTAAAAATGCAATTCTTTAGGAGTTCTTCGAGGAGGAGGTCCTCGGAGGCCTCATCAAGTGGAATCTCGGTCCAACAATCTTATGTTGAGCCAAGTGAAAGCTCGATGCGAGATTCCGCTACCAAATCATGTTTGTGGCCGTGTGACGAATTCATGGGAGGTGCAGGTATCAAGGAGGAATTTGAGCAATTTATCCATAATGCAGAACTTGCTCCCTTCATCGTAGATAAGTGCCCTCAACATCTCGAACTCACAAAAACTTTCACGAAGAAATTTAAATATTTTCCCCGTGAGTCTAGAGTTTCATTAAACCTTTATGACCATCCCTTCACCATACCTTTAGAAGTGTTTAGTAGAGCGTGCAAAATTCCATATTGGGGTTCGTTAGACAAACCACCAACATCTGAGTATGAGTCATTTCTGATTAATCTCTATTTCGGTGAAGATAGGGGAGTGACACAAGGCAAAATTAAAAGCATCCATTTCCCATCAATACATTACTTTGCACTATTTAATGGCATATGTGTCGTAGGCAAACAAGATTGCAGCACAATGTGTGCTCCTGATTTGAGTCCCATACACACTGCTATAACAGGAGATAAATGTTATAATCTTTGAGCAATTGTTGCACGGAGATTGCAGCACAACGCTGCTAGTGGCAATTTTTATGGAGGAATTTATGCCTCCCGTGTAGCAGAGAATCTAAATGTATCACCTTGGCCTAAATATCCCATTTTACCTACTCAGTACTTAGACTTTGAGGCCATGAAACGTCATAGGTTCCTTAAGGGCACAACCACTAATTATACTTACAACTTGAGGTTTAATAAAGATCCCATTGTGCCCGTTATTTTGCATGTTCCTACTCTCTTTGAGTTTCACAGTAGGGGAAGATACTGTGTTCTTGAGAGCGAGGCCCGTGCGTACAATGCGGAGGTTGAAGCTGCCAGGAGGGCTAAGGAGGCTGCACCAAGGACCTCGGTGGGCTATCACTCCGACTATTATCCAGGCTACGGATGGTGATTACCCAGCTAGGCCAAAAGCCTAAGCTTGGGGGAGTACGTATTTCCACCGACATTACATTCATGTTTACACTTTTCATTCCAGTTGTCGGTGTTCATACTTTTTCATTGTATTATCCATGCTAGATTTATTTTCTCGCTTTCTTCTTGTGTGTTTGAAAAACTTCGAGAAAACCCAAAAATATTTCCTGCTTCTTTTCGGTTTTTCTTTCCAGCTTAGATTAATTGTAGTATCAAAAGAAAACCCAAAAAGATTTCTCGTTTCTTCTTTTACTTGGGAGCCCTCCCGTGTAAATACTTTTTCTCGTTTTTGTTTTTCCCTCGTTAATTTGCTTTCTTCGGGAAAAAACAAAAACTCCAAAAATATTTCACAGTGTTTCTCTGAAATTCTTTTCCTTTTATTTGAGTCATACCAAGGAGAAGACCACGATGAAAATATTGAGTGACTCTCATATGCACTATTGTTGATCTAACAAGGAACCCATGTTACTCTGTCTTCTCCTCTTGAATAAAATGTTTGCAGATTCCAGCTTAGTCCACGGCACTCTTGCACTATTATTATTTTCATATCATTCGGTCGTGCAAGTGAAAGGCAATAATGACGATATTTGATGAAGTGACCGTGGCAGAGAAAAGCGGGTATGAACTCAACTTGTTTTTGTTTTTGTAAATATGTTTAACCTAGTATCCATGATTTAGCATATTATGATCAAACATGTTTGCAATGACAATTAGAGATTATAGTTGCTCATGCCATGCTTAAGTAGCTAGGAGTGGATAATGATTTATCTTGGATGTCAACATGCATTAAAATGATTGTGATGTGGTATGATGATATGGTATCCTCCTCTGAATGTTTCAAGTGGATTGACTTGGCACATGTTCACGCATGTAGTTGAATCAAAACCAACATAGCCTTCATGGTATTTATGTTCATGGTGTCCATATCCTACTCATGCTAGTAGTCAATGTTTATTATTCATAATGCATGTTCATGACCGTTTTCGCTCTCTAGCTGGCCGCTTCTCAGTCTATTTGCTAGCCTTCACCTGTACTAAGCGGGAATATTGCTTGTGCATCAAAATCCTTGAACCAAAGTTATCCCAGATGAGTCCACCATATCTACCTATATGTGGTATTACCCTGCCGTTCCAAGTAAAATTGCATGTGCCATCTCTAAAAATTCAAATGAACATCTGTTTTGTGTGCCTGGACCGCTCATGGAGCGACAGGGGGCGGTCAGTATCTTCCATGTTAAATGGGTTATACTCATGATGAGTGTTTATTCACTCGTCCTTACACGAGAGGGGCGGTAATAGGGATTCCCCGTACCGAAATCAAAAAAATTACAAATAATTAAACAAAACTCCCCTAGGAAAGTTGTTGGTATGGACGGTACCCGTGGATTCGACTAGCCGTGGAGTGTGATTGTTGGTGGAGGGGGAGTAAACATTTACTTTTACTGCTTGGGAACCGCCACTAATGTGTTTAGCATGGAAGATATTGATAACTCTTGGTCGTAACGTTGACAGGAAGGGTGTACCTCCCAAAATTATATTTATCTCTGATTTAAGCTTTGAGCTCTGACACCTCTGCAAATCCATTCTTCCCTCTACGAAGGGACTATCTATTTACTTTTATGTTGAGTCATCACCTTCTCAAATAAGCGCCAGACCTGAGAGCACTATTGCCATCCTCATGCATTGTGCATAGTTAATGTTGAGTGCAGCATGACTGGATCTTTTCTACCATGAATTACAATGTTTAGTCGCTGCTTGAACTTTGGAGATGCTCTGCATTTATGTTTTGCGGTCTCAGAAAGGGCTAGCGAGATACCACTATTGTCATATTATATCATGATTGTTTTGACAAAGTGTTGGCGCTTGAGATATTTTATTATTGCTCGCTAGTTGCTTATGTCATTGATATGAGTTAATATAATTTCTAAGAGTTATTGCTGGCATGGTTAGTCATAATCTTTGCTGAAAACCTGGGTGCTACTTAAGCATATATATGTAAACAAAAACAAAAGAGTTCGTAAAAGTTTTTCTTAATCACTTTCAGTTTGTCAACTGAATTGCTTGAGGACAAGCAATGGGTTAAGCTTGGGGGAGTTGATACGTCTCCATCGTATCTACTTTTACTCATGCTTTTGCTCTTGTTTTGGACTCTAATTTGCATGATTTGAATGAACTAACCCGGACTGACGCTGTTTTCAGCAGAACTACCATTGTGTTGTTTTTTGTGCAGAAATAGAAGTTCTCGGAACTGGACGAAACTTTTTGAAGATTTATTTTACAATAAATAAAAATTACTGGAGCCAAGAACCACCGGAGGGGGGTGCCTTGGTTGGGCATGATACACCAGGGCGCGCCACCCCCTCCAGGCGTGCCCTGGTGGGTTGTGCCCACCTCAGGGCCCCACTAAGCCTAATTCCAGCGCTATAAAATCCTATTTTTGGAAAAAAAATCGGAGAGAAAGTTTCATCGCGTTTTACGATACGGAGCCCCCGCCACCTCCTGTTCTTCATCGGGACGCCAGATCTTGAGCCCGTTTGGGGCTCCAGAGAGGGGAATCTTCGGTCTTCGTCATCATCAACCCTTCTCCATCGCCAATTCCATGATGATCCCCACCGGGAGTGAGTAATTCCTTCGTAGGCTTGCTGGTCGGTGAGGAGTTGGATGAGATTCATCATGTAATCGAGTTAGTTTTGTTAGGGCTTGATCCCTAGTATCCACTATGTTCTAAGATTGACGTTGCTATGACTTTGCCATGCTTAATGCTTGTCACTAGGGCCCGAGTGCCATGATTTCAGATCTGAACCGTTTATGTTATCACCATTATATCTATGTCCTTGATCTGATCTTGCTAGTCATACGCACCTATTACGTGTTATGATTCGTAAACCCCGGAGTGACAATAGTGGGGACACTGGCGGAGGAGCCCAATGGGCAAGGTATTGATTCGGCACAAATTTTTATATACATATACGCACACATATTTTCTTCATGGGACTACCTGAGCATATACGGTTTGTTGATTTTACACCACACTAGATCAATTCATCCAAACAAAACTAATTGGAAGCACACAAGTTAGATCGGAAACACACAAGGAGTAAGCTTGATTAATGTGCAGCCTAGCACATGCACATCTCAGATCTCACCGCGTAGACGTACGCTAACCAGCTCGCTTCGACTGAAAAACGACCGGATCGATTCTCTCGGCGGCTCGAAACTGTCGTAACTTGACGACCAAAAAACAGAACGGAGAAATTTTGTTGGTGCATGTAACTTGCATTTTTGTTTTTTTCCTTGACTTATGTATAAGAATACACGATAGACTTGTCTTTTTTTTAGATAGCTCGCTATCCATACCAAATGGTATTACTGACTTGCCTTTTTTTAGATAGCTCACCATCCATGCCAAATGGTATGATTGGCTTATCGTGCCAACGCGCTGGGGACTTACGAAGATTTTCATAAGGAGGGTAGGGTAGTGCCATTGCATGCATCTTCTAGACACCATTGAAAGCTTTAATATGAATTGACTATTATTTTTCTACTTCATTTTTTAGTTAACGGTTCGCCGCACCTTAAAAAAAATCCGTCCTCCGCCTCTGAGTGGGGATACTTTCCGGTGATGACCGTAGTTTGAGGAGTTCATGTATTCACCGTGTGTTAATGCTTTGTTCCGGTTCTCTATTAAAAGGAGGCCTTAATATCCCTTAGTTTCCTTATGGACCCCGCTGCCACGGGAGGGTAGGACAGAAGATGCCATGAAAGTTCTTTTCCATAAGCACGTATGACTATTTACGGAATACATGCCTACATTACATTTATGAACTGGAGCTAGTTCTGTGTCGTCCTAGATTATGACTGTTACATGACGAATATCATCCAACGAGTTCACCGATCCAGTGCCTATGAGTTTTCCACATATTGTTCTTGCTAAGTACTACTGCTACTATTCCAACTGCTACAAAACTATTGCTATCAATGTTACTGTTACTGCTACTACTGCTATCAAAACTATCATACTACTGTGCTACTAATCACTCTGCTTCAGATATTTAATCTTCAGGTGTGGTTGAATTGACAACTCAGCTGCTAATACTCGCAAATATTCTTTGGCTCCCCTTGTGTCGAATCTATAAATTTGGGTTGAATACTCTACCCTCGAAAACTGTTGTGATCCCCTATACTTGTAGGTTATCAGCCAAGCGCCTTCGAAACGACGTACGAGGAAGAAACGGGAGAGACGGGAGGAGGGCCGCGGCCGTGGGAGGGTGTTCAGCCCCCTTGCGCCTCCCCACCTTTATATAGGCGTGGGAGGGGTTGGTGGCTTGACCTCCCAGCCCCTAGGGTCGTTAGTCAAGGGGGGAGGAAGGAAATCCCTCCTTTCCTTCCCCACCGATCACTATCCCCCTTTTTTAGGGATCTCGATCTTATCCTTTCGGGATATGATCCTATTCCTTTTAAGGGGGGATCTTGATGCGCCTAGACCAGGGGTGTGGGGACTTTCCCCATTACCCACGTTCATGTGGGTCCACATGCAGCTGGGCCCCACTCCGGAACCTTCTATAACCTTCCCGGTACAATACCAAAAAATCCCGAACATTTTTCGGAACCCTGAATATTACCTCCCATATATAAATCTTTACCTCCGGACCATTCCGGAGCTCCTCGTGACGTCCGGGATCTCATTCGAGACTCCGAACAACATTCGGTCACCAACGTACATATCCCAATACTACTGTAGCGTCACCGAACGTTAAGCGTGCGAACCCTACGGGTTCGAGAATCATGTGGACATGATCGAGACACCTCTCTGGTCAATAACCAATAGCGGGACCTGGATGCCCATATTGGTTCCCATATATTCCACGAAGATCATTATCGGTCGAACCACGATGTCAAGGATTCGGTCAATACCGTATTCAGTTCCCTTTGTCCAGCGGTATGTTACTTGCAAGCTTCTTGTGATGCTGTATTACCGAGTGGGCCCAGAGATACCTCTCCGTCATATGGAGTGACAAATCCCAGTCTCTATCCATGCCAACCCAACAGACACCCTCGGAGATACCTGTAGAGCATCTTTATGATCACCCAGTTACGTTGTGACGTTTGATACACACAAGGCATTCCTCCGGTGTCAGGGAGTTGCATGATTTCATGGTCATAGGAACAGATACTTGACATGAAGAAAGTAGTAGCAATAAACTAACACGATCAAATGCTATGCTTACGGTTGGGTCTTGTCCATCATATCATTCTTCTAATGATGTGACCCCGTTATCAAATGACAACTCATGTCTATGGTTAGGAAACCTTAACCATCTTTGATCAACGAGCTAGTGTACTAGAGGCTCACTAAGGACACGGTGTTGTCTATGTATCCACACATGTATATGAGTTTCCAATCAATACAATTATAGCATGGATAATAAACGGTTATCATGAACAAGGAAATATGATAATAACCAATTTATTATTGCCTCTAGGGCATATTTCCAACAAGATGATGGCAACAATCAAACAAACCAACAAGTAGAGTAGCAGAAGCAGTGAAGAGTTGATGAAGCGTGACAGTCCTCCCAGCTGCGAGAATGTTCTCCGAGATGAGAGTCGAAGTAGACGATCCGTCCGAAGTATCCATCGACACCGAAGTATTAATCCGGCAGAGCTTTGGCGTTCAGAAAGAAGAACTCCGAGAAAACTAGAGAGAGAGAAAGTCTAGCAGCGCTTTCTGTCTAATTAGGAGTCTAATTTTATAAGACTAATTAGACCAACATTAGAGCCCGTATAATTAAGAGTCTAAACCTTTATGCCAAATAGACCGGAAGAGCGTGGAGCTATGTGGGAGAGGACCTCCAAGATTTGATGTGTGTTGGACGAGATGGGCACATATGTATAGATGAAAAGGGGGAGAAAAGTGGCAAGAAGGTCGAATTGGGTAGGAACCCTCCCCTAATCCAGCCACCACATGGAGGTGGAGGAGGACTGCTCGCCACCAATTTGGCCTACCCCTGCCATCTAAAGGTGGTGCCCCATGCGGGCCCACTAAGGGTTGCCATCTCATGACAAATCTTTAGAACTTTTTACCTACAAATCTTGATTTTTTTTATGTCTCTGGAACCCATTCTGAGACCCCCGAAAACTTTCCATATATAGATCCATACTTTTTGAAATCATATTATACCTATCCGGAATTCCCGAAACCCTTTCGGAATCACCCGAAACATTTTTCGATCCCTTCAATACATTTTCGGTGCTAGTTCCCTCATTTATCATTTATCCATCATGATTACTATTCGGTAGTGGTGTGACCATACATGTTCGAAATAAGTGGACATGGTGCGTCACCCTTTCTGGTCAATAGTTAACAACGGGATATGGAGACCCTTGTTAACTCCCGAATATTCATGAAGTTCTCGGGCGAACCTTTGTTCCCGAATACCATTCCATTTGCTTCGCGATATGTTACAAAACCCGAGGTGAGATAGTATCGGTTTCCCCGTGATCAACTCCTTGATCACTATATTGTTTATCCTCATTACTGGTCTTGTTCTCTTTACTCGTGTTTGTATTCCGGTATCCCTGTGATCCTCATTACATGTGTCTGGCCAGACGATGATGATACCGTAACATCGAGTGGGACTTGAGAGTATCTCTCCATCGTCAGAGGAGCAAATCCCAGTCTTGAACTATCGTCACCATCAGATCAGGGCGTCGAGGACCAAATCCTTCACATCACCACTCACCATGGTCGATTGGGGCAGAGCCCGAACCCGTCCGCAGCCGGCCCACCACTGCCAAGACCACCTCCAATCACCCGGCCACCTCACCTTCTAGCCAGCGCTATCGGTCCTAGGCCCACCCGGCACCATGCTGCCATGGCCGAGGGCGGCATAGATGATGCCGTGACTGGGAAGCCGGATACAAACACCCATATTCGGCCCATCCACACACTGTCGAGGGGGAAGCTGTCCTGCGAGCAGCAACGACTATCGGACCACCGCACACCACCGTCCGCCACGAGATTTGCTTAGAGACATTGATCAGCTGAAGGGTGACGTCCACCTTCCTAGGGCATGCTGGGCTTCGCCGGTGTCCTCTCTGATGGCAGGGCAGCGGGGGAGGAGGGTGGTAGGAGGGCCTGGCGGCGCGGCTAGGGTCCCCCCCGGTGTTTCACTACTAATCACCTTTTGTTTCACTACTACAACAAGTAGCATTCTCTTTTTGACCCATATCACAAATGGTCATATTATAAACTTCAGCATTCTCATTTTTTTCACCTAAGTCATAAATGCCTTGTTGTTTTAGCAAAATTTGCTTGTGAAATTTCTAACCTACACATATGTAAGCGAATTTTGCAAATTTGAAAACTTACAAATAATTTTTTCGCTACACCATAACTATGGATCATTCTAGTAGTTTGCGGGATCATGCATATCAAATTAAATATGTACTTAGCGGCTGTTTAGTAAGAAATACTCGCTAAAAAAACTAAGAGTGGGCAAAATTATGAAATTAGTAAAAAAATTAGGGGAAAAATTATGAAATTAGTAGCATGCGTGGACGCATGCTCCTGTTATTCTATCATGGGCTGCATGTATTATTAACTTTTGCATGCGATGACAAAACTATAAAATTAACCTTGATATCGTGCCTTAAAGAAAGATCAGTAGCCTCTTTCCGTTCTGAAATTAGGTGAGTAAACACGACAGGTAGATGGGATCGAGAACGTTGCATGCATTTTCCAATTGTAACCCAAAAATCGACCGGCCAGCTTATATTACCGCTGTCACGGGGTCACATGCATGAATGCATGCATGCTTATTGGCAGCTTTGTTGGTGCATGTCGTCGTATGTGGAGGTGGCTTGTCGTGTCGTGTCTCGTGCCACTTGTTTTCCGTTATGCCGAGCCACCCCTCGTCGACAAGACAAAGTCTATATGCAGATAGCTCAGCTAAGTTACTACCTTTTCTTGGTTAAGGAACAGCTAGCTAGCTAGTAATTTTACGTGGGTTCTAAGCATCGCATGGACGCCGATCACCGGCCGGTCGATCGATCGCTCTCTCGGATTCCATGCTATGCTAGCTTTTCTGCAAAACCTCACCTGCACGTCGTCCGTTAGGGCATCGCTTTTGGACGAGAAAGGGTCGAGGTGACTCGATCGAGTCACTGCGTGCTTGCTTGTTGCTTTTGCACTTGCCTGATTTGTCTGCTCGATCGTTACGTCTTGCTGCATCGGTCTACAGATCATTACACAAAGAGCCTCTCAATTACACTCGATTGCATTTTATGATGCATCGCGTTTGGCTTGACTATAGGAGCATGTCAAATTAATCCTTGAAGAACGATGGGGTGTAGGTGTGGCCGTTTAGGAATGGAATTACGGAGTACTAGCTATGGAGGACTGACACGCAGACGATCGAGAAGAACTAACTCGGCTAGCGACCGCGTGTAGGCCAGAAGAGGCGAGAGAGTCACGACTCACGATGCTGGTTGACATTGAGTTTTATACATGCACTATTAAACCTTCTTTGAAAAACTTAGCTCCCATTTCATCAGTCAGCCATGTATGGACTCTCTCTCCGGACAGAAATGGCGCCGGCCGACACTGAATTAATCAACCCCTTAGCTCTAAAACCTTATTAAACCTCGTGCATCAACAAAAAATCATCCAAAAGCTTAGCACGACGGCGACTGGGGGACACATGAGCAATTAATATACTTGCACCCCAACCGTAATGTCCCAAGAAAAATGACGATCGTGCATCCTAATCATCGATCAGTGGTCACAATTATTCAGTGCTCCTTCGACCAGGACACACGAGGCAAACAAATCCCGCTTTAGGCAAATGCGTATATGCTTTGGCGCCTAACCACCATTATTTCGAAAACCAAGTGCTCACGAGCTCTCGAGAGAAATGGGGAGAAAAAGGGAAGAAGAAAAGAAGCAACCACCGCCCGCCGGCTACTTGGGTGCCACCTGAAGACAACGCGCACCCACGAAAAGACGAGGCAAAAAAGCTATGTACCAATGCGTAGTAGGCTAGTAGCAGCAGCAGCAGCATATAGCGCTTGTTGCTTGGCCTCCAAACATGTCGACGTCCGTGGCGCTTTCGGAGTCGACAGGCTAATGGCCGCGAGCTAGCCTCGGTCCTGTCGATTCCGTATCCATCGGTGGTGGCCTGGCCACTCCCAACAACGGCAGCGCAACAAGAAGAGCAGCATGCAGCTCCCTCGACGGTGCAAACGATGGAACGACGACGACGACGACGACGACGTCACGGGGACGCAGCCATTTCGCTTGCCATTAGATTAGATTAGACTAGACTGCTGCGATTAGGATGTATCGTCTTTGGACTGATGGTGTGCATGCATGCATTTCCATGGGCGGGGATGACACTGACGAGTGGCAAGTATGATATGCAACTATGCGCTCATGATAAGTTTTCTTGACCATTTCCTGGCTGGTGGAGTAGGATATTGTCGTTGTTGATGCATGGTTAGGTCAGGGCCGGTAACTTGGCAAGCAAAAAAAGGCTGCGGGCCCCCAGCCTTTTGCCTGTTACTCAAATCGGTTAAGTTCCCTCTACCGGGTGCCACCGAGTTGCCGGTGCGCCAATGGTCATGGTCAGACCAACTCCAACAGCAAAACCCAAACGGACACGCGGTTTGTCCGCTTTTTGTCCGTTTGGGTCAGCCGAGCGGACGCTGGTGTCCGGTTTTGCAAATGGGTCGGCTAGTCCGCCCAACACAGGCGTGGACGCAAATGGGTCAGCTCGCAATTAAAAAAAATTAATGCCCAAACAACGATGTTAAACATAATTAAACATTAAACATCGGTCAAAGCCGGCCCAAGTCCACATAAAACTTAAATAAACATAATTAAAAAAAAAACTCGGCCGCCTGCCGCCTGCATCTGGCGCCGGCCCTATGCATCGGCGTCCTCATCGTCGTCGGGGGCGGTGAGGTCGATGAGCTCCGGCGCCGGCCCAGCCCAAGGGAACGCGGCCTCCCACGCCTGAGCAGCGTCCTGCCGCGCCCGGCGGCGCAGGCTGACAGGCTCGCTCCTCCGCCTCCCGCTCCCGACGCTCCACCTCCTCCTCCTCCGCCCACCTGCGCTCCAGCTTCATCTGCTCCGCGGCCTCGGCGGCCTCCACTAGTAGAAAACAGGGCACTAGTCCCGGTTCCAGAGGGCCTTTAGTCCCGGTTCTGGAACCGAGACAAACCGATCGGGACAAATGCCCAAAACCTGTAGTCCCGGTTTGCTTACAAACCGGGACCAAAGGGGCTCCACGTGGCCGCTGCGGGGCGCCCAGGCAGGAGGACCTTTAGTCCCGGTTGGTAACACCGACCGGGACTAAAAGGCAGCCACGCGTCAGCACCTGACAGGCGCTGGGTTTTTTTTTAAATGAGGGGTTTAGTGGTTTTCCTATTGTGTTTCCTCCTTTTATTTTTGTGTTTACCATTTTTATTTGACGCTTTTCATTCAACTCGACGCTAGGTACTACATATAGCAATGAAGGAACCATTACACAACTCGACGCTAGCTACTACATATAGAAGTGACCTCTCTTTCTTCGTGCTTGGTCGAACAATATGCAACAAGTTTTCGTAAATCTATTCGACGCTATTACATATAGTACACGTTCATGCATATATACAATATAATATCTCTTACGATCCTAACTTCTATTACCACTCCCGATGGCATTCTCCGTCTTTAGGTATGACATGCTCAACAAACAATCCCGCCAATTCCTCTTGAATTGCTCGTACGCGATCAGTTGGTAGGAGTTCGTCCCGCATCTGCCAGATCTAATTTAAAGAAGGGGGTCAATAAAACTCAACACAATTGATGGAAATAAAATAAAATTGTGAATATTGTTTACGTACTTCAAATTGTTCGTCAGATATGCCCCGGCCCCGCTCAATGGTCAAGTGGCGAATGAACTCGCAAACGTAGTAAGCACATAAATTAGTCCCGGTTGCCTGCCACAAGCACTTTACGAGAATAGAGTTTAATCAAGCATGATAATGGTATTGAAACTAGAATCAATGAGAGATGCGCGGTACTAGAGTAATACTTACTTTGGGGTGTAAAAATTGCAGCTCTTTTTTCCATTTGACACCCTTAACCTGTTTGGTGAACTTTTTCCAAACCCTGCCCGGCAAAGAAAATGATTACTTGATATCAGGAAATGAATGAAAGTTGCCGATATGGTGCGATAATGATTGAACTTACTTCTGAAGCATTTGACGCATGCCCATCCACTCCTTAGGGTCTTTACGTCTCGAGTCCAAGACAATTACTTTTCCCTCCTCAAGATGAATGTCTAGCAGAATAAAGTGGAAACTGCGCACGCAGAACTCATTAATTGCACTTAACCTCGAGTAAGCGAAACAGAATGTGCACAAGATAGTAACACTCACTGTAAGTTGTAAGGAACTAGCATTTCCTTTCTGGTTTGTTGTCCAAGTAACGAATCTAGCACATTTTTCTCTGTATCAGCGGGAAATTCTTTTAACGTAGGTTCATTTATGAAATTTGGGTCAATGAACCCACTGTCATGGATTTGTAGTTGTTTGCATTCGAGGATCTTCATTCTGCATAATATAGAGTGAGGATAATTAATACATGCAATGAACGAGCTGAGCTAGAGACTGAATTACAGAAAAAATACTTACAGACAATAGGAACTTACGATAGTTTTGTCGAGCTCCTTTTGGTTGTATAACTGAAAAATTTCTTCAAATTCAACGATCAACATCTGCTTTCCATTGAAGAAGTGCTCATTTTCTATTCCCACCAAGATTTCGTTGTTCCCCTCCTTGCAGGCATCCAAGTACCATTCATGCAAATGTCTCATCCTCGTTGGTAGATCCTTGAGCTCCTCACGTGTGACGAGAGGCTTCCCGTGCTCGTAGCTTAAGGATGGTACTACCTCAGCCATTTCGAACTGTACCGAATCGGGTAAGTAATCATCAGCAGTGATAGCAAGACCATCGGCCGCTTTCTCTGGATCATTAGCGATATCGGTAACCACCTTGAGCGGAGGGCACGATTGCAGTTCTTGTTCGCCGAGCTGGGGAATTGTTTTCTCCCTTCTTGAGCCACTTCTACTTAAGCTTCCCGACCGCCTCGCTTGATCATGTTTCTTTTGAATACATCGGTCATAGTTTGATGGTAGCGGAGGCGGTGGTGGTCGCCTAAGGGCATCCAGAGTTTGCTTCGCTTTCACCGGATCTATTTTCTCCTCTTCAGGTGGGCGTTTTGGTGCGAGCTGACGTTTCACATCGGCATCCACGATCTCGTTGAGTTCCTCCTCAGACCTCTCGTATGGTAACTTGGGAAGAGGCTTCAGGCTTGGGCCGTAACTACATCTCCTCTGTTTCGTACTGCTGCTAGCCGCCGGAGCGGCGGCGACTCTCTTCCGCTATTGCTTACGCGGCGGAGGAGGCGGAGTCCGATGACGCGGCGGAGACAGCTGAGGCGGAGGAGGATTCTGCTGAGGGGCCTCCTCCGTCGGAGTTTGCTGAGGCGGCGGAGACGGCTGACGCACCGGAGACGACTCAAGCACCGGGGCCTCCTCCGCCTGAGTCTGCTGAGGCGGCGTCCAGTATGGAAGCACGATGTGTTCCTTTCTCCATAGACAAGTAGTCCTTAAGGCATATCGAAGAAAAAGCTCTCCTTCACCTGTAGCGTGCTCAAGCTCCAGCCCATCAAATCCGTCCATTATTTCATCCACCCCGACAATAGCAAAGCCAGCTGGAACCGGAGTGCAATGGAAAGTTGCATCAGGTCGAGGAGGTAAGACATGGCCGACCGCCGCCTTCAAGGTCAGGTTATGACATTTCACCATTAGCACACAATGTTCATTTTGCGTGATAGCATCCACGGGGTAGCGAGGAGCCGTGCTATCAGGATGAATGAGCTCAGTGGAAGCCACGCTGCTTCTCCGCTGAGATGGTGGGGTAGCATCGTGGGTAGTCTCCAATGAAGGATCTTCGTGCCACTGAGATGGTTGGCCGGTAGCTCGCTGGCTCTCAAGTGCCTCTAGTTTCGCTAATCTTTCATTCAACTTCTGCATTTCGCTTGCTTCTTCTTTCTTCTTTCTCTGTCGGCTTCTGTAACCAGCGCTGTCGGGAAACCCAACCTTCCACGGAACGGAGCCTGATGTGCCTCGTGTTCGTCCAGGGTGTTCAGGATTCCCGAGGGCAAATGACAGCTCATCCTTCTCTCTGTCGGGAATGAACGTTCCTTCCAGCGATTTCTTGATTGTTTCCTCAAGCTTTTTGAATGGTATTGCAAGTTGAGCTTTCGTCCAGACACACTTCCCTGTTTCTGGGTCCAATGTTCCCCCAACCCCGAAGAACCAAGTCCTTGCCCGATCTGGCCAGTGCAATGTCTCTGGTTGGACATCTTTAGCAAGCAGGTCTTGCTCAGCTTTGTCCCACGTAGGCCAGGCTTTTCTGTAGCCACCTGACCCCGTAACATGGTGATACTCCTTCCTTGCGGCATTTTTCTTATGTCTAAGTGACATGTTCTTAGGCTTCTCCGATTTCTTGTAGGCCACAAATGCGGGCCAGTGATCTCTCATCTTCTCATATTGACCTCTGAATTCTGGAGTCTTGTCTTTCTCGACAAACTTCCTGTTCAATACTTTTTTCTAGTTCTTGAATAGTTCTGCCATCTTCTTAAGAGCAAACGCCCTGACCTTTCGCTGTATAACTGGGTTATTCGGATCCTCCTCTGGCGGTAGACTGAAATTTCTAATCAGATTGGTCCAAAGATCATCTTTCAGTCTATCGTTGACATAAGGAACTTGAGGGTCCTTCTTCTTATTCCATTCTTGGCAGTTGATCGGGACGAGGTCCCTAATAACCACTCCGCACTGATGTATAAATTTGTTCTTGGTCCGGTAGGGAGCAATCGGTTGGCCTTCTGGTGAGACTTCTTCGATCGTAAACCTTTCTTGCGCCTCCAACCTTCTCATCGGGCCTCGTCTCCTTACCGAAGTGGAGCTCGATCCGGATGGCTAATTAAAAGAAGAAAGAAGCGTTAATAAATGTACATACAAGAAAATTAATGCATCTAGTCAGCAGAGGATTAATTAATATATACCTCGCCGGACTTTGAAGCAGTTATGGCTCCTTCGTCCCCAGTTCGATCACCGGAGCCGTCATGATCTCCTTCGTCCCCAGTTCGATCACCGGAGCAGTCATGATCTCCTTCCTCCTCACCGGAGCCGCCATCCTCTCTTTCCTCACCATCGGTCTCGTTGAGAAACGACAAGCAGGTGAGATCGATATCACCCTCTCGTATTATATCCCCCAACAACTGTTCTTTTTCTAAGTCTCTGTCCGCCATAGTTTCTGCAAATATTACAACGCGACAACATACAACCATGAGAGATGGATTAGTGGGAAACATCATGCAAAGTTCACAAGTTTTATAACAGTCAGTTTCAGACGATCGTCGAGGACTCCTCCCCCCTTTTGTCCTTAATCTTGTTTTGACCACACAAATTGCATATGACCTCGGGTTCGGGTATTACTGAAACGGGTTTGAACCCGAGACCGCCTCTCTCATGGTCCTCGAGGATACTTGCGGACCCCCACCCCCCTCATGTCGAAGTTATCATTCTACGAACATATGAAAATTCTCAAGTGCATTATGTTCATATGGTGGGACTGGCAACCTACGAAGCACCGATACAGCGACATTGATACGGGTACGGCGATACGGGATACGGCAATTTCTAAAAACAGCAATAAGGCGATACGGTAAACATATATAAGTAATAATAAAATGACATGGACTGTCTCATTTTAAAATCTCATTGTGGGGGATAAGGCATAGTAAACATATGTAAGTAATAATAAAATGACATGGACTGGACATTGCTACGGTAAACATATACGGCGATACGGGATACGGCAATTAATAAACAAGAACTCTCAAAAAGCACGAAGCCATCAGCATCAACATGAAAGCCATGTTCAATGGGCTCACTAGGGGGCAGGGGCCGGCGCGGCGACGTCGAGGCCGGCAGGGGCGCGGCGACGACGACGGGGCAGGAAGAGGCGACGGCGGGGAAGGGCGAGGCGACGACGACGGCGACGGCGGGGCAGGGCGAGGCGACGGCGACGTAGGGGCGGGGCGCGGTGATGGCGACGACGGCGTAGGGGCAGGGGCGCGACGACCGCGGGGCAGGGCGAGGCGACGGCGACGGCGGGCCAGGCGACGGTGACAGCGGGGCAGGGCGAGGCGACGGCGACGGCGACGTGGTGGCAGGGCGCGGCGACGACGATGGCGGGGCAGGGCGAGGAGACGGCGACGGCGGGGCAGGGCGCGGCGACGGCGACGGGGAGGAGGGCGCGCGAGGAGGTCCGGCGCCGGCGATGGTCAGCGGGCTCGGGGACGGCAGGCCGACGGTAAAATCCGGCAGCCTGGCGGGGTCGATGTCGTCGTCGGCGCCGAGGAGAGAAGAAACTGCAATGGATTGGAAAAATTGATAAGTCCGCCTTAAATAGCCCCCCCTTTAGTCCCGGTTGGTGGCTCCAACCGGGACTAATGCCCCCCTTTAGTCCCGGGTGGTGCCACCAACCGGGACTAAAGGTCAATTTTCAGGAGCCCAAAGGGCGGGAAGTAGGGACCTTTAGTCCCGGTTGGTGGAAACAACCGGGACTAAAGGGGGGGCATTAGTCCCGGTTGGTGGCACCAAAAGTTTTAAAGGGCTGTGCTTCCCGTACCAAAAGTTTAGTCCCACCTCGCTAGTCGAGAGGGGCTCGGAGTAGTTTATAAGTGCTGCGGCCGGTCCTACCTCGAGCTTCTCTCTAATGCGGGTAGTACACGCCTATTTGAAGCCCTGTTGGGCCTGCTATCACCGCGGTCCTGCATCCTGGCCCATTTGTAGGGATTCTAGTCGTATGCAGGCTGTGCTGCCTAGCAGGTGGGCCTTTTTTTGCATATATTATGATTTTATTGTTATTTTTTGCATATGTTATTTTTAGTTATATAATTTTAGTTGCATAAATTTTATATAATTTTAGTTGCATAAGTTTTATTTTTTATTGGTTCTTTTTAGTTGATTCCTTTTGCTATTAGAGTTTTATAAAAGCTTTATTTTTTATTGGTTCTTTTTAGTTCATTCTTTTTAGTTAATGTTTTAGTTGATTCTTTTTAGTTCATTCTTTTTAGTTAATATTTTAGTTGATTCTTTTTAGTTCATTAACAAATAAATACGTTGATAATTTTAGTTAATATTATATTTAACTGCAGTGATATTGTAGATCAAAGCCATCATCAGAATAGTTGTGGAGAGAAAGTTTTCACTTTTTCTTCTCGTGTGTCCCTTGCTTATTGCGCCGTAACCATGGACAATCTTCATCACATACATCACAATGCTTCAGAAAGCTTGCTAACATCATACTAAATATTCTTACACACAAACCGTACTTAAACAGGGACATAATAGAAATAATAGTTCAGATATCCATTACAGAAAGTACTGCATATATAATTGAAGATACCAATCCTACTCTTCCGGATTGCAAACCTACTCGTCCGAATCAGGAGACCCCCAAGCACTACATAATAGAGATAAAAGTGTTCGCCATTGCAAACACTACTCGTCGTCTGGATTAGAATACCCCCAAGCAGGAGATACTAGCGGTACGAGGTGACGCTGCCCATAATTGCAGATTCCAATCCTGCGGTACAACTCGTATGCAACGTACCCATCTATTGCTGCATACTCAATGTTGATAGGGTCAAGTGGGGTCTTCTCCCAATGTTGGTGCCCTGACTTGGGGAATTTTGTCTTCATATCAGCGTAGTCCTCGTCGATCAGGGCGGCTGCCATATCATCGATTGAAGTCTTCTCACGCTCAAGCCTGAACCTGCCCTGAAGATCAATGTGGCATTCAGCTGGTATCTCAATACCCCAGGTGCGTCTCATCTTAATCTTGTCATTCGTTATATCAACGCTAGCAAAATATATGTCGCTGCGAAGGAACTCCATGAGTTTTGGACAGTGCTTATCACTACTGCAACAACAAAATGGAACAAATGTGTTAAATACTGCTGCAACAAGTATATTTTAGAACAAGTATAATAAGAATCATAACAAGTATATTTTAGAAGAAGTATAATAAGAATCATAACAAGTATAATAAGAATCATAGCAAGTTTCCTATTTCCTATGCATTTCCTATCCTATGAATCAAAAAGAAGCCCCTAAACTATGACATGTTCTCCCACGATGGCCAATATGCAACAACAAGGAAAATTCTTATGCAATTTTCCTATCCTATTCCTATCCTCCTATTCCTATGCAATTTTCCTAATCCTCCTATTCCTATGCAATTTTCTATTCCTATGCAATTTTCTTATAAATCAAAGAAAAGCCCCAATTTTCCTATGAATCAAAGAAAAGCCCCAATTTTCCTATGCATTTTTCCTATGAATCAATGAAACTATGACATGTTCTCGACATTCCCAATCCTCCTATTCCTATGCAATTTTCCTATCCTATGAATCAAAGAAAAGCCCCAATTAAAACTATGACAAGTTTCGTATTACCTTGCCCACTGAAAGACCATGACACGTTGCTTGAAACAAAGTTGGACGACGGCAACATCGCGACCATCGGCCGTGTACTCGAGATCGAGGCCCATGAACTTGTGTTTCTCCTCTTGAAGCCATTCCTCGAACATGGAAAGAAAAACCTTCACTTTGGCACTGTCGTTCGTGTAGACGACATGGAGATTGGTCGTGCCATGTGCGAGCACCTTCCCGTAGCGAGTGATTGGATTCATGGTGGAGGATGGGAGGATGGGGAAGAAGAGAGGAGAGGGAGACGAACAGAAATGGAGGCGCTGGTCGCGTTTACTGTAGCATCGCGGTTACTGTAGCGTTTGATCTCGCGCGGGACAACTTCCAAGGTGCGGGAATCGAACGGTTTGGAACTTTAGTCCCGGTTCGAGCCACGAGCCGGGACTAAATGGGCACGCGCCAGGCGAACGGTTGCCACCACCCCTTTAGTCCCGGTTCGTGGCTCAAACCGGGACTAAAGGTCCCATCTGAACCGGGACTGATGGCCCCCGACACCCGGCCGGCGCCCTGGCCTCACGAACTGGGACTGATGCTCACATTAGTCCCGGTTCGTAAGTGAACCGGGATTAATGGCCTTATCCTGGCCTCAACCAATGCCCTGTTTTCTACTAGTGTCCCTCGCCAGTGCCAGCGACCTGTGGTGCAGGAGATACTTCTGCTCCTGCTCCTCTATGCACTTAAGCCAGATGGGAGGCGCGGACACCCACTCCCGGAGCTGGCCGGTCCACTGGTAGCTCTCTGGCTGGCGCTCCTCGGCCTCAACCTTGGGCTCGTGGATCACCAGAGCGGCCGGCGGAGCTGGTGGAGGAGGAGGCACGACGCAGTCGCCTGCCGCTGCTCCGGAGTGAGGAGCTCGCGCCGCCAGCGGACCTCCTCCGCGTGCGCACGCGCAGACCGCGGCACTGCTGGGATGGGGATGCGGTCGGGGTCCAGATGCCAACCATGAGGGGGTTGACATCTGGGTAGGGCAGAGCTTGCCTGTACTGCCAGTGCCACCGAGCTTGGTGGACTGGGATGTACAGGCGCTCCCGCGGTGGCGCAACTCGGCGAGGTGGCACCGGCGTCCGGGACGAGCTTGCGTCGGGGGTGAGCTTGCCCTTGCCCTTGCTGAAGAAGCCCATGGCGGATGGTTGCGCTGGCTGGCTAGGGTTTCGCGGTCGCCGCCGGGGGAGCAAAAGTGGCCAGATGTGGACGGGAAGGGGAAGTGGATGAGGCCGGCCCCGCCGCACGCTTCGGATTAAAAAGGACGATGACCGATAGCTTGCTGCCGCTGCCAGGTGGGCCCGAGGTTGGTGGCCGCGTTTAATACGACCGTGGGTGGTAGTTGTGCGGCCGACATGTGGACCCGAGGGGGACGCGGAGAGGACGCGGGGCGCGTACGGTTCGTGTCCGCGTGGACGCATTTCAGGCGCATTTTTGGGTCGAAAATGGGTTCGTGCGGACAGGAAGCGGACGCAAAATGGAAATGGGTCTCCGCGTTGGGTCATCGTTTTTGTCCGCGCGGACCCAAATGGACATGGCCGGACGAAATGGGTCCTCCGGTTGGAGTTGCTCTCAGAGAACCAGTTTTGATACATGGCAGAGGACCCATGTGTGTAAGTTTGGCGATTTGCCACAAGTCTACCAGCTTAAACGTGTAAGGCTGGTGCACAATCAAAAAATTGTCAGGAGGGTCAGACCAGCTCGTTTCCGATGCGTGTAGACGAAGAGCCCTCCGGAGTCTGGGCTCGACCTGCACCGCTGCAGGCATAGATAAACAGAACGTGGGTAACATTTAGGGAGGAAGCTGGGGGCGTTGAGACTTTCGGGGGCGAGCGAGCGAGCGAGCGATGGAAGCAACAAGGGTAGGTCGGGGATTGATGAGGAGACGCAGCAAAAGCTCATCGGTTGTTGCATTGCATACAGAACCTCGTGGACTCGGCAACTGTTGCACAATGAATCCTACTGTTATATACTAAACTCGACATTATGGCTATGCCATAGGAGTATTCGTAGTCGTGTAATTAAGCATTTTTTTTGTGTGTGTAAAGCATTCGGAGTTCCTTCTTTCACAAGCAGGGTGTTCGCCCTATGGATGATGATCCATGGACCATTCATCCGGCCTAGTGCACAGATTTGCGCCGGGGTACCGGGTCTAGGAAGAGCAAAGGAATGGTTGTAGCCGTGGTACAAAACGGCAGGACCAAGGCAGCGTGATGATGGAATGGATGGGTGCTGGGCAGAGACCCTGGATCTCGGCGGAGTGTCATTTGCCAGCCCAGCCGGAGCTTTCAATTCCAAGAACCACCCAGCAAGGCCAAGTGGCTCGAGGATTGGTATGGGAGCTCTTCTTTCTTTCAGTGAAGACTCTGGGAAGTTCAGTGACAGTCTGACAGACAACAAGAAAAAACTTGTACATGTCACAATCAAAGCCAGTGATGCCATGGACTTCGTATCATCGCAAGTCAGAAGATAGTACTGGTAGTTTTCTTCAGTGGATCAATCGCTCTGCGTCGACGTCGTTTAATTGCCGATACATGTGGACACAGTTGCGCAGCTGCACTCTGTTGAGTAATCAGCACGCTGCCAGGGTTTTTATTTATGATAACCATACTATCGGTGGCCTAATAGGGCCCAACATTGATTGCTCAAGCTCATCTAAAGAATCTTGTCTGCCTGCCACTGAGGTCCATATATAGTTCATGTCATATCATCACCGCTTTGATTTCCTACTAGTCACAATACTGAATCATGAGTCTGAAAGCAATTTATAAGACTAGATACAATAGAATGGAACAGAATACCAGGACTGCATCCTAGCAAATTGTTGAGAGATGATCGTACTACTTGATAAATACGATCCCCATCAAGCTGAACCGTTTATACACTTCGTTTTTTCTGTCAGATGAACGATTTTCTTCAGATGAATGCGAAGTGGAGATACAAAGTTCACTAGAGCTACCACAGTAACCAGACAACTTCCAAGCAAGATGGCGTGTTTGATTGCAAAAGTTGTCGCTCGCAATAAATACTAGCAGCAGCTAACGCTTCAAGGAATAGCTCTTCCCAGTGAACGCGTTGAACTTCGGCTCTTCCTTCTTCGGAGGTTCGCTCCCTTTGGCAGGCTCCTGTTGGCAGCAATAGAACAGATATATCACTAACTAAGAATTGGGACCTTCAAATTAAATTTAGTTTTTGCACATCAATGATTCTGAAATCATTTTAGCATCCAGAATTTGTCTCCGAATACATGAACTTGAAAGGTTTAACTTGCCAGAGTAAAGACTCGGTAGAGAAAAAGGGCACATGAACAATTTGAAAAATAGCAGAAACTACCTTTTGTGCTTCTGCTTCTTTCTTGCTGCTTGCACTTGAACCAAACACAAGCTTCCCTGTTTTCTGGCGCGTCGATGTGCTAGCTCCTGAAGGTGCTGCTGTTTGCTGATTCGCCCTTTTGTTCGAGTCTGAAGGTGCAGAACGTGCAGCCGCAGCAGCTGAAGAAGCTCCGGCTGCTGGTTGTTTTGGGCCCTTACCATCCAACCGTTTTCCTGAACCAGTGAATGGTTTGAACTTTGGTTCATCTTCAACATTAGCCTCTTGATCTGAAGATTGCCAAAACAACAATACAGTTTCAAAAGGGGAAATGTCACAGCTATCTTCGGCAGCCTACAGAAAGTGGCATAAGATGTCCAACAATACTTTCAAGCAGACTAATAAACATAAAATACGGCGAGTTGGTCATAGTGACTGATGTCTTTATTTATGTAAAATATTATTTCCATTTCCAGGTGGCAACACCAGTAAACAGATCTGCAGCTATAAAACCTATGCCAGACAGCAGCAATAAATTTGTTCAACAATAGGTAAAACGCAATCACATTCAGCAACTATGATTTTGACAAGAGTAAAACACACACCTTCAGCAGGTGCCTTGCCTGCAGGAACAATGGGACGCTGTGGTTTTTCAGGTTCTTTGTAATCAAGAGGAGGTGCAAAGTCCACTTCACAGTCTGTCTCAATAATGCTAACTGCAGAAGCAGGTTTTGCTTCAACAATATCAATATAATACTGTTTGTTGTTGTAAGCTACCATGATGCTGTCGCCCGTGGTTAAGCAAGAGAAGTTTCTTAGAGTTTTCTCCAAGCTGCAGAGTTACACAAGCATATTAATGACCGTGACAAAATGAATGAAGGGACTTTAATAGACAACTCTAGCACAAAGTTATCAGTTATTAACATGGTGAATGGCAAAAAATAATGAATGGATTTTAGTGCAAAGGTCTAGATGCAGACATGGCTTTGGGGTTGGAGATGTCTAGGAAATCAGTCGTGTGAGGTTGCAGCTTCACATATGTACCCTTGGGAAGAGTAGCATTCTTGACACGCACTATGTCACCCTCTTGAAGAAGCATGTTTTGCATCATCTATAAATATGAGAGAAAAATTATGTAACAACTCAGTCGGAATACTTTTCCACTGAAGAGAGCAGTAAAGCAAGTTCACTCATAGCACATACCCAGTAGGGCATGATGATCATGCCTTCTTCTGCTACAAACTCCAATACACCACAGTGTGAAATCCTGTCGGTGACACCATTGTGCAGTTCAAATAGCATAGGATACTCGATGTGCAGGGAAGCTGTTAAATCAAAACTAAACAGTTACAAATGCACATAATAATATTCTCTCATAGTGATTAAAGTCAACAATATGAAGCTACGACGTTCAGCCTAAGGTCTAATGGAGGAGGATTTGAGCTTTACCCAGACGATCAAGGGCAGATGGCGGCATTATTACTGCATTGGAAAAGATAGAACTATATCAGAGTTAAGTCATAATGAAACTGTAGAATAAGAGGAGAGAAGAGGCTCCAAGACTTACCTTTGTCACCACTTTCCAGGTGTGGCTGAAAAATATAAAAAATCAGAAAGATGGTTAAATACAATTCAGATTCTAGCACTGCTAGGTACTAGCAGATAAAATTGATACCGCAAGTAGAATACCTTGTCAAAAAAGGATGCTGGATAGCAGCGGTACGTTTGCTCAAAATTACTAGCATGGTAACCATATCCTGCGTAAAACTGCATAAGAGAAAAATTGGGTTAGCTAAGCATATGCTAACTACACCAAATATGAGATAAACTAACTACTGTGGCATCTGTTAAAAAAAGCTGCTCGAAGTTAAGAATGAAAAAGGACCACAATACAATAATTACGAACGGCATGACTATCACAGGAACAGAGTTAAACGAGATTAACCTGCAGATATGGGCATTTGTGTTAAGGTGTGAAGTATTTTGCAAACTATTCAATAAGAAAGACCAATCAAACATACATGAAGGGATAATCCAATGATTATTTAGTCCAGTTCACATAAGTTTAGAGGGGGCAGACTGGTGCACGTAGCTCCCGCTTGCGCATGGTCCGGGAAGGGTCTTTTGTACGCAAGAGGCTGTTTCCAGGACTCGAACCCATGACCTCATGGTCACAAGGAAACAGCTTTACCTCTGCGCCAAGGCTCCCCTTCCCAGTTCACATAAGTGTATTACTATTAATTCACTCGAGGTGTAAACAAGGAACGACAAGAAAGTACTGTGTACTAAAATTAATTCAATGTGAAATTTATTTTTCCAGGATGACCAATTTTAGTTGAGCCCAAAGTTATCTCCGGATCAGTTATTATTAGTATGGTCAGACTAGCAATGACTTAAATCAACTGATATTCAAAAGAATCCTTTAAAGAGTATATATGACCACAACCAGATTCATCTATCAAATGCCACACTTGAACCCTATCTTGGCATTTGTAGGCAGAAATAGGAACTTGGCACCAAGCATACAAATACGAACAATAGTCACATATATACAACCTAATTGTCTTTTTTTTTAGGGTATACAACCTATAATTGTCTAATATAATATCCATGGCAGTATGGCACTGAGTTGTATAGGAAATTTCAAGGGCAGTTGAAGTAATGCATACCATCTTGAGTGGACCTTCACTTGTACTTCTCTGGACCTGTTATTATCTGTAAATAACATAAGCGAGTATGAAGGGAAACTATTTGAGCTGCAGAAGCAAATGTGCGAGATAATAATTTTGCCCAAGGGAGAACTAAGATGACAAGGAAAGTAACAATATTTTGCTCCTTATTCAAAGGACCCCAACCAAAATTCCAAGATCATCAACAAGCTCGAAACTTTACAGTTATTTATTTATTTGTTTATTACAAGAAACAAAACACAAAGAAGCTCGGGAGCGCACTATTTCCTTTCGAGCAAGCCCTGGTTCCAAGCTAACAGGCAGCCAAACAGCATGAACAGATTCCAGTCCCAACACTAGCCAAAAATCTACATGGTGGCGGATCTAGATGGTGTGCGCCGGCGCACCCAGAATCTCTGGAGTTGGGATGCTCGTACCTCAGAAACCACCAATGGCCGGAATTGCGGACGGTGTCGATGCAGTATGGACGCGATGAGACTGCCGGCGAAAGCCTCTCTGCTGCAATCAACAACCAAGGAAGAGGGAAGTCCCTTATGAGGGCGTGAGGAGAGGGGATCCGAGACGGGATGGATGAGACGCGGAGAGGGCTCCGATCCGAACAGATTACCGCGGAGAGTGGACGGGATTCGGAGGGGGGATATTGGTTGGGATTGCGTGAGGTTTCCGCGGAGGAGGAATAATCCAGGCGATGCGATTGCGAAGGGGAGTGCCGGTGATGTGGTGGAGCAGAGCAGTCCGTTCGCCTTCGGGGATCGAAGACGGAACAGGCTGGCAAAGGGGCCAGGAAACTAGCCCGACGGCCCAGGCCCGCTGGGGAACTAGTTAGCGAGGGCTCACTCCGCGCGAAACGAAGAAACGTTTCGCAATCGCGCGACAAGTGTCACACGCGGAGCGAACCCCCGCAGATTCCTGGTTTTCCCTTTCCGGTTTCTGGTTTCGTACATTTTTCAGCTAACCCCTTGGACTATTTTCGTTTTCAGTTTTCCCTTTCCGCGGCAAGTGACGTTGGCTCCCTGTTTCCCTTTTTCGTTTTTTTCCCATTATATTTTCGGGAAATTGAGACTTCAGGGGAATTTACGGGTGGGAGCTACCAACACAATCAAATGTCAACTTTCAACTCGGTTGGGGAATCAATGAAAACTTTCAACAACTATCTAAATCATTGCGAACTTTCAAGTTTCACACCCCTGATGCAAGCAGAGGAGGCACGCCTCATGAATCTTCAAAGCCACGGTTCATGAATCTTTAGAGGCACGTTTCATCAATCTTCAGAGCCACGGTTCATGAATCTTTAGAGGCACGTTTCATCAATCTTCAGAGCCACGGTTCATGAATCTTCATCATGCAAACGGCGCCTCCGGCGGCGCAACCCTGGCTCGCCTTCGGCTCGGTTAGCATTCATATAAATCTTGAAGGGGGGGTCATAGGTCGGAGCGCGTGTTTTGTCGTGCAGTGTGCAAACGGCGCCTCCGGCGGCGCAACCCTGGCTCGCCTTCGGCTCGGTGAGCATTCATATAAATCTTGAAGGGAGGGTCATAGGTCGGAGCGCGTGTTTTGTCATGCAGCGTGCAAACGGCGCCTCCGGCGGCGCAACCCTGGCTCGCCTTCGGCTCGGTTAGCATTCATATAAATCTTCAAGGGGGGGTCATAGGTCGGAGCGCGTGTTTTGCCGTGCAGAGTGCAAACGGCGCCTCCGGCGGCACAACCCTGGCTCGCCTTCAGCTCGGTTAGCATTCATATAAATCTTGAAGGGGGGGTCATAGGTCGGAGCGCGTGTTTTGTCGTGCAGCGTGTTTTGTCGTGCAGCGTGCAAACGGCGCCTCCGGCGGCGCAACCCTGGCTCGCCTTCGGCTCGGTTAGCATTCATATAAATCTTGAAGGGGGGGTCATAGGTCGGAGCGCGTGTTTTGTCGTGCAGCGTGCAAACGGCGCCTCCGGCGGCGCAACCCTGGCTCGCCTTCGGCTCGGTTAGCATTCATATAAATCTTGAAGGGGGGGTCATAGGTCGGAGCGCGTGTTTTGTCGTGCAGCGTGTTTTGTCGTGCAGCGTGCAAACGGCGCCTTCGGCGGCGCAACCCTGGCTCGCATTCGGCTCGGTTAGCATTCATATAAATCTTGAAGGGGGGGTCATAGGTCGGAGCGCGTGTTTTGTCGTGACTCTTGTGCCTACTCACCCGTGATGTACACAGTGGCTATCTAAATGTCTATTCCGTGATTCTTGTGCCTACAATCCCGTGACTCTTGTGCCTACTCACTCGTGCTTTAAAAAGTGGCTATCTAAATGTCTATTCCGTGACTCTTGGGCCTACACTGCCGTGACTCTTGTGCCTACACTCTCGTGACACTTGTGCCTACACTCTCGTGACACTTGTGCCTACACTCCCGTGCTTTAAAAAGTGGCTATCTAAATGCCTATTCCGTGACTCTTGGGCCTTCACTGCCATGATTCTTGTGCCTACACTCCCGTGACTCTTGTGCCTACACTCCCGTGACTCTTGTGCCTACAGTCCCGTGACTCTTGTGCCTACACACTCGTGCTTTACACAGTGGCTATCTAAATGTCTATTGGAACTCATGCCTGTGGTGCGACACGCCCGTGATTATAGCGTCACGCCCCCTGACGGTTGAGAATAAAGCAAAAAAGAAGCCGGCCCTTCACCAATCTTGATGCAAGATTCAGGACGGTTCCATCGGTTTCCTCGCTCTCTCTACTACTGCGTTCCTTCTTCCCCCAATCGAAAATCTCAAACACTTCCCCTCGCGCACGCTCTGCTTTTCTCCTTGTCAAGCACGCGGAATTCGAAACCGCCGGTAGCCTCGCCGGTAACCGGCGCCGCGCTTCGCCAACCGCCCTCCACTCCGACACAAGCACTCAAAAGGTGCCCGCCACAAGAACCCCTCCCGCCGGCGGCGACCGTCGACGAAGAACTACGCTCGCAAAACTAGCGGTGGAGATAACAACAAAGAGCAACGCCAGAGCGAGCGGATGGATTCGAGGAGTCCCGCACGCGAATTCGAAGGTAAACGTTTCTGCATTCCATCCCGTAGCACCAGGTCGCTCGTAGTATCCATTTCCCCACCTTGGACGAACAGAACCCTACCAGCCGCACCAAATCTGTTTTCGAATACTTTGTCTCAACTTATCTAACAAGTAGAAATAGCGTAGGAAAATAGTTACCCACGATTGTTTACATACCTACATTTTATGAATTTCAAATTACGTGACCTGATTTTCAAAATCCGTGCTCCATGTGTAGAAAATACGTGCTTCAAGCATCAAACAAACCGTGACCTAATTTGCTGTCAAATCCAACTAGGTCCCTTACAGCACGTCGTTTTACATGCAGAAATGGCTGGTGCGAAGGACTTCAAGGAAAATGAGCAAGAGAAAATAGGTAATTTGGTTGATTCAACAGTCATACATGCACAACATGCAGTCAATCAAGGCAACTATTATCGTCCAACTGTGCTTCTAAGTAACAACTCTTTTCTGTTGTACTGTGATTCCAATGACAAAGAGATGTTGCATTCCAATTACAACTCTTTTAGAATGCTTGCATAGTACCTTATTATCACCAAAAGGCAGTATATCTCATGTATAATCCATTAGTATGATTTAGAACTATGTCTTACTGTTTATATAAATTATTGTGTCACAAACCTTATCTGCTAACTCGTTATTAAGCAGGGCATGTAGACGCTGATATTCAAACAATCATCTCTCAAATTAATACATAATTTCCAGATAGACACAGCATCTCTCCTGGCCAACCAGGAACAAGGACGGGACCAAGCAAGCACAAAAAGGCACCTGCCGCCGTACCACAGCCACAGAAAACCACGGTAACTTACAGCGGGCAAAAAGCAAAGAGAAAGCCAGAAAGAACAGATGGTGCTGATCTTGTGGAAAAGACACATAAGAGAAAGAAAAGCACTGAGCCTTTAGTCATGAGTGATACCTTGAAGCAACAGCCAAAGCCTCTAATGGTAATCCCACCAGCTCATCATCAAGCAAAACCATCTGGAAACAAAAAACAAATCGACAGGAAGAACAAAAACAAACAACATCGAGATGAAGAAGGAGAGGATTCAAAAAACAGAGTTTCAGAGGAGTCCAGTGGTGACAATGATTTCATTCCTGCACACAGCAGCGATGCCGGAGAGGACGACAGCGATCATGTAAGAGTTGATTTCTCTACAAGTATTTGTTGCTACTGAAAATAGAACGGTACTTCCTAACAAAACATTTGTTTCTATTTTTTCTGAATCAGGGAAATACAAGCGAAAAGAGGAGAAAGAGGAAAAGGACAAGCGAAAAACAATCGCCACCAATGATAGCCAACGAAGAAGATAAAACACAAACTGACGAAAAATGTCAAATCAAGGTTGGAGCTACATTTCTACAGGTCAAGCAAGCATGGGCAATTCTCAAAGAACGTCACCGAAAAGATGTTAAGACAGCTGGCTTTGGCAGCATAGAGGACTGCAAAATAGCAGGGTCAATCAACAGGAACCTCGCAGCATACATCTACAAAAATATGGACACAAATAACATGACGATAAGCTTCGATGATGGTGACAAAGACAAGGAAATAAGAATTACCAAGGAAGCCATCCATAAAGTTTTTGGATACCCGAACGGCAACAAAAAGTCAGCACCAAGGCCAAAGAATTGCTTAGAATCAATGAAGGAGCTACAGTCAGAACTTGGCTTCAAAAATACTGAGTTCAAACATTCAGATCTGATTGGGAAACTAAAGGAGCTTGTAGAAATAGATCGAGAAGAAGAAAACAAGAAGGCTGTCAAAATCTTTTTCCTTATATTTTTCAACAAGGTTGTCTGTGGAACAACCTTCCCTCGCTACAGCAGACAAGCAGTAATGGTCAGGGATATGAATTATGTAGACATGGCGCAGATGGATTTCTGCCAGGTCATTGTCGAAACGATCAAGGATGGAGCCATTGATTGGCAACGAATGAAAAAGGGTGAAAAAGTAAACCAAGACCACCTCTACGGCTTGGCGCAGGGACCAGTAATCATGTACCTCGACTCCCTGCTGTTACCAAACACAAGAGAAATGAACAGAATATCTAAAAGAATGGACAAAAGTTCAACGCCCAGAGCGAACTATCTTGATGAGAAGGATCTAAAGAAGATAGCTAAAGAAGACATGAAGAAGGATGGAAAAGGACGTCCAGATGACTATGAATTTGGCAAGATAAAGGTATCTCTGTTGTCTATGAATTCCTCATACCGTGTAAAAACACTGTTCATTCTAACAATCTTTGTCTTACCGAAACAATGCAGACATGGAAAGGGACAGCAGATAGGATATTCTACACGAATAACGGAAATGCAAGATCACCTTCAACTTCAAAGCAATTGGTACCATCACAGAGTAAGAGACATGACCAGCAAACGATAAAACTGCTACTAGATCCACCCGAGCTTAGGCGTGAAGCAACGGCCAGCACCAGAACGAGAAGCGAACACGAGACAAGCACCAGCAAAGGATCTGAAGAATCCTTCAAAAAGATCAACAAATTGTTGGAAAAAGTGCTTGCTGAAGCAACAGAGTTACCTGCGTTAAGGCAGGATAATGTGGCAGGATGCACTGACGATGAGGCAAATTATGACCAAGTAGCCAGAGAAAGTCTGATAAACCAAACGGTGTCACTGATTGATACTTTCAATCAACACAATGCCTATCAGTGCATGATTTGCAATAGGAACCTGACAGCAATGGTGAAAACAGTAGAAGAACCATTGAGAAGAACGAGAAAAAGAACTATTGAAGAAGGAGAGAAAGAAGAGGGAAAGAAAAGAACCAGAACACAAAAGACGACAGATGAAACCCGAGCCAGAAGAGAGAAGAAGCAGCTAAAAGATGGCAACAACAGTGAGCACGAGCATCCAAAGAAGAAATCACCTGTCATCTCTGCAGACACGAGAGAACTCAGAAGGAAAGGCTCATCCTCGGGCATCGTAACCAGCCAAAAAGTGAGTATAAACAACCTTTTTTCTCTTGTAAGCTGCATACGTATGTGTTTTACGAGCTAACAAACCTGGAACAAAATGTAGACTCGGCTGGACAAGAAACAACAAACAAGTCCAACAGAGATAGGCTCAAGCAGCGACAGATCACAAGATGAAAAAGAACAACAAGAAGAAAACAGTAATGAGGTGACCTTCCATAACCAACTTACCCACATACAAAAGGTCTAAGCAAAATGTACCAGAAAACTCACCATGTTTCATACCCAGGTATTACAAGAACAGGAAATACTAGAGGATGCTGTGCAAAGCCACACTCAAGATGTAGTTGCTGCTGATACAGAGATAGAAGCCTCAGAGATGGCAGTTGCTGACAAGCTCGAAACTATTTGTTCTCAAAAAGTAATAACAGTGGACGCAGAGACAAACACCACAACGACCTACGGACAGGTAAAATCAAACGACAAGAAAAAACCTATCTCGGAGATTTATCCTGCGATCCGGTTTATTACAGTAACATTTTTTATCTGAATGGACACAGGAAATGAACGAGACCACGGCTGCGAAAGAACGACAAGAAACAGAACAGGAGGAAACCAAGAATTCGGGGGAGCATGTCAGTACAACAGAAGCATTTGCTGTAACAGAAGAACAGCCTTCGCTTGACACACAAAAAGTAGGAGAGATCCCACAGGCACCAATGAGTGAAGAGGTAAAGTTGGACAAGAGTTATAAGAGATCGCACATTCCAAATGAAGTTCTATCGTTTTATGCCGATCACACATTCCAAATGAGATCCCACATGCACCAATTGATGTTCTATGCCGATTCTTTCGTTTATTTCTTTTCCTGTTTATGTTTAGACATGTTTAGAAGAAGCTCTAGATGAAGAAGAAGAAGCAAAAGTACAAGGCACAGACCAGGACACAAACATTGAACAGGTGAACACAACCAACCAACAATTCATGTTTCTACATCATTTTTTTAAATGGTAGTCAAGGAAGAAATACAATCCCTAATAATTACTTTTTTAACTTCAAGAGCCATGAGAAACAAAGGAGAGTACCGATGCTAAACTCACCATCTTTCGTCTCCAGGTACTGCAGGAACAGGAAAGACAACAGGCAACCCAGGTTGAACCCGGATCCCCTGACGAATCTAAGTCACATCAAAGCTACACTCAAGACGAAGTTGCTCCTGACACGGAGATACAAGGCTTAGAGATGGTGGTTGATGACAAGCTCCTGGAACCTCTTTTACCTCAAAAAGAAATAGTAGTGCAGACACAGACAAACACCACAACGACCGACGGACAGGTAAAATAAAACGACAAGAAAAAACTTATCTCGGAGATTTATCCCGGGGTTCTGGTTATTTACAGTAACATTTTTTATCTGAATGGACGCAGGAAACAAACGACACCACTGTTGCAAAAGAACAACAAGAAACCCGACAAGAAGAAACCAAAAATTCAGGGGAGCTTGTCAATACAACAGAACCAAGTGTTGTAACCGAAGAGCAATCTTCACTTGACAAGGAAAAACTAGGAGAGATCCCACAGGCACCAATGTCTGAAGAGGTACAGTTGGACAAGAACTATAAGAGATCGCATATTCCAAATGAATTTCCATCGTTATTTACATTTTTGGTTCATCAAACAGGAAAAAGAAACAAACGAAAGCATCAGCATAGAACAGCAAGGCAGTGTTGTCACCGGAGAAACAAAGGAGAGTACCGATGCTAAACTCACCATCTTTCGTCTCCAGGTACTGCAAGAACAGGAAAGACAACAGGCAACCCAGGTTGAACCTGGATCCCCTGACGAATCTAAGTCACATCAAAGCTACAATCAAGACGAAGTTGCTCCTGACACGGAGATACAAGGCTCAGAGATGGTAGTTGATGACAAGCTCCTGGAACCTCTTTTACCTCAAAAAGAAATAGCAGTGCAGACAGAGACAAACACCACAACGACCGACGGACAGGTAAAATAAAACAACAAGAAAAAACCTATCTCGGAGATTTATCCTGGGGTTCTGGTTAATTACAGTAACATTTTTTATCTGAATGGACGCAGGAAACAAACGACACCACTGCTGCAAAAGAACAACAAAAACCCGACAAGAGGAAACCAAAAAATCAGGGGAGCTTGTCAATACAACAGAACCAAGTGGTGTAACCGAAGAGCAATCTTCACTTGACAAGGAAAAACTAGGAGAGATCCCACAGGCACCAATGTCTGAAGAGGTACAGTTGGACAAGAACTATAAAAGATCGCACATTCCAAATGAAGTTCCATCGTTATTTACATTTTTGGTTCATCAAACAGGAAAAAGAAACAAACGAAAGCATCAGCATAGAACAGCAAGGCAATGCTGTCACCAGAGACCAAGAACAAGACTTGCAAAAAACAGACCCAAGAACTTCAGTAGATGATGAAGAAGAAGCGAGAGTGCAAGGCACAGCCCAGCTCACAAACACTGACGAGGTCAACACCACCAACCAACAATTACTGTTTCTACAACATTTAAAAAATAATTGGTGGTCAAAGAAGAAATACAGTCCCTAATATTTTATTTTTAGTTTGAACAGCCGCAAGAAACAAAGGAGAGTACCGACGTTGTACACGTAAGCAAGCAACCAGAAGAGGTCAACAAACATATTATTCCAATGGCATACAGCGCTGACACTGGAGATACAAAACATTCACTCAGCGAGAAAGAAATATCAAGGACTACAACGGCAACAACATCTGTAGAGGTAAATTAACATAAGCTGCTTCTCTGAATTGAAAAAAATAGCTCCCGAGGCACAAATGAAATCACATTTTAAGTTACCTCTTTCTTTGAACAGCCGCAAGAGAAACAAGAGCACACTGGCAATGAGCAACAAACAACAGGACGACAGGACACGGCACCGGCGACAACATCCGAAGAGGTGGTATTCCACAAACTGCTTTTATAAAATTAAATATTGCAAATTTATTTTGATTTAACTACAAATCTCCGTGATAACACAGAAAGCCCAAGAAGATGAGCTCACACATATACAAATTGAAGCAAATCTTCAGAGTGTTCGGGACAAAAACAAGGACACAACAGAAACCAAGGCACCTCATGGCACAACAAGGCAGGAAGCCCAAGAAGATGAGCTGACACATATACATATTGAAGCAAATCTTCAGAGTGTTCTGGACAAAAACAAGGACGCAACAGAAACCAAGGCACCTCATGGCACACCAAGGTAGGAAAGTGACGACAAAGGACAAGGTACAACTTGTAGCAGCAAATCAGGCAATTAAAAATATTATTTCAACCCCTCTAAGAACATAACATTTTATTTCAACTTGTAGCAGCAAACGATGCCAATTAAACCTAAAATCCTGTCCTCTTCAGGTACAAGAGGCAGCAAAGACACTGAGCCCACGAAAGAAACCATCGAAAAAATATACAACGCTGTTTGCAGCAGGGAATGGACAGTCGAAGAAAAGTAAGTCCATGTTACTTCCACAGAATAAATTATTTCAATGTTTTTTTCCTGTGAACAAATATACCCTTTATCTCTATCTCTCTATGTATATATATATTGCAGAGATGGTGATTTCATAATAATGGGGAATGTGATTACCAAGATCGGAGACGCTGCTAGAAGCTTCACAGATGGTAATGCGGTCAACAGTATAATCATCGAGCCCATGATACTGCTCCTACAAAATGAATTCAAGGGCACACGGAGGAAGATCCTAACACTAAACAACACTGTAAGTAAAAATCACGACACAATATCATGTTTTAAGTAAATGAATATCAGCCTGTGTACATGTGGACTGACAAATTCTTTATATATACGCTTCACAAAACAAGCAGCATGCAATACACGGAGCCAATAGCAAAGATCCATTGAACTTTAAAGACCACGATGACAAAAAGATAAAACAAAAATTTCTGCCCGGGCAGCTTAGGAGGTTTTTCGATATCAACGAAGGAGAACATCTGCAAGATTATGACATGGTAAAAAGAACAAACTACCATATCTAAGAACGATTACAGATGTTTACGTTTATGTTACAAATGTTTATGTTTTCATTGTTGTCCTTTTGCAGTTCCTTCTGCCAACTGCCATAGGGGGGTTCACGAAAGACAAAACTATCGGTCACTACATGACCATAGCACTCAACATGAAAAAACAGCGCTTTGAGCTTCTTGACTCTATAAAGGATAATAACAAGCCAAGACAATTCTTCAACATTGTAACAAGAAATTTAAAGAGGATCTGGAAACAACTAAGCTCAAAGGTTCAACTTTCACCAAGTAACATTGACCATTTCAAGAAGGTCATCATGGACGTGCCACTTCAGGGACCAGACACGTAAACACTACAAACATCCTTGTTCTTTATCTTTTGTCTAACATTTATTTCTTCCAATCCTAAATATAGCTCGTTGAGACAGTTTAACTTGAAAAACGTAGAAAGTATTTTCATACCAAGGGGCCAGCAATATTAACGAATCATTCTCCCAACTCGCAGACTGGACTGTGCGTTCTACATGTACATGAACCTCAAGCACCACTCTCAAGAAGGAACAACCATCTCACTGACAGAAGAACAAGTCCCTGAGTTGAGGAAGAGAATTATGTATCATTTAATGAGCAAACACATGGGAAATACAAACCTGGTATTGCTAAACTGCACGACAGGTTCGTCTTTCAAAAAACAAAAAACTAATTCTCTGCTGAGAGGTAGTTTTTACAAGCAAAGCCTCACAATTTTTATCTGTTTGTTTGATCAGATAGATATGCTGAAACATAAAGTTGTAATCGAAGACAGAGACATGAAACAGGTCGATTGCGGCATAACTGAAGAACAAATTCCTCAATCTCCCGAGCAAATTGATGTATGCACTAGAGAGATAGAATTTATTGAAGTGGTGGACAGTGAAGACGAAGAAGACAAACAAGACAACAATTCATGCAGTCAAGAGAAAGAACTTAACCAAGACAACAAGGAAACTTACAAAGAGAAACATGAGCAACAAGATGCCGATTTGCAGACGGAGCATAAACGCAAGGATCCTCCAATAGAACCAGATCGACCCCCCGGCCCAACCGAGGAGGAGACTGAAAAAGAAAATGTCAACGAGAAGAGAAAGATATATGAACAGAGGATGCTTGAACAGCGGAAACGCGATGCTGCCATGTTTGTTCGTAAAGAAGCAAACAAAGGTGTCAAGAGAAAATTGGCAGAAAAACCAGCAGTAAGTAGCACATCAAGCACATGACCAGACGATTCTTTGGACTTCTTACTCCCAAAAATGCTATCCCCTGAAGAAGAACTGGCACTCTTTCTTAAGGGCCTTACACCTACTCAACTAGAAAGTTACGATGAACTTGTAGTTCGAGGAGGTATGAATTTTCAAGATTTCAAAACGGCGTTAACTATGGCTGATGAGGATGAATTTAACAAGAAACCTGCGGAGCGCCTGGCAAGGTTGCAGTCGGATTCCCCAGGTACCTCAACACGTCAGTCATCTGAGATCACGCCGACAAACATAATATCTATCAAGAGGACGATAAAACGGTCAACCGGGCTGTACGGCAGAACTAACATTCCAACATTTGAGCATCAACACTTCATTCACATGGACAAGGCCAGAGCCCTTCATGAATATCTAATGAGCAACGAAGGGCAGGAGGAATGCGGAGAGTAAGTAGCCTCTCTGTCCTGAAAAAAGAAAGACAAGTGAAGCTAGCTAACCAGCGACTCTATTTTTTGCGTAAACCTTTTTGCTTTGCAGAGCATCCCTGTATAAAAGCGCAAATCGTGAAGATTATATTAGCGGAAAACTCATGCTGGAGTAGCTCCAGAAAGGAACAAATGGACAGATGGAGGCCAGCATTTGTAACGCATTGTTCGAAGAATGGACAGAACAGAAACAGTACAACACAAGCGATAAAGTTATTCTCACATCAGAATTCGCAAATGTATGTAGAACCCTCTTCCACGAAAGCACTTCCATCACATAATCGATCGAAAAATGTTTTACTAAACGTACACTCCTTCTTTGTTGCAGCTTGTACTCGGCCTCGAATTTAAAGGTGGAGGACTAAAAGAGTTCAACGAGGATGAATCACTACAACAGTTCGAAACAATCGTGAAAGGAATAAACCTTCTAGACAAGAAGCTTGTAAGTTCACTTCACATCAGTTCTTCTCCTTCTTAAGCCCGCATGTTCACATGACATTTGACTCTCTCTGTCACCCAATGCAGATCATGATACCTCATAACACCTCTTCACACCACACTTTGTATGTCCTGAACAAGTACGAGGATACAGTTGACATTCTGGACTCGCTAGATTACAAGCATTATAGTAAGACGACATGGAGAGACCACCATAGAAGCCATAAAGAACTGGTATGTGGGTCTGAAGCCTTTGTTATCTCTCTGCTGATAACACAGTATGGTTACTTTTCTTAACAACAAAACAAAATTGAAATCACAGATTGAAAGGATGTATCTACTGATGAGGAGGCATTACGGGGAAGCGGCACTAAGAGCCCACGACGAACCAAATTGGGGAAAGTTAGCAGCCAGGCCTAAAAGAGTTTCCACGCCAAAACAAAGGGATACACAATGCAGACAATTCATGGTCCACTTTGCAAAATACTGGAACGGCCAATCACTGGTGAAGGACGATGACGAACTCCACGTAAGTTAACAATATAACGATTTTATTTATTTTGAGCATCATAGTTTCCATGAAAATAATAAGTATTCGGATATCATGACTGCAGCATAGTAAGGTAGATGACGAATGGAAACCAGAGTTCCTATTCACAGTGATATTTGGTAAAAGCAACAGCATAAAGTGGGACCAGCTGCCTCCACGAATACAAGAATTCAAACCAACAGATTCAAACTTTTTTTCAACCAAGGAAGGTAAGATAACTTTTCTGAAACGACACACGCGGACAAGCTATGACTAGACGGTTTGGCATATATTTTCTAGCATAGAAACATTGACCATCATTTTTTACCTGCTTTGACAGAGACAAGTAGCAAACACAAGCGCAGACAACGAAGCAGCGTGACATATCCAAAACATGAAGCACCACGCTTCGACCACACGGACGACGCAGCCAAGCTCCTGCAAATAATCATGAACAACAGCTGGCAGAATGAATTCAAAAAGTGACTTGTTTACTCATGCACACAGAAAAATACCTCAAGATACTTTTTATAGACTGCCCCACAGCAATAATTCTTTTTTTTCTCTCACAGCAAAAATCTATATAAGTGGAGGCATGGAGACTCCGGAGAATCAATTTTAACTGGAGCGCAACTGAAGGCAGCATTTGGACCAACACCAGGTCTGAACAAAGCTCGCATTGAAAAGAGGATGCTCAACGAAATAGCACATATCTGGGAAAGCAGAATACCTTCACAAGAAAATGATGAAGACAGGATAATATTAGGCCCTTCCTTTGCAGAGGTAAATTTTAAAAAAGCACGCACGTCCTTCTAAATTTGCATGTTTCATGTCGATAACAGTTTATTTCTTTTTGGTGCAGCATATACTGAAAATAAAGAATCACGCTCTAGGCGTTAGCAAGTTCAAAGCTGAATTGGATAAAGAGAAGAAACAATTGTTTCCCCTGTACCTCAACGAACATCTACAGGAGAAGCTCTCAACAGCAAATATGGTAAAAGCCCTCTCTCCAAAACATAATCAAAATACGTGTTTGAGGAAATTCCTTCATATAGCATTAAATAACAAAAAAACTTTCGTGTTTGCAGATATTCTTAATAATGGAGAAGGAAAGCCATTACGCCGTATATATGCTGGACAAATACACGAACAAAGTCCACATCATCAATCCTCATGAAGTATCTCTCAAGGAAATGCAGGAAGAAAGTGATCCAAGCATTTACAATTTGACCGATGAGGAAGCAGATAAGTTGTTTGACATTTTCGAAGCAAGAAAGAAGAAAAGGGAAAGAGACACTGATGCCTACCACAAACACAAATTGAAAGTTGTAAGTATCCTAAATACAAAAAAATCCAATTCAAAAATTTGCACTTGCTGATTTCTTCAAACCACCCCTCCACCCCCCTAAAAAAATCCAATTCAAAAATTTGCACTTGCTGATTTCTTCAAACTATACTTGCAGGTACCTAGGTTTAAAGCAGTTTTCAACGTGGTACATCACAGGGATATGGAAACCAAGCAGAAGGGTAATTGGCAAATAAAGTTCGTGGAAGACATTCCAATGGTTGACAAGGGTGAATCAGCATATGCTGCTCTGAAGCTTGCATTCTTGTACAATGGCATGAAATTCGTTGAAGACATAGATCATTTCAACGTAAGTTTACCCTCACACTGTACACTGTGCTAGGAGCATATGGGAAAACTGGAATATTTTTTACTTCTTGTTACATATACACTTGTATGCACTAGTGCCAAGATTACATATTATTTAATTATTGTTGGTGAATTTTCGTAGGATGAACTAGAAACCTGGAAGGCGGAAGCACTATACATGCTATTACTCAGTGAAGAAAACGAAGTCAAACCTGATGCGATGGGTCAACAGATTCGAAGGATCTTAAACAAGGATGAAGACTAATACTTGTCAAACGGCACGGTTAAACTGTCACCATAGCTGTTTTCCCAACGTAAACATGTAAACGAAGTCCATCTCTGTATTTATGTGCATGTAAACGAAGACTCGTGAATCGTTTGTCTAGAAAATTCATACACATGTCTCTGTCGACGGCTTGATCCCATGCCTCTACAAGAATCACCCCTGTGACTCTGCAACAGATAGACGATTGCACGCTGCACGACGAAACACGCTGCACGACCAACACACCCGTGCTTTACACAGTGAAGCCTCTACAGGCACGTAAGTGAAGCCTCCACAGGCACTTGTTTGAAGCCTTCACAGGCACGTTTGTGAAGCCTCTACAGGCACGCAAGGGAAGCCTCTACAGGCACGCACGTGGTGTTCTCGAGGCACTGGTATCAACACCCTCTGTATACACAAGAGTGTGGTAGCAGTGGCATGAGTCCGAATACACAGCTACTGCTACCCTACAGGCACGCGTGTGAAGCCTCTACAGGCACGCACGTGGTGTTCTCGAGGCACTGGTATCAACATCCTCTGCATACACAAGAGTGTGGTAGCAGTGGCATGCGTCCGAATACACAGCTAGAGAGTTGTAAAGCCCATATAGCCATGGGCATGTTGCACTATAGGCGCCCGAGGCATGGAACTCATGGCACTACAGGCACGGAGGTAGCCACTATGTACAGCACGGGTGTGTAGGCACAAGAGACACGGTAGAGTGAAGCCTGTACCTGCAGGGACGTGGGCCAGAGGCACGGGGGTGAAGCCTCTAGAGGCACGGGAGTGAACCTCTATAGGCACGCGAGTGAAGCCTCCACAAGCACGGGAGTGAAGGCTCTGCAGGCACGTGAGTGAAGCCCCAGCGGGCACGTGTGTTAAGCCTCTATGGGCACGTTATTGTAGCCTGTGTAGGCTCTACAGGCACGCGAGTGCAGCCTTCACAGGCACGGGAGTGAAGCCGCTACAAGCACGCGAGTGCAGTCTTCACAGGCACGGGAGTGAAGCCGCTACAGGCACGCGAGTGAAGCCTTTACAGGCACGGGTATGAAGCCTCTACAGGCACGTGAGTCAAGCCTCCACAGGCACGGGAATGAAGCCTCTATAGGCATGGGACTGAAGCATCCACATGCACGTGTTTGAAGCCTCCACAGGCACGTGTGTGAAGCCCCTACAGGCACGCGTGTGAAGCCTCTACAGGCACGGAGGTGAGGTTCTCGAGGCACTGGTATCAACACCCTCTGCATACACAAGAGTGTGGTAGCAGTGGCGTGCGTCCGAATACCCATCTAGAGAGTTGTAAAGTCTCTATAGCCACGGGCATGTTGCACTACAGGCGCCCGATGCACGGAAGTCAAGGCACTACAGGCACGGAGGTAGCCACTGTGTAAAGTACGGGTGTGTAGACACAAGAGACACGGGAGAGTGAAGCTTATACCTGCAGGGACGTGGGCCAGAGGCACGGGGGTGAAGCCTCCGTAGACACGAGAGTGAAGCCTCTATAGGCAGGGGAGTGAAGCCTCTACAGGCACGTGAATGAAGCCCCCACAGGCACGTGTGTTAAGCCTCTACAGGCACGTGTGTTAAGGAGAGGAACGTGGGCCAGATGCACTGGTGTGTAGCCCGTTTGTGTAGCCTCTGAAGGCACGTCTGTGTAGCCGCTACAGGCACGTCCGTGTAGCCGTTACAGGCACGGAAGTGAAGCTTGTACACGCACGGGAGTGAAGCCTCCACAGGCACGGGAGTGAAGGCTCTACAGGCACTGGATGGAAGCCTCTACAGGCACGTAATTGTAGCCTCTGAAGGCACGTTTGTGTAGCCTCTGAAGGCACGTCTGTGTAGCCTCTACACGCACGCCTTTGTAGCCGTTATAGGCACGGAAGTGAAGCTTGTACACGCACGGGAGTGAAGCCTCCACAGGCACGGGAGTGAAGGCTCTACAGGCACTGGATGAAAGCCTCTACAGGCACGTAATTGTAGCCTCTGAAGGCACGTTTGTGTAGCCTCTGAAGGCACATCCGTGTAGCCGCTACAGGCACGTCTGTGTAGCCGTTACAGGCACGGAAGTGAAGCTTGTAGACGCACGGGAGTGAAGCCTAGGCACGGGAGTGAAGTCTCTACAGGCACGTGAGTGAAGCCCCCATAGGCACGTGTGTTAAGCCTCTATGGGCACGTTATTGAAGCCTGTGTAGCCTCTACAGGCACGCGAGTGCAGCCTTCACAGGCACGGGAGTGAAGCCACTACAAGCACGCGAGTGAAGCCTTCACAGGCACGGGAGTGAAGCCGCTACAGGCACGGGTATGAAGCCTCTATACGCACGCGAGTGAAGCCTTTACAGGCACGGGTATGAAGCCTCTATAGGCACGTGTTTGAAGCCTCTACGGGCTCGTGTGTGAAGCATCTACAGGCACGAGTATGAAGCCTCTACAAGCACGCGAGTGAAGCCTTCACAGGCACGGGAGTGAAGCCACTATAGGCACGTGTATGAAGCCTCTACAGGCACGCGAGTGAAGCCTTTACATGCACGGGTATGAAGCCTCTACAGGCACGTGTTTGAAGCCTCTACGGGCTCGTGTGTGAAGCATCTACAGGCACGTGTGTGAAGCCTCTACAGGCACGGACGTGGGGTTCGTGAGGCACTGGTATCAACACTCTCTGCGTACACCAAAAGTGTGGCAGCAGTGGCATGCGTCCGAATACCCAGTTAGAGAGTTGTAAAGCCCCTATGGCCACGGGCATGTTGAACTACAGGCGCCCGAGGCACGAAAGTCAAGGCACTACAGAATGGACGTAGCCATTGTGTACAGCACGGGTCTGTAAGCACAAGAGAGACGGGAGAGTGAAGCTTGTACCTGCATGGTCGTAGTGGAAAGGCACATGAGTGAAGCCTCTACAGGCACGCTTGTGTAGTAGCTGCTACAGGCACGCTTGTGTAGCCTCTACAGGCACGTTTGTGTAGACGCTAGAGGCACGTCTGTGTAACCGCTACAAGCACAGAAGTGAAGCCTGTACACGCACGGAAGTGAAGCCTCCACAGGCATGGGAGTGAAGCCTCTACAGGCACGTGAGTGAAGCCTCCATAGGTACGGGAGTGAAGCCTCTACAGGCACGGGAGTGAAGCCTCTATAGGCACGTGAGTGAAGCCTTCACAGACACGGGAGTGAAGCCTCTACAGGCACGCGTTGAAGCCTCTACAGGCACGTGTGTGAAGCCTTCACAGGCAAGGACGTGGGGCTCTCGAGGCACTGATATCAACACCCTCTGCATAAGGCACGTGAGTGAAGCCTCCACAGGCACGGTAGTGAAGCCTCTACAGGCACGGGGTTGAAGCCTCTAAAAGCACTGGTGTGCAGCCATTGCGTTGAAACTAGTGTCAGGAACCCTGGGACTCGCCTTCCCCCCCCCCATTAATATACATACGGTACTTCGAAAAGAAAAGGGCGATATCATAAAACCCTAACACACTCTTTACAGATCCACCGCACACAGAGTTTGAGCAGAGGCGTCGCGAACACCGCAACGGACATGGAATCGTCTGCCTCCAGCAGCAAGAAGACGAGGTTCGTGCCACGACGGAGGTCGGTTGTACATCCGCCGACGAGGAGGACAGAGTGTCCTTCCAGTAGGTGCAAGGACAGGAGGGGAGAGTGTACGCTCCCAAGGAGCATGCATAGGTGGGTCGAGTGCACAGGTGGATCTGAGCAACAAGTAGGTGGATCTTCTAAGGACCGCATCAGCGACCTCCCAGACGCCATCCTTGGCGAGATCATCTACCGTCTGCCGCTCAAGGATGGCATTCGCACCCAAGCCGTGGCCTCTCGGTGGCGAAATCTATGGCGCACCGCTCCGCTGAACCTCGACTGTCGTGAGATCCCGGTCACTCGTGTCTTTAACAGTCTGGAAACAATCAGGTGCGAAATCATCTGCATTCTGCCCACCACGGAAGTAGCCCAGACCACTCACGTCGGAACTCAATTCCAACCTATCGGCATTGACTGCCGTTTAGAATCTGCAGCTGATGATATTATCCTTCCTAGAGCCATTCTCTCCGGCCACGAGGGGTTCGTTCACCGTCTCTGCATCCCGACGAGCTACCTCCAGTCCCAACCCAGTGTCGTCGATGAGTTGCTCCAATCCGCAAAACTGGACAAAATCCAAGTTATCGAGTTCTACCATCTGTTCCCAAAATTCTTCCATCGGGCCGTCAGCCAACCACACCGATGCCCTTCATATATGCCCTCAGCACCAATGTCCATCTCGAGGTTCTACTCCTCCCTCCACACGGTCACATTCACCCTCTGCAAACTAGCAGACAATCTAGTAGAAACGATTCGCCTCCCACTAGTCAAGAGACTTTCACTGGTGGAAGTTTACATATCGGATGTCTCGCTACACAAGATGATGCACTCCTGTTGCCCTGCCGTGCAATACCTGCTACTTGTTTGCAACAAGGAATTCCGCTGTCTGCGAATAAACTCACCTAATCTTATCAGCATCGCCATTCGTTGTGACAGAGGGAAGCTCAACATCGAGGATGCCCATTCACTTCGAAGATTGCTCCACGATTCTGTAGATACACGGTTGGAAATAACTACTGTTTCTGCGCCTAAACTGGACACCTTGGGAAAAATTTCGGATTTATCTGATGAATCGAAGATTGTCTTTGGTTCTACAGTCATTCAGGTATGGGTATTCCACAATACATTGTGCTGCATTCACTTTCATAAACACAAACTAATAACATAATCTTCTATATATGATCAAATGAAGGGTCTGTCCATACACAACATACCAGGAGTGATGGATTCCGTCAAGACCTTATATATCTCGCAGACATGTTTTAAACTAGATGAGGTTGTTGGATTGTTGCGATGCTTCAGATGCCTGCAGAACCTATTCATCGAGGTGATCATCTAACACACAATGAGAACCCGTACAGTACATAGTATTCTATGGGCTTTCACATACATGGTATTCCATGGGCTTCCCCATACATAGCAGTAACACAATAACAGTTTTTGTTGCTCTTTATATATTTTTTATTTTGTGTATGTACAGCCAGTGAACATTCTTGACAGTATTTTAGGTGCTTCCCAGACATTAACTGTTTTTCAGTCTCTGTGTATATCTAGGCAACAGGATGGGATGAGAGAGGTTTATCAAATGAATGGCGCCAAAAGCACCAGGTGTTTCTCAAGAGTCATCGGATTTACTTGAAGACAATAACACTTGAAGAATATGAAGACACAAGGGCAAACATTGAGTTTGTGAGATTCTTTACTGAGAATGCAAGCATACTACAAACCATCAAGCTCAAGTTCCGCTTGCACAAAGATTTCACGGTTAAATTTTACAAACAGCAAGAAAAGGTGCTTCACATGAACAAAAGGGCTTCTAAGTGTGCTCGTCTTGAACTAACAACAAGTTGTGAGCATATGCACCTGGATTTAGCAAACACACGCGTCGAGTGTTTGGAATTGTCAAATCCATTCACTTGCGAATGCTGAATTCAGGGCCTGTGAGATGCAATTGTCATCTTCTAATTACTGATGTGTAAAGCATAAAGGTCTTGTGTAGAATTTGTCACACTAATAGCTTGTGTTTTGTAGCAGCAATAATTATGACATCAATACTGTGCTTTCTCTTACTATGTTCACTATGTGTTTGTACAACCATGAAGAGCTTAACAAAACAAAATAAAGATGGCTGACGCATGCTAAAAAACCAACCTAGTTTCTTCTCTTCTTATTATCAGTGATTTGGCATCTAATTTCGACGCAGTGCCACATGTGGGGGCATGGCTTCAAGCCTATGCCTATGACAATCAAACTAGAGTGAACCCATAGAGTCAACAGAGACACAATACCATGCCTCTGCAGTCCATGCCTCCTATCGTTGAACTAGGCGTTAGACAAAACATCTCATTCACAGACGCACAAACGTGCTTTACCGAGAGTCCGATCCGTGCCCCTCTCTCTCATTTAAGGAAACAAACGGAATACCGTGCCTCTTCTGCATGTAGTCTTGTGCCTCAACTAGAGTGTCAACCGACCGTCTCATACTCCACGCGTCAACTAAAACATCTGCAACTCATCCGCACAGGCGTGCCTCCTTCGATTGTCAAACCGTGGCTATTTAAGTGAACGTTCAACTAGAATATTTCAAAGCACAAAGGCACGACTGTGATTCCTGAGGCAACCGAAGCTCTCTACATGCAAAGCTAAAACCTCAGCGTTCGTTTTGGTGGCCCCAACTACACCCCCTTCCTTACAGTAAAAACAATATCCGACTAACCCGCTATACAGCACTCTCTATTCCTCTCGCGCCCTCTCTTCTCTCTCGATCCTCAAACTCACTCTAGGGTTCGTACGTTATCTCTCCATTTCCGCATCAATTTTTTGCTATGATCTATTCAATCTTGGAGGTTTTTGTTTCTTTGTGTTGTAAATCGATGGATCTATGCTATCACGCTTAAAAATTTGCGGTGATCTCATACAGATCCATTAAATGCCAGGACGAAGCTGTGCACGCCGTCAATATCCGACATCAACGACGTCGTCGGAGCAGGACAAAGCTCTACAACCGGCAGCGAGGTACGACGTCCTAGTCGTAGGAGACAAATAAACTCCACCAGTGTAGGTGGGAACGTTAGAGAAAACCCAGTAGCTCTGTGGCTAAAAACGGTGTGGGCGGAGGTTAAAGGGGAAAGTGGAGGAGGCGTTGCGCGGTATCCCTTACCGACAACGGTGTGGTGAGACCGGCCCTGGGGCCGTGGATGACACTGATAGATCATCGATTCAGGAAGGTGGTGGAATTAGAAAGGAGATCCGAGCATCTGGACGCAAAACTGTTGTATTATTAGATACAGATGTGTGTAATACAATGCAACTGCCTAATACCATACATAATTACTTAAATAAGTTTTCAGGAAAAATATATTTCGCAATGGTACTTCCATAACTAGCTGGGCGTGCATCTTTGCATTGGCAACAAAGTAAACACTAGTTTCTTGTTATAATTGCTGCACGAACTGAGCTGTCATAAATCAAGCCGTTGCACATGTCTTTTCATGACTTTGCATCTGAACAACTCTTTACTCGAACATGCTTGTGCTGATAATTTCGTACATATCAAAATTCACATTTAATTTCTTATACCTTTGCTATATATTTTGCAGGAGAATTATGAGTTGCAAAATCTGTAAGAACGTCAACTGCCCTGGATTAGAAACAGGCGTTCTCTGCGCTACAATAGCACTTCAGCTGCCGCTGTGTTACGAGACATGCAGTGTAAGGAGAAAAGTTTTGGCATGACATGCACATAAATTACTACCATGTTACGTTTCTCACGGGATGAACTAAAAGTTTCTCTAATTCCATCTTTTACCAAAACCTTCAGTTGGTATGGTTTTACCGTTGTGTTACGAGACATGCAGTGTAAGCAGATGTGTACAGTGAACGAAATGATTGCATTTTTCAAAGCACATCTTTTACCAAATGCTTGACTACTGCCTGAAGCATTTATTTGGAATCAGGAAAACCCTACCTTTTAACCGATTGAAGAATTCCTTCTTATTGATTGAAGCATTTTAACTTTTTTTGCAGTACATACCATGCTATTGCAGGGAGCACGTGGTTTCCTTAGTGAACCTATGGAAGCAACAAGCTCTGGAAGAAGAAGGCAAAATTAAGAACCCCGTACTTCTGACAAAAGAAAATCTCTCATATGAAGTACACATTACTGATGAAACTGTCAGGTCTAAAATTCATGGACCTGGCTGGACAAAGTTAATGAGTGATTATGACCTTCACCACCAAGATATCATCATCATAAACTTAGATGGAGAGGGTCTCTCCTTTCAAATTGATCTGAGGCTCAGTGAATGTCGAGGAGGTTACAGAGCACAACCAAAACCTTCAGTTGGTATGGTTTTCATCTACCCCTCCAACAACTTCTGATTTGCGTTATCATTTTTCTTTTGGCATTGTACTTTGTTTCAGCTACTATTAATGCTCCTACCCCTTTGTTTAAATTTTGTATACACTAAACTATTCAGGCAACTATTCAAAGCTAGTTGTGATTTCAAATACCACATTAGCCATTCTATCGCCTATGCCTTTAACTGTATTAACTGAATCCAAAGATTCTTTCTCGGTATAACTCCCTGTACTTTTGCACGCTATTATTACTTCAAGCAAATTGGCATAACAAGTTTTTATTTATTTAGCTCTAGATGAACTTAATGCTTCGGAGAAAGAATACATCAACAAGATAGTCCAAACTCCAGGGCTAGAACTGTCATACAGACAAATGGGAGACCTTATTTACTTTGTCTTCAACGCCCACGACTTCCCAACGATACCATTTGTCCACCGTCTCAACGTCACAAATATCACGACTGGCAGGCTGGTAAGTAATTTTTTATTTGTTTTCACCACACTTCTAATTTTCACTAGTAATTAAGTTGTTTTGTGTGCGTGCTAAAAAATTGTTGTTTATCCATAATAACAATCTGCAGAGAATTCCATCAGCTGTTCTAAAAACAATGAAGGCCAATCTTGTTTACCTTCCGCCAAGAGGCGCCGTAAGCCTTGTGCAGATCTACGATGAAATCGACGTTAAGACGACTTACTCGATACGAGCTGACGGGAGAATGGAAGTAACAGGGTTTTCGGATTTTGCAGAAGAATCTCAGCTGAGAATTGGCTCAATAGTCCTTATCACGATTGAAAAGCACTGGCCCAGAATGCGAGATATGAGCTTACTGCGCCTCATAATCAGTGATCTCTCCTAAATAGTTTTTTGGTAGTGTCCTACCCAACAGACTGCATGATGCGTTTTACTATATAATTATGACAGGAGGTGGTCGTATATACTAAATATATAATTATGTCCAGCTAGACAGGGGTGTAAATTCAGAATCAAAAACGGTCTAATGTTTACCTTCATCACTTTAGTACGTATAACTATGGTGAATTACAAATGTTCATTTCGGTTGTTTTCTGCACATTTGACTGATGCTTCGACACCATCTCGTGACTCTACTACAAAAATTATGTGGACAGCTTGATCCCACAACTAAACTCATAAGTGCTATTGTCACTATGTTGAACGGCAATGCTTCTGCCCAAAGATAGAGCAGTGCTCATTGTTTTTCTCCGATGCCCTGCATAGTCACTGTTAATATTATAGTACACGGCGTGGCTTTGCTACACACGGAACCGTGCCTGTGCAGCCAGCGCACGGACGGAAACGCTGTCACAGCGCAACGATCTCCAACAGATAGGGGCACGCGCGTGCCCCGTCTCATTGAAGAAGTGTGCCCCAGAGGTCTGAAGATTCATGCCCCCGTTGAATTTCGCTGATGAAAGACATGCACCACGGGAGAGCCACGAATGCCGCCTCTCACCTAGGGTCAGAGGGTAAAACCTGTTACTGTTCAAAACCGTGCACGCAGAGGCTACAAGCCCGTGCACAGTCACTGTTAAAATTCTAGTACACGGCCGTGGCTTTACTACACGTGGAACCGTGCATGTAGATCTCAACAATCTCCAACACACAAGGGCACGGAAATGTGTCAATCTCCAAACATTAAAAAAGCAGAGTTATATATTTTTTAGCCGTCTGGATGTGCGCGCAGTGAAAGCCACACTTTGGGCAGTTCCACACTGCACAGAGCGGTTCTCGTAGGCGGCGCGGAGCAAGCAATGGAGACGGAGATGGAGATCCAGCTCGGTGCCCCGAGCACCAAGATGGCGAGGTTCGCGCCACCGACGACGCGCTCCTCTGGGGGTTTGGCGGTGGCGGCTAGAAGCGGCCAGGGTGCCCTCGTTAGAACCGAGGTTCAGGAAGAGGAGTCTGGTCCGGACTACATCAGTGACCTCCCGCATGCCATCCTCGGTGAGATCATCTCCCGTCTCTCCACTAAGGAGGGCATCCGCACTCAAATCCTCTCAACCCGGTGGCGCCCTCTTTGGCGCACCGCTCCTCTGAATCTGGACTGCCGTGAGATCCCTCTCGCTCGAGTTTTTAACCCCCTCAAAAAAGTAGATTTCGAGTTGATTTCCGCTTGGTCCGCCACACCGGGGGAGCTCATCCGCATAACGTACACTAGAACTTTTTTTAGTGGAGAACCTGTCGGTGATGTTGATTCGAACATTCCGGAGGCCATCTTCTCCGGCCATGAGGGCGCAGTTCACAGCCTATGCATACCGTCGTTCTACCTCCAGTGCAGACCCTCGACTGTCGACTCCTGGCTCGAATCCCCCAGATCGAACAATCTCCAGGTGCTTGAGTTTTACTACATGTTCCCACGATTTATGAGACAACGTGACGCACTACCATTCTCATGCCCTTCGCTTATGCCATCACCACCGGCATTCAACCCTCAGATTTCCTCTTCTCTCCACACCATCGCCTTTTCTCTTTGCAAGTTACCAGAAAATTATGTACGGGCGCTTAAACTACCATTGCTCAGGAGACTCTCGCTTGTGGATGTTGATATATCTGAAGTCTCATTACAAAGCATAATCCACTGTAGCAGTTGCCCTGCACTCAAATGCCTGATGCTTGTTTGGACAGTCAAGAGCCATTGCATCAGAATAAACTCACCTAACCTTATAAGCATTGGCATTTGTGGTCACCATGGCAAAGTTGTTATAGAGGATGCCCCTCACTTCAACGGTTGATTTGTGATGATCATAGCAAGAACTTGCAGATAGTTATCATCTCTGCACCTAAACTGGAGGTCTTCGGCAAATTATCTAATATTTTTGATGAATCTAACATCGCACAACACCGTATATTTATTCAGGTACTGACTTTCCACAATATTTTCAGTTGCATTCGTTCGAACAAGCAAGTTCCATGTAATCCATTCTTTATTCTATATTAATATTATGTTTTATTCTTCATGAAGTGCTTGCCGACAGTTAGCACATCCACAGCGGTTCAATCTGTCAAGACGTTGCTTATCAATATGGATTATAATGTGAGCGTAGTCATTGCCTTGGTGCAATGCTTCAGAAGCTTGGAAAACTTGTATATCGAGGTGATCATTCTCATACACATTGAAAACACATATCCTGCATGGTGTACTACTCCATTTATCTAAAAAGGCTTATCTTAGATTTGTATGTCATGGACAAATATGTATGTATTAGACACATCTGTGTCTAGACAAAAAGTTAAAAAAAAACTTTATCAGACAGAACGGAGGTAGTTAGGATTAATCATTCACTTGTTGTTTCAACAGAATCTTTCTTTATAGACCTTAAGCATTTTAAATCTTTGTGCCTATTTAGGGAGGTGTCTCTAATGAGGAAAGTCTTACGAACGGCTGTTCTTGTGAGCACCATCACGACGTTCGTTTGAAGTCAGTGACGCTTTTAGGCTATATACAATGCGAGAAAAGCATTCAATTTGCAACATTCTTTATTCTCAACGCAAGACAGCTGGAGACTATCAGGCTTAAGTTTCTTTCTCACGAAAACTTCACGGAAGGATTTTACAAACAGCAACAAGAGGTGCTTCAGTGGGAAAAAAGGCTTCTAAATATGCTTGCCTTAGATTGTCGGCAAGTTGCGAGCACAAGCACTTGGATTTAAGACACGCACGCGTTGAGCACTTGGATTTAACGGATCCATTCAATTGTAAGTGCTGAAAACATCGTTGGGGTTAGATGTTGCTGCCACTTATCTATCTGGGTTTTACATAGGGGTGGTGAAACATTGCCTGTACCTTTTGCTGAATCTGTAACTTTGTTAACAGCATTGTTATTGTGCTGAAACAATGCTTGTACCTTTTGCTGAATCTGTAACCTTGTTAGCAGCATTGTTATTGTGCTGTGCACCCACGAAGGAGCTCGCAACGCCGCTTCTCGCCTCTTCAACCACCGTTGAAATCCTTGAGGAGGGCGTCGACGGTGTCTTGAGCCTCGCCCTCTTGCAGCGGGCTCCATCTCCGATTTCATCCTCCTCTTCATGTCCATCTCCATCTCCATCTCTATCTCCATTTCCATTAGTCTGTGTGTGGCGCTGCCTCCGAGGTTCGAGCAGAGCTCTATGAGGTAGATCTGGAAAGACGGTTAGGTATTCACTGCGTAGATGCAAGAAAAAAAATCATGAAAGGCTTAAGTGGGGAGGGGGGATGTGAGGGGTCAGATGCACGGGTGTGTACGCAGTAAATACATGGGTGAGCGTGTGATAGAAGGAAATACGAAGCACGGTTTTATACGACGGACATGCACGGGTGTGTAGGCAGTAGATCCACGGGTGAGCGTGCAAGAGGCACACCTGGTACAGCAACACGAAGCATGGTTTTAGACGGGAAAATATGAAATCATGGGATTTAGGCAGGAGCACGGATTTATTAGGCAGAAGCACGGATATGTACGCGGCAGTTCCACACTTGGGCCACGGTTGTTTCATATATAAACCAAAAGTCCGTAATGTAAAACAAAGGTCCGTGTTGTAAATCTAGAGCACTGTCCTATGTAAGGAAGATGCACGAATTTGTGCGTAGGACATGCACGGGTGGGCGTGTGAGAGAGGCACCACTGGAAGAGAGACACCTTTTGTTTACTAAAAGTCGAGCACATTTAGAAGCCTTTTTTGTCCATCTTAAAGATGCTTTCGTAGTCTTCCCCCTCGGGTCCACATAAACAACACATGCACAGTTCTGTACGCAGTAGAACCACTGGTATGCCTGTGCGAGAGGCACGGCTGGTACAGAAGCAGGGAGCAGGGTTTTAGACGGAAATAGGAAGAGGAAGCAGGAATATATCCATCGAGGGTACTAGGAAGGAAATTTGGGGTGGAAAGTTCACAATTAATAAATACGCATTGATCCAAAAAATCCCATGATTACCACTCCAAGCGGTTGCGTCGCAAACCCACGATCTGCACGAACGCATAAACTGAAGTTGAAGAAGGTGCCGGCATAGAAAGTGTATGTGAAAGTGCTCGTGCCATCTAGTTTTTGTTTTACCTGTGCTAAATTTAGGTTTGCTTGTGATCTAGTTTGCTTTTTAAACCACATTCAAACACTATATACTTTGCATATGTTATGAACATTTTTAGTTATAGTATTGCGAATGTTGCCAGTCACACCTTCATTATCAAAGGTACGGCTCCACACCTTGCATGCATTTCTGCTGAATTGTACACCCTTGGACGCACGGTTACGTAGGTGCTACGTACACGGTCGTGCCTGGGTAAAACACAAGTATCGTAGAAAATTGCGCTGACACGTTTACTCCGAGAATCACGGCCTCAAGGCCAAAAGGGGCACAACTTTGCATTCATAATACGCACGGATTTACATACAGAAGAGCCACGGTTTCTTAGTCGCACCTGCAGTTGATCCACCAGAGTTGTGTATCTAGCTAACAAACGACGCAAAAGTTGAACGATTGTTTGTGCAACCGAGCCCTGCTGCAAGCGCCGCACTTCAGACAGTTTTCTTGTAGAGACCAGCAATTACAAGTGAGAGCAACTCCTTATCGTCCACGGCTCCCCTGAGGATTGTGAAGAGCACAACCGAGTCTATTGTCAACCTAGCTGCATTTGTCAAAGCAGATAACCCGGATATTGCCAACCTTCCATCTTTGTGCAAGCAGTACGTGCCAGCCAAATTGATGGAACTAGAGAGTTCAACAAGCCTGATGATGCCCTTTAGAGGAAAATATCCAAGCTTCATCCTGAGAGCATCGGTAACAACAGTAGGTATTTTCTGTACAAAAACAAATCATTGTAAGTTGTGCCATTGCATCAAGGGGAGTGACATGTGGAGATTGGCTTGTAGAAACAAAAAATGACTAACCAAACGGCCTTTCTGAACGTTGCTAAAATTTAGACAGTGCACGAAGGCAATGACAGGGATGTCCTTAGCACTTAAAACAAGGTTGGTCACGCACACCATTTCTGTATATGAAAGTTTTATGCCTCGGGTGTAGACAGTCTTGTCTATGTAGCTTCTCTGGGATATACTGAGATCTTGAAGAGCTGAACAATAAAATCATCTATAAGTCAGCATGTCTGAAGCAAAAAATTGTGGCTGCATGGTAAATCAATTTGTCAGAATGAATTGAAAAGTTAAATACGGTATACTTAGAAATATTGACTACAGGGTCACTATAAAGGATAAATCTCACACTACATGGTAAAAACAAATATTCAGTCAGACGATCTTCGCCGAGATTCGGATCACATAGTCTCTTGATAGGCGAGGGTAACATACCAACAGAAGGTTTGGGAACGGCTTTGTGACTCCCTCGAGATTCATTCAACTGCATATCAATGTGAAAGAAGAAATCTTCGCCTTGCAAATCCAGTTTGATAATATCACCGTAACGCAGATCATAGTCGTGTATCATCTTTTCCCACCCAGGACCATGAAACTTGGACCTGTCACCGCAATCGGTAAACTTAATATTGTATGACAACTCCTCGTCGGTGCCAAACACAAGGTTCAAATCATCTTCTTCAAATCCATCATCTAAAGCTTCTTCTTTCCATAAAGAAATCAAAGAGAGGACCTGCTTCTAGTAATAGCAAGGGACATACTGGCAAATAAGAAGAAAAAATAAGTATATATGATTCATAGATCAGAACAACCATGCCAAAAAGTTACTAACAAGAATGATTATGTGTCATTATTTATATCTCTTATATTGCTCGATTAATATTATTCCTTATGTAAGAACGGTAGAAGCAAAGGCACAAAACAAATGTTCTTGTTACCGATACCCAAAATTTACCAGGTACGACTCATAACAACGAGGCAAAGGGACAATCAAGAAAGAGCTGTCAATAACGGATTCACGACCATGACAACCGAGGTTCCAACAAACATCATAGTTCATCGCTGTCTGCAAATACAAAACAATATATAAGACTGAGATGCATCAGATCTGGAAAAAAGACTAAATAGATCTATGACAACATGTGTAACCATTTATGCCAAGAGACAATTAAAAGACGATGCATGAATGCATCAGTGTTATGTACTCAATCTAATGAGAAAAGACAAAGTAATATATATCCTTTTGATGTTAGTGTTTGTATAAAGAAAACTTCACACATCTACCACGAGTGGCAGAGACTGGCGGAAAACAACCAACTGCATTCCCTCAAGATTGTTCGCCCAAGTACTTAAAAAGGGGTAACATATGCAGGAATCCGACACACGCTAACTAAAAAACCCTGTAAAAAGTGTGGAGATCTAAGTAAGACAGACGAACCGTAGACAGAAAGAGGGGAACGAGCTAAAGTGAAAGAACCAGATGTGAGGATAAAGCAGAAGAGCAAGTAACTCTGTTTACGAGAAACAGACAGCCTCGTATTTTTGGAGTAATTATTGGAGAAATGGATGTCCTGATGAAACTAAAAAATGTATGTAATAAGAGAGAGGGAGAGGTAGAGAGGGAGATAGAGAGACGTGAGAGATAGAAGTAACGTCTGCGAGTTCGCCCCATTTCTTCCCTCTGTAAGTGCCGCTTCGTCACGCCAAGCACTCCTTCCAGCGCAAGAAAAATACCAGAAAGAAAAAAAGTGGTGAGTAGGTGGGATCTTTCGTCACCCGGACAGACATTTGGTGGAGTGGGGCCATGTGAAAACTCCCTGCGAGGGTTGGGCCACTGACATGTGGGTCAGGATGCCAACGGACCCACGGGCCAGTGCCAGAATGGCAGGGTGCCAAATGGCAGAGGATCCTCGTGCCCTGCGCGGTGCCTTCTTCGTGTATCACCGCGTCCTTTGCTCTCTTTCCCCGTCTCTCCAAACCACCCCCAACCCCCATGTATATTCACTGATACGACGAGTAAGACGGCGCCGCTTCTGCCCACAACCGATGTACCATGTCGACATCTAAGATCAGCAAAGAGATGAAGAATGAAGAGATGTACTTCCATGACACGGACTTCGATTTCTATGTAACAGATTTCCGCTTACATGAGCAGTTCTGATTTTGGTGTTTTGTTTTTGGGAATATTTGATTTGACCTCAAAAGGTACTTGTGTGCTTGCAGGAGAACCCTGATACAATCGTAGACCAAGATTTTCATGGTGAAGAGGAAGGTCTCCCTCTGTACTGCGTGTTCCACGACACCAAGCCTCTGAGGTGTGTGGCCTTTGAAGGAATTGACACAGGAAGGAGGTTCTACGGCTGTGCTGTCAAAGTTAGCCACTTTCGAAATCCCTGTTACTTCTTTGTTACATCAAGTTGGTTGCAAATAGGAGATATAGTTACAAACAAAACCTTTTTAGTTGGAACCATTATAAGAGGAATTTACAAACTAAATTTCAAGGTCGCTATTTATTGTATCTATCTTACTAATTTTAAAAGTCATTGGCTATTATATCTAGCTCTCTACTAGGCTACTGTTTAACGTTAGCTAGTTTCTCGAGGAAAACATATTACTTGTACTAAGATAATTTCTAACTTAATGCATACTTTCTAAATAAGATGGTTTTACTGGTGTTGGCTGTTCCCATTTGTTTCTTCGCCAGGCGCAATTAATTGAGGCTCGTTAGAAGAAAGTTAGTGCAATTTTAAATCTCGTGTAGTACGTTAATAATCTCTGTTCACATTTGTTTCTTCCCTTTTTGTTTCCCTTGCAGAGAGGTGTGAACTGTGGAGTCGTCAAATGGGTTGATCAGCCTTGGCCTCTTATAATGCAGAGGTGCCTGCTCAAGCTTTGGCAGATGTTGCACAAGGGTAATGGCGAACGCCAGGAACAGAAAGAAGAGATGAGCAAGCTTAAAAAGGACGTCGAACAATTGAACCTTAAGCTCAAGAACCTTGAAAGGCAGAAGAAGCAACTCGACATCGATCATAAAGAGCTCAAGTCCATCCACGCGTGTCTCACGGGTGCTGTTCGGAATATCGAGGAGGAGAGAGATGAGACCAAGCTGGACAGAGATTTTCTGGAGCAGGAGGTGAATATGCTGAAGGGGAATAAGAAGAGGATGGAAACCATCGTTTCTGATCTTGTTGAGAAAGGCTCTGCGAATAGGTATGAGCTTCTCATGATCAAGGAAATTCTTGAAGAATGATTGTTAGGTATCCTGTTGATTGGACAGCATTGGGAAAACTATTCGGCTGGTATAAATTTATGATTGGACATGGAACCCGGTGTTGGTGTTTTTTTTTGCAACCTCGCATAGAGGCCGTGTAGTTGTAGTGTTCTAGATATGAATGATGTATTGAAATATTAATGGAGATCCAAAAGACACATGACATGCTGTTCATCTCATATATATTAGATTGCAAACGTCGTTGGTTCATTCCAAGTGTCATACATTAGCTGCATGAGGCAGTTTCAGTCTTGCTTCGCCTCATAAATATTTCTGTTCAAAGTAAAATAGGAAGCATGGATTTATATTAGCGAGATGCACGGGCGTGTACGCAGCAGGTCCACTGCGCGAAAGGCACGGATACTATGGAATTATGAAGCATGGTATTAGGCGGAAAATAGGAACAGGAAGCAGCGTATTATGTAGGAATGTCCGTGATGTAAAATAGAAGCACGGATTTATATTAAGGATATGCACTATAATGAAGGCAGCACATCGATAGATTCATTTGACAAAAATAGGCCATCCACCGTCTGACACACCTGCCATACAATATTTCACATCTCCGATGAGGAGTAGCTACGTAGTACGTAATTTTTTTATTTTGCATGCTTTTGTATGGATGTAAGAATCTAAGCATGGGATGAAGTGGTGCTAATTTGGGATCACTCCTCGCGGGCGTCTTGAAGTTAATAGGGGTGGTTTTTTGCCAGGAACTTCGGTGATGTAAAACGAAAACCACGGGTGCGTACGCGGTAGGTCCACGGGTGTGCGTGTGCTGGAGGGAAACACGAATGTTTGGATTTTTTGCCAGGAACTTCGATGATGTAAAACGAAAACCACAGATGTACGCTAGGTAAACGCACGGGTGCATATGCGGTAGGTCCACGGGTGTGGGTGTGCGTGTGCTGGAGGGAAGCACAAAAGTTTGGGTTTTTTGCCAGGAACTTCGGTGATGTAAAACGAAAACCACGGATGGACGCTAGGTAGACGCACGGGTGCGCACGCGGTGGGTCCACGGGTTTGGGTGTGCGTGTGCTGGAGGGAAACACGAAAGTTTGTGTTTTTTGCCAGGAACTTCGGTGATGTAAAACAAAAACCACGGGTGTACGCTAGGTAGACGCACGGGTGCAAGAAAAATTAGTTCTACAACTGTTATTGCAAAAACAAAATCTACTTCATAAGTGCTACGAACACATGTGTTTCAGCTTTGAAAAATAACAAAAATAAGAAAGAAAACAGGAACATTAAAAACTTCAAAGACCATGTTGATAAAAACTTAGTTTCCACACATTCCATTCAAACAAGATTCAGAACCTGCGACATTACATTTGACAACTAAAAAAGTAGAGGTAGCTGGTAGTTCACTAATACATATTGATACAATAGATAGATCATTGGACATAAAACAGATAAATTGCTGTCTATCAGAGTTTCAGCAGCACCAGCACCTTATGCATTTCCTCAAGCAGAACCACTCGCGCTCCACGAACATCTTTGGGAGCTTCAGCAGCACCAGCATCGACAGTAGAGACACTGTCGGAAGAAGGGACATGTCGAATGATTTGAGTCTTTGTAAGACCAAACCAATCAGGCTTGCAAGGCTTTAGCTCCACAACTTTGGTAGCCATCATAACTGCATAATTGTTAGTGCTTGCACCTTGCTTGAAATTCTTTCCATGGACAGCATTCACAAAGAACATGTTGTCAAACTTGACAACAACCTCGTCTTTGATGAAATGGTCTGCTACCTTAAATGACCAATCCCCAAGATAGTCGTGAAGTGCATAAGCAACACATAATGATGCTGGGAACAAGTTGCGTGACACTGAGAAGACAGCAACATTGTCAACCAGACCATAATGGAGGCCTAGCTGCTCCTTTGTGGAAATGGCAATCTCTAGGACCTGCGGTGCTCGATCATACAACTACAAAAAAGAAAAAAAGAATGAAGAAATTAATAACTTAACAAATAGATAATCAACAAGACAACTAAACAAGCATTTTAAGCATGTAAACAATAAAAAAGATGAACAAAAACACTAGTAATTAATAGTCTGTAGCTTTTAAACATATAAACAGTAAGAAAGCTTTTACAAACTTCAATGGCAAAAAAAAATCAACTTACACGACAAGTGTCATCTTCAACTTCATCACAATCCACTCTGGGCCTTTTGGCCTACGACAGAAGGATTAACATGTAAATAACAATATGAAATCATAACACAAAATAAACATAAGCATACTACTACAGTAATTATAGAGCAACTTTGTAACCTTAGAAACCTCTCCTTTTCTCTTTGATGATGCAGAAGCATATGTGTCCATCTACAAAAATTGAGAACCCAAATAAATCAGATACAGAAGAATAAGAATGTCTATTTGATTGATAACTGTTCCAACAAACCAGATCTACAAAAAAAAACTATCAGGTACTAAACGAATGCTTGCTCTAGTTGAAGGCATAACATCTACACAGGAAAACAGCAAAAAAAAGAAAGAGAGAAACCCTGAACAAATGGTTGCTTCAGCGTTTCAGTCAAAAAAATCAAACTAGTGTACAACAAATGAATAAGCACATGAAATGTATACGAGGAACCCTAAAGAATGAGGGCCACGCTAATCGCACAGAGAAAGGAAGATGGAACCACCGCAGACCTCAATGAAGTGCCTGAACAAAACAACCCAAGGAAGAATAAAAAGGGATCAGATCACGTCGAAATATCAGAGTTTTCGAGGAAGACGATGAGAGGAATGAAGGAGAGGAGAAACCGAGGAAAAAAGAAACAGTTCGAATGGCAAGGGACTCTATGACTGGGGTGGCGCCTATATAAATGTTTGGGAAACTGAACCGGCTGTAGTGTGGTAGTGGGGTAAGTTACACTCCAACTGGAAGTTTTTGGTTGGGAAACTGAACCGGCGGTAGTGTGGTAGTGGGGCAAGTTACATTCCAACTAGAAGTTTTTGTTTGGGAAACTGAACCGGCGGCTGTTTAAAAATGTCTGGATGTACACTGCTGTTTGAAAATGTATCTGCGGCTTTTTTTGTCTGTACACGGCTGTTTAAAAATGGCTGTGGAAAATTAGCTAATTTAACAGCATCAATCAATAAACAAGGAAACAAACTTAAAATTAAGAAAAACCCAAAATAAATAAATTATAAAAAACAGAAGAAGGAATTAATTAAAAAAATAAAACACAAAAAGATGCTTGCGCGGTAGATCCACGGGTGTGCATGTGGTAGAATTTTTTGCCGGGAACTTCCCCGATGTAAAAAGGAAAGCACGGATCGATGCTAAAAATACGCACGGTTATTTACGCGGTAGATCCACGGGTGTGCGTGTGGTAGAGGGAAACACGAAGCACGTTTTTTTGCCGGGAACTTCTCCGATGTAAAAAGGAAAGCACGGAACCATGCTAAAAATGCGCACGGTTGTTTACGCGGTAGATCCACGGGTGTGCGTGTGGTAGAGGGAAACACGAAGCACGGTTTTTTGCCGGGAACTTCCCCGATGTGAAAAGGAAAGCACGGATCAATGCTAAAAATACGCACGGTTATTTACGAGGTAGATCCACGGGTGTGCGTGTGCTAGAGGGAAACATGATTCACGTTTTTTTGCCGGGAACTTCCCCGATGTAAAAAGGAAAGCACGGAACCATGCTAAAAATACGCACGGTTGTTTACGCGGTAGATCCACGGGTGTGCGTGTGGTAGAGGGAAACACGATGCACGGTTTTTTGCCGGGAACTTCCTCGTTGTAAAAAAGGAAAGCGCGGATGTATGGTAACAACACGCACGGGTCTGCACGCGTTAGATCCACGGGTGTGCGTGTGCTAGAGGGAAACACGATGCACGGTTTTTTGCCGGGAACTTCCCCGATGTAAAAAAATAAAGCACGGATCGATGCTAAAACTACGCACGGTTGTTTACACGGTAGATCCACGGGTGTGCGTGTGGTAGAGGGAAGCACGAAGCATGGTTTTTTGCCAGGAACTTCCCCGATGTAAAAAGGAAAGCGCGGATGTATGCTAAAAATACGCACGATTGTTTACGCCTTAGTTCCACGGCTGTGCGTGTGCTAGAGGGAAACACGAAGCACGGTTTTTTGCCGGGAACTTCCGTGATGTATAACGGAAAGCGTGGATGTATGGTAACAACACGCACGGGTCTGCACGCGTTAGATCCACGGGTGTGCGTGTGCTAGAGGGAAACACGAAGCACGGTTTTTTGCCGGGACCTTCCGTGATGTAAAACGGAAAGCGCGGATGTATGGTAACAACACGCACGGGTCTGCACGCGTTAGATCCACGGGTGTGCGTGTGCTAGAGGGAAACACGAAGCACGGTTTTTTGCCGGGAACTTCCGTGATGTAAAACGGAAAGCATGGATGTGTGGCAATTAGCAGCACAATTTTTTGTAAAGCAGATCCATTGAAACAGAGGAAAAGACTTGCTGCTGTGGCAGAGGCCTTCGAAGGAAGTGACACATGAAGGAGGTTCTATGGCCGTGGTATGTTAGACGGAATACTTCATCTTCACCAGCATACTACTCCAGCATACTACTCCAGCATACTACTCCAGCATCCAGTAATGTACATCAGACTAAGCTTGTTTCGTACTTAAGCAGACTACTACATGATTCCAAAGCAAATCAACTACATCACCAGCACACTGGCGAAAGCAAAAGCAAACTAACAACTCGAAAGCAAATTAACTTGTAATCTAAGATGACTACGATCGAGCAATCCTGAAGATACTTCTTGGGGTGCATCAACTTCATCTTCACCAGTTCCTGGCGCGCTTCTTGGACTTCTCCAGCTTTGCACGGCGAATTCCATCTTGGGCGACGGTGAGGCGGCTCCATATCTCGTACGTGGCGTAAGCGTCCTTTGCCGCATACTCGATGTGCTTCTCGGGCAGGGGCATCTTGTCCCAGAGCCTGTGATCTTCGTAGGTGAGCTTGTACTTCATGTCGATGTAGTAGTCGTCGATGAGCATGCTGGAGACGTCGCCAAGCGAGTCCAAGTACTTGGTGCTTTCGGGTACCCTCCATTCCTTCTGGACGTCGACGAAGTGGCCGATATCCAGGCTGACGCGGTCAAGCTTCTCGATGTCCTGGTCGATGGAGAAGCCAGCAAAAGTGTACCTTGTGTCTGCGAGGAAGTTGTCAAACGCCGTGCACTTGTCTTCGGCGGCGCTTAGTTGGAACAGCAGCACCGGCTGGGTCTTGCCGACGGAGAGCTAGACGAGGGCGGCCTTCTGCTTGTGGACTGGCTCGTCAGTGTACTCGACATCAACACCGACGATCTTGTTGTGTTGGTACTTGAGGTGCTGCTCGTAGTGGATGATCGTTTCCTCCACCTTCTTCAGGTCGTTGGTGTGGATGACGTGCAACTTGATGGTGCCGTGTGCCTCCACCTCCTTGAGTTCCCTGATGAAACCCATCGTCGGGAGCCCTGGAGAAGGATTCGTGGATTTCTCGTGGATAGGGAAGAGTGGGAGGGGAAGTGATGGCAGCGCAATGGTGATCTATGTTGTTCTGGAGGTCTGTAATTATGGGCGGGATGGCCGTAAGGGAGGAACCGCACGATCTCCCATGGGTCGTGGAGACCGTGGGTTGTTCTTCTTCTGTGATCGTGGGTTTTACTGATGCAACCGATGGGACCGTGGGTTTCGTCTGTGATCGTGTTTTTTTTTCTTTGATCAATATTTTTTGTTAACCACCGTGCTATCCACAGGCATTTACAACATCAATATTTTAGCTAATTTAACAGCATCAATCATTAAACAAGGAAACTAACTTCAAATTAAGGAAAACCCAAAATAAATAAATTTAAAAAAACAGAAGAAGGAATTATTTTAAAAAATAAAACACAAAAAGATAAAGTTGTAAACATAGAAAAGATAAAAAAAATATAGGGCAGTATCAAGAACCATTGCGAATCACGAATGTATGCACGGAACATGCACGGGTGTTTACGCGGTAGGTCCACGGGTGTGCGTGTGGTAGAGGGAAACACGAAGCATGGTTTTTTGCCAGGAACTTCCCCGATGTAAAAAGGAAAGCACGCTTGTATGCTAACAATACGCACGGTTGTTTCCGCGGTAGGTCCACGGGTGTGCGTATGGTAGAGGGAAACACGAAGCACGGTTTTTTGCCATGAACTTCCCCGATGTAAAAAGGAAAGCACGCTTGTATGCTAACAATATGCACGGTCGTTTCCGCGGTAGATCCACGGGTGTGCGTATGGTACAGGGAAACACGAAGCACGGTTTTTTGCCAGGAACTTCCTCGGTGTAAAAAGGAAAGCACGCTTGTATGCTAACAATACGCACGGTTGTTTACGCGGTAGATCCACGGGTGTGCGTGTGGTAGAGGGAAACACGAAGCACGGTTTTTTGCCGGGAACTTCCCTGGTGTAAAACGGAAAGCACGGATCTATCCTAAAAATACGCACGGTTATTTACGCGTTAGATCCACCGGTGTGCGTGTGGTAGAGGGAAACACGATGCACAGTTTTTTGCCAGGAACTTCCCCGATGTAAAAAGGAAAGCACAGATCTATGTAGAAATAGGCACGGTTGTTTACGCGTTAGATCCACGGGTGTGCGTGTGGTAGAGGGAAACACGATGCATGGATTTTTGCCGGGAACTTCCTCGTTGTAAAAAAGGAAAGCGCGGATGTACGGTAACAACACGCACGGGTCTGCACGCGTTAGATCCACGGGTGTGCGTCTGCTAGAGGGAAACACGAAGCATGGTTTTTTGCCGGGAACTTCCGTGATGTAAAACGGAAAGCGCGGATGTATGGTAACAACACGCACGGGTCTGCACGCGTTAGATCCACGGGTGTGCGTCTGCTAGAGGGAAACACGAAGCACGGTTTTTTGCCGGGAACTTTCGTGATGTAAAACGGAAAGCATGGATGTATGGTAATTAGCAGCACAATTTTTTGTAAAGTAGATCCGTTGAAACAGAGGAAAAGACATGCTGCTACGGCAGAGGCCTTCGAAGGAAGTGACACATGAAGGAGGTTCTATGGCCGTGGTATGTTAGAGGGAAAACTTCATCCTCACCAGCATACTACTCCAGCATCCAGTAATGTACATCAGACTAAGCTTGTTTCGTACTTAAGCAGACTACCACATGATTCCAAAGCAAATCAACTAGTACATCACAAGCACACTGGCGAAAGCAAAAGCAAACTAACAACTCGAAAGCAAATTAACTTGTAATCTAAGATGACTACGATCGAGCAATCCTGAAGATACTTTTTGGGGTGCATCAACTTCATCTTCACCAGTTCCTGGTGCGCTTCTTGGACTTCTCCAGCTTTGCACGGCGAAGTCCGTCCTGGGCGACGGTGAGGCGGCTCCATATCTCGTACGTGGCGTAAGCGTCCTTTGCCGCATACTTGATGTGCTTCTCGGGCAGGGGCATCTTGTCCCAGAGCCTGTGATCTTGGTCGGTCATCTTGTACTTCATGTCGATGTAGTAGTCGTCGATGAGCATGCTGGAGACGTTGCCAAGCGAGTCCAAGTACTTGGTGCTTTCGGGCACCCTCCATTCCTTCTACACGTCGATGAAGTGGCCGATCTCCAGGCCGACGCGGTCAAGCTTCTCGATGTCCTGGTCGATGGAGAAGCCAGCAAGAGTGTACGTTGTGTCTGCGAGGAAGTTGTCAAACGCCGTGCACTTGTCTTCGGCGGCACTCAGCTGGAACAGCAGCACCGGCTGGGTCTTGCCGACGGAGAGCTGGACGAGGGCGGCCTTCTGCTTGTGCGCTGACTCGTCGGTGTACTCGACATCAACACCGACGATCTTGTTGCGCTGGTACTTGAGGTGCTGCTCGTAGTGCTTGATCGTTTCCTCCACCTTCTTCAGGTCGTTGGTGTGGATGACGTGCAACTTGATGGTGCCGTGTGCCTCCACCTCCTTGAGTTCCCTGATGAAACCCATCGTCAGGAGCCCTGGAGAAGGATTCGTGGATTTCTCGTGGAGAGGGAAGAGTGGGAGGGGAAGTGATGGCAGCGCAATGGTGATCTATGTTGTTCTGGAGGTCTGTAATTATGGGCGGGATGGCCGTAAGGGAGGAACCGCACGATCTCCCATGGTGATGCGGTCGTGGAGACCGTGGGTTGTTCTTCTTCTGTGATCGTGGGTTTTACTGATGCAACCGATGGGATCGTGGGTTTCGTCTGTGATCGTGTGTTTTTTTATTTGATCAATATTTTTTGTTAACCACCGTGCTATCCACAGGCGTTTAGAGCATCTACAACCGGACCTTGCAAATCCGGTCCCTCAAACGCCCGCGGACGCGCCCGGGCGCGTCCGCGGACACTGACCGGTCACGCCTCAAATATAGCTCGTTGCATCCGGACATCTCATATTTCTTCCTCAAATCCATACAAAAGCATGCAACTAAATGAAGCTACGTACTACGTTAAAAGCTATCTACTCTTCGTCGGAGATGTGGACGATCTCCGTCCCCTCCGGCCGATAGATGTGCGCGCGGCGCAGGTCCGCCCCCTCCGGCACCGTCGCTGCTGCCCCCTCCGCCCCCTCCGGCGCCGGCGCTGCTGCCCCCTCCGCCCCCTCCGGCGCCGGCGCTGCTGCCCCCTCCGTTGCGGCATCCTCGGCCTCGATCTCGGCCTCCAGCTCGTCGAAGAGGGCGTCCGCTTCCGCCCGCCTCTGCCGGATGAGCCGGTGGTTGGCCTCTACCTCGGCCTCATCCCGGATGGAATCCAGGATGGCCTGCTGCTCCGCCATTTCGTCCGATTGGGCGATGACGAACTCCGCATCCGCCTCCACCATGGTCAAGCCGGGAGCCTCCTGCTCCGGCTCCTCCTCCTCCATTGCCTCCGGATAATCCTCCTCCGGCAGCTCCTCCTCCTCCACCTCCTCCTCCATCTTCGGCGAGTCCGGAGGGAGACCCGCAGCGATGCGGGCAGCGCGGCGAGCGTGGTACTCCTCCTCGATTTGTCGGCGCCGCTCCGGCGTCAGCTGCGCGTAGGTGGTGATGAGCCGGCGGACCATCCTGACGGGGAGGGAGCAGCGAGAGGAGGCGGAAGGGCTCGGCTGACGGCGGAGAGAGGGAGGAGGCGGATGTGTTAGGGCTGGGGGGCGCCGGACGGTTAAATAGCCGGCCCCGACCTCGGGCGGGGAGGATGAGCGGCGCCACACGGCGTTCACACCACGGCGACGGTCGAGGCGCCCGTCGGACCTTCGGGTTTCCCGGCGAATCCGTGTGGGGCCACGCCGTCAATATTTTAGCTAATTTAACAGCATCAATCAATAAACAAGGAAACAAACTTAAAATTAAGAAAAACCCAAAATAAATAAATTTTAAAAATCAGAAGAAGGAATTCTTTTAAAAATTAAAACACAAAAAGATAAAGTTGTAAACACAGAAAAGATAAAAAAATATAGGGTCAGGATCAAGAACCATTGCGAATCACGAATGTATGCACGAAACATGCACGGGTGTTTACGTGGTAGGTCCACGGGTGTGCGTGTGGTAGAGGGAAACACGAAGCACGGTTTTTTGCTAGGAACTTCCCCGATGTAAAAAGGAAAGCACGGATCTATCCTAAAAATACGCACGGGTGTTTGCGCGGTAGATCCACGGGTGTGCGTGTGGTAGAGGGAAACACGAAGCATGGTTTTTTTTCCAGGAACTTCCCCGATGTAAAAAGGAAAGCACGGATCTACGCTAAAAATACGCACGGTTGTTTACGCGGTAGATCCACGGGTGTGCGTGTGGTAGAGGGAAACACGATGCACGATTTTTTGCCAGGAACTTCCCCGATGTAAAAAGGAAAGCACGGTTGTATGCTAACAATACGCACGGGTGTTTCCGCGGTAGATCCACGGGTGTGCGTGTGCTAGAGGGAAACACGAAGCACGGTTTTTTGCCGGTAACTTCCCCGGTGTGAAAAGGAAAGCACGGATCTATGCTCAAAATACGCACAGTTGTTTGCGCGGTAGATCCACGGGTGTGCGTGTGGAAGACGTAAACACGATGCATGGTTTTTTGCCGGGAACTTCCCCGATGTAAAAAGGAAAGCACGGTTGTATGCTAACAACACGCACGGTTGTTTGCGCTGTAGATCCATGGGTGTGCGTGTGGTAGAGGGAAACACGAAGCACGGTTTTTTGCCAGGAACTTCCCCGATGTAAAAAGGAAAGCACACTTTTATGCTAACAACACGCACGGGTGTTTCCGCGTTAGATCCAGGGTGTGTGTGTGCTAGAGGGAAACACGAAGCACGGTTTTTTGCCGGTAACTTCCCCGATGTGAAAAGGAAAGCACGCTTGTATGCTAACAATACGCACGGGTGTTTCCGCGTTAGATCCACGGGTGTGCGTGTGCTAGAGGGAAACACGAAGCACGGTTTTTTGCCGGTAACTTGCCCGATGTGAAAAGGAAAGCACGGATCTCTGCTAAAAATACGCACGGTTGTTTGCGCGGTAGATCCACGGGTGTGCGTGTGGAAGAGGGAAACACGATGCACGGTTTTTTGCCGGGAACTTCCCCGATGTAAAAAGGAAAGCACGGTTGTATGCTAACAACACGCACGGTTGTTTGCGCGGTAGATCCACGGGTGTGCGTGTGGTAGAGGGAAACACGAAGCACGGTTTTTTTGCGGGGAACTTCCCCAATGTAAAAAGATACACAAAAAGGCCTTCGAAGGAAGTGACACATGAATATGTGTACACATGAATAACCTATGTCATTCATTCATCATGCGCTATTAGAATGTATACTATGAAAAGCACAGACGTGTGGGAGAATCTGCACTGTTGCTACTGGAGCAAACGCACACTACTAGCTAGATTCTAGTGTGTGGTTCATGGAATGCACAGTTTTCGGCATTTCCAGATGACTGGAGACGATAAAAATATTGTAGCCAACAGCATAAAGATACACAAAAAGATTTATTTAAGAAGCTGTGAGCACCTTCATAGGTGCACAGACGGTCCAAAAAGGTACAAGCTTACAGACGGTGCAAAATATACAAGCATCGTTTGATCACGTCTAGACTACAAAAGGGTGCAGCAACATCTAACACCAGCATTGTATTCAGCACTCACAAGTGTATGGTTCCGTCAAATCCAGGTACTCGATGCATGCCATATCTAAGTCCAAGTACCTGTGGCCGCAACTCGATGACAATATAAGGCCAGCAAGCCTAGAAGCCTTGTTGTACCACTGAAGCACCTCTTGTTGGTGTTCGTAAAAACCTTTTGTGAAGTCTACGGCGATGCAAAACTTAAGCTTGATGGTCTCCAACACCGTTGCATTGAGAATAAAGAATCTGGCAAATGCAATGCTATTGTCACATGGTTCATAGTCTTCCAGCGTTACCGTCTTCAGGCGAATGCCATGGTGCTTGAGAAACAGCTGGTGCTCATCATGCGACTCATTCATATCACTTTTTTCATTGCAGCCTCCTGCCTAAAATATACAAGATTGAAAATGCTTAAGGTTGAGGAAGCAAATGAACGATTAATTCTATAACATCCCTCATAAAAAGTTTCTCCCTCTTAGATCTTTGTGTAGACGCAGACATGCAGGTGTATCAAACACTATAAAACATGTCTAGATACAGGTGCAACTATATAGTTCTAAAGCAATTATAAAGACAAGCATTTTCACACGGATGAACTAGTACACTATAAAACATGTCTAGATACAGGAGCAACTATATAGTTCTAAAGCAATTATAAAGACAAGCATTTTCACACGGATGAACTAGTACACTATGCATGCTATGGACTTTCAAATGCCACGTGTGAAAAATCATCACCTCGATGAACAAGTTCTCCAAGCTTCGAAAGCATTGCATCAAGCGAACGACCTTGTCCACATTATAATCCATGCTGACAAACAACGTCTTGACAGGTTGCAACACTGTTGATATGCTGACCGTCGTCAAACACTTCAGGAAGCACATATCATAATATTAATGGAATAAAGGTTGGATTAGTTAGAACTTGTTTACTCGAACAAACAGTCAGTATTTTTGAAAAGTAAGTACCTGAATAACTGTATGCTGACGTACATTGATGGAATCAGCAAAACCATCAGAAAATTTGCCCAAGGTCTCCAATTTAGGTGCATATATGATTGTTATCTCCAGGTCCATGCTACGATTATCGTGAGTCAACCGTTGAAGTGAGGGCGCATCCTCTATAATGAGTTTCCCAGCGTGATGACGGATACCAATGCTTACAAGGCCAGATGAGTTTATTGTGAGGGAATGGTCATGGAAAGTCATCCGGACAGACCGAACAAGCAGCAGACACTGGAGTGCAGGACAGCTACTGTGGATTATGCTTTGCAACGAGACGTCTGATATAACAACATCAACAAGGGAAAGTCTCTTCACCAGTGGTAGTTCAAGCATTGATACTAAACTGTCTAGTATTTCACAGAGAGCTAAGGTGACGGTGTGGAGAGAGGACGAAAACCGAAAGATCGACGAAGGTGCTGAGGGCGTATATGAAGGGCATGTGAATGGTAGTATGGCATCTTGACTCATATTTTGTGGGAGCATGTAGTAGAACTCAAGCACCTCGATATTGTCGAGTTTACGGGATCGGAGCCAGGCGTCGACGGCAGAGCGCCTGCATTGGAGGTAGCACGCCGGTATGCAGAGGCGACGAACTGCGCCCTCATGACCGGAAAGGACGTCTTCCGGGAGGCTCACACCATCACCGACAGGTTCTCCACTTTCTCCACTATTAAAAGTTCTGGAGTATCTTACGCGGAGGAGCTCCCCCATTGAGATTTTCACGCCGACAATATCCCAATGAACTTTATCTAGGGGTTTAAGAAGACGACCGGCAGGGATCTCACGACAGTCTAGATTGAGAGGGGCCTTGCACCATAGGGGTCGCCAGCGACTTGCGAGGACTTGGGTGCGAGCACCGTCCTTGGTGGGGAGACGGGAGACAATCTCACCTAGGACGGCATCCGGGAGGCCGCTGATGATGTCCGGACCTGACTCCACTTCGTGGTGAATATGGAGAGGCCGCTGATGATGTCCGAGCACCGTCCTGGATAGCTCCTCGGATCCAGGGGCGGGCAATCGCCGCTTCTCGCCCCTATGACCACCACCGAATCCCCGGAGGACAGCCTTGACATCTTGGTGTTACGGGCAGTGGACTCCATCTCCACATGCACATCCATTTGCCGGGGTATCCCGCCGCATCCAAGAAACGCCGTGCGCGGTGAAAGAAGGGAACTGAGGTCCGGTGCCGGTGCCACAAACAATACCGAAAAGGCATGTGGTCCTTGTGTCTATGAAATGTGCATTGTACACCAAAAAGGCATGTGGCAGTTCCAAGACAACTATCAGTTCCACAAACGAGTTTACATAAAGAGGCACGGACGGGCGGTCAATACAAGCACGGTAGTACATAAATCAGATGCACGGCTGTGCCTATATACATGTCAATGTTTTCATAGGTCCCAGCCCAACAATATTGCCAATGTTTTCCGCTTACACGTTCACTATTAGAGGCGCGCTCGTCCGGTCGTTAGAGGCACGTATATACATGAAGAAAACGCACGTACCGTGACTCTGTGTTCAAAATGTTTACAGTCGCTCCGCCTGTTCAAAAAGAGTGCCGCAACATAACTATCAGAGGTGCAGCGTCGTCAGGACAAAATAAGCATAGTTTCACATCCACGACAATGTGTTCAGACGCTAATTATCAGAGGCCACGTGAGGAACCGTTTTACATGCAGGGAACGCACGGCCGTGCCCTGATACTGCAAAGGCTGTCTGTCACCCAAGGCAGTTGCGCTGAGCGCAGGGACATGAGGTCACGCAAGGCGCTCGTTATCTGCATTGCAAAATGTTGCAGGCGGCACATTCATTGCTGCAGAGACGGCCATGAGGTCATGAGGGACATGGTTCTACATGCCGGTAACACAATGTCGTGACTATGTGGTCGGCCCTCATCTAGGTCAAGAGCAAATGTTCATCCCGTCGTTTCCACGGGACAAGAGACTCTTTAAAACATCGAGAGAAAACGACAGAAACTGGATTGATTTTAGGACATGTGAACTGCTTCGTCGAGTACAACAAACAACCTTACAAGCACAAAAACAAACAACCTTACAGACGATGCAAAAATTACAAAGGTTTTTTGATCATGTCTAAATATCTAAGCTCCGTAAGCTTCCCCACAGAAGGCGCTACAACATGTAACTCTATAAGCTTCCCCGCAGAGAGTTGTTCTTAGCATTCACAGCTGAATGGATTCGTCAAGTCCAGGTATTCAACACGTTTGTTTGTTAAATCCAGGCTGGTATGTTCGCAACTTGATGATACTATAAGACGAGCGCATTTAGAAGCCTTCTTGTGCCACTGAAGCACACTCTGTTGCTGTGCATAAAAATATAACTTGGTTGCTGGGGACGGCAAGTCTGGGGGGTAGCGAAACTTAATCTTGATGGTCTCCAACTCGCTAGCATTCAGAATAAAGAACGTCGCAAATTCAATGTGTTCCTGACAGCTTTCGTAATCTTCTAGTGTTACTGTCTTCAGACGAATGGGATGGTCTTTGAGAAATAGGTGGAACTTACGGTGCCAACATTGTCGTTTACCACCACGATTAAATCCTCCCCGAAACATGCCAGTAGGTTGAAAATACTTAACATCAGTGGAGACAGCAAAATAACGATTAATTATATTATGACCATCCCCAAAAGCTTGTCATATATTTGTCTAGATCCGGATATATCTATCAGTAAAGCTTTTGTAGACACGGGTGTACCAATCCAGACAAATGTAAGACTAGATTTTTGAGACGGAGGTATGAGTGCTACACTATGAAATGTTTGTGAAAACCATTACCTCAACAAACAAGTTCTCCAGGTTTGGAAAGAGTTCCAACAATTGAATAGCAAGGTCAACTTTATAACGCTGCAATACAAAAAAAGTCTTGATGGATTGACGTATTTTTGTTAGCCCGACAGCCACCGAACCCTTCAGGAAACATAGAAAAAAGTTAATAAAATAAAAGGTTGGATGACATCAAACTCGTTTCCTCCAACGAAACAAGGTGAAAGTATTCTGGAAATTCAGTACCTCGAGAGACTCGGAGTCACCCGCGTTAATGAATTCACCCAATGTCTCCAATTTAGGTGCATAGACAATGGTTAACTGCAGGCGTCTGCTATCCAAATCATAAATCAACCGTTGAAGTGCAGGGGCATCCTGGATAATGAGTTCAAATTTCCCACAGAGGATGCCAATGCTTACAAGCTTAGCTGAGTTTATTCTGATGCAATGGTTTTTTTCGTTCAAAACAAGCAGCAGGCACTCGAGTGAAGGACAACTAGAGTGGATTATGCTGTCCAGAGAGGCGTCTGATATATCAACCAGCACAAGGGAAAGCCTCTTGAGCAGCGGTAGTTCAAGCATTTGGACATAGTTGTCAGCTATCTGGCAAAGAGCGAAGGTGACGGTGTGCAAAGAAGAGGAAAACCGGAAGATGGACATCAGTGGTGGAGGCGTAGGTGAAGGACATGCGTCTAGTAATGTGACCTCGTGATTCACGAATTGCGGGATCAAGTAGTAGAACTCAAGCACCTGAATAATATTGTCGAGTTTTGGCGATCGAATCCAGGCGTCGATGGTAGATGGTCTGCACTGGAGGTAGCACGCCGGGATGCATAACCGGCGAACTGCGCCCTCATGACCGGACAGGATGACTTCAGGAAGGCTCAAATCATCAGCTACAGGTTCTCCACTAACCCAAGTTCCGGAGTGACTTTTGCGGACGAGCTCCTTGCTATAGAGGGAGATACTAGAGGTGATCTCTATATGAACTGTTTCTAGATGGTTAAAAAGACAAGCAGCAAGGATCTCACGGCAGTCGAGATTCAGAGGAGCGGTGCGCCATAGGGGGCGCCACCGCGATGCGAGAACTTGCGTGCAGACGGCATCCTTGGTGGGGAGACGGGAGACAATCTCACCTAGGACGGCGTCCGGGAGGCTGCTGATGATGTCCGGACCAGATTCCTCTCCGTGTTCGTCCGGTCGAGGGGGGCGGCCATCGCCGCCTCTTGCACCTTCGACCACCACCGCACACCCAGAGGACGACGTCGCCGGTGGAGCGAGCCTCGCCATCTTGGTGCTAGGGGCAGCGCACATCTCCATCTCCATTGCCGGGGTACGACAGCGATGTGTACGGTGGATCTGGAAAGACGGTTAGGTCACTGCCCCTATGTCTATGACGCATAACCCATCTGTTGGCCCTAAATGTCATAAACCCTAAGGCACAACAATCTTTTTTTTTCTTTACAAGTATTGGCATTAGTTCATTCCAAAAAAATCACGGAACATTAAAAACGAGAGGCAATGTTATGAACGTGCATCGTGCCTACCTGTACGCTTTAAGATTAAAGCAGGAGCACGGGTGTTGATGCAGCAAAACCACGGTCCTGCCTCTGGGCTATAAAATGTTATGTCTGACACGTCCGCTTGTAGAGGCACAACCGTGACTCTAGTGGAGGCACTCCATGTGAAACATTCACAGGAGTAGGGCGTCCGGTCATTAGAGGCACATGTATACATGCATAAAATGCACGTCCGTGACTCTGTGTTCAAAATGTCTTCGGTTGCTCCGCCTGTTCAAAAAGAGTGCCGAAACATAATTGTCAGAGGTGCAACGCCGTCAGGACAAAAGAGGCACAGGTGTGACATGCACGGCCACGTGTTCAGACGTTAATTATCAGAGGCACGGCCATGTATTCAGTGTAGGAACCACGGCCGCGAGATCATGAAAAGTACGCTTTAAGATTAAAGCAGGAGCACGGATGTTGATGCAGCAAAACCACGGTCCTGCCTCTGGGCTATAAAATGTTATGTCTGACACGTCCGCTTGTAGAGGCACAGCCATGACTCTAGTGGTGGCACTCCATGTGAAACATTCACAGGAGTAGGGCGTCCGGTCATTAGAGGCACGTGTATACATGCATAAAATGCACGTCCGTGACTCTGTGTTCAAAATGTCTTCGGTTGCTCCGCCTGTTCAAAAAGAGTGCCGAAACATAATTGTCAAGGTGCAACGCCGTCAGGACAAAAGAGGCACAGGTGTGACATGCACGGCCACGTGTTCAGACGTTAATTATCAGAGGCACGGCCATGTATTCAGTGTAGGAACCACGGCCGCGAGATCATGAAAAGTACGCTTTAAGATTAAAGCAGGAGCACGGATGTTGATGCAGCAAAACCACGGTCCTGCCTCTGGGCTATAAAATGTTATGTCTGACACGTCCACTTGTAGAGGCACAGCCGTGACTCTAGTGGAGGCACTCCATGTGAAACATTCACAGGAGTAGGGCGTCCGGTCATTAGAGGCACGTGTATACATGCATAAAATGCACGTCCGTGACTCTGTGTTCAAAATGTCTTCGGTTGCTCCGCCTGTTCAAGAAGAGTGCCGAAACATAATTGTCAGAGGTGCAACGCCGTCAGGACAAAAGAGGCACAGGTGTGACATGCACGGCCACGTGTTCAGACGTTAATTATCAGATGGCGCAGCCGCACCACGGGGTAAATATAGAAGTAAATCTATTGGTCTTGTATGTCGCTTCTATGGTACCATAAAACAGAACTTACAAGTCATTTTTTATTGCAACGCCACAAGAAAAATAAATCGTGTTGTCTCTTTCTCTCCTACAGAGACAAGAAAACTTACAAGAGACTTTACTACAACGGATGGTACTGTTTTTTGAATATTCAGAGATCCATTCTTCTTTCTCCAAATCTGCGCATACTTTCCATACTTCCTCGCCGTTCTCCTATTAAAAAATAATAAATGGCAAAAAACAAAAATTAGAATAATTCGTCATGGGCATATTTCTTGAAGTCGTAGCAATACTCTACGGTGCTAGATACTGTACATTATATTATTTCTGTTTAGGCTCTCTTTTTACCTTTTAATTCTTCACTCATATTGTTCGCCGGTACAAAATAGTCTCCATTCCGTTCTTTCTCTTCTCAAGGTAGGCTACGCACATTCTGTTCCTTGAACCAAGTCTGCTTGCGGACATTTTGTGTGTCTTCCTTGTGTGATACTAGATTCTGGTGTGGTTGGAGGACTTTGCTTTCGATGCTCTGTTGTCAGTGCGGTTGTTGGCGTTGACAGTGGGGTTGTTGGCGTTGATGCTGGTGTTACCGTCTTGGTCCTGGGCTTGGAGTGCATTCTCCTCCTCCGTTTGATATTCTTGATGCAGTCGTTGGTGTTGTAGGCCATTTCATTGACCTTGCCTTCTTCTCCTCCCGTGCTTTCCTCTTCTCCTCTTGAATCCTCATTTTTTCAATCACTTTCGGGTTAGTCGGATAATGCGTTTTCGTATGACCTTTTGTACTGCAACGTCCGCAAATGGGTTTGCTTTTTTTTACTTTCTTATCAGAACCAGCTTTGATTCGGTCTCCTTTTTTCGTTCCCTTCGAGCCACTCATGGGAGGGTTTTTGAGACTTGCGTCACATGGATTTTTGCCCGTGTCTGTTTCATCTGCGAGTGCAGTCATGACTTTTATTTTCATTTCTTGCATACACTCCAGTAGCACATTGTATGCTTTGTCCTTCCTGCAAGCATGTGAACATATATCGGACAACTCTGCGTACGCGAGACCAAATCTCATAGTTTCATCTTCTTGTGCGGTCATGTTGTTACCTTGACCTGTAGCCAATAGTCTCAAGCTATCTGACCAATTCCTGGTCCATCTGGGGATGATAAAAGTCTTTGGAAGGTGTTCAACCATACCTGTCTGGTCCATAACCTTAAGTACATGGCAGCACTGAATGCCATCCCTAGTCATCTTCTTGCAGCTGCATGTGTATATTTCCTTATGCTCATCCACATCTACCCTAAATTCAGACCTATCAAATTCCTCACCTGGGTACGGTTTCCTGTCTTTTTCTTTCGATGGGATCCTTTTTAAAAGGTATTGCCTACCTTTTGCCAGGTCGTGGCACTTATAGTATGTGCGGTTGCGCAGCTCTAGCTAAAATTTCCTGAAAACTTCATTAGTGTATATTTCGCTTGCTTCTGTTTCAACTGGAAAACCTATCTCTCGTGATGGTATCTTCTCTTCTGTTCGGTGCCTTTTCTTGTCAAGCGTGGCAAAGCAATTTTGTTGAATGATGTTATACGCACCGACAAACCTCGTTATGGTATCCTTGTGGTTCACATAATTTTTCCACGTTGAGTTTGTGCTCTCACTACGTGTGGTTGTTGATGAGAATGGATAAAAGTAGTCCTTGAAGTAGGCTGGCACCCAGAATGTACGTAGTTCCCACAACATATTCAGATGCGTGTTTCCTTCTGCATTGTATTTTGAAATCGCTCTTTTCCATGAACCTTCAAACTCATCTGGATTTAGTGAGTTTTTGATTATTAGAAATAACTCATCAGACATCCCTGGGTGTTGCGCAAACACTGTTGCGTTGTTCTCCTTCATGTTCTTCTGTATATGCCACAAGCAGAACCTGTGCCTGGTCCTCAGAAGTACTTGCTCTATTGCCGCCTTCATCGCCTTGTCCTGGTCTGTTATTATGTACTTCGGTTCCTTTCCTCCCATTGCCTCGACAAATGTACTTAGGAGCCATTTGAATGACCCTATGGTCTCATCCTTTAAAAGGCCTATTTCAAACAGGACGGTTGACCCATGGTTGTCAACCCCTATGATTGGTGCAAACGGTAAGCCATAGATATTCGTGGAAAACGTTGTGTCAAAAGACATGAAATCTCCGTACAGGCCGTAATTCATCTGTCCAGAACAGGCTTCGCACCACGTTGTTTCCATCGGTCTCTTCCACATGGTGAAACCCTGCCCTCTTCCTCTGCATTTCCGCAAAGAGCTTCATGGTGTCCTCGATATCTGTGTTCATTTCTCCAGCCCTATCCCGGCATGCAATGTTGCTTATGTCAATTGTGTCGAACATAATTTCTCGCCTCGGTTTACCCATAGCAGTGAAGATCTGCATGACTTTCCTTGGCTCTAGCCTTGCCTTCTGCAGGACCTGGATAAAAAAATTCTCCTCGGGTCTCATGTTCTTATAGCACCTCATAAATTTCAGCATCCAGTCAGACGGGTGTAGCACGTGGTTGTGCTCTAGGCGTACATTCCTCAAGTACCATATTCCTCTCTCTGTATCTCTCTTTGCTGTTATCTCAACGGGACAACCTGTCCTAATCAAGCAATTGCTCCTTCTGTGCTTCACAAGTCTCTCGGTTGTTTTATTCGCACCTTCCTTTGTGCACCGGAACACTTGCTTGTCAATCTGATGCTCGGGACCTGCTCTTCTAGTGGTTGATCGCTTCACCGAAAAAGCAACCTTTCTGGCATATGTGCAGAAGAAAAAGAAGGCATCGTCCCTTGTTTTGAAATGTAAGCCATCCTCTGGTTCACGTGCCTGCGTCACTTCCTCAATCGACGGGAATGCGCTTCCTTTGAACATTTCGTCCATATCTTTCTCTTCTTGCGTTGCCTTCCCCATATCAATGATGTCTAATGTGTCTCCATTGGGGTCATCGTTGTCACTTGAGATATCATTACTTTCATGACCAGGCGTTAGCTCGTTTCTGACAGAGCTGCTGCAGCTCGCTTGCTTGTCGGATGCGGGGGTGCCATCACTGCTTGAGGTCCAGTCCATCACTACTTCTCGAATGTTGTTGCCTCCTTCTCTCCTGTCATCTTCACGAATGATGTTCTCTGTTCCTCCGGTACACGTAAACCCAAGGACCTGCGCTGCTTCCACCACAACATTTGTGCTGTCACCATAGCCGTCTCTGTATACCACTTGCTTCTCTGCAAGTTGTTTTCCCTTAACTGTGGTTAAAGGAATCTTGCAGTTATTTGACTCATCTGTCATGCTCTCTGTCAAGTCCTGCACATGAAGGTTGCAACAAAATTAGATATCAGAGGCACCTGAGACGTATGCATCTTATTTTCTTGTATAGAAAGTTTTAAAACAGATGTTTGTATGGTCCATCATTTGTTCCACTCCGTTGTTGGAGACCAGGATTTAGCTGTAGGTTTTTGACAGGAACATCCGTGATGTAAACCACAAGCACGGATTTATACCAGGTAAGATGCACGGGTGTGTACGCACCAAATCCACGTGGGTGGGTGTGCTGAAAGCACGGCCGTGCTTTTGTTTGCACTTTACAATCAGAGAGGCACGGCCGTGCTTCTGCTTGCACTCTACAATCAGAGAGGCACGGATTTATACCAGGTAAGATGCACGGGTGTGTACGCACCAAATCCACGTGGATGGGTGTGCCGAAGGCACGGCCGTGCTTTTGTTTGCACTTTACAATCAGAGAGGCACGGCCGTGCTTCTGCTTGCACTCTACAATCTAAAGCAGGTTTAGAAACAGAGAACATAGTTGTGTCGTCACCTTTCTTTCCTCCTGCCTCTCCTGCTCAGCACATCTTGGCGACATCCTCCGTGCATTGGAGATTTCGTTGACAATCCTGAATGCCATCGGAGATCCCCTGGAAGGACCTCTCATGCTGAACGCCAATGGCGATCCTTTCAAATGACCTTGCCTCGTCATCTTTAAATTGTCACCAGTATATCCAATCCGTTGGAGCCTTTGTTCCTGACGTGGACTGGCATGATCCTTGTTTCTTTGCTTGCAGGCCTATGGCACATGAAAAGACAAAGAAATTTTCACGATTAAATTAAAATAACACAACTGTTTCACATATTTTTCGGTTGTTCGGCGTTGCTATCACCTCTGCTATCTTCTGGTGATGCAGAGCAGTAAAGGTTCTTCCTCCAATTGCTGGGATACTGCTTCTGTCAATCATGCTTGATGATTCATCATTTGTGCTTTTATTGGCAACATTCAATGTGCCGACATCAACGATTCTTCTGTTACCATGTACCTCTTCACCAAGACCATCAGAAAACACTACTCCATTGGAACGACTGCTCTGCACGACCTTGAGTTTTTGAAGCACATCGTCATTAGATGCACATGTGTGTATTATGAAGCATTAGCAATTTAACAAATAAAACATATGAAATGTTCTTGTGTGTCCAGATTTGTAAAACAAGGCTGAGTTTTCAAGTTTTTTTATCGTTACCTGGAGAGACTCGTTGGTACGGTTTCTGTGTTGCAACTTTGGATTACAGGCCGAAGTCGGGGACATTGCAGCAAAATTTACTCTGTTGCTTAGAATGCTCCTTTTAGCATGTGTCTGCTGCACAGCTTGTTCCTGGCTGGGACGCTTACCGAGCACTTGTTTCTCGACCTTGACTACATTTACCCCAGCCCTCCTAGCATGTGCGTGCTGAACGTCATCTGCACTCTTTTTTTTGTTCTCCACTTGCAGCAGTTTCTTTTTCTTCCATCTATCGATCTTTAACTGCGGAGCACACAGATGGAACAGTGACGCGTTACAGCACTCAACCAAGAAATATTCATGATTTTTTCTATCTGTTATTGATGCCCATGGGCCTAAACATTACATTATTCAATGGTGGTGACACGTTACGCCTTGAGAGTATATAATGCAGAGAAAGAAAGACAAGATAGCATCCAAAACCTAAGGTTCAATTGATTTCTCTGCAAATGACTCTGGTGTGATTCACTTGTTGCTGTTACCTTCTTTTCATATGCCTTTGCGATATCATTCAGAGATACGCCAACCTTGCTGCCCTGATCAGCTGGTGCGATCCTGAACATCTGCAGGAAAAAAAAGTTATACAAACAGCTAAAAATTGTTATACAGTGCTGTTTGAACACGCTCGTTTTTTTAGCTGACATCTAAATAACTTCTGTTTACTACAATAGAATTGGCATGTATTTTTATTTAAATAAAATTGATGTATAGAATATATATTTTTTCACATACTACACGGGATCCCAAACGCAAGTAAGATCCTTGTGATAATCTGGCATAATATAACAATAGATCTCCATGAAATATGGTCAAAAAAAACATCCTGTTTCTGCAAAGTATCAATGCTCAAAAGCCAACACAGAACAGAACACTTTTATTCCTCACGCACCACAACGCTAGGGAAATTAACAACCATAACACAACAATTACGGCCTGAAACTTCTTTCTGCACCCCCGTGAAGACCAACTAAGGCGGTTGGATCGTCGATTATATAAGAAGGGATCCAATTCGAATTATGGCACACGCTACCTGCTGTTACGAGCAAACTGAAATCATGCTTAAAAAAATAAGGATACAGAAAACTAACGAGAACATCGAAGACACATGACCAAAACATAAATATATTGCGGTGACCGTGCTAGTTCATCAGGAAGGATTAAAAACGCCAAGCGGCAAAAGTCCAATCTACCTCGTGCGTCAGGAAACATCACGGGATGACTTGATCGTTTTTTAGCTAACCTTTGTTTGCTGAATCTTATTCCTAGAGCGTTCGGACCCGGATCCACTTCAATTTTGTGCGCGATCTACTTTCCTGATCAAGGAAACTCTCAAATCTCCATGGCTGATTTTGAATTTGAACGAGAGACAGGAAAAGGGAGAGAGACGCGAACAAATAAAGAGAGCGTCCTTCTCTCTTTGCGTGAAGGAAAAGTCTGGAGCTGGACCTGAGCTGTCGTACTGGCACATGGGCCCTCCAAAGGTTTCTTTGACAGACTAGTGGGGTCACTTTTTGGGCAACAACAGGGAAAGTCCTAGATGCAGTCGAGCCGTACTGACATGCGGGCTCTACAATGGTTGCTCTTACTGACCAGTGGGGTCAGCCGTCAATGAATTCCAGATCTCAGTTCATTCACTCCCCATCTGGCGTCGTTGAAAACAATTTGGGGGCGGATATCCTAGCTCTCCCGAGGAATTCCTGCTGATTGGTCATATAATTTCTCTCTACTCCTCCCTCTTCCCCTGAGAATTCGTCCATCCTCTTCCTCCACACCGTGCGCCTCCTGTTGAGGTAACACATTACACCTTGTACCTGCTACTTTCTTCCTCCTCGCAGCGCTTCACATGTTGTTTCAATTTTTGAACGAAAAAATTTCGGCAAGACCAGCTAAATTCATGTTGGATGAGGAACGCAACACGAGAGAGATGGGGCGCGAATTAAATTTATCAAAATATTTTTCGAAATCCCAAGGGTCAGGGTCGCTGGTCGGGGTCGCGGAATTGCTTCACAGGAAAAATTTGATGGGCGTTACTTACAGTTCCGACCGAGGTTTCACTCGACTGACCCACAGTTCTAACCTGTCAGCTGTATGCTGATTTTAATTTCGATCCTGCTATTCATAGTGTTACGAACACCTTTGATCCTCTATAATAGTCAGATAGTACTTACGCTAGTTAACTCGGAGTTAACATCTTTCTCAATTAATTCAGATGTCACAGCAACTGTTTACATCTGTCCTAGCTAGTTGAGGTAGTAATCATCATGTCTCATGGACTATTATGTAGCAATGGATGGGATGGACTCCACTCCACAGCTCTCAGAGACCCAGTCTCAGTCTGTGGATGGCACAGAGCTCGTGACACAAGATTTCATGGTCCCTGACCAACTAGAAAAGGAAAGGATAAGGACCGAGTCCAAACACACAGCGCACGAAAAGCTCGTTCAGGAGTACAGAAGGAAGAAGCAAATATCAGGCTCGCAGTAGGTTCTTTTTTTCAGTGATTCCCATGTGTCTTGTTGCATTTTCTTTCAAAAAATGAGTAATAATCGTCTCATACGTGTTTCTTATTCGCAAGACGTTTATATTGAAGATTCAATACATTTTTTCAAATTCAATTCTTAATTTTGTTCGCAGAGCAGTTACAATGGCCGAGTATGAAGAAGATTTCAGTACAAAACTGAGCCTTAAGAAGTTCATATCTGTTTGTGACAAGCTGACAGACGACCAGAAGCAACTTGTCAGAGACATTGGTTTTGGAAACCTACTAGACTTGTCCTGCCAAGAGCTCCCAAGGAGTTTCATTCGATGGCTTGTACGTTACTTTGACAGCAGCTCAAGTTCTTTCATATTACCTAGTGGATTCACATTCCTTATCAACTCTTACACTGTGCACCGCATACTAGGAATTCCACTGGGAGGCAAAATGATTGCTAAAAGGTGCTCAGAAGCTTTCAGATGTCAGGTTAAGTCCGAGACAAATTGTGCCGCGCAGACTCCAAGCATCAGAGAACTGATTGATCTCATGACCCCGGAACTGACAGGAGAATCATTTCAGCGGGTTTTTGTGATGTTTGCAACTGTGGTATTTCTATGCCCGACGACATATGAATGTGTAAGCCCAGATTACCTAGCAGCTCTTGAAGGACCAGCATCAGATATCCCATCATATGATTGGTCCGGAGCTACTCTAGACAAGTTGGTGACATCACTCCACACATTCAAGGATAAGGAATTCATCGGCGCATTATGTGGCTGCCTCCTGATACCCGTGGTTGGTTCACTACTTTTTTCTTTGAATTCTCCTCCGTCGTAAGTGTTGAGCATCTGATCCATTTTTAACCTTTTTATCTCCGGCAGATAAGCTACTTTGAGTACCTGGATATCAAGGTGATGCATATGAAAAATGGTATGCCATCAAGGCTACCTATCTGGGATACAGACGCTGTTAAGAATTATACTAACCTAGATAGACTGTCATCAGAGGAAGGAAATTTTGGCAAACACCCTGTGAGTGAAGTTCATTCTTTGTTACTCTCTGGACTCTTACCTCTCAGCAGAATGATTTAGCTTCCATACCTTAATTTAATTTCACCTGTACTTATTTGTTTTCTTGCCCATTATCACAGCTAAAGGATATAAGGTGCACACCTTTCTACCCACCAAATGGCTCTGAAGGGTCATTCTTTCGAATGGGTACCAAACTAGAAGCCTACTTAGAACAGTTTGTGCCAGAATGCAATTTATCTTCGGTGAGTCATGTCGAACCCATGCCCATATTTTTTGTTTTAAATTGTCAATAATTGCACACCCTGTAAGTTTTCAAACTGATTCAACATATAAGTCAGCATATATAGGAAACAGGTACGTGGGCTCGCTGCATTAGGATATAACTGCCCCTACTAAATCATTATAGGTGTGCTACCTGCAATAGGTTACATGTTGTCCGTGCTTTCTACAGCAGGCTTCGTTTACGTTACATGTGCCTCCTACCTACAGTAGGTTAGTTGTGCTGCTTGAGAACAAACAGTAGGTAGTTTCTGGTTCATACAGTAGGTTAGTTATAGCCCTTCCTCACACGATAAATTAGTTGTGCTTCGTACAGTAGGCTAGCTGTGTTACCCAATGGCAGTCCAGCTGTGATTATGTGATTATTATAACTGTGATTCTTGGATAGGCCGTGTGTGATTCCTCGTCTGCTTCATGCAGTAGTCTAACTATGCTTCCTGCAGTCCAGCATTCCATACAGATTTTTTGCATGTTATTATTCATTTAACGTTATATTAATATCAGATGCTGTTTTTTATGTCTCGTTTGTAGGCTAAAGCAGATCTTGGCAAAATCATTAACGAGATGTACACAGAATTTTTTTCTGTGATTCAACCCGTCATTGAGCAGAAACTGGAAAAGGTTCTTTCTCTTGGTAGGGAATTTGGTGTGCAGGAAGTCAAACGAACTGACCGCGGCGTATATTGTAACTTACAGAAAGATGAATCCAACGGAGAAGAAACCTTTTCATCACTTCCTTCCACTTTTCCATCACTTCCTTATTACCACAAAGAAAATCCTCATAGATCATGTAGCAGTGGCTCAAGCAATTTTTCACGTGCCTCATCATACTCGATGGATAATCTAAATGGTTGTTGCGGTACTCTTGTGTCACCCTCCCAAAACCAGTATGATAAGGAACAGTTCAATACCCAGCTATCCTTACAGCGTCAAACATCAACCGAGCTTAAATTGCGCTTGGAGGTCATTTTGATAGACCTCAAGACCAATGACTTGGATGCCAATGCTAGGTCACATCTGGAAACTTTGAGACACTTTTATAATACCTGCCTTGATGGGATAGTTGTTCATGAACATTTCGTGTCAACATCTGAGTTGTTGGACGAGAACACAGGAATGATACTAACTAATGAAAATTCATCCGAGAACACTGCACCCACTGCAGCCAACATCTGCACAGCTTCCACAGAACGCGAACATGTAATCACAGAGCCAACGCAATCAAGCAAAGCTACTGCTACTGAAGCTCACACCTCAGACTGTACAGATGAGAAACAGTTAAACACTGTCGCTCCACTGACAAGTGAGACTATTGAGCAGCCTGCTCCTCTGATTAATCAAATGCCAGTCATTATTGGACGTTCCAACGGTGATGACACAATTGTTGAAAATTTTCCAACAAGCACGGAGAAGCTCATTGTATCCGAAGCTGTAACCAAGATAGACACTGCTACCGACAAATGTTCTCCTCCCACCATGAAAGCCCAGGTCAATGCTACTAGCAATTTGAGTGATGAGAACAAGATTGGTGGGTCCAAATCATATGAATTTGCATTAGACTCCAAGTTCAGCCACACGCCCACTGATACAGCAGCTGTCCCCTGCGGTTCCGGCAGCGGTTCTGGAATTGAACTGGTTCACACAACTGGTGAGCATGCTCAACAAAAAAACCTTGCATCCACCAGCGATGCTCCATTCGTTGCTGCCACTTTTGCCAACACAACCAAAGATGCCACTGAAGAAATACGGGCACCAGCTACTGAGAATCCAACTAACAGTGTGAGCGTTGTTGTCTTCAAGAGCCAGCATGTAAAGCAGGCCAACGAACGAATGACAGCTGACAAGAGACCCTCACTGATGATGCCCAATGCAGCAAACGGGGCCACGCCGCCAACGAAGAAAAGAGGCAGGATAATAGAGCCTTTAGGACAGTCACCCAAAGATGTATCCAATAAGCGACAACTTGTTGACAACCAAAAAGCCCTTGATGATGCTGCATTCATTGATGATGATAACATATGGTCTGACCCATCAATATATGAAGAAATTGACAAGGCAACAAAACGACAGAACATGCCAGCCAACTCTGAGCATGTAGGCTTCAAAGAATGTCAACCTAATACTCCGATGCACATATCCGGGGCTACAAGCTCGTCAGCGAGGTCCACCCTTACTTATACTGAAGGGTCAACTATACATACCACATCAGCTCCTAAGCCAATGTTAAACGTTAGTTGCCTCTCACAGTCCATTGCTACGTCATACTCTGTGGGTTTAACCCGATCTCCTTGGTCACAAGCTCCCATTGCTACGTCATACTCTGTGGGTTTAACCCAATCTGCCTGGTCACAAACTCCCAGACCAAATACTCTGTCCACACATTACCAGGAACAACCCCCCTCTGATTATAATCTCCAGCTCATCAACCAACAATACCAGCAACAACCTCCTGAATGTAATTTCCAATCCTCCCATCATAGAAATGTCCGAAATAATGGTCGCTTGCACAGCCAACAGCGCCCACACGATGAATACAACCATCAGCATAACCATGGGCAAAGTTACAACAGCTTACATTCACGGACGAATAATACACAGTCTTCATGCCCACATCAACACAATACACCAGCAGACATTACTTCGAACCAAATCAGCAAACCAGGCGTCGGTATGTCTACAACACAGATGCAGCAGCAGCAAACAAGAGGGCCTGTGCTACAGAGAAACAACCGTTACAATGAGGGCCAGCACCAAAACCATTATCATGGCCATCAACGTATTGGCAATGGTCAAACCGGTTCCAGTGCACCTGACTCCCAGAACAATCATTATGATCTGCAGCAACAGCCTCGGCTAACTGATCCAACAAATAACCAACATGATTGCTTCAGATTGTTGGATATAAGAGATTCTACGCTCGTAGAGAAACTCGTATACGAAACAGTTGTGGAGAACACGCCACCGCCAGGCAGAGATGACAGGTAACGAGATCATTGTTACCACCGTAGAAAACTTTTCGTCAATTGAAATATTGTTATTATTATTATTATTATTATTATTATTATTATTATTATTATAATGACTGGAAACTTGGAGCTAAAACATTCAAATGGTTCGCCTGTAGTTTTCAGTTTTTTTTTACATATTACTTCGAAACAGTGTTTCGGTTTCGCCATGTTTCAACATAACTGTCCTTGTAGTTTGATCACGCTGTGTTCTTCTCGTCACTATAGGTTAGGGCTATATTTGCATTTTGAAAACTGGTCGCCTCTCATCAAGTTAAATGTCAAAATAAGTAATTCATAAAATTTAATGGGCCTTTTTTTGGCAGCAAGAGGATATTTTTCATCAATCGACGCTGGGCTGACCATCGAACCTTCGGTCTATCGATGAAGGTCTACGGTTATATGAATGAATACGTGATGGATGCTTACTCAGAGTTGTTGCTGAAAGAACAATTTTACAGTAAACACAACTTACACAAGCACATAATGTACATCGAAGCTTCAGTAAGTTTTAATTTAATTCCTCTACCTTTTTTAAATATTAATAAAAAACTATACCAAAGAATAGTAAGCAAGCATCTATCTTTTGCAGGATAAATTTCAGGTCAAAGATGTAAGCATTGAACTTCTAAAACAATACATTGTAGAAAAAACAATTGGCTACAGGATGTCAAACGTCTGCAACTTTGTGAGTTGATCTTGCTAACTTCGCTCTACTGTGTTGGTCTTTGTTTATCCAGTTTTTCCTATTCTTTCCCCTCACAAATATTCCTGCTCACTGTTTTAGGTGTTAATTCCTGTGAGACAAGGCCACTTTATATACTTGATAATCGTTAATTTCGAGAAGAAATGCTTTGAGATCCTGTGTCCTTTTATCAATTGTGAGGGTATAAAGGAACATTCAGACATTGTGATTGGAAACTTCAAGAGAGCGTACCATTCAGCTTACAATACCCATCCTCACAGAATAAACGATTTCAGTGTACAACCTGTGACATGCATAACTAACTCCGAAAGAGAGTGAGTCTCTTGTTACTGTACCTGTACATCAATATGTGCTTGTCAACCTGTAATTCATAATTCATATGTGTTATTCATCCTGTAATCACCGATATATTACTCTCATTTGACAGGGACGACAACTGTATATTCATAATGCACTTGATGCCGCTCATTGATACGAGGTCATCCTTTTTTATCAACAAAGTAAGTTTGCTTTGTGTCAAATCACAAGATGTTACACTATATAATGTTGAAACAAGCGAGCTGTACCATTGAGTTTTAGAATAATTTTTCTTAAATTTATTATTTCTCTCCTTGCAGATCTATGTGAAGCCGTTGCGAGAACAACTAACTTACAAAATGATGACATCTGGCCACAACAAGGGCAAAATATTCGAAGAACTGCAAAATGTCTTCAACCAGCACAACATACAACGTAGAAGACCGAACATTTGAAGTCTACTATTCTAACACCTAGTTGTCAGAACAAGAAAAAATCACCTATTCTGTCTCGTGCTCTGTGATTCAATATACATTTATATCTATACCAGATATCTGTCGTATAAAAAGTATGTTTGCCGTACTTTAAATCCTACTATACTTTTAGAATAAGGTGGTGAAATTTTGGCAGAGAGAAACAAGACCGTGACTATTCCTATCATAGGTCCGTGGCTCCTCATAACAAGGGACAGTGCTTCTCGGAGGAAACGTCTTAGAACAAACGTTTGGCACAATCACGCACGACCGTGCCTCTAAATAACAGAATTCGATGCCTCTCCTAACTTCACCGCCGTACCCACGACGAAATCCGAATGCTTCGATATTGTCGTCCTTCAGTTCCACTAGTGTCTGTACAACTATGTTTCTTCCACCTCAGCTTCTCAAAGTGCCATTCTAAACACTTTAACTTCTAACCGATAAAAAAAACTTTAACTCATGTGTCAGGGTCGTGCGTGAGCGATAGGCACAGAGGACATTTTTCGACAGGAACATCCATGATGCAACACAGAAGCCCGAATTCATACCAGGAAGATGCACGTATGGATACTATGGATATGCACTATGATTCGTGTGCGAAAGCCACGCCTGGCAGACAACACAAAGCAAAGCTCCGTCATGCAAAACCAGAGCACAGTTTTATAATCGCAAAATTTATAGTTGTGTACTCAGAGGGTCCACCGGGTTGCGTCTCCAAGAGGCACGATGAATATGGAAACTTGAAGCACTGTTTTAGCGAGGAAAGTCGATGATGCAAAACAGAAGCACGGTTCATATGAGGAAAAATACACGTATGGGCACTCTGGATAGGCATTGTGCTTCGTGTGCGAAATGCACGGCCGGCACGAAGACACAAAGCTAAGGTCCGTGATGTAAACAAGAGCACGGTTTTATAATAGCAAGATGCACTAATGTCCACGTAGAGGGTGAACGGGGGTGCGTGTGCTAGAAGCATGGCTACCATGGAGTCAGGAAGTCACAATTTTTCAAAGTACAATTTCCTCCGGGTGAACAAACACCATAACATTTTACACAAAATAAAATAGTAACTAACTGCAAGTGATAGAAGTTAACCACCACGTATTTCTCTTGAGACCCCATCCAGAAGAAGATTGCTCAAAAACGTCGACGCCTGTAGCAAGGTAGCAAGCGCTTATGCAGACGGTCCTTCATATTCAGAATATGGCAGTAAAGCTCATAGCTAACGTACCCGTCCTGAAGAAAAAGTGAACGAACATGAAAATTTAGAATAAGAACAAGCATCTTTGTGAAAACAAAAATTCAAATTTAAAAAAAAAATCACATACAATTGCTGCATATTTCAAATGCTCCGGAGAAAGTGGCTTCCAATCCCAGTAGTGATGCTTATCTCTTGGGAACGTTGACTTCATATCCCTGTAAGATTCATCTATGATGTCTGCCGCCAGGTCTGCCATTGAGTCCCTTTCTTGGCCGCCTTTGATCATATACTCCTCCTGAATGTCGATGTGATACTCTCTTGGAATATTAATGTAACTTCGAAGGAGAACCCTTCTGTCCATCCTGACATCCACGCTAGCGAATGTTATACCTCTGTTTTCGAGGAAATCCTTCAAAGCCGGACACTGCGATCTCGCCTTGCACATGTGATACAGCAAAACATGCTTGCGCATCGCCAGTTGAATCACGGCAAATTCCCTATTCCCCCAATAATCCTTCCGAGTGTACTCCAGGTCCAGACCAACAAACTTGTACTCGTCCTCCCGCAACCATTGCTCATACATGGCAATGATCTCCTCGACCTTGTAAGGCTCGTTGGTGTACCAGACGTCCAACTTCGTGTTCCCATCAGGCCGTATCTCGTGATACTCAGTAGTGTTCTTCCCGTCATCCATGCCACACAAGAAAGGTGACGTTGGAATCTAGAGCTGAGGTTCTGTGAAAAGAATTGGACGTGGTGAAGACGATGTGGAAATGGCTACGCGTCGCTTCCGTCGCGAGAATGGGGACATGTGGTGACCTGCAGGAACCGACTGGTATATAAACTTGATGGAAGACAACCTCAATTACCATGTCCATCAATGTGAATTGCAAACCGTCAATAGACGCTTGTGCTTCTCAAGAGCGTCGAATCATGATTCCTCCTACACTCACGGCTGGGCAAAAAATTTAATGGGGCGTCACATCCAAATTAATTATGGCAAGGTAACTGAATAGTCACATCCAACAGGCGCGACATCAGTCATGAGTTGGTCCTTTCACCAGTGTACACACCTAGAGAAGAGTGCGAGAAAGCTAAGGGACACCCTATCGTCCATCTTAGATCCGACGGCACCACACACATGGCTCTCCTAGCCTATATGTGTACAACCTCATATAGCCTATAGATTTGTGCATGGGTGTGCAGGCAAAAGAGGCACGGGGGTGAAGCCTCTACAGGCACGCACCTGGGGGTTCTCGACGTACTAGTAACAACACCCTCTGCATACACAAAAGTGTGGTACAAGTGCCATGCGTCCGAATACCCAGCTAGAGAGTTGTAAACTCTCTATACCCATGGGCATGTTGCACTACAGGCGCCTAAGGCACGGAAGTCAAGGCACTACAGGCACGGACGTAGCCACAGTGCACAGCACGGGTGTGTAGGCACAAGAGACAAGGGAGAGTGAAGTCTGAACCTTCAGGGACGTGGACCAGAGGCATGGGGGTGAAGCCTCTATAGGCATGGGAGTAAACCTCTATAGGCACGCGAGTGAAGCCTCTACGTGCACGGGAGTGAGCCTCTATAGACACAGGAAATAAAAATACAATGTTCTTTATATATTATTCCATTCCTCTGGCTCTCTCAATCACTTCGCTACCTCCATCTCTCCCTCCTCATGAGTCCAAAACTATCCCTCTCACCATTGCCCGCCTCCAGGGTCCGCCTCTAGGGTTCGAAGTTCTTCGCCGATCCCAATTGGTCCGCCTCTAGGGTTCGTGGTTCTTCGCCGATCCCAATTGCTCCGCCTCTAGGGTTCGTGGTTCTTCGCCGATCCCCATTGGTCCACCTCTAGGGTTCGTTGTTCTTCGCCGATCCCCATTGGTCCGCCTCTAAGGTTCGTAGATCTTCCCCGATCGTCTTCCGCTCTACACTTTCTTATTGTATATTAATTTCTAAGTTGTGCTTGTACAGAACTTGCACGCCCTTCATTTCCTTTGTATTGCTCTGCTCCATCCTCGTTCGCACCCGGCTGCTTATCTGCTTTCACAGGTATGGCTTCCACAGGTATGGATCCTATTAAAATGTATCCGTCCGCTCCATAATCTAATCCTTGATTACGTTTTTTCAACAGGTTCATTTGATTTTTCTTGTTTTAAGTTTAGGGTCTAAGTTAGTGTCGTTAATCATCGACTAGATCTGCTACAAATTAATCCTTCTCTAAAGAAATCTAAGACGGTTAGAAAAATAAATTAGTCATCTATTCATCACTCCTGTATTTCTGTACTGACGAGGGGACTGTAAAAATAGATTTGCTGCTCAGTTTCTAATTACTTGTCCACAAAGCTGGTCAGATTTCTTTTATGAAAAGAAGGATGAATTTGCAGTAGCTATTTGTTTAACCTAACGTGTTTTTTGTTATCTAATTTCACCAATTTCTAGTTGTTCCATAACTTTTTTGCTCTTAATTTAACCAGGTATGGTTTGCCCTACTTGCCGCAATCCAAAAGGCCGTTGCGAACGTTACGCTGGAGAAACGCAGGAGTTTGATCTTATTCTAGATGAGAATTGCTCGAGACGCATGGTTAGTGGACAAATTTACCATACTTATCTCTCTATCTTATTCAGAAGACACTGAACATGATCCACTTTTGATGTCCACTTTTGGACTATCAAGTTTTTTTATATCTTATTCCATCTTTTTGCCTATCACAATCACTTCTCTGTCTCCATATCTATACATTAAACCATGCAAAACATTCTAGTCATTAATTTATCATACTATATCGCTGTGAATTACACAAATTCTTTAACTAGCGAATGCCCAAAGAGTTTGAATTTTTACTTACAGCTTTTCATTTTTAATAATTTTCACAGTACGTGCCTTGCAATGCCAGAGCATTTCTTGCTGATTACATAAATACACAGAAGGAGCAACAACAAAAATGTCATGGCAAGCAGAGTGAGCCTACACTTGTTACCCCAGAAAATAGGTCCTATCAAGTTACCTTTAAGCACAGTCCAAAACACACAAAGCTACAGGGTGATGGTTGGATGGAATTTGCTATTGATTTTGCTCTTCGGCCTGGAGACCGCATAGAATGTTTCACACCTGACCATGGACTGAATCTGGAGGTCATACCTTATCGCAGAATTCGAAGGCTCTTTCCAATGCCTCATCTCGGTAAGACTATAAAATTTCAATTAAATTTTTTGCCAGCTTTTATAATCAGGAATGATTTAGTACTAATTTTATACAACTTGTTATTCCAGCTCTCGACGATCTTTCTTCCAATGACCACGAGTACGTTCAATGCTGTGTCTACACGCGTGATATTGAGCTTACGTACAACCAAACACGGTTCTATCTGCGTTGCCTTTTTGGAGATACATTCATCCGTTGCCGCCCGTTTGTCCATGTGTTGACAACGACAAACACAAAAGATGCTATCATGGTTAGTTATCACTCTCCGTATTTACTGTTTTTCAACGAAATTTATTCCTAGAACTTGATGTTTTTCACCATTCAGTATGAAGTTCAGACATGACCTTTGAACTGATGACAATCTATCATACCTGCAAGTATGAAGTTCAAACATGACTTTTGACATGCTGACAATCTATTATACCTGCAAGTAGTGATAACTTTTGACCTGCTGACAACCTAACAAACTCTGCATTTCTATTATGCCTAAAAATACATATCACTATGTTGTTTGTTCTCCTTTCTTGATCTATGTATTGATATTTTTTTTCAATTACTGTTTCCATAACAAATTAGATTTACGTAAGCTTACTTTCAATAAAATAAATTATATTGTTTCCACACTGAACATACCCACTATTTAATTCAACGTCAAAATAACCATTTTTCTATTTATTTTATATCTATTTCTTGTAGAAAATTCCAAGGAGTGTTGTCTCAACATTGAAGACGTCGGTGGATGTGCCTGCCAACGGTAGGATGACCCTTGAAGCTGCAGAAAAAGGATCCCGTGTCATCACACCTTCATCATACTCCATCTGCAAAAAAGACGGGAGGATGGTGATTGAGAAGTATTCTTTCAAAGAATTCCTGCTCGATACAGGCTTTGCTGAAAAGGACGTTCTTCTGATAACATTCAAAGAGCGCAATGATCATTCTGTGTCCATTATCTTTCAGCGCATTGTATAGCTGATGTTAGTGCCGCAATTAAAACGCTGCCCCTAAGGACTGGTTTGTTTGCTAGGTTGAAGTTATCTTTTGCCCATATCAAGATGGTGCTACATTGGTAGTTGAAATGGCACTTATGAAGCTCATATGAACCAACTGGATATTTGAAGTCTGACAACGTTCTGTAATCTGAATTTGTGTGCAAGACGGGTGGGAACAATAAAACTGCACCCAGTGCTTTGTGTGCAACAGGCACGCATGGCAGGCAACTATACGGGACGAACGGCTGTCACGGAGACACAAAGCACAGTTTTAAGTAGGAACGTTCGGGATGCAAAAACAAAGCACGGATTCATCTAAGCAAGATGCACGTATGTCTACTGTGGATATGCATTGTGCTTTGTTTGCGAGAGTCACGGCTGGCTGGGAGACACGAACCAATGTTTCTTGTGCCCTGTATCTATACACAACACTGTATCTCTACATAGCACATCGACAGTGGTGCGTGCGCAAGGCACGGCTGGCGGGGAGAAACGAAGCACGGTTTTAGACACAATCTCCGTGATGTAAAACAGAAGCACGGACTTATATTAAGAAAATGCACTGTATGTGCACACAGTAGATTGACAGTTGTGCGAGTACGAGAGGCACCGCTCATATATAAGACAGAGCACTGTTTTATATTAGGAAGATGCACCGTATCTATACACAGCACATCCACGGCAGTGAGTGTACGAGATCACGGCTAATATGGAAACACGATGCACGGTTTTTACACAGGAACGTCCATGATGCAAAACAGAAGCACGGATTCATAATAGGAAGATGCACGTATCTGTAATCCGGATATGCACTGTGCTTTATGTGTGTGAGGCACGCCTGATAGTGAGACACGAAAACACGTTCCGTGATGTAAAACTACAGCACGATTTTATACTAGGAAGGTGCACGGGTGTACAATGTGAGAGACGCACGTCTCGCTGGGAGACAAGAAGCACAGTCCACCTATATACATATAAGTTTTATATATCTGAATATATATAATTCTGAATAACAATCTTTTGTACCATATATATTATTAAAAACATCTGCATACAACTATACGCTACACAAATGTTTTACTTCACAGTCTCTAAGTAGGATCACTGAGGCAGAGGGCTGAAAATAACAGCAAGCTCCTGATCACGCTCTTTGAAGGTTATGAGCACCAAATTGTTTACTTCAATAGACGATGCCCGAAGAAAATTACCGAAACCTTCCTTCTTGAAAACCATTCTACCACCCAAGCCAATAAAGTAGGAACAAGGAATGCTCACAGATATATCATCATCTTCAGAATCCAAAGTAATTTCAAGAGTTAAAGAACCAGACCTAGGATTTGACACAAAATCCTTCAAACTCCTCACAACCATGCTCGGAATAACCTGACAAAAAACATCAAGTTATATGATGTTCAGCTTACAAATTTAAAACAGTATACTAGAGCAAAGAACAAATAAATAAACAGTGGCCAAAAACAAAACTCACCATATGTTGACCATTAACATTCATGGAATCAATCCTATGAACAAAAGGAGTACACAATATGCAGTTGTCATCAAAGAGCTGTCGCACGGGTATGAAAATATCAAGGAGTGTTGTCTCAACATTGAAGACGTCGGTGGATGTGCCTGCCAACGGTAGGATGACCCTTGAAGCTGCAGAAAAAGGATCCCGTGTCATCACACCTTCATCATACTCCATCTGCAAAAAAGACGGGAGGATGGTGATTGAGAAGTATTCTTTCAAAGAATTCCTGCTCGATACAGGCTTTGCTGAAAAGGACGTTCTTCTGATAACATTCAAAGAGCGCAATGATCATTCTATGTCCATTATCTTTCAGCGCATTGTATAGCTGATGTTAGTGCCGCAATTAAAACGCTGCCCCTAAGGACTGGTTTGTTTGCTAGGTTGAAGTTATCTTTTGCCCATATCAAGATGGTGCTACATTGGTAGTTGAAATGGCACTTATGAAGCTCATATGAACCAACTAGATATTTGAAGTCTGACAATGTTCTGTAATCTGAATTTGTGTGCAAGACGGGTGGGAACAATAAAACTGCACCCAGTGCTTTGTGTGCAACACGCACGCATGGCAAGCAACTATACGGGACGAACGGCTGTCACGGAGATACAAAGCACAGTTTTAAGTAGGAACGTTCGGGATGCAAAAACAAAGCACGGATTCATCTAAGCAAGATGCACGTATGTCTACTGTGGATATGCACTGTGCTTTGTTTGCGAGAGTCACAGCTGGCTGGGAGACACGAACCAATGTTTCTTGTGCCCTGTATCTATACACAACACTGTATCTCTACATAGCACATCGACAGTGGTGCGTGCACAAGGCACGGCTGGCGGGGAGAAACGAAGCACGGTTTTAGACACAATCTCCGTGATGTAAAACAGAAGCACGGACTTATAATAAGAAAATGCACTGTATGTGCACACAGTAGATTGACAGTTGTGCGAGTACGAGAGGCACCGCTCATATGTAAGACAGAGCACTGTTTTATATTAGGAAGATGCACCGTATCTGTACACAGCACATCCACGGCAGTGAGTGTACGAGATCACGGCTAGTATGGAAACACGATGCACGGTTTTTACACAGGAACGTCCATGATGCAAAACAGAAGCACGGATTCATAATAGGAAGATGCACGTATCTGTAATCCGGATATGCACTGTGCTTTATGTGTGTGAGGCACGCCTGATAGTGAGACACGAAAACACGTTCCGTGATGTAAAACTACATCACGATTTTATACTAGGAAGGTGCACGGGTGTACAATGTGAGAGACGCAAGTCTCGCTGGGAGACAAGAAGCACAGTCCACCTATATACATATAAGTTCTATATATCTGAATATATATAATTCTGAATAACAATCTTTTGTACCATATATGTTATTAAAAACATCTGCATACAACTATACGCTACACAAATGTTTTACTTCACAGTCTCTAAGTAGGATCACTGAGGCAGAGGGCTGAAAATAACAGCAAGCTCCTGATCACGCTCTTTGAAGGTTATGAGCACCAAATTGTTTACTTCAATAGACGATGCCCGAAGAAAATTACCGAAACCTTCCTTCTTGAAAACCATTCTACCACCCAAGCCAATAAAGTAGGAACACGGAATGCTCACAGATATATCATCATCTTCAGAATCCAAAGTGATTTCAAGAGTTAAAGAACCAGACCAAGGAATTGACACAAAATCCTTCAAACTCCTCACAACCATGCTCGGAATAACCTGACAAAAAACATCAAGTTATATGATGTTCAGCTTACAAATTTAAAACAGTATACTAGAGCAAAGAACAAATAAATAAACAGTAGCTAAAAACAAAGCTCACCATATGTTGACCATTAACATTCATGGAATCAATCCTATGAACAAAAGGAGTACACAATATGTAGTTGTCATCAAAGATCTGTCGCACAGGTATGAAAATTCCAAGGAGTGTTGTCTCAACATTGAAGACGTCGGTAGATGTGCCTGCCAACGGTAGGATGACCCTTGAAGCTGCAGAAAAAGGATCCCGTGTCATCACACCTTCATCATACTCCATCTGCAAAAAAGACGGCAGGATGGTGCTTGAGAAGTATTCTTTCAAAGAATTCCTGCTCGATACAGGCTTTGCTGAAAAGGACGTTCTTCTGATAACATTCAAAGAGCGTAATGATCATTCTGTGTCCATTATCTTTCAGCGCATTGTACAGCTGATGTTAGTGCCGCAATTAAAACGCTGCCCCTAAGGACTGGTTTGTTTGCTAGGTTGAAGTTATCTTTTGCCCATATCAAGATGGTGCTACATTGGTAGTTGAAATGGCACTTATGAAGCTCATATGAACCAACTTGATATTTGAAGTCTGACAACGTTCTGTAATCTGAATTTGTGTGCAAGGTGGGTGGGAACAATAAAACTGCACCCAGTGCTTTGTGTGCAACACGCACGCATGGCAGGCAACTATACAGGACGAACGGCTATGACGGAGACACAAAGCACAGTTTTAAGTAGGAACGTTCAGGATGCAAAAACAAAGCATGGATTCATCTAAGCAAGATGCACGTATGTCTACTGTGGATATGCACTGTGCTTTGTTTGCGAGAGTCACGGCTGGCTGGGAGACACGAACCAATGTTTCTTGTGCCCTGTATCTATACACAACACTGTATCTCTACATAGCACATCGACAGTGGTGCGTGCGCAAGGCACGGCTGGCGGGGAGAAACGAAGCACGGTTTTAGACACAATCTCCGTGATGTAAAACAGAAGCACGGACTTATATTAAGAAAATGCACTGTATGTGCACACAGTAGATTGACAGTTGTGCGAGTACGAGAGGCACCGCTCATATGTAAGACAGAGCACTGTTTTATATTAGGAAGATGCACCGTATCTGTACACAGCACATCCACGGCAGTGAGTGTACGAGATCACGGCTAGTATGGAAACACGATGCACGGTTTTTACACAGGAACGTCCATGATGCAAAACAGAAGCACGGATTCATAATAGGAAGATGCACGTATCTGTAATCCGGATATGCACTGTGCTTTATGTGTGTGAGGCACGCCTGATAGTGAGACACGAAAACACGTTTCGTGATGTAAAACTACATCACGATTTTATACTAGGAAGGTGCACGGGTATACAATGTGAGAGACGCACGTCTCGCTGGGAGACAAGAAGCACAGTCCACCTATATACATATAAGTTTTATATATCTGAATATATATAATTCTGAATAACAATCTTTTGTACCATATATATTATTAAAAACATCTGCATACAACTATACGCTACACAAATGTTTTACTTCACAGTCTCTAAGTAGGATCACTGAGGCAGAGGGCTGAAAATAACAGCAAGCTCCTGATCACGCTCTTTGAAGGTTATGAGCACCAAATTGTTTATTTCAATAGACGATGCCCGAAGAAAATTACCGAAACCTTCCTTCTTGAAAACCATTCTACCGCCCAAGCCAATAAAGTAGGAACACGGAATGCTCACAGATATATCATCATCTTCAGAATCCAAAGTGATTTCAAGAGTTAAAGAACCAGACCTAGGAATTGGCACAAAATCCTTCAAACTCCTCACAACCTTGCTCGGAATAACCTGACAAAAAACATCAAGTTATATGATGTTCAGCTTACAAATTTAAAACAGTATACTAGAGCAAAGAACAAATAAATAAACAGTAGCCAAAAACAAAGCTCACCATATGTTGACCATTAACATTCATGGAATCAATCCTATGAACAAAAGGAGTACACAATATGTAGTTGTCATCAAAGAGCTGTCGCACGGGTATGAAAATTCCAATGAGTGTTGTCTCAACATTGAAGACGTCGGTGGATGTGCCTGCCAACAGTAGGATGACCCTTGAAGCTGCAGAAAAAGGATCCCGTGTCATCACACCTTCATCATACTCCATCTGCAAAAAAGACGGCAGGATGGTGATTGAGAAGTATTCTTTCAAAGAATTCCTGCTCGATACAGGCTTTGCTGAAAAGGACGTTCTTCTGATAACATTCAAAGAGCGTAATGATCATTCTGTGTCCATTATCTTTCAGCGCATTGTATAGCTGATGTTAGTGCCGCAATTGAAACGCTGCCCCTAAGGACTGGTTTGTTTGCTAGGTTGAAGTTATCTTTTGCCCATATCAAGATGGTGCTACATTGGTAGTTGAAATGGCACTTATGAAGCTCATATGAACCAACTGGATATTTGAAGTCTGACAATGTTCTGTAATCTGAATTTGTGTGCAAGACGGGTGGGAACAATAAAACTGCACCCAGTGCTTTGTGTGCAACACACACGCATGGCAGGCAACTATACGGGACGAACGGCTATGACGGAGACACAAAGCACAGTTTTAAGTAGGAACGTTCGGGATGCAAAAACAAAGCACGGATTCATCTAAGCAAGATGCACATATGTCTACTGTGGATATGCACTGTGCTTTGTTTGCGAGAGTCACGGCTGGCTGGGAGACACGAACCAATGTTTCTTGTGCCCTGTATCTATACACAACACTGTATCTCTACATAGCACATCGACAGTGGTGCGTGCGCAAGGCACGGCTGGCGGGGAGAAACGAAGCACGGTTTTAGACACAATATCCGTGATGTAAAACAGAAGCACGGACTTATATTAAGAAAATGCACTGTATGTGCACACAGTAGATTGATAGTTGTGCGAGTACGAGAGGCACCGCTCATATGTAAGACAGAGCACTGTTTTATATTAGGAAGATGCACCGTATCTGTACACAGCACATCCACGGCAGTGAGTGTACGAGATCACGGCTAGTATGGAAACACGATGCACGGTTTTTACACAGGAACGTCCATGATGCAAAACAGAAGCACGGATTCATAATAGGAAGATGCACGTATCTGTAATCCGGATATGCACTGTGCTTTATGTGTGTGAGGCACGCCTGATAGTGAGACACGAAAACACGTTCCGTGATGTAAAACTACATCACGATTTTATACTAGGAAGGTGCACGGGTGTACAATGTGAGAGACGCACGTCTCGCTGGGAGACAAGAAGCACAGTCCACCTATATACATATAAGTTTTATATATATGAATATATATAATTCTGAATAACAATCTTTTGTACCATATATATTATTAAAAACATCTGCATACAACTATACGCTACACAAATGTTTTACTTCACAGTCTCTAAGTAGGATCACTGAGGCAGAGGGCTGAAAATAACAGCAAGCTCCTGATCACGCTCTTTGAAGGTTATGAGCACCAAATTGTTTACTTCAATAGACGATGCCCGAAGAAAATTACCGAAACATTTCTTCTTGAAAACCATTCTACCACCCAAGCCAATAAAGTAGGAACAAGGAATGCTCACAGATATATCATCATCTTCAGAATCCAAAGTGATTTCAAGAGTTAAAGAACCAGACCAAGGAATTGACACAAAATCCTTCAAACTCCTCACAACCATGCTCGGAATAACCTGACAAAAAACATCAAGTTATATGATGTTCAGCTTACAAATTTAAAACAGTATACTAGAGCAAAGAACAAATAAATAAACAGTAGCCAAAAACAAAGCTCACCATATGTTGACCATTAACATTCATGGAATCAATCCTATGAACAAAAGGAGTACACAATATGTAGTTGTCATCAAAGAGCTGTCGCACGGGTATGAAAATTCCAAGGACTGTTGTCTCAACATTGAAGACGTCGGTGGATGTGCCTGCTAATGGTAGGATGACCCTTGAAGCTGCAGAAAAAGGATCCCGTGTCATCACACCTTAATCATACTCCATCTGCAAAAAAGACGGCAGGATGGTGATTGAGAAGTATTCTTTCAAAGAATTCCTGCTCGATACAGGCTTTGCTGAAAAGGACGTTCTTCTGATAACATTCAAAGAGCGCAATGATCATTCTGTGTCCATTATCTTTCAGCGCATTGTATAGCTGATGTTAGTGCCGCAATTAAAACGCTGCCCCTAAGGACTGGTTTGTTTGCTAGGTTGAAGTTATCTTTTGCCCATATCAAGATGGTGCTACATTGGTAGTTGAAATGGCACTTATGAAGCTCATATGAACCAACTAGATATTTGAAGTCTGACAACGTTCTGTAATCTGAATTTGTGTGGAAGACGGTTGGGAACAATAAAACTGCACCCAGTGCTTTGTGTGCAACACGCACGCATGGCAGGCAACTATACGGGACGAACGGCTGTCACGGAGACACAAAGCACAGTTTTAAGTAGGAACGTTCGGGATGCAAAAACAAAGCACGGATTCATCTAAGCAAGATGCACGTATGTCTACTGTGGATATGCACTGTGCTTTATTTGCGAGAGTCACGGCTGGCTGGGAGACACGAACCAATGTTTCTTGTGCCCTGTATCTGTACACAACACTGTATCTCTACATAGCACATCGACAGTGGTGCGTGCGCAAGGCACGGCTAGCAGGGAGAAACGAAGCACGGTTTTAGACACAATCTCCGTGATGTAAAACAGAAGCACGGACTTATATTAAGAAAATGCACTGTATGTGCACACAGTAGATTGACAGTTGTGCGAGTACGAGAGGCACCGCTCATATGTAAGACAGAGCACTGTTTTATATTAGGAAGATGCACCGTATCTGTACACAGCACATCCACGGCAGTGAGTGTACGAGATCACGGCTAATATGGAAACACGATGCACGGTTTTTACACAGGAACGTCCATGATGCAAAACAGAAGCACGGATTCATAATAGGAAGATGCACGTATCTGTAATCCGGATATGCACTCTGCTTTACGTGTGTGAGGCACGCCTGATAATGAGACACGAAAACACGTTCCGTGATGTAAAACTACAGCACGATTTTATACTAGGAAGGTGCACGGGTGTACAATGTGAGAGACGCACGTCTCGCTGGGAGACAAGAAGCACAGTCCACCTATATACATATAAGTTTTATATATCTGAATATATATAATTCTGAATAACAATCTTTTGTACAATATATATTATTAAAAACATCTGCATACAACTATACGCTACACAAATGTTTTACTTCACAGTCTCTAAGTAAGATCACTGAGGCAGAGGGCTGAAAATAACAGCAAGCTCCTGATCACGCTCTTTGAAGGTTATGAGCACCAAATTGTTTACTTCAATAGACGATGCCCGAAGAAAATTACCGAAACCTTCCTTCTTGAAAACCATTCTACCACCCAAGCCAATAAAGTAGGAACAAGGAATGATCACAGATATATCATCATCTTCAGAATCCAAAGTGATTTCAAGAGTTAAAGAACCAGACCTAGGAATTGACACAAAATCCTTCAAACTCCTCACAACCATGCTCGGAATAACCTGACAAAAAACATCAAGTTATATGATGTTCAGCTTACAAATTTAAAACAGTATACTAGAGCAAAGAACAAATAAATGAACAGTAGCCAAAAACAAAGCTCACCAAATGTTGACCATTAACATTCATGGAATCAATCCTATGAACAAAAGGAGTACACAATATGCAGTTGTCATCAAAGAGCTGTCGCACGGGTATGAAAATTTCAAGGAGTGTTGTCTCAACATTGAAGACGTCGGTGGATGTGCCTGCCAACGGTAGGATGACCCTTGAAGCTGCAGAAAAAAGATCCCGTGTCATCACACCTTAATCATACTCCATCTACAAAAAAGACGGCTGGATGGTGATTGAGAAGTATTCTTTCAAAGAATTCCTGCTCGATACAGGCTTTGCTGAAAAGGACGTTCTTCTAATAACATTCAAAGAGCGCAATGATCATTCTGTGTCCATTATCTTTCAGCGCATTGTATAGCTGATGTTAGTGCCGCAATTAAAACGCTGCCCCTAAGGACTGGTTTGTTTGCTAGGTTGAAGTTATCTTTTGCACATATCAAGATGGTTCTACATTGGTAGTTGAAATGGCACTTATGAAGCTCATATGAACCAACTGGATATTTGAAGTCTGACAACGTTCTATAATCTGAATTTGTGTGCAAGACGGTTGGGAACAATAAAACTGCACCCAGTGCTTTGTGTTTAACACGCACGCATGGCAGGCAACTATACGGGACGAACGGCTGTCACGGAGACACAAAGCACAGTTTTAAGTAGGAACGTTCGGGATGCAAAAACAAAGCACGGATTCATCTAAGCAAGATGCACGTATGTCTACTGTGGATATGCACTGTGCTTTGTTTGCGAGAGTCACGGCTGGCTGGGAGACACAAACCAATGTTTCTTGTGCCCTATATCTGTACACAACACTGTATCTCTACATAGCACATCGACAGTGGTGCGTGCGCAAGGCACGGCTAGCGGGGAGAAACGAAGCACGGTTTTAGACACAATCTCCGTGATGTAAAACAGAAGCACGGACTTATATTAAGAAAATGCACTGTGAAAGAAGATGTGCTGCCCCCATGTTTGGTTTTGGTAATTGATGACAATCTCCATGGACTAATGGTTGCCTTGAGTTATATTTGAAGGGTTTGTCCATAGGCATTACTTGAAGACCATTTGTTGGTTTCAAGGTTATTAGAAGAAGAATATGTGTTGACCAAGGTACTATTCAAGGATTTATCCAAAGATTGGTCATGTGAGTGTTGAGCCTATTGCAAGCATGTCTTGAAGAAGAAGATTGTGTGAACATTCATGTTTACCTTCAAGACATCATCCTAATGAAGAGAGTTGGAAAGATTCAAGGTTGATCAAGACTAAATATGAAGAGTGATTCAAGTTGATCAACACACAAAGCGTAGAAGATGTACCGAGTGGATCAAGTGATCTCACGGTATGGTATGCATTGTCCATTACGCTTTGTGTACTATGTGGGGTTAGGTATGTTTCCATGGGCTTGCGTCAAGAGGAAGATCTCATTCAACCCATGGAGGATGACATCAAGTGGTGATCGTCATCAAGATTGCGGTGTGCAAGTTCAAGTGGAGCATCACGAAGAGATCACATGCTTGAAGCTTGCCGTCCATTGTGGTGACAATGGACTTGTGAAGATGTGCCGAAGAGTGGCTCACCCATAGTGGAGTATGGGGGAGCAATCTACTAGTCTTCATCGAGCCGGCGCAATCAAGAAAGGTGGTCCAACTTGAGGAGGTCAAGATCGTCATCATCTAGCTCAAGTGGACTATGCGCAAGGCAAAGGTTTGCCCTTGATAGGTTTTCTATTTTACCGGTCTCGTGGTAGTAGTTGGGAGACCGGGTTATAGGATCGATAGCCGTACTATCAAGGGGGGCTCTCAAGTGAGTAGCTTTATCGTATCTTCGTAGAGAGCTCAAACCATTGCATCCTTGCATCATCTTTCTTGGTTCGTGTTTGGTGTTTCTCTTTGTGAGTTTTTGAGCTTATGGTCATCTTCATGACAAGCTCGAGTTCATCGAAAACGGAGTTCATATATGCATCTTCTATGATGTTTTCGATGTTGGAGTTTATGCCGGTTCTTCATTCATAGAGATTTCTCATCTCTATATGTTAGGCATATCTCCCCTGCCACTTCTTATTATAACTAGTCACTGTTTGGATAGTACTCGTTGTCTTCTATCCAACAAGCTTGAGTTTGCTCAATTCGGAGCTCATATGTAGAAGTTGTGGCAGTTCTGGTTTCCTGTATCTGTCTGTTCTGCTTGGGCACTTTTGCAGCATCCAAGCGGTAGTACCGCTCGGTACCACGGTAGTACCGCTTATGCGGTAGTACCGCTGTGGTCTACCGCAGCGAGTACCGCTTGTGGGAGTTTCTTCTGTTGCCGATTTTTGTTAAGCGGAAGTAGTGCGGTAGTAGAGCGGTAGTACCGCTTTGTGCGGTAGTGGCACGGTAGTAGCACGGTAGTACCGCTTAGGGCGGTACTTCCGCCCTCCACTACCGTTCCTACTACCGCGTGTGTTTCGCAGAGGTGCTCTTTTCGCCCATTTTGGCAATCGATGCCAATGGGGGAGAAGTTTAGTTAGTTTTGTGGAGAAGTTTAGAGAGCTATTTCTTCATGCTTGCTTTGGTTTTGTTCCTAAGCATTTGCATCACATACTCTTGCATTATTAGTTGTTGCTTTGCATGGTGATGCTTAATTCCTTATATAAACTCTCTTGGAAGTGATTGTCATCAATTACCAAAATGGGGGAGATTGAAAGAACATGTGCTGCCCCCATGTTTGGTTTTGGTAATTGATGACAATCTCCATGGACTAATGGTTGCCTTGAGTTATATTTGAAGGGTTTGTCCATAGGCATTGCTTGAAGACCATTTGTTGGTTTCAAGGTTATTAGAAGAAGAATATGTGTTGACCAAGGTACTATTCAAGGATTTATCCAAAGATTGGTCATGTGAGTGTTGAGCCTATTGCAAGCATGTCTTGAAGAAGAAGTTTGTGTGAACATTCATGTTTACCTTCAAGACATCATCCTAATGAAGAGAGTTGGAAAGATTCAAGGTTGATCAAGACTAAATATGAAGAGTGATTCAAGTTGCTCAACACACAAAGCGTAGAAGATGTACCGAGTGGGATCAAGTGATCTCACGGTATGGTAAGCATTGTCCATTACGCTTTGTGTACTAACCCATGTTCTATGCGAGAGTTCTATGTGGGGTTAGGTATGTTTCCATGGGCTTGCGTCAAGAGGAAGATCTCATTCAACCCATGGAGGATGACATCAAGTGGTGATCGTCATCAAGATTGCGGTGTGCAAGTTCAAGTGGAGCATCACGAAGAGATCACATGCTTGAAGCTTGCCGTCCATTGTGGTGACAATGGACTTGTGAAGATGTGCCGAAGAGTGGCTCACCCATAGTGGAGTATGGGGGAGCAATCTACTAGTCTTCATCGAGCTTATGCGGTAGTACCGCTGTGGTCTACCGCAGCGAGTACCGCTTGTGGGAATTTCTTCTGTTGCCGATTTTTGTTAAGCGGAAGTAGTGCGGTAGTAGAGCGGTAGTACCGCTTTGTGCGGTAGTGGCACGGTAGTAGCACGGTAGTACCGCTTGGGCGGTACTTCCGGTTTCTACTACCGCTGCAAGTTCCGCTTGCTGAAATTCTTCTGGTGCCCTTTTTCTGTTAAACGGTAGTAGTGCGGCAGTAGTGCGGTAGTACCGCTTAGGGCGGTACTTCCGCCCTCCACTACCGTTCCTACTACCGCGTGTGTTTCGCAGAGGTGCTCTTTTCTCCTTAGCGGTAGTACCGCTTTGTTGGACGGTAGTACCGCTTAGTGCGGCACTACCGCTCCAGTTTCGTGTTCTCGCCTGCTGCTGGCTGGAACTACCGCTTAAGCGGTAGTACCGCTCGCCTGAGCGGTAGTACCGCTTGTACGCATCCAGCACAGGCATAACGGTTGGATTTGGAGTGGCCTATAAAAGGGGTCTTCTTCCCCAACGATTCTTTTATCCCCTTGCAGCTCTCTCTCCTCCATTGTTGACCTTCTAGAGCTTTGCTATCTCTCCATCCCTCCAATGATTCTTGCTCCTTCTTGAGGGAATAGAGAGAGGAGATCTAGATCCATCTTTCCACCAATCACTTTCTCCACTATGTGAGGGAAACCTTGTGGATCCAGATCTTGGAGTTCTTGGTGTTCTCCTTGTTCTTCCTCTCACTTTCCTCCATAGCTTTTGTTGTTTTGGTGGGATTTGAGAGAGATGGACTTGAGCACTTCGTGTGTTCTTGCCATTGCATTAGTTGCATCGGTTTGAGTTCTCCACGGTGATACGTGGAAGTTAGTAGTTGAGAAGCTTATTACTCTTGGGTGTTTGAGCACCCTAGAGCTTGTTCCTCTTGGGTGCCTTGGCGCCCTAGACGGCTTGGTGGTGCCTCGGAGCTCAATCATTGTGGTGTAAAGCTCCGGGCAAGCGTCGGGGTCTCCAATTAGGTTGTGGAGATCGCCTCGAGCAATTTGTCGGGTTCGGTGACCGCCCTCAAGGGTTGCCATTTGTACGGGTTCGTTGACCGCCCTCAAGGGTTCCTTAGTGGAATCACGGCACCTTGCATTGTGCGAGGGCGTGAGGAGAATACGGTGGCCCTAGTGGCATTGTTGGGGAGCATTGTGCCTCCACACCGCTCCAAACGGAGATTAGCATCCGCAAGGGTGTGAACTTCGGGATACATCGTCGTCTCCGCGTGCCTCGGTTATCTCTTACCCGAGCCCTTTACTTATGCACTTTACTTTGTGATAGCCATATTGTTTCTTGTTATATATCTTGCTATCACTTAATTGTTTATCTTGCTTAGCATAAGTTGTTGGTGCACTTAGGTGAGCCTAGTCGATTTAGGTTTTGTGCTTGACAAATTAAACGCTAGTTTTATTCCGCATTTGTTCAAGCCTAAACCGTAATTATTTTAAAGCGCCTATTCACACCCCCCCTCTAGGCGACATCCACGATCTTTCACACTGTATGTGCACACAGTAGATTGACAGTTGTGCGAGTACGAGAGGCACCGCTCATATGTAAGACAGAGCACTGTTTTATATTAGGAAGATGCACCGTATCTGTACACAGCACATCCACGGCAGTGAGTGTACGAGATCACGGCTAATATGGAAACACGATGCACGGTTTTTACACAGGAACGTCCATGATGCAAAACAGAAGCACGGATTCATAATAGGAAGATGCACGTATCTGTAATCCGGATATGCACTGTGCTTTATGTGTGTGAGGCACGCCTGATAGTGAGACACGAAAACATGTTCCGTGATGTAAAACTACAACACGATTTTATACTAGGAAGGTGCACGGGTGTACAATGTGAGAGACACACGTCTCGCTGGGAGACAAGAAGCACAGTCCACCTATATACATATAAGTTTTATATATCTGAATATATATAATTCTGAATAACAATCTTTTGTACCATATATATTATTAAAAACATTTGCATACAACTATACGCTACACAAATGTTTTACTTCACAGTCTCTAAGTAGGATCACTGAGGCAGAGGGCTGAAAATAACAGCAAGCTCCTGATCACACTCTTTGAAGGTTATGAGCACCAAATTGTTTTCTTCAATAGACGATGCCCGAAGAAAATTACCGAAACCTTCCTTCTTGAAAACCATTCTACCACCCAAGCCAATAAAGTAGGAACAAGGAATGCTCACAGATATATCATCATCTTCAGAATCCAAAGTAATTTCAAGAGTTAAAGAACCAGACCTAGGAATTGACACAAAATCCTTCAAACTCCTCACAACCATGCTCGGAATAACCTGACAAAAAACATCAAGTTATATGATGTTCAGCTTACAAATTTAAAACAGTATACTAGAGCAAAGAACAAATAAATAAACAGTAGCCAAAAACAAAGCTCACCATATGTTGACCATTAACATTCATGGAATCAATCCTATGAACAAAAGGAGTACACAATATGTAGTTGTCATCAAAGAGCTGTCGCGACATGAAATACATTTGGTGATAATTCAGACTGAAGACACCACGACTATAAAAACAACTGTCAACAAGTTCCCTCTGAGTTTCACTCAGATCCTCAAGAGCTACAAAAAAATAATTTCACAAGTTCAGCAGAACAGCAAAACATATAAGCTGAAACAAAACTTAAAATCACTCAAAAAAAAACTTACCAACACAGGGTAAAGGGAACAACATAACACCATCCCGATGAAAATCAACACCAATCATAGTTCCATAGTGCTCAAGCCTAACAGTCATCATGTCACGATGACGGAGACCATAATCATTCACAAGTTCCTCCCAGGAAGGACCATGGAATTTACTGCTCACCCGACCATGTCTAAACAGAACATCATATAAGTAACCCTCACTGCTGTGAAGAGCAAGATCAATATCTTTGTCACCCCTCCGAATAGCTAAAGCTCTGCACTCCTCAATGTACCGAGCAAGATGTGATCTAACACTGCACGGAACATACTACAAAAAGAATGGAAGCAAACATCAAAATCATATAAACGAAGGCATTAGAATACATTCCAACAAAAACAACATCAACCATATGCCACAGTCAGATAAACAAGAAATAGAATCTTACAACACGCCTTGAACAGCGACGATCCAGCACCACAGTGAAGACAGACGCACAAGAATCAAACGAAGAACAAGGGCCACCTGGAGCTCGGCAAAAGGGGCAAGACATTACCTGCAAAGAAACAGTGACCAATAAGAACTGATTCCACAACCGAGTTGAAAGTTGACATTTGATTGTGTTGGAAGCCCCCACCCGTAAATTCCCCTGAAATCTCAATTTTCCGGAAATATAATGGGAAAAAAAGAAAAAGGGAAACAGGAAACAACGATGGCGGGGCGAACACAGCGGGGCAACGATGGCGGGGCGACGACGGAAGGACGACGACAGCGGGACGGACGATGGCAGCGGAGAACGGCGGCGGACCGGACGACGACGGCGGCGGGACGAGACGAAACAAATCTGAACAAATAGATCGAAGCATTACTAGAAAACCTAAATTGTTCAGGGACTTAATTAAAAAAAGGAAAACCAGATAAAGCAAACCGGAAACCGGAAATAACGGGACTCTTCCTCAGCGCGCGTCACGCACTGAGTGCGGTTGAAAGGTCTCCAACGCGCCCAGAACGCGACACTTGTCGCGCGCGGAGTACACCCCGCGTAATCGTCGCGAGGTGTACTCCCTAACTAGTGATTTCGCCTATGGTCTCGCTTTCTCCTCAGCACTAGATGGGCCGGCCCAGGTGCGCTGGAGGGCACATCCCAGTTTTTTTCGTTATTTTATTTATTTTTTGGAAAACGTTTCCTTTCCGCCGGCGGATCTACCGTGAGCGTCAACCGCCTCTACCGTCTGCCACGTGCCACCTTGGCCCGCGTCTTCCTCTCAATCTTATCTCTTCCAGAGAACTCGAAGCTTCATCCTCTCCACGTGCTCTGTAACAATTGCGGGAGACTTCCCGCGGGCGTAGGCTCCCTCGAGCAGATCCGCAACTGAGTTTCTGCAACAACGGCGTTGTTGCGATTGACGACGGCGAAGCTAGTGCAAGTGGGCGCAATGACGAGTTTCCGCAACATGGTCTCTGTTTCAAAAAATAGGAACAAATATCTTGCTGCAAAAGTTTTCTGCAACCTAATCTATGTTGCAAAACTTTTTTGCAACATGAACTTTGTTGTAAAAGTTTCTTCCACAATAGTACCTATGTTGCAGAAAGACAAAGAAAAAAAACTACAACCTGACCTATGTTGCAAAAGTTTTCTGCAACATGACCTTTGTTGCAAAAAATTCTTCCGCAACAGTACCTATGTTGCAAAAGGACGAAGAATTTTTTTTATACAACCTGACCTATGTTGCAAAAGTTTTCTGTAACATGACCTTTGTTGCAAAAGTTTTTGCGGCACGACCTCTGATGCAAATGTTTCCGCAACATTACCTCTGCTGCAAAAGTGAAGAACGCCGTTCGGCCACTCGATCACACAGGATCGGACGGCTCGCGACCCGGCTGATCTTGACGCGTAGCAGCCCCCTTATTTTTTACTTTTGTTTACACTTTCGAAAATTGTAAACATATATATTAAAAGATATAATTTACATAATGTTTTGAAAAATGTTAATCATGCATTCAAAAAATGTTAAATGCGTATAGAAAAAATATTGACCATGTATACGAAAAATGTTGAACAAGTGTTTCAAAAATGTTAATCAATCAATCGAAAAATGTTGAAGTAGTATTTGAAAAATGTTGAAAAAGTATTTGAAAAATGTTAATCAAGCATTTAAAAATGTTTTAAAAGTGTTTAAAAATTGTTAATCAAGCATTCAAAAAGTGTTGAACAAGTATTTGAAAAAATATTAATTAAACATTCGAAGAATGTTGAACAAGTATTCAGAAGATGTTGAACGTGTATAGGGAAATTTTTGAAAATGAAGAAATTATTTGATCATGTATATAAAATGTTCCCATAAAGAATTTGAAAAAAAATAACAAGTCTTTGAAAAAAATAACAAGCATTTTAGAAATGCTAAATGTATATAAAAAAATGTTGACCACGTATTAAAAAATAATTAATTTTTTGATCCTGTATATAAAAATGAAAAAAGAACAAAAAACCTGAGAAGAAAGAAGAAAAGGAAACAGGAAAAAAATGACTCTTCTAACCTCAAGAAGGACGCCCCCTACTGCTAACCACGACCCAAGGTGGGCGGAGTGGCTAGCGTCGACGTCCTCCTTTCTTGACGTGCATCTTTTTCTCATTTTTTGTTTTAAAAGAAGTGCGGTCATGGGATTCCTTCAGAGAGCAACTTCTGTCTCGCTTGATGCGAGACATAGTTGTCGCGTTGTAACCGGGGTCTCGCTTATAGAGCGCAAGATGGGCCGGGCCAGATCCGCGGGATGCCGCAGCCTCGTTTTTTGTGTTTTTTTTACTTTTTCGTTTTCATTTAATTCAAAATATTCTAAATAATTATATTTGAAAAACACTTGACATAAAACCAAAAAAATGTTACCCGAGCGTTGGAAAAATGTTAAATGTGCATAGAGAAAATGTTTCTAATGTCTACGAAATATGTATACAAAACATATGCAATGTGTGTGAAAAGGTTGATCATGTATTTAAAAGATGTTAATCCAAGCATTACAAAGCAAATGTTAAACAAGTACTTAAAACTGATAATCATGCTAAATGTTTGTAGAAAAAATGTTGATCATGTATCAAAAAATGTTAAACTTGCATTCGGAAAATGATAATCAAGCATTTGAAAATGTTAAATGTGAAAAAAAATTGGACCATGTATTAAAAAAAATCAATCATTTTAAAAATGTTCAATATGTATAAAAAAAATTAGACCATGTATTCAATAAATGTTTATCTTACTTTTAAAAATTACGAAACATGTATAATGTATCAGATATATACCAAAAATATGTATAGAAAAACAATAAAACCCCGAGAGAAACCAAAAGAACCGATGAAAAATGAGAAAATAAACAGACAAAACCGAAGAGGAATTTAAAGAAAAGAAAAGAATAGTGAAACATGAGAAAGAAACAAAGACATCCGAATAAAAAAGGAAAAGAAAGAAAATAAAAAACCCAGTAGACACAAACAAAAGAAACGAAAAAAACCCGGAAAAAACAAGAAAAAAAGAAAAAAGAAAAAACAGAAAAATCGCTAAAAAACGGTTCTTTTCTTCAACTTGGCCACGCCGTACTAACTTAATACGAATCAGGTAACTCAGTGGCTATAAGTATTACCCTATAAACCAGGAGAGAGCTAATGGACCGGCCCGTTATTGTACACTATTCAGCCGAGAGCTCCTACCGTCTCGCTATGAGCAAGATATAGCTCTCCATTTATAAGCGCGGGTTGTGACTATGTGCCGCCCGTTGGACGCGTGTGAACGGTTGACTATAAAGAGGCTATTTTCTTTTTAACATTACTTTTTTATTAAATCTGTCACATATCATGCCGGTCTAAAAAATTGCAATATGTAACTCCATCGGGCTTGGGGAAGCCGACTAGTTCTAGTCGGCTACGTGGAAGCCGACAGGACCCCGTCGGCCACACGGCAGCCGATGAGTGGCCACTCGGCCATGTGGCGGCCAACTAGTGGCGGAACACCTCACTCGCCCTGGCCCCGTCTAGTCGGCCTGGCATAGCCGACTGGGCCCAATCGGCTTCGCCAAAGCCAACTGGACCCCATACTCGTCCGCCCGTGCCGAACCCCTTCTTCCTCCTCTCATTTTCTCTGTTCTTCCTCACTTCTCTCTCAACCCGAACAAGCCCCAATTTTTCCACATATATTGAGCCAATTTCTTCCCCGTTTTCCACCGTAGATTGATTCTAGAGGATTAGGGGAGGCTAGGGAAACGTCGATCTCGTGATGGGATAGCTCATAGTGGTGGTTGTGGAGGTGGAGGACGAGGTGGAGGTGGTGGTGGTGGTGGTGGTGGAGGTGGTGGTGGAGATGGTGCTCGTGGTGGTGGAGGTGGAGGTGGTCGTCCGTTCCCGTGTTTGAAAGCCGCCGTTCGTCGTTTCTTCACACGCTTCAAGGGTAAGATTCAATGTCCGTTGCCGTAGTATTATTTTAGTTGATCCAGTAGCTTTGTGTAATATATTTAGGACTGTCAATTTAGAGTTGGTTCGGTACAATATGTAGATGTCAAATATTTAGTTATGTGGATATTTTGAGTTGATCCGGTAGCTTTGGGTAATATTTGGGTAGCTGTGGTAATTTTTAGTTGGTTTGGTTTGTGCTGGACACCGGTAGCTTTGGGTAATATTTTAGTTGGTTCGGTATAATTATTAGTTTGTCCTTTTGCTTAATATTTGTCCCTGTTGAATAATTTTTTAGGTCAACATATATGCCTGATTTAGTGAAGTTAGTTTTTTACTACGACCCTGGTAATTTCCAAACAAATGATAGCCCTCTCCGAGGTGGTGGTGGTGGAGGTGGTGGTGAAGTGTGAACCGATGGGAGTCCACACTTCCACTTCCCCACTCCGGCCAGGCTTGCCTCCTCGAAGCCCGACACGCCCCAAACCCTAGCTCCACCTCGCCGTCGGCCGCCATGGGATTGCACTGGTTTCACGGCCGCAAGGGCAGCAACGACCACGAGGCCGACTCTTTCCCGGGCTGTTGTCGTCGCCGCGCCACCCCTCCACTGCCTGCGCCTCTGGCACCCGCATCCCACATCGCGCCGCCGCTGACCGGATCTCGCCAGAGGCCGTACGTGCCGGCGGAGGTGCCATCGTTATTGGGAGACGGGCACACCGCTGCCATGGTCGGACGTGCACCTCCCCAATAACTGGCATTTCTCCGCCGACCGTGTGCCCATCCCACCGATCCCGGTGAGTGGTTGCGCCCGACGCGAGGAGATTGCCCGACGTCGTGCCCGCCTGCCGCTGGATCTCGTCAACGACTGGAGGTACGCGCCCGACTCACCTCTGTGGGACACTTGGTTGCCCGACGAGCACGGTCTGCGCCGAGAGTCGTTCTTTGCCGGTTGTGGTCCGAGCCCGCCACGTCACGCGCGCGCCGCAAGCCCTCCCCACCGTCGCGGACGTAGGCTGGTCTTCGGCCTGATGCCGAATCCATCCCCTTCGTCGTCCTCGCCATGACCCGCTTCGATAACGGCCGAGGAGGAGGAGCTGGTGAGGCGGGTCATGGAGGACTCCATCAACACCCACGACGAGGCCCAGCGAGAGGGGCTCCAACAAATGATAGCCCTCTCCGTGGCCGACGACGTCGCCATCCCGGAGCACAACGCCGTGGGGAAGGAGGAGGCCATGGAGGGCGTGCAGCAGCATCACGAGGAGGAGGAGACCGCGCCGTGGAACTCGGCGCTGATCGGCCAGAGGTGGTCCTGGACGGAGACGGCCTGTGCACGCCGGAGCCCATGCATGGCGCGGCGTGGTCACCGTCCCCGCCACAGGAAGAGGTGGTGCAGGCTCCAATGCAGCCGCCTCCGTGGCGCCTCCCGCCTGGCAAAAGCAGCCGGCCCACCTGTGGCAGCCCCCCCCCCCTACATCGACCTCACGAGCGACGAGGACGACGACGGTGCCAGCAACTGATGGCAACGGTGTCCACGGCGGCGACAGGCTTCTAGTTTTTTTATATCGTTTTAGTTTTTAGTTTGTTCTAGAAATCGCTGAACTTGACTTCAGGCCGCTTTTATGTAAAATATTTAAGGTTTTTAAATTTGTTTGCCATATCTATTTGTGTTATATTTGGGTGAACTTTGCAAGTCTACATGGTCGGCGGCGAGGTGTAGCTAGGGTTTGGGTCGCCGAGCATCTAGGACAGTTTGGGATGGTGCGACCCCGTTGGGTGCACCGACGGCCGTCCAACCGCAAGCGAACGGGCATGTCCGTTTCTCTGCCCCAAACGAACGAAATCGGGATAAAACGGACGTCCGTTCGGGATGGTGCGTTGAAGTTGCACCAAATGCGTCATTTCAATTGGACGCATCGCTCAGAACACAGACGGAAATCTCGCCTATTGCCGAACCAAATGGACGGAAAGCCGATAAAACCCGCGTCCGTTCGAGTCGATGCTCTGGAGTTGTTAGAGCATCTTCAGCCACGACTTGCAAATTCCGTCCCTCAAACGCCCGCGGACACGCCCGGTCAGTGACCGGGCGTGTCCGTTTTGAACCCCTACCTTTTCGTCCATGCAGCCGCATCTCTCATATTTTTCCTCATATGCCCGTTCACTTGCACGTCATTGGTGGAGAAGAAGAGAGAGAAAGAAAATAATGAATAAAGAAAGAGAAAAGGTGGTCCAGGATGGGATCGCGTCCTACGTGGCGGACTGACCGGGCGTGCCCGGGTGCGTCCGTGACCCCTGCCGGTCAGTCCGGGCGTTTGAGATGGGTATGAGGGGTCCGTCTGGGTCGCTTTTTCATGACCGGTCAGTGACCGAACGGGCTGCCCGGGCGTTTGAGGAGAGTATGGGGGTCCGGCTGTAGATGCTCTTAGCACCGGAAGGGATCCCAACTTGGCACGTTCATCTCTGTAATAATCTTTGGCAAGACCACAACCGAGAGTAAAAGGTACACAAGTATAAGTACAACCGTGACAAAGTGACAGCAGAGCACGGGAAGAAACAAGTGTAACGGCATCTGTAGCTCCCATGCCGACTCGTATAGGACTGTTGTCGCAATCATGCCGAAAAAGCCAGCCAGCGCCCTATCCTGCAGAGAGAAAACGTGGCCGCGGTCAGCCATAGCTTCGCTCCAGCAAAAATTTACTCCTAGCGCCAGACGCTGCTGCGAACTGATTGCCCCAATAATTCAGCGCCCAGCCGCTCCAGCCTTTCCTGAGCCGCCCCTGACGGCAAAATTTACTGCACGCTGCAGGCACCAGAGCTGCCGCCTACACCTACACCTACACGGTGGGTGACATGAAAATGCAACAGTCACTGCGCGTCGCTCGCTGCCTTGCTGGGTTCGTTGGTTCGTTCGTTCATGGACGGCACATGCTGCTGCTAGTCATACCGGTTTTTCATGAACTCGTAGGTCAAGATCCCGGCCGAACAGCTACACGATACTGCTAGCAGCTAGGGTGCCATCTGGTTGACAAGACGCGCTAGGTTTGTTGCATTCACTCGTCGCGCCCCCTGCTCTGCTCAGGTTCAAACTACGAAAACGGGCAGCAGTAAAAAAAAATGGGTGGTGCCTCGAGTTGCTTGCAGGCAGGCAGGTCGATCTACTGGCTCGAGGACAATGGCAAGTCAGAGCTCGAAAAATGAGCAGTGCTTCATTGACTCCTTTGACCTCCTAAAAAGTTTGAAGAATTTACCACACTGGTACTCCTACTTACACTGTGGATGAAGCAAGCGTATGCTAAACTGCAGTGCAGAGAACCGTGGCTCACTCCAGCCACCTTGATGGCGCATCCACTCTTTGAAAACTGGCTGTCCTTGACAGTGGACACGAATGCCAAGCGCTCTTGAATGCACATTGAAGCTCACATAGTTCATTAACTGACATAATGCATGTCCTAAATACGCAGCAACAGTGACCATATGACCGTGCGCCAACCTAATTAGATGCTCCAGGCAAGTACGACGGTGGGGTACCGTTGTAGCACAAAGATCTCCCGCTAATGGCCAAATAAACGTACAGCGGCGGAGGCCAGTACACTGTTCCAAATCACCTCTTCCCCCAATTGCCATAGTAAAACAAGGCGCAATAACGGAAAGCGTATCCATCCGTCCAGCCAGACAAAGGATAAGCAGGCCCCCGTTCTCATCGTCTAATCATTTTTGTGCAGAGGAAAACAACAAGTTAACGGTCATGAAGCATCATTTTCCCCAACCCTATTGGATCAACGGAGATAACAAGATTCGGACAAAATGCACAGCACAACGTTACAAAGATCTAGTTGTACTAAAAATGATATTGAAGACAAGATCCCAAGAAGCCAAGCAGGCCCCTACACGAATCAATTTCCTAACAGAGTACACAGAGAGTACAGAGGAGAGGAGACACGACCGTATCCTGAATCAGTAGCCGTTGCTGCGGCGTGAACCCCACATGCGCGCCCACTAACCTCAGCGACAATGCCATGGCAGGCAGGAGCATCATGCCGAGCACCACATGGCCATCTGACCTCCCCCTCCCTAACCACGAGACGAGATTAGAAACCCCCAACGGCTACTTCCCTCCCCCACTTGCTTGGCGGGCACATGCGCCAAACGCTAATCTGAACCACTAAGAAAAGAATTACGGGAAAAAATGGTGGTGGAGTACAGGCTACTGAACTGAATCTAACATGACGAATGCCGGCTGAGGGGGTGCCGGAGGAGACTACGCCGGGGATGGCTGGGTGGTCGGGTCGGCGGAGGAGGGGATGTCTGGGCCGACGCGGCAGCCCTCGAGCATGAACACCACGTCGCCCATCGCCGGACGGTCCAGCAGGTCGGAGGCGGTGCACAGCAGGCCGACCTTGATCCCCAGCAGGAACTCCTCCCACTCCGATGACTCCGGGTCGAGCTCCAGCAGGCCCGGCTCCAGCAGCTCGGCCACTGCCCCGCACTGCAGCTGCCGCTTCACCCACTTCACGATGTCCTCGTCCTCCCCGGCGAACATGCCGGGGCGCCGGCCGGTGAGCAGTTCCAGTAACACGATGCCAAAGCTGTAGACATCGCCTTCCCTTGTAGCCTGTCCGGCGGTCGCCGCGTCTGGGGCGACATAGCCAAGAGAACCAACCGGTGTCGTAGCCGACGTCGACGCAGCGGCGGCGGCTGCGGCGGCACCGGCGGTCACCACCATTGGCTCCAGCCCAAAATCAGACAGGTGTGGCTCAAAGTCAGCATCGAAGAGTATGTTCTGTGGCTTGACATCTCCGTGGATGACGCCGGACTGGTGGAGGAACGCGAGGCCCCGGGAGACGCCGAGGGCGATGAGGTGCCTCATTGGCCAGTTGAGGATGTGTCCGTCTTGGTGAGACGCTTCTTGGAGCAATGTGGCGAGGTTGCCGTTGGGCATGTAGTCGTATACCAGCAGACGAACATCCGGCGGCGGCCCGGCGTAGTAGCCACGGAGAACGGTGAGGTTTCTGTGCTTCACCCTGCCTAGAGACTCGGCCTCTTTCCTGAACGAGCCCTCCTCGACCACCACGGCGCCATCAGCTGAGGTAGAGGGGAGCCGTAAGATGGCCAGCACGGTTCCTTCACTGTAACAAGCCTTGAACATGAGGCCATGGCGGCCACGGCTAAGCACATTCTCCTCGTCAAACTGCCGCGTCGCCTCCACCGTGTCTGCATAGGTGATCCTGGAGTTGAACATGACCAGCTTCGTCTGGCTCTCCGTGCTTGTGCCGCTCGACCCGCTGCCCCGTCCAGGGCTGCGTCGCCTCTTCTTGACGCCATCACGCCGCTCAACAAACCGGCGTCTCCACCGCAGCAAGCTGAACACACAGCAGCAGCACAGCAACACGAGGAGCAGTGATGCAGCAACCACGGCACCAATCAGCAGAGCCAGGCGCTGCAGTCTCTGTCGCTTGCGGCGCCGCCGGTATTCACCGCATTCGCTCTCCAATGGCGGACCACACAAGTCTCGGTTGGAAGCAAAGGCCGAGGGCGTGCCAAAGCGGGAGCCGAGCACTGGTGGTATCTCTCCGGCAAGGCCATTGTGTGACACATTGAATGACACAAGGCTTGGAATCTGAGCCAATGAAACAGGGATGCTGCCTGTAATGTTGTTGGATGACAGATCAAGTGTCTGCAGCTTCGAGAGGTTGGCAAGAGAGGCCGGTATCTCGCCGACGAGATGGTTGTCTTCAAGCTTGAGAGTGGCAAGTGAGGAAATGTTGGAGATCTCTGGTGGTATCTTGCTGGACAGCTGATTGTGGCTGAGGTCGAGCTCTTCCAATTCGTCAAGCCTAGAGAGATCACTCGGTATTGGGCCAGTCAGATGGTTGCCACTGAGGTCAAGCACCGTGAGGTTGGAGCAATTGGCGAGCTCTGCGGGCACCTCCCCGGAGATGCGGTTGTGGGAGGCCGAGAGCACCTGGAGTGATGCCATGTACCCATAGGTCGCCGGGATTGACCCCGAGAAAGAATTGACTGAGATGTTGAGGTGCCGCAGACTCCACAGACTGCTGAACCCTTCTGGTACATCGCCGGAGAACGAGTTGTCGGCAAGCGACACATGCTGCAGCTGTGGCAAACCAAAAAGCTCTGTAGGGAGATTGCCCGAGAGGTTCTTCTGACCAGAGAGATCAAGAACTCGCAGGTTCAGCAGGTTGCCAATGGTCGACGGAATGCGGCCTGAGAAGGCATTGCCACTCAGATTCAAACTCTGGAGAGCAGGCAGGCTGCCAATTGTAGGAGGAATCTCGCCGGCGAGCTTGTTATCAGAGAGGTCCAGGATTGTCAGGTTGCCCAGCAAGAAGAGCTCATTGGGCAAGCCACCTGTCAGTCGGTTCTTCGGTATTGACAGTGTTTCCAGCCAGGAGAGATTCCCCAAAGCAGCCGGAATCTGGCCTGCAAAAGAGTTCCCACCAAGATAGACCTCTCTGAGCCGCCGGAGGCCGCCAAGAGCTGCTGGAACCTCGCCGGAGAAGAGGTTGTCTTCAAGAGCAAGCACCTGGAGAGCACCGCATCTCCCAATCTCTGGAGGCACTGTGCCAGTGAGGGCATTGCCTCCAAGGCGCAGCTCTTGCAGCGCAGTAAGTTGCCCGACCGCCGCCGGCACGTCGCCGGTGAATGCATTGCCAGAAAGGTTGAGCACAGTCAACCCCTGGGCCTCGACGAGCCATGTGGGGAAGGGACCGCCAAGCTTGTTGCCCCCCAGGTCCACGACCTGGAGACCCTTGCCGAGCCCAGCGGGCACATCCACCATGGAGAACTGGTTGTCGCCCAGCTGCAGGATGCGCAGCGAGGAGTTCCTCTCGCCGCCGAACGCCGCGGCCGGGATGGCGCCGGAGAGCAGGTTGCGCGACACCGAGAGAATCTGCAGCGACGGTATCGACGCGACCGCGGCCGGCAGGATGCCGCGGAGCGCGTTCCCCTGCAGGCTGAGGTGGAGCAGCGCCGAGCAGTTGGCGAGCGCGGACGGGATGGTCCCTTCAAGAAGGTTGCCATCCAGCCAGAGGTAATGCAGGTCCTGCAAGGCCCCCAGCGACGCCGGCACGGTGCCCCGGAGGCGGTTGAAGGAGAGGTTGAAGTGCTGGAGCTTGGGCGCCGAGGCGCCGGCGCTGGCCGGGATGGTGCCGGAGAAGGCATTGGAGGAGAGGTCGAGGTACTTGAGGCCGGGCGGGAGCGCTGCCGGGACGGGACCGGAGAGGAGGTTGGCGGAGACGTCGAAGGTCTCGAGGCCGGTGAGGTTGGCGAGGAAGGACGGTGGGATGGGCCCGGAGAGCGCGTTGTCCTGGAGGAAGACGGCGCGGAGCGAGGCGAGGCGGGCGAGCGCCGGCGGGATGGCGCCGGAGAGCGCGTTGGAGCGGAGGCTGAGCTTCTGGAGGCGGCGGAGCGAGGCGAGCGCGGGGGAGACGGGGCCGGCGAGGCGGAGGCGCGGGAGCTGCAGCTCGACGACGCGGCCGGCGGGGCCCGGCGCGCACGCCACGCCGCGCCAGGAGCAGGGCGCGGAGGGGGAGGAGGCGTCCCAGCCGGCCATGGCGGCGTAGGGGTCGCGCAGCGCCGCACGGAACGCCAGCAGCGCGTCAATCTCCGCCTGCACCTCCGCCGTGCGCGGCACCGGCGGCAACGGCGGCGTGGCCGCCCCCGCCCCCGCCCCCGCCGCCACCATGAGGAGCAGGAAGAGCAGCGGCATCGCGCGCGCCATGGGGGAGGAGGTCGGGGAGCGGGCCGCTTTGTCTCGCGGCATCGTCATTGTCGGCTCGACGGCTTTGGCATTTAGGCCTTCATGAGAGGAGACGGAGAGAGAGAGATGGAGTGAGCGTTTGCGTTCGCAGGGGAGGGGAGGGGGGAGAAGAAAAGGAGCGGGCGGGGTTTTGGACGGGTTTGGGTGGGTTTCGAGGCCGTTTTATTTACTCGGGTGTGCGCGCGCGGGCGTCTTTTTTATTTTTGTTTTCGTCTCCCCGCCTTTTTCTGCGGCTCTCTCTCTCTCTCGTCTGGCGTTTAAAGGTCTGCGGTGGAGAGAGAGAGGGGGAGAGGGAGGGAAGGCGTGGAGCTGCGCGCTTTATGAGGTGCTTAGTTAACGTTAAGCGCGCTTTTACGGGCGCGTCGGACAGGCTGTCGCTGTCGCTGCCGGTGAAACGCCGTTTCTACCACGCGACGTCGTTCGGCTCTCCGACGATGCGCCTGCGGGTGGGGTCACATGGTGGACGTGGAGTACGTGAGACGCGGGCCCGGTGTGTGCGTATGACTGCTCTACACAAGCCGATGAAATGGGTGCACGGTGCGTATTTGTACCGGTGGTTCCTAGTAGTACAACTACACTGAGCTCGCCAAATGGCCTTTCCCTCGTAGAAATAATAATACTCCCTCGTTCCAAAATAAGTGCCGCAAATTTTGTACTAAGTTAGTACAAGTTTAGTACTAAAGCAACGACATTTATTTTGGGACGGAGGGAGTACTATGCGTATAAGAATTTGCCTGGAGTCAAATTTCATAAAGTTTGTCTCATTTTATATAGAGAAAATATCAACTTTCACACTATGGAAAAAAAAGATATGTCGTGAAATTAACATTCATATTGTATAACCTTAGTATTTTACATATTGATATAAATTTGGCCAAACTTTATTCAGCTTGACTTCACACAAATCTTATATGTGGAGTGAAAAAAGAAAAGGAGTAAAAAAAAATCTAAACCATAGATACCCACCTAGGGGCAACTCTAGCGGAGTAGCCATATCGACAGGCTAGATATAGATGTTGTCGAGTCAAACAGCCAATACAAAATCATTATAAAAACGCGTCCGATATTTGTTTTATGTGGAATCCGTTTACCAGTGGGTACAAAACATTTTCTTTCTCAACAATGAAGTTCTAAAACTATAATTTCAGTTAAGACTAGCAAGATGCCGTGCATAGCGCTGAACACCATGCATTTCTAGGGTAGTTTAAATTTTACAAAATAGGTGTTGAGAGTGACCCGTGGGGGGTCACTTTGGTGTGTAACAAATGTTGATAGCTTTCTTCTCATATTAGGTCCTACTCTCAAGTAGTCCCTTCGTCCGGAATTACTTGTTGGGAGAATGGTTGTATTTAGACATATTTTTACTTCTATATACATCCATTTCTTTTCAATTCTACGACAAGTAATACAAGACCCACGTGAATGTGAGCTTTGAGAGCCCCATGTCCTATCTTTCTTCTACTCCCAACATAAACAAATATAAGGAGAATGGATTTTCTCCCTCATTGTCTCTAACGCATTAGACTCTAAAACGAAACACTTCGTCCCCCGCGAGCGGCTGGGCGAAGCCCTATGCGCCGCCGGCCCTAGGACACCCCCCGCCTCTCCTTCTCCTTGCCGCCGTCGGAGGACGCGGCCAGGAAAAGCCTGGCCCGCGTCGGCGGCGGCGGGGCTCTCCTTCCTCCTCGTTTGGCGGCGCGCGGTGCGGGACGCGGTGGTTAGCGGGGGCGCGGCGACGACGAGGCGCGCGGGTTCACTGGCGGCGTGGTCGTGTGCTCTTGCTGCGGCGGCTACGCAGCGGGGTCAGGTGGTGCGGTCCTGCGCGGGGCAGCGGCGGTGTGCATCTCGACCCAGATCTGGGTCAGGGCACCTCCGGCCGGCTACACGCGGGCGGCGCGGGCCGTGGCTGCAGGGGACATGCGGGGTGGCGTGGAGGAGGCGCGCTCAGCGGGCATCGCTCCTCTGGAGTCGGTGCGAGGAGCGGCGCGATGGAGATGGGCCAGCCGTGGCGGCAGGTTGTGGCGGATGCGTGCCCGGCGTCCTGGATCTGGCTCGAGATCGGGATGGGCAGCGCAGGTTGGGCAGCGGCCTGGCGCGGCTGTTGCTCCAGCCGTGGGTGGCGACGCGGGGAGGTCCAGCGCACGGGCGGTGGCTTCCCGGAGGCGCGGCGTTACATGGTGGCTCGGCGGCTCTGCCCGCGGCGACGGTCGGCTTTACTCCGGCGTCGGCTCGTCCGCGGTTGGATCGTGTCGACCTTCGCTTCATCTCATCAGCGTTCGGGCACTACTTCTGTCGAAGGGCTGGCCCGCTCCCGGCTGCGGTCCATCAACCGTCTCGCACCCGGTGCGGCAGGACCGAGCTCGTCTCGCGCACGATGTGTCGGACCGAGCTCGTCTCGCGCATGGTGCAGCAGGACTGACCTCGTCTCGCGCACGATGCCGCGGGACTGAACTTGTCTCGCGCGCGGTGCTGCAGGACGAGTTGATGGAGGCCAGTTCTGGTGGCCTTTGGGTTTTGGCGCCAGGGGCAGCCCAGGGGTGGGAAAGGCGGTCCTTTTCGCTCGTCTATTTTGTTTGGGTAGCGGCGGATCTCGGGTGAGGTGGTGTCTTGGTCTTGGATGCCGGGGCGGCGGACCTGGAGGTGGTTGTGCGGTGCTCATGGGCAGAGCTCGTGGCTTGGTGCTGCCTAGTGGCCATGGCCGTGTGGGCGGCATGGTAGCCGGGGTGTGGCGACCGATGGCGGTGAGTGTTGGCCAGGGTGAAAACCTACTCTATCTTCGGACAGACCGGCGGTGGCGAAGCTCGTTTCCTTCTTGAAGGCATCGTCGCGGCTCTCATCGCCCGTCATGCTGCTCCAGGGGAAATTCTGATCCTCGGATCGGACGGTGGCGGCACTCCAGTGTCGTATCCTTCCTGAAGGTGCCACCTTGGAGCCCACGGTTCGTCATATGCGGTTTTATCTCTTCGCGGTGACATGTTCCCGGTTGAGCCCCCAGTTGCTCTCCTAGTGCTAGGGTGGTGTTGCTGCGATCAACACCTATGTATCATGCCTTGGGTGTGTGGGTGTGTTGTGTTGGTGTGCGTTTGTATCGGAATGTTGTTGATCGTTACTTTATATATAAAGCGAGGCGAAAGCCTTTTTTGGTAAACAAATATAAGACATTTAGATCACTCCCTATCCCTGTCCGTCTCCTATCCACCATTATGAATAAATATACTCCCTCCGTTCACTATTATAACATGCTCTAATTTCTGTCCAAATCAAATGTATATAGATGCATTTTAGTGTGTCTATTCACTCATTTTAGTCCATCTTGAAATATACAAAACACATACAAAAAATGTGCTATGCCTTTAGCTCTGCTCCAGACGGCCTCTACCTCCAACGGCACTTGCTCTCCACCTTGTGTTGCCTCCCTGTGCACATGGTGTCCTATCCCATAATCATAATATTTGCTCTGCGAGACTACTCTCTGTGAATTAGTAAGAATTCTTGCTTCAAAAACAGTTGATTAATATGTAACCAAAGTTTTAAATACACATGAAGATCACAAATTCACATAGGATTAATATATGACATGGGAATGTTTTTTCTTTTCTTACAAATCACATGCAATGAAGTTCTCTGCCACCACCACACACATGTACACAATATATTTCCTCGAAAATTCCTATAGACCGAGCCCATTCCACTATTGTCATGCGTCGATAACAACACTAGATGGCAGAGTATGCATGAGACATTTCAAAGCATAAAGAGGATGGGTCATAGCTTGCCCTCATATTCTTTCTTCAACATAACTTCAGAGCAATATATGTCGGAGTTCCAATATACTGATGACTGCAGAACAGAAGAAATCAGGACTACAAATTGGTTAAAAATTTAGTATCCATCAGAACTTTTGTTTATTATAAGAAACAAAATCAAGATGGATCAATTTTGTCGTCAAGATTACAACAATGATGTATGAGAATATCCTTCACATAAGCAAGCAATCAGCCACCACCCAACCAGATTAATAGCATGAAGTACCTTTGAATAACCAAAGCCACATATCTTCGAGCAATGAGTGGTGCTTTAATCCAGCGGAGTATTCCCTCACTTTAAGTAGCTATGCCATACCTTCTTGACGAATCCAACATATTAATGTAAATTGCATAGGAAGGTAAAATCAAGTAGTTTATTTGAGATAGAAAATGTAACCATTTAGAATATGTAGATAGAACACACGAAAATAACCGAGTAGGGTTAGCAAAATAATAATCATAAGTTCAAAACACAAAAGCTTGTACGAATGTTATACAAGATCTAACAAGACTACAATTATATCTCAAAATATAGAAGGATAATTATTTTTATCCCAATGACAGTTCTCCCGTTGCATAGTAATTCACATAACTCATTTTATTTAAAGAATGTGCTTAACTTAAGAGCTAAGATTCAGATATGAATTTTCACACCGAATAAATTTGTCCACATTGGATCTTACCCAATGACAGAAAGCGGGCTATGGGAAGATGTTGCACTTGTTGTTGCATCCCTTGAGTTGGCCATTCTAGCACGACTCTGAATTGAAGACATTTTGTATATCACATCATCCCTGAAATTACTGATGAAATCTATATAGTCAACCATGATTTGCAGCACTTTATGCTCAACGCTTGCTCTGATCATCTCTTTCAAATTAGCATCTCTTATAATTCTAACCAAACCATCTACCATTGTTGTATCAGGTCTACACCAATATATATTGTGCTCACTCGCTAAATAATCCAACCATATTAGGTGCTCTTCAAGGACTGCATATGAGAATGTGCTAGCATCAACAAAGTCAAAAACCTCCACACAAGGGTTCCGAAACTCAATGTTACTGCTTGGTCCACAGAAAATTCCACCATGCTCAAGTTCCGGTGAAAAAAAAGGAGTAACCACAGTTTGTCCCATTGTTGAATCACACACTGCATCACAAAAATGCAAACTTTTAGCACTCAACAAAGAATTATTGATACGTCCATTTTGCATCATGATTTCCTACTGTTATTTACTTTGTTTTGTTGAATAATAATGCTTTGGGGAGTGATTCTAATGCCTTTTCTCTCATAATATGCAAGGTTTACACAAGGAGGGAGAATACCGGCAGCTGGAATTCTGGACCCAAGAAAAGCACGTCAGAGATACCTATTCTGCACAACTCCAATGAAGCTGAAATTTTACGGAGAATATTTTTGCATTTAATTAAAAATACTGGAGCTGAAAACCACCGGAGGGGGGCTTCCAGGTGGGCACAACCCACCAGGGCGCGCCCTGATGGGTTGTGCTCACCCAGGCCCACCTTCTGGTATAAATTCCCAAAAAACCTAAATAAAATAGGAGGAGGACTTTCGGGATGAATCGCCACCGCCTCGAGGCGGAACTTGGGCACGAGCACTGGGGGACCTTCCCTCCCGGAAGGGGAAATCGAAGCTATCGTCATCACCAACACCCCTCTCATCTTTGGGAGGCCAATCTTCATCAACATCTTCAACAACACCATCTCCTCTCAAACCCTAGTTCATCTCTTGTGTTCAATCTTTGTACCGGAACCTCAGATTGGTACCTATGGGTGACTAGTAGTGCTGATTACCTTGCGTAGTTGATTACTATATGGTTTATTTGGTGGAAGATTATATGTTCAGATCCATTATTCTATTCAATACTCCTCTGATCTTGAGCATGATTATTATTTGTGAGTAGTTACCTTTGTTCTTGAGGTCACGGGAGAAGTCATGTTGCGAGTAATCATGTGAATTTGATATGTGTTCGGTATTTTGATGATATGTATGTTGTGATTCCCTTAGTGGTGTCATGTGAACGTCGACTACATGACACTTTACCATTCATGGGCCTAAGGTAATGCATTGTGGATTAGTTATTAGATGATGGGTTGCTAGAGTGAAAGAAGCTTAAAACCTAGTTTATGCGCTACTTCGTAAGGGGCTGATTTGGATCCACATGTTTAATGCTATGGTTAGACTTTGTCTTAATACTTTTCTCGTAGTTGCGGATGCTTGCGAGGGGGTTAATCATAAGTAGGTTGTTAGTTCAAGTAAGAACAGCACCTTAGCACCGGTCCACCCACATATCAAATTATCAAAGTAACGAACACGAATCAAACCAACATGATAAAAGTGACTAGACGAAATTCCCGTATACCCTCAAGAACACTTTTGCCTATTACTAGTGATTGTTATGGCCTGTCCTTTGCCTAAGAAGGACCGGGCTACCTTGCTTCACCTTGTTTACCGTTACCGTTACTTGCTCGCTATCAATTATCTTGCTATCAAACTATCCGTTACCTACAATTTCAGTGCTTGCAGAAATTACCTTGCTGAAAACCGCTTGTCATTTTCTTCTGCTCCTCGTTGGTTTTGACACTCTTACTTATCGAAAGGACTACGATTGATCCCCTATACTTGTGGGTCATCAATTATCGGAACAACAAAATTGCACTAAACAAGGCATGAGCAAAACTGTAGTCCAAAAGTTTAGAGTTGCAAAATTGAAATACAAAATTTTAGACTTTTAGCACTTTAGAAATTTACACACAATAGAGCATGAGGAAAGCTGAACTACCAAGGTTCATACTTTGAGCATTGAACTACAAAGGTTCAGAATAAGTATTGAACTGAAAAGGTTCAGAATTTCGGCACTGACCAAATTTTATTCAACAAGGTGAAACATTTTATGCACATTTTTCTTCGGTACCTCAGGGCAACTCGTTTGCAACAGCATTGAACTACAAAACTAAATTAATCTTACGACAAACCCCCTACTTTATCGCCCTAAATCATACCTTATAGGCCAAAACCTTCACCCAAAAACCTAGCCCAACAAAGTTGCAAGAATGAGAACATGACAACAAAACCCCGGCCCAAATCGCAAACCTGAATCACCGACGAGGTTGACCGGAGCCCGACTGATCAACACGTAAAGTAGAGGCGGCGAGAACAGATGCTGAGAGAGAAGACGGAGGTGGCTCACCATAATCAGGAGGAAAGATCCCGTGTGGACGGACGAGATTGACAGACGGAGGCGGCTCCATAGCGCCGATGATCACTGACAACGTCACCAAGGTGGTTGACGTTATGCTCTATGTCGCTGATAGACACTGGGTCATTCCGACAGAGGCGGCGAAGAGATGAAGATGGCGACCGATTTAGTTTAGATATTTTAATTTATTGTTGTCGTGCTCGAGGTGTAGTGCGGGTTGATTCACTAAAACGACAGGGAATATTTGCAAAACTGCAGCGACGACCGACTCAGCCAGTGTGACGCCACCTGTCGTTTCGTGACTGGATTTGGACCGAATCATCACATTCTTTGCAAGTTGTTGGGTGGCAGGGTGGAGTTTTTCAAGTTGTTGGACTAAACCATCACGGAAGGACAAGTTCCGGATGCTTTTACCTCGGCTAATAAACCCAGACGAAGGAGTAGTTATTGCTGTTAAAACTTTCATGGGCTGAGGAGTAGCATCATGTTGGCTAACTAATGATGCTACACATGTGTACTGTATACAAAATGTGAACCATTATCTGAGCCTTTTTCAGCTAGATATCCCATGCATCTAGTTCATCGTGATCGGAATTATATATATAATTTTTGGCCTCGTGAAGGAGAAAGTATCGCTCTAGCTTGGGGGAGGCTTAAGTCAATACTATATTCATGCCCCAATCATGACATTCCGAGGGAAGTTATCATTCATAATTTTTATGCTCGGCTTTCTCATAATGATCAATCCATGCTCGATACTTCTTGTGCTGGTTCTTATATGAAGAAGACTATTGAATTCAAGTGGGATCTCTTAGAAAGAATTAAACGCAACTCTAAAGATTGGGAACTCGACGAAGGTAATGAGTCAGGTATAAAGCTTGAATTTGATTGTGTTAAATCTTTTATGAATACCGATATTTTTCACAAGTTTAGCACTAAATATGGACTTGACTCTGAGATAGTAGCCTCTTTCTGTGAAGCATTTTCTACTCACGTTGATCTCCCTAAGGAGAAGTGGTTTAAATATCATCCTCCTATCAAGGAAGAAATTAAAGAACCAGTCATATCTAAAGAAGAAACCATCTTTTACAATGTTGATCCAGTTGTGCCTACCGCTTATATTGAAAAACCACCTTTCCCTGTTAGGATAAAGGAACATGCTAAGGTATCAACTGTGGTTCGTAAGAGTAATATAAGAGCACCTAAACCCCCTGAGCAAATTAAAGTAGAGCCTAGTGTTGCTATGGTTAAAGATCTCTTGGTGGAAAATATTTACGGGCATGTTATCTACTTTTGTGATGAAGCTGCTAGAATTGCCAAACCTGATGAAAAAGATAAACATAGACCCGTAGAAGGCTTGCCCGTTATCTCAGTTAAAATAGGAGATCATTGCTACCATGGTTTATGTGATTTAGGTGCTAGTGTGAGTGCTATCCCTTTTACCTTATACCAAGAAATTATGGATGAAATAGCACCTGCTGAAATGGAAGACATTGATGTCACTATTAAACTTGCTAATAGAGACACTATCACACCACTTGGGATTGTTAGAGATGTTGAAGTCTTGTGTGGGAAAGTAAAATACCCTACTGATTTTCTAGTCCTTGGTTCCCCACAAGATGACTTTTGTCCCATTATCTTTGGTAGACCTTTCTTGAGCACCGTTAATGCTAAGATAGATTGTGAAAAACAAACTGTCGGTGTCAGTTTTGGTAATGTGTCTCATGAGTTTAATTTTTCCAAGTTTAGTAGACAACCCCGTGATAAAGCTTTATCTAGTAAGGATGAAATAATTGGTCTTGCTTCTATTGTTGTGCCTCCTACTGATCCGTTAGAACAATATTTGCTTGACCATGAAAATGATATGCATTTGCGCGAAAGAAACGAAATAGATCAAATTTTCTTCGAACAACAACCTCTCTTGAAACACAATTTGCCTATTGAAACTTTTGGAGGTCCTCCTACACCTAAAGGTGATCCTGTGTTTGAATTGAAACAATTGCCTGACACTTTGAAGTATGCTTATCTTGATGAGAAAAAAATATATCTTGTTATTATTAGTGCTAACCTTTCAGAACATGAAGAAGAAAGATTATTGAAAGTTCTAAGGAAGCACCGGGATGCTATTGGATATACTCTTGATGATCTTAAGGGCATTAGTCCCACTCTATGTCAGCACAAGATCAATATGGAACCTGATGCTAAACCCGTTGTTGATCATCAACGGCGATTGAATCCTAAGATGAAGGAAGTGGTAAGAACTGAAATATTAAAGCTTCTGGAAGCAGGTATAATCTATCCCATTGCTGATAGTAGATGGGTAAGACCCGTTCATTGTGTCCCTAAGAAAGGAGGTATTACCGTTGTTCCTTATGATAAGAATGAACTCATTCCACAAAGAATTGTCACTGGCTACAGAATGGTAATTGAGTTTAGAAAATTAAATAAAGCTACTAGGAAAGATCATTACCCTCTACCGTTCATTGATCAAATGCTAGAAAGATTATCTAAGCACACACACTTTTGTTTCCTAGATGGATATTCCGGTTTCTCTCAAATACCTGTGTCACAATCTGATCAAGAGAAAACTACCTTTACTTGTCCTTTTGGAACCTATGCTTATAGACGTATGCCTTTTGGTTTATGCAATGCACCTGCTTTCGTTCAAAGATGTATGACTGCTATATTCTCTGAGTTTTGTGAAAAGATTGTGGAGGTTTTCATGGATGATATTTCCATTTACGGAACTTCTTTTGATGATTGCTTAAGCAACCTTGATCGAGTTTTGCAGAGATGTGAACAAACTAATCTCGTCTTGAATTGGGAGAAGTGCCACTTTATGGTTAATGAAGGCATTGTCTTGGGGCATAAAGTATTTGAACGAGGTATTGAGGTGGATAAAGCTAAAGTTGATGCAATTGAGAAAATGCCATGTCCTAAAGATATTAAAGGTATTCGAAGTTTCCTTGGTCATGCTGGTTTTTATAGGAGGTTCATTAAAGACTTCTCTAAAATTTCTAGGCCTCTTACTAATCTTTTGCAAAAGGACATTCCTTTTGTCTTTGATGATGATTGTGTGGAAGCCTTTGAAACACTCAAGAAAGCCTTAACCTCTGCACCTATCGTTCAACCACCTGATTGGAACTTGCCTTTTGAAATTATGTGTGATGCTAGTGATTATGCTGTTGGTGTTGTCCTAGGACAAAGAGTTGATAAGAAATTGAATGTTATCCATTATGCTAGTAAAACTCTAGACAGTGCCCAACGAAACTATGCCACTACTAAAAAATAATTTTTAGCAGTTGTATTTGCCTGTGATAAATTTAGATCCTATATTGTTGACTCCAAGGTTATTGTTCACACCGATCATGCTGCTATTAAATACCTTATGGAAAAGAAATATGCTAAACCTAGACTCATTAGGTGGGTTCTCTTGCTTCAAGAATTTGACTTACACATAATTGATAGGAAGGGAGCTGAGAACCCCGTAGCTGATAACTTGTCTAGGTTAGAAAATATTCTTGATGACCCACTACCTATTGATGATAGTTTCCCTGACGAACAGCTAGCTGCAATAAGTGTCTCACACAACACACCTTCGTATGCTGACTATGCTAATTATATTGTTGCTAAATATATACCACCTAGCTTTACTTATCAACAAAAGAGAAAAAAATTCTATGACTTGAGACATTACTTTTGGGATGACCCACATCTTTATAAAGAAGGAGTAGATGGTATTATTAGACGTTGTGTACCTGAGCATGAACAGGAACAAATCCTATGGAAATGTCATTCCGAAGGTTATGGAAGACATCATGCGGGAGATAGAACTGCTCATAAGGTATTGCAATCTGGTTTTTATTGGCCTACTCTCTTCAAGGATGCCCGTAAGTTTGTCTTGTCTTGTGATGAATGTCAAAGAGTTGGTAATATCAGTAAGCGTCAGGAAATGCCTATGAATTATTCACTTGTTGTCGAACCATTTGACGTTTGGGGTTTTGATTATACGGGGCCTTTTCCTTCCTCTAATGGGTACACTCATATTTTGGTTGCGGTTGATTATGTCACTAAGTGGGTAGAAGCTATTCCAACTAGTAGTGCCGATTACCACACCTCCATTAAAATGCTTAAAGAGGTTATCTTCCCGAGGTTTGGAGTCCCTAGATATTTAATGGCTGATGGTGGTTCACATTTTATCCATCGTGTTTTCCGTAAGATGCTTGCTAAATATGATATTAACCATAGAATTGCATCACCCTATCATCCTCAATCTAGTGGTCAAGTTGAACTTAGCAATAGAGAAATAAAATTAATATTACAAAAAAACTGTCAATAGGTCTCGTAAGAATTGGTCTAAGAAATTAGATGATGCACTTTGGGCCTATAGAACAGCTTATAAAAATCCTATGGGTATGTCTCCATATAAAATGGTATATGGGAAAGCTTGTCATTTGCCTTTAGAACTAGAACACAAAGCATTTTGGGCAATTAAAGAACTCAACTATGATTTCAAACTTGCCGGTGAGAAGAGGCTATTTGATATTAGCTCACTAGATGAATGGAGAACCCAAGCGTATGAGAATGCCAAGCTATTCAAAGAAAAAGTAAAAAGATGGCATGACAAAAGAATCCAAAAGCGGGAATTCAAAATAGGAGATTATGTTCTTTTGTTCAACTCTCGTTTAAGATTTTTTTTGCAGGAAAGCTTCTCTCAAAATGGGAAGGACCATATATTATTGAAGAGGTTTATCGTTCTGGAGCTATCAAGATTAATAACGCCGAAGGTACTAACCCGAAGGTGGTCAATGGACAAAGAATTAAGCATTACATCTCAGGTACGCCTATTAACGTTGAAAGCAATGTTATCCAAACCATGACACCGGAGAACACATAAAAGAAATCTTTCGGAACACTCCAGATTATTTAAAAATAGGAGGTATGTGATACAGTCAACGAAAAAAATAGCACGCTATTTCGGCGTTTTAGCGTCGCTATAGCATATTTGGGATGTTCACGTTACGTTTCAGCGAATTTGCTCGCTATGCCGCTAAATACGCTATAGCGCACTATTTACGCGCTAAACGAAAAAACGTTACAACGTTATAACGTGGAATGGTCAAGATGGACCAAATTTGTGAGACAAACGGCAGGCTCCGCGGCCCATCGAGGCATCGGCCCAAAACTCTCTTAGACCACGCACTCAGCCCCCCAGCAACACATCTCTCTGAGCTAGCCACCTCACAATCCCCTCCACGGTTGCCACCCAGGTTCGTAGCTCGTGCGGCGGCGACGGCCCCAACTCCAGCAGCTGCTACGTCGATGTCAGCCTTACCGCCGGCGCCGTCAACTCACCGAGCAACCTCTCCCTCTTCGGTAGAAGTAGAACTCTCATCGGGCTGCGAGAAGAGCACCGCCGTCAGCACGCATAGCCCTTGCACGGGCCTCCCCGCCACTGCCCCAGCCTCCCCGCCGGTGGATCCTGGTGACAAGTCACAAGCGTTGGCGTAGGTCGTTCTGCTAGGCGGCGGCCGAAGTGTAGTTTCCTAGATGGACCGTTCTCTCTTCTCTGTTGTGGTGTACTTAGTTCTCTATTGACATAATCCTCTCTTCTGTCATATATTCATCTGTAGTTTTCTACTACTTGCTGTCTTGAACATAACTGCCTAGATCTCATGTTGAGTTCATTTGCTATGCACAACGATTATGAGTTCATTTGCAAACAGAGGATGTCTAGTTTTGTACGGAGTACTTACTAATAGTAACTACATCTTTGACTCACATTAAACTATAGATGGGATTATGAATTTATGATCAACATGAACATGTTACATCTACAAATCTCTTATATGTTGCAGCTATGTTGTATTGTTTATTTGTTGGCATGTTGCAATGTTTGCTAGTTCCATCTTCAAACTGCCATGTTGTATTATTGGTGTTCTATTGGCTGCTGTTGTTGCCTACTAGACTTTTGGACAAGTACTTATGTATGTAGTTGTATTGCTATGTTTCTCCGTCTAGTTCATTTTATAACTGCTATATTGTATTGTTGTTGTTGTTGTTCATCTTAACTAGTTATGCATGTATGGCTCCTAGACAAAGTTTTATATGTTTAAATCTTTAATTTCTGGTATATATTTGACATTTTTTTCAAAACGCTATTTTGAATATAGCACGCTATAGCACGCAATAACTTGTATAGCATTTGGAGAAGGGCCAAGCTATTTTAGATAGCACGCTATATTTTTCGTTGGATACAGTAAGTAAACGGACTCCGAAAAATCCGCAAAAATATTTTTTGTCAGTTTTGGAATATTTTAGAATTTTGGAAATAAAAAATAAACCGGAAGGTGATCGAGGTGAGCACGATACACCAGGGCGCGGGGTTGTGCCCACCTCGGATCCCTTCCCGACTCCGTTTTCCTTCCAAATACTTGTTTCCCAAGAATAAAAATTCTCTATATATACCCCCGGCTGTTTTGACGATCGTATCGCAGAAAAATCCTCTGTTCTTGTTTCTTAGATCTAGATCTCCATGGCTCCACCAAGCTCCTCCAAGGACAAGTTCTTCGAGAAGGTCATCAACCCGTACTTGCCGGAGGTGATGAAGCACCCTCAAGCCATTGAGATGCGTGAGGGGGTGCTCCACATCTGCGATGTTCAGGGACCCAAGAAGACCGGAAGCGTGGAGGCTAGGCTTGAGGCGGCGGAACAAGAAATCTTCAAGTGCCAGAAGATGGTGGAGCGTGGACTTAGTGCCAATCACTCCATGATCACGGAATTCACCAGTGATCAGATGGTGGATGGCCGGTCTGTGAAGGGCATCATCTCCACCCTCAATGAGCAAATTAATTTTCTGCAGAGCCAAGCTTACGATCTTCAAAACCAAGTCTTCAAATATGAAGCGAGATTTAAAGGTATAAGTTTAGCTGTCAGTTGCAGGACTCAGGGGACTCTCGCGTCAACCTTTGATGGGGAGCCCTTGCCCTGGAAGCTGGAGGACAAGCTTACTACATCATCACCACCACCTACATCAACACCTCCACCTTCTTCATCACCCACACCAAAGGAGACTTGAACTCACAGGTATGGGCACTCCCCTTGGCTTGAGCCAAGCTTGGGGGAGGTGCCCCGTTATCGTATCACCACCACTTTTATTCACCTTTACCTATTTTAGTTCGATCTTTAGTTTCCCTTTGCTTTAGTTGAATAAAAGTTTAGCATGATCTATTTTCGTGTGTTAGTTCCGCGCTCTATCTATCTATGTAATCGTGTGAGAGTTATATAATAAAGTTTAGTTTGAGTTTTTGCCTCTCTACCTTCTTGTTGCAACCAAAATAAAGAAAAGAAAAACAAATGAAAAGAATCATAGGCTAATCATATGGTGAGTAATGACATCACATAATGAAAAGTATAAGTACTAAAATTTATTGGAGATTGACAAACATAGCATTGGTCAATGATGCAATTCATGAAAGAAGTAATGACAGAAGAGAAGATTCACATGCAAATACACTATCTTGGACATCTTTTATGATTGTGAGCCCCCATCAAATATTATATGTCAAAATTGTTGACGTTGGACAAGGAAGACAACGTAATGACTTATGTTTATTCATATCTGCATAGAAGTTATATTGTCATAGATCCTTTAACATGTGGTGCTTGCCCAATATCTTTGCTAGCCAAAAATTCCGCACTAAGTAGAGATACTACTTGTGCATCCAAAAACTCAAACCAAAACTCATTCCGTGAGTGTCCACCATACCTACCTATGGATCGAGAAAGGTCCTTCAAGTAAGTTGTCATTGGTAAAATAAGGCAATAAAAATTGCTTCTAAAAGTGTTTTGATCAATTAGTGTAAGAGAAAATTGAGCGTTATACGAACTTATGATGGCAAAGTAATAAAAGCAACGGACTACATAATAAAGGTTGCTATCATAGGGGGCAATATAGTGTGACATTCTTTTACATTAAGGGATTGAGCATACAAACCAATAAGTGCATGACAACCTCTGCTTCGCTCTGCGAAGGGCCTATCTTTTACTTTTATGCACTTACTGTTATGCAAGAGTCAAAGTATTCTTCCCTATTCCTTTTTAATTTTTCTTTTGCAAGCATCATGTGGTGAGGAAAGATCTAGGCACATATATTCAGCTGGATATGGGTGGGCATGAGTTATTATTGTTGACATCACCCTTGAGGTGAGTAAGTTGGGAGGCAAAACTATAAGCCCCTATCTTGCTACGTGTCCGGTTGAAACTTTTTGTTCATGGGTATGCCGTGAGCGTTAGCAATCATGGAAGACTAAAGGATAGTTGAGTATGTGGACTTGCCAAAAGGCTCTGACATGAGACCCTTCCTGAAAATATGATGAATTGTAGTTGCATAGTTGACTGAGAACATAGTTCGTTGGTTCCCAATAAGGTTTATGCTTCATACTTCTATGTTGTGATGAATTGTTACTTGTTCATGAGAAGCCTTATGATAAAAATGTATTGAAATAAGTTCTTATGTTAGAGTTTGTTGCTGTTATGTTAATAAGCATGATGCTTCTATGTTCGTATTTTGTTTTTATCGACACCTCTCTCTCAAACCATGTGGACATGCTTTTCGATATCGGCTTTCGCTTGAGGACAAGCGAGGTCTAAGCTTGGGGGAGTTGGTACGTCCATTTTGCATCATGATTTCCTACTATTATTTACTTTGTTTTGTTGAATAATAATGCTTTGGGGAGTGATTCTAATGTCTTTTCTCTCATAATATGCAAGGTTTACACAAGGAGGGAGAATACCGGCAGCTGGAATTCTGGACCCAAGAAAAGCACGTCAGAGATACCTATTCTGCACAACTCCAATGAAGCTGAAATTTTACGGAGAATATTTTTGCATTTAATAAAAAATACTGGAGTTGAAAACAACTGGAGGGGGCCTCCCAGGTGGGCACAACCCACCAGGGTGCGCCAGGCCCCCCTGGGCGCGCCCTGATGGGTTATGCTCGCCCAGGCCCACCTCCGGTGCCACTCTTCTGGTATAAATTCCCAAAAAACCTAAAAAAAATAGGAGGAGGACTTTTGGGACGAAGCGCCGCCGCCTCGAGGCAGAACTTGGGCAGGAGCACTTTTGCCCTCCGGCGGAGCGATTCTGCCGGGGGAACTTCCCTCCCGGAGTGGGAAATCGAAGCTATCGTCATCACCAACACCCCTCTCATCTTTGGGAGGCCAATCTTCATCAACATCTTCAACAGCACCATCTCCTCTCAAACCCTAGTTCATCTCTTGTGTTCAATCTTTGTACCGGAACCTCAGATTGGTACCTGTGGGTGACTAGTAGTGTTGATTACCTTGCGTAGTTGATTACTATATGGTTTATTTGGTGGAAGATTATATGTTCAGATCCATTATGCTATTCAATACTCCTCTGATCTTGAGCATGATTATTATTTGTGAGTAGTTACCTTTGTTCTTGAGGTCACGGGAGAAGTCATGTTGCGAGTAATCATGTGAATTCGATATGTGTTCGATATTTTGATGATATGTATGTTGTGATTCCCTTAGTGGTGTCATGTGAACGTCGACTACATGACACTTCACCATTCATGGGCCTAAGGGAATGCATTGTGGAGTAGTTATTAGATGATGGGTTGCTAGAGTGACAGAAGCTTAAACCCTAGTTTATGCGCTACTTCGTAAGGGGCTGATTTGGATCCACATGTTTAATGCTATGGTTAGACTTTGTCTTAATACTTTTCTCGTAGTTGCGGATGCTTGCGAGGGGGTTAATCATAAGTAGGTTGTTAGTTCAAGTAAGAACAACAGCTTAGCACCGGTCCACCCACATATCAAATTATCAAAGTAGCGAACACGAATCAAACCAACATGATAAAAGTGACTAGACGAAATTCCTGTGTACCCTCAAGAACACTTTTGCCTATTACTAGTGATTGTTCTGGCCTGTCCTTTGCCTAAGTGTAGGATCACAATAAGTGTGTGTCTAGAGGGGGGGGGTGAATAGACTACTTGCAAAAATTAAAATCTAACCTATTCCCAAGTTAATTGGTTGGCAGATTTTAGCAATTATAGCAAGTCTACTACACCCTACACATGCAAGTCAACAAGTATGGCAGCGGAAAGTAAAGACATTGCACATGGAATCATATGGAAAGTAAAGTTGAGATAGGGAGATCAAACGCATGAGGGACACGAAGATTTTTTCCGTGGTTCCGATAGGTGGTGCTATCGTACATCCACGTTTATGGAGTCTTCAACCCACAGAGGGTAACGGTCGCGAGAGTCCACGGAGGGCTCCACCCATAATGGTCCACGAAGTAGCAACCTTAACTATTCCATAACGGCTTCCGTCCACGAAGGACTAGCCTCACTATGGGTAGATCTTCACGAAGTAGGCGATCTCCTTGCCCGTACAAACTTCTTGGTTCAACTCCACAACACGAAGTAGGAGGCTCCCAAGCGACACCTAACCAATCTAGGAGGCACCACCCTCCAAAAGGTAATAGGCTCGGTAATGTCGATGAACTCCTTGCTCTTGTGCTTCAAGATGATAGACTCCTCAACACACAATCACTCTCTCACAGATTTGGCTATGGTGGAAGAGATTGATTTGGTGGAAAGCAACTTGGGGAGGCTAGAGATCAAGATTCATATGGTAGGAATGGAATAGCTTGATCTCAACACATGAGTAGGTGGCTCTCTCTCAAAAAATTGGATGGGGCAAGTATGGAATAGTTCTGAGTGCTTCGCTTTCGAGTGGGTGGTGGTGAAGGGGTATATATAGGCATCCCCAAAAGTCCAACCGTTACACCTAAAGTGTGACGCCCCCGATTTCGACCGTACGCTAATCATACACACAATGCATACGACCAAGATTAGGGACTCACTGATTGATATCACAACACAACACTAGACACAAATTAAAGTCATACAGCTTCATATTACAAGCGAGGGGCCTCGAGGGCTCGAATACAAAGCTCGACAAGCACGAGTCAGCGGAAGCAAATAATATCTGAGTACAGACATAAGTTAGACAAGTTTTGCCTTAAGAAGGCTAGCACAAACATAAGCAGCGGATCGAAAGAGGCGAGGCCTCCTGCCTGGGAACCTCCTAACTACTCCTGAGCGTCGGCACTCTCCACGTAGTAGTAGGCTCCAGCGGTGGTGTAGTAGTCGTCTCCGGCGTACTCCATCTCCTGGGCTCCGTCGTCTGAACGCATAATCGTATCGAGGGGGAAAGGGAATGCAAAGCAGCGGTGAGTACTCATCCAAAGTACTCTCAAGACTGACATCAGAACTATGCTAAATATGCATCGTTATCAAGGGGAGGGGTTATATCTGGACTGACTGCAGAAAGCAAGAGTGAGGGGAAGGCCTAGTCCTATCGAAGACTAGCATCTTCAGCATCTTGCAGCATTAGAAGAGAGTAGACTGGTATCTCATATATAGTCATATTATTGTAGCAATTTTATTAAGTAACCACGCCCAGAGATTCTTCCTCGACTCCCTGCGAGGAAGCAATCTCGGAGCCACATTCATTTCAAATTAAATCACAATTATAGTTGTATAAGGTCAAGGCACAACTCCAAGTCATCCTGTTACCGTGGACACGGCTATTCGAATAGATTATTCATTCCTGCAGGGGTGCACCACATATTCCCCAACACGCCTGAATCACCTCCGGCCGGACACACTTTCCTGGGTCATGCCCGGCCTCGGGATATCAGCACGTCGTCGCCCCACCTAGGCTCAACGAAGAGGCCAGCCCGCCGGTCTAAATCCTAAGCACGCAGGTTCGTGGGCCCACTTGCCCTTGCACTCCTGCACGATGCGAACGCGGCCGGAAGCAAACCTAGCACACTCCAGTCCAAGAGCTGTACCGTCCAGACCAATCCGGCACGCGCCGCTCCATTGTTGACGTCCGAAGAGCTTCGACTGATACAACGACGCTGAGTACCCATAACTTCTCCCACGTGAAGGTTAGTGCGTATTAAGGCCAACGACCTAACTCAGATCAAGTACCCAACCCATTAGCATTTTATTAATGCGGGGCAAGCGCGACCCATAAAGTGCGGTCCCGTCACCCCGACTCGAGGATGTGTGGCAAGGGCCTCTCCTGCCCGTCCACTCCTCAACATAATCCTTTGGATGCCTTACCGGCGCATCCCACCACATCTCACACACGGGTACCCTTGGGGCCGACCCGTCTCAAGACTGCCGGGAACTCAGGTCCACCTCAACCAGGGTGGTACCGTCTGTCCCTCCAGTCCTGTCTTTCACATGTAAACAAAGTCAAGTTGAAGTAACTGTGTGTTTATACACCAAGTGGATATCCGAGGAATCACCCTCGATGGATCCCACTCGAGGTATGTGTATGGCAAGAGTCGCTATCGATAAATGGGAAGGAGGAATCACCCTCGATACCCATGACCGATTAGCTACGTTACAGAATTAACACCGGGAGTGCTAAGTGAGGTATCACCCTCGGCACTCGGTAGTAGCTCTGTAGTGCCATACTTAAGGGGAGTGTGGTGATGTGAGGGGCCTGGCTCGTCGGTCGGTTGACCGAGTCGTCGAGTCGTCGATGAAGAAGCGGGGGCAACTGGGACTAAGGGGTCACTGGGGATTCATTGATCAACCTATACTAAGCAGTTGATATTATTGCAGGTATAGTATCAGTTTATCAAAAGCAGGCTATGCATCAGAATAGGAGCTAACTAATACAGTAGCAAAATCTAATGCAAGAATAAGAGGGAAGAATGGGCGATATCAGAATGCTCAAGGGGGGGTTGCTTGCCTTGCTGCTCTGCGGCAAAGGCCTGATCGTCAGGCGCGTAGTCGTACCCGACAGCAGCGTCAGTCTCGAAGGCTACCGGAGAGAAGAGGGGGAGAAACAATAAATACAAAGCAGACAAATGCATCACGATGCATGACAGGACAATATGCAGGGCTAGGCATGCACTAACGCAGTATTATACGTCGCAGACGGATCGGAATAATATCTGATGATATTTCCCGGGTCTTTGGATTTATCGGACAGACGATCCGGAGGGAAAAAGTTCCATGTTCGCTATGCTAGGAGCACGTGACAGACTAACGGGCTGCGTAATTGGAACCGTAGAATTATTCTGAGCAACTTTCATGTTCAAAACTTTTTAATCCGGGCTACGGTTTATTTTATATTAATTTTTAAAGATTTAATAATATTCTGAAATTCTTTTATAATTAATTAATCTGAATTATCCAAAACAGTAAAATACTGTTTAATTATCCTAAACAGTAAATACTGATTAATTAATTAATTATTAATATTAATATTTATTTTTCTAATTATTTTTTTACTAATACTTTTATTTTAATTTTTAGGGCGTGGGCCCCGTCTGTCAGTGGACAGGCCGGACACATCCGGCTGTGCCCATTCGGGCGCCGGACATGTCCGGGCGCGTGCGAGGCGCGCTGGGGGAGGCGAGGCGGCGCCGGTGAGAGGCGGCGGCGGCGGTCGGCGGTGGCGTGAGGCGGCGGGGCGACGAGGTGGGGACGAGGCGGTAGGAGGCGCGGGAGCGGCGGGGCGGCGAGCCGGCGACGAGGCGGATGGAGGCGGCGGCGCGGAGGCGACCGCGGGTGGCGAGGCGGTCGGACCGGCGCCAGGCTTCGGCGGGGGGGGGGGGGGGGCAGAGCCGAGCGGTGGCGGGAGGGGGGGGAATCGGGGGGAGCAGCGAGGGGTTTGGCGCTAGGGTTGCCCCAGCGCTGGTGGCTTAGTAGCCACCGGCTGGGCCGGCCTGGTTGGCCCAAAGGCCAGCTGGGCCGGGGGGAGGGGGTTTCCCCATTTATTTTATTTTATTTTGTTTTTGTTTTAGTTTTTATCTTTTAACTCAGCTTTTAAATGTTTTAATAACCAATTAGTTTTAACAAACTATAAAACTTAGTTCTAAATTAGTATTGTATTTTAAGACACTGGAATAAAATGTTCCAACATATTTTAATTTAGCTTACAAATATTTATTGAATTAAAATATTTATTAAATATTTTAAATGCTGTTTTAATTTCTTTAGGGCATTTAATCACTTTCCAAAATCGTTGGTTCACCACCATAATTATCTAAGAATTATTTGCCACACTTTGAACACTTTATTTTTGACATTTGAAAACTTTAAATTTTGACTTTGAATTAAATTTGAATTTGACTCGGTCTGAATCAATGTGAGATTAACAACAGTAATCGGGGTGACGTGGCATCATTAGCGTGGGATTGCTGTAGCTTAATTACAGATATTACTGTAGCACAAAACCAGGGCGTCACATAAAGTGACCAACTCGGTGACACCGAAGTGTAAAACTCGGTGGTACCGAAGTGACCAAAAGGCAGTAACTTTTGAATCTCGGTGAGACCGATACATAATTCTTGGTGGTACCGATTAGGTGACCAACGGATAGATTGCAAAACTCGGTGACGCCGATCCAAAAAACTCGGTAAGACCGATTTTATGAAACGAGGTAACAGAAAGTTGGCAAGCTGAATTTGGTGGCACGGATGCAGAATCGGTTGCACCGAATGGCTAGGGTTTGGCATGGGTCTGTCTGAGTTTGGGAATCAGTGGGACCGAGTGGGAATTGTTGGTAGCACCGGTTTTCAAGATAGGCTTGGACAGACTTTTGTGGAAGAGTTTGTGGGTGTATCTGGTGACTATCACTTGTGCACGTGGAGCATCTTGTTCACCAACAGTACCTTACCCCCGTTTTAATAGTATTGGCTTTCCTATGGACTCAAAGTGATTTCTCACAAGGTAAAATGTAGAGTCCTCTTGCTTGAAGCTTTACCAATCCATTTCCTTGCATCTAGGGGTATCTCCTCACAATCCTTTTTGCCAACCCATCTCTCTCTATGGACTTTCACCTGAAATACACTAGGTAGAATATTAGTCCAACAGACAATGTATGTTGTCATGAATTATCAAAACCACCAAGGGAGCATGTTGTGCTTTCAATCTCCCCCTTTTTGGTAATTGATGACAACATACAATCAAAGCTTCAGATAAAGATATGCATGGATATAATGAAGACTTTGAAAGACACATGACTAATACAAGCTCCCCCTAAATGTGTGCAATCCATTTTAAAGGATAGTTGCTTTGGAATGCATGGACACACATATAGTAGAAGGGATATAATGAGTCATGTGTATCTTGTCTATATGCATCAAATATATATGAGTGAGGTGTATCCTTGTTCAAGACTTCACTCTTGCAAACAATATGTGCAAGAAGCAAGAGATCATCTTGATCAAAGATATGATGCATATACTTACCTTGAGTTCTTCAGCATTCTTGTAGTAGAGATACACTTGAGAAAAACAATGTTAGGAAACACAAGAGTATTCTACCAATCAAAAGCAATAGAGCTCAATAGTACCAAGATATGGAGAACATGTAGAAGATAGTATTCCTTAAGATTGATATGTCTCCAAGAACACTTAGAACTTTCTCCCCTAGATATGAAATAGTAGGTCATCCTCTCCCTCTGAATCTTAGCATGTAGATATTGGGATTGGATAGGGTGAGAAAATTCTAACATGAGTAGTCAGATGAAATAAACATACTTTTCTTCCAAACATATTTTTCTCCCCCTACTTTGGTATTCTCTCCTTGTCTGTATGAGTACAAACTCTGATATTCTTCCCCTTGATTGTTTTCTCCCCCTTTGCATTGAAGCATGTATCTCCCCCTTTAGCATTGAAGCTTTGGTATTTCTCCCCCTTTGACATTAATTTCCAAAAAGGTCCATACAAAGGGTTAGACACAGGGATCATGGAGTTAGAAGGGATCCTTGAGAACAAGGGTCATAGAATGTAGGGAACATGGAGAGCATTAAAAACTGAGGGAATCATGGAAATTAATTTCTCCCTCTTTCATTGATCTGAGAGCTTGTGATACTTCTCCTCCTTTGAGTTAGGGATCCTTGAATAAAGTTTCTTCCTTTTTTTTTGAAATAAGGGATCATTGAAGAAACAAAGACATCACTTGTAGGATCACTAAAGAAACAAAGATTTGCTAATATGAACACAAATCAGAGAATAAATCCAGTCGGTGGCTCCGAGTCAAACGGGTCGGTGGAACCGAGTCATTTGAATCGGAGGCTCCGAGTAGTAAACAGAAACTTGGCAATGTTTTAGAAACTTGAAAATGAATTTGGAAAACTTGTAACAAAGTGTCAAAAGAATCTTCAAAGGAAATGCAAAAGACTTTACAAAGAGATATCAACTAGAGAAGATTTGAGTGGTTCCAAGAGATCTTGCAAATAGAGAATGAACCAAACAAGATACTTAATATAGATGATGGGCGGTGACTAGGTCACCTATATTAGAGTATATTGACTTAGGAGCCAAGCAAGAATACTTGATCATAGGTCATACTCATCGTTAAGCTCAAAATGGGGTTACCAGTTATCGATTAAGCATTTTAATGTTTTCATATCACTTGAGTTGCTTTATCTCATGACTTGGAGTAAAGCTTTTTCAAGGATACGAGTACCTACCTTTGAGTGATGTTGATGACGTGGCTTGTAGGTGAACTTGTTGAGGATGCTCGATGTTGATGAAGACCATCTTGAGTTGGGAGCAATCCTTCTTGTTTTAGTACACTTATCACCTACATAGGTTAGCCATGCAAGGAAGAACAATATATATCCATTTGACATGATATCAATTGAGAATTAGCAAATATAATCACATCAAATATATGTCAAGGATATGGTTGAGTTGTCTTCTTCCTTCCATCATCAAGAGGGGTTGTGGATACTTGGTCATGACAAGATTGCTTATGATATGAGTTGTTTGCAACCTTGTGGAATAAAGTTCTTCCAAGTACCTACAAAAGGTTAGATGCAATACAAGGGAGCATAGAATTCCAAGACATATGAAGTTCATGGTAATGATGGCATGGAATGGTCAAGTAAGCTCGCCCCCTTGTATGCAAATTGAGTGAGTCTAGCTGAAGTTTGAAGCATCAAGGATGTTCAACTCACTCCTCAAGTGACAAAACACTTTCTCATCAAGTGGCTTAGTAGAGATATCGGCCAATTGCTTGTTGGTACGAACATGCTTAAGATTAATATCTCCTTTGGCAACATGATCACGAATGAAATGATGTCGAACTTGAATATGCTTAGTTCGAGAATGTTGCACGGGATTATGACCAATCTTAATAGCACTTTCATTGTCACAAAGTAATGGAACATTTTTCACATGGATTCCATAATCCTTAAGCGTTTGTGTCATCCATAGTAATTGTGCACAACACGATCCGGCGGCAATATACTCAGCTTCGGCAGTAGATAGAGACACCGAGTTTTGTTTCTTGGAGGACCAAGACACAAGAGATCTACCAAGAAATTGACAAGTACCCGAAGTGGATTTTCTATCAACCTTGTCACCGGCATAGTCCGAATCGGAATAGCCAACAAGGTTAAAGGAAGATCCCTTGGGATACCAAATGCCAAAGTTTGGTGTTTGTATCAAATATCTCACAATACGTTCACGGCCAAAAGATGACACTCTTTAGGTGCTGCTTGATATCTAGCACACATGCAAACACTAAGCATAATATCGGGACGGGAGGCACATAGATATAGCAATGAACCAATCATAGATCGATAAACCTTTTGATCAACCGGTTCGTCCTCCTTGGTAAGATCAACATGACCACTAGTAGGCATAGGAGTTTTCGTACCTTTACACTCTTGCATGTTGAACTTCTTGATAAAGTCCTTGGTATACTTGGTTTGAGAGATAAAAGTTCCTTCTCTTGTTTGCTTGATTTGCAAACCAAGAAAGAATTTTAGCTCACACATCATGGACATCTCATACTTCTCGGACATCAACCTTCCAAAACTTTCACTAAATTGTGGGTTAGTAGATCTAGATTTGGCACACAAATAATTCACCATTAACTCTCTTGGTGAATAAGGTTGAGTCAATTTTACCAATTTCAAAACCCTTTTCAATGAGAAACTTCGTTAAGCATTTATACCAAGCACGTGGGGCTTGCTTAAGACCATAAAGAGCTTTATGAAGCTTGTAAACATGATTAGGTTTCTTAGGATTCACAAAACCAGGGGGTTGTTTGACATAGACCTCTTCTTCAATCCCACCATTTAAAAAGGCACTTTTAATGTCCATTTGATAAAGCGTGATATCATGGTGATTAGCATAAGCAAGAAGAATGCGAATAGCTTCAAGTCTAGCGACGGGGGCATAGGTCTCACCGCAGTCCATACCTTCGACTTGCGTATATCCTTGGGCTACGAGACGTGCCTTGTTGCGTACAACTTGACCGTCTTCATCTTGCTTGTTCCGAAACACCCATTTGGTTCCGATGATGTTGTGCTCGTCCTTGGGCTTCTCCACGAGTGTCCACACTTCGTTCCTCTCGAAGTTGTGAAGCTCTTCATGCATGGCGTTCACCCAATTCGGGTCTTCAAGAGCTTGTTCTACCTTCAAGGGTTCAATGCTAGAGATGAAAGAATAATGCTCACAGAAATTAGCTAAGCGAGTTTTAGAGCGAGTGATTCTCCCGGTTTGTATGTCACCAAAGATTTGGTTTAGAGGATGGTTCTTGGTCACTCTTGCTCGAACTCGGGGTAGCTTCGGCTTGTTGGATGGTGGAGCTTCTTCATCATCATCTCCTTCATCTTCGTTGTTGTTGAAGGTGTCGTTTCCTTGAGGTGGTGGTGAAGGAGGTTGTGGTGGATCTTCATGATGTACTTCCTCCTGTTCATCTTGTCGTGTACTGCTTGTGGATGCCTCCATGTCGTGTTGAGGTTCACCTTGACATGAAGTAGGGGCTTCCACTTGAGTTGACGAAGTAGTTTCCTTCACCTCCATGGGACGAATCTTGCCGATGGACAAGTCTTGGATAGCTTCCGAAGGGTCCTTATCTCCTACATCATTTGGCAATTGTTTGACTTGCGAACCATTAGATTCATCAAACTTCACATCTACCGTCTCTTTAACTTTTCGAGTGAAGTAGTTGTAGACACGGTAAGTGTGAGAGTTCGATCCGTAACCAAGTAGGAATCCTTCATGAGATTTAGGAGCAAATTTAGTACGACAATGCTTATCAAGAATGTAGCACTTTGAGCCGAATACCCGAAAGTATCCAACTTGGGGTTTGTTACCGGTGAGTAGCTCGTATGCCGTTTTACCGAAAAGTTTGTGCAAGTAGAGTCGGTTTGTGGCATGACATGTTGTTTCCACGGCTTCTGCCCAAAAGTGTCTTGGCGTCTTGTATTCATCAAGCATCGTTCTTGCCATCTCAATAAGAGTCCGGTTCTTCCTCTCAACAACTCCATTTTGTTGAGGCGTGTACGTAGCCGAGAACTCATGTGAAACACCTTCTTCGTCAAGAAAGGTATCTACATGGGTGTTCTTGAACTCCGATCCGTTATCGCTCCGAACCTTCTTGATCTTCACTTCAAACTGATTTTGCGCTTTGCGAGCGAAGTTCTTAAAGATCTTTTGTACCTGCGACTTATCATCAAGAAAGAATACCCACGTAAATCTGGAAAAATCATCAACTATAACTAGACCATAGGAATTTCCACCGAGGCTCTTGCAAGCATTGGGACCAAAAAGATCCATGTGAAGTAACTCGAGGGGTCTCCTAGTAGTCATGATATTCTTTACGGGATGACTTCCACCTACTTGCTTTCCGGCTTGACAAGCACTACAAAGTCTATCTTTGTCAAAGATAACATCTTTAACACCAAGTATATGATCACCTTTGATAAGCTTGTCTAGATTACGCATGCCAACATGTCCTAGTATTCTATGCCAAAGCCAACCTTTAGAAGATTTTGCAATAAGACAAGTACGAGGTTTGGATCTCTTAGTGAAATCGACAATATATAGATCACCTCTACGGAAACCGGTAAAGACCATGTTATGGATTATCTTGACGAAACACTTGGCAATCTACTTTCGTGAATAGCACATTAAAACCAAAGTCGGCAAGTCTAGATACGGAAAGAAGATTGTAGCCAAGGGATTCAACAAGCATGACGTTTTGAATAGAGCTATCATGGGATATGGCCACCTTACCAAGACCAAGCACCTTACCCTTGGAGTTGTCTCCAAAAGTTACATACCTTCGCGGTCCATGGTTTGGTGTGATCTCTTCAAACATCTCTCTATCTCCGGTCATATGATCGGTGCATCCACTATCGAGAATCCACTCTTTTCCTCCGGACATGTAATCCTTGAAGTTTGCCATGAGACTTAGATTCTTCATGATCTTCTAATGCTTGATGTCGAACAACTCATCTTCATCATAGTAGCCATGTTCCACATTGTCATCATCAAGTGGGAAATCCTCGTCACAAGAAACAAGAGATTCGTTAGGGTTGTGATCATGACACTGTTCAACATTATGAATTCGAATGGCTTCTACAATAATGTTGTTGATAGTTATGACATCTCCTTTAGCACGCATGAGGTCTCTAAGCTCAAATAGATAGTCATCAAACTTGGGATCACTAGGCATCATTTGTGAAAGACAATAGTCTTATGAAGAATTTCATCAAGATTACTCAATGAATAACTTGGATATCGTTTCTCCAAGTCATTCCACAAAGTATAAGCACATTCAAAATTCTTCATTTGATTAAGCACGATCCTAGGCAATCCTCTAACGATAAGATTAATAGTTCTAAGATTGCACGACATATCAATTTCCTCTTCGTGTGTGGGATGTAAGGGATCAATGGGAGGTACATAGGGGTTCTTAACATACTTGTCAAATGAAATTTATTGAATAGCTCAAGCATCTTATATTTCCATTGACTATAGTACTCCCCATCAAGAATAGGCACTCTACAACTCAAACTCTCCACACTAGACACATCCATCTTCCTCCACGGTGATGAAACCGATGCAATGGAGACCAATGCTCTGATACCACTTGTAGGATCACTAGAAGTGTGTGTCTAGAGGGGGGGGGTGAATAGACTATTTGCAAAAATTAAAACCTAACCTATTCCCAAGTTAATTGGTTGGCAGATTTTAGCAATTATAGCAAGTCTAGTACACCCTACACATGCAAGTCAACAGGTATGGCAGCAGAAAGAAAAGACATTGCACATGGAATCATATGGAAAGTAAAGTTGAGATAGGGAGATCAAACGCATGAGGGACACGAAGATTTTTCCCGTGGTTCCGATAGGTGGTGCTATCGTACGTCAACGTTTATGGAGTCTTCAACCCACGGAGGGTAACGGTCGCGAGAGTCCACGGAGGGCTCCACCCATAAGGGTCCACGAAGTAGCAACCTTAACTATTCCATAACGGCTTCCGTCCACGAAGGACTAGCCTCACTATGGGTAGATCTTCACGAAGTAGGCGATCTCCTTGCCCGTACAAACTTCTTGGTTCAACTCCACAACACGAAGTAGGAGGCTCCCAAGCGACACCTAACCAATCTAGGAGGCACCACCCTCCAAAAGGTAGTAGGCTCGGTAATGTCGATGAACTCCTTGCTCTTGTGCTTCAAGATGATAGACTCCTCAACACACAATCACTCTCTCACAGATTTGGCTAGGGTGGAAGAGATTGAGTTGGTGGAAAGCAACTTGGGGAGGCTAGAGATCAAGATTCATATGGTAGGAATGGAATAGCTTGATCTCAACACATGAGTAGGTAGCTCTATCTCAGAAAATTGGATGGGGCAAGTATGGAATAGTTCTGAGTGCTTCGCTTTCGAGTGGGTGGTGGTGAAGGGGTATATATAGGCATCCCCAAAAGTCCAACCGTTACACCTAAAGTGACCAACTCGGTGACACCGAAGTGTAAAACCCGGTGGTACCGAAGTGACCAAAAGGCAGTAACTTTTGAATCTCGGTGAGACCGATACATAATTCTCGGTGGTACCGATTAGGTGACCAACGGTCAGATTTCACAACTTGGTGACGCCGATCCAAAAAACTCGGTAAGACCGATTTTATGAAACGAGGTAACAGAAAGTTGGCAAGCTGAACTCGGTGGCACCGATGCAGAATCGGTTGCACCGAATGGCTAGGGTTTGGCATGGGTCTGTCTGAGTTTGGGAATCGGTGGGACCGAGTGGGAATTGTTGGTAGCACCGATTTTCAAGATAGGCTTGGACAGACTTTTGTGGAAGAGTTTGTGGGTGTATTTGGTGACTATCACTTGTGCACGTGGAGCATCTTGTTCACCAACAGTACCTTACCCCCTTTTAATAGTATTGGCTTTCCTATGGACTCAAAGCGATTTCTCACAAGGTAAAATGTAGAGTCCTCTTGCTTGAAGCTTTGCCAATCCATTTCCTTGCATCTAGGGGTATCTCCTCACAATCCTTTTTGCCAACCCATCTCTCTCTATGGACTTTCACCTGAAATACACTAGGTAGAAATATTAGTCCAAGAGACAATGTATGTTGTCATGAATTATCAAAACCACCAAGGGAGCATGTTGTGCTTTCACTAAGAAGGATTGGGCTACCTTGCTGCACCTTGTTTATCGTTACCGTTACTTGCTCGCTATCAATTATCTTGCTATCAAACTATCCGTTCCCTACAATTTCAGTGCTTGCAGAAATTACCTTGCTGAAACCGCTTGTCATTTCCTTCTGCTCCTCGTTGGGTTCGACACTCTTACTTATCGAAAGGACTACGATTGATCCCCTATACTTGTGGGTCATCAATCGCAACAACAAAATTGCACTAAACAAGGCATGAGCAAAACTGTAGTCCAAAAGTTTAGAGTTGCAAAATTGAAATACAAAATTTTAGACTTTTAGCACTTTAGAAATTTACACACAATAGAGCATGAGGAAAGCTGAACTACCAAGGTTCATACTTTGAGCATTGAACTACAAAGGTTCAGAATAAGTATTGAACTGAAAAAGTTCAGAATTTCGGCACTGACCAAATTTTATTCAACAAGGTGAAACATTTTATGCACATTTTTCTTCGGTACCTCAGGGCAACTCGTTTGCAACAGCATTGAACTACAAAACTAAATTAATCCTATGACAAACCCCCTACTTTATCGCCCTAAATCATACCTTATAGGCCAAAACCCTCACCCAAAAACCTAGCCCAACAAAGTTGTAAGAATGAGAACATGACAACAAAACCCTGGCCCAAATCGCAAACCTGAATCACCGACGAGGTTGACCGGAGCCCGACTGATCAACACGTAAAGTAGAGGCGGCGAGAACAGATGCTGAGAGATAAGACGGAGGTGGCTCACCATAATCAGAAGGAAAGATCCCGTGTGGACGGATGAGATTGACAGACGGAGGCGGCTCCATAGCGCCGATGATCACTGACAACGTCACCAAGGTGGTTGACGTTATGCTCTACGTCGCTGATAGACACTGGGTCATCCCGACAGAGGCGACGAAGAGATGAAGATGGCGACCGATTTAATTTAGATATTTTTATTTATTGTTGTCGTGCTCGAGGTGTAGTGCGGGTTGATTCGCTAAAACGACAGGGGATATTTGCCAAACTGCAGCGACGACCGACTCAGCCAGTGTGACGCCACCTGTCGCTTCGTGACTGGATTTGGACCGAATCATCACATTCTTTGCAAGTTGTTGGGTGGCAGGGTGGAGTTTTTCAAGTTGTTGGACTAAACCATCACGGAAGGACAAGTTCCGGATGCTTTTACCTCGGCTAATAAACCCAGACGAAGGAGTAATTATTGGTGTTAAAACTTTCATGGGCTGAGGAGTAGCATCATGTTGGCTAACTAATGATGCTACACATGTGTACTGTATACAAAATGTGAACCATTATCTGAGCCTTTTTCAGCTAGATATATACAGGATGTGTTCAATATTGTATACAATTGAGATGGCAAGAGAATCATGGTAATGCCTTATGGGCACTACATTTACCAACATTTCTCAGCAGTAAGTTTTACAAGTGCTGCTGGTCAATTGGAAATCCTAAAAAATGTCGACGATCAAATGGGTCAAAAGGAACGAGAAACCAAGATAAGGAAAAAATGGGACATGCTACGCGTCGACCGGCGAATCTTTTTAAAAGATCCGTCGGATTGCGAGCCGTCAGATCCGATGCTCAGTGTTGTCCTCACTTTGCAAGAGAGGGTGCATTGCAAGTTTACTTTGCAACACAATTCTTGCTGCAAAAACATTTGTAAAAATGGTAGTGTTGCATATTTTTCTTGCAACAGAGGTTTTGTTGCATAATATATATTTTTTGCAACGGAAGTCTTGTTGCATATTCTTTTTGCAACTGCTGACTGCTGCAAAACTCTTTTTTGTTTCTTCACTTTTCTGCAATATCGGTGTTGTTGCGAAAAGAACTTTTGCAACAAAAAATATTATTGCAGAAAATTACAACAAAGATGTAGTGGCCGCGCAGGTGGGACAGGCGTCACACCCTCGAGGTGACAGACGCTCCGTGCTGATCAGCCGGGTGTTCCAAAGCTTTTCTCCAAAAAATAGCTCATGTAGGCATGTAGCCGATTTTGTAAGGATCTATTGAAGATTACATCTTCCATACGTTACCTGTCTGTCCGTCAATACAAGGCGACAAAACTCAAGGACGTGAGCATGGTAACGGGAGTAATGTATAATAAACTGAAGAGCCGGAAAATACCGGTGGGGTGATGGAGATGCAGACAGATTTGTGCTACTGTCTCGTCCAGAAATTTGTTAGTACAGTACACCATGAAGCAGCCCGAACTAGGCAGTGCTCTGAACGTACTAATATCGTGCAAGAACTAGCATGCGCAGATTGTGGTTCGTTCATGGACAACCAAGAATAATATCACTGAGATTTGAGACTGCAGTTAACATCTGCCCTCACTAATCCTTTTCTCTCTCTTCCCTATCTACAGCAGTACAACACTCAACATGTAGTATGTGTATATATACTTTTTTTTCTGACAGGTGCATGTGTGTATATTGGAGCACTAAACAAAGCCCCGTGAAGGGTGCATTATCCATGTGCTCAGAGAATCTACAGCCAGACTTAGCAAGTATGACCCCTTAAACGTTTGTGGACGCGCCAGGTCAGTGACCGAACGTGTCTCTATTTGTCCGTTCACGCAGCCACACTTCTCATTTTCTTTCTCATATGTCCGGTCACTTGCACGTGATTAGTGGGGAGGAAGAAAAAATAATAATAAAAAAGAAAAGGTAGTCCGGGATGGAGTCGCGTCCTACGCGACGGACAATCGGGCATGTCCGCGATCCCCTCATATCCCTTCAAATTTGAGATGAATATGAGGGTTTGTGAACAGTCACTTGCACGTGATTAGTGGGGAGGAAGAAAAAAAATGAATAATAAAAAAGAAAAGGTAGTCCGGGATGGAGTCGCGTCCTACGCGACGGACAATCGGGCATGTCCGCGATCCCCTCATATCCCTTCAAATTTGAGATGAATATGAGAATTTGAGATGAACAGTCCGGACGTATAAGGATGATATGAGAGGTCCGGTTGGATTTTTTTTCTTTTTTTTATCTTCTGTCCGGTTACTGACTCCCATTCCGTGCCACCGTCGCATCGACCGCATCCGCGTTTCAGATTTAACTTTTCAGGAGCCCTTTTGTAGCGAGCAGGCGAGCAGCAGATGCGACGGACGCAGTACCGGATATAGTTGCAAGTACAGACAGAACTGCCATGCCGTTGTGCCGTCCACCGTGCACGCTCTCCATATCTCCCAAAGATGGTGCGTGTTCCTTTTACCAGCCGTTGGTGCCAGATTAATCCGAAGAAACATAGCTGCACATGCATATACGATGTTAATTAGCAGTAGTAGTACTTTCTTTCGCGGGGAATTATAGCATTATACTATCATGCAGTGAAGTAAGGTTGCATAGCTTAATGGTCTAAACACTTTTATATTTTTTTACGGAAAGAGTAAGGTAGATGGATACTGTTGAATCATGTCCGCTTGATGCCGATGAGGAGAGAGAAGAGCTCCTGCAGATCTTAATAAGACCTTTAACGGGAGTATTTAACTCCTAATCCGAGCACTCAGCATGTGCACACACCACCGTTGGGACTTGAGGAGCGTCTACTTCAGATCTGTCTTTCTCTCTAGCTGGAATCTTGTTAATAAATGGATTGTGTACGTTGCGTTCGATGGTTTCAACCCTCGCTCAATCGCCTGTGAAGACATTGTTTTCCTCAACATAAAACTGCTACTCCCTGTGTACTAACTACTAAGCACTCGATTACCACTGGAGTGCTACAGTGGTCGACCTAACTTGATCGGCGCCAAAATTTTACCGTCGGTAATTTCCCGATCCATCAAAGACCAGAGTCAAAATGAAGCGACTGCCGTTCGCGGAGGCTGACAGTCGGGGACCAGGTAGCGCTGCCGCTGAAGTCAGATCGTCTGGCTACTAGTGGCGGTACGACAAGGAGGAGCCGAGCGTGGTCCAATAATTCATCAACGGCCATATGGGCGAGCTGCTGACACGGGAGCACCAGCCGAGCGCTGTCAGCTTTAGTCGAGGCCTCACTGTGCGTGCGTGGCATGTGTTCCTCGCCTCTGCGAACATTTCGGTAAAGAAAAAACAGTGCCGCAATCGAATCGGGTGGATCTGGTGCTACGCTTGTAACGTGCGTGGCCGCTCCCGTCGCCACTACCCCTTGTTTCCGCGGAAGCTACGCTGCTGAAAATGTTACCGTGCCCCTCCGTTCCTAAATATAAGTCTTTTTAAAGATTTTACTAGGGGACTACATACGAAGCAAAATGAGTGAATCTACACTCTAAAGTATGTCTATATACATCCGTATGTAGCCCCCTAGTAGAACCTCTAAAAAGACTTATATTTCGAAACGGAGGAAGTAGTAGATCCATGCGTGTCTCTGCTCACCTCCAAATACTCCACAGTAGCGGCTGTGGTACACCCTGGAATGCAGGATGGTAAAAGATGCAGGGATACAAGAATTTACAGGAATTGGATGCTATATCTTACTGGATTCTTACAAGAACTAGTAGACTGCCCGTGCGTTGCCACGAGCCAACAAATGAATTTGTAAACAATGCTCATTCCTTTCCATGAATGAGCACATTGCGTGTGCACACCATGTTCAACCACAACACAAATGCAATTCTCTTCTTTTCTATTCTTACAAATACCACACAAGGTTTTGTTTTCATTTGGACGAGTAGAAAGAATTAGGAACTTCGGGAAAGAGTCTCTTGGGCGAGAAAATACCAGGAATGGACAGATTTTAAGCAAGTGAACAATAACTTAGGCTCGCCATTATCATTGGTCGCTAAACTTTGATGTTCACTCAAATTGCTACTCTGACCCACGCTTTTGGCAGCTCGGTGCAAGTCGGGTTCAACAGGAAGCTCTATCTCGCTAAGCTAACCTCCTTTTTTTTAGGAAAACAGCAAGACTCTGCTGCGTTTTTTTATCGATTTTCAAATAAAAGATACATGGTAAGGTTCAAAACAAAAAAGAAGCTATACAACCAAAAGGAAAGTACAAAAAGCAAAACAAACAAGGACATAAAATACAACAGATACAACAAAGCTATGGAGAGCCCTACCTGAAAGCCCGAACCCAATCTATCGGGCTAGTGAGCTCCTTTCTCTTAGCTGTGTAGGCAAGCCGATACTCCAGTGGAGAAGAACTTGTTGATCTGTGCTGCCGGTGGCATCATTGCTCTTGCCTCCAAGTCTAAGTGGAACGGTGTTGTGGTCGTCATTATTGTCGGATACCTCCCATGTTTGTGCTTTGATCTGCTCGCTCAACGAACAACTCGACGATGTTGTCTCTCTCCCGAGTTATCACAACTCGGGACAAACTAAATCAGTTAAAGATGACCCGAAGCAACATACAATTTTGGAGAAATCCATGGGTTCAAGAGCGAGTCACATAACTTTCCCATCCAGGCCACTCGAAGACACTGATGAAGCTCTCCATGCCACAGCTCACGCGCGCCTGCAGACCAAGACACCAGGACCTATAATCTAGTAATTCAACAACAGGAACGGCCAAATCAACATCTCAAATTAACATGAAATTCTAGAGCTCCCGCTCACCCTAGTTCGTCACTGTTGATACATCTAGCCGCCACGTGCACCGCCGAAGATGCGGTGCTTGAGCAGCGCGACCCCGGTCACATTCACCTCCATTAGTGATGGAAGGTGTGCACACATCTGCACAGTAAAGAAACAGATTCATACCTTCTCCATTAGTGAAATGCACAAGCTAGCAAAGCAGGGAATGCTTAGCACAAGTGGCTTCAGACACATGTGGTGTCAACATTATATGCAAATCCAAAAGATGAAAATAGCAATATGATCACATCAGAGGTCTGTATAATGAAAGATATATGAACACGTTGTCTGTATAATGCATCAGGGGCAACATTAATGTGCACGGACAATTTGATGGAATGCACCTTCACATTCACATTTACATTTGCTATGCTAGTCCACCGAATTAGAGGTTCAAGTATAAGTTCTTTTTCTCGCATTTCATAAACTTTAATTCTGTTTGTTTAGACGAGGAAATGTACATGAGATCATCAGACCAAACATCGTAAATATCTATATGACGAACAAAAGCTTTTGAGAATGTAAGAGGCTATAGCTGAAACAAAGCAATCATTTTATGCCTCGGCCGAATAAAAGATATAAACAGAAGGAGAATTCACATCCCAGATTAAAATTCTAGGAATAATTGGTTAAAACATCTCCTGAAGAGCGAAAAGTAATGGCATTTTGTGTAGCGAGGATAGGAATCATTTGAGTAAATGATTTTTTATCCTGTTGAAAGATTGCATTAAGAATTGTAAAGAGGATTAAGAGAAATTAGAGACTTTGTAGTGTAAGTTGAAGAGCATCAAGTCGAATTATGGCAAATCCTTTCCTTGTTCTGGCGATGGTGGCGCATGTTGCAGTTACAAGAATGTCAGCATGGTGCAGGAGTGTGGGCATAACAAGCTTACAGACCAGATGGCACAGACTGATCAGACAACAAACAAGCAAAATAACCACTAATCCCGTCGGATACAATGTTTACCTTGATGAAGTGTATCCACAAATCTTAAAATCAAAATTCTTAACTGGATACAACGTTTACCTTGATGAAGCGTATCCCCAAATCTTAAAATCAAAATTCTAAACTGCAGTATTTGTTCCCTGCCCGTGACAATGGCTTGAAAAAATAAGAGCAATGCCTCCTGACATCTGCAATCTCTTCATGTCGAACTTTCTGGCCTTCAAGAACACACATCATACATTCCTATAGCAAAGTGTCAGATATTATCTTTTCACAAATCTATCTAACACTACGAGGGAAAAGAAAAAGGGTAACAAGAGAAACTTTCCTGGCAGGACTTGACCATCATGTATTAGTCATCGTGCTTGTCCGCGAAGAGTCAATGCACCGCGCCGGAAGCAAAAATCGGCGACACCTGTCGGCTACCGCGCTCTTGAGTGCACGGATTATCTTTCGCCGGAGCGACACCATCTTCCGGTGTCATTGCCCTCTTCTTTTTTCCGCCTTCCTTCGGCGCCTCCTCCCCATCGGCCGCCACCTGCACGCATTTTGAAGGTGAGGGGGCGAGGTGAGGGAGGCAATGAGTGCAGCCGTCCGACGACTTTGACCAACGCGGCGGGGCGAGTTGTTGTCCAAAGGCGGCCACCAGCGAGGACACGCCGACGTTTCAGCGGGATGGTGGTGGCGGCGGCGGCAGCATGAGAACGGGATGGTAGCAGGGGCGGCGTGCGAGGCAACAACATGTGGCGGCGGCATGGGATCGAGGGGAGGGGTAGCGAAGCATGGGATCGAGGGGAGGTGTAGGTTTGGAAAGGATCCCCTGATGTCTACTACGCAACTTTATTCTTGTAGACTTTGTTGGGCCTCCAAGCGCAGAGTTTTGTAGGACAGTAGCAATTTTTCCTCAAGTGGATGACCTAAGGTTTATCAATCCGTGGGAGGTGTAGGATGAAGATGGTCTCTCTCAAACAACCCTGCAATCAAATACAAGAAATCTCTTGTGTCCCCAACACACCCAATACAATGACAAATTGTATAGGTGCACTAGTTCGGCGAAGAGATGGTGATACAACTGCAATATGGATGGTAGATATAGGTTTTTGTAATCTGAAAATATAAAAACAGCAAGGTAGCAAGTAACAAAAGTGAGCACAAACGATATTGCAATGCTTTAAAACAAGGCCTATGGTCCGTACTTTCGCTAGTGCAATCTCTCAACAATGCTAATATAATTGGATCACATAACCATCCCTCAATGTGCAACGAAGAATCACTCCAAAGTTCTTATCTAGCGGAGAACATAAGAAGAAATTGTTTGTAGGGTACGAAACCACCTTAAAGTTATCCTTTCCGATCGATCTATTCAAGAGTTCGTACTAAGATAACACCATATGATACGCATCAACCAACTCTAATGTCACCTAGATACTCCAATGTCACCACAAGTATCCGTGAGTTAATTATACGATATGCATCAAACAATTTCAGATTCATAATACTCAATCCAACACAAAGAACCTCAAAGAGTGCCCCAAGATTTCTACTGGAGAAAGTAGGACAAGAACGTGTATCAACCCCTATGCATAGATTACCCCAATGTCACCTTGGGAATCCGCAAGTTGAGTACCAAAACATATATCAAGTGAATCAATAGAACACCCCATTGTCATCACGGGTATCCACATGCAATACATATATCAAGTGTTCTCAAATCCAATATTCAATCCAACATAACGATATCTCAAAGGGAAAGATTCAATTTATCACAACATGATAGCAAGGGAATAACATCATATGATCCGACTATATTAACAAAGCCCGTGATATATCAAGATCGTGACATCTCAAGAACACGAGAGAGAGAGATTGAACACATAGCTACTCGTACATACCCTCAGCCCCGAGGGTGGACTACTCCCTGCTCATCACGGCCTCCGCCGGGATGATGAAGATGGCCACCGGAGATGGATTCCCCTCTCCGGCAGGGTACTGGAACATCTCCAGATTGGTTTTTTGTCGATACAGAGAGTTGCGGCGGTGGAGCGGAGAGTCTAGGGTTATTTCTGATGGTTTCTATATTAATAGGAATTTTTGGCGTTGGTTTCACGCGAAGGTGGGCCACGAGGAGGGCACAAGACACCAGGGCGCGCCCACCTCGTGGCTCTTCTGGCCCTCCCACGAAGCGTCTAGTGCCTCTTTTGTTCCAAAAAAAAATCGTCAAAAAGTTTCAGGCGATTCCGAGAACTTTCATTTTCTGCACAAAAACAACACCACTGTAGTTCTGCTGAAAACAGCGTCAGTCCGGGTTAGTTCTAAATAAATCATATAAAGTGCATCAAAACCATATAAAAGTATTGTAAACATAGGTGAATATGGCATGAATACTTCATAAATTATCGGTACGTTGGAGACGTATCATCATCCCCAAGCTTAATTCCTGCTCGTCCTCGAGTAGGTAAATGTTAAAAGAACTAATTTATGAAGTGTGAATGCTAGCATAATATATAAGTTTGATCATTGATAATTTCAGTCAATTTTCTAGCATCATAACCAGCAACTTTTTCTCATAAAAATCATCATGATAAAGCAATCAATCCACATGTCATGGTTCAAACAATGAATTCTCTTGAAACTTAAAAACCTATGTTCTTAGTCACCAAACAATTGCAATTCAACTTATTCTCAACAAAGTCTAAGTAAGAGCTCCACATACTCAATCATCATATAGTCTTCTATGATTGCTAGTACTCAAAACATATTTTTAGAACAAATGGCATCCATCAAACACAGAGAAAGATAGGGGCTTAATGTTTCACCTCCCAACTCATTTATCATAGAGATAATTGTCAACAATAATAAGTCATGATCAAATATATTTGACTGACCATATGTGCCTAGATCTTTCCCCACCACATGATGCTTGCCAACTAGAGAATAATCGAGGTTGAAATGAGAATGCATACTATTGACTCTTGCATAAAAGTAAATACTGAAAGTAAAGGTTTACCCCCCCTCCACCAACAAACACACTCCATGGCTAGCCGAATCCACGGGTACCGTCCATACCAACAACATTCCTGGGGGAGTTTTGTTTAATTATTTCCTTTTTTATTTCGGGACTGGGAATCCCTATTACCACCCCTCTCGTGCAAGGACGAGTGAATAAACACTCATCATGAGAATAACCCGCTTAACATGGAAGATACTGACCGCCCTCTGTCGCTCCATGAGCGGTCCAGGCACACAAAACAGGTGTTCATTTGAAATTTTAGAGGTGACACATGCAAATTTACTTGGAATGGCAGTGAAATACCATATATAGGTAGGTATGGTGGACTCTTATGGAAGAAACTTGGCTCAAGGATTTGGATGCACAAGTAGTATCTCTACTTAGTACAAAGTGTTGGCTAGCAAAAGGTTCTAAACAAGCACCACATGTTGGAGGATCCACAAAAATATAACTTCTATGCAAATATACACAACCATAACTCATTACGTTGTCTTCCTTGTCCAACTTCAACTAATTTGCTCAAGTTTGAAAATAATTAATGGGTATTCACAATCATAGAAGATGTCCAAGATAATATATTTGTATGTGAAAGTTCTCTTCCTTATACAAATCATTTCCGAATTGCTTGTATGACCAATATTGTGATTGTCAAACTTCAATAGATTTAACTTTATAAACCAGATGTGAAACTACTACTAAGCATAAAGCACATTAATAATTTCAGATTTATGATATTCAATTCATTCATAATTTACTCATAGGATATAAGTGAAGCACAAGAGTAAACATCAAACTACTCTCAAAAGATATAAGTGAAGATCAATGAGTAGTCAAACAATTAAGTAGCTATGTGAGGACTCTCTCTCTCTCAATAAATATTTTCAGATCTGAGTATTTTATTCAAACAGCGAGCAAAAGAAAAATAGCACTCCAAGAATAGCACATATCATGTGAATGAATAAAAATTTAGGCTCAACATAGGCTAACCGATAGTTGACGAAGAGAGGTGGGATGCGTAGCATCCCCAAGCTTAGATGCTTGATACTTCTTGAAATATTTACTTGGGGTGCCTTGGGCATACCCAAGCTTGAGATTTTTTATCTCGTTCAATTCTCTCATATCCCGGTTTCACCTATTCTCAAAAACTTCATCCACACAAAACTAGAAAAGAACTCGTGAGATAGGTTAGTGCACATAATAATAAATCAACTCTTTATGTGCTGCCAAAACAAGTTGCATAATAATTTCAAAAATCATCTACTGTTTACTATCATTTCCACAATTTATATCTACCAATATAGGCTATGGAAACTATAGAATAAGTAGATAACAAAACTTTGACAGCAATCTGTCCAAACAGAACAGTCTGTAGCAATCTATTAAACCAGTGTACTTCTGTAACTCCAAAAATTATGAAAATTTAGGACATGCTAAAGAATTTATATGACAATACTTTGTAATAATTTCAGAAACTTTCCACGTTCCAGTAAAATATGAAAATTCAAACACTACACAGAAAGTTTCTGTTTTTACACAGCACACATCAAACATGCAATGCAATCATCCTAAGGCATTTCTTGGAACTTTTTATTGAAAAACAAGATTATAAATAACACCTAACAGAGAATAAAAAAATAAAATGACGCTCCAAGCAAAACTCATATTATGTGACGAATAAAAATATAGCTCTAAGTAAGATATACCGATAATGTTGAAGACGAAAGAGGGGATGCCTTCCGGGGCATCCCCAAGCTTAGGCGCTTGAGTCTTCCTTGGATATTACCTTGGGGGTGCCTTGGGCATCCCCAAGCTTAGGTTTGTATCACTCCTTATTCTCCTCATATCGGTGTCTCACCCAAAACTTGAAAAGTTCAATCACACAAAACTTAGCGGAACTTCATGAGAAGGGTTAGTGTAATAAAGATAAATAATTCACTTAGGTACTGTCAAGACAAGATTCATAATTGTTCCCACATGGTACCTACTGTATTATATCATTTCCATAATTTATACCACTAAATATAAGTTATGGAAACACTAAAACAAGCAAACTATGCATGCAAAACAGAATCTGTCAAAAATAGAACAGTCTGTGAAGATCTGTAGTATAGACATATTTTCCTGTCTCTAAAAATTCTAAAAAATTAGGAAAACCTGAAGAATTTGTACATTAATTCTGTGTACAAATTTCAGATCATTATCATGCTCCAGTAAAAAATGAAAATTCCTGTACTGGAGTCAAAAGTTCCTGTTTTGGTTCAGCATCAATTCTACTCATCTTGTGAGTCATCCCAAAGGCTTTACTTGGCACTTTATTGAAATAAAAGACACAAAACATGATTACTACAGTATCTTAATCATGTGAACACACAAAAACAGAAAGGAAAAGTGTTGGGTTGTCTCTCAACAAGCGCTTTTCTTTAAAGCCTTTTAGCTAGGCATGATGATTTCAATGATGCTCACGTAAAAAGTAGTAATTGAAACATGCAAGAGAGCATCATGAATCACATGACAAGAACATTTAAGTCTAACCCACTTCCTATGCATAGGGATTTTGTGAGCAAACAATTTATGGGAGCAAGAATCAACTAGCATAGGAAGGCAAAACAAGCATAACTTCAAAACTTTGAACACATTGGGAGGAAACTTGATATTATTGCAATTCCTACAAGCATATGTTCCTCCCTCATAATAATTTTCAGTAGCATCATGAAGGAATTTCACAATATAACTATCACATAAAGCATTCTTTTCATGATGCACAAGCATAAAATTTTCATTACTCTCCACATAAGCAATTTTCTTCTCATTCATTGAAGTGGGAGCAAACTCAACAAAATAACTATCATGGGATACATGATGGACATAACCACATTCAATATTAAAATCATGATGACAAGTTTCATGGTTACTATCACTCTTTATAGAATACATGTCATCATCATAATCATCATAGATAGGAGGCATGTCATCATCATAATAAATTTGCTCATCAAAACTTGGGGGACTAAAAATATCATCTTCATGAAACATAGCATCCCCAAGCTTGTGGATTTGCATATCATTAGCATCATGGATATTCACATAATTCATACTAAAAATATTGCTATCATGCTCATCATTCAAGGAATTCTCATAAGTATTTTCATAAATTCTTCCTGTACCAATTGAGCACAATTTTCCGAACCATCGTTTTCACGAAAGACATTAAAAAGACGAAACAATTGAGGCAACCTAAATTCCATATTTTTGTAGTTATCTTTTATAAAACCAAACTAGTGAAAAACAAGAAACTAAAAGATTCAATTGCAAGATCTAAAGATATACCTTCAAGCACTCACCTCCCCGGCAACGGCGCCAGAAAAGAGCTTGATGTCTACTACGCAACTTTATTCTTGTAGACTTTGTTGGGCCTCCAAGCGCAGAGTTTTGTAGGACAGTAGCAATTTTCCCTCAAGTGGATGACCTAAGATTTATCAATCCGTGGGAGGTGTAGGATGAAGATGGTCTCTCTCAAACAACCCTGCAATCAAATACAAGAAATCTCTTGTGTCCCCAACACACCCAATACAATGACAAATTATATAGGTGCACTAGTTCAGCGAAGAGATGGTGATACAACTGCAATATGGATGGTAGATATAGGTTTTTGTAATCTGAAAATATAAAAACAGCAAGGTAGCAAGTAACAAAAGTGAGCACAAACGGTATTGCAATACTTGAAAACAAGGCCTAGGGTCTGTACTTTCGCTAGTGCAATCTCTCAACAATGCTAATATAATTGGATCACATAACCATCCCTCAATATGCAACGAAGAATCACTCCAAAGTTCTTATCTAGCGGAGAACATAAGAAGAAATTGTTTGTAGGGTACGAAACCACCTTAAAGTTATCCTTTCCAATCGATCTATTCAAGAGTTCGTACTAAGATAACACCATATGATACGCATCAACCAACTCTAATGTCACCTAGATACTCCAATGTCACCACAAGTATCCATGAGTTAATTATTGTAGGATCACTAGAAGTGTGTGTCTAGAGGGGGGGGGGGGTGAATAGACTACTTGCAAAAATTAAAACCTAACCTTTTCCCAAGTTAATTGGTTGGCAGATTTTAGCAATACTAACAAGTCTAATGCACCCTACACATGCTAGTCAACAAGTATGGCAGCGAAAAGTAAGACAAGCACATGTAAGGAAGAGTAAAGATAGGAGGATCAAACGCAATTTGGAGACGCAAAGATTTTTCCCGTGGTTCCGATAGGTGGTGCTATCGTACGTCCACGTTTATGGAGTCTTCAACCCACGAAGGGTAACGGTCACGAGAGTCCACGGAGTGCTCCACCCATAAGGGTCCACGAAGTAGCAACCTTGACTATTCCATAACGGCTTCCGTCCACGAAGGACTAGCCTCACTATGGGTAGATCTTCACGAAGTAGGCGATCTCCTTGCCCGTACAAACTTCTTGGTTCAACTCCACAACACGAAGTAGGAGGCTCCCAAGCGACACCTAACCAATCTAGGAGGCACCACCCTCCAAAAGGTAATAGGCTCGGTAATGTCAATGAACTCCTTGCTCTTGTGCTTCAAGATGATAGACTCCTCAACACACAATCACTCTCTCACAGATTTGGCTTTGGTGGAAGAGATAGAATTGGTGGAAAGCAACTTGGGGAGGCTAGAGATCAAGATTCATATGGATGGAGTGGAATGGCTTGATCTCAACACATGAGTAGGTGGCTCTCTCTCAGAAAATTGGATGGGACAAGTATGAAATAGTTCTGAGTGCTTCTCTTTCGAGTGGGTAGTGGTGAAGGGGTATATATAGGCATCCCTAAAAATCCAACCGTTACACCTAAAGTGACCAACTCGGTGACACCGAAGTATAAAACTCAGTGGTACCGAGTTGCTCCAAAGGTAGCAACTTTTGAATCTCGGTGAGACCGACACAAAGATCTCGACAGTACCGATTAGGTGACCAACGGTCAGTTTCCAAAACTCGGTGACGCCGATCCAAAATCTCGGAAATTCCGATTTTAAGAATCAAGGTAACAGAAAGTTGGCAAGCTGAACTCGGTGGCACCGAAGCAGAATCGGTTGCACCGAAGAGCTAGGGTTTGGCATGGGTCTGTCTGAGGTGGGAATCGGTGGGACCAAATGGAAAAAGTTGGTTACACCGATTTTCATGATAGGCTTGGACAGACTTTTGTGGAAGAGTTTGTGGGTGTTTTTGGTGAGTATCACTTGTGAACGTGGAGCATATTTTTCACCAACAGTACCTTACCTCCTTTTAATAGTATTGGATTTCCTGTGCACTCAAGGTGATTTCTCACAAAGTAAAATGTAGAGTCCTCTTGCTTGAAGCTTTGCCAATCCATTTCCTTGCATCTAGGGGTTTCTCCTCACAATCCTTTTTGCCAACCCATCTCTCTCTACGGACCCTCACCTGAAATATACTAGGTAGCAATATTAGTCCAAGAGACAATGTATGTTGTCATGAATTATCAAAACCACCAAGGGAGCATATTGTGCTTTCAATCTCCCCCTTTTTGGTAATTGATGACAACATACAATCAAAGCTTCAAATAAAGATATGCATAGATATTATGAAGACTTTGAGAGACACATGACTTAGACTTGCTCCCCCTAAATGTGTGCAATCCCTTTAAAGGATAGTTGCTTTGGAATGCATGGACACACATATAGTAGAAGGGATATAATGAGTCATGTGTATCTTGGCTATATGCATCAAATATATATGAATGAGGTGTATCCTTGTTCAAGACATTACTCTTGCAAACAATATGTGCAAGAAGCAAGAGATCATCTTGACCAAATATATAATGCATATACTTACCTTGAGGTCTTGTGCATTCTTGTAGTAGAAATACACTTGAGCAAACAATGTTAGGAAACACAAGAGTATTCTACCAATCAAAAAGCAATAGAGCTCTATAGTACCAAGATGTTTAGAACTTTCTCCCCTAGATATGAAATAGTAGGTCATCCTCTCCCCCTGAATCTTAGCATGTAGATATTGGGATTGGATAGGGTGAGACAAGTCTAACATGAGAATAACAAATAAGAGTATCAAATTAGAAATAGATTAGGCATGCTCTCTCTCCTTTGGAAAACAGGGAAACTTCTCCACGTACTTTGGTATTCTCCCCTTGTCTATGTAAGCATAAGCTTTGATATTATCCCCCTTGATTGTCTCTCTCCCTTTGCATTGAAGCATGTATCTCCCCCTTTAGCTTTTTGAAGCTTTGGTATTTCTCTCTCTTTGGCATTAATTTCCAAAAAGGTCCATACTCAGGGTCAAACACAGGGATCATGGAGTAAGAAGGGATCCTTGAGAACAAGGGTCATAGAATGTAGGGATCATGGAAAGTTTAGAATCATAGAGAGCATTAAAAAATGATGGAACATAGAGAATAATTTCTCCCTCTTTCACTGAGAGCTTGTAAGACTTCTCCTCCTTTGAGTTAGGGATCCTAGAATAAAGTTTCTCTCTCCCCTTTTTTTTCTAATTAATAATAAGGGATCATCGAAGAAATGGAGAATTGCTAAGTTAACAAAGGATAGAAAAGATAGCAAAGTCGGTGGCTCCGAGGCAAATAAGTCGGTGGAACCGAGACGTGTATTTGCAGCCTATCTGCTTGATCAGTAGAACCGAGTCATTTGAATCGGAGGCTCCGAGGGTACAACAGAAACTTGGCAATGTTTTAGAAACTTGCAAATGAGTTTGGAAAACTTGTAACAAAATGTTAAAAGGATCTTCAAGGGAAAAACAAAAGACTTTTATGAAGAAACATCAACTAGAGAAGATTTGAGTGGTTCCAAGAAATCTTGCAAATAATGAGTGAACCAAACAAGATACTTAATCTAGATGATGGGCGATGATGAGGATGCCTACCCTAGGTAGGGTCATAGGCCTGACATCTAAGGCTCACCTGAGGTCCTTCAATGTCATTAAAGCCCCTGGGCAAAGATTCATTCGGATGAATATGGCTGTTCACTCGGATTATTCATGTCACTCGGACTACATGGCGCCATTCGGCCAGACAGGAGCTCAGGCGACCCGGAAGACAAAGCGTTCGTAGAATTCGAGCAGTCATTTGTTATGATGTTATTTTCCCGTTACCAGTAACGCCTGGTTAATAACAGTCGTTCTTGTAATGCAGCATTCATTAGCATTTATTATCCTAATCATGGCGTTCAGCCGGTGGTGGCGCACTCTATATAAGCCACCCCCGGGCGCTAGTGCAAGGGTTCCGACCCTGTGTAATCTTCTACCACCATAAGCAAACACCACAGCCCCCGGGCTCGAGACGTAGGGCTGTTATCACTTCCGAGTGAGGCCTGAACTCGTACATACCGAGTGCACACTTGCGCCGTAGTTAGACTTTGCCCCTCTTTTCGTACCCCCTAGTACTATTGTCAGGTTTATTCCCACGACAGTTGGCGCCCACCGTGGGGCTGCGCGTCTAGCGAATTCCGGCGCAGGTGGAATTTCCACTTTCACGTTCATCATGAACTCATTCGGCGGCGAGATCCTCTTCGGGTCCCTCAGCTTCGCTGTCGACGATTTGGCCTGGCTGCAGGAGGCACCGCTGGATACCGAGGCACTGCCCGCCCGGGGTGCGGTGCACTTCAGCGCGGCGACATTCGGAGTTCTCCTCCGGCAACCATCTACCCCTTATCGGCCAACTTCTTCGACCCGTCCTGCGGCTTGTCACCGGCACTCCGGGCGCTCACGGCTGCGGCGTTGGATCAAGCACGCTGTGGCAGCCCAAGCCGCAGGACAGCAGGTGGTCGCACTCGAAGCCGACGAGTCCGTCCACTGCCTCTTTCCATCTTCGGAAGACGAATCTTCTGAAACTGCCGAGCACGAGAGCAGCGGCGACGTAGCGGAGGTCTTGATGGCCGGCCCAACCCGAGGTGCTGCTCCTCCTGGGCATTCCGCGGGAGATACCCGCGATCGGGACGGCGACCACAACAATGCCAGCTCCGACGACTATGTTCCCCGATCTCTCACCCAGGAGCAACGGGAGGAAATTAGGCACAGGAACGATCAAGTCCTTCTGACGCCCATAGCTGGGAATACCCCGAAAGAGATAGCCCTGGAGGCTGCTCGCCAAGCCACCCTGGCTGAGCGCGAGTGACTCGAGCGGCTACAATGTTCACTCGATGAACGCGTGGCAAGAGACCTTCCCAGCTCCAGCCATAGCCTCCGTCAGTTATTCACAAAGGATCGTCCGTACACCATCCCGGTGATGCGCACGCCTTTGCTGAATCTGGCCGCAACCACTCGGATTGCAGATTCGATCCAGCCGTCTGATTCGGCGGCAGGCGAGGGCATTCGGCAAATCCAGGCTTTGCTGAAGACCGCCCTGCAACAAAACTCAGCGGTATCACAGTCTCACCAACGCATTCGCAATGAATCCACTCGGGCATACACCGTCCAGTCGGCTCACAATCCTCTCACGCCGAGGAAAGACCCGCGAACTCCTCCTCTTCCGAGAGGTCCGCACGGAGGACACGGGGGCAACGACCACGATTTCAGTCGGACTCCCCCTCCGAGGGGCGGTCTGCGTGGCCAACGTCCGTATGACGGAGGCTACCCACTCGGGAGGAACCGTGAGAGGATCCCTGTTCGGCACAGAGGCTACGATGCCCGGTCTGACATCACTCAGCGAGTGGTCGATCGGAACAGGCATGACAGAGACCGAGCGAGCGGCTGGGGAGTTACCGGCCTCGGGTGTTTCAGCAGATACATCCGAGAGGCGGAGATACCCCCAAATTATCGGTTGGCAACCGGAATTGGAAAGTTCAATGGCGAATCCAAGGCAGAGACTTGGCTCGAAGACTGTTGAGTCGCTGTCCAGATCGGCGGCGGCGATGATTTCGTTGCAATGAAGCACCTCCCGCTCATGTTGGAAGGGTCTGCGTGTGCGTGGTTGAATCAATTGCCCGCCAATTGCATTTACTGCTGGGAGGATTTGGCCCGAGTGTTCGTCAAAACATTCGAGGGCACGTACAAGCGCCCGGGTGGGCCGACAGAACTACATCATTGTGTCCAGAAGAGCAACGAGACTCTCCGAGAGTACATCCAGCGCTGGACCACGTTGCACAACACCGTGGAAAATGTGACCGAGCATCAGGCCGTGTGCGCCTTTAAGGCCGGCACTCGGTATCGGGAGTTGATCTTGAAGTTTTGCCAGTCTGGGGATCTGTCCCTCAGTCGAGCCATGGAGATTGCAAACAAGTACACCAATGGCGAGGAACAAGACCGCCTCCATAGCGGCAAAGGGAGAACCAGTAACACCCCCCAATCTGGAAGCAATGCCGGGAAAAATCAGAAGCGGAAGGCTGACGCCTCCGGCAAGGTAGAGGTGGCAGCCGTCCAAGGGCAAGGACAAGGCAAGCCGAAGCCCAAGAAAAAGAAGAAAGAGTGGACTCCCAAGAAGAAGTCCGACTACAAATCTGACATTCTCGATCAACCGTGCCAAATTCATACCAAGACGGATGAAGAAGGCAACGCCGTGCTCCCGAAGCACACCACTCGGGAATGTCACCTGCTCAAGCATGAGATGGGCACTGAGCCCTCGAGTGAAAGGGTCAATGTCGAGGATGAGGAAGATACTTCCGAGTATCCGAAAGTCGATAAAGTCCTCAATGTGATCTTCGCCGACGTCGAAAGCAAGAGGCAGTTGAAAGTTGTCAATCGGGAAGTCAACATGGCAGTTCCGACTGCTCCCAAGTACCTCAACTGGACGAAGACACCTGTCACATTCGACCAGTCTGACCATCCGCCTCACATAGCCACCCCTGGGAGGCAGGCGTTTGTCGTCGACCCGGCAGTGGGTAGCGTCCGACTGCGCAAGGTCCTGATGGACGGAGGCAGCGGGCTCAATATCATATATGCTGATACACTCAAGGCAATGGGCATCCCGATGTCTCAACTGAGCAAGAGCAACATGCATTTCCACGGGATTGTCCCTGGGAAGAAGGCAGAGTCACTCGGCCAGATCGCTCTGGACGTCGTATTCGGAGGCGAAAAGAATTTCCGAAAGGAAAGGTTAACCTTCGAGGTGGTTGACTTCCGCAGTGCTTATCACGCCATCCTGGGTAGGCCTGCCTATGCACGTTTCATGGCCAGACCATGTTACGTGTATCTCAAACTCAAGATTCCAGGACCTAAGGGCGTGATCACAGTGACTGGCGACCGGAAGATCGCCGAAGAGTGCCTCCAGCAGGGCTCAAAGATCGCCAACGAGCAAGTGCTTGCAGTCGAGCTTGAAGGTACAAGAAGGAAGTAGATACGGCTGATCTGCTCAGATCAAAGCGACCGGCTTCAGAATCAGCCTTCCAGTCGGCTCGCGAGACCAAGCAAGTCCACGTTCATCCGAGTGACCCAAGTGCTGCTCCGACGAACATCTCCACCTCACTCGGAGAGAAATAGGAAGCCGAGCTCATCCAGTTCCTCCGTGAGAACTGGGACATCTTCGCATGGAAGCTGTCTGACAAGCCTGGTGTTCCCAGGGAACTGGCTGAGCACCGACTCCGAACCGATCCCAAGGCCAAGCCAGTTAAAGAATACTTGCGCCGATCCTCCGTCGAGAAGCGCAAGGCGATTGGTCAAGAGATAGCTCGGCTCCTAGCCGCCGAGTTCATTCGCGAGGTTTACCACTCCGAGTGGCTCGCGAATGTCATCTTGGTTCCGAAGAAGGACAAATCGCTCCGTATGTGTATTGACTTTAAACACCTCAATCGGGCCTGCCCGAAGGATCATTTCCCTTTACCTCGGATAGATCAGATAGTAGACTCTACTGCCGGATGCGAACGTCTGTCGTTCTTGGATGCGTACTCCGGGTACCACCAGATCCGAATGTACGGTCCTGATGAAATAAAAACAGCCTTCATCACCCCATTTGGGTGCTTTTGCTACGTCACGATGCCATTCGGCCTGAAGAATGCTGGAGCCACTTTCCAGCGCATGATCCAGAAATGCTTGCAAAAGCAGATTAGTCGGAACGTGGAGGCTTATATGGACGATATCGTGGTCAAGTCTAGGAAAGGTTCCGACCTTGCCGAGACCTTCGCGAACCTGCGGCGCTTCGGAATAAAGCTGAATCCAGCTAAGTGCACATTCGGAGTGCCCGCAGGAAAGTTACTCGGTTTTCTCGTTTCCGAACGAGGGATCGATGCCAATCCGGACAAAATCGGCGCTATAGTCCGAATGAAGCAACCGGAGCGCTTACACGACGTGCAAAGGATGACAGGATGCCTTGCGGCCCTGAGCCGATTCATCTCAAGACTCGGAGAGAAGGCACTCCCTCTCTACCGACTGATGAAAAAGTCCGACAAGTTCGAGTGGACCAATGAAGCGCAAGCCGCGTTCGAAGAACTCAAGGCATTGCTTTCCACCCAGCCGGTGTTAGCTGCTCCGGGCAGCCAGGAACCTTTACTCCTGTACATCGCGGCGACTAGCCAGGTGGTGAGCACAGTCCTCGCAGTAGAGTGCGAAGAGCCGGGAAAAGCATTCAAGGTTCAAAGACCCATATATTACATCTCAGAAGTGTTAACCCCTTCCAAGCAAAGGTACCCGCACTACCAAAAGCTGGTCTATGGTATTTACCTGACTGCTACAAAGGTGGTTCATTACTTCCAAGATCATTCGGTCACGGTCATCAGCAACGCTCCCCTGTCGGAGATCTTGCACAACAGAGACGTTGCTGGCCGGGTGGCAAAGTGGGCAATTGAACTCATTCCGCTGGAGATCAAGTTCGAAGCCAAGAAAGCAATCAAGTCTCAGGCACTGGTTTATTTTATGGCCGAGTGGATTGAGCAAGAGCAGCCAATTCCGAGTGTTCCCGAACACTGGACTATGTACTTCGACGGATCCAAGATGGTCAATGGCTCGGGGGCTGGTGTGGTTCTTGTCTCTCCCAAAGGAGACCGGATGAATTATGTCCTCCAAATCCATTTCGATTCATCAAACAATGAGGCTGAGTATGAAGCCCTCCTGTACGGGCTCCGCATGGCCATATCACTCGGCATTCGTCGCTTGCTGGTCTACGGCAATTCAGACCTCGTTGTCAACCAAGTGATGAAAGAGTGGGACATTCGGAGCCCAGCAATGACCGGTTACTGCAACGCGGTCAGAAAGCTGGAGAAGAATTTTGAAGGTTTGGAGCTGCATCACATTCCTCGTGCAAAGAATCAGGCAGCAGACGACCTGGCGAAGATTGGGTCCACTCGGCGAGCAGTCCCTAAGGACATATTTCTTGAACATCTGCGCGCCCCAACGATTGCAAAAGATCCTTTTACAGAAGATCCCCCACAAGCAGTCGGTCCATCTAATCCGACTGAGGTTGACGTTCTGGCTGTAGTGGATCTGGTCCACGAAATGCTGGTAATCACTCCCGAGTGGACTCAACCATATTTGGCATACTTGCTCAGGCAAGAACTCCCCGAAGATGAAGAAGAAGCTCGTCGGATCGTCCATCATCCAAGTCATTCGAAGTTTTGGGGGACCAGTTATACAAGAAAAGCACTACATGAGTCACTCAGAAATGCATCTCCCCAGAGGAAGGGCTACAAATCTTACACGAAATGCACTCGGGAACTTGTGGCCACCACGCGTCCTCTCGGACTTTGGTCGTTAAGGCTTTCCGAGCGGGGTTTTATTGGCCCCGAGCCAATGAAGCAGCAAGAGATTTGGTCGACCTGTGCGTCGGGTGTCAGTTCTATAAAAATAAGTCTCACAAGCCTGCATTCGCGCTAAAGACGATCCCGCTCACCTGGCCATTTGCAGTAGGGGGCCTCGATATGGTCGGTCCCCTGCGGACCGGGACGGGTGGATTCACCCACCTGCTTGTGGCGGTTGACAAGTTCACCAAGTGGGTCGAAGCGAAGCCCATCAAGAGTTTGGATGCAGGTACGGTCATCAGTTTCATTCGGCAGATCATCTTTAGATTCGGTGTGACACATGACATTATCACAGATAATGGAAAGAACTTCGACTCGGACGAGTTTCGCGAGTTTTGTTTCTCTCAAGGCACTCAGGTTAACTATGCGTCAGTGGCTCACCCGCAATCGAATGGACAGGCAGAACGGGCAAACGGAATGATTCTCCATGGTCTGAAGCCTCGATTGATGAGAGATTTGAAGTATGTTGCGGGTGCCTGGGTTGAAGAATTGCCTTCCGTCTTATGGGGCATTCGAACAACCCCGAACCGCTCTACGAAACGCACTCCTTTCTTCATGGTGTACGGATCAGAAGCTGTGCTGCCGAGTGATCTTCAGCACAATTCCCCCCGAGTGGAACTATATGATGAAGCTGAAGCTGAAGCTGCACGGCAAGATGGTCTTGACCTTCTAGAGGAAGAGAGAGAGAGCTGGCCCTCATTAGATCGACGCTCTATCAGCAAGATCTGAAGCGCTACTATGACAGACATGTCCAGGGCCGAGCTTTTCAGGAAGGAGATCTTGTCCTCCGACTGGACCAGCAAAAAACCCACAAGCTAGCGCCTCCGTGGCAGGGGCCGTATGCAATCTCCAAAGTCTTGCAAAATGGAGCCTACCGGCTCTACAACATCGAAGATGGCGTAGAAGAGCCCCGAACTTGGAATGCGGACCTGCTTCGCAAGTTCTACACCTAGAACATGACTACTTTAGTTTGTCATTCCGGTAATGAATCCGAGTGATCTAGATGAATAAAGTTTCGTTCCTTTATATTTTGTCGAAATTTAACTCTTTTCACCCTGGTGAATCAATCTCCTGTGTCACCTCCAGTGGGTGTAAAACGCTTAGCCGTGATCCTGCATCGCCTAAGTTAAAAACCGTCTCGAGTGAGACATCCTCCACACTCGGACTCTGAGATGGACATGATCATCATTATTAAGATGGACAGGACCATCATCGTTCTCACGAACAATTCCGAGTGCGGGTCTCGCCCACACTCGGGGGCTTAGTTGCGACCCCGCGTCGCCTAAGTTAAAAACCGTCTCGAGTGGGACATCCTCCACACTCGGACTCTAAGATGGACAGGACCATCATTACTAAGATGGACATGACCATCATTGTTCTCACGAACAATTCCGAGTGAGGGTCTCACCCACACTCGGGGGCTTAGCTGCGACCCCGCGTCGCCTAAGTTAAAAACCATCTCGAGTGGGACATCCTCCACACTCGGACTCTAAGATGGACATGACCATCATTACTAAGATGGACAGGACCATCATTGTTCTCACGAACAATTCCGAGTGCAGGTCTCACCCACACTCGGGGGCTTAGCTGCGACCCCGCGTCGCCTAAGTTAAAAACTGTCTCGAGTGAGACATCCTCCACACTCGGACTCTAAGATGGACATGACCATCATTACTAAGATGGACAGGACCATCATTGTTCTCACGAACAATTTCGAGTGCAGGTCTCACCCACACTCGGGGGCTTAGTTGCGACCCCGCGTCGCCTAAGTTAAAAACCGTCTCGAGTGGGACATCCTCCACACACGGACTCTAAGATGGACATGACCATCATTACTAAGATGGACAGGACCATCATTGTTCTCACGAACAATTCCGATTGCGGGTCTCACCCACACTCGGGGGCTTAGCTGCGACCCCGCGTCTCCTAAGTTAAAAAACCGTCTCGAGTGGGACATCCTCCACACTCGGACTCTAAGATGGACAGGACCATCATTGTTCTCATGAACAATTCCGAGTGCGGGTCTCACCCACACTCGGAGGCTTAGCTATGACCCCGCGTCGCCCAAGTTAAAAACCGTCTCGAGTGGGACATCCTCCACACTCGGACTCTAAGATGGACAGGACCATCATTACTAAGATGGACATGACCATCATTGTTCTCATGAACAATTCTGAGTTCGGTCCTCGCCCACACTCGGGGACTTAGCTGCGATCCCGCGTCGCCTAAGTGTAAACATTCAGAAAGCAAAGGTCGAATGAAACCAAGGCAAATAAGAACTGCGTCACTCGAAATAAGAGTACGGATAAAAGTCTTGGCGACAGGAGCCTCAGGCTCATTCAAAGTCTTACGGTTACAGCTACCACTCGGCATTCCGAGACAAAAGTTTAAAGAGTTTTAAACCCGTCGATCACTCGGGCTGAGGCACTGCTTCGACGAAGGTGTCGTGGTCGATGCTGTCTTCGATCCGAGTGGCAGCTTACATGAACATCTCCATGAAGTCTTCGACCTTGGTATGCTTCCTGTTGGCGACCTCCAGGACTTCAGCTTCTTCTCATCCACTCCCTTGCAATGGACGCGGACGAGTGAGAGGGCAATGTCGGCTCCGGCCAGGGCTGCAGATTTTTTCCAAGCTTTCACTCGGCTTGGTACGTCCCTCACTCGAGTAAGGGCTGATTCCAGATCCTTCGAGGGCTCTTCGTCAGAGAAGACGTCTCGGTCAATCTCCAAGACGGCAGTGCTGAGCCTCTTCATATACGAAGTCACTTGATCGACACGTTCTTCCAAGCGAAGAATGGCCATAGCAGCACTGTCCTTGAGCAGCTCTCGAGACGGGTCCAGCTCCTTCTCGATCTTGTCAGTCTCCTCGGCGACGTCATCACAGAAATCTGGGTTTCGTCACGCGAAGAAAAAAGTCAGAAGTGATCTGAATTCACTCGGCCAGACAAGGATCACTCGGGAACATTACCTTTGAGTTTTTCGCTCACGGAGTCGCCATACTCCTCGACGAACTGCTCCAGCTCGTTCTTCTTCGTGGTGATATGCTTGAGTTTGATCTCCCACTCGGAGTATGACTTCTTTAGATCAGCGAGCTCCTCCTTGGACTTTGTCGCAGCAGCTTCCAGAGCCTTCTTCTCTTCCTCTAGCTTCCCGACTGCCTTCAGCTTTTCTTTGGCCTCCTTGGTTTTTCGGCTGGCCTCCTTTTGGGCAGCCGCCAGATCCGCATCCTTCTTCTCGAGGGCCGTCTTCACAGTTTCTAAAGAAATAGAATACTTCAGCCTCTCAACAAGTTTACGATTTTCGCCACGAAGATCTGATGAAATAGACTCAGTCGGACAGGGAGGAATGGCAGTTATTGCAGCAGTCGGGCAAGATGAGCATACCTTCAATTGCTTTCTTCTCCTCCTACAGTCGGACGTTCTTGGCCTTCTCGGCCTCGAGGCTGATGCGCAGGTCCTGCACCTCTTTCTCCAAAGCTTTGTAGTGACTTCCGAGTTCACAAACAGACCGCAAACAAGAATTAAAGCAAAAGGTATTGGTCAAAATTTTGACTCGGACTGTAAGACTCCCGCCGACTGCTTCAGTCGACGGCAGTCTCGGGGACTACACCCAGTGGGTGCGCTCAGCGCGCCCCCACTAGAAAATCAAATACGAGGTTTTTGATCCAGACTTAACAGACGGATCGAACATTAAATTCATTCGGACTCTAAGACTCCTGCCGACTGCTTCAGTCAACAACAGTCTCGGGGACTACACCCAGTGGGTGCGCTCAGTGCGCCCCCACTGGAACTCAAAGACATCCAGCCGGTGTGCTCGGATGCAAATCCTCACAAGACAGAAATAAAAATTCCGACTGAGGAAAATACTTACAAGAGTACTTACTCGGACATTCTTCTTCAACGCCTCACTTGCGTCGTACGCCGTCTTCAGTCGTTCAATCATGACCTCCAGCTGGATTAACGCCTCTTTGCTCGCTCCCACTTGGTCCTCCGGGACATAGTGTAGCGTAAGGATGTTGGTCGCAGAGGGAGTCAGCGAGGGGGATGATGTGCCAGTTCCGAGTGCTGCCCCGGCTCCCGAGCTGGCCTCTCGTGCTAGCACCAAAGTATCGGCAAGCGATGACTCCTGCATCACGACGTCCACGTTGGCCGAAGGGTTCAGCAGGTCAACCTTGTCGTCCGCATCATTGTCGATCACTTCATGCGGAGCTGCAAGAGTTCAAGGCACTCGAAGATGAGTAAAAAGTAAACACTCGGGAATGTCCAGAATTACCGAGTGAGTCCGGAGCTTACCTTTTGAAGATGCAACATCAGCGTCGGCCCGCTCTTTCTCCAGGGTGTGGGGATCAGGTGAAGCAGTTGAAGTATCAGCACTATAAAGGAAACACTCGGATCATTTTCGTCACTCGGACAAATATAGACAACAAGTGTAGGAATGGAAATGCTTACGCTGAGGCCACGGGAATGGTCATCTTAATCTTCGGGATGAAGACCGCCTTTCGAGGCTTGGCCGTAGTGACTTTGGGCTGCTTCGCCGTCTTCTCGGGTGAAGAGACAAGCTCTCCATGCCCGCGCTTCGAGCTGCGGGTTGGAAGAGCAGACCCAGTCGGTTTGGAGGTTTTTTGTCCCTTGGGACCGCCACCACGGACTCCCGAGTCATGGCGCGCCTTGGAACGGGCTTCAGGCACTCGGTCATCCGAGCGTGACGACTCCACCTCGTCGCCGTCCTCCGAGCCTTCCTCTTCATCTTCTTCATCATCCTCGTCGTCATCGGGCTCTTCATACTCCCCTGCTTCGGCCGAATCTTCTGGATGATCGGTATCGCTCACAACATCGACCGGGCCCCTGTCCACGACTGGCACCTGGCTGCTCATCTGTGTGAAGGCCTACCGAATGAAGAGCAAGATCAGTCGGATCAACTACAATAAACACAAATATCACTCGGATGATGGACCATCGGAATTACCTCATTCGGCGGATTTTCTGATGAGAGTGGAGCCACCAGCCTGCTCCCCCTGGGGTTATCACGCGCTGGGGTAATCGCCTTGATCTTGGCCTCCACCTCGTCTTCCTTGAGCTCCTTTGGGTGAGTTCGAGTGGGGTCACTCGGTCCGGCGTACTCCCACATGGGGTGAGCCCTGGCTTGCAGCGGTTGAATCCTCCTCTGGAGGAAAACCTCCAGCAAGTCGAGGCCATTGACACCTTTTTGTACCAGAGCTACCAGCGCTATCACTAAGATATCCACTTAGGTCTTCTCCTCTTTGGTCACAGTCAACCTGGGAACTGGCCGAATGCGCTCGGAAGTATACGGCGGAAGTCCCGACTGACCTTCGCCGACCGAAATGTCCTGGTAGTAAAACCAGTTCTCCTGCCACCCTTTCACCGAATCAGGGAACGTCAATTGCGGGAAACAGACTTTCCCCCGCAATTGAATCCCCAGACCTCCACACAGCTGGGCCACATTCATCTTGTCTTTCGACCGAGAGGGCTTTTTTACGGTCATCACTCGGCAAGTAAAGAGGTGCTTGAACAAGCCCCAGTGAGGATGGCAACCCAAGAAGTTCTCACAAAGGGATATGAATGCAGCTAGATAAACGACAACGTTGGGAGGGATATGATGGAGTTGAGCACCAAAGAAACCTAGAAATCTTCGGAAGAAGGGATGGGGCGGCAGAGAGAAACCTCGGTCGAGGTGGGTCACCAAGAGCACGCGCTCGTCTCCCTTTGGCGAGGGCTCATCCTCGCCCGCCACCGGCAGTCGCCAGCTCCCCTCGGACACGAACCCTTGGCCCTCCAGCTCGAGCATCCGGGCCTTGGTGACCCGCGACGGCAACCACTCACCCTGCGTCCATCCAGCCGGCGCTCCGGCACTGGAGGAGGAGCTGCGCGAGCTCCTCTTTGCTCGCTCGGCCTTCGCGGTCGCAACCGCCGCGCGCATCTTCGCCGGCGAGCTCGGAACGGCCTTCAACATAAATCCTGAATCCATCATGGTTTGAAGTCGAGTGAGGAACGGCAAGACCGTTTCTCGAACTCTTCTGAGAGATCATCGATGCTTCCGAGTGTCAGTCACTCAACCACTAAAACCTCATGGATTCGGGGGCTACTGATGAGGATGCCTACCCTGGGTCATAGGCCTGACATCTAAGGCTCACTTGAGGTCCTTCAATGTCATTAAAGCCCCTGGGCAAAGATTCATTCGGATGAATATGGTTCTTAACTCAGATTATTCATGTCACTCGGACTACATGGCGCCATTCGGACAGAAAAGAGCTTAGGCGACCCGGAAGACAAAGCGTCCGTAGAATTCGAGCAGCCATTCGTTATGATGTTATTTTCCCGTTACCAGTAACGCCTGGTTAATAACAGTCGTTCCAATAACGCAGCCTTCATTAGCATTTATTATCCTAATCATGGCGTTCAACCGGTGGTGGCGCACTCTATATAAGCCACCCCCGGGCGCCAGTGCAAGGGTTCCGACCCTGTGTAATCTTCTACCACCATAAGCAAACACCACAACCCCCGGGCTCGAGACGTAGGGCTGTTATCACTTCCGAGTGAGGCCTAAACTCGTACATACCGAGTGCACACTTGCGCCGTAGTTAGACCTTGCCCCTCTTTTCGTACCCCGTAGTACTATTGTCAGGTTCATTCCCACGACAGGCGGTGACTAGGTCACCTAATTTAGAGTATATTGACTTAGGAGCCAATCAAGAATACTTGATCATAGGTCATACTCATCGTTAAGCTCAAAATGGGGTTACCATTTTTCGATTAAGCATTTTAATGTTTTCATATCACTTGAGTTGCTTTATCTCATGACTTGGAGTAAAGCTATATCAAGGATATGAGTACATACCTTTGAGTGATGTTGATGACGTGGCTTGTAGGTGAACTTGATGAGGATGCTCGAGATTGATGAAGTTCATCTTGATTTGGGAGCAATCCTTCTTGTTTTGGTTCTTTTTCCACCTACATAGGTTAGTCATGCAAGGAAGAACAATATATATCCATTTGACATGATATCAATTGAGAATTAGCAAATGTGATCACATCAAATATATGTCAAGGATATGGTTGAGTTGTCTTCTTCCTTTCATCGTCAAAAGGGGTTGTGGATACTTGGTCATGACAAGATTGCTTAAGATATGAGTTGATGGCAATCTTGTGGAATGTTGTTCTTCCAAGTACCTACAAAAGGTTAGATGCAATACAAGGGAGCATAGAGTTCCAAGTTATATGAAATTCATGGTAATGATGGCATGGAATGGTCAAGTAAGCTCATCCCCTCGCATGCATCCGAGTGAGCTTAGCTCAAGTTTGAAGCATCAATGATGTTCAACTCACTCCTCAAGTAACAAAACACTTTCTCATCAAGTGGCTTAGTAAAGATATCGGCCAATTGCTTGTTGGTACAAACATGCTTAAGATTAATATCTCCTTTGGCAACATGATGATGTCGAACTTGAATGTGCTTAGTTCGAGAATGTTGCACAGGATTGTGACCAATCTTAATAGCACTTTCATTGTCACAAAGTAATGGAACATTTTTCACATGGATTCCATAATCCTTAAGCGTTTGTGTCATCCATAGCAATTGTGCACAACACGATCCGGCGGCAATATACTCAGCTTCGGCGGTAGATAGAGACACCGAGTTTTGTTTCTTGGAGGACCAAGACACAAGAGATCTACCATGAAATTGACAAGTACCCGAAGTGGATTTTCTATCAACCTTGTCACCGGCATAGTCCGAATCGGAATAGCCAACAAGGTTAAAGGAAGATCCCTTGGGATACCAAATGCCAAAGTTTGGTGTTTGTATCAAAGATCTCACAATACATTTGATGACCAAAAGATGACACTCTTTAGGTGCAGCTTGATATCTAGCACACATGCAAACACTAAGCATAATATCGGGACGGGAGGCACATAGATATAGCAATGAACCAATCATAGATCGATAAACTTTTTGATCAACCAGTTCGTCCTCCTTGGTAAGATCAACATGTCCACTATTAGGCATAGGAGTTTTCATACCTTTACACTCTTGCATGTTGAACTTCTTGATCAAGTCGTTGGTATACTTGGTTTGAGAGATGAAAGTTCCTTCTCTCGTTTGCTTGATTTGCAAACCAAGAAAGAATTTCAGCTCACACATCATGGACATCTCATACTTCTCGGACATCAACCTTCCAAATCTTTCACTAAATTGTGGGTTAGTAGATCCAAAGATAATATCATCCACATAGATTTGGCACACAAACAATTCACCATTAACCCTCTTAGTGAATAAGGTTGCGTCAATTTTACCAATTTCAAAACCCTTTTCAATGAGAAACTTTGTTAAGCATTTATACCAAGCACGTGGAGCTTGCTTAAGACCATAAAGGGCTTTACGAAGCTTGTAGACATGATTAGGTTTCTTAGGATTCACAAAACCAGGGGGTTGTTTGACATAGACCTCTTCTTCAATCTCACCATTTAAAAAGGCACTTTTAATGTCCATTTGATAAAGCGTGATATCATGGTGATTAGCATAAGCAAGAAGAATGCGAATAGCTTCAAGTCTAGCGACGGGGGCATAGGTCTCACTGTAGTCCATACCTTTGACTTGCGTATATCCTTGGGCTACGAGACGCGCCTTGTTGCGTACAACTTGACCGTCTTCATCTTGCTTGTTCCGAAACACCCATTTGGTTCCGATGATGTTGTGCTCGTCCTTGGTCTTCTCCACGAGTGTCCACACTTCGTTCCTCTCGAAGTTGTGAAGCTCTTCATTGATGGCGTTCACCCAATCCGGGTCTTCAAGAGCTTGTTCTACCTTCAAGGGTTCAATGGTAGAGACGAAAGAATAATGCTCACAGAAATTAGCTAAGCGAGTTTTAAAGTGAGTGATTCTCCCGGTTTGTATGTCACCGAAGATTTGGTTTAGAGGATGGTTCTTGGTCACTCTTGCTCGAACTCGGGGTAGCTTCGGCTTGTTGGATGGTGGAGCTTCTTCATCATCATCATCTCCTTCATCTTCGTTGTTGTTGAAGGTGTCGTTTCCTTGAGGTGGTGGTGAAGGAGGTTGTGGTGGATCCTCATGATGTACTTCCTCCTCTTCATCTGGGCGTGTACCGCTTGTAGATGCCTCCTTGTCGTGTTGAGGTTCACCTTGACGTGAAGTAGGGGCTTCCACTTGAGTTGACGAAGTACTTTCCTTCACCTCCATTGGACGAATCTTGCCGATGGACAAGTCTTGGATAACTTCCGAAGGATCCTTATCTCCTACATCATTTGGCAATTGTTCGACTTGCGAACCATTAGATTCATCAAACTTCACATCTACCGTCTCTTCAACTTTTCGAGTGAAGTTGTTGTAGACACGGTAAGTGTGAGAGTTTGATCCGTAATCGAGTAGGAAACCTTCATTAGATTTAGGAGCAAATTTAGTACGATGATGCTTATCAAGAATGTAGCACTTGGAGCTGAATACCCGAAAGTATCCAACTTGGGGTTTATTACTGGTGAGTAGATCGTATGCCGTTTTACCGAGAAGCTTGTGCAAGTAGAGTCGGTTTGTGGCATGACATGCTGTTTCCACGGCTTTTGCCCAAAAGTGTCTTGGCATCTTGTATTCGTCAAGCATCGTTCTTGCCATCTCAATAAGAGTCTGGTTCTTCCTCTCAACAACTCCATTTTGTTGAGGCATGTACGTAGCCGAGAACTCATGTCAAACACCTTCTTCGTCAAGAAAGGTATCTACATGGGTGTTCTTGAGCTCCGATCCGTTATCGCTCCGAACCTTCTTGATCTTCACCTCAAACTGATTTTGCGCTTTGCGAGCAAAGTTCTTGAAGATCTTTTGTACCTGCGACTTATCATCAAGAAAGAATACCCACGTAAATCTGGAAAAATCATCAACTATAACTAGACCATAGGAATTTCCACCGAGGCTCTTGTAAGCATTGGGACCAAAAAGATCCATGTGAAGTAACTTGAGTGGTCTCCTAGTAGTCATGATATTCTTTACGGGATGACTTCCACCTACTTGTTTTCCAGCTTGACAAGCACTACAAAGTCTATCTTTGTCAAAGATAACATCTTTAACACCAAGTATATGATCACCTTTGATAAGCTTGTCTAGATTACGCATGCCAACATGTCCTAGTCTTCTATGCCAAAGCCAACCTTTAGAAGATTTTGCAATAAGACAAGTACGAGGTTTGGATCTCTTAGTGAAATCGACAATATATAGATCACCTCTACGGAAACCGGTAAAGACCATGTTATGATTATCTTGACGAAACACTTGGCAATCTACTTTCGTGAATAGCACATTAAAACCGGAGTCGGCAAGTCTAGATACAGAAAGAAGATTGTAGCCAAGGGATTCAACAAGCATTACGTTTTGAATAGAGCTATCATGGGATATGGCCACCTTACCAAGACCAAGGACCTTACCCTTGGAGTTGTCTCCAAAAGTTACATACCTTCGCGGTCCATGGTTTGGTGTGATCTCTTCAAACATCTCTCTATCTCCGGTCATATGATCGGTGCATCCACTATCGAGAATCCACTCTTTTCCTCCGGACATGTAATCCTTGAAGTTTGCCATGAGACTTAGTTTCTTCATGATCTTCTCATGCTCGATGTCGAACAACTCATCTTCATCATAGTAGCCATGTTCCACATTGTCATCATCAAGTGGGAAATCCTCGTCACAAGGAACAAGAGATTCGTTAGGGTTGTGATCATGACATTGTTCAAGATTATGAATTCGAATGGCTTCTACAATGATGTTGTTGATAGTTAAGACATCTCCTTTAGCACGCATGAGGTCTCTAAGCTCAAATAGATAGTCATCAAACTTGGGATCACTAGGCATCATTTTGTGAAAGACAATAGTCTTATGAAGAATTTCATCAAGATTACTCAAAGAATAACTTGGATATCATTTCTCCAAGTCATTACACAAAGCATAAGTACATTCAAAATTCTTCATTTGATTAAGCACAATCCTAGGCAATCCTATAATGATAAGATTAACAGTTCTAAGATTCCATAGCATATCAATTTCCTCTTCGTGTGTGAGATGTAAAGGATAATTGGGAGGTACATATGGGTTCTTAACATACTTGCTCAAATGAAATTCATTGAATAGCACAAGCATCTTATATTTCCATTGACTATAGTACTCTCCATCAAGAATAGGCACTCTACAACTCAAACTCTCCACACTAGACACATCCATCTTCCTCCACGGTGATGAAACCGATGCAATGGAGACCAATGCTCTGATACCACTTGTAGGATCACTAGAAGTGTGTGTCTAGAGGGGGGTGAATAGACTACTTGCAAAAATTAAAACCTAACCTTTTCCCAAGTTAATTGGTTGGAAGATTTTAGCAATACTAACAAGTCTAATGCACCCTACACATGCTAGTCAACAAGTATGGCAGCGGAAAGTAAGACAAGCACATGTAAGGAAGAGTAAAGATAGGAGGATCAAACGCAATTTGGAGACGCAAAGATTTTTCCCGTGGTTCCGATAGGTGGTGCTATCGTACGTCCACGTTTATGGAGTCTTCAACCCACGAAGGGTAACGGTCCCGAGAGTCCACGGAGTGCTCCACCCATAAGGGTCCACGAAGTAGCAACCTTGACTATTCCATAACGACTTCCGTCCACGAAGGACTAGCCTCACTATGGGTAGATCTTCACAAAGTAGGCGATCTCCTTGCCCATATAAACTTCTTGGTTCAACTCCACAACACGAAGTAGGAGGCTCCCAAGCGACACCTAACCAATCTAGGAGGCACCACCCTCCAAAAGGTAATAGGCTCGGTAATGTCGATGAACTCCTTGCTCTTGTGCTTCAAGATGATAGACTCCTCAACACACAATCACTCTCTCACAGATTTGGCTTTGGTGGAAGAGATTGAATTGGTGGAAAGCAACTTGGGGAGGCTAGAGATCAAGATTCATATGGATGGAGTGGAATGGCTTGATCTCAACACATGAGTAGGTGACTCTCTCTCAGAAAATTGGATGGGACAAGTATGGAATAGTTCTGAGTGCTTCTCTTTCGAGTGGGTGGTGGTGAAGGGGTATATATAGGCATCTCCAAAATCCAACCGTTACACCTAAAGTGAGCAACTCGGTGACACCGAAGTATAAAACTTGGTGGTACCGAGTTGCTCCAAAGGTAGCAACTTTTGAATCTCGATGAGACCGATACAAAGATCTCGGCAGTACCGATTAGGTGACCAACGGTCAGTTTCCAAAACTCGGTGACGCCGATCCAAAATCTCGGAAATTCCGATTTTAAGAATCGGGGTAATAGAAAGTTGGCAAGCTGAACTCGGTGGCACCGAAGCAGAATCGGTTGCACCGAAGAGCTATGGTTTGGCATGGGTCTGTCTGAGGTGGGAATCGGTGGGACCGAATGAAAAAAGTTGGTTACACCGATTTTCATGATAGGCTTGGACAGACTTTTGTGGAAGAGTTTGTGGGTGTTTTTGGTGAGTATCACTTGTGCACGTGGAGCATATTGTTCACCAACGGTACCTTACCCCCTTTTAATAGTATTGGCTTTCCTATGGACTCAAGGTGATTTCTCACAAAGTAAAATGTAGAGTCCTCTTGCTTGAAGCTTTGCCAATCCATTTCCTTGCATCTAGGGGTTTCTCCTCACAATCCTTTTTGACAACCCATCTCTCTCTATGGACTTTCACCTGAAATATACTAGGTAGAAATATTAGTCCAAGAGACAATGTATGTTGTCATGAATTATCAAAACCACCAAGGGAGCATATTGTGCTTTCAATTATACGATACGCATTAAACAATTTCAGATTCATAATACTCAATCCAACACAAAGAACCTCAAAGAGTGCCCCAAGATTTCTATCGGAGAAAGTAGGACAAGAACGTGTATCAACCCCTATGCATAGATTACCCCAATGTCACCTCGGGAAACCGCAAGTTGAGTACCAAAACATATATCAAGTGAGTCAATAGAACACCCCATTGTCACCACGGGTATCCACATGCAAGACATATATCAAGTGTTCTCAAATCCAATATTCAATCCAACGTAACGATATCTCAAAGTGAAATATTCAATTCATCACAACATGATAGCAAGGGAATAACATCATATGATCCGACTATATTAACAAAGCCCGTGATACATCAAGATCGTGACATCTCAAGAACACGAGAGAGAGAGAGAGAGAGAGAGAGAGATTGAACACATAGCTACTGGTACATACCCTCAGCCCCGAGGGTGGACTACTCCCTCCTCATCATGGCCTCCGCCGGGATGATGAAGATGGCCATCGGAGATGGATTCCCCTCTTCGGCAGGGTACTGGAACATCTCCAGATCGGTTTTTCGTCGATACAGAGAGTTGCGGCGGTGGAGCGGAGAGTCTAGGGTTATTTCTGACGGTTTCTATATTTATAGGAATTTTTGGCGTTGGTTTCACGCGAAGATGGGCCACGAGGAGGGCACAAGACACCAGGGCGTGCCTGGGCCCTCTGGCGTGCCCTGGTGGGTTGTGCCCACCTCGTGGCTCTTCTGGCCCTCCCACGAAGCGTCTAGTGCCTCTTTTGTTCCCAAAAATTGTCAAAAAGTTTCGGGCGATTCCGAGAACTTTCATTTTCTGCACAAAAACAACACCATGGTAGTTCTGCTGAAAACAGCTTCAGTCCGGGTTAGTTCTAAATAAATCATATAAAGTGCATCAAAACCATATAAAAGTATTGTAAACATAGGTGAATATGGCATGAATACTTTAAAAATTATCGATACATTGGAGACGTATCATTCCCTCGCTTGTATCTGGATCTGGGTGGATAGATGGAAGGGTTGGATGGAGGGGTGGGATCGATGGAAGGGTGAATTACTTGTCAAAACCACAAAAAGGTCTAGAAAAAGGTAAGACTTTATGTTGATTGATTACTAAAGGTTTTAGTAAGGTGATCTATGATAAGAAGTTAAGAAAATCATGATGCAATTTTTGAATCCTTAATTACCTAAGAAACTACTATTTATTTCCTAAAAAATTGTATTAATTAGAGAGATCGGTGGGATTGGATAAGTTAGGAAAGCTAGATTTGTGTTCTTTCGTATGTTAGGAAAGTGTTGATTTGAAAGAAAAGAGACTATTTGTTTCCTAAAACAAATTGCATTAATTAGAGTGATCAATAGGATTGTATAAGTTAGGAAATTTAGATTTGTGTTCTTTCATATGCTAGTAAAGTGTTGATTTGAAAGAAAAGAGTAGAAAGAAAAATAAACCAATAGATAAGAAAACCAGTGGGAGGTGGGATGAAAAATAACCAGACGAAAAAAACCCGTGTACCAAAAAAACCCGTGTACCAAGCTACCAACTCGCTAATTAGGAATAGAGATTTGAGACGCATGAATTGAGAGAGAGAGGAGAGAGAGTAAAGACACAATTTATGTCGGACTTCTCAAGAAAAAAAATACTCCGTTTGTTTCTAAATACAAGTTATTTTAAAGATTGCAGTACAATTGCACTACAAGGAAAGTTAAGGGGTCGTGTCACAATGTACAGCGGCGGCCGGTCGGTCGTACCCTAGCACAAGGCTGGCCCGTCGTACCCTAGCACAACCCCTAACAACAGACAGATGTACCCTAGCACAACGACGGCTTCCCGACTGTCTACTACAACAAGGTTTGCCCGGCTCCGATGACGGAGGGGCGATGACGGCGGTGCGCCTTCGGCTCGCTTCAGTGCTTGTAGTCGTCGCTAGGTGGTCTATGGACCTGGATGTATTTTTTACTTCTAGTGTTCTTTGTACTATTTCGACAGTTGATGAATAGATTGGAAGTTTTCCTCGCAAAAAAAAACATACAAATGTATATAGACATATTTTAGAGTGTAGATTTAATCATTTTGCTTTGTATGTGGTCTCTTATTGAAATCTCTAAAAAGACTTATATTTAGGAACACAGTGAGTATAAGGTTTGAGCAATGGTTTAGAATCCTCCAAAATGTGAAGGGAAGGAAATGGTTCCCGTAGAATTTTTCAAAGCTCATCATATCCAAATGGACGGGATTTTTTTCTATATGTAAAAATCATGTGTTCCAAAAAGGCCTACGAATGCACGTGAGACATGTCTAGTTTTGCTTTAGCAACCAACTAAGGGCATGTTCTAAAACTCTCCAACTCTCAGCTTTGCAAACTTCACGCTCGAAATTAAGCAAAACACATTAGCTCCAGGAAGCTAAATTCCCAAAGTTGTATCGGGTCGTAGTGCAAGTTGGAGAAGCTAGAAAACCCAACTCCACAAAATCAAGAATCTGGAGTTCGACGTATTTATGATCAATATGCCACCGCCTAAGAAAACGTTTCGGCTGAGCTCCTCCACGTACATAAACTAACCACTTGATCGAATCGTTTCCCTTCTTTTTACCCCCTCGTTCGCATAATTGGGTTGCCTCTAGCCGGCCCAAAAGGGCGCCCAACAAGCATGTTGCCTCCCAGCTGGCCTGCAGCACTGGGAGAAGCCAGGAGAACTCCAAACGTTTTGTGTTCGCCAAGTGAAACGTGAAGCTGGCTGGAGAAGCGAGATTCCCAGATTTCGTGAAGTTTGGAGAGTTTCAGAACATGACCTAACTATGGTGAGGTCGTGATTGCTGAGTAACTGAAAGTGCGTTATATCGACTACAGGGGGGGGTGAATAGGCGATTTTTACAAATTCGTCACTTGAGGAAATACTAGTTGAGGAATTTGCTAAGTGACAAACTACTTGCAGCGGAATAAGTACTCAAGTGCATGTGAAACATAGCAGTAGCATAGTCATCATGATTAAATGAAACATACACAAAGCATGAGTAGTGTGAACAGGATAAGCAGGCAGACGGTACGGTGACTGAAGAATTTGGGGTGAGGAAATTGAGAAAGTCTTCAGCCAAATTCTTCAAACAGTAACGATCAATTTCATCAATAGATATACGAGGAAATGAAAGGGTTGAGGAAATAGAACCAGAGGCTCGATGAAGACAGTGATTTGATAACCCAGTTCCAACTGCTGTGACAGTTGTACGTCTGGTTCGGAGCGGCCTGGTATTTAAACCAGAAGACACACAGTCCCAGGACACATAGTCCTTACCGTATTATCCTTGGGCTAAGGTCACACAGACCTCGCCCAACACTCGTGGTAAGTCTTCAGGGTAGATTTCCAAAACCCTCACAAACTGGTCACCCGGCAATCCACAATTTACTGCTGGATGCTCTAGACCACGGTCACCCGACGATCCCCAATTGACTGCAGGATGCACTAGACCATGACGCCTAACCGTCTGGAAGATACACAGTCTTCAAAGGTAACAAGCGTCGGTTCCACTCAGGAACAATTTCTTCAGTGATGCTCAATCACTTTGGGTTGGTGGTTTGTTTTTGGAGTTTTTCCTCACTGATGATTTTCGCTCAAAGTTCTCGAGGAAATGGGATGCTCTCAAATGACAAGTGTCAAGTTCTCTCTCAGAGCAGCCAACCAGCTAGTGGTTGTGGGGGGCGGCTATTTATAGCCAGGGTGCATCCCGACATGATAAGACATAAATGCCCCCCCAATGATATGACCGTTAGGTGGATAGAATATCTGGACAGCTGGCGCAAAGCACAGCAACGGTCAGAATTTGAACTGTCAAATTCCTCAGGGCTTATCATATCCCTCACTTGTAGGCAATTCGCACTGGCGAAATCCTAACTCCTCAGTCAGACCAATTTCCTCAGAGACCAGAAGAACATCGTCTCTGTCTCTGAAGAACTTGACAGAACTGCAAGAGGTTTCCAAAGGCTTCACTCGAAGGATTGGGTTATGTTGAGGCTTTTGAGTTGAGCATCAGTTGGAAATTTTTCCTTAGTTTTACCTCGACCCCCTTTAACAGTACAGAGTTTCCTATGACTCAAGAAAAGAAAAGAAATAATAAAAACTAAAGTCTTCATGCTTCATATTCCTCGTTAATGTCTTCAAGGTCACACCGTCTTCTTTAATATCAAAGTCTTCAGGGAATACCAAAGTCTTCACCAAAGTCTTCAGATGAAGACATTCATTTTTAGGGGTCGATATTCTTCGAATACACCAAACTCCTCATCGACTTATAGAGCATGTGTACACTCACAAACATATTAGTCTCTTAACCTATAAGTCTTCAATACACCAAGATCACTAAGGGGCACTAGATGCACTTACAGTAACCAAACCATGAGAGCATGTTTGTATCCGGGGTCATAAGTTTGATGCAGGGACGATCTTATTGCTTTGGACTCCAGGGGTGCAAAATGAGGTGGGACAGAATATATGATCCTCGAACTTTGAAGTAACAAAAGTAAGAACAAAAACCAAGCACAAAAATATATAGAAGTGGTTGCTACAATCAAGATGATGGATATCGAAAGGCTATGTGGCATATGTGAATAAATGCTTCAACGTGATTTTTTTACATGAACGTAATTTTTTAAAAGAAAAATAGTGTGACGTCGGCAGGAGCAGACATGGGAGTGGGGGAGTAGTGCCCTAGCTCTAACTCACCTAAATATGTGTAATTTGTTATTTGATGTACACGGAGTAAACCTTTTGCTTTTACATTATGTACAAGAGTAACCATGCATTATATACAAGAGAGCATGAACTAGTAAGGAGGGTGTGGTGGCCACCGGCGACAAAGGCGATGAGAAAACCAAAAGGCAACATCCTCTGATCACACGGGATGGTCATAATGTGTGTAAGATGGTTTTATAATTGTACGTACCTTGTGATCAGTTTGATTGTGCTCAACAACACAATGGTCATATGATCGTTGTGGAGCTCTTGGTAGGTTGATCCAGTCAACTAGATTAGATATCCATAAATATGGTATCAGAGTCATTTTAACTGTAGAAAGTCTTAGTTAGTTGGAATGTTAGATAGGATAAACTACTTTGTAAAAATATACCAATTTTCTATGTGCAAAAATATATCTACTCTTCAGCCCTTTTGGTTTGAGTAGAAAACTTAACTAATTGCGCTCAAAATTCCCCTCCTCTTAATAGACACCTCTTCCCATCTCTTGTAGATGAGTGTTGTACACGATGACCTTTTCAAGGTTGATTTTACATGGTCCTTGTAGGAGTGTCGCATGCAGCTCATGCACTACAAGGCGAAGGGCCACTTGCACACTCGACAACTAGAAGATTAATGGCATGGTCACTGAGCATGTCGCTAATGTGACAATACTCGTTAGGGCCATTAATGACATGGTAGACTGCGAGGACCATTCTTTTTCACCAACCTTCATGTGCAGACATGATGTAATGCCATGCAACTCATTGTTCATGAGGCGATAGTTCACCTCTGTGATATGCTGCTAGGAATGACACATCCGAGAGTCGCTCGGTACTTCCTTCAAAGGGACGGGCTCGAGGTCTGATAGTGGTTTTATACCCCATATGAGTGAGGGTGACTCGACTTTGGAGCACCTCACCTACTTCAAAATCGCCACATGTCATTTGTTGGGATGAGTCATCCTAGAGCAGGTGGAAGCACACAATGACCTTTAACAGACATGAGACCTACTTTGTTACCTGAGTCTGTGACGAGTTCCAGGCTTCAAGAAACCGATGCGTGGTCGCTTCACATAGATGAGTGTCTATGGTTAGAGACACACATACCGATCACCACTTTCCAACCGCTCATGTGCATGGGCTGGAGAGTACCTTCGTCGAGCCCTACCGACTTCATCAAGGCATGAGATTCAACCTCTAGCTCAGCGTTATCACACCGACTTCGTCAAGGCATGAGAGTCAACCTCTAGCTCAATGCCATCATACCATAAGCACACCGATCCTACCTTGACATTGGCTCCATTTTTGTAGGGAGTTCCATTTGACGACATTGAAGAGGACCCAAAGGAGCTTGTTCTAGGTGATGACAAGGAAGAAAACACACTGATCTGCAAGGTTCAATCTTACAATTGTAGGTCATGTATGCCCATAAGTTAGTCGAGTCATATGTACCCGATGAGTTGGTGGAGTCATGTATGATTCATATGAAACCATGCCATGATGTCTTGACAGTCATATGGAGCTTTTGTAATGCAAACTACACATCAACCTTGCATCACAATGTAGTGGCTAAGAGCATCTATAGCTGGATACACCAAATATGGTTGTAGATGTAGTGATTCCGTCTTGTACAACTTTGTTGTTGATAATGTTTTTAGTTCTTTCAGTGTGCGCATGTGGAGTTTGATTGTGTGCATCCTAATCATGTAGATGTCTGTTTTTTCTCACACACTTTGTATTTGCTTGATGCTACATTTGAAGTTAACAAAGGCACCATTTTTCAAAAAAAATGTTGTATACTCAATTTAGCGCAACTTAACTTCTAAGGGCCTCTCCAACGCTGACCTCCAAACCGGACATCGCATCTATCCACGGACAGCACGGACCAGTACATAGACACGGATGCGGGAGCAAGCCATCCAAAGTTAGCAGCATACATCCTCCCTCAATTTTATACACCCGCACACTCAAAATAGCCACATATCTAGTTCCAATTAAGCTAAAAAGATTTAAATGTTCAAATGCACCATTAGTTCTAAATATTACACTCCATCAATGTTGTCCCCTTTAACTGCCTATAGATGCTCAATCAGATCTTCCTTCAGTTGCTCATGAGTTGCTCGATGCCAAATTGTTGATGCATTTGAACAAACTCATCAAATGTTTTGAAGCAGGGCGAGACAATTTTAGCTAGGAGCCTCTTTTCCTTTCGCCCAGTTCCCCGTAATCAACGTTCGACTTGCATGTGTTAAGCATATAGCTAGCGTTCCTTCTGAGCCAGGATCAAACTCGGATTTTGACTATGATTGGTCCGAACAGTGGTGGAACCTGGTGAACCGGGCCTACTACTAAACATTGATTCTCTCCCCTAACCAGACTTAAATATGTGAAATACACGAAATTGACCCAAAACTACAAGCAATGGAATTAACTATTATTGTCGTAAAGGAAAAATAACCCCTTTTCTTCATATATATATATACAAGGAACAATTAGCCTTCGCCACCTATTCCTAAATGGTCGGATTCTGGTCTGGAAGTTCAATAAGATCAACCATGTTCTCAATTTCAAGACCTACGACAACATCCTCACCCCATCCTCGATGATCATGTTGTGCATGACTGATACGTCTCCAACGTATCGATAATTTATGAAGTATTCATGCCATATTTGCCTATGTTTTACAATATTTTGGTTTTGATGCAATTTAGATGATTTATTTAGAACTAACCCGGACTGACGTTGTTTTCAGCAGAATTACCGTGGTGTTGTTTTTTGCAGAAAATAGAAGTTCTCGGAATCGCTCAAAACTTTTTTATGATTTTTTATGGAGAAAATAAGAAATACCAGAGCGAAGAACCACCGGAGGGGAGCCACCTGTGGGCCACAAGCCAACAGGGCGTGCCCACCCCCTTGGCGTGCCCTCTTAGCTTGTGGGGCCCATGTGGCTCTCGTTGACGTGATTCCAACACTGAAAAATCCTATAAATCCAGTAACCCCCGAAAGTTAACCTAGAACTTCCGCTGAAAAATCCTATAAATCCAGAAACTAATGAAGTTTCTGAAATTTTTACACAATATTTTCACATAAATTTTTTATCATGTCCTAAATTTTCAAAATTGTTGGAGTTACAGAAGTGCACTTTGTAAATTAATTTCTACAGACTGTCCTATTTAGACAGATTGTTGTCATAGTTTTGTTATCTACTTCTCCTATAGTTTTCATGACTTATATTGGTAGACATAAATTGTGGAAATGATAGTATACAGTAGATAATTTTTGAAAATTATTATGCAACTTGTCTTGACAGTACATAAAGTGTTGATTTATTCTTATGTGCACTAACCTATCTCACGAGTTCTTTTCAAGTTTTGTGTGCATGAAGTTTTTGAGACCTAGGTGACACCGTGATATGACAGGAATTAACAAGAAACAAAAGCTCAAGTTTGGGGATGCCCAAGGCACCCCAAGACAATATTACAAGAATTCTCAAACATCTAAGCTTGGGATGCTACGCATCCCACCTCTCTTCGTCAACAAATATCGGTTAGCCTATGTTGAGCCTAAGTTTTATTTATCCGCATGATATGTGCTATTCTTGGAGTGTATTTTTGTTTTGTTTGTTGTTTGAATAAAATATCAGATCTGCAAATCTTTATTGAGAGAGAGAGAGAGTCCTCACATAGCTACTTGGTTGTTTGACTACTCATTGTTCTTCACTTATATCTTTTGAGAGTAGTTTGATGTTTACTATTGTGCTTCACTTATATCCTAAGAGTAAATTGTGAATGAATGAAATATCATAAATACGAAATTATCAATGTGCTATATTCTTAGTAGCAGGTTCACATTTGGTTTAGAAAGTAAAATCTATTGAAGTTTGACAATCACAATATTGATCATACAAGTAATTCATGAATGATTAGTATAAGAATGAGAACTTTCACATACAAATATATTATCTTGGGCATATTTTATGATTGTGAATACCCATTAATTATTTTTAACTTTGATCAAATAGTTGAAGTTGGACAAGGAAGACAACATAATGGTTATGTTTGGATATATTTGCATAAAAGTTATATTGTTATGGATCCTCCAACATGTGGTGCTTGTTTAGAACCTTTTGCTAGCCAAAATTTCGTACTAAGTAGAGATACTAATCGTGCATCCAAATCCTTGAGCCAAGTTTCTTCCATGAGAGTCCATCATACCTACCTATATATGGTATTTCACTGCCATTCCAAGTAAATCTGCACATGCCACCTCTAAACATTCAAATAAACATCCGTTTTGTGTGCTCGTACCGCTCATGGAGCGACATGGTGGTCACTATCTTCCATGCTAAGCAGGTTATTCTCAAGATGAGTGTTTATTCGCTTGTCATTGCACGAGAGAGGCTGGTAAAAAGGATGCCCAGCCCTGCATAATACAAAAATAAATAAACAAGAACTCTCCCTAGAAAGTTGATTGTTTGGATGGCACCCGTGGATTCGGTCAGCCATGGAATGCGTTTGAATGATGGAGGGGGAGTAAAATTTCAATTATGCTTGGGAACCGCCAATAATGTGTTTAGCATGGAAGATATTGAAAACTCTGTTGTGACGTTGACAGGAAAAGTAAACCACCCAAAATATATTCATATCTATTTTAAAACAATGAGCTCTGGCACCTCTGCAAATCCCTGCTTCCCTCTGCGAAGGGACAATATATTTACTTTTATGTTATTTACTTTCATGTTATTTACTTTTCATGTTGAGTCAACTTCTTATTCCAACCTCAATCTATTAGCTGGCAAGCATCATGTGGTGGGGAAAGATCCAAACACATATATCCAGTCAAATATATTTGATCATGATTCATTATTGTTGAGAATTATCTTTATGATAAGTGCGTTGGGTGGCGAAACATTAAGCCCCTATCTTTCGGTTTGTTTGATGGATGATGTTTGTTCTAAAAATATGCTTTGACTATTAGTAATCATAGAAGACTATATGATAATTGAGTATGTGGAGCTCTTACTTAGATTTGATGATGCATCGAAATTGTTTGATGACTAAAAACACCTGTTGTTAAGTTTCAAGAGAATGCATTGTTTGAACCATGACATGTGAATTGATTGCTACTCTATCATGATGATTTTTATGAGAAAAAGTTGCTCGTTATGATGCTAGAAAAGTGATTGAAATTATCAATGATCAAAACTATTCACTATGCTAGCCTTCACACTTCATAAATAACTTCTTTATCATTTACCTACTCGAGGACGAGTAGGAATTAAGCTTGGGGATGCTGATACGTCGCCAACGTATCAATAATTTATGGAGTATTCATACCATATTTGCCTATGTTTACAATACTTTTATATAGTTTTGATGCACTTTATATGATTTATTTAGAACTAACCCGGACTGACGCTGTTTTCAGCAGAATTACCGTGGTGTTGTTTTTGTGCAGAAATAAAAGTTCTCGGAATCGCCCAAAACTTTTTTATGATTTTTTCTGGAGAAAATAAAAGTTTTCGGAATCGCCCAAAACTTTATGATTTTTATGATTCCAATGCTGAAAAATCCTATAAATCCAGTAACCCCCGAAAGTTAACCTAGAACTTCCGCTCCGCCACCGCAACTCTCTCCATCGAAGAAAAACCCATCTGGAGCCTTTCCGGTACCCTGCCGGAGGGAGAAATCATCACCAGTGGCCATATTCATCATCCCAACGGAGGCCGTGACGAGGAGGGAGTAGTTCACCCTCGGGGCTGAGGGTATGTACCAGTAGCTATGTGTTTAATCTCTACTTCTCTTGTTCTTGAGATGGCACGATCTTGATGTATCATGGGCTTTGTTAATATAGTTGGATCATATGGTGTTCTTCCCTTGCTATCTTGTTGTGATGAATTGAATTTTTCCCTTTGAGATTTTGTTATGTCGGATTGAATATTGGATTTGAGATCACGTGATGTATGTTTTGGTACTTAACTTGCGGATTTCCGTGGTGACAATGGGGTAATCTATGCATAGGGGTTGATACACGTTCTTGTCCTACTTTCTCCGATAGAAACCTTGGGGTACTCTTTGAAGTTCTTTGTGTTGGATTGAATATGATGAATTCGAAATTGTTTGATGCATGTCGAATAATTAACCCACGGATACTTGTGGTGACATTGGAGTATCTAGGTGACATTAGGGTTGATTGACATGTATCATTGGTGTTATTTTAGTACGAACTCTAGAGCTGTTTGTGACACCTATAGGAATATCTCAATAGATTGATCGGAAAGGGTAACTTTGAGGTGGTTCTACTAGCTACAATAATTTCATCTTATGTTCTCCGTTAGATATGAACTTTGGAGTGATTCTTTTTCCACGTTGAGGGATGATCATATGATTCTATTATGTTAGCATTGTTGAGAGATTGCACTAGTGAAAGTATGAACCCTAGGCCTTATTTTCAAGCATTAATATACATTTTTGCTCGCTGTTTACTACTTGTTACCTTGCTGTTTTTATATTTTCAGATTACAAAAACCTATATATACCATCCATATTGCACTTGTATCACTATCTCTTCGCCGAACTAATGCACCTATACAATTTACCCTTGTATTGGGTGTGTTGGGGACATAAGAGATTTCTTGTATTTGATTACAGGGTTGTTTGAGAGAGACCATCTTCATCCTACACCACCCACGGATTGATAAACCTTAGGTCATCCACTTGAGGGAAATTTGTTGTTGTCCTACAAAACTCTGCACTTGGAGGCCCAACAACGTCTACAAGAATAAAGTTGCGTAGTAGACATCAATGACCACACAACATGTCATCACCTCCCACAAAGTCTCCAGATCCCACTGTTTAGCAAGTCACGAACAAGAACAAAACATGCGTGCAAAACTCCAAATGCCCTCTCAACATCCTTTCTTGTTGCTTCTTATTTTTGGGCAAAATGAGACATTTTTCTTGCTAACTGGGTCATACACGGTCTTGACAAAGGTAGCCCACAGAGGATAGATACCGCCAACTAGATATTAGCTCATGTTGTATTCGTGCCCATTAACAATTTAGTGGCAGGGAGGAGTTTTTTCTTCAGTCAGCCTGGCAAAAAATGATGATCGCTGCAACACATTGATGTCATTTTGAGACCCGGGCATGCCAAAGAAAGCTTGCCAAATCTAAAGATCTTGTGATGCAACTGCTTCAAGGATGATGGTGGGCTTTTAACATGATATTGCCCTTGTAGAGCTTTAGGGCAGTCCTTCCATTTCTAATGCATGCAGTCAAGAGATCCGAGCAAACCTGGCGACCCTCTTGCTTCGGACATTGCCAAGATTCTCTTGTGTCTGCCACGGTTGGTTCTCGTAGGTACTGAGGTCCAAACACCGAGACCATGCCAGTAGCAAATCTTACCATGGCATCTCTACATGTGCTCTCACACATCCGTAGGTATTCGTTCCACGAATCAGCGGCCGTGTCATATGCAAGCATCTACAGTGCGGCCGTACACTTTTGGTAACCAGAGAACCCAACCCTTCCCACAACATCCTTCTTCAAGATAAAGTAGTAATGAAAGGACCGGACGCCATGGTAGAGACAATCGAAGACATTTTTTCGCATCCCAAAACAGCGACGAAAATGTCAACGAATAGGACATTCTGGGTAAAGTAATCGGCTTCAAATGGTTGTGCGCTCTGTTGCGGTTGAGCACTTGATGACCCTTGATCGATCCCTTGAAATTGAGAACATGCTCTTCTGCACGCTTGACATCTGCAAGGACCGCATGCATCGTCACCGTCTCATCCGTGTAGTCCTCCTCGCCGGACGAGCCGCCCGACGACTTAGCATAGTGCTCGTATATATACTCCATATCCGAATCCATTACTTCATAGAAGAAGGGACAAGAAATAGTACTGGCATTTCAATGAACACTTGTCAGGCATGGTGAGTATCGTAGGGACGGATGGTTCATGTGCGACGGATGAAGGAGAGGTATGGAACGACAGCGGAGGAGAAGCGGCCTGGAGCCCGGTTGTAGCGCTGGAGAAGACGGGGTCGTCGATTTTTGGCAAGGGTGTGGTGGGGCGACTGGGGTGATTGAGCGGCGGCGAAGGCGAGGGAGAAAACGGATGCAGAGAAATACAAAAGGATGGAGGCGCGGGGGGTGGGAGAGGTTTTGGGTGGGTCGATGGTATCAGAGTCCTACGTGGTTATTGTCCTGACTCCCGCGAAGCACTCTAGATGTGTTTCGACTTTAACGAAAAAATGCATCCGGACCTGTCGGCGGACCGATGCCCGTGTGATGATCCAACATAAGAAAAATCCTAGATACACCACTGTACATTGCTACATTGATTGAAGAGAAAAAAGACAATAAATGTCGAGACGTGGGCGTACGTGCTCGTGTGAGTCGCGCGCAAACGTAAGAGAGCTCACGCCATCCTGCACCATTGAAAACCTTTGGCGTTGGACACGATCGAAGTGCAGGCCTTGCGTCGCCCATTATTAAGTGCTGGTAGTGGTAGTATGGTAGCGCGGCGGCTAGCTTCAAGCCTTCAACCACAAACGAGCGGGAAAGGGGAAAACAACAAAGCAAGCGGCTTCCGTCGCCATTTCGCTTGTCCTCTTCCGACGACCAGAGCCCGTGCCATGACCGTCCAGGACGGCAGTTCCGGGGCTTGGACTGTTATCTGTTGCTCGCACACATAGACATAGGAGGGGCGCACGCGACACCAAACACACGTCGCTCTCATCTCATGCTGATGATCGGGCACGCATAATTGGGTTCCCAGTCCGGTTTTCTCTGCAGGCAGGCAGGCAGCTGTCTCTCTAAAAAGAGCGATTTAGGCGCTACGTGGAACGTGGGTGTAGCTGTCCAAAGAAAATCAACGGCGTTGGGAACGTAATCTGAACTGGACGGCCCATGCGGACAGCCCGCCAGCTCCGACGATCGTCGGTCCACGCTCGTGGAAGTGCTCGCATTCCTTTCTTTTCTCCCGCCCACTCCAGCTAAACACTACTAGCGCTAGCACTTGAAAATGTCTGCTTGATCGAGACTTCGAGGGCACATCCCTGATCCCGCTCGATTTTCGTCAACACCGGGTCCCTAGCGAGCCTCCACTCTATCTAAACATCCCTGTCATCCGCTAGTTATTTCAGTGATTCGTGGAGGCACCAACCCCCGGCGACGTCACCAGCTCCTGTAATCAATCAATCAAGCATAGCCAACCAGTACAGCACTTGGGAACAAATGATGCCCGGCTCTCATGGTGTCTGCCGATCGAGCGAGCCAGTGGCGACTAATCCAAGCCATCAAGGTGCATGCACTGATGCACGCGCCATGGTGCGCGCGGTGCCGGCCCGGGGAAAGAACAAGGCCAATAAGTTAAACAAAAGCGCACTGCTATATATATACTAAAACTAATTAGACAAGACTTGTGATGTGCTAGTAGCTGCAAGTGCGGCGACACACGTCCGGGAGGGAGGATTAGCCGGGCAAAGACAAGGAGCGTGTCCCCTCCCGGCGGGGCCATCATGGATGATGGACGTGCTTTCTGGCCCAACGTTTCTTCTTGTGTCCCTCTCGGCCCAGGTGAGGAGCATGAGTAGTGCTGTGGGTTGGTGGCGCCTTGCTCGCCGTCGCCACTCTCTGCTCGGCCATCTTTTGCGTGTTTCTTCTGCCGGTGCCGGCGCACTTTTGTTCTGGTTTTAGGTCGATGGCGACCGGCCTGATTACTGCCGGAATGAGTGCTCTGGAAAATGGAAATGGTAAAGGGCACCGAGTATGAATGAGTGCAGCTTTACATCATGCTAGGACTTCATATGTGGTCTAGTGCGTTTCTTCAGAGATATCTCTGTGCTAACTACGGCGCTGAACTTTTGCAAGATCCCACCCCCAATCCATTCGATTGGCACGGAATGTGCAGCTAGTGCTGGCCCACTCTAACGAAATTTTCAGCTTAAACGGCTCTCTGAACCCTGATAAGCTATGACGACATTGTTAACCTGCTGGCTAATCATATCTTCTTTTTCTAAAAAAAGAAACGCATTGCATAATATCAGCAAGTTGCACCTTTCAAGAAAGCAAATCAGCAAAATGCACTCATTCGAGGTACAGAAGAAGGCGCACCTGTCATAGTATGATTCCACTCAAGTAGACCGAGGATGATCTTTAAACAAAAGGCGTTCATAGATGATCTTTTAAGCCTTATGCATTTTCACTTTGCACGTATCAACATTCAGTCCCAGACCTGCTCAGAAACATGATTAAATCCCAGATTCAGAAATTCCAAGTGAACACGATCAACAAAATAAAGTAAACCCCACAAGTCCACAACGATATTGCCCTCCGGATGAACAACATGGCACCTTCCTAGCACAGATTTAAAAACCAGGAACGCATGAACATTTCCAGGTGAAAACAAAGTGCCACTGATGGCACGGAAAACCACAGTTCCACTTCGTGGAACATTAGGATGACTTACAGCATCATGATATGTCAGATTCTCTCAAGTCAGCAACTCATCAGCCTGGTTGTCACAAATCTGGCATGTTTCCGGTTCCGCAAGAGTTTTATTTTTTCAATAATTAAATATGCCCATTAAGGTTACTGTACACCCAAGACCCAATTACGTTAGCTACGTATCGTAATTTACAACTGGAAATAGAACCCTCATAAGTATTTCGAAATCACACAACACAACATTTTAACTCTTTTTTTAGTTGCACAACATTTGAACTTACAAGCTGTCACATTTACATGAATATCTTTTACAAGCCGGGCTTGTGCATTCTAGCCAGAACACACATTTTTTTACTGCACAGAAGGAATGCTTGTAGATGCTACAATACAAATGGAATGATAGCATAGCGCGAGCGGGGGTAGTCTTCAAACTTCTGAAGGTACCATCTATGAGTTTGTACTGCTGCAAATGATAAGTTTGTTATCTGCACAAAATGGAAAGTTTAATCAGCTGGAATGACAGAAAACACTGAAAGGATACAATAATCGCGAGTTGGTGCAATTCTGAATGCAACTGGCGCAGAACTTATTGAGGCATACCACAAAAACGAACAGGAACCACACGGAAATGTCTGATCCACCACTAGCTATCAACATGCCCAAATATATGACCTGCAAAACAAAAACAGCCATAGATGCTATTGAGATACCAATTTCAAATCTAGAAGAGATTTATTTTATTTGCCAGCAGCTCGGCACCGAGTTTGGGTGAAGGCAAACAACAGAAAAGAAAAGGATTATGTTAAAGGCAAACATACATATCATATTATGTTAGGTTCATTTACTTATTCGACAACAGTGGGATAATTTGGAAGTCTCCTCATGATATAATATTTTATCACTTTTAGGCTGTTTACAGATTGCTTTGTTTTAAATGTAAGGCTGCCTACTCCATGGGAAATTTATATGGACAAATGCCACTCTGCATCTGTGAATTAGGCTGGCAAAAAATGGGGAACCGAACAAATTTGATATGTCTGTACTCTGTAGTAACATCAAACAGTGCATAAAACAATTCCAGCAGAAGCAACAGAAAAGTTTTCTGTCTTTCATTCACTCCAGCCAGCGATCGAAACCTGACCAGGAGTTGCGCACTTCCATGCTTCAACCAGTGAAATCCATTATAGGACCCTCATTTATTATTTCAATTGACTATCCTAATCTAGATATAATTACTTTAATAATGTAAAAGCATTGTCTGTCGTCTGCCATATTCATCAAATAGCATGTGCATACGGAATATGGGAGAAGAACGGAGGCACTCACTAGTTCAGCAAGGTAATGAGGGCAAGACACACGACTAAACCAGTCACCACGAGGAATAACATATTCATCAGAATCTTTATTTTCACGCAACGATCCCTGTCAAAATGGTAAACAGAAAGCAGTGAAATCGAAAATAATAGTAACTAAATCTGCATGAGTCTAGCCCAAAAGTGTGAAAGGAAAAGATGCTGAATGGTGCAGTTTCTTGCCTGAAGGAACATAAAATATGCATACCAAATAACCTAAGAAAAGATGATGCAATCTGAATATGAACCTACATGATGCTACTAAGAAATATGGTGTGACCCTTTACGAAGGGTTCATGTTGATTGGCTAAGCAAGTACTCCATATTTGGGATTGCTATTTTCTACTGCAAAATGAAATTCCATTCCATCAAATCTAAAGTAGCAAAACGATTCCAACAAGACATAACTATAGGATTTCAGGAAACCAGTTGTATTAGTCGTTCCAACTTTTAAGTTTCAATACATTGGCAGATGCTTCGTTTCTGAACATTTGTGCTGCAACTCGCATATATAAACATGTTGTTCACATTCACAGACAAGAAACCAACCAATATTTGCTATATGGTTCTCGTTCTAGTCACACTACAAAGAAGCTGGGACTTACAAGAATTGCATGGCAACGGATCTGATGGAGGGATCCCCAAATGAATATAACAGCACCTATCCATTGGCACCACCCCAACTTTAAAAGAGGCTTTAGAAGAGAGGGTGAATCAATGACTAGGTCTGGCATTCTTGCACGACCCTTCACGATGAACTCAGCTATTTGACCTCGAATAAAATCTATTGCTTCAGGAAGACAGGAGCTAGCGAGAGATAAAGGTGCAGCCGTGTAATAGCTGCAGGAAAAAATATTGAAGTCAATCCAAAATGTTACAGAAAAAGGAAAGAGCAATGCAATGATCCTTGTGCGAAGAAACCTTTACTGAAAGACCAACGTCAAAATTATTATAAAAAGCAAGAAATCAAAGAATACATGCAAAAAAATAAAAAAGAGAACTGTTCTGTTAATTTGATCGGTGGTAAAGAATTTAGAAACCACAATTACCAGTGGTCAATCCAGTAAAGTAAGGTATGCCTTAACTTACACCATCTACTTGCATATTTTGTTGATAAAGTACAAGCCCAGAACTACAGAAATAACCATAACAAGACCTAACAGAAAAGGCATGTGAAATTATAACAGAAAGGACTAGAACTCTAGAATGAAGAAGAATGGGAGTAAATATTTAGTCAAGCTAGCATATTAACAACTATGTGACATTCTAGAACAGAATGGAAGTTAACCAATGTGGAACTTACAATAGACCCGTCAGATATCCTACAATGTGCATCCGAGCTGAAGGGCTGTAGTGAAACACATTTTCAGTCTCATACAGGCGTCTGAGCACCTGAATTTCCATCAGCAGAAGTACAAAGACAGTCCGCCAGACACGATACTTATGTTCCATGGTGCGCGACAGGACACTGCCAAAAGAGAACGAATTTGACCCAATAAGATGGCTAGCAATTGTGGAGTAACTCGATGGCTCTGGCAACAGCGGTGTCATTTTCATATATGCATAGAAGCATATTGCAATCAGCAAGCTTGTTGTCACCGCCACTCCCACCACATAGAAATGCAAGAAGTACTTCTGTGGAACTGTGAACTTCTGCAATTTCGGAAAGATTATTTCAGTTTCTGATGCTTATGCAGAAGTTGAGTAGAATAGAAGACAAAGGTACGAACGATATATGCATCAAAATTATCTACATAAAGATGACAGGTTTACCCATGGGTTTGGATACCCACAGATACCTGAGCCGTATGGGTACAAACTTTCACCATTGAGTTATTACCAGAACCTGCACATAACCCGATTAGTCATGAGTCACCTATGGTTATATTTTTTGCCGGAGGGTTACCCATGGGTTGCTTGATTAATATTTTAAACAATAAACAATATGTTTCATATGACATGTAGACCGTCAGAGATGTATACCACATATAATTGTAAAGCAGCAAAGAGTCATAAGAATGGACGCAACATAGGTAAGCCTAACAATCATCCGAATATCATTTACTCCTAGTTCGTCTCAAGGATGAAATGTTCTCTTACTTGGAAGGGCGAACCCGTCTCACTCCCAGTTAGTAACGAAAGGAATCTTAGTGGACCAGGGGCATTTTTACGTCTAATTACAGTAACTCGAAAAAAGAGGCAGAAGTTTCTAATCTACCCACAATCTCCTGCTATTAATTCAAAGAAGAAAGAGATAGGTGCTTCTAATCTACTCCTACCTACAATCTCCCTCTATTAATTAAAAGAAAGAACAGGAGCTTCTAATCTACCCACATCTCCTTTCCATGCAAGTAATCTCCCAAATACATTGTATCAAAGTCTTCAAGAGAGAAAGACTCCATGGCTGTCCATGGAGACAAGGGAAAAGGCTACATAGAACTTCAACCGTGGATTGGTAACACACTCCAATTCTGCCTCTTTTGCTTTTTAACGCCCTTTTGTACATGTTGCTTTTCTCAATACATAATACGATACTCATGTAATGTTTTCACTGACGAGATAGCACATTGCATCAAAATTTCAGAACCGACGGCCTTGCTAAGCCCGAATCCTCTCATGACAGTAGAGACTTACGATCCTGCCGGGAGCTTGAGGCAGGCTGCAGTCTACGGGATATGAGTGGGAACATAGAAAGGCAAAGCGGGAACCGAGGTGCGGATCTTACCGCCTTGGAGGAGGAGGAGGAGGGCCTGACGGTCTTGCCGCGGGAGGAGAAGGCGGCGAGGAGGCTGTGCAGGAAGCGGCCGCCGGCGGCCGCGGGGATGGGCAGCGCGGCGGCGGCGATGGGGAGCGTGGCGGCGAGCCAGGCGAGGCACAGCAGAGGCTGGAGGGTGGGCCCGTCCCCCTTCTCCATGGGAGGCAAACCCGCGTTCGCTCTCTCTCTCTCTGCTGGTACGCGGCGATCTGCGCGGGTGGTGGGGGCTAGGGATGTAAACGGATCGGATCGGGTCGGATAATGGCTTTACCATATCCTTTACCACATTTTTTTTGTCGGATTTGGAACGGATCGGATAATGACCGGATGCGGATTCGAATACGGATTATATCGGAGTACGGATTCGGAGTAGAAGCGGAGTGGACTCGGACTGAAAACGGATAAAAAATATGTGTACATATTTTCCATAATATCTATCATGATCTATGCAAAGAAGTACAATGTATAAGTAACCAATAAATTTTTACTGATCAATGAAATTAATAGCTCACATTCTGCAGCAAGCAAGACATTAGACATCATAGGTTCATAGTGTTCTCTAGTCCATATTAGAATCTGTTTAAATATTAGCTACGTTAGCTTGTACAGTATGTGTTCTCAAGTCTACTTGCTATGCTTGTATGTACATGTGATGTGTAGTCATACGACAGTGCTATTAGGGTTAAGTTTATATGATATTTATATGTGGTGATTCTGCTCAGTGGTTTAATTAATTGGGTATTAGGGCTTGTCGATTGGACCAAATTTATCGGATAATCCTATTTGGTAACACCGGATAATCCGCAAAAAATACCGGATAATCCACATCCGTCGGATATTATCGATACCATATCCGCTACCATATTCGTCGGATATCCGGTTGAACAAAATCCGTATCCGCATCCGTATCTGTCGGATTTGTGAAAGTGCATACCATATCCTTAAAAACGGATGCGGATGCGGATTCGGAATGGAAATTATCCGTACCATTTACATCCCTAGTGGGGGCGTTTGCTTTTGCGAGAGTGTGAATCGAAAGGGAAAGGCTACCGGCACGGCACGTGATTCGTTCCCTCGTTGCTTGCTGGACCTGGATGCGTGTTGGCCTTAAAAGTGGGCGAGATAGATACACTCGTGGGCATTGAAGTTGATCAAAATACGTTTAATATGATCATTGAATACGAGCTACGGTGATCATACTGTCACTAACTCATCATATAGCTCCGTATTTTGTCCAGTTGAGCAGTCAAATAGTCTACGTGGCACTAAGGCAGCATCGTCAGCGTTGCGTTGTCTCACTAGTCACTACTATATGGGTCCCATCTGTCAGTGAGGACAAAAGATAAATGAAGAAAAATAAATTACTCTAAGGGCTGGGAATCGAACTCAGCGTTGTAGAACTCACGCGCTAAGGCCCTCGTGTTTTTAGGGTTGATAACCTGAAGGTTCATCTTTACATCTATATCTATATCTATACCTATTAATAAAGCACGAAGTTTCTTTCGTCGGTACACCGTCGCATCATTTTTATCAAAAAACTCTCAGTTTTATGTAAATTAACCCGCAATAGACGTATATGTCACAACCGAACCGTTTCATTGCATTTTCTCGGAAAACCCTGTGACGTTTGAGGTAATCAACCCGCCGACCATATTTAAGTCAGACGAATCGTTTTTCGTTTTAACAGAAAACCTCCTGACTTTTTAGTTAATCAATCCACAATTTATCTAAAACAAAATTATCCATATTTTTTAAAACGTAACTCCAATTTTAACATGTTATATATGAAATTTGATTAGAAAAATGTGTAGAGTCTAAATATGATGTTATTTTTTAGCTATTAAATATTTTTAAAATATTATTTTTGGTGCAAACTTAGTCTACAGTACACGGTGTCGTGGTTTTGTCACGGCAGATGTCCTCGTGAAAGGACTTAGGTTCGAGGCCATTGCTAAGGCGGTGAGCTCGAAAGGGGTTGATCGGAGTCGGGAGACAAGGGTTACCCAGGTTCGGCCCCTCGGAAAGAGGTAAAAGCCTACGTCCTGCTTGTGTTGTATTGATTGGGTATCGATTACAAGGGAGCGAGTTCGCATGACCTAGCTATCGATGAGTTGTTTCGTGGCCTAAGCCGCCCAGGTAACCCGCCTTTATATACACAGGTTAAGGCCCTTGGCTTACAAGAGTCCGGGTCGGGTTATACTTGATAACCGCCCTCACCTCTAACTACACATGCCTTGTCTAACAAGCCGCCACCGGCGGCTTACGCCACCGGGTTATATCTCGTCTTCTGGCTCTGGGCCTCCAGGCCCATTGAGTAAGCCTGCACCAAACCTTGTTGTAAGCCGCCAACTGCATGACCCGGCCCCACCTGGGCGGGTCTCGCCACGGGGTTATATCCCCAACATTAGGCCCCAGATTGATTTGAACTGGTTCATGTCAATCTCCAAATCCTCTGGTTGTCGAGCCTTGCCTTCTCTGATAATCTTCATGACCCGCCGAAAATGGGCGGTCGTTGCTTCTGACAAGCTTTCATGACCCGCCGTGACATCATCAGAAAAATCAAAAAAGATTCCCCTGACGTCAGAGCGGATCTTTTTTCATTAATATGATCAGCCCGAGAATCGAGGCGTCTTCTTAGTTTAATCATCATCGTGCTCCCTCGATTCCCGCACCTGACCGTTTGTGGGACCATTATAACCTTATAAATAAGCACGAGGGGCTATCACTTTCATTTTCCCCGCCGCCATCTTCTTCTTCTTCCTCTGGACCACGGACACTCGTCGCGCCGCCGAAGCTCGTCGTCTTCATCAACTCCTGCCGCTGCATCAACCTGAACGCGTCCAGAACATCGCCGCATCCACTCGCATCCTCCAGGTTTCATTACTGCTCCCTGTTAGATCTACACCAATCCTTTAGATCTGCCCCGAGTTCGTCGGGTTTCTTCGGTGTTCATCAGAACGTCCTTCACAGATTTAGATAAAGAAACACCTCTTTAGGGCCTCATAATACTGCCCAAATCACGCGGCCGTCCGCCCCGTAATCACGCCTTGCTCATTATAGATTTACAGCTCCTTTCAATCTGCCTAGGAAACGCATGTTCTTCCACCAACTTTTTAGGGTTAGAATTATTTTCTTTTTCCCTCGCCCGTAGATATTGAATCCATAGCCATGGTTGCAGAATCTGTTTCTCAACACTTAGCAACTTTTCAATCTGCACCGATAAACTTGACCCGCCGTAGAGCTGCCGGCTCACGCTGTCATACCGCAAGTAGCTTTGGCGGCTCATAATTTTATATTGACCCGCCAAACGCTGTCACCATTCTTAGTCATAGCGACCTTGGTCAGAGTGTATTTTTAACCCGCCGAATATTCATGTCTTCCCGCAGCTTCCTAAGCCGCCGCCATGTCTAAAACCCCATCCACCTGCAACTGGGTAAAATCTGGAGTGACCGAAGAATCACTCAAAGAATATGTCACCATGGGAGTTCTGCCGGCTCAGGATGCTATCCACTGGCGGGTTCCAGGCAATGAGACTACCCCTAAACCCAAAGACGGGGAAGTCATTATATTCACAGATCATCTTCTTCGCGGCTTCTCCCCGCCTGGGTCTAAGTTTTTCCGAGACGTTTTGCACTCATTCAAACTGCACCCCCAAGACATTGGCCCAAATTCTGTCACCAATATGTGCCAATTTCAAACCGTCTGTGAAGCCTACCTGCAAGAGGAACCATCTGTTGACCTCTTCAAGGAGTACTTTTACATTAACCGCCAAACAGAAATGGCGGACGGGTTAAGCCTCGAGCTTGGGGGCGTTACTCTTTAGAGACGGAGGGATGTACTCTTCCCAGCAGCAACTCTGCCGAGTCACCCCAAGGAATGGAATAAGACTTGGTTCTACTGCCAAGACACTTCACCAGAGGGGGAGAACCCACTACCGGGTTATCGTCCCTACCGGCTTAGCACGGATACAGAGCTTCCAGACCGGATGTCAGCCGCCGGACGTGCTCAATATGCCTCCACTTTCTCAAAAGTCAGGGCCCTGTTGGCCAACGGGTTGACGGGTGTTGATCTGACCCGCTGCTGGGTTTCTTGGAGGATTCTGCCGTTGAGCCGCCGTGGCGCTTTAATGTGCCAATACACTGGTAAAGTGGACGACCCTCAATGCTTCAACCAGACCCCCTTGAAAGACCAGGATCTCAATACTATCGTCAAGTCTTTGCTGGGGGAATCATTAGCCACCTGCAGCAAGACTAGCTTAAGCCCCTTTTCTGCACTTAACCCGGCTCCGGATGTAAGTCCTTCCATCCTAACCCTCATCCATTCTTTTAACGCTGTACTTTACACACTATATTAAACCTTTTCTGCCAATATGCTTTGCCATGTGTAGGCCGGCTCTTCCTTCTGGAAAAAACTGTTGCCCCCTACTCTGAAGAAGAAAAGCAAGGTCCCCAAGACGACCAAATCTAAGGCGCCAACCCGTCGGAAGAGGCAATCATCTGAAGATTTGTTCGAGTTCAATGACTCAGAGGTAGAACTTGACCCCCTTGGCCTTCTCTTTATGCAACTCATTGACGATGATTACTCACAGGAAGAAGCAGAAACAAGCCATGCCGACGTTGCCGAGGTAACCATTGTCTCCTCTGACTCAGATCCTTCACCAGTAAAGAGAATACGACGGGCTGTACGGAAGGTAAAGAGTTCCCGTCCTTTTGCTCACTTGGATCCTAACTTTCTTTTGAAGAAACAGCAAGACGACAGCAGACGTCAGAGCCGGAGCACCGGCTCTGGAGATCTTTTAGCCGGCTTACCCAATGAGCCGACCCCCCGAAAACAGCGCACTGAAGTACTTTCTTGTCTTTAACTTATTTTTCTTGTATGCTATCCTTGCAGCTTATCAGTGTTTAACAATGCTAACTTTTCCAGGACTCGCCTCCTTCTTCCGGCGACTCAACTGCTTCAAAGTTGCCTCCCCTTATCATCAACCAGGGGTAAGTGTTTTATATCCCACGCCTTGCATTAATAGTCCATCCTTGCTCATTGATGTGTAACTTTAACTTTGCCTCACAGGGCTCAAGCCAAACGAAGGAAAGTGGCCGGGTCATCCGCCACCCCTGATGCCCAAGACCCGGAAAACCCACGGCCCAACAGTCCCGAGGCTCATGTTGAACCTTCTGAAGCCGCCAAGGACGCCCATGAAGAGGTTCCTCCACATAACAAGCCGGCTACTATGGACGTTGAGGCTCCTGAATCCCATCCAGATTCTGCTCCTAAACCGCCGAGCCCCGGCCGTCAACTGAAGATATGGCTTCTCATGAAGAAGTCACTATCACCGGGGCGGCTTACAAATCTCCAGCTCCCTCGCATGTGCTATCAAAGCATATCAATGAAGACGAGGCAACTCCCTCTAAGGAAGAAAAGACTCCATCTGATCTTTTAAATTTGGAGAAACTTACTGCCGACGAATTGCATGCCGGCTATCTGAGTCGTCTGTTTGCCAGCCGAGACATGGAGGCCAACTTGGTCGCCAAGATGAAGGAAAAATACGAGGTACTTCACTTCCCTTGCCTCTTCGTGTATATACTTATGTAGCCCCCAAGAACCGGTTGATCTCTCAGAAGGTCAGCCGGGTCTTCCATTAATTTGGCAACTTTTGAAGAATCATCAGTATGTGAACATGGACTGAGAGCCAATCGTAGCCCCAAAGGGCCGGGTCATTATACCAATAATGAGCCGGCACTCAATCATAAATTAAGAGCCAATCATAGCCCCCAAGGGCCGGGTCATTGCCTAAGTAATGAGCGAGCACTCAATCATAGATTAAGAGCCAAGTGTAGCCCCCAAGGGCCGGGTCATTACCTAAGTAATGAGCCGGCACTCAATCATAGATTAAGAGCCAAGTGTAGCCCCCAAGGGCCGGGTCATTACCTAAGCAATGAGCCGGCACTCAATCATTGATTAAGAGCCAGTTGTAGCCCCCAAGGGCCGGGTCATTACCTAAGTAATGAGCCGGCTCTATAAGAAAGAGCTGGGATACATTAGCCCCCAAGTGTCAAGTATATTGCTTGCAATCTGCTTGGGACTTGTAATCATTGTACCAAACTTTGACATAACTGTGTGAGCTGGACCGGCAGCTTAAAACTGACAACCTTGCACTGTCATGACTTGTCCTGTGCAGGAATCTTTGAACGCCGCTGAGTCGACCGTGTCAGACCTGAAGAAGAATCTGGCACTGCAGCAGGAAGGCCGAGCAGAGACTGACGCCAAGTATCAACTTGCTTTGACGGAGCTGGATGTTATCAAGGCTGAACTGAAGTCACTCAAAAAATCCTCTGAAACGAGCCAAGCCGCCCTGACAAAACGCGCTGAAGACGCAGAAGGCCGTCTCAAAATGGTAACTGACGAGCTGAACAACTTGAACGGCCAAATCTCTCGTATCATCGGAGCCGTCTTTGGTAAGCATTTTTACCCTTCAATATTCAAAAAGGTACTTGTCGAGAATCTTTTCTGGCGGCTTATAAAATTTGACTTGTTTGTAGGTGAACGGAGCCGCCAGCTGTCAGATAACAGCCTGTTGAAACTCAAAGCTTTATACTCTCTTTCTGAACAGCTCTATGCCAGGTCACTTTTCACTATTAAAGCTGTGATGACTGAAAGGGTTGTGCCAAAGTTTATGAAGGGTGTGCTAGAAGTCCTCTCTACCACCCCGCAGCAGATAGAAGAGCTGAAGAGATCAGCCGCCCGTAAGGGCGCAATAGCCGCTCTGAGCCGGTCGCTGGCTTATGCCCCGGAGCTTAACCCGGCTGAAATGATGGATGGCTTCCCTCAACTGAAGGATGACGGCTCGGAGTTTACACAAGAAGATTACTCTCGCTGTCATAAGGCGTCCCGGGTTCTGGCAAGCCGGCTGGCTGCAGAGGCTGACCTGGCAGTATATCAGGCGGCTTATACTGAAGAGAACAAACGTGTTCGAGGGCCCACCTTCGAAGCCAAGAGCCTAATTCCTCAACGCCGTAAGCACCTCTTTGCTCCTGATGTTGACCCTTCTCCGATCATGCACGATGAAGCCAAGTTTGAAGCTTTAACCAACTGCAATTGGGATGTGGACAACCTCCAGATCGAGGAGATCGAAGACCCGGCGCAGGATGACCCGGCGGCGAGTTAGAGAAAAACTGTTGCATCATGTAAAGGTAACCCGGCCTAGTTTAATCCGCCGGGTTAGAAATTGCTGAAAAAACTTGAAGTCTGCAACTTTTGGGCATTTTGAACAACCTTGTAATAGCAATAGGAAAACATTTAACCGCCTGCTCTTGTGCTTTTGATGCACTGTTTTAAGCTTCTGCCGGCAAGTTAGCAAATTCATCTGTGATATATGATCATTTGACTGCTTTGACGCGCCGGGCGGATTGTACTCCCTGAGCAATACCAAGCCGGAACTTTCCAAAACTTAGAATCTTATCATGAGATCACCTGCAAAAACAAGTAATTTGTATGTCTCATCCTATAAGCCGGCTTTAAAGGCGCGGCAGGACAAGACAACTCTTGTTTTTATGAAATTTTTTGTGTTGTTTCTAAAGAAACTAGGCGGAAAGCCTAAAGAAAACTTGTAAGCCGGCTCTCACGTGACATAAATCCGTTGTTTAAACTTTAGCAAGTTCAGGGTCTTTAAAAGATTGACATTGCTAAAAGTACGAACGGGCCACATAGCGGAGGGGTTACGACAGACAAGACGAGTTTATCCTAGCTCACTGTAAGCCGGCTCTCTCGTGACAAAAGCCGCCGTTTAAACCTTGACAAGTTCAGGGTCTTTGTGCGAGAATAACTTATAAAAGTTCAGGGTCTCTTATCAAGAATAACTGTCAAGAGTTCGGCGGGTCACATGGCGGATCAGCAAGTTGCAAACAGGCAGGTTTAACTCGAACATGGCATATAAAGCCTGGCCAAGAGGGTATGTAAGCTAAACCCATAGGGTTGGAAGCCCCCAAGTGACTTGATTAAGGATCAACTCCTTTGTATGACACTTTCAGTGTGGAGAAAACGGCAGAAGCCCCTAATCATGGGGATGCCAACTTTATTATATCATGAAAGATGGTATGTACAATGACAGGAATATGTACATTGATGAGAGCCGGACTAGCGGCTTAACTATAGTATGGCCGAAGGTGAGCAATATTCCACGGCCTCTTGGTCTCTTCACCAGAAGTGCGAGACTTGTCACTCTCCCGTATATCCATGAGATAATAGGAACCATTGTTGAGATTTCTGCTGATCACAAACGGTCCTTCCCAGGGGGGTGACAACTTATGCATATCTGACTGGTCTTGAATCAGCCGGAGTACTAAGTCGCCTTCTTGGAACGTCCGGGTCTTGACCCCGCGGCTATGATAGCGACGCGGGTCTTGTTGATAAATCGCCGACCGAGCTATTTGATACGTCTCCATCATATCTACTTTTCCAAACTCTTTTGCCCTTGTTTTGGACTCTAATTTGCATGATTTGAATGGAACTAACCCGGACTGACGCTGTTTTCAGCAGAATTGCCTTGGTGTTATTTTTGTGCAGAAATAAAAGTTCTCGGATTGACCTGAAAATTTACGGAGAATATTTTTGGAATTAATAAAAAATATTGACGAAAGAATCAAGCCAGGGGGGTCCACCTGTTGGCCACAAGCCAGGAGGGCGCACCCTGATGGCTTGTGGGCCCCCCGTGGCTCCTCTGACCCTAATTCCAGCTCTATATATTCATATTCGGAGAGAAAAAAATCAAGGAGAAGAGTTCATCGCGTTTCACGATACGGAGCCACCGCCACCTCCTGTTCTTCCTCGGGAGGGCAGATCTGGGGTCCGTTTTGGGCTCCGGAGAGGGGAAATCGACGCCGTCATCATCACCAACCATCCTTCATCACCAATTTCATGATGCTCTCCGCTGTTCGTGAGTAATTCCATCATAGGCTTGCTGGACGGTGATGGGTTGGATGAGATTTACCATGTAATCGAGTTAGTTTTGTTAAGGTTTGATCCCAAGTATCCACTATGTTCTGAGATTGATGTTGCTATGACTTTGCTATGCTTAATGCTTGTCACTAGGGCCCGAGTGCCATGATTTCAGATCTGAACCTATTATGTTTTCATGGATATATATGTGTTCTTGATCCTATCTTGCAAGTTGTAGACACCTATTACGAGTTATGATCCGCAACCCCCAGGGTGACAATAACTGGGATTCTTTCCGGTGATTACCGTAGTTTGAGGAGTTCATGTATTCACTAAGTGCTAATGCTTTGGTCCGGTTCTCTATTAAAAGGAGGCCTTAATATCCCTTAGTTTCCATTAGGACCCCGCTGCCACGGGAGGGTAGGACAAAAGATGTCATGCAAGTTCGTTTCCATAAGCACGTATGACTATATATGGAATACATGCCTACATTACATTGATGAATTGGAGCTAGTTCTGTGTCACCCTATGTTATAACCGTTGCATGATGAATGCCATCCGACATAATTATCCATCACTGATCCATTGCCTACGAGCTTTTCACATATTGATCTTTGCTAAGTTACTTTTTCGTTGCTACTGTTACAATCACTACAAAACTGCTACTGTCACGTTTGCCATCGTTACCGTTACTTCCATACTACTTTGCTACTAAATACCTTGCTGCAGATATTAAGTCTTTCAGGTGTGGTTGAATTGACAACTCAGCTGCTAATACTCGAGAATATTCTTTGGCTCCCCTTGTGTCGAATCAATAAATTTGGGTTGAATACTCTACCCTCGAAAACTGTTGCGATCCCCTATACTTGTGGGTTATCAAGACCTTTTTCTGGCGCCGTTGCCGGGGAGCATAGCTCTATTCTCTGAGTCACTTGGGTTTATATCTGTTGATCACTATGAAGAATTCGAAAGATGCTAAAACCAAGATCTACCCCTCTATTACGAGGACAGGTAAGGAACTGCCATCTAGCTCTGCACTTGATTCACCTTCTGTTATGAGTAAATTTGCAACACCACCACCTGCTAGTAATTCTGATATGTCGCAAGTAATTGATGATGTCACTTCTGCTATGCATGATGCTTATGATGATACTTTGCTTGATAATACTATGCCACTGGGTGAATTTCTTGATGAACAAATTGCTAGAGTCAATGTTGAAACTGATGATATTTCTGAAACTGATGATATTTCTGAAACTGATGAAATTATTGAAACTGAACACTATGAGACACCTGCTAGACCTAGCTCTCCTAGATATGAATTGCCTAATATACCTAAGGGTTATGTTATGGAAGAGGAGGTAGCTAGGGACTTTCTTGCTTGTAAGGATAGAGTTGATCTTAAGAGATTGCTATGCAAGTGGAAGGAAAAATCTTTGAATGCTAGAATGCAATATGATCCTAAGTTTGCTACTTCTCCTATCTTTGTTACTGATAAGGATTATAAATTCTCTGTCGATCCTGAGTTAATTACTTTGGTTGAATCTGATCCTTTCCATGGTTATGAATCTGAAACTGTTGTGGCACATCTTACTAAATTGAATGATATAGCCACCCTATTCACTCATGAGGAAAAAATTCGTTATTACTAAATTCTTAAGTTGTTTCCTTTCTCATTAAAGGGTGATGCTAAGATATGGTTTAATTCTCTTGCTCTTGGTTGTGTGCGTAGTCCCCAGGATATGATATATTACTTCTCTGAAAAATATTTTCCTGCCCATAAGAAACAAGCTGCCTTGCAGGATATATTTAACTTTGTGCAAATTGAAGAAGAGAGTCTCCCACAAGCTTGGGGGAGGCTTCTCCAATTACTTAATGCTTTGCCTGATCATCCTCTCAAGAAAAACGAAATACTTGATATCTTTTATAATGGACTAACCGATGCTTCTAGGGACCACCTAGATAGTTGTGCTGGTTGTGTTTTCAGGGAACGAACTGTTGAACAAGCTGAACTACTATTGAATAATATATTGAGCAATGATAATGATTGGACTATTCCCGAACCACCTCCAAAGCCAATTCCGAAGAAAAGAGGTATCCTATTTCTCAGTCCTGAAGATATGCAAGAGGCAAAGAAATCTATGAAAGAAAAAGGTATTAAAGCTGAAGATGTTAAGAATCTACCACCTATTGAAGAGATACATGGTCTTGATACCCCGACACACGTAGTAGAGGTAAATTCTCTTCGTAGATTTGATGAAGGTGATATTCCCTATAATAAGTCTGCTAGCCAATGCTTGGATGAGTTTGATAACTTTATCGTTAAACAGGAAAATTTCAATGCTTATGTTAGTAGACAATTGAAACATAATGCTTACATGCTTGATCGCTTAGGTGATTATATGAGTAGAACTATCAATGATCTTAAGCTTATTAGTAAACATGCTTCCATGGTAACTACTCAAGTAGAACAAGTACTTAAGGCACAAAATGATTTGCTTAATGAGATGAATGGTAAGAACAATGATCATTCTGTTAGAGTTGTGACTAGAGGTGGTAAAATGACTCAGGAACCTTTATATCCTGAGGGCCATCCTAAGAGAATTGAGCAAGATTCTCAGAGAATTAATACTGATGCACCTAGTCGTCCCAGTAATAAAAGGAAAAAGAACGACGATAGGACTTTGCATGCTGCTAGTGAACCTGTTATAGATACACATGAAAACCCAAATGATATTTCTATTTCTGATGCTGAGACACAATCTGGTAATGAACATGAGCCTAGTGATAATATTAATGATGATGTTCATGTTGATGATCAACCTAGTAATGATAATGATGTGGAGATTGAACCTGCTGTTGATCTTGATAACCCACAACCTAAGAATAAAAGATATGATAAAGGAGACTTTGTTGCTAGGAAGCATGGTAGAGAAAGAGAACCTTGGGTTCAGAAACCCATGCCCTTTCCTCCTAAGCCATCCAAGAAAAAGGATGATGAGGATTTTGAGCGCTTTGTTGAAATGCTTAGACCTATCTTTTTGCGTATGCGCTTGACTGATATTCTGAAAATGTCTCCTTATGCTAAGTATATGAAAGATATTGTGACAAATAAAAGAAAGATACCGAAAGCTGAGATTTCCACCATGCTTGCTAATTATACCTTTAAGGGTCGAATACCAAAGAAACCAGGAGATCCCGGAGTACCTACTATACCATGCTCTATTAAAGGAAATTATGTCAAAACTGCTTTATGTGACCATGGAGCCGGTGTTAGTGTTATGCCTTTGTCTTTGTATCGTAGACTTGATTTGAATAAGTTGACACCTACTGAAATCTCCTTGCAAATGGCTGATAAATCAACTACATTACCCATCGGTATTTGTGAGGATGTGCATGTCGTAGTTGCAAATGTTACTATCCTAACGGACTTTGTTATTCTTGATATTCCCAAGGAGGACAGTATGTCGATTATCCTTGGTAGACCCTTTTTGAATACTGCAGGGGCTGTTATTGATTGCAACAAGGGCAATGTCACTTTTCATGTTAATGGTAATGAGCATACGGTACACTTTCCGAAGAAACAACCTCAAGTTCATAGTATCAACTCCATTGGAAAAATTTCAACGATTATTATTGTAGATTTTGAATTCCCTCTCCCTACTGCCAAAAAGAAATATGATATTCTTATTGTTGGGGACATGCATATCCCCATTGAGGTAACCTAGTGTTATTCGAAAATTCTCCGGTTCCGTGTCATTCGAAAAAAGTTTGTCAATAAGACTTGATCAACCTTATTGATGGATTCTTTTTGATGAGCATGAGATGGATGAATTTAGGAGGCACAACCTTCTGTACCCAACTTTTATTTTCTGTTATTTAGATTAAATAAAGTAAAAATGCTATTATTCTTCTGTTTTCCGATTTATCCGTGCAATAAAAAAGTGACCTGAAAATAAAAGTTCTCAGAATTCCCTGAAAATTTAGTATGATTTTTTCTGGAGTATTTAAGAATTTTTGGCATTGAGAACACATCAGTGGGCTGCACCAGTGGGCCACAAGCCTGCACGGCGTGCCCACCCCCCTGGGCGCGCCCTGGTGGCTTGTGGGTCCCACGTAGGCAACCCTCACTTATTCCACCACCCATCCACTTCGTCTTCCTCTAGAAAAAATCCCACCATTGCTCAAACCCATGTCCTAGCTCATCTTGCTGCCATTTTCGATCTCCTTGCTCAAAGCTCCATTTGCAAAACTGTTTTGGGGGATTGTTCATCGGTATGTGACTCCTCCAATGGTCCAATTAGTTTTTGTTCTAGTGGTTTATATATTGCAATTTTTTGCTGCTATGGTGACCTTGTTCTTGAGCTTGCATGTCAAATTTGTATGGTCCCAAGTAGTTTTGATGCATGATATAGCCTCTAGGCACTTGTGGGAGTAGTTGCTATAAGTTTTGATGAGTGTTGTTCACTTTTATTTTGAGTCACTAAAAATTTCAGAAATTTTTCAGAGAAAGAAATGATGAGGAGATTGCTAAGAGGCTCTTCAAGCCGGGGTTCTAAAGAAAATGAAAATGAGAAGCCCAGATACAATATTCCCCGCACCGCGGAGGTTCGGCCATGTGAATGGCCAAGTGATGCATTCTTGAGGGCGGCTGGAATTTATGAAGATTTTTATTATTTGGCAGAGAATGCAGGCATCACCGACTTCCTCAACGATAAGTGTGACCAGTACCTCCTACTCACTAATATCTTCATGCAAAACTTTCACTTTTATCCTAGGAAGAATCCTCCCATGGTAGAGTTTTACTTGTATGATGTGTGATACGTCTCCAACGTATCTATAATTTTTGCTTGTTCCATGCTGTTATATTATCATTCTTAGATGTTTTACAATCATTTTACTACAACTTTATATTATTTTTGGGACTAACCTATTAACCTAGAGCCCAGTGCCAGTTTCTGTTTTTTCCGTGTTTTTGAGTTTTACAGAAAAGGAATATCAAACGGAGCCCAAACGGAATAAAATCTACGGTGATTTTTATGGACCAGAAGAAGCCCAGGCAGCCTTGGAGTTGGGCCAGAAGAGCCACGAGGCCACCACAAGCCTGGGAGGCGCCCCCCCTAGGGCGCGCCCCCTGGCTTGTCGTCACCTCGTGGCCCCTCTGGACTTGTTTCCGCCGCCAAAAATTCCTATAAATATAGAAACCCCCAGAAACAAACCTAGATCGGGAGTTCCGCCGCCGCAAGCCTCCAGAGCCACGAAAAACCAATCGGGAGGCCGTTCCGGCACCCTGCCGGAGGGGGAAACCATCACCGGAGGCCATCTTCATCATCCCGGCGGTCTCCATGACGAGGAGGGAGTAGTTCACCCTCGGGGCTGAGGGTATGTACCAGTAGCTATGTGTTTGATCTCTCTCTCTCGTGTTCTTGAGATGGCACGATCTTGATGTACCGCGAGCTTTATTAATATAGATGAATCATATGGAGTTTTCCCCTCTCTATCTTCTTGTGATGAATTGAGTTTTCCCTTTGAAGTTTTCTTATCGGATTGAATCTTTAAGGATTTGAGAACACTTGATGTATGTCTTGCGATGGGATATCCGTGGTGACAATGGGATGTTCTATTGATCCACTTGATGTATGTTTTGGTGATCAACTTGCGGGTTCCGTGACCTTCGGAATCTATGCATAGGGGTTGGCACACGTTTTCGTCTTGACTCTCCGGTAGAAACTTTGGGGCACTCTTTGAAGTTCTTTGTGTTGGATTGAACTTAATGAATCTGAAATTGTGTGATGCATATCGTATAATCAAGCCCATGGGTACTCGTGGTGACATTGGAGTATCTAGGTGACATTAGGGTTTTGGTTGATGTGTATCTTAAGGTGTTATTTTAGTACGAACTCTAGGGTTGTTCGTGACACTTATAGGGATAGCTCATACGATTGATCGGAAAAGATAACTTTGAGGTGGTTTCGTACCCTACAATAATTTCTTCGTTTGTTCTCCGCTATTTGTGACTTTGGAGTGAGCTCTTTGTCGCACGTGAGGGATTTACATATGATTCAACTATGTCAGTATTGTTGAGAGAACTTGCACTAGTGAAAGTATGAACCCTAGGCCTTGTTTCTAAGCATTGCAATACCGTTTGTGCTCACTTTTATCATTAGTTACCTTGCTGTTTTTATATTTTCAGATTACAAAAACCTATATCTACCATCCATATTACACTTGTATCACCATCTCTTCGCCGAACTAGTGCACCTATACAATTTACCATTGTATTGGGTGTGTTGGGGACACAAGAGACTCTTTGTTATTTGGTTGCAGGGTTGTTTGAGAGAGACCATCTTCATCCTACACCTCCCACGGATTGATAAACCTTAGGTCATCCACTTAAGGGAAATTTGCTACTGTCCTACAAAACTCTGCGCTTGGAGGCCCAACACGAGTCTACAAGAAGAAGGTTGCGTAGTAGACATCAAGCTCTTTTCTGGCGCCGTTGCCGGGGAGGTGAGTGCTTGAAGGTATATCTTTAGATCTTGCAATTGAATCTTTTAGTTTCTTGTTTTTCACTAGTTTGGTTTTATAAAAGAAAACTACAAAAAAAATGGAGTTTAGGTTGCATCATTTGTATCGTCTTTATATTGTCTTTCGTGAAAATAAGGATTCGGAAAATTGTGCTCAATTGGTAGAGGAAGAAATTATGAAAATACTTGATGAGAATTCCTTGAATGATGAGCATGATAGAAATATTGTTAGTATGAATTCTCTGAATATTCATGATGCTAATGATATACAAAGCCACAAGCTTGGGGATGCTATGTTTGATAAATATGATATTTTTAGTCCCCCAAGTTTTGATGAGCAAAACTATTATGATGATGGCATGCCTCCTATTTATGATGATTATTGTGATGACATGTATGCTATAAAGAATAATGATAATCATGAAACTTGTCATCATGATTTTAATATTCAAAGTGGTTATGTCAATCAAGTATCTCATGATAGTTATTTTGTTGAGTTTGCTCCCACTATTATGAATGAGAAGAAAATTGCTTATGTGGAGAATGACAAACTTTCAGTGGGAGCCACAGGAGCTCGCCAACCAGTGGAACCCTCAGGACCCTCCGGAGTATCCAGGAGATGGTTATTTCCAGCCATGGCACTAAATCAACTTAGGCCAAAGGCCTAAGCTTGGGGGAGTACGTATTTCTCACCGACATTACATTCATGTTCACACACTCATCTCAGTTGTCGGTGTTCATACTTTTTCATTGTATCATCCATGGCATTTTATTTCTTATTTCCGCTTTCTTCTTGTGTGTTTAATTAACGTTGAGAAAAATCTAAAAAAAATCTAGTTCTAGCTTTACCTTTTAGTTTGTTTAGATGTATCATTAAAAGAAAACCCAAAAAGATTTCTCGTTCTTCTTTTGCTTGTTGGGAGCTTTCCCGTGTAAATAGTTTTTCTCGTTCTTGTTTTGAAATTTCTTTCCTTTGGGTCGTAAGGAGAAGACCACAATGAAAATGTTGAGTGGCTCTCATATGCATTATTGTTTATCTTACAGAGAGCCCATATTACCTTGCCTTCTCCTTTGAGTTATTGTTTGCAGATTCCAGCTTAGTCCAATGCATGTGCACTCTTATTATTATTCACACCATTCGGTCGTGCAAGTGAAAGGCAATAATGACGATATATGATGAAGTGATTGAGATGGAGAAAAAGCTGGTATGAACTCGACCTATTTTGTTTTTGTAAATATGATTAGCTCATCGTTCTGCATTCAGCTCATTATGGATGAAACATGTTTGCAATGACAATTAGAGATTATAGTTACTCATGCCATGCTTAATTAGCTAAGAGTGTATAATGGTTTGTCTTGAGTGCCAACATGCATTTTAAAATGGTTGTGATGTAGTATGATAGAATGGTATCCTCCTCTGAATGATTCAAGTGGCTTGACTTGGCACATGTTCACGCATGTAGTTGAAACAAAATCAACATAGCCGCCACGATATTTATGTTCATGATGATTTATATCCTACTCATGCTTGCATTCAATGTTGGTTAATCTCAATGCATGTTTATGACTGTTGTCGCTCTCTAGTTGGTCGCTTCCCAGTCTCTTGCTAGCCTTCACCTGTACTAAGCGGGAATACTGCTTATGCATCCATTTCCATAAAACCAAAGTTGTTCCATGTGAGTCCACCATACCTACCTATATGCGGTATTTACCTGCCGTTCCAAGTAAATTTGCATGTGCCAAACTCTAAACCTTCAAATAATATTCTGTTTTGTATGCCCGAATCGCTCATGTAGTGACTAGGGGCTGTCAGTATCTTCCATGCTAGGTGGGTTATTCTCATGATATGTGTTGATTCACTATCATTCACGAGAAAGTGGCTGGTATTCGGGATGCCCAGTTCCATGCTCAAAAATCAAATCAAAATATAATGAAACAAAACTCCCCCAGGATTGTTGTTTGTATGGACGGTACCCGTGGATTCGGCTCGCCGTGGAGTGTGATTGATTGGTGGAGGGGGAGTAAAAACTTTACTATTCTGTTTGGGAACCGCCTATAATGTATCTAGCATGGAAGATACCGAGATCTCTCAGTTGTTATGTTGACAATGAAAGCATACCGCTCGAAATTATTATTCATCCCTGTTTTAAAAACTCGAGCTCTGGCACCTCTGTGAATCAATGCTTCCCTCTGCGAAGGGCCTATCTATTTTACTTTACTGTTGAGTCATCCTCCTCTTATAAAAAGCACCAGTTAGAGAGAACCACCGTCATTTATATGCTTTGTTATTAATTGATATTGAGTATGACTGTGACTGGATATCTTTTACCATGAATTACAATGTCTAGTCAGTCCTTGTTCTTCAGAGGTGCTCTGCATTTATGTTTTGCGGTCTCAGAAAGGGCTAGCGAGATACCATTATATCATATTGTATCATGATTGTTTTGATAAAATTGTTGTCATCCGAGATTTATTATTATTGCTCGCTAGTTGATTATGCCATTGATATGAGTAAATGTGAGACCTAAATGTTATTGTGGATGTGGTTAGTCTATAATCTTTTTTGAAAATCTGAACATCAGTTAAACATATTTACAACAACAAGATCAAACAGAGTTTGTAAAAGTTTTTCTTTGTCACTTTCAGTTTGTCAACTGAATTGCTTGAGGACAAGCAATGGGTTAAGCTTGGGGGAGTTGATACGTCTCCATCGTATCTACTTTTCCAAACTCTTTTGCCCTTGTTTTGGACTCTAATTTGCACGATTTGAATGGAACTAACCCGGACTAACGCTGTTTTCAGCAGAATTGCCTTGGTGTTATTTTTGTGCAGAAATAAAAGTTCTCGGATTGACCTGAAATCTTACGGAGAATATTTTTGGAATTAATAAAAAATATTGGCGAAAGAATCAAGCCAGGGGGGTCCACCTGTTGGCCACAAGCCAGGAGGGCGCGCCCTGATGGCTTGTGGGCCCCCCGTGGCTCCTCCGACCCTAATTCCAGCTCTATATATTCATATTCGGAGAGAATAAAATCAAGGAGAAGAGTTCATCGCATTTCACAATATGGAGCCGCCGCCACCTCCTGTTCTTCCTCGGGAGGGCAGATCTGGGGTCCGTTTTGGGCTTCGGAGAGGGGAAATCGACGCCGTCATCATCACCAACCATCCTTCATCACCAATTTCATGATGCTCTCCGCTGTTCGTGAGTGATAACCCACAAGTATAGGGGATCACAACAGTTTACGAGGGTAGAGTATTCAACCCAAATTTATTGATTCGACACAAGGGGAGCCAAAGAATATTCTCAAGTATTAGCAGCTGAGTTGTCAATTCAACCACACCTAAAAGACTTAATATCTCCAGCAAAGTATTCAGTAGCAAAGCAGTATGGAAGTAGGCAATGGCTTCTGGCCAGGTGGTGGACCCCCTCCGGTTGATTCTTTCGCCAGTATTTTTTATTAATTCCAAAAATATTCTCCGTAAATTTTCAGGTCAATCCGAGAACTTTTATTTCTGCACAAAAATAACACCAAGGCAATTCTGCTGAAAACAGTGTCAGTCCGGGTTAGTTCCATTCAAATCATGCAAATTAGAGTCCAAAACAAGGGCAAAAGAGTTTGGAAAAGTAGATATGATGGAGACGTATCAACTCCCCCAAGCTTAACCCATTGCTTGTCCTCAAGCAATTCAGTTGACAAACTGAAAGTGATAAAGAAAAACTTTTACAAACTCTGTTTGATCTTGCTGTTGTAAATATGTCTAACTGATGTTCAGATTTTCAGCAAAGATTATAGACTAACCACATTCATAATAACATTTAGGTCTCACATTTACTCATATCAATGGCATAATCAACTAGCGAGCAATAATAATAAGTCTCGGATGACAACAATTTTATCAAAACAATCATGATACAATATGATATAATGGTATCTCGCTAGCCCTTTCTGAGACCGCAAAACATAAATGCAGAGCACCTCTGAAGAACAAGGACTGACTAGACATTATAATTCATGGTAAAAGAGATCCAGTCACACTCATACTCAATATCAATTAATAACAAGGCATACAAATGACGGAGGTGCTCTCTAACTGGTGCTCTTTATAAGAGGAGGATGACTCAACAGTAAATAAAATAGATAGGCCCTTCGCAGAGGGAAGCATTGATTTACAGAGGTGCCAGAGCTCGAGCTTTTAAAACAGGGATGAATCATAATTTTGGGAGGTATGCTTTCATTGTCAACATAACAACTAAGAGATCTCGATATCTTCCATGGTAGATACATTATAGGCGGTTCCCAAACAGAATAGTAAAGTTTTTACTCCCCCTCCACCAATCGATCACACTCCACGGCGGGCCGAATCCACGGGTACCGTCCATACAAACAACAATCCTGGGGGAGTTTTGTTTCATTATACTTTGATTTGATTTTTGAGCATGGGACTGGGCATCCCGAATACCAACCACTTTCTCGTGAATGATAGTGAATCAACACATATCGGGAGAATAACCCACCTAGCATGGAAGATACTGACAGCCCCTAGTCACTACATGAGCGATTCGGGCATACAAAATAGGGTATTATTTGAAGGTTTAGAGTTTGGCACATGCAAATTTACTTGGAACGGCAGGTAAATACCGCATATAGGTAGGTATGGTGGACTCATATGGAACAACTTTGGGTTTATGGAAATGGATGCACAAGCAGTATTCCCGCTTAGTACAAGTGAAGGCTAGCAATAGACTGGGAAGCGGCCAACTAGAGAGCGACAACAGTCATAAACATGCTTTGAGATTAACCAACATTGAATGCAAGCATGAGTAGGATATAAATCACCATGAACATAAACATCGTAGAGGCTATGTTGGTTTTGTTTCAACTACATTCGTGAACATGTGCCAAGTCAAGCCACTTGAATCATTCAGAGGAGGATACCATCCTATCATACTACATCACAACCATTTTAAAATGCATGTTGGCACTCAAGACAAACCATTATGCACTCTTAGCTAATTAAGCATGGCATGAGTAACTATAATCTCTAATTGTCATTGCAAACATGTTCAATCCATAACGAGCTGAATCCAGAACGATGAGCTAATCATATTTACAAAAACAAAATAGGTCGAGTTCATACCAGCTTTTCTCCATCTAAATCACTTCATCATATATCATCATTATTGCCTTTCACTTGCACGACCAAACGGTGTGAATAATAATAAGAGTGCACGTGCATTGGACTAAGCTGGAATCTGCAAGCAATAACTCAAAGGAGAAGGCAAGGTAATATGGGCTCTCTGATAGATAAACAATAATGCATATGAGAGCCACTCAACATGTCATCGTGGTCTTCTCCTTACGACCCAAAGAAGAAAGGAAAACTATTTACACGGGAAAGCTCCCAACAAGCAAAAGAAGAACGAGAAATCTTTTTGGGTTTTCTTTTAATACTACAACTAAACAAACTAAAAGGTAAAGCTAGAACTAATTTTTTTGGTTTTCAGGGTTTAATTAAACACACAAGAAGAAAGCGGAAAGAAGAAATAAAATGCCATGGATGAGACAATGAAAAAGTATGAACACCGACAACTGAGATGAGTGTGTGAACATGAATGTAATGTTGGTGAGAAATACGTACTCCCCCAAGCATAGGCTTTTGGCCTAAGTTGGTCTAGGGCCATGGCTGGAAATAACCATCTCCTGGATACTCCGGAGGATACTGAGGGTTCCACTGGTTGGCGAGCTCCTGTGGCTCCCACTGAAAAACTGGATTCTGATACGGATCAAGGGCTGGTGCCGGCTCAGGTGCTGGGGGTTGAGAAAGGCCCCAATATCTATAAATGTCCTCGGGCATAATAGTGTACCTGCCTGAACGAATATCGAACAAAGAAGAAGCAGGCAAAGCAATAATCTCACAAGTACCCTGACTAAATACTAAGTTGTAAAGTAGCCTCTTATCATTATCTTTCCTAATAAAATCATGTGCTACCATGCTGTCAAAGTCTAAATATCTCATAGGTAGCAGCATTTCTTCTTCCTCGTCAAGCCTAATGGGTATCTCGAAGTGTTTGGCTAGACGAGATGCGTAGATACCTCCGAATATGGGGCCCTTCGAACGGTTTAAGTTCAACCGTTGGGCCACTATAGCGCCCAGACTAAAAGTCCTATCAGCTAGTAAAGCGTGGCGCAGAATGGCGAGGTCGGGAGCACTAAGCTTCCACTCTCCCCATGACCAGCTAAACATCTCCCCGCGAATAATGAATAATAGCGTAAAACAGGAAAATGTAAACTAGCTGCTCTTGCCTTTGACACCCCTCTCTCTTCCCCCACAGTGATTTAGGCAATAAAGTCCTCCATGTCTCTAGGACGTGGTTCACTGATGCTACCCTCATAAGGTATTTTGCAAACTTTGCAAAAATCGTAAAGTTTCATCTCCTTAGGCACATCATATAAGTAAAATTCTACCATGGGAGGATTCTTCCTAGGATAAAAGTGAAAATTTTGCACGAAGATATTAGTGAGTAAGAGGTACTGGTCACACTTATCGTTGATGAAGTCGGTGATGCCTGCATTTTGTGCAGATAATAGAAATCTTCATAAATTCATGTCGCCCTCAAGAATGCTTCACTTGGCCATTCACATGGTCGAACCTCCGCGGTGCGAGGAATATTGTATCTGGGCTTCTCATTTTCATTTTCTTTAGAACCCCGGCTTGAAGAGCCTCTTAACAATCTCCTCATCATTTCTTTCTCTGAAAAATAATTCTGAAATTTTCAGTGACTCCAAATAAAAGTGAACAAAACTCAACAAAACTTATAGCAACTACTCCCACAAGTGCCTAGAGGCTATATCATGCATCAAAACTATTTGGGACCATACAAATTTGACATGCAAGCTCAAGAACAAGGTCACCACAGCAGCAAGAATTTGCAATATATAAAGCACTAGAACAAAAACTAATTGGACCATTGGAGGAGTCACATACCGATGAACAATCCCCTAAAACAGTTTTGCAAATGGAGCTTTGAGCAAGGAGATCAAAAATGGCAGCAAGATGAGCTAGAACACGGGTTTGAGCAATGGTGGGATTTTTTCTGGAGGAAGACGAAGTGGATGGGTGCTGGAATAAGTGAGGGGGCCCCACGTGGGACCCACAAGCTAGGGGGCGCGCCCAGGGGGTGGGCGCGCCCTGCAGGCTTGTGGCCCACTGGTGCAGCCCCCTTGATGTGTTCTCAGTGCCAAAAATTCTTAAATATTCCAGAAAAAATCATACTAAATTTTCAGGGAATTCTGAGAACTTTTATTTTCAGGTCATTTTTCTATTGCACGGATAAATCAGAAAACAGAGAAATAATAGCATTTTTACTAAATTAAAACTAAAGAATAGAAAATAAAAGTTGGGTGCAGAAGGTTGTGCTTTCTAAATTCGTCCATCTCATGCTCATCAAAAAGAATCCATCAATAAGGTTGATCAAGTCTTATTGACAAACTTTTTTCGAATGACACGGAACCGGAGAATTTTCGAATAACACTAGGTTACCTCAATGGGGATATGCATGTCCCCAACAATAAGTATATCATATTTCTTTTTGGCAGTAGGAAGAGGGAATTCAATGTCTCCAATAATAATCGTTGAAATTTTTTCAATGGAATTGATACTATGAACTTGAGGTTGTTTCTTCGGAAAGTGTACTGTATGCTCATTACCATTAACATGAAAAGTGACATTGCCCTTGTTGCAATCAATAATAGCCCCTGCAGTATTCAAAAAGGGTCTACCAAGGATGATCGACATACTGTCGTCCTCGGGAATATCAAGAATAACAAAGTCCATTAAGATAGTAACGTTTGCAACAACGACAGGCACATCCTCGCAAATACCAATGGGTAAAGCAGTTGATTTATCAGCCATTTGCAAAGAGATTTCAGTAGGTGTCAACTTATTCAAATCAAGTCTACGATATAAAGAGAAAGGCATAACACTAACACCAGCTCCAAGGTCACATAAAGCAGTTTTAACATAGTTTCCCTTAATAGAGCAAGGTATAGTAGGTACTCCGGGATCTACTAGTTTCTTTGGTACACCACCCTTAAAAGTATAATTAGCAAGCATGGTGGAAATCTCGGCTTCCGGTATCTTTCTTTTATTTGTCACAATATCTTTCATATACTTAGCATAAGGAGACATTTTCAGAATACCAGTCAAACGCATACGCAAAAAGACAGGTCTAAGCATTTCAACAAAGCGCTCAAAATCCTCATCATCCTTTTTCTTGGATGGTTTAGGAGGAAAGGGCATGGGTTTCTGAACCCATGGTTCTCTTTCTTTACCATGCTTCCTAGCAACAAAGTCTCTTCTATCATATCTTTTATTCTTAGGTTGTGGGTTATCAAGATCAACAGCAGGTTCAATCTCCACATCATTATCATTACTAGGTTGAGCACCATCATGAACATCATCATTAATATTATCACTAGGCTCATGTTCATTACCAGATTGTGTCTCAGCATCAGAAATAGAAATATCATTTGGGTTTTCATGAGTATCTATAACAGGTTCACTAGCAGCATGCAACGTCCTATCATCATTCTTTTTCCTTTTATTACTAGAATGACTAGGTGCATCAGTATTAACTCTCTGAGAATCTTGCTCAATTCTCTTAGGATGGCCCTCAGGATACAAAGGTTCCTGAGTCATTTTACCACCTCTAGTCACAACTCTAACAGAATGATCATTGTTCTTACCAATCATCTCATTGAGCAAATCATTATGTGCCTTAAGTACTTGTTCTACTTGAGTAGTTACCATGGAAGCATGTTTACTAATAAGCTTAAGATCATTAATAGTTCTACTCATATAATCACCCAAGCGATCAAGCATGTAAGCATTATGTTTCAATTGTCTACTAACATAAGCATTGAAATTTTCTTGCTTAACAATAAAATTATCAAACTCATCCAAGCATTGGCTAGCAGACTTATTATAAGGAATATCACCTTCATCAAATCTACGGAGGGAATTTACCTCTACTACCTGTGTCGGGTTATCAAGACCATGTATTTCTTCAATAGGTGGTAGATTCTTAACATCTTCAGCTTTAATACCCTTTTCTTTCATAGATTTCTTTGCCTCTTGCATATCTTCAGGACTGAGAAATAGAATACCTCTTTTCTTCGGAGTTGGCTTTGGAGGTGGTTCGGGAATAGACCAATCATTACCATTGCTCAATATATTATTCAATAGTAGTTCAGCTTGTTCGACAGTTCGTTCCCCGAAAACACAACCAACACAACTATCTAGGTGGTCCCTAGAAGCATTGGTTAGTCCATTATAAAAGATATCAAGTATTTCGTTTTTCTTGAGAGGATGATCAGGCAAAGCATTAAGTAATTGGAGAATCCTCCCCCAAGCTTGTGGGAGACTCTCTTCTTCAATTTGCACAAAGTTAAATATTTCCTGCAAGGCAGCTTGTTTCTTATGGGTAGGAAAATATTTTTCAGAGAAGTATCATATCCTGGGGACTACGCACGCAACCAGGAGCAAGAGAATTAAACCATATCTTAGCATCACCCTTTAATGAGAAAGGAAACAACTTAAGAATATAGTAATAACGAATTTTTTCCTCATGAGTAAATAGGGTGGCTATATCATTCAATTTAGTAAGATGTGCCACAACAGTTTCAGATTCATAACCATGGAAAGGATCAGATTCAACCAAAGTAATTAACTCAGGATCGACAGAGAATTCATAATCCTTATCAGTAACAAAGATAGGTGAAGTAGCAAACTTAGGATCATATTGCATTCTAGCATTCAAAGATTTTTCTTTCCACTTGCATAATAATTTCTTAAGATCATCTCTATCTTTACAAGCAAGAAAGTCCCTAGCTACCTCTCCCTCGATAACATAACCCTTAGGTATATTAGGCAATTCATATCTAGGAGAGCTAGGTCTAGCAGGTGTCTCATAGTGTTCAGTTTTAATAATTTCATCAGTTTCAGAAATATCATCAGTTGCAGCATTGACTCTAGCAATTTGTTCATCAAGAAATTCACCCAGTGGCACAGTAGTATCAAGAAAAGTATCATCATAAGCATCATGCATAGCAGAAGTGGCATCATCAATCACTTGCGACATATCAGAATCAATAGCAGGTGGTGGTGTCGCAAATTTACTCATAACAGAAGGTGAATCAAGTGCAGAGCTAGATGGCAGTTCCTTACCTATCCTTGTAGTTGAGGGGTAGATCTTAGTTTTAGCGTCTTTAAAATTCTTCATAGTGATCAAGAGATATAATTCCCAAGTGACTCAGAGAATAGAGCTATGCTCCCCGGCAACGGTGCCAGAAAAAGGTCTTGATAACCCACAAGTATAGGGGATCGCAACGGTGCCAGAAAAAAGTCTCGTCATCACCAACCATCCTTCATCACCAATTTCATGATGCTCTCCGCTGTTCGTGAGTAATTCCATCATAGGCTTGCTGGACGGTGATGGGTTGGATGAGATTTACCATGTAATTGAGTTAGTTTTGTTAGGGTTTGATCCCTAGTATCCACTATGTTCTGAGATTGATGTTGCTATGACTTTGCTATGCTTAATGCTTGTCACTAGGGCTCGAGTGCCATGATTTCAGATCTGAACCTATTATGTTTTCATGGATATATATGTGTTCTTGATCCTATCTTGCAAGTTGTAGACACCTATTACGAGTTATGATCCGCAACCCCCAGGGTGACAATAACTGGGATTCTTTCCGGCGATTACCGTAGTTTGAGGAGTTCATGTATTCACTAAGTGCTAATGCTTTGGTCCGGTTCTCTATTAAAAGGAGGCCTTAATATCCCTTAGTTTCCATTAGGACCCCGCTGCCACGGGAGGGTAGGACAAAAGATGTCATGCAAGTTCTTTTCCATAAGCACGTATGACTATATATGGAATACATGCCTACATTACATTGATGAATTGGAGCTAGTTCTGTGTCACCCTATGTTATAACCGTTGCATGATGAATGCCATCCGACATAATTATCCATCACTGATCCATTGCCTACGAGCTTTTCACATATTGATCTTTGCTAAGTTACTTTTCCGTTGCTACTGTTACAATCACTACAAAACTGCTACTGTCACGTTTGCCATCGTTACCGTTACTTCCATACTACTTTGCTACTAAATACTTTGCTGCAGATATTAAGTCTTTCAGGTGTGGTTGAATTGACAACTCAGCTGCTAATACTCGAGAATATTCTTTGGCTCCCCTTGTGTCGAATCAATAAATTTGAGTTGAATACTCTACCCTCGAAAATTGTTTCGATCCCCTATACTTGTGGGTTATCACTGCTGCAAGATCCCACTCTTCGTCCAAGGCATCCAAAGCATCCTGACGCGCCGCCTCGTTATCAGTTTCTACGTAAGCCACCACTCTGGGCGAGTCATGACGAATATCACTGGGGAGAACAGCTTCTGTGCCATAAACCATGAAGAAAGGCGTATAGCCTGTAGACCTGTTGGGTGTGGTTCTTATGCTCCAAAGAACAGATGGCAACTCCTCCACCCAACAACCCGGCGTGCGCTCCAAAGGAACCATGAGCCGGGGTTTTATTCCTCTCAAAATTTCCTGGTTAGCACGCTCAGCTTGACCATTAGACTGCGGGTGAGCTACTGAAGATACATCAAGACGGATGTGCTCCTCATCACAGAACTCCTTCATAGCCCCCTTATACAAGTTAGTGCCATTATCAGTGATGATACTATGAGGATAACCAAACCGAAAAATCAGCTTTTTGACGAACTGAACTGTTGTTGCTGCATCACACTTGCTGACCGGCTCAGCCTCGACCCACTTAGTAAACTTGTCAACCGCCGCCAAGAGGTGGGTGTTTTTGTCCTTAGACCTTTTAAAAGGTCCTACCATATCAAGCCCCCAGACTGCAAACGGTCAGGTAATTGGAATCATCCGTAGCTCTTGAGCCGGTACATGGGCATGTCGCCCAAATTTTTGGCACTCGCCACACTTAGTGACCAAATCCTCTGCGTCTTTATGAGCTGTTAACCAGTAAAACCCGTGTCGAAAGGCCTTGGCCACCAATGATTTTGACCCGGCGTGATGACCGCAATCGCCAGCATGGATTTCTTGCAAGATCTCACGGCCCTCATCAGGAGAAACACGGCGCTGAAAAACACCAGTCACACTACGGCCATTGACAATAGTCATAGACTTAGACCGCCTTATGATCTGCCGTGCCAGAGTCTCATCTTGAGGTAACTCGCCGCGGGTCAGGTATGCCAGATAAGGCAACGTCCAATCAGGGATCGCGCGAAGAGCCGCCACCAGTTGCCCTTCCGGGTCAGGTATAGCCAAATCCTCCTCCGACGGTAACTTGACCGATGGGTGATGCAAGACGTCCAAGAACACATTAGGTGGTACCGGCTTACGCTGAGACCCCAGTCTTGATAATGCATCAGCCGCCTCATTCTTCCGCCGGTGAATATGATCCACCTGATAACCTTTAAAGTGGCCAGCAATAATATCAACCACCTCACGATAAGCCGCCATACGAGGGTCCTTAGAATCCCACGTGCCAGAGACTTGTTGAGCCACCAGGTCTGAGTCGCCAAGACATCTGACCCGGCTCAAGTTCATCTCTTTGGCCACCCGGAGCCCATGAAGCAAAGCCTCGTATTCCGCTGCATTGTTAGTACAAGGAAACATTAGCCTCAAAACATAACAGAATTTGTCACCTCGTGGGGAAGTTAAAACAACTCCTGCCCCCGAGCCTTCCAATTGCCTGGAACCATCAAAGTGAATCGTCCAATAGGTATTGTTTGGATTTTCCTCAGGTTTTTGACACTCTGTCCAGTCATTGATAAAATCCACCAGGGCTTGAGATTTGATAGCCGTCTGGGGCACATATTTTAAATTGAGAGGCCCAAGTTCAATTGCCCAATTAGCAATCCTGCTAGTAGCTTCTCTGTTTTGAATGATATCCCCCAAAGGAGCAGAGCTGACCACTGTAATTGGATGCCCGAGGAAGTAATGCTTCAGCTTGCGATTGGCCATGAATACACCAAGTACCAGCTTCTGCCAATGTGGGTATCTCTACTTGGATTCCGTCAAGACCTCACTGACATAATAAACCGGCCGCTGGACTGGGTACTCCTTACCCGCCTCCTTGCGCTCAACCACAACTGCAGCACTGACTGCTTTGTTGTTAGCTGCCACATATAATAGCAAAGGCTCCTTCTCCACGGGAGCAGCTAAAACGGGCGGCTCAGCCAGCTGTTTTTTAAGTGCCTCAAACGCCTCATTAGCCGCATCACTCCAGACGAAATTGTCTGTCTTCTTCATCATCTGATACAAAGGAATAGCTTTCCCACCCAGGCGGCTTATGAACCGGCTCAGTGCAGCAATACGACCCGCCAGGCGCTGAACATCATTAATACACGCCGGCTTAGACAAAGAAGTGATGGCCTTTATCTTGTCCGGGTTAGCCTCAATGCCATGCTCAGAGACCAAAAATCCCAAGAGCTTGCGTGCAGGCACACCGAACACACATTTTGCCGGGTTAAGCATCATCTTGTAAACCCGCAAATTGTCAAAAGTTTCTTTCAAATCAACCAGCAGAGTCTCCTTCTTTCTTGACTTGACCACAATATCATCCACATAAGCATGAACATTGCGCCCAATTTGACCGTGAAGACAGTTCTGCACACAACGCTGGTAAGTCGCCTGGGCACTCTTGAGCCCGAAAGGCATAGACACATAACAGAAAGCTCCAAAAGGCGTAATGAAAGACGTTTTCTCTTGGTCTTTGACTGCCATCTTGATCTGATGATAACCTGAATAAGCATCCAGGAAGCATAGACTCTCACAACCCGCTGTTGCATCAATAATTTGATCAATACGGGGGAGAGCAAACGGGTCAACCGGACACGCCTTGTTAAGATCTGTGTAATCCACACACATGCGCCACGTTCCGTTCTTCTTGAGTACCAACACCGGGTTAGCTAACCACTCCGGGTGAAAAACTTCAACGATGAACCCTGCTGCCAAGAGCCGGGCCACCTCTTCCCCAATAGTCTTACGTCTCTCCTCATTGGAGCAACGGAGGAACTGTTTGACCGGCTTAAACTTAGGATCCACATTAAGGTGGTGCTCAGTGAATTCCCTCGGTACACCCGGCATGTCAGAAGGCTTCCATGCAAAGATGTCCCGATTCTCACGGATGAATTCGATGAGCGCGCTTTCCTATTTGGGATCCATATTGGCCCCAATAGTGAACTGCTGTGATGAGTCGCCAGGAGTGAAATCCACTAGCTTGGTATCTTCTGCCACAAACTTGAGAGGCGTCTCTGATTCCGTGCTAGGCTTCTTTAGCGGGCTCATATCTGCCGGGTCAACATTCTCCTTATAAAACTTGAGCTCCGCCTCCGCACAACTCGACTCTGCATATGCTGCATCACCTTCCTCACACTCAAGAGCAATCTTCCGATCACCATGCACTGTAATCGTTCCTTTTAACCCGAGCATCTTGAGCTGTAAGTAGACATAGCAAGGCCTAGCCATGAACTTGGCATACGTCGGCCGTCCGAACAAAGCGTGGTACGGGCTCTTGATCTTGACCACCTCAAACCACAAAGACTCCACCCTGTAGTTGAATTCATCGCCAAAAGCTACCTCCAGAGAAATTTTTCCAAATGGGTAAGCCGACTTTCCAGGCACCACACCGTGAAAAACCGTCGAAGATGGTTTAAGATCCTTGTCAAGCAAGTTCATCCGGCGGAACGTGTCATAGTACAAGATGTTGATGCTACTGCCACCATCCATAAGCACCTTAGTGAACACATAGCCTCCGACTTGGGAGGCCACCACCAAGGCCAACTGTCCCGGGTTATCCACACGCGGCGGGTGATCCTCCCTGCTCCAAGTTATGTCATACTCTGACCACCTTAAGTACTGAGGGAGAGCCGGCATAACCGCATTAACCGCCCGTTTGCGCACCTTCCGATCCCGCTTGTCAAGACTAGTTGTAAAAACATTATATTGGCCTCCATTAAGCTGCTTTGGATTACTCTGATACCCGGACTAGTTATTTTGTTGCTGACCTCCAGTGCCAAACTGTTGATTATTACCTCCATGGTTTCCTTGGCCTTGATAGCCACAGCCTGAGCCGCCTGTACCGAAGCCAGACCCAGAAGGACCGGATCCGGACCCGCCGGGTGGTCCACCGCCGCCGCCTTGATGCTGGTTAACACTGTAATTTCGAAACTCCCGCATGATCCAACAATCCTTCCAAGCATGAGTGGACAGCTGATCAGGAAGACTATGTTTCGGGCAAGGAACATTCAACATCGCCTCCATGTCAACAGGCTTGCGTTTACAGAAAGGCGGCTTGCCATTCCCCTTGCCACGGTTATTCCCAGTACTGGTGTTGGCCACTAAATCTGACCCGCCGTCCTGGTGTTTCCGCTTTCCGCCGTTGCCATTATTGTTGTTTCCTCCCCCGTTCTGCGGTTGACTCTTGCCATTGTTATTCTTCTTACCCTTGGCCGATTTCTCATCATCGGAACCAGGGTCCTTCGTGTTGTCCGAGTCCGCATACTTGGTGAGAGCCGCCATGAGTTCCCCCATATCCTGGCATGTACATTTGAGCCGACCAAGCTTCTACTTCAGGGGCACAAAGTGGCAATTCTTCTCCAGAATAAGGACCGCTTGAGCCGCCGTAATGTTATCGGAAGAGTGGATGATGGTTGAGACCCGCCGGACCCAATGATGAGCCGACTCGTCCTCACGCTGCACGCAATGATCCAAATCCACAATTGTCATGGGCTGCTTGCACGTTCCCTGGAAATTCTTGATGAACTTCGCCTTCAACTCGGCCCAGGAATCAATGGTGTTGGGTGGTAAACCCTTCAACCACGTGCGAGCCGGCCCTTCCAGCATCATGATGAAATACTTGGCGCATACTGCATCACTGACGTCCAACATCTCCATGGCTAGTTCATAGCTTTCGATCCAAGCTTCTGGAGGCAGATCAGCGGTATAGTTGGGAACCTTGCGAGGACCCTTGAAATCCTTCGGCAGGCGCTTGCTTCGTAAAGCCGGCACTAAGCACGGTACTCCCACTGCCCTGGAGGTTACTCCAACTCCTACCGAAACGGAAGGCGCTGCTGTGGGTTCTTGATAAGCCGCCGCAGCTACCAATGTTGCTGCCTCTCGCTGCGCTCTTGCCCGATCCACCAGCGCCTGAGCATCAAGAGCCGGCTGATCGCCTCGCGGCGGGTTTCGACGTCGCTCACTGCTAGAGACCGCCGGCGACTCTAAACGCCGGCTGTAGCTGCGGCTCGGGATGGGGGTTGAGTGCACGCGACTCCGGCTGTAAGTATATTTCTCCTGCTGTGCCACTGTTATCTGTAAGTAGCCAATGGCGTTCCGCACTTCCTCCACGAAAGGCGTCCCGTTAGGGATGGGGATCGTGCCAAGTCTGGTCGCCGATACCACCATGTTCTCCGCCGGGTTAGAATAATGACCGGGCGGCGTCGGAAAAGACTGTGGCGGGGTCTGGTTCCTGCGGGGCGGGTCTGGCTGCCGATGCTGAACTGCCGCCCTGCTCCCAGGTACTTCCGCCGTCCAGGTTACGGTCAGAGGTGCATTCCGCCCCGTCCCTGGCGTGTTAAAAAGATTTCTGGCCTCATATTGATCCGGCAAACGGGACTGATGCCTCATCCCGTGAACCGCCGCTGCGGTCTGCTGTTCTAATTCAAGGCGAAAGGCATCCGCCCTAAGGCGCTCCGACTCAGCATCCATCTGAGCCTTCAATGTATTGATTTCCTCTTGGACTCCGGCCATCTGGTCCTTCAACCTCCCGATCTCCATGTTACAGGCTGCTTGGTTTTCGACCGTGACCTCGGTCCCCATCATAGTGGTAAGCTGGTTCATCAGATCCAGCAAAACTTGAGTCGGCGGCCTGCCTGACCCGAACCCGGTCGCACCAGCGGCCGTGCTACCAGGGGCCGGTGCCGATCCCGCCATGAAGACAGCGGCGCGGCTCGGCGGCTCATAGTATTCCGGCTCATGATACTCCGGCTCAGGGTAATCCTCGATGTAGCCCCCAAGCCCGCCGTTGTGAAGCTGGTAGATTGATTCCGCCTCTCCGCTCGAGGATCCATCCTCTGAGCAAATGAGGGTTTCCTCCCGTGATACGGAACCTTCAAGCTTCGCGCCTTGGGTAAAGCCGACGAAGACGTGCTTCCGACCCGGATTAACTCGGGCGGGTTGCACGCGCCGGGCCGGCTCGACGAGGTCGGTGCAGATGTCCGGCCCAGGCTTAGATCCGCCAATCTTGCCAATGAAGATGTGAATTCCGCCGAAGGGGACCCGGTGTCCGTACTCGATTGAGTCGGCCTCGGGGCCCCAGCCAGCGTCGTCGATGTAGAGCTTGCCGCGGCGACTCTTAGTCATCCTTCCAACGGCATATCCCGCGATTCTTGTGAGAGAGCCCTTCGAGAACTCCACACCACCGAGCGTCGGCCCCACGGTGGGCGCCAACTGTCGTGGTTTTATCACGGCAGATGTCCTCGTGAAAGGACTTAGGTTCGAGGCCATCGCTAAGGCGGTGAGCTCGAAAGGGGTTAATCGGAGTCGGGAGACAAGGGTTACCCAGGTTCGGCCCCTCGGAAAGAGGTAAAAGCCTACGTCCTGCTTTGTGTTGTATTGATTGGGTATCGATTACAAGGGAGCGAGTTCGCTTGACCTAGCTATCGATGAGTTGTTTCGTGGCCTAAGCCGCCCAGGTAACCCGCCTTTATATACACAGGTCATGGTCCTGGGCTTACAAGAGTCCGGGTCGGGTTATACTTGATAACCGCCCTCACCTCTAACTACACATGCCTTGTCTAACAAGCCGCCACCGGCGGCTTACGCCACCGGGTTATATCTCGTCTTCTGGCTCTGGGCCTCCAGGCCCATTGAGTAAGCCTGCACCAAACCTTGTTGTAAGCCGCCAACCGCATGACCCGGCCCCACCTGGGCGGGTCTCGCCACGGGGTTATATCCCCAACACACGGTCCATTTTTCTTTCGTCCCGGCGGATATCCGAATTGCAAATAAACACCCACTAAAACCAAGATTGGGAGGAAAGAAAACATCAATAACCACACATGCACATCTCTGAAAAACCTTGCAGGAAAAAACAACAGATTTCTCATGTTATTTAGAGCGAGTGCGAAAGAGAGAGAGAGAGAGAGAGACGCATTAGGACTGACCACATTCAAATGTGTTTTCGTCGTGTCAACACTGAGGCCACCGTCGACAACACAAATATGATACCGTGTGAAAATAAAGGACGTGGATTATTAGGATCTTGAGTCATGGTTATTGAGGGCGTGTTCGGTAGTTGTCCAGGGCTGCAAACTCCCCAACTCCGTCGCCGCTAACCAGCGGCCGGCTTCTCGCGTCAAATCCTGGAGTGATCGATGTGTTCGGTGCGTTAGCTTCTACTCACGAGCTTTGTAAAAGGCTTGGCCTGGTCGGTGGCTGGCTTTATTGGGCTGTGGCCTGGGAAAAGGAAGAGTGGGATGTCTAAATGGATGGGCCTGGTTGGTGGCGCACCTCATATGGTTGTTCGCTCGTGGCTGTTTCCTCGTAACGGTTCGCACCAAGTCACTTGGCGGTGGCAGCAAATTGTAATATATGTGAATCCCGCTTCTCAGTTTTGGTGGAGCTCAGTTTTTCCAACTCCAGCGATCCAGCAAATTTGCACTGCGCCGCTCGCCCGCTTCTGTCTTGAATAACCAGGAGTTGACCCGTTCGGGTGCGCTCCGGTCCTGGAGTCAAGAATTTGAGAAGCCAGTGGGTTGCCGAACACGCCCTAAGTTAACAGTGTGTGTTATTTTCTCTCTCGTTATAACGCGCAGGCTCTTTTGCTAGTAAGCAATAAAATATTTCGATGTAACCTGTCTATGTACGATTGCCTTTACCATGCTATTGAGTGCTAATGCGTGCATATTTTATTTTGCTAGCGCGTGCATGTTATAGTGTGCTTTGTGTTTTTCTTTTCATTTGTGTTGTGCGTGTGTATGTATTAGTGTCTGTTCTTTTTATTATTTCTGATGTGCGTGCCAGCGTGCTTATGGTGTGTGCGTGTTGTGTTAGTGTGTCCGGCCGCGCGTGCACACACGCAGAGACAGGGGAGGACCAGCAGGGGCCTGGCCCTTCCTAAGATCTCTGAATTTAGGCTAATATGGATGTGAAAGGTTGATTAATTGCTGCTTAAATGGGATGATGTGATGAGCCGGCCCTCCCTAACAAGGATTAACAACAACTGGCCCTCCTTATCTAATTTTCCTGGCTCCGTTGCGTGCGTGCGGCCTCGACCTCGACGTGATGCTCCATGGAGACGACAACCAGTACGGTTGAGGTGGGACGCCTCTTGTCTGCACCGGACCTCCTCTCGTGCCATGTTTGACAAGCCAGACAGCGTCGTTGTCTCGACCAATGCCATGAGTCCATGACATACGTCGCAGCCACCCCCTTTATCGCTTTTGATATGCTCATGTTTTCCTAATGCTCGCTACCTGCTGCGGTGAACGCACTCCTGCTCGACATGTTCAAATGTGCTCCTGCATGGAGTCCTGTACGTGCGTGAGCCGCTCTTGATCACGTGTCGAATCAGCCCCTCGAAAGAACCACTTTGCCTTGCAACCATGACCTTAGAGCATCTCCAGCCGTTCAGTGCCCCCACGGACAGAAATAGCGCCGCCTGGGGGTCAACCGGCGAAAAAATCGACGTGGGGTGGGTCTGGTTCCCAGTCGCGCCCCCACGCCGCCCCCACGTCACTTTTTGAACACAAAATTATGGCAAATTTCGGCCAAATTCAGGCAAAGTTCAGGCGATTCATACGATGTTTGTACAAAAACTGATAAAAACATAAAACATAACTAAAAAAACTAAAACTACGTCGCCGATACGCCGCCGTCGCGCCGCCGTCTTCTACATGCCGAGGAGCCTGTAGAAGGTGGTGTAGTTGTCGTCGCCGTCCTGCACGCCGCCGCCGTCCCTGCTGCAACCCTGCCCTGGGTCGCCGTGGCAATGCAGCTCGGGGTTGGATGGCCCGGGCGCCTCCTCGTCGTCGCTGTCGAGGATGACGACGCCGCCCTCCTCACGGCCACGGCGGCGAGCGGCGATCTCCTCGAGGGCGCGCCGTTGATGCTCCATCTCCTTGCGGACGTAGTCGTCGCGCGCCCATTTGAGGGTGGTCTCGTCGGCGGCGGCCATGGCGAGCTGTTCCTGCTTGATGGCGACAGGCGCCGCCGCCGCGTCAGGCTCGGTCTTTGGCCTGACAAGGCGGAGGTGGCCGCGGAGAGGGGGGAAGGCTGGCGGCGGCGGCCCTCGTTGATGGTGATGCCGCCACCACCACTGCGCCCACTGCGCCGGAGCGGCGTCTCGCCGGGCTCGGCCTTCACGGCGACGAGCGGGGTCCGTGCGCCGGAGGAGTGGGAGCCGGACGATGACGACGACGCCCCGGCCATGCGCCTCGGTTGCCAGGATGAGCCGCTCCGGCGCGAGATGGACGGCGCGGGGTAGTTGAGACGCGGCGTGTTGCCGTCCTCGATGTGCTCGAGAACGGCTTCGAGGGTGCGGCCGGGGACGCCCCACCATCGCCGCCGCCCCTCGGAGTTGTGGCGACCGCGGCTGGGCGGAGCGCCGTTCGTGGAGGCGAGCTGCTCCTTGTGGCGGCGCTCGAAGTATGCCGTCCACAAGTTGTGGCTGTCCGGGGCGTACCTCGGCTGCTGGCGCGCCGTCTCCGACCGAGACGACCGGATCCTGGAGCCAAATCTCTTCCTCTCATTTCCCACCCAATTTATTCAGTGGTTTGTGGAACACCAATGTTCAATTTCTGACAGAAAGAGGGCAATCTGGGGCCAAATCTACCAACGGAACCCGAAACATAAAAGGCAAAATAGGGACCGACAGACACTCAAAAGGCCTTCCGCAGATTTGGGAACTAATTTTGGATCATGTACGTATTTGGGTAACCAATTACTCCCTCCGGGAAGGTCGCACAAATTATAACTAGAAGATCACCCAAGACTGCTATTCCCCATGCCAAATTGACGACGCGTGCCAGCGACGCCGAGTAGGGTGAAAACTGAAGATCAGAAAGGCATAAACAGAGCTTCAGAAAATACAGAAATCGGCTGATAAATCTGCAAGTTCATTTCATCTCCAGAAACCTAACAATTTCATAGACTTAAAACACCACACACGATACATTGAAACTGCCTAGCAGAATCGAGACCTAAGTCAGGGAGGATGAGGCATCCTTTTTGTACACACCGTGAACACAAACACACCAAGCACAACTAACTAAAGCCTATCAGGCCATCGGACCAGATCAGGCGGCGGCGACCTTGCGGGCCTTCTTGGCGGCCGGGGAGCGGACGGTCTTCGGCTTCGCCTTGGCCTTGGCCGCGGGTGACTTCTTCGCCTTGGCGACCAGTTTCTTCTTCTCGGGCGCCTTGCGCTTCGCGCCAGCGGCGGCGGCGGCCTTCTTGGGCTTCGCGGCCGCCTTCTTCTTGAGCTTGGCGGCGTCCTTGGCAGGCTTCGTGGCGGCCTTGGCGGCGGCAGGCTTGGCTGCCTTGGCCTTGAGCGCGTCCTTCTTGGCGGCGTCGGAGAGCTTGTAGGAGGCCTTGACCTTGACGAGCTTGCCCTTGGTAGCGGACGCGCGGAGCTGGACGGAGAGCATCTTCTTGAAGTTGGCCGGGAGAGACTTGCCGTGCTTCTCCTCGATGTACTTGGAGATGGCGACCGAGCTCGAGCCGGTCCTGTCCTTGAGCGCCGCGATCGCCTCCTTGATCATCTACCAAGATCCAAATCAAAATCCAATCAGCCCCAATTGCAAATCAAAAAACGAACGAATCACAGAGCTGCAGAGGATTTAACAGCAGAGGCTCGAGCGCACACCTCGAAGTAGGCCGGGTGGGAGGGGCCGGCGGCGGCCTTCTTCGGCTTGGCGGCGGAGGGCTTCGGTGCGGCGGCGACGGGCTTGGCGAGGGCAGGCATGGTGGCTAACTAAAGCAGAGCTCTGAAACCGACACTGCTGTGCGCGCGTGAAATTTTCGGAAGAGAGTTCGAGTGGTGGATGGATTTGGGAGCACCGGGTCGAGGATTATTTATATCCGCGGAGGGGGGAGCGATCCGGGAGGGTGGGAATGCTGCGACCTCATTGGCTGGAGTGGGAGTACCGCGAATCGCGAGTAGCGACGGAAAAGCTGGACCGAAAGCACAACGTACACCAGGTCACAACTCGCAAGGTAGCGCGAGGAGCTGACCTGTGTGACTCGGCAGCTGTTTTTGCAAAAATTAGCCCTCGTCAGGGGCGGATCCGGCCCAGCGTGCCGCCCTGCCCCCTTTGTATTTTTTCGAAAAAGGAAATATATTAATATCACGGAGATATCAATTACACCCGGCCTCTGTACCTACAAGATGTCTAAAGACATCAAGGATACACACAGCCAAAAAAATAAAATAAAAAGAACGGAAGAAAAAGAAAAAAAAAAACCTGCCAGTGTGATCGGTCACTAGCAACAACGACACTCTAACCACCACCGAAGACAACACTCGGCATACAAGAAAAGTTTCCAAAAGCAACGCCTCCAAGAAGGAAACAATGCACAAACGTTGTCGTTGCCCGATCGAAGATCTTGAGTTTTCACCCTGGAGAAAAGTCTGAGTTCACCCAAAAACAATGCCTTCCACAAGGCCATTGTCAGGTACAACCAATAAAGGCCAGACCTTGGGCTTTCACCCTGAGAATCGAGACTCGGTACTCATGGAGCACCACCAAAATTGCAGTCCTCCACTGTTGTCGCCCCCACTTGCCGAGGCTGCTGTTGCAAGTCACCAAACACCTAACACACAATCTGCATCGCATCCAGTACACCTTTGCATCAACGCTTCAAGACCTCCAATCGCAGCGGCCATGACTTTTTCCACCTATATCAATGCCCTGGGAATCTTGACTTAGACATGTCCCATGACTTCGATAAAAGAGCGAAGCTTCGCGTCACGCCCTCTTGAAACCGTGATGGCTGATAATAAGAGCGCGCGCGACCAGTGCCTTTCCGATCTAGATATCCAAGGACAACATACGTCAATCTGTGTAGATCTCTGACGAAAAAGACCGGAACTTGTCAAGGCCAGATCGAAGAGATCGACGTCCGACAGTATACGCCATGGCCGACGAAGAGCGCTAGGGCCAAACCGTCACAGCACCAAGCGCCTCAATTCCCTGACCAGTGCACCACCACAAAGCAGACCATGGCAGCGCCGCCGCCGCCCATGGCCAGAACCGGTCCACGGAAGCCCAGATCCGGCCAAATCCAGCAAGCCCAAGCCACCTCCATCCACCAGGCGCACACTGCGGTGCTCCCAGCAGTAGCAGTGAACTGGCAGCAAGCTGGACGGTGCACAGGTACACAAAAGCAGCCGCAGGAGCGCTGCAGCACTTGCACGGGGGCAGATTGATGCGCACGTCCGCCCACATCTTGTCTGCTGGAACGAGCAGCCTCGAGGCTCAGATCCGTGGAGGAAGTCCCTTGCACGGCTCAGATCCGGGGATGTTGCGCGTGCAGGCGCACCCAGATCGAATCGATCGGCGACCGGGCGCAGCGGGAGGAGACGAAGACCGGGTAGCTGCATTTGTCACGCCGCCCCGTCGACAAGGTCACAGGCGGAGGGAGGTCCTCCTCCTCTGGTGAGCAGGACGACGACGACGGACACGGACGGGAAGGAGCTGGAGCGACTGCATTTGGATCAGACGGGAGAGCTGCGTGCGCCCGTTTCGAGCAGCAAGCCTTCGCCGCCGCCGGCGACGGCGGCGAGGTGTTGGTGGAGAGAGTGGGTCGGCGGCTAGGTTTTGGGGCGCCCCGGTGTCGCCCGTCAGAGCGACACGGGAGCGATGTATACTGTAGTATTATGCTATATACGAAGGAGTTGGGCTCATGCCTCGAGCTCGGGCCCCCTCGGCCTCGGGTCTAGATCCGTCAATAGTCCTGATGACAGTTTTGGAGGTAGGAACCGTTTACTTTATACTGGCTGGTATTTGACAACATAAACCACACCGCGAGCCTTGCAACTGAAGACGATCGTGCGACCCTTGTCTCACGAACGTGTGACACCTATCCCTACTAGACGCGTAATGTGTGGATCCGCTCACATCATAGCCTTATCTTCCCCCTTCTTCGTCATTCCTCATCCCCTCTCTCTCATTCTTTCATAGGCTTGATAGGGGAAGAGAAGGGCTCGATCCAATGGCTGACCACCGTTGCTTCCAACCATGGGGGCTGGTGTGCATCCCCCCGCAAACACCAACTGTTGCTCCAAGCCCAAGCACGACGTGCGGCCATCGATGTTTGCATCCCTCTCCATGCCAGCAAACGTCGTGCTACGACGGTGTTTGTGAAGGGTGTTTCAATGCTACAAGTCGGTTGCAACGTGGTGGTGCAGTGGTGGTGGGCGTCAGATGATGGCCCGGCTTGGCTGCTCGCGAGGCTTGTAGTGGCTCTTGTGCGGCCACAGCGCGATTGATGCACAGGAAGTGAGCTGGTCAGTGGACAAAACCCTCCAGCTGCACGCACGCACCACCATCGGGTGCGTGGAGCTGGAGGATATTTCAAATACTTGAAATATATAGAAAAGTTTTTGGAGAGTTTTTTCAAATATTTTAAACATGACTATGTGTTGAAACTCATATATATGAAAAAATATATGTCCATTGAGTTTTCCTAAATTTTCTCAAATATTTTTAAAAAATTAAAATAATTTTCCCTATAAAAGACCATTTCTCGCCTCGGAAAAAGGCATTTAAAAAAAATACAAAAAAAAAATTAAAATAATATTTTTATGGTTTTGGAAAGTCTTAAGGATAATAGGTTTCAAATAAAATATTTGGGGCAAAGCATCTACCCTATTTTGAGGACTTGTAGTATAAACCTCAATTGAGGGGGTTTTGAAAGCCTAAATCAACTAAATGCTTTTTGGCCAAAATAATATATTATAAAAATATTTTTATGTCCTATACACATGGCATGATCATTGTGCAAAGATTTGGATCAAGGAGATGAGCCTAGAGAGTAGGGGGAGTTTTGTGAATTAAAGCACACACAACCAAACAAGCAAAGGCAAAGCAATCAAGCATTCACAAGAACACAAAAAGTTTTAATTGGTCCAAATTTTTAAACTTTATTAACATAGCGATGTGATATAAAACATGGGGTGTGACAACAGCGCCACTCGGATGCAGCGCTTCGACGGCCCCAACCCGATGCCGCACTGTAACGTCGTCGGGCGACATACCTTCTCTGATGGCCTAAGCTTCGACGACGTGCTTGTCGCGTGCCGCGCGCAGGTTGAACCAGTAGATTTAGTTTAGGATTGGAAGTAGCCCCTAATTTGTCATTCTGTTTAATAAAATATCTATAAAATCGTATGATTGTATTTCGAGTTGTTTGCATGTACTTTGATGTATTTGCATGAAGTTTGTATGAATGTATTTCGAGTTTTTACTATCCGGCCTGCCCAACATTTTTTTGTAGCTCTGCTATAGTTTGACAACACATCGAAAGATTAGGACACCAAGATTAGGTAGTAAAATTGATATATTACATAGATAGATAGACATCCCTTGATATATCCCCTTAATATGTAGGGAACACACACATTACATAAATAGAATTTTATATTAGGGCTTATAGTACCGTTCTTACAAATAAAAGTTAGCACGGCATGGCCCCTCCACCACCAAATTCACTCCTCGTCCTCGGTGTTGCAGGGGAGTGTGTGCTTTTCGTTGGCGGTGGGGAAGACATTGTCGAAGTTGGTGAAGATGTTGTGGGTGGTGAAGGCGATGAACTCGCACCCACACCGGAAAACTTGGTGAATCGAGAAGTGAGGCCAATCACAAGGCCCCCGTTGGCACGAACCTCTTCCACATGGAACATCACCGGAGAGTCGTGTGGTAGGTGGCGATAACCGGAAACGAGGAAGAAGTTCGCCAGCTTCGTCGAGACCCTCCACCTTGAGATGGCCCACACGCGTAGGGTGTCCTCCACGACGACCCCGGAGGGGTACCGCATCTCTAGCGCGGTGGCCGGCAGACGGTAGGTTGGGTCGTAGAACTGCATCTTGTCTTGGGCGGGATCTGGTTTTTTGCTTTGGCTTTTCGTGAAGAAGATGGATGAGATCGAGTTGAGATGAAGATGTAGACAAGAAGTGTTAAAATAGCTGCGATGTGATGCACCCGATTGAATGCATTCCGCGGTTCGACGCACCTGTTTGAACGCGTTCATTGGAACCTCAGCTTTCCACACTAAATCGAGGCGTGTCGATCGGTAAAGCCGCGTCCCAATGGTGCGGTAATTCCCCTGGTGCGATGAAGCTGTGTGACGGCGCGCATGCAGGGCACGCTGCGTCAGGTGGTGGCGTGCATGCAGGGCAGGTTGCGCCGGGTGGCTGCCCTCATGTAGGGTAGGCTGCGTCGGGTGGCCTGTCTACGACGGCCCATCAGTTCGACAAGCATCCCGCCCAGATTGAATGCCTTTTAGAAAAGGTGTCAAGCACGCGGCCCACATCCGCTGTAGCGTGTCCCTGTTCCCTCGCTGCCAGGTGGGCCACGCATGTCCGCAACCATGGAACACTGATGTCTACTACGCAACTTTATTCTTGTAGACTTTGTTGGGCCTCCAAGCACAGAGTTTTGTAGGACAGTAGCAATTTTCCCTCAAGTGGATGACCTAAGGTTTATCAATCCGTGGGAGGTGTAGGATGAAGATGGTCTCTCTCAAACAACCCTGCAATCAAATACAAGTAATCTCTTGTGTCCCCAACACACCCAATACAATGGCAAATTGTATAGGTGCACTAGTTCGGCGAAGAGATGGTGATACAAGTGCAATATGGATGGTAGATATAGGTTTTTGTTATCTGAAAATATAAAAACAACAAGGTAGCAAGTAACAAAAGTGAGCACAAACGGTATTGCAATGCTTGAAAACAAGGCCTAGGGTCCGTACTTTCGCTAGTGCAATCTCTCAACAATGCTAATATAATTGGATCACATAACCATCCCTCAACGTGCAACGAAGAATCACTCCAAAGTTCTTATCTAGCGAAGAACATAAGAAGAAATTGTTTGTAGGGTACGAAACCACCTTAAAGTTATTCTTTCCGATCGATCTATTGAAGAGTTCGTACTAAGATAGCATCCAGTTATCCTTTCCGTTCGATCTATCTAAGAGTTCATACTAGAATAACACCATATGATATGCATCAACCAACTCTAATGTCACCTAGATACTCCAATGTCACCACAAGTATCCATGAGTTAATTATACGATACGCATCAAACAATTTCAGATTCATAATACTCAATCCACACAAAGAACCTCAAAGAGTGCCAAAAGATTTCTATCGGAGAAGGTAGGACAAGAACGTGTATCAACCCCTATGCATAGATTACCCCAATGTCACCGTGGGAATCCGCAAGTTGAGTACCAAAACATATATCAAGTGAATCAATAGATCACCCCATTGTCACCACGGGTATCCGCATGCAAGACATATATCAAGTGTTCTCAAATCCAATATTCAATCCAACATAACGATATCTCAAAGGGAAAGATTCAATTCATCACAACAAGGTAGCAAGGGAATCACACCATATGATCCAACTATATTAACAAAGCCCGTGATACGCCAAGATCATGACATCTTGCTACTTCTTGAGCTTGCGTTGGTTTTCCCTTGAAGAGGAAAGGGTGATGCAGCAAAGTAGATAAGTATTTCCCTCAGTTGTTGAGAACCAAGGTATCAATCCAGTAGGAGATACAAGCAAGTCCCCAATCTTCGCACCTACACAAACAATCAAACTCTTGCACGCAACGCTAAAAGGGGTTGTCAATCCCTTCACGGTTATTTGCAAGGATGAGATCTGATAGAGATAGATATAAAAGATTGCTAGAACGTAAAGTAAAACAAAAGTAAAAATAATGCAGCGAAGTATTTTTGGTATTTTTGGTTTATAGATCTGAAAATATAATATGGAAAATAGACCCGGGGGCCATAGGTTTCACTAGAGGCTTCTCTCATGAAGGAAAATAATACGGTGGGTGAACAAATTACTGTCGAGCAATTGATAGAAAAGCGAATAATTATGACGATATCCAAGGCAATGATTATGCATATAGGCATCACGTCCGTGTCAAGTGGACCGAAACGATTCTGCATCTACTACTATTACTCCACACATCGACCGACTCCTGCCTGCATCTAGAGTATTAAGTTCATGAAGAACAGAGTAACGCATTAGGTAAGATGACATGATGTAGAGGGATAAACTCAAGCAATATGATGAAAACCCCATCTTTTTATCCTCGATGGCAACAATACAAATACGTGCCTCGCTACCCCTACTTTGTCACTGGGTGAGGACACCGCAAGATTGAACCCAAAACTAAGCACTTCTCCCATTGCAAGAATTACCAATCTAGTTGGCCAAACCAAACCAATAACTCGAAGAGACTTGCAAAGATATGAAATCATGCATATAAGAATTCAGAGAAGATTCAAATAATATTCATAGATAAGCTGATCATAAACCCACAATTCATAGGATCTCGACAAACACACCGCAAAAGAGTATTACATCGGATAGATCTCCATGAAGATCATGAAGAACATGGTATTGAAGAACAAAGAGAGAGAAGAAGCCATCTAGCTACAAGCTATGGACCCGAAGGTCTGTGGTAAACTACTCACGCATCATCGGAGGGGCAATGGAGTTGATGTAGATGCCCTCCGTGATCGAATCACCCTCCGGCAGATTACCGGAAAAGACTCCAAGATTGGATCTCACGGGAACAGAGGCTTCCGGCGGCGGAAAAGTATTTTCGTGGCTCTTTTTGGTATCCAGGGAATATTTGGGAATTTATAGGCCGAAGAATAGGGTTAGGAGGGTTACCCTGGGGACACAAGCCAGCGGGGCGCCTCCCCCCCTAGGGCGCGCCCTGGTGGCTTGTGACTCCACGGCAGGTCTCCTGCCTTCATCTCCAAGTCTGTTGGGTTTCTTCTGGTCCAAGAAAAACCATTCTGAAGATTTTATTCCGTTTGGACTCCATTTTATATTCTTTATCTGCAATACTCAAAAACAAGGAAAAAACAGAAACTGGCACTAGGCTCTAGATTAATAGGTTAGTCCCAAAAATAATATAAAATAGCATATTAATGCATATAAAACATCCAAAACAGATAATATAATAGCATGGAACAATCAAAAACTATAGATACGTTGGAGACGTATCAAGCATCCCCAAGCTTAATTTCTGCTCGTCCTCGAGTAGGTAAATGATAAAAACAGAATTTTTGATGTGTAATGCTACCTAACATATTTATCCATGTAATATTCTTTATTGTGGCATGAATATTCAGATCCATAGGATTAAAAACAAAAGTCTAATATTGACATAAAAACAGTAATACTTCAAGCATACTAACAAGGTAATTGCGTCCTTTCGAAATAACATGGCCTTAGAAAGTTATCACTGCAAAATCATATGGTCTGGCTATGCTCCATCTTCCCCACACAAAGTATCTAAATCATGCACAACCCCGATGACAAGTCAAGCAATTGTTTCACACCTTTTATGTTCTCAAACCTTTTCAACTCTCACGCAATACATGAGCGTGAGCCATGGATATAGCACTATAGGTGGAATAGAATATGGTGGAGGTTGTGAGGAAAAAGGAGAAGATAGTCTCACATCAACTAGGCGTATCAACGGGCTATGGAGATGCCCATCAATAGATATCAATGTGAGTGAGTAGGGATTGCCATGCAACGGATGCACTAGAGCTATAAGTGTATGAAAGCTCAAAAAGAAAACTAAGTGGTTGTGCATATGATGAAAAAATCCACTAGTTATATGAAAGTGACAAAATAGGGGACTCCCTATCATGAAGATCATGGTGCTACTTTGAAGCACAAGTGTGGAAAAAGATAGTAGCATTGTCCCTTCTCTCTTTCTCTCATTTTTTTTTATTTTTTTTGGTGGGCATCTTTGGCCTCTTTTTATTTATTTGGGCTTCGCTAGCCTCTTTTATCATTTGTAAAGTCCGGAGACTCATCCCAACTTGTGAGGGATTCATAGCTTCCATCATCCTTTTCTCTCATGGGACAAATGCTCTAATAATAAAAATCATCACACTTTTATTTACTTACAACTCAAAAATTACAACTCGATACCTAGAACAAAATATGACTCTATATGCAATATGAAAGTGATGGTGCGTGTCATAAAAAACGGAACGGTGGAAGTTGCATGGCAATATATCTCGGAATGGCTATGGAAATGCCATAATAGGTAGGTATGGTGGCTGTTTTGAGGAAAGGATATGGTGGCTGTTTTGAGGAAGGTGGGTTTAATGCACCGGCGAAAGTTGCGCGGTACTAGAGAGGCTAGCAAAGGTGGAAGGGTGAGAGTGCGTATAATCCATGGACTCAACATTAGTCATAAAGAACTCACATACTTATTGGAAAAGTCTATTAGTTATCGAAACAAAGCATTAGACGCATGCTCCTAGGGGAGAGGTTGGTAGGAGTTAACCATCGCGTGCTCCCGACCCTCACACAAAGGTTGACAATCATTAAACAAATCATGCTCCGACTTCGTTACATAACGGTTCACCATACGTGCATGCTACGGGAATTACAAACTTTAACACAAGTATTTCTTCCAATTCACAATTACTCACTAGCATGACTCTCATATTACCATCTTCATATCTCAAAACTATATGCAAGGAATCAAACTTCTCATAGTATTCAATGCACTTAATATGAAAGTTTTTATTATATCCCTCTTGGATGCCCATTATATTAGGACTAAATTCATAACCTAAACCAATTATCATGCTGTTTAAAAACTCTAAAAATAATATAAGTGAGGTACGAGAGTTCAATAATTTCTATAAAATAAAACACCACCGTGCTCTAAAAAGATATAAGTGAAGTACTAGAGCAACATTGCCTAGCTCAAAAGATATAAGTGAAGCACAAAGAGTATTCTAATAAATTCACGATTAATGCGTGTCCCCCTCAAAAGATGTGTGCAGCAAGTATGATTGTGGCAAACTAAAAATCAAATACTCATATCATACAAGACGCTCCAAGCAAAACACATATCATGTGGTGAATAAAAATATAGCCTCAAGTAAATTTACCGATGGATTGAAGACGAAAGAGGGGATGCCTTCCGGGGCATCCCCAAGCTTAGGCTTTTTGGTATCCTTGAATATGGATTGGGGTGCCTTGGGCATCCCCAAGCTTAGGCTCTTGCCACTCCTTATTCCATAGTCCATCAAATCTTTACCCAAAACTTGAAAACTTCACAACACAAAACTCAACAGAAAACTCATGAGATCCGTTAGTATAAGAAAAATAAATCACCACTTTAGGTACTGTTGTGAACTCATTATTTATTTATATTGGTGTAATATCTACTGTATTCCAACTTCTCCATGGTTCATACCCCCCGATACAACCCATAGATACATCAAAATAAGCAAACAACACAAAGAAAACAGAATCTGTCTAAAACAGAACAGTCTGTAGAAATCTATAAACTTAGAATACTTATGTAACTCCAAAAATGGTGAACAATTAGGAAAATCAGTGAAATTTGTATATCAATCTTGTGTAAAAATTTCAGATCAAAAGCACGTTCCAGTGAATTTACAAAATTCCTGGACTGAGAGCAAAAGTTTCTGTTTTTCAGCAAAATCAAATCACAAACACCGTAGACCATCCCAAAGGTCTTACTTGGCTCTAACACTAATTTAAACAAGAAAACACAATTAATACAGAGGTAATAATGTGCAAAACACTCAAAAAAATAAGCAAAAACAAAAGCATAAAAATAAAATTGGGTTGCCTCCCAACAAGCGCTATTGTTTAACGCCCCTAGCTAGGCATAACGCAATAGATCTAGGTATTGTCATCTTTGGTATGCAATCCATAAGTGGCTCTCATAATAGATTCATAAGGTAACTTTATTTTCTTTCTAGGAAAGTGCTCCATAACTTTCCTTAATGGAAATTGGAATCTAATATTTCCTTGCTTCATATCAATAATTGCACCAATCGTTCTAAGGAAAGGTCTACCAAGAATAATAAGACATGTAGGATTGCAATCTATATCAAGAACAATGAAATCTACGGGCACATAATTCCTATTTGCAACAATAAGAACATCATTAATCCTTCCCATAGGTTTATTAATGGTGGAATCCGCTAGATGCAAATTTAAAGAGCAATCATCAAATTCATGGAAACCTAGCACATCACATAAAGTTTTAGGAATCGTGGAAACACTAGCACCCAAATCACACAAAGCATGGTACTCATAATCTTTAATTTTAATCTTAATAGTAGGTTCCCACTCATCATAAAGCTTTCTAGGTATAGAAACTTCCAACTCAAGTTTTTCTTCAAAAGAATTCATCATAGCATCCACGATACGTTTAGTAAAAGCTTTATTTTGATTATAAGCATGCGGAGAATTCAACATGGATTGCAACAAGGAAACACAATCAATCAAAGAACAACTATCATAATTAAAGTCCTTGAAATCCAAAAGAGTGGGTTCATTGCTATTTAAAGTTTTGACCTCTTCAATCCCACTTTTATCAATCTTAGCATTAAGATCTATAAACTCCGAATCATTGGGACGCCTTTTAACTAAAGTTGACTTATCTCCAGTCCCATATTTATCAAGATTTATATTATAAAACAACGATTCAATAGGAGTCACATCAATCACTTTAAGATCTTCATCATTATTATCACGAGAACACACTTTTTCAAGCCATTCACGCTTATCACGTATTCTAGCGGTTCTTTCCTTACACTCATCAATAGAAATTCTCATAGCCTTTAAAGACTCATTAATATCATGCTTGGGTGGAATAGATCTAATTTTCAAAGAATCAATATCAAGAGAAATTCTATCAACGTTCCTAGCCAAATCATCAATCTTGAGCAATTTTTCTTCAATCATAGCATTGAAACCTTTTTGCGAGCTAATAAATTATTTAATATTATTCTCAAGATCAGAGGGCATCTTATTATAATTTCCATAAGAATTGTTGTAGGAAATTACCATAATTATTAGAGGAATTACTAGGAAACGGCCTAGGATTGAAATTACCTCTATACGCGTTATTACCAAAATTGTTCCTACCAACAAAATTCACATACATAGATTCATTATTATTTCCAATCAAAGAAGACAAAGGCATATCATTAGGATCAATAGGAGCACTCTTACTAGCAAACAATTTCATCAATTCATCCATCTTTTCACTCAAAGTATTTATTTCTTCAATAGCATGCACTTTTTTACTAGTAGGAGATCTTTCGGTATGCCATTGAGAGTAATTTGATATTATCTAGGAGTTTAGTAGCTTCTCCTAATGTGATTTCCATAAAAGTACCACCCGCGGCGGAATCTAAAAGATTTCTAGAAGCAAAATTCAATCCCGCATAGAAAATTTGTATAATCATCCATAAACTCAAACCATGCGCGGGGCAATTTCTAATCATTAGTTTCATCCTCTCCCATGATTGTGCAACATGCTCATGATCAAGTTGCTTAAAATTCATTATATCGTTCCTAAGGGAGATGATCTTAGCGGGCGGAAAGTACTTGGAAATAAAAGCATCTTTACACTTATTCCATGAATCAATACTATTTTTAGGCAAAGATGAAAACCAAGTTTTAGCACGATCTCGTAGTGAGAACGGAAATAGCTTCAATTTAACAGTATCATTATCCACATCTTTCTTCTTTTGCATATCACACAACTCAACGAAAGTATTTAGATGGGATGCGGCATCTTCACTCGGAAGGCCGGAAAATTGTTCTTTCATAACAAGATTAAGCAAAGCAGCATTAATTTCATAAGATTCCGCACTAGTGGCGGGAGCAATCGGAGTACTAATAAAATCATTATTATTAGTATTGGAGAAGTCACACAACTTGGTATTCTCTTGAGTCATCGTGACAAAGCAAGCAATCTAGCACACAAGCAAACGAAAAGCAAACGGAAAGACGAACGGAAGAAGGGCGAATAAAAAGGCAAATCTTTTTGGTTTTTCTGAAAATCGTTTTAGAAGTGGGGGAGAGGAAAACGAGAGGCAAATGGAAAATAATGTAAATGCAAGAGATGAGTTTGTGATGGGTACTTGGTAGGCTTGATGTAGATCTCCCCGGCAACGGCGCCAGAAATCCTTCTTGCTACTTCTTGAGCTTGCGTTGGTTTTCCCATGAAGAGGAAAGGGTGATGCAGCAAAGTAGATAAGTATTTCCCTAAATTGTTGAGAACCAAGGTATCAATCCAGTAGGAGATACAAGCAAGTCCCCAATCTTTGCACCTAAACAAACAATCAAACTCTTGCACCCAACGCTAAAAGGGGTTGTCAATCCCTTCACGGTTATTTGCAAGGATGAGATCTGATAGAGATAGATATAAAAGATTGCTAGAACGTAAAGTAAAACAAAAGTAAAAATAATGCACCGAAGTATTTTTGGTATTTTTGGTTTATAGATCTGAAAATATAATATGGAAAATAGACCCGGGGGCCATTGGTTTCACTAGAGGCTTCTCTCATGAAGGAAAATAATACGATGGGTGAACAAATTACTGTCGAGCAATTGATAGAAAAGCGAATAATTATGACGATATCCAAGGCAATGATTATGCATATAGGCATCACGTCCGTGTCAAGTAGACCGAAACGATTTTGCATCTACTATTATTACTCCACACATCGACCGACTCCTGCCTGCATCTAGAGTATTAAGTTCATGAAGAACAGAGTAACGCATTAGGTAAGATGACATGATGTAGAGGGATAAACTCAAGCAATATGATGAAAACCCCATCTTTTTATCCTCGATGGCAACAATACAAATACGTGCCTCGCTACCCCTACTTTGTCACTGGGTGAGGACACCGCAAGATTGAACCCAAAACTAAGCACTTCTCCCATTGCAAGAATTACCAATATAGTTGGCCAAACCAAACCAATAACCCGAAGAGACTTGCAAAGATATGAAATCATGCATATAAGAATTCAGAGAAGATTCAAATAATATTCATAGATAAGCTGATCATAGACCCACAATTCATAGGATCTCGACAAACACACCGCAAAAGAGTATTACATCGGATAGATCTCCATGAAGATCATGAAGAACATGGTATTGAAGAACAAAGAGAGAGAAGAAGCCATCTAGCTACTAGCTATGGACCCGAAGGTCTGTGGTAAACTACTCACGCATCATCGGAGGGGCAATGGAGTTGATGTAGATGCCCTCCGTGATCGAATCCCCCTCCGGCAGATTACCGGAAAAGGCTCCAAGATTGGATCTCACGGGAACAGAGGCTTCCGGCGGTGGAAAAGTATTTTCGTGGCTCTTTTTGGTATCCAGGGAATATTTGGGAATTTATAGGCCGAAGAATAGGTTAGGAGGGCTGCCGCGGGGCCACAAGCCAGGGGCGCCCCCCCCCCCCCCCCAGGGCGCGCCCTGGTGGCTTGTGACTCCACGACAGGTCTCCTGCCTTCATCTCCAAGTCTGCTGGGTTTCTTCTGGTCCAAGAAAAATCATTCCGAAGATTTTATTCCGTTTGGACTCCGTTTAATATTCCTTATCTGCAATACTCAAAAACAAGGAAAAAACAGAAACTGGCACTAGGCTCTAGATTAATAGGTTAGTCCCAAAAATAATATAAAATAGCATATTAATGCATATAAAACATCCAAAACAGATAATATAATAGCATGGAACAATCAAAAATTATAGATACGTTGGAGACGTATCACATCTCAAGAACACGAGAGAGAGAGATTGAACACATAGATACTGGTACATACCCTCAGCCCCGAGGGTGGACTACTCCCTCCTCGTCATGGCCTCCGCCGAGATGATGAAGATGGCCACCGGAGATGATCTACCCTCTCCGGCAGGGTACTGGAACGCATCCAGATTGGTTTTTCGTCGATACAGAGAGTTGCGGCGGCGGAGCGGAGAGTCTAGGGTTATTTCTCATGGTTTCTATATTTATAGGATTTTTGAGCGTCGGTTTCACGTGAAGATGGGCCACGAGGTGGGCACGATACACCAGGGCATGCCGGGGGGGCTGGCGTGCCCTGGTGGGTTGTGCCCACCTCGTGGCTCGTCTGGCCCTCCCACGAAGCGTCTAGTGCCTCTTTTGTTCCAAAAAATCGTCAAAAAGTTTCGGACGATTCCGAGAACTTTCATTTTCTGCACAAAAACAACACCACGGTAGTTCTGCTGAAAACAGTGTCAGTCCAGGTTAGTTCTAAATAAATCATATAAAGTGTATCAGAACCATATAAAAGTATTGTAAACATAGGTGAATAAGGCATGAATACTTCATAAATTATCGATACGTTGGAGACATATCAGCATCCCCAAGCTTAATTCCTACTCGTCCTCGAGTAGGTAAATGATAGAAGAACTAATTTATGAAGTGTGAATGCTAGCATAGTATATAAGTGTGATCAATGATAATTCCAATTAATTTTTCTAGCATCATAACCAGCAACTTTTTCTCATAAAACTCATCATGATAAAGTAGCAACCAATTCACATGTTATGGTTCAAATAATGAATTCTCTTAAAACTTAACAACCTATGTCCTTAGTCACCAAACAATTGCAATTCAACTTATTCTCAACAAAGTCTAAGTAAGAGCTCCACATACTAAATCATCATTTAGTCTTCTATGATTGCTAGTACTCAAAGCATATTTTTAGAACAAATGGCATCCATCGAACACAGAGAAAGATAGGGGCTTAATGTTTCGCCTCCCAACTCATTTATCATAGAGATAATTGTCAACAATAATAAGTCATGATCAAATATATTTGACTGGCCATATATGTTTGGATCTTTCCCCACCACATGATGCTTGCCAACTAATAGAAGTAGGTTGGAATAAGAAGTTGACTCAACATGAAAAGTAAATAACATGAAAGTAAATAGATTGTCCCTTCGCAGAGGGAAGTAGGGATTTGCATATGTGCCAGAGCTCATTGTTTTAAAAAGAGATATGAATATAGTTTTGGGAGGTGCACCCTTCCTATCAACGTTACGACCAAGAGTTATCAATATCTTCCATGTTAAACACATTAGCGGCGGTTCCCAAGCGGTAAAAGTAAAGGTTTACTCCCCCTCCACCAACAAACACACTCCACGGCTAGCCGAATCCACGGGTACCGTCCATACCAACAACATTCCTGGGGGAGTTTTGTTTAATTATTTGCAAAAAATTTCCTTCGGGACTGGGAATCCCTATTACTGCCCCTCTCGTGCAAGGACGAGTGAATAAACACTCATCATGAGAATAACCCGCTTAACATGGAAGATATTGACCGCCCCCCCGTCGCTCCATGAGCGGTCCAGGCACACAAAACAGATGTTTATTTGAATGTTTAGAGGTGGCACATGCAAATTTACTTGGAATGGCAGTGAAATACCATATATAGGTAGGTATGGTGGACTCTTATGGAAGAAACTTGGCTCAAGGATTTGGATGCACAAGTAGTATCTCTACTTAGTACGAAGTGTTGGCTAGCAAAAGGTTCTATACAAGCACCACATGTTGGAGGATCCATAACAATATAACTTCTATGCAAATATACACGACCATAACTCATTACGTTGTCTTCCTTGTCCAACTTCAACCAATTTGCTCAAGTTTTAAAATAATTAATGGGTATTCACAATCATAGAAGATTTCAAAGATAATATATTTGTATGTGAAAGTTCTCTTCCTTATACTAATCATTCACGAATTGCTTGTATGACCAATATTGTGATTGTTAAACTTTAATAGATTTTAATTTCTAAACCAAATGTGAACTTGCTACTAAGAATATAGCACATTGATCATTTCAGATTTATGATATTTCATCCATTCACAATTTACTCTTAGGATATAAGTGAAGCACAAGAGTAAACATCAAACTACTCTCAAAAGATATAAGTGAAGATCAATGAGTAGTCAAACAATTAAGTAGCTATGTGAGGACTCTCTCTCAATAAAGATTTTCAGATCAGAGTATTTTATTCAAACATCAAACTAAACAAAAAATAGCACTCCAAGAATAGCACATGTCATGTGAACGAATAAAAATTCAGTCTCAACATAGGCTAACCGATAGTTGACGAAGAGAGGTGGGATGTATAGCATCCCCAAGCTTAGATGCTTGAGACTTCTTGAAATATTTACTTGGGGTGCCTTGGGCATCCCCAAGCTTGAGCTTTTGTATCTCGTTCAATCCTCTCATATCCCGGTTTCACCTATTCTCAAAAACTTCATCCACACAAAACTTGAAAAGAACTCGTGAGATAGGTTAGTGCACATAAGAACAAATCAACACTTCATGTACTGCCAAGACAAGTTGCACAATAATTTTCAAACATCATCAACTGTTTACTATCGTTTCCACAATTTATATCTACCAATATAGACTATGGAAACTATAGGATAAGTAGATAACGAAACTATGACAGCAATCTGTCCAAACAGAATAGTCTGTAGCAATCTATTAAACCAGTGTACTTCTGTATATATAAAAATTATGAAACTTTAGGACATGCTAAAAAAATTATATGAAAATACTGTGTAAAAATTTCAGAAACTTTCCACGTTCCAGTAAAATATTAAAATTCAAACACTATAGAGAAAGTTTCTATTTTTTACACAGCACACATCAAACATGCAACGCAAGCATCCTAAGGCAATTTTTGGAACTTTTTATTGAAAAACAAGATTATAAATAAAACCTAACATAGAACAACAAAATAAAATGAAGCTCCAAGCAAAACTCATATTATGTGACGAATAAAAATATAGCTCCAAGTAAGATATACTGATAGTGTTGAAGACGAAAGAGAGGATGCCTTCCGGGGCATCCCCAAGCTTAGGCGCTTCAGTCTTCCTTGGATATTACCTTGCGGTGCCTTGGGAATCCCCAAGCTTAGATTCTTGTCACTCCTTATTCTCCTCATATCGGTGTCTCACCCAAAACTTGAAAACTTCAGTCACACAAAACTTAACGGAACTTCGTGAGATGGGTTAGTATAATAAATAAAGATCATTCACTTAGGTACTGTCAAGACAAGATTCATAATTGTTATCACGTAATACCTACTGTATTCTACCATTTCCATAATTTATATCACTAAATATAAGCTATGGAAACACTAAAACAAGCAAACTATGCATGCAAAACAGAATCTGTCAAAAATAGAACTGTCTGTGAAGATATGTAGTGTAACCATACTTCCCTGTCTCTAAAATTCTGAAAAATTAGTAAAACCTTAATAATTTTTCTATCAACACTGTGTAAAAATTTCAGATCATTATCACGCTCCAGTAAAAAAATGAAAATTCCTGTACTGGAGTCAAAAGTTTCTGTTTTGGTTCAGCATCAATTCTACTCATCTTGTGAGTCATCCCAAAGGCTTTACTTGGCACTTTATTGAAATAAAAGACACAAAACATGATTGCTACAGTATATTAATCATGTTAACACACAAAAATAGAAAGTAAAAGTGTTGGTTTGTCTCCCAACAAGCGCTTTTATTTAAAGCCTTTTAGCTAGGCATGGTGATTTCAATGATGCTCACATAGGAATAGTATTTGAAACATGCAAAAGAGCATCATGAATCTCATGACAATCACATTTAAGTCTAACCCACTTCCCATGCATAGGGATTTTGTGATCAAACAATTTATGGGAACAAGAATCAACTAGCATAGGAAGGCAAAACAAGCATAACTTCAAAACTTTGAACACATAGAGAGGAAACTTGATATTATTGCAATTCCTACAAGCATATGTTCCTCCCTCATAATAATATTCAGTAGCATCATGAAGTAATTTCACAATATAACTATCAAATAAAGAATCCTTTTCATGCTCTACAAGCATAGAAAATTTATTACTCTCCACATAAGCAAATTTCTTCTCTCATAATAGTGGGAGCATCAAATGAAACTCGAATACTATAAATTGTTACCACATTAAAAGAGTAATATTCAGTAAAAGGATATTAAAAATTATGTCAATAATTATCACTACTTTTTATAACATAAGTATCATCACAATAAGCATCATAAGTAGCAACTTTGTTCTCATCATAGTCAAGTGAAACCTCTTCCGAAATAGTGGAATCATTACTAAATAAAGTCATGACCTCTCCAAATCCACTTTTATCATTATAATAAAATTCAACACCCTTCAAGATAGTGGGATAATAATTATCTAAAGTTGACACTCTTCCAAACCCACTTTCATAAATATCACAATCATCATAAATAGGAGGCATGCAATCATCATAACAAATTTGACCATTCAAAGTAGGGGAACTAAAAAGATCATCTTCATTAAGCATAACATCCCCAAGCTTGGAACAAACATTAATTGCAGCAAATAAATTCTCAAACATTTCATTGTCATCAAACATAGCATCCCCAAGCTTGTAGCTTGGTATATCATAAGCATAATCACTCTCATCATTAATAGTATGAATAGCACCAATAGCATAACAATTATTATCATCATAATTTACCAAGTTGGTTCTAAAAAGATTTTCAAGACTATAAGAAGTATCATTATCTTCCCAATCATAGTCATCACAACAAGCAATAGGCATAACAAAATCATCATCAAGTGTATCATCTTCCACAATTATTTTTGATTCATCCTCGTGAGGCACAACAATAATAGGAGCAACATAATTTGGGAGAGATACCTTTTTACCTCTACTCTTTCTTCTTTTCTTCTTCTTCACCACATCATGTGTGGGTTTAATTAATTTTTTCGAGCTTCTTATTGATGAGATTGGTTGAATAGGGAGCTCCTCCTCATCACCTATTACATCATGAGAGACAATAGGAGGGAAAGTGGGATTCTTTACACTTTCATTAGTATTACTTTTATATTCTATTGGTTTTCCCATATTTCTATAGTTGGCAATATAAGCATTCTCATTGCAATTACCATGCAAAACATATAGATATTTTTTAGATTAGTTTCAATGTCGTCCGTGAGAATGAATACTTCAAACCAACTATATTTATGTGTCAATTCTTCACTCCCCAAAAATAGAGAAAGCTCATCATAAAATTCAAGGGTGATCAAGTCATTACAATATTTGGCCATGATTTGATCATGAAAAAGTTTGCATTGGAAATTAAGATGACCAACTTTATTGCAAAGTTCACAAGTAATAGGACAAAGAGAACATAATTTTGTAGCAAATTCATCTATCACTTTGAGCAAAAAATTGGTTCTATCATGTTTATGCTTCTTACAAAATCTATCATCCCTATAAGGCACGTCTTCACAAACTTTATCCACTCCACAAAACTTGACATGCTTATAAGAAACATTTTTGTCATGACTAGTGCAATCATCATTAGTATTTTGAATATTCATAGAATTCATACTAACAACATTGCAATCATGCTCATCATTCAAAGAATTCTCATTAAGTATTTTCATAGTTTCTTCATCTACCAATTGAGCATAATTTTCCGAATCCTTATTTTCACGAAAGACGTTATAAAGACGAAACAAATGATGCAACCTAAACTCCAATTTTGTAGTTTTATTTTATAAAACCAAACTAGTGAAAAACAAGAAACTAAAAGATTTAATTGCAAGATCTAAAGATATACCTTCAAGCACTCACCTCCCCGGCAACGGCGCCAGAAAAGAGCTTGATGTCTACTACGCAACTTTATTCTTGTAGACTTTGTTGGGCCTCCAAGCGCAGAGTTTTGTAGGACAGTAGCAATTTTCCCTCAAGTGGATGACCTAAGGTTTATCAATCCGTGGGAGGTGTGGGATGAAGATGGTCTCTCTCAAACAACCCTGCAATCAAATACAAGAAACCTCTTGTGTCCCCAACACACCCAATACAATGGCAAATTGTATAGGTGCACTAGTTCGGCGAAGAGATGGTGATACAAGTGCAATATGGATGGTAGATATAGGTTTTTGTAATCTGAAAATATAAAAACAGCAAGGTAGCAAGTAACAAAAGTGAGCATAAACGGTATTGCAATGCTTGAAAACAAGGCCTAGGGTCCGTACTTTCGCTAGTGCAATCTCTCAATAATGCTAATATAATTGGATCGCATAACCATCCCTCAATGTGCAACGAAGAATGACTCCAAAGTTCTTATCTAGCAGAGAACATAAGAAGAAATTGTTTGTAGGGTACGAAACCACCTTAAAGTCATTCTTTGCGATCGATCTATTCAAGAGTTCGTACTAAGATAACATCAAGTTATCCTTTCCGTTCGATCTATCTAAGAGTTCGTACTAGAATAACACCATATGATACGCATCAACCAACTCTAATGTCACCTAGATACTCCAATGTCACCACAAGTATCCATGAGTTAATTATACGATACGCATCAAACAATTTCAGATTCATAATACTCAATCCACACAAAGAACCTCAAAGAGTGACCCAAGATTTCTATCGCAGGAAGTAGGACAAGAACGTGTATCAACCCCTATGCATAGATTACCCCAATGTCACCGCGGGAATCCGCAAGTTGAGTACCAAAACATATATCAAGTGAATCAATAGAACACCCCATTGTCACCACGGGTATCCGCATGCCAGACATATATCAAGTGTTCTCAAATCCAATATTCAATCCAACATAACGATATCTCAAAGGGAAAGATTCAATTCATCACAACAAGGTAGCAAGGGAATCACACCATATGATCCAACTATATTAACAAAGCCCGTGATACATCAAGATCATGACATCTCAAGAACACGAGAGAGAGAGATTGAACACATAGCTACCGGTACATAACCTCAGCCCCGAGGGTGGACTACTCCCTCCTCGTCATGGCCTCTGCCGGGATGATGAAGATGGACACCGGAGATGATCTACCCTCTCCGGCAGGGTACTGGAATGCCTCCAGATTGGTTTTTCGTTGATACAGAGAGTTGCGGCGGCGGAGCGGAGAGTCTAGGGCTATTTCTGATGGTTTCTATATTTATAGGATTTTTGAGCGTCGGTTTCACGCGAAGATGGGCCACGAGGTGGGCACGATACACCAGGGCATGCCGGGGGGGCTGGCGCGCCCTGGTGGGTTGTGCCCACCTCGTGGCTCGTCTGGCCCTCCCATGAAGCGTCTAGTGCCTCTTTTGTTCCAAAAAATAGTCAAAAAGTTTCGGGCGATTCCGAGAACTTTCATTTTCTGCACAAAAACAACACCACGGTAGTTCTGCTGAAAACAGCGTCAGTCCGGGTTAGTTCTAAATAAATCATATAAAGTGCATCAGAACCATATAAAAGTATTGTAAACATAGGTGAATAAGACATGAATACTTCATAAATTATCGATACGTTGGAGACGTATCAAACACCCACCCGCATCCAGCCAATCAGGTCTCATCTCGTGGATCGACCATGCCAAACCCTAGCGCCTGATCTAAACTGTTCCTGAAGAGCGATCCAACATCCCTGATAGTGCGTGGTTTCGAGAGGGGTTTGGGGGTTAAGAGGGGTTTGAGGGGTTTCGAGAGGGATTTGAGGGCTAGGGTTGAGCATAACTAATTTTAAAAAATCAAAAAATATGAAACTTGCGCACATCATCGTTTTATGTTACTAAGTTGCTAGGAAAAAATAAGAAACCATGACTACGAATATTTTCATGAAATTTCCTTCACATAACTTAGCTATCACAAACAAGTTTACATGGTTTTCAAGGGGATTGAGCTAGGGTTTAGGGTTAATCATGGCATAGTTTGTCCAAACGATCCCACATTGGGCATGGACCCTATATTTGCACTCTAGATGACCATTTTTTAGCTCATTTAGATAACTTTGAAAAAATGCTTAGAAATAGGGTTGTTTACCCTGGCTTTGGAGCTCATTTGGAGCACATTTTTCATGAATATGAGTTTTACTTACCAAAAATGATTGGATTGATCACCTAACATGCATAAAACTCGAGAATGCACTGGAACATAATACCCATATAAGTACAAATTTGAAATGTGCCTCAAATTTTAAATCTGGCTCAAATTTGAAATTTGGCTCAAATTTTTGGATAATGGCACATAGTTCTCAAAGTACAACACACATCAAAATACAAATAGCATTGCATCACACAAAACGAGACTCATAGACTAATAGTTTTCACTTCTTCTTACGACAACTTGCTTTTGATTTCACAGCACAAAGCTCACTAATGGTTTTGGTTTTCTTCACTAGACTTGCTTCAGTCTGCAATGTTTCAGCAACCAGGGGCTGGCCTACACGCTTCCTCCTGACATACAAAGCATTTCATTTGGTTAGTAATAGAAAATAGCAGGCAAATCAAAAACATCGCAAACATGAACATAATTTGGCCTTTCAGGAGTGTAACGACATTTTGGAGATCCTTTTCTTTGCCCAAGTTCCTGGCACAACTTGCATCTATTTTTGTTACCTTTCTGTGACCTCCTAGGCTTTGCATATTTCTCCCCCTTCTTACTACTCTCAGTTTTCTCAAACGATGGCTTGAATGTACTCTCCTTAGGCCTACCATCCTTTCTTTTCGTTAAGGGAGTACACATGGAAAACTCAAAAGACCCTGTGCACACGGGGTGTCCAGAAAGTTTTTGTAAAACTTGTTGAGTACCCGGGCACGACACTTAAAGGGTAAGTGGATGGTGGAAGTGGTAGGAAGGCTGGTGTATATGTCTTGGAGGTATTCCCACACAACACAAATCCACGATGACTCCTCTTAATAGTGCGGTATTCCCTGCGACTTAAATTGAACCAAAACGAAAACCTTCGAGTCGCCGGAAAGACCACGCCTTTGATCTTTTTGAATTTGGGGGGGGGGGGGTCACACACCTCCATCGAGAACTTCATGGAACAAATATCCTGAGATAAACTTTAGCAATTGATATTAGTTCCTCTAACCATATTGCCATCATAACTGTGTATAACTAAGTGCCATATGCACTTTCAGCAACTAACAAGAACCATTCTTACCTACGCAAAGCCACAACGGTGATATTCAAGTTGCCTTTTAACCTCCTACAAGGACCGCTAATGTCAAATCAAGTTTAACTAAAGCGAGAGAGACAAACACCCACCAGCCACCTTATGCAATACAGGTTGCATGTTTGTCAGTGGAACCGGTCTCTTGTGAGTATAAGTAAGGTTGGTCTGGGATGCTTCATCCCACAATACCGCCGAACCCAAATAAGACAAATAAAGGTAAGCAATCTGTACATCAACGCCCACAACTACTTTGTGTTCTAATCGTGCATATCATCTACGCATAGACCTAGCTCATGATGCCACTATTGGGGAACGAAGCATGGAAAACAAAAAAATTCCTACGAACACCCAAGATCTATCTATGGAGATGCATAACAATGAGAGGGAGAGGTGTCTACATACCCTTGTAGACCGAAAGCATTAACGATCTACAGCTCGTGGTTGGTGTAGTCGTACTTGCGGCGCGATCCAATCCGATCCAAGCACTGCACGTGCGGCACCTCCGAGTTAAGCACATGTCTGGCTCGGTGATGTATCCTCCATATTGATACAACAAGAGAGGGAGAATAGGTACATGAGATATGAACCAACACGACGGCGCGGTGGTGATAATGGTAGTGGAACACCGATAAAGCTTCGCCAAGCGCTGACGGATCAAGGTGGAGGCTTATCGGGAGAGAGAGGAGGCTTGGGTTTGGTGTGTCCAGCCCTTGTGCCCCCTCCCCACTATATATAGGGGTGTGGTAGGGCTGGGGCGCATCCCTAGCCCCTCGTCCAAGGAGGGTAGGCGGCCAAGGAAGGAAACTTGCCTCCCAAGGCAAGTGGACTCCCTCCCACTTAGGGTTTCTCCTTACCATGCGCATGGCCCTTGTGGGGGCTGGTGCGCCTGGCCTAATAAGGCCAGGGCACCCCGACTAGATCCCATGCATGCCCTAGAGGCTAGTGGAATCCACTTGTGGACTTCCGTACCCCTCCGGAATCCTCCAGAACCTTCTCGAAGCTTCTTGGTACAATACCGAAGAAAACTGAACTTTTCCCGGAACCCCGATAACAACTTTCCATATGTAAATCTTTACCTCTGGACCATTTTGGAGCTCCCTGTGACGTCCGGGATCTCATCCGGGACTCCGAACAACATTCGGTCCATTGCCATTAATATTTCAATACTACCCTAGAGTTATCGAACGTTAAGTGTGTGACCCTACTGGTTCAAGAATCATGTAGACATGACCGAGACACCTCTCCGGTAAATAACCAACAGCGGGACCTGGATGCCCATATTGGTTCCTACATATTCCACGAAGATCTTTATTGGTTGAACCACGGTGTCGAGGATTCAGTTAATCCCGTATGCAATTCCCTTTGTCCAGCGATATGTTATTTGCCCGAGATTCGACTGTCGGTATCTCCATACCTAATTCAATCTCGTTACCGGCAAGTCTCTTTACTCATTCGTAATACAAGTTCCCACGACTAACTCATTAGTCGCATTGCTTGCAAGCTTCTTGTGATGTTGTATTACCGAGAGGGACCAGAGATACCTCTCTGTCATACGGAGTGACAAATCTCAGTCTCGATCCGCGCCAACCCAATAGAGACCCTTAGAGATACCTATAGAGCACCTTTATGATCATCCAGTTACGAAGTGACGTTTGATCGCACACAAGGTATTCCTCCGGTGTCAGGGAGTTGCATGATCTCATGGTCTTAGGAACAGATACTTGACATTAAGAAAGCAGTAGCAATAAACTTAAGTGATAAGATCATATGCTAAGCTTACGGTTGGGTCTTGTCCATCACTTCATTCTCCTAATGACGTGATCCCGTTATCAAATGACAACTCATGTCTATGGTTAGGAAACCTTAACCATCTTTGATCGATGAGCTAGTCTGGTAGAGGCTCACTAGGGACACGGTGTTGTTTATACATCCACACATGTATTTAAGTTTCCGATCAATACAATTCTATCATGGATAATAAACGTTTATCATGAACAGGAAAATATGATAATAACCAATTTATTAATGCCTCTAGGGCATATTTCCAACAATATTATCACTTGTGAGAATATGCCATGAATAATCATAGTTATAATTTGTGCTATTCTGTCAATTGCCCAACAGTAATTTGTCTACCGTACCACTATATGATTTCGAGAGAGATGCCACTAGTGAACCTATGGCCCTCAAGTCTATTTTCCATCAATACAAAAAGTCCTACAATTATTCTTTATTTCCTTTTACTATTTTTCCTCCTTGCCTTATCACTATTTGCTTTTAATCTTGTAGCTAGCAAGAACAAGGGGAGTGACGACCCCCTTGCCTTTGTTGGGTGCAGGCAAATTATTTGTCTGTGTGCAAGTACTACTAAAGTTGTTATCTTGTTGATTCCTATAGGTTCGATAAACCTTGGTCCTCAATCGAGGGAAATAATTTACGTCGTTGTGCTACATCACCCTTACTCTTCAGGGAATCCAACAACTCCTACGGGAGTAGCAAGACACTCAGTTTCTATGTGCCCATAAAGGACGTCAAGGACATTACTATGCTCGTCATCCTCGAGGCTTGGCCATGAAGTAGTGGCTCATCCTCAAAGCTCCAAGCATCGTCATCTTGTCTACAAACAAGTGGTGCGAGTTCTGGGTTCACGTGCAGATGTTCCAGGAGGAGATGGTGATGGCGAGGGGTGAGACTACTTCTGTCACAAGCACAAGATCATCCCCGGCGACCTGGTCGTCCTGAAGTTGTCGTACCTTGGCTTCAAGGTCGATATCTACAGCGCCAACACCTCCACCGCCTGCCGGGTAAGGTGCATCAAGCCAAGGGAGACCTTGCTCGTGCACTCTAGTCATGTTGCATGTCCTGAAGTTGTCTGAACCGTGTCTATTGCTAGTGATTTGTAAATTTTGCCCAGGGATCAGCACGCTGAGGTTGTGCAGGGGCATCCCATGCCCCTGTTGTCTTAAAACTTATGTTCTAGTGGTAGTGTGCACTTTTTAATTGTGTGGTAGTGTGTAGCAGTAGTGTTAATTATGTTCATGTTTGATATGCAGTGTGTTGTTGTGAAGTGTGTGTATTTGGGTGGCAAGTTCACGAAATAGGGGTGAGCACACAATGCACACAACCAAACGGTTGTGGTTTGCATCTGCCCATCCCTAAAGCACAAATGCACGCGACCAAACAACATGCATGAACGGCTCACTCATGCAATGCAGACTATCAAACCATGTACTGCATTTGCTCAGCCTGTCCAAGGTGAGCTATAAATGCAAAGAGGCAAAAAATGGTGCAGTTTACCAAATAGGCACTAGAAGGTGCATCGATAAATAGAAATTGAAAAAACCAATGAAAACCCGAAAACAATACTCCCTCCTTCCCAATATCTTAGGCGTTTTAGGTTGTTCATGCAATTCCATAATCTTAGGCGCGCAGTTACGCCCACGGTAATGATTGCTAGTTCGTTGTGTTTGCTTCCTCCTAGCTCGTTGCACGCATGATATCTTTGCGTGTCCCACAAAGGATACCCATGTGTTAGTTATTCCTAACAAAGATGGCTCAAGAAGAAGAAAATGCTCACATAAGGAGATTGTGTACTAAAGAAAACACAACTAAACGACACATCTCAATGAAGAAAATGTTCAAAGTGTAGTTGTCACCTAGCCAGCCCTCGTTCGATATGGTGTATGTGGCAACTATGACCGGCCAACACGTGTACATTTTGTTGCAGGGTATGTCGAAAGCAACACGTGTCGCTTCGTCGTGCTTCCACAAGGGCATTTTCACTATTTCTAACCAAAAAGGGTGTATTCCGCGCAATTGCTATGGAGTCGGTTAGATATGCAAAAAATTCGAACGGTTCGTTGCGCAGACTACGCTCTTCTACTTGGAACGTCGGATGGCGTTGCCGCTGGAAAGTTGATCGACAAGCGCGAGGTTTGTGGAGGGGATTGGTGAGTGGCGCAGCCATACACCACTCGCACGGCGTCACGTCGCCGATGGAGTTGATCAGCACGCAGCGGCAACAGCCAGGCACGCGCGGCTGGTCGAAACCCTGCGGAATTGTCACGCGACCCGTCGACCGCCGTTCCCCATCCCCTCATTCCTGCTTACAACTGAGGGTTGGTGATCGGGAGTTCCACCGCATTGTACGAGGCCGTTGCAGTGCGTACAGCCCTCAATCTTGTAGATATGGGTTCGGGTATTGAGGCCGCAACTGACCTTGAACAAGTATAGAAAGGGGCGACGGGGAAATTGTGGACCGCAAATGCTATTTTCAGGATCAAACTGACGGCATGTGAGAGTTGACGATGAAAACTAAAGATGGCGAGGGAATAAACATCACCCACGATTTTCAGAAATTTGGGAACTGCAAATTCATTTCACAGAATGCATCTGATACTTGAACGTTTCAGACAGTAAACACCACCCACGATACATAGAACCAGCCTAGCATAACCGAGACCTAAAATCAGGGAGGATGAGGGATCCTTTTGTACAGACCCTGAACACGAAAGCACGCCTAGAACCACCTATCAGAGCAGAGCAGAGCAGATCAAGCGGTGGCGACCTTGCGGGCCTTCTTGGCGGCCGGGGAACGGACGGTCTTCGGCTTCACCTTAGACTTGGCCGCAGGCGACTTCTTGGCCTTGGCGACCAGCTTCTTCTTCTCCGGCGCCTTGCGCTTCGCGCCAGCGGCGGCGGCGGCCTTCTTGGGCTTCGCGTCAACCTTCTTCTTGGGCTTGGCGGCGTCCTTGGCGGGTTTCGCCGCTGCCTTGGCCTTGGGCGCGTCCTTCTTGGCGGCGTCGGAGAGCTTGTAGGAGGCCTTGACCTTGACGAGCTTGCCCTTGGCGGCGGACGCGCGGAGCTGGACGGAGAGCATCTTCTTGAAGTTGGGCGGGAGAGCCTTGCCGTGCTTCTCCTCGATGTACTTGGCGATGGCGACGGAGCTCGAACCGGTCCTGTCCTTGAGCGCCGCGATCGCCTCCTTGATCATCTGCGCAAGATCCAATTCGAAATCCAATCAGCCGCAATCGCAATCAAAGCCATTCAATCACAGGGGAACACAGGAGAGGTTCAGACGGTCACCTCGAAGTAGGTCGGGTGGGCGGCGGCCGCCTTCTGTTTTGCGGCGGAGGGCTTCTTCGGCTTCAGCGCCGACGCGGCGGGCTTGGCCATGGCAGTCATGGTGGCTAACCGAAGAAAATATATGAAACTGCTGCTTGTGCTGTGTGCTCGCTTGCGGCTTCAGAAAAGAGCTCGAGGGGTGGGATGGATTCGAGAGAACCTGGGTCGAGGCCTATTTATATTCACGAGGAGGGGTGGGGAGAGCGATCCGGGGTGGTGGGAATGCTGCGATTTCATTGGCTGGAGTGGGAGTGGCGCGGATTGTGAGTAGCGAGAGAAGGGGCGGGCGAACAGCACCCCGCGTGACTCTGTGAAAATGAGAAAAGTACAAGTCTTATGAAAAAAAAAAATCTCATTTTCTTGCAGGCGGTAACACTTTGTAGTTGGATTATGCAGGTCGTAACTATTCATATTATTTTCAAGAATTCTCCGTAGGTGAGTTTTTCATGGGCATATGTGCATGTGATCTTAACGGATTTTTTCAAAAATTACGAATACACATTATTTTTAAGTTTTACATATTGGGTACGCTGGTACTCCCTCCGTAAACTAATATAAGAGCATTTAGAACACTACTTTAGTAATCTAAACACTCTTATATTAGTTTACAGAGGGAGTACTTATGATCATTCTAGTGTTTTGTGCTCAACACATGCTAAGTACACTTGTTCATGGACAACCCGGCCCGAACCCGAAGCCCGACATTCGGGCCGGGTTCGGGCTCCATGTTCTGGCCCGAAGCCCGACCTGAAAGCCCAAACAAAGCCCGAAAAGTGTGTATAAATATTTTTTATTCAAAATATATGTATAATAAATTAATAAAATATCCCGAATAAGATTAATTTAATTAAAAAATGCTACTGTTCATGTGCTTCGGGCCGGGCCGGGCCGGGCTCGGGCTTGGGATTTTTTTTCGGGCTTTGCAAAGCCCGGCCCGAACCCGACCCGGCCCGACCAATGACCAGGTCTAATGCTAAGTTATGTGACAACAAATAGATATCATGATAATAGAGACACGTCCCCATGGGCACTCCCGCGATGCATACCCCACTTAGCCACAATTGTCGTCGTCTCCTCGTCAGTGAGCTCTCCCGACGAGTCGAAGCTCTAAGTTTCAAAATTCTCAGTCACCTCGCATTCTCGGGAGGCTTTCGTCCCCGTTCCCTGTTCTAAAGCACAACACCAGCATGGATCGACGTGTAGTGTTCGGATATGATGGATCAAGGTGGTGCGAGAAAGCCCTTGACAGAATTTGAGCTCACGGTCTCATGGAGGAGCTAAGGAGAATGTGGGAAGCGTGCTGGAACGACGTGTCGTGAATTTGAAGGCCCAACAGAAAGTCGTGACGAAGATAGTGGTACATGCAAAGCAGGAGGAACGAGAGGGGATGTTCGTCGTATGGATGCCTCTCTCATCAGAGCGAGTGTTGGAATGGGCGACGATGGAGGCAGGGTCATGGTTGGTACCGCAGAGAGAGAGAGAGAGAGAGAGAGAGAGAGAGGAGGCGGAGAGCATTATGGAGTCAGGGTTCACACCCGTCAATGGAGAGGATCGACGTAGGTTGTCACCGCTGTAGAGGTCGGCGTCACCCATGGCAGGGAAGAGCAAGAACATGTGTGGATGCAATGCCAAGCTCCCCTCTGGAGGGTTCTAGTGGCTTCAGCCGAGGATTGTGCTGTAAGATCTCGTACGACAACGAGGAAGATGTGCTCAATAGTGCAATGACTTTTGGGGGGTGAAGATTTAGGTTTGATCTGCTCGATCATCTCTGGATTGGTAAATGGATACACCATCTCGATGTATTTGGACGAATTTGCTTCTACATAATATGAGTCTTCAGAAACTGAATCGTAGATGGAGTTCCTCGTACTCAAGTGGTGGACTCATTGTCATTGATGATCCTAGACGAGGTGATAACCAATTCGTAGGGTTTCAATGGAGGTAACAGTTTTACCTAGGTTGGGTAGTGATCATTCTTCTATTGTATGAGACTCTGGGGGTCAATGCTCCCTATTGTGGGAATGTCCCTGACAATAGAACTAGGGGTACGAATGGAGGGGCGAAGTCTAGCTACGGCGGAGGTGTGACACTCGGATGTGTACGAGTTCAGGCCCCACTCGGAAGTGGTAAAAGCCCAACGTCTCGAGCCCTGAGGCTGGTGTTGCTTTTCTTATGGGTGTATATGGGAATACAGGTGTCGGAACCTTGCTACGGCGTCCGGTGGTGGCTTATATAGAGTGCGCCACCACCAGCCGAGCGCCGCATTGAATGCTAGTTAAAGCTAGTTACAGAAACTGCCGCTTTAACTAGTACGTTACAGGTAATGCCTGACTGATCAATCCCGGAGGACGTCCTTTCATATAACTCAACGCTACGTCTCCTAACCGTTGAGTTCTCGCTATCCGAGTGCGGATGTGATCCTCCGAGTGCATCTTCATGTTCATCCGAGTGAACCTTCAGATCTTACCGAGTGCACTTCTTCTTCTGAGCTTCGATGCTGACATGGAACCATTGGTGGGTCCTAGATGTCAGGTCTATGACCCTACCCAGGGTAGGCATCCTCATCAGTAGCCCCCGAATCCATGAGGTTTTATGAGTCGAGTGACCGACACTCGGAAGTATCGATGATCTTTCGGAGAAGATCGAGAAACGATCGTGTTGTCTCTCACTCGGATTCAAACCAAGATGGATTCAGGATCAATGTTTTCGATGAAAACCATAATGTTGTTTAACCCGAGTGGTCAGCTGGTGCGAGCCGATCACTCGGTTCGTAGGAAGGCGTCACCAGGATTATCCGCGACGTAGAGCTCACCTCCTTTGAGCGCGGAGAGATTTCCGCGCGTTCGAAATCGCCGAAACTGCGCGTGGGCGCGTGGCGGAACGGTCGTGTCCCGAAGTTTTTGGGGAAACGGGCACGACGCCTCGATAATCGTGTCGAAAATCACGCCACGCATCCCCGATACCCTGAACAGTGGATTCGCAGATCTTCCTTCGTTTGCGGATTGACGGCCTGGGATTGCGCCGGATCTTTGGTATAAATAGCGGGAAACACTGTTTGGGCGAGAACAGATCTCATTTCCCCAATTCCTCGTCTTCTCCGACGCTCACCAGAGCACCTCATTTCTCTCCACCGTCGAAGGTTGTCTTGAGCTCGCCGGCGAAGATGCGCACGATGTCCGCGACCGCGAAGGCCGAGCGAGCGAAGAAGAGCGCGCGCGCGTCTTCCTCCAGTGCCGGAGTGCCGGCTGGATGGACGCAAGGCGAGTGGCTCCCGTCGCGGGTGACCAAGGCCCGGATGCTCGATCTGGAGGCTCATGGATTCGTGCGCGAGGGGAGTTGGCGGTTGCCGAAGCCGGACGAAGAGGAGCCATCGCCGAAGGGGGACGAGCGTGTGCTCTTGGTGACCCACCTCGAACGAGGTTTCTCTCTGCCGCCACACCCTTTCTTCCAAAGGTTTCTGAACTTCTTCGGTGCTGGTGGTACCCGGAGTACGCATCCAGGAACGACAGACGTTCACATCCGGCTGTTGAGTCCACTATTTGATCTATCCTAGGTAAAGGAAAATGATTTTTCGGGCAGGCCCGATTGAGGTGTTTGAAGTCAATGCACATACGGAGTGACTTGTCCTTCTTCGGCACTAGGACCACATTCGCGAGCCACTCAGAGTGGTAGATCTCGCCAATGAACTCGGCAGCGAGAAGCCGAGCTATCTCTTGACCAATCGCCTTGCGCTTCTCGACGGAGGATCGATGCAAGTACTCCTTGACTGGCTTGGCCTTGGGATCGGTTCGGAGTCGGTGCTCGGCCAGTTCCCTGGGTACACCAGGCATGTCAGAGGGCTTCCATGCGAAGATGTCCCAGTTCTCACGGAGGAACTGGATGAGCTCGGCTTCCTATTTGTCCCCAAGTGAAGTGGAGATGTTCGTCGGGGCGGCATTCGGGTCACTCGGATGGACATGAACTTGCTTGGTCTCGCCGGACGATTGGAAGGCTGACTCGGAAGCCGGCCGCTTTGACCTGAGGAAATCAGCCGTGTCCACCTCCTTCTTGTACCCTTCAAGCTCGACTGCCAGCACTTGTTCATTGGCTATCTTTGTGCCCTGCTGAAGGCACTCTTCGGCGACTATCCGATCGCCAGTGACTGTGATCACGCCTTTAGGCCCTGGCATCTTGAGCTTGAGATACACGTAGCATGGTCTGGCCATGAAACGTGCATAGGCAGGCCTACCCAGGATGGCGTGGTACGCACTGCGGAAATCGACCACTTCAAAAGTCAGTTTTTCCTTTCGGAAATTCTTTTCGCCGCTGAATACCACGTCCAGCGCGATCTGACCGAGTGATTCGGCCTTCTTCCCAGGGACTATCCCATGGAAATGCATGTTACTCTTGCTCAATCGGGACATCGGGATGCCCATAGCGCTGAGCGTGTCGGCATATATGATGTTAAGTCCGCTGCCTCCGTCCATTAGGACTTTGCGCAGTCGGACACCGCCCACTGCTGGGTCAACGACCAGCACTTGCCTCCCAGGGGTGGCGATATAGGGCGGATGATCCGACTGGTCGAAGGTGACAGGCATCTTCGTCCAGTTGAGGTATTTGGTAGCAGTCGGAACTGCCATATTAACCTCCCGATTGATTACTTTGAGCTGCCTTCTACTTTCGACGTCAGCGAAAATCACGTTGATGACCTTGTCTATTTTCGGATACTCAAAAGTATCTTCCTCTTCCTCGACATCGACCTTCTCACCCGAGGGCTCAGCGCCCATCTCCTGCTTGAGCAGGCGACATTCCCGAGTGGAGTGCTTCGGAAGCACAACGTTGCCTTCTTCATCCATCTTGGTATGAATCTGGTACGGTTGGTCAAGGATGTCGGATTTATACTCGGACTTCTTCTTGGGAGTCCATTCTTTCTTCTTCTTTTTAGGCTTTGGCTTGCCTTGCCCCTGTCCTTGGACAGCTGCGACTTCAGCTTTGCCAGAAGCGTCAGCTTTCCGCTTCTGATTCTTTTCGGCGTTGCCTCCCGATTGAGGGGCGTTGCCGACTCTGGCTTTGCCGCTTCGGATGTGGTCTTCTTCTTCGCCATTGGCGTATTTGTTTGCAATCTCCATGGCCCGACTGAGGGACAGATCCCCAGACCGACCGAACTTCAGGACTAACTCCCGATACCGAGTGCCTGCCTTGAAGGCGCACACGGCCTGGTGCTCGGTGACATTCTCCACAGTGTTATGCAGTGTGGTCCAGCGCTGTATGTACTCTCGGAGAGTCTCATTGTTCTTCTGAACACAGTGCTGGAGTTCCGTCAGTCCACCCGGACGCTTGTAGGTGCCTTCGAATGTTTTGACAAACACTCGGGCCAAGTCATCCCAACAGTAAATGCAATTGGCGGGCAACTGATTTAGCCACGCCCGTGCGGACCCTTCCAACATGAGCGGAAGGTGCTTCATGGCGACGTAATCATTACCGCCGCCGATTTGGACGGCGACTTGATAATCTTCCAGCCAAGTCTCTGGCTTGGACTCGCCATTGAACTTTCCAATCCCGGTTGCTAATCGATAATTGGGGGGTATCTCCGCCTCCCGCATGTATCTGCTGAAACATCCAAGACCGGTAACTCCCCAGCCACTCGCCCGGTCCCTGTCATATCTGTTCCGATCGACCACTCGCTGAGAGATGTCCGATCGGGCGTCATAGCCTATGTGTCTGACAGGGCTCCGCTCGTGGTTTCTCCCGAGTGGATAGCCCCCGTCATACGGACGTTGACCATGCGGACCACCCCTCGGAGGGGGAGTCCGACTGAAATCACGGTCATCGCGCCCACGTCCTCCGTACTGGCCTCTCGAATGAGGAGGAGTCCGCGGATCTCTCCTCGGCGCAAGAGGACTGTGAGCTGACTGCACAGTATCTACCCGAGTGGATTCGTTATGAATGTGCTGGTGAGATTGCGATACCTCTGAATTTTGCTGAAGGGCGGTCTTCAGCAGCGCCTGGATCTGTCGAATGCCCTCGCCTGCCGCTGAATTGGACGGCTGGATCGAATCAGCGATCCGAGTGGCCGCGGCCGGGTTCATCAAAGGGGTATGCATCGTTGGGATGGTGTACGGGCGTTCCTTTGTGAACGTCAACTGGCGGGGGCTACGGCTGGAACTGGGAAAATCCCTTGCCGCACACTCGTCGAGTGACTGTTGTAGCCGCTCGAGACGCTCGCGCTCGGCCAGAGTGGCTTGGCGAGCGGCCTCAAGGGCTATCTGCTCGGGGGTGTTCCCCGCAATAGGTGTCTGAAGAACTTCATCGTTTCTGCGCCTGAGTTCCTCTCGCTGCTCCCGAGTAAGCGGTCGGGGGATGTAGCCGTCGGTACTGACGTCACGATGATCGCCGTCTCGATCACGGGCGCCTCCGGCCGAGTGCCCTGGAGGTACAGCGTCGCGAGACGGGCCGGCCATGAAGACGTCCGCCACATCTCCGCTGCTCTCGAAATCGGCGGCATCGGATGAGTCATCACCCGAAGAAGAGAACAGACAGTGCACAGCCTCGTCGGCTTCGAGTGCAGCCACTCGCTGCCCCGCGGCCTGCGCCGCCACCACGTGTTTGATCCAACGCTGCAGCCTGGAGCGCCCGGAGCGCCGGCGAAACGCCGCGAGACGTGTAGGGGAGACTGGTCGATAAGGCATGGATGGTTGCCGGAGAAGAACTCCGAACGTCGTCGCGCTAAAGTGCACGACACCGCGAACGGGCAGTGCCTCCGCGTCCAGCGGCGCTTCCTGCAGCCACGCCAAATCGTCGACGGTGAAGCTGAGTGATCCGAAGAAGATCTCGCCACCGAAAGTGTTCATGATGAACGAGAAGATGGAAATTCCACCTGCGCCGGAATTCGCTAGATGCGCGGCCCCACGGTGGGCGCCAACTGTCGTGGGAATGTCCCTGACAATAGAACTAGGGGTACGAATGGAGGGGCGAAGTCTAGCTACGACGGAGGTGTGACACTCGGATGTGTACGAGTTTAGGCCCCACTCAGAAGTGGTAAAAGCCCTACGTCTCAAGCCCTGAGGCTGGTGTTGCTTTTCTTATGGGTGTATATGGGAATACAGGTGTCGGAACCTTGCTACGGCGTCCGGTGGTGGCTTATATAGAGTGCGCCACCACGAGCCGAGCGCCGCATTGAATGCTAGTTAAAGCTAGTTACAGAAACTGCCGCTTTAACTAGTACGTTACAGGTAACGCCTGACTGATCAATCCCGGAGGACGTCCTTTCATATAACTCAACGCTACGTCTCCTAACCGTTGAGTTCTCGCTGTCCGAGTGCGGATGTGATCCTCCGAGTGCATCTTCATGTTCATCCGAGTGAACCTTCAGATCTTACCGAGTGCACTTCTTCTTCTGAGCTTCGATGCTGACATGGAATCATTGGTGGGTCCTAGATGTCAGGTCTATGACCCTACCCAGGGTAGGCATCCTCATCACTCCCCATACAAAATCCCTTTTAACTTTGAAAAATAGTGAATTTTGAGGGATGATTTTCCTAATATAGTCAAGAAATCTTGCCGTACTAGTTGTAATAGTAATGATCATAAGTTCCACGTATAAAGTGATGATCTATTAGTGAAAGTTTTCAACTGTATGGAATATATCATCTTTGTTTTAGTTGACATGTTAAAAATGTTAAGAAAAATAAAGAACACCCTTCTGAGACTTGGTAAAAGCAAATTAGTAAGGGCAACAAGTGAGAAAGGTTGAACTCTCAAGTCTTAAAAATGATCATCAAAATTGAGAGACTGGTTTTTCATTTATCTTGCTAAGCCCATGACACAAGTTAAGCAATAAACGATTGTAATACGGGAAAATGAGAATGCCACCTGAGAGAAGATGGAGAATGTAAAGCTCATGAATTAGAAGAAAACAAGTGCATAAACTCTTCTCGAAAGAAATGAGAGCCCCTTGCAACTTGCTCGACTGAAGCATGGATGATTTATTGCATGAAATCTGAAAAGGGGATCGATAGAAGGTCTCCGCCATGTCGTCATCTCGACCGAGGAGACTCCAACATCAACCTTCGTCTTCAGCACCCCTATTTATCTCTTTTGTAATACCAAACCCAAGGTGGAAACCTATGTGTATTAATTTGACCGTCTATCCATGTTTGCCGTGATTATCCTTGTAATGCTTGTCATCTCTATGTCCAAGTAACACCCCTAGTTCTCAGAGATATATATGAACACTAGTATGTTTAGGTGTTGAACGACGATAGGATGCAGAGTCCCCCTTTGCATGTTTGAGTTAATATTCTGCATGAATGTTGTGTAAGGTCGAACACTCGACATTTAGCCTATGAAGGACGTTACTATCATTCTGATGGTGGGAGGCGGGGTAAAGAGGTGACAGTAATATCCTACGTTCCTTCCCTAAGCAATTGACGGGGAAATAACGAAGAACCGACTATTGCCCGCGTCCACAGGGTAACCCTTTGTTGTCCTATAACTATGCTTCACGCATATGTGACGTTAGATACATACTACTGGGGATCCATACTTCCTGACAACGCCTTAACCATGTCGATTTCATCGCTCACATTTATTCTCTCTCTCTCTCTCTCTCTCTCTCTCTCTCTCTCTTTTATTTTGTTTTCACCCTTATTTTCGTATTTTTTTTCACATTCTTTTATTTTGTGTCTGATTTTCTTTGGGCCGTGATTAACTTGCACGCACAACCTTTTTTACCTCAACAAAAGGTAAATATCATTTTCTATGCTCTATGTGGGAACAATAAACTTACTTCTAAAAGTTACAACTAAACTAGGTGGACTTGCAGATCATCAAGAACAAACTGCTCTCCCACTTCCTCCGGCTGATGGCAAGCGGGCGAGAAAGCCTGGTGGCTGGCAAAGCCCTCAACACGACGACGAGGAAGAAGAAGAGGAAGAAACCGTCCACGCTGATGCCTTCCTCACCCCATCACCTCCTCCTCTGTTAGCAATAATCTTGAATAGATTAATTAAGTCGTAGTAGTCCAGCTAAGATTGATACGCTGGCTCATGTGTACGTGCCAGTTATGCGTGATTTAGAGTCCAGCTAGTACTCAGGCCGTGTCATAGTCGGAGTACTAGTTTAGGATAGTCCGTGTTATAGCTAGCTAAGTTTGGTTTAGGTGTCCGGTTTGGATTTAAGTCTGTCCGTGTAGGTCTACGATAGATCATGGGTCGGTTGGACTGGCTGTGCACATATATACGCACATCTAGCAGCTTGTAACGTGAGTTTGTATCGTGTGGAGAAAACAGAAAATAAAGAGGGAAAAGGAGAGGCACGACACGTGCCTTTGGCCAAAGTTTTTGCGTGTGCGTGTTCGTCGTGATTTGATGTGATCGATCCGTGGTCGAGTTCCAACAATTGGTATCAGAGCAAGGTCGAGGTGAAGTTGCGCTTGCCCCGGGGAGGCGACCCGACTAGCGCCTCGGGGTGGGCGATATGGTCGTTGGGTGGTGCAGCGACGAGGAGGAGCTGGCAATAGTCGTTCATGGAGCAACGGATGAGGAGGTTCAGGAGATCGTCGCTCTGCGGAACGACAAAGAGGGAGACGGCAGGCTGTCGTCGGCAAGATTGTGGAAGATGATCGTTGATGGGAGTGGTGGTGCCGAGGTGTGGCGCCGGGAAGAGTCGTCAAGATCATCGTCCGGAGAGTTAGAGTCAAGAGTCGTGTGTGTTAGCACGGTCGGTCGGTCGTCGTCGTGGAGTCTACATATTGTTAGTAAAGTCCAGTCCAGGTCGTCTACGTGTCTCGACGAGGAGATCAATCTCAAGCGTGTAGTGGGACGATGACCAATGAAGGGGAGCCTCTTCAATGAGGACCTGTCTCTACATGGGACGGTGTGTGATCCGTTGGCATGTATTGCGTTAGGGGTGACTGATGGTGTCGCCTGGCAGCGTGACTGGGAGTCTGGATCATACGTTGAGATGGATCGTCAAGTCGCAGATCTACAACGTGTCAAGATCAGGAGGAGTACAAGGAGATGACAAGTCAAGATTAGGAGGAGATTGTTAGCAATAATCTTGAATAGATTAATTAAGTCGTAGTAGTCCAGCTAAGATTGATACGCTGGCTCATGTGTACGTGCCAGTTATGCGTGATTTAGAGTCCAGCTAGTACTCAGGCCGTGTCATAGTCGGAGTACTAGTTTAGGATAGTCCGTGTTATAGCTAGCTAAGTTTGGTTTAGGTGTCCGGTTTGGATTTAAGTCTGTCCGTGTAGGTCTACGATAGATCATGGGTCGGTTGGCCTGGCTGTGCACATATATACGCACATCTAGCAGCTTGTAACGTGAGTTTGTATCGTGTGGAGAAAACAGAAAATAAAGAGGGAAAAGGAGAGGCACGACACGTGCCTTTGGCCAAAGTTTTTGCGTGTACGTGTTCGTCGTGATTTGATGTGATCGATCCGTGGTCGAGTTCCAACATCCTCCGCCACCTACGGCCACCGCAGCCTCCGACGAGGTCCACGCCCACCAAATGTGCGGCGAAATGCCAGAGGGGTAAAAAAATTGCACTTCTGTTTGCTAGGGATTTTGGTAATGCCATGCGGCGACGATTTTGTGATGTGTTTGTTGTTGATGATTGCAGTGTGGACAAATATGATGTTGCAAGTTTTTGTCTCAATTGAATGAATAGCACACATTCGCCTGCGGTGGTAGTGTGGACAAATATGATATGGTGCTACCCGCAAAAAAAAGGTGTTTTTATAAACTTGATCGATTTGATGTCTTTTGGACAAGTGTATGCAAATTTTAATTTAAGTTGAATCATTTGAATGATGGATGAAATATCGTGCAACTGTTTAAAATGTGTATGCAACAAAGGATGACAAAAGTAGTACTATGATATAGGGGTTTCGGTTATTCAAATGGAGAGATTTATGAAATTTATTCAGTTGAATGAATCTGAGGCTCTTGTAATGCATGTAAACTATGTAATCTGCTACTACCATGGTCTTAGCAAGTGGAGAGGATTGACTAGACACGCTACCACACACACCGCTCGCACTGCTGTGATTCTCTCCCCACGTCCCCACGTCGCAGATGCAATTTGTTCAGCGCGCAGCTGCAACAGTCAGGCAAAGGTTCGTGCATCAATAGAAGTAGAGCCACTCGCGGCTGCTTAACCACTGCGTATTTGCCACCCACCCCGTCGTTCCCGTTCCCCTCGATGCTACGCACGGAAAAAGAATCGTACCGCGGGAGCAGTGTATCTTCCGATTACATGTCTTAGAAAAAGGGGGCGAAACAACGCAACTTAACGGATGAATTGGGATAAGAACAGAACTAACAAGGTATGGCGACGGAGATCACAATTTAAAACGGGAAGGTACATAAAGCAGATGCCGGGGGTAACCACAAGGGAAAAAACTACCAACAGGCAGCGCTATAATAGGATCAAATTGACAACGAATCACCGAGCGAACTTAAGACGACACAAATGATCACCAAGGCAGACACTAAATTACTTGTATGGAGAAGAAAACTGCAGGTTAAAACACTTAATTACACAGGAATTGGGAAATTGATTGTATGGTGAAGAAAGCATCTCTGAAACAACCATTTCATTACACTAAACACCACCCACGATACATAAACTTGCCTAGCAGAACCGAAACCTAAACAAGGGAGGATAAGGCATCCTTTTGTACAGACCCTTGAACACCAAGCACTCCTAAGACGAGCTATCAGATCAGTTCAGGCGGCGGCGACCTTGCGGGCTTTCTTGGCGGCAGGGGAGCGGACGGTCTTTGGCTTCGCCTTGGCCTTGGCTGCAGGCGACTTCTTGGCCTTGGCGACCAGCTTCTTCTTCTCCGGCGCCTTGCGCTTCGCGCCAGCGGCAGCGACGGCCTTCTTGGGCTTCTCTGCAGCCTTCTTGGGCTTGGCGGCGTCCTTGGCAGGCTTGGCCGCGGGCTTGGCCTTGGGAGAGTCTTTCTTGGCGGCGTCGGAGAGCTTGTACGAGGCCTTGACCTTGACGAGCTTGCCCTTGGCGGCGGACGAGCGGAGCTGGACGGAGAGCATCTTCTTGAAGTTGGGCGGGAGAGCCTGGCCGTGCTTCTCCTCGATGTACTTGGCGATGGCGACCGAGCTGGAGCCGGTCCTGTCCTTGAGCGCCGCGATCGCCTCCTTGATCATCTGCGCAAGATCAAATTCAAAATCCAATCAGTCCCAATCGCAAGAAAATCCATTCAATCACAGGGGAACACAGGAGAGGTTCAGAAGTTCACCTCGAAGTAGGTCGGGTGGGACGCCGCAGCGGCAGCCGCCTTGGGCTTGGCGGCGGTGGACTTCGGCTTCGGCGCCGCCGCGGCGGGCTTGGCGGGGCGGGACGCGGGCTTGGCGAGGGCAGGCATGGTGGCTAACTGAAGCGGAGCTCTGAAACTGAAACTGAAGCTGCTACTGGCGCGGTGTGGTCGCTTGAGATTTGGGAGAAGGAGCTCGAGAGGTGGATGGATTTGTGAGGGCCGGGTCGAGGCATATTTATATCCGCAGACGGATCGATCCGGAGCGGAGGGAATTCTGCGATCTCATTGGCTGGACGGTGGTGGGGCGGATCGCGATCTGCGAGAGAGGGGGACGGGCAAATCGCGGCCGTCAGATGGTGGGGAGCGGGCTGGCGCGAGGATCAGTCTGCGCCGCCCAAAGCGGGAAATGGATTACTATCTGTCAACAAAAACGCTGGGTCGAGGGTCCGTGAACTCCGTGCGCGGTGGACCGGCGCGCTGGCGGCCACCTTCTGCGCGGGAGGGAATCGATGGGTTGGGCGCTCAAACCACTGCCCGGAGTTCTGTGGAACGGGTGTAGGGAGAACGGTGAGAGGCTGTTGATTTGCCGTGGTTTCAGGCCATCGGTTGCCAATCTGGATACGGGTGTACGTGTGCTATTCGAGAGCTTTCGAGTTGGGTCCATTTCTTCTTCTTTTACGTTTTACGGATGGCTTTCGAATTTGAGTATTTTTTTTTAAGTTGCATGGTTGAATATTGGAAGTTTTTATCGACTTTAAGATCAGAGATCCGGTAAAAGCCGCGTCCCATAAAATTCGTTTACGTATCCGGTAAATAAAATTTGAGATACCGATGACGGCGAGAAAACACATATCCGATAAACACATACAACATAATATCTACTCCTAAATGCTCAGTTGGTAGAATAGCATTCACAGTTTTTTCGGCTGGGTTTTTTTTTTCCGTCTCTCCTCCCACCACCTCCTCTCATCCTGGTCTATCGATTTATTTTTCTCTCCACTGTTTTATTACAAACCAGCACTTTCCTAATGTATAACAAATCACGGATCTAAGTTTCTTAATAAGTTATCCAAATCAATTGATACATCTAATTAGTGCAATTTGCTTTAGGAAACAAATAACAGATTTTTGGGAAATAAATAACAGATTTTAAACTAACTTTCCTAACTTATCATTTTGTATAGTGGTAGCAGCTTTGAAGAACAAGCTGTAAAGGGATGGAGAGAGGTGGTAAAAAGAAGTCAGAGATTGTCGCTTGGTGTGCATGAGATCGTTTGTTAGACACAATTAGTGTTTGAGACACTAGAACATGAGAACAAGTATGCTCCCGTTGCAACGCACGACCATCCTTTGAAACTGATTGCAGCCATGGACACACACATTGTTATCAATTGTCATTTGTTCTTATTTTTTGGTTTACTATCTCAATAATATGGTTTATCGGATGTTAAGAAGAGACAACACATTGTGTATTGGAGATAATTTGAGAGGTAAGAAGAATGATAACATGGGAGGACAAATACAATGCCTTGTCTTGTTCAAGGTTGAGCATCCAAGGAGGCACTTGGCCAAAGACAATTTGAGAGGTATGAAAATGAGAACTTGGGAGGGGAAATACAATGCTTTGTCTTCTTTACGGTTGTGCATTTGAGAAGGAGGCACTTGGAATGTAGAAAAAAGTTGAAGGAGATGTGGTCGCTGCAAGAGTGAAGCGAGAATGTTTCAACCTTTTTGGGAGGGAGTCTTAAATTGCATGAGCCTTTGCACTTGCGGTGGTAGAACCGGTGCATGCTTCACCCCCTTTATGGCAGTGGTGGATCGACACGAACACGGGGGGAGGGGAACGAAGCGGAGAGGTTGGCGGGGACTCATCTTTGACGGTCCATGTGGAAGTACGGTCTGAAGGAAAGAGGGCGCCATGACAAAGCTGAGGTATGATTCATCCAGTTTTAAAGAAGAGAGTTCCAAGGAAAAATGTCTCGCTACGACAGGTAGCCAAGTGGGAAGGGGAGGAGGCGACAAGAAGAGGGAAGGATGCGTCGTGGGGTGGGGTTTTGTGTTGGGCCCGTGTGTTGAAGATAACATAAACGATAGTCCTTACAACCGCATTTCCCCCCTCATATGATCTTGATTAGGGGGAGCTCGGACTATCTGAACTGTTGAATTTTGGCATTAGGCACCCGTACATCGCCGGATGTATGAGGAAGAAATAAGCTTCGACCTTAGAAATGATTTTAATCATTTGTTTGATTCATATAGAAATAAGCTTCAACCTTAGAGACGACCTTAATCGTTTGTTTGATTCATTTACATGTATTGTAGCCCATAGCAATGCATGGGAATTCTACTAGTTTAAACTAGCAGTTCACATCACATTACACCGACATAGTTTATATGAAAACATAATTCATACTATATAAAAAACTAAATATAGGTATCATCATCATCAGCGGGCTCCTTGATGTGGAGTTGGTACTTCATCAGCGAGTCGAAGAGAACGAACGCCAGGTCATACTCCTCCTTCAACGCCGACACTAGTGTCACAACAACTTCGTCTCCAGGGGCGGACGCCTCCTTCGTCTCGAACCACGCGACTCCGCCGCTCGGGGGTTGCTTGAGTGCGGGCGAGAAGATCTGGTCGAGCCGGTCGAAGTTGCTCCATGCCCACCGGGTGGCGCTGTGATACGTCCATTTTGCATCATGATTTCCTACTGTTATTTACTTTGTTTTGTTGAATAATAATGCTTTGGGGAGTGATTCTAATGCCTTTTCTCTCATAATATGCAAGGTTTACACAAAGAGGGAGAATACCGGCAGCTGGAATTCTGGACCCAAGAAAAGCACGTCAGAGATACCTATTCTGCACAACTCCAATGAAGCTAAAAATTTACGGAGATTATTTTTGTATTTAATAAGAATTATTGGAGCTGAAAACTATCGAAGGAGGGCCCCCAGGTGGGCACAACCCACCAGGGCGCGTCTTGATGGGTTGTGCCTAGCCTACCCCGCTTCCGGTGCCCATCTTCTGGTATAAATTCCCAAAAAACCTAAAAAAATTAGGAAGAGGACTTTCGGGACGAAGCACCGCCGCCTCGAGGCGAAACTTGGGCAGGAGCACTTTTGCCCTCTGGCGGAGCGATTCCGCCGGGGGAACTTCCCTCCCGGAGGGGGAAATCGAAGCTATCGTCATCACCAACACCCCTCTCATCTTTGGGAGGCTAATCTTCATCAACATCTTCAACAGCACCATCTCCTCTCAAACCCTAGTTCATCTCTTGTGTTCAATCTTTGTACCGGAACCTCAGATTGGTACATGTGGGTGACTAGTAGTGTTGATTACCTTGCGTAGTTGATTACTATATGGTTTATTTGGTGGAAGATCATATGTTCAGATCAATTATGCTATTCATTACTCCTCTGATCTTGAGCATGATTATTATTTGTGAGTAGTTACCTTTGTTCTTGAGGTCGCGGGAGAAGTCATGTTGCGAGTAATCATGTGAATTTGATATGTGTTCGATATTTTGATGATATGTATGTTGTGATTCCCTTAGTGGTGTCATGTGAACGTCGATTACATGACACTTCACCATTCATGGGCCTAAGGGAATGCATTGTGTAGTAGTTATTAGATGATTGGTTGCTAGAGTGACAGAAGCTTAAACCCTAGTTTATGCGCTACTTCGTAAGGGGCTGATTTGGATCCACATGTTTAATGCTATGGTTAGACTTTGTCTTAATACTTTTCTCGTAGTTGCGGATGCTTGCGAGGGGGTTAATCATAAGTAGGTTGTTAGTTCAAGTAAGAACAACACCTTAGCACCGGTCCACCCACATATCAAATTATCAAAGTAGCGAACACGAATCAAACCAACATGATAAAAGTGACTAGACGAAATTCTCGTGTACCCTCAAGAACACTTTGCCTAATACTACTGATTGTTCTGGCCTGTCCTTTGCCTCAAAAGGACTGGGCTACCTTGATGCACCTTGTTTACCGTTACCGTTACTTGCTCGTTACAAATTACCTTGCTATCAAACTATCTGTTACCTACAATTTCAGTGCTTGCAGAGATTACCTTGCTGAAAACCGCTTGTCATTTCCTTCTGCTCCTCGTTGGGTTCGACACTCTTACTTATCAAAAGGACTACGATTGATCCCCTATACTTGTGGGTCATCAAGACTCTTTTCTGGCGCCGTTGCCGGGGAGTGAAGCGCTCTTGGTAAGTGGAAATCGGTAAGGAAAAACTTATACTACGTGCTAAAATTTATTGCTACTTGCTACTATGGAGAACAATCCTTTGAGGGGTTTGTTCGGGGTATCTTCACCTCGACCGGAACCACAATTAGTTACCCCTCAACCAACAGCACCTACTGCAAATGTTACTTATGAAATTCCTTCGGGTATGCTAGAAAAACTGCTTGCTAAACCTTATGCAGGAGATGGAACTGAACATCCTGATATGTATCTTTTATATGTGAACGAAATATGTGGATTATTTAAGCTTGCAGGTTTACCCGGAGATGAAGTTAAGAAGAAGGTTTTCCCTTTATCTTTGGAGGGAAAAGCATTGACATGGTATAGGCTATGTGATGATCTTGGATCGTGGAACTGAAATTGTTTGCAATTGGAATTCCATCAAAAGTTTTATCCTATGCATCTAGTTCATCATGATCGGAATTATATATATAATTTTGGGCCTCGTGAAGGAGAAAGCATCGCTCTAGCTTGGGGGAGGCTTAAGTCAATGTTATATTCATGCCACAATCATGACATTCTGAGGGAAGTTATCATTCAGAATTTTTATGCTTGGCTTTCTCATAATGATCAATCCATGCTCGATACTTCTTGTGCTGGTTCTTATATGAAGAAGACTATTGATTTCAAGTGGGATCTCTTAGAAAGAATTAAACGCAACTCTGAAGATTGGGAACTCGACGAAGGTAATGAGCCAGGTATAAAGCTTGAATTTGATTGTGTTAAATCTTTTATGAATACCGATACTTTTCATAAGTTTAGCACTAAATATGGACTTGACTCTAAGATAGTAGCCTCTTTCTGTGAAGCATTTGCTACTCATGTTGACCTCCCTAAGGAGAAGTGGTTTAAATATCATCTCCTATTAAAGAAGAAATTAAAGAACCGGTCATAGCTAAAGAAGAAACCATCTTTTACAATGTTGATCCAGTTGTGCCTACCGCTTATATTGAAAAACCACCTTTCCCTGTTAGGATAAAGGAACATGCTAAGGTATCAACTGTGATTCGTAAGAGTAATATAAGAGCACCTAAACCCCCTGAGAAAATTGAAGTAGAACCTAGTGTTGCTATGGTTAAAGATCTCTTGGTAGAAAATGTTGATGGGCATGTCATCTACCTTTGTGATGAAGCTGCTAGAATTGCTAAACCTGATAAGAAAGATAAACATAGACCTATAGAAGGCTTGCCCGTTGTCTCAGTTAAAATAGGAGATCATTGCTACCATGGTTTATGTGATTTAGGTGCTAGTGTGAGTGCTATCCCTTTTACCTTAAACCAAGAAATTATGAATGAAATAGCACCTGCTGAGATGGAAGATATTGATGTTACTATTAAACTTGCTAATAGAGACACTATCACGCCACTTGGGATTGTTAGAGATGTTGAAGTCTTGTGTGGGAAAGTAAAATACCCTAATGATTTTCTAGTCCTTGGTTCCCCACAAGATGACTTTTGTCCCATTATCTTTGGTAGACCTTTCTTGAGCACCGTCAATGCTAAAATAGATTGTGAAAAACAAACTGTCGGTGTCAGTTTTGGTGGTGTGTCTCATGAGTTTAATTTTTCCAAGTTTAGTAGACAACCTCGTGATAAAGCGCTACCTAGTAAGGATGAGATAATTGGTCTTGCTTCTATCGCTGTGCCTCCTACTGATCCATTAGAACAATATTTGCTTGACCATGAAAATGATATGCACTTGCGTGAAAGAAATAAAATAGACCAAATTTTCTTCGAACAACAACCTCTCCTGAAACACAATTTGCCTATTGAAACCCTTGGAGGTCCTCCTACACCTAAAGGTGATCCTGTGTTTGAATTGAAACAATTGCCTGACACTTTGAAGTATGCTTATCTTGATGAGAAAAAGATATGTCCTGTTATTATTAGTGCTAACCTTTCAGAACATGAAGAAGAGAGATTATTGAAAGTTCTAAGGAAGCACCGGGCTGCTATTGGATATACTCTTGATGATCCTAAGGGCATTAGTCCCACTCCATGTCAGCACAAGATCAATATGGAACCTGATGCTAAACCCGTTGTTGATCACCAACGGCGATTGAATCCCAAGATGAAAGAAGTGGTAAGAACTGAAATATTAAAGCTTCTGGAAGCAGGTATAATCTATCCCATAGCTGATAGTAGATGGGTAAGTCCCGTTCATTGTGTCCATAAGAAAGGAGGTATTACCGTTGTTCCTAATGATAAGAATGAGCTCATTCCACAAAGAATTGTCACTGGCTATAGAATGGTAATTGATTTTAGAAAATTAAATAAAGCTACTAGGAAAGATCATTAACTTTTGCCTTTCATTGATCAAATGCTAGAGAGACTATCTAAGCACACACACTTTTGTTTCCTAGATGGATATTCTGGTTTCTCTCAAATACCTGTATCACAATCCGATCAAGAGAAAACCAACGTTACTTGCCCTTTTGGAACCTATGCTTATAGACGTATGCCTTTTGGTTTATGCAATGCACCTGCTACCTTTCAAAGATGTATGACTGCTATATTCTCTGATTTTTGTGAAAAGATTGTGGAGGTTTTCATGGATGATTTTTCTGTTTACGGAACTTCTTTTGATGATTGCTTAAGCAACCCTGATCGAGTTTTGCAGAGATGTGAACAAACTAATCTCGTCTTGAATTGGGAGAAGTGCCACTTTATGGTTAATGAAGGTATTGTCTTGGGGCATAAAATATCTGAACGAGGTATTGAGGTGGATAAAGCTAAAGTTGATGCAATTGAGAAAATGCCATGTCCTAAAGATATTAAAGGTATTCAAAGTTTCCTTGGTCATGCTGGTTTTTATAGGAGGTTCATTAAAGACGATTGTGTGGAAGGCTTTGAAACACTCAAGAAAGCCTTAACCTCTGCACCTATCGTTCAACCACCTGATTGGAACTTGCCTTTTGAAATTATGTGTGATGCTAGTGATTATGATGTTGGTGTTGTCCTAGGACAAAGAGTTGATAAGAAATTGAATGTTATCCATTATGCTAGTAAAACTCTAGACAATGCCCAACGAAATTATGCTACTACTGAAAAAGAATTTTTAGCAGTTTTGTTTGCTTGTGATAAATTTAGATCCTATATTGTTGACTCCAAAGTTATTGTTCACACCGATCATGCTACTATAAAATATCTTATGGAAAAGAAAGACGCTAAACCTAGACTTATTAGGTGGGTTCTTTTGTTTAAGAATTTGACTTACATATCGTTGATAGCAAAGAAGCTGAGAACCCCGTAGCTGATAACTTGTCTAGGTTTGAAAATATTCTTGATGACCCACTACCTATTGATGATAGTTTCCCTGACGAACAGCTAGCTGCAATAAGTGTCTCACACAACGCACCTTGGTATGCTGATTATGCTAATTACATTGTCGCTAAATATATACCGCCTAGCTTTACTTATCAACAAAAGAAAAAATTCTTCTATGACTTGAGACATTACTTTTGGGATGACCCACATCTTTATAAAGAAGGAGTAGATGGTATTATTAGACGTTGTGTACCTGAGCATGAACAAGAGCAAATCCTACGGAAATGTCATTCTGAAGCTTATGGAGGACATCATGCGGGAGATAGAACTGCTCACAAGGTATTGCAATCTGGTTTTTATTGGCCTACTCTCTTCAAGGATGCCCGTAAGTTTGTCTTGCCTTGTGATGAATGTCAAAGAATTGGTAATATCGGTAAGCGTCAAGAAATGCCTATGAATTATTCACTTGTTGTTGAACCATTTGACGTGTGGGGTTTTGATTACATGGGGCCTTTTCCTCCCTCTAATGGGTACACTCATATTTTAGTTGCGGTTGATTATGTCATTTAGTGGGTAGAAGCTATTCCAACTAGTAGTGCTAATCACCACACCTCCATTAAAATGCTTAAAGAGGTTATCTTCCCGATGTTTGGAGTCCCCAGATATTTAATGACCGATGGTGGTTCACACTTTATTCATGGTGCTTTTCGTAAGATGCTTGCTAAATATGATGTTAACCATAGAATTGCATCACCCTATCATCCTCAATCTAGTGGTCAAGTAGAACTTAGCAATAGAGAAATAAAACTAATATTACAAAAAACTGTCAATAGGTCTCGTAAGAATTGGTCTAAGAAATTAGATGATGCACTTTGGGCCTATAGAACAGCTTATAAAAATCCTATGGGTATGTCTCCATATAAAATGGTGTATGGAAAAGCTTGTCATTTGCCTCTAGAACTAGAACATAAAGCATTTTGGGCAATTAAAGAACTCAACTATGATTTCAAACTTGCCGGTGAGAAGAGGCTTTTTGATATTAGCTCACTAGATGAATGGAGAACCCAAGCGTATGAAAATGCCAAGCTATTCAAAGAAAAAGTAAAAAGATGGCATGACAAAAGAATCCAAAAGCGGGAATTCAAAATAGGAGATCATGTTCTTTTATTCAACTCTTGTTTAAGATTTTTTGCAGGAAAACTTCTCTCAAAATGGGAAGGACCATATATTATTGAAGAGGTCTATCGTTCTGGAGCTATTAAGATTAATAACGCCGAAGGTACTAACCCGAAGGTGGTCAATGGACAAAGAATTAAGCATTAATGTTGAAAGCAATGTTATCCAAACCATGACACCAGAGGAACACATAAAGGAAACCTTCCAGAACACTCCAAAATATTTAAAAATAGGAGGTACGTGATACGGTAAGTAAACGGACTCCTAAAAATCGCAAAAATATTTTTTGTTAGTTTTGGAATATTTTAGAATTTTGGAAATAAAAAAATAAACCGGAAGGTGATCGAGGTGAGCACGATACACCAGGGCGCGCCAGGCACCCCTGGGCATGCCCTGGTGGGTTGTGCCCACCTCGGATGCCTTCCTGACTCCGTTTTCCTTCCAAATACTTGTTTCCCAAGAATAAAAATTCTCTATATATACCCCCGACTGTTTTGACGACCGCATCGCAGAAAATTCTCTGTTCTTGTTTCTTGTTGTTTTCCTATCAGATCTGTCAAGTCAGGCATCATGTCTTCTCCCTCTCCTAACAATGTGGAAGAAGATGCCTGGCTAATGAAGATAGAGTTGAAAAGGGAGGAGCCGGAAGAAGCCTACAAGGAGAAGGACAATGAAGCTAAGGTGGATTATCTCCCTGAAGGAGATCAATTCAAGCCAGCAAAGGAGGGAGAGGAATAAGATATCCTTCAACCTTATTACAGTCATCTCACCCCTATTGAAATCGAAGCCTTTAGAACCTTCGAAGCGGTTCGTGTTCAGAATAAATTTCTCATCCGTGAAAATATCTTGTTGCAAGAACACATTGACAACCTTAGGAGAGTCATCCGCAAATTGGAGCATCTTCTGAAGCTAAAGTGTGACATCACATCACCACCACCAAAGGAGACTTGAGCACATGGGTATGGGCACTCCCCTTGGCTTGATCCAAGCTTGGGGGAGGTGCCCCGGTATCGTATCACCATCACTTTTATTCACCTTTACCTATTTGGTTCTATATTTAGTTTCCCTTTGCCTTAGTCGAATAAAAGTTTAGCGTGATCTATTTTCGCGTGTTAGTTTCGTGGCCTACCTATCTATGTAATCGAGTGAAAGTTATATAATAAAGTTTAGTTTGAGTTTTTGCTTCTCTACTTTCTTGTTGCAATCAAATAAAAGAAAGACAACTAAATGAAAAGAATCATATGCTAATCTTATGGTGAGTAATGACATCACATAAGGAAAAGTATAAGTAGTAAAATTTATTGGAGATTGAAAAACATAGCATTGGTCAATGATGCAATTCATGAAAGAACTAATTAGGTTGCTATCTTTGACATGCAAATACAAAGAGTTTGGGTGGACCAATTCATGAAAGAACTAATTAAGTTATCCGCTATGGGGTTCTCAGCTCCTTTCCTATCAACGATATGTAAGTCAAATTCTTGAAGCAAAAGAACCCACCTAATAAGTCTAGGTTTAGCATCTTTCTTTTCCATAAGATATTTTATAGCAGCATGATCGGTGTGAACAATAACTTTGGAGTCAACAATATAGGATCTAAATTTATCACAAGCAAGCACAACTGCTAAAAATTCTTTTTCAGTAGTAGCATAATTTCGTTGGGCACTATCTAAAGTTTTACTAGCATAATGGATAACATTCAATTTCTTATCAACTCTTTGTCCTAGGACAGCACCAACAGCATAATCACTAGCATCACACATAATTTCAAAAGGCAAGTTCCAATCAGGTGGTTGAACGATAGGTGCAAAGGTTAAGGCTTTCTTGAGTGTTTCAAAGGCTTCTACACAATCATCATCAAAAGCAAAAGGGATATCCTTTTGCAAAAGATTAGTAAGAGGCCTAGAAATTTTAGAGAAGTCTTTAATGCACCTCCTATAAAAACCAGCATGACCAAGGAAACTTCGAATACCTTTAATATCTTTAGGACATGGCATTTTCTCAATTGCATCAACTTTAGCTTTATCCACCTCAATACCTCGTTCAGATATTTTATGCCCCAAGACAATACCTTCATTAACCATAAAGTGGCACTTCTGCCAATTCAAGACGAGATTAGTTTGTTTACATCTCTGCAAAACTTGATCAAGGTTGCTTAAGCAATCATCAAAATAAGTTCCATAAACGAAAAAATCATCCATGAAAACCTCCACAATCTTTTCACAAAAATCAGAGAATATAGCAGTCATACATCTTTGAAAGGTAGCAGGTGCATTGCATAAACCAAAAGGCATACATCTATAAGCATAAGTTCCAAAAGGGCAAGTAAAGGTGGTTTTCTCTTGATCGGATTGTGACACAGGTATTTGAGAAAAACCTGAATATCCATCTACGAAACAAAAGTGTGTGTGCTTAGATAGTCTCTCTAGCATTTGATCAATGAAAGGCAAAGGGTAATGATCTTTCCTAGTGGCTTTATTTAATTTTCTAAAATCAATTACCATTCTATAGCCAGTGACAATTCTTTGTGGAATGAGTTCATTCTTATCATTAGGAACAACGGTAATACCTCCTTTCTTAGGGACACAGTGAACGGGACTTACCCATCTACTATCAGCTATGGGATAGATTATACATGCTTCCAGAAGCTTTAATATTTCAGTTCTTACCACTTCTTTCATCTTAGGATTCAATCGCCGTTGGTGATCAACAACGGGTTTAGCATCAGGTTCCATATTGATCTTGTGCTGACATAGAGTGGGACTAATACCCTTAAGATCATCAAGAGTATATCCAATAGCAGCCCGATGCTTCCTTAGAACTTTCAATAATCTCTCTTCTTCATGTTCTGAAAGTTTAGCACTAATAATAACATGATATATCTTTTTCTCATGAAGATAAGCATACTTCAAAGTGTCAAGCAATTGTTTCAATTCAAACACAAGATCACCTTTAGCTGGAGGAGGACCTCCAAGGGTTTCAATAGGCAAATTGTGTTTCAAGAGAGGTTGTTGTTCGAAGAAAATTTGATCTATTTCATTTCTTTCACGCAAGTGCATATCATTTTCATGGTCAAGCAAATATTGTTTCTAATGGATCAGTAGGACACACAGCAATAGAAGCAAGACCAATTATCTCATCCTTATTAGATAATTCTTTATCATGGGGTTGTCTACTAAACTTGGAAAAATTAAACTCATGAGACACATTACCAAAACTGACACCGACGGTTTGTTTTTCACAATCTATCTTAGCATTGACGGTGCTCAAGAAAGGTCTACCGAAGATAATGGGACAAAAGTTATCTTGTGGGGAACCAAGGACTAGAAAATCAGTAGGGTATTTTACTTTCCCACACAAGACTTCAACATCTCTAACAATCCCAAGTGGTGTGATAGTGTCTCTATTAGCAAGTTTAATAGTAACATCAATATCTTCCATTTCAGCAGGTGCTATTTCATTCATAATTTCTTGGTTTAAGGTAAAAGGGATAGCACTCACACTAGCACCTAAATCACATAAACCATGGTAGCAATGATCTCCTATTTTAACTGAGACAACGGGCAAGCCTTCTATAGGTCTATGTTTATCTTTCTTATCAGGTTTAGCAATTCTAGTAGCTTCATCACAAAGGTAGATGACATGCCCATCAACATTTTCTACCAAGATTTCTTTAACCATAGCAACACTAGGTTCTACTTTAATTTGCTAAGGGGGTTTAGGTGCTCTTATATTACTCTTACGAACCACAGTTGATACCTTAGCATGTTCCTTTATCCTAACAGGGAAAGGTGGTTTTTCAATATAAGCAGTAGGCACAACTGGATCAACATTGTAAAAGATGGATTCTTCTTTAGCTATGACCGGTTCTTTAATTTCTTCTTTAATAGGGGGATGATATTTAAACCACTTCTCCTTAGGGAGATCAACATGAGTAGCAAATGCTTCACAGAAAGACGCTACTATCTCAGAGTCAAGTCCATATTTAGTGCTAAACTTATGAAAAGTATCAGTATTCATAAAAGATTTAACACAATCAAATTCAAGCTTTATACCTGACTCATTACCTTCGTCGAGTTCCCAATCTTTAGAGTTGCGTTTAATTCTTTCTAAGAGATCCCACTTGAAATCAATAGTCTTCTTCATATAAGAACCAGCACAAGAAGTATCGAGCATGGATTGATCATTATGAGAAAGCCAAGCATAAAAATTCTGAATGATAACTTCCCTCAGAATGTCATGATTGGGGCATGAATATAAAATTGACTTAAGCCTCCCCCAAGCTAGAGCGATAGTTTCTCCTTCACGAGGCCAAAACTTATATATATAATTCCGATCACGATGAACTAGATGCATAGGATAAAACTTTTGATGGAATTCCAATTGCAAACGATTCCAGTTCCATGATCCAAGATCGTCACATAGCCTATACCATGTCAATGCTTTTCCCTCCAAAGATAAAGGGAAAACCTTCTTCTTAACTTCATCTCCGGGTAAACCTGCAAGCTTAAATAATCCACATATTTCGTTCACAAATAAAAGATGCATATCAGGATGTTCAGTTCCATCTCCTGCATAAGGTTTAGCAAGCAGTTTTTCTAGCATACCCGAAGGAATTTCATAAGTAACATTTTCAGTAGGTGTTGTAGCTGGAGGGGTAACTAATTGTGGTTCCGGTCGAGGTGAAGATACCCCGAACAAACCCCTCAAAGAATTGTTCTCCATAGTAGCAAGTAGTAATAAATTTCAGCACGTAGTATAAGTTTTTCCTTACCGATTTCCACTTACCAAGAGCGCTTCACTCCTCGGCAACGGCGCCAGAAAAGAGTCTTGATGACCCACAAGTATAGGGGATCAATCGTAGTCCTTTCGATAAGTAAGAGTGTCGAACCCAATGAGGAGCAGAAGGAAATGACAAGCGGTTTTCAGCAAGGTAATCTCTGCAAGCACTGAAATTGTAGGTAACATATAGTTTGATAGCAAGGTAATTTGTAACGAGCAAGTAACGGTAACGGTAAACAAGGTGCAGCAAGGTAGCCCAATCCTTTTGAGGCAAAGGACAGACCAGAACAATCACTAGCAATAGGCAAAGTGTTCTTAAGGGTACACGGGAATTTCGTCTAGTCACTTTTATCATGTTGGTTTGATTCGTGTTCGCTACTTTCATAATTTGATATCTGGGTGGACCAGTGCTAAGGAGCTTTTCTTACTTGAACTAACAACCTACTTATGATTAACCCCCTCGCAAGCATCCGCAACTACGAGAAAAGTATTAAGACAAAGTCTAACCATAACATTAAACATGTGGATCCAAATCAGCCCCTTACGAAGTAGCGCATAAACTAGGGTTTAAGCTTCTGTCACTCTAGCAACCCATCATCTAATAACTACTCCACAATGCATTCCCTTAGGCCCATGAATGGTGAAGTGTCATGTAGTCGACGTTCACATGACACCACTAAGGGAATCACAACATACATATCATCAAAATATCGAACACATATCAAATTCACATGATTACTCGCAACATGACTTCTCCCGTGACCTCAAGAACAAAGGTAACTACTCACAAATAATAATCATGCTCAAGATCAGAGGAGTAATGAATAGCATAATAGATCTGAACATATGATCTTCCACCAAATAAACCATATAGTAATCAACTACGCAAGGTAATCAACACTACTAGTCACCCACAGGTACGAATCTGAGGTTCCAGTACAAAGATTGAACACAAAAGATGAACTAGGGTTTGAGAGGAGATGGTGTTGTTGTAGATGTTGATGAATATTGGCCTTCTGAAGATGAGAGGGGTGTTGGTGATGATGATAGCTTCGATTTCCCCCTCCGGGAGGGAAGTTCCCCCGGCGGAATCGCTCCGCCGGAGGGCAAAAGTGCTCCTGCCCAAGTTCCGCCTCGAGGCGGCGGTGCTTCGTCTCGAAAGTTCTCCTCTTGATTTTTTTTAGGTTTTTTGGGAATTTATACCAGAAGATGGGCACCGGAAGCGGGCCAGGCTGGGCACAACCCATCAGGGCGCGCCCAGGGGGCCGTCACGTGCCCTGGTGGGTTGTGCCCACCTGGGGGCCTTCCTCCGGTAGTTTTCAGCTCCAGTGATTTTTATTAAATACAAAAATAATCTCCGTAAATTTTCAGCTTCATTGGAGTTGTGCAGAATAGGTATCTTTGACGTGCTTTTCTTGGGTCCAGAATTCCAGCTGCCGGTATTCTCCCTCTTTGTGTAAACCTTGCATATTATGAGAGAAAAGGCATTAGAATCACTCCCAAAGCATTATGATTCAACAAAACAAAGTGGGTGTATGAAAGCTCAAAATGAAACTAAGTGGGTGTGCATCCAACTCGCTTGCTCACGAAGACCTAGGGCAATTTGAGGAAGCCCATCATTGGAATATACAAGCCAAGTTATATAATGAAAATTTCCCACTAGTATATGAAAGTGACAAAATAGGAGACTCTCTATCATGAAGATCATGGTACTACTTTGAAGCACAAGTGTGGAAAAAAAGATAGTAGCATTGTCCCTTCTCTCTTTTCTCTCACATTTTTTTTGGTGGGCATCTTTGGCCTCTTTTTTTTATTTGGGCTTCATTGGCCTCTTTTATTATTTGTAAAGTCCGGAGACTCATCCCAACTTGTGAGGGAATCATAGCTTCCATCATCCTTTCCTCTCATGGGACAATGCTCTAATAATGATGATCATCACACTTTTATTTACTTACAACTCAAGAATTACAACTCGATACTTAGAACAAAATATGACTCTATATGAATGCCTCCGGCGGTGTACCGGTATGTGCAATGATCTAGCATAGCAAATGACATCAAAAAACGGACAAGCCATGAAAACATCATGCTAGCTATCTTACGATCATGCAAAGCAATATGACAATGATGGTGCGTGTCATGATAAACGGAACGGTGGAAGTTGCATGGCAATATATCTCGGATGGCTATGGAAATGCCATAATAGGTAGGTATGGTGGCTGTTTTGAGGATGGGAATATGGTGGGTTTAATGCACCGGCGAAAGTTGCGCGGTACTAGAGAGGCTAGCAATGGTAGAAGGGTGAGAGTGCGTATAATCCATGGACTCACATTAGTCATAAAGAACTCACATACTTATTGCAAAAGTCTATTAGTTATCGAAGCAAAGTATTAGACGCATGCTCCTAGGGGAGAGGTTGGTAGGAGTTAACCATCGCGCGCTCCCGACCCTCACACAAGGGATGACAATCAATAAACAAATCATGCTCCGACTTCGTTACATAACGGTTCACCATACGTGCATGCTACGGGAATCACAAACTTTTAACACAAGTATTTCTACCAATCCACAATTACTCACTAGCATGACTCTAATATCACCATCTTTATATCTCATAACTATATGCGAGGAATCAAACTTCTCATAGTATTCAATGCACTTTATATGAAAGTTTTTATTATAATCCTCTTGGATGCCCATTATATTAGGACTAAATTCATAACCTAAACCAATTACCATGCTGTTTAAAGACTCTCAAAATAATATAAGTGAGGTACGAGAGTTCAATTATTTCTATAAAATAAAACACCACCGTGCTCTAACAAGATATAAGTGAAGCACTAGAGCAAAATTGCCTAACTTAAAAGATATAAGTGAAGCACATAGAGTATTCTAATAAATTCACGATTTATGCGTGGCCTTCTCAAAAGTTCTGTGCAGCAAGTATGATTGTGGTAAACTAAAAATAAAAGACTCATATCATACAAGACGCTCCAAGCAAAACACATATCATGTGGTGAATAAAAATATAGCCTCAAGTAAATTTACCGATGGATTGAAGACGAAAGAGGGGATGCCTTCCGGGGCATCCCCAAGCTTAGGCTCTTTGGTATCCTTGAATATTCCTTGGGGTGCCTTGGGCATCCCCAAGCTTAGGCTCTTGCCACTCCTTATTCCATAGTCCATCAAATCTTTACCTAAAACTTGAAAACTTCACAACACAAAACTCAACAGAAAACTCGTGAGATCCGTTAGTATAAGAAAAATAAACCACCACTTTAGGTACTGTTGTGAACTCATTCTTTATTTATATTGGTGTAATATCTACTGTATTACAACTTCTCCATGGTTCATACCCCCCGATACAACCCATAGATACATCAAAATAAGCAAACAACACAAAGAAAACAGAATCTGTCAAAAACAGAACAGTCTGTAGCAATCTGTAAACTTCGAATACTTATGTAGCTCAAAAAATTCTAAACAATTAGGACAATCTGGGAAATTTGTATATCAATCTTGTGTAAAAATTTCAGACTCATTAGACGCTCTGGTGAATTTCTAAACTTCCTGGACTGAGTGCAAAAGTTTCTGTTTTTCAGCAAGATCAAATCAATAATCACCGTAGACCATCCCAAAGGTCTTACTTGGCTCAAACACTAATTAAAACACTAAAACACAATTACTATAGAGGTAATAATGTGTAAATCACTCAATAACAGAAACTAAAACAAAAAACATAAAATAAAATTGGATTGCCTCCCAACAAGCGCTATTGTTTAACGCCCCTAGCTAGGCATAACACAATAGATCTAGATATTGTCATCTTTGGTATGCAATCCATTCTCAACCATATCTTCCAAAACCCTTTTTAGCAAATCCTTTATTTATTTTCTTTCCTTTCTAATAGGATAACTTAGTTCATGAAAAGGAGTTTGATTAGTAACTTTGACATTCATAAACTCATAATCTGGATCATCACCATAAATGTCATCATATAAAACGCGTATCTCATTTTTAACGGGTTCCCTGATTTTTTCTTCTAACCAATCATCATTGAATCCTACATAAATGCCCCTAGTGATCCAATCAAATTCATCATAGGTTTCAAGGTAAATGGTTTGGGTAATTTCGGAATAGGGAACTCTTCTTCTAAAATTGTCACGGTAAGATTGATAATCCCTAGACTCAAAGCTACGCAAGGTTTCTTTATCGTGTAGGATTTCTTCAATCGGAGGGTGTTCAATATCCTTTTTATAGAAAGCAAAAATTTCCCTGGCTTCTTGTATGATAAAATCAAATTCACGCATAAGGATGATAGTGGCAATCTTTTTAGCCTTAGGATGATTAATTTTGGGAAGTTCATAAAACACCTTTTGTAAAGCGGGATGAACGTGCACAAATTTTCTTTCCAATTTTTCAACGAGCATGACAATAGCATCCGCATAACAATTGGTGCTAAGAAGAATAGATCTCTTATTCATAGGCATTACCCCCGTACAATCAAAGAACTCTTGAATAACACTCTTCCCAATAATATCACCGTCTCCCACTTGAAAAGTTTCAGCTTTATAATTAGGAGGAGGTTCAGTTTCATGATCTAGAGAGCAAGATCCAAATTTTTCCTCAAGATTTGTACTAGCAATACCCTCAAAATTTTCAATGATAACCTTCCTAGATTCAGACATGGTGGCAACGAATCGATCCAGCACCCAAGCAAACGAAAAGCAAACGAAAAGACGAACGGAAGAAGGGTGAATAAAAAGGCAAATATTTTTGGTTTTTTCTGAAAATCGTTTTAGAAGTGGGGGAGAGGAAAACGAGAGGCAAATGGCAAATAATGTAAATGCAAGAGATGAGTTTGTGATGGGTACTTGGTAGGCTTGATGTAGATCTCTCCGACAACCACGCCAAAAGTTGGCAAGTTGACGGGAGAGTTCTTGTCTTGACTTGCTATGTATCCTCCCTGGCAACGGCGCCAGAAATCCTTCTAGCTACTTCTTGAGCTTGCGTTGGTTTTCCCTTGAAGAGGAAATGGTGATGCAGCAAAGTAGATAAGTATTTCCCTCAATTGTTGAGAACCAAGGTATCAATCCAGTAGGAGGTACAAGCAAGGCCCCAATCTATGCACCTGCACAAACAATCAAACACTTGCACCCAACGCTATAAAGGGGTTGTCAATCCCTTCATGGTTACTTGCAAGGATGAGATCTGATAGAGATAGATATAAAAGATTACTAAAATGACAACTAAAATAAAAGTACATAAATTGCAGCAAGGTATTTTGGGTATTTTTGGTTTATAGATCTGAAAATATAATATGGAAAATAGACCCGGGGGCCATAGGTTTCACTAGAGGCTTCTCTCTTGAAGGAAAATAATACGGTGGGTGAACAAATTACTGTCGAGCAATTGATAGAAAAGCGCATAGTTATGACGATATCCAAGGCAATGATTATGCATATAGGCATCACGTCCGTATCAAGTAGACAGAAACGATTCTGCATCTACTACTATTACTCCACACATCGACCGACTCCTGCCTGCATCTAGAGTATTAAGTTCATGAAGAACAGAGTAATGCATTAAGTAAGATGACATGATGTAGAGGGATAAACTCAAGCAATATGATGAAAATCCCATCTTTTTATCCTTGTTGGCAACAATACAAATACGTGCCTCGCTACCCCTACTTTGTCACTGGGCGAGGACACCGCAAGATTGAACCCAAAACTAAGCACTTCTCCCATTGCAAGAATTACCAATCTAGTTGGCCAAACCAAACCAATAACTCGAAGAGACTTGCAAAGATATGAAATCATGCATATAAGAATTCAGAGAAGATTCAAATAATATTCATAGATAATCTTATCATAAATCCACAATTCATCGGATCTCGACAAACACACCGCAAAAGAGTATTACATCGGATAGATCTCCATGAAGATCATGGAGAACATGGTATTGAAGATCATAGAGAGAGAATAAGCCATCTATCTACTAGCTATGGACCCGAAGGTCTGAGGTGAACTACTCACGCATCATCGGAAGGGCAATGGTGTTGATGTAGAGGCCCTCCGTGATCGAATCCCCCTCCGGCAGATTACCGGAAAAGGCCCCAAGATGGGATCTCACGGGAACAGAGGCTTGCAGCGGCGGAAAAGTATTATCGTGGCTCCCTTTGGTATTGGGGGAATATTCCTGAATTTATAGGCGAAGAGTTAGGGTTGGAGGAGCTACGGGGGGCCCACAAGCCAGGTGGGCGCGCCCCCCCAGGGGCGCGCCCTGGTGGCTTGTGGCCTACCCGTAGGTCTTCTGGCCTCTTCTCGAAGCCTCCTGGGTTCCTTCTGGTCCAAGAAAAATCAGCGTAGAATTTATTCTGTTTGGACTCCGTTGAATATTCCTTTTCTGCAATACTCAAAAACAAGGAAAAAACAGAAACTGGCACTGGGCACTAGGTTAATAAGTTAGTCCCAAAAATAATATAAAATAGCATATTAATGCATATAAAACATCCAAAATAGATAATATAATAGCATGGAACAATAAAAAATTATAGATACGTTGGAGACGTATCAGCTAGCGAGGGAGCACGCGGGGTGGGGGTAGGGGGCGAGATGTGGACACACAATGGAAGTGGATGATGCCCCCCGCACGCGTGGATTAAAAAAGGACGGGCCCTCGTAGCTTCCAGTCTAATGCGCGGGTCCGCGGTATATAGCCGCGTTGAATACAACCGCGTGTAGTAGTTGTCTAGCAGACATGTGGGACCGAGGCGAACACCGAAGGGGGCACGCGTGCATGGCATGGTTGACCAAATAAGGATCTTGATCATGCATTTGTGGGAAAGAAATATTGGTGATTGTCTGCACGCAGTAATGATTCTACTCAACGGGCTTCAACAGGCTCTAGCCTACCCTCAAAAATTGCCACACAAAAAACACCACCGATCAGCACACTAGTAGTAATCCATTGGTTCCGAAAGGGCAGAAATAGGAAGATCAAACACAATGAATACACAAAGATTTTGGGCATGGTTCCGATAGGTGGTGCTATCGTACATCCATGTTATGGAGACTTCAACCCACGGAGGGTAACGGCTGCATGAGTCCACGGAGGGCTCCACCCACAAGGGGTCCATGAAGAAGCAACCTTGTCTGTTCCACCATGGCTTAGGTCCACGAAGGACTAGCCTCACTCGGGATAGATCTTTATGAAGTAGGCGATCTCCTTGCCCTTACAAACTTCTTGGTTCAACTCCACATGATTTGGAGGCTCCCAAGCGACACCTAACCAATCTAGGAGACACCACTCTCCAAAAGGTAATAGATGTGGTATGGATGATGAACTCCTTACTCTAGTGCTTCAAAAGATAGTCTCCTCAATACTCAATCACCCTCTCACGGAATTTGGCTTGGTAGAAGATATTGATTGGGTGGAAAGCAACTTGGGGAGGCTAGAAAACAAGATTCATATGGTTGGAGTGGAAGATATTGATCTCAACACATGAGTAGGTGGTTCTCTCTCAAAAAATGAATGGTGGAAGTGTTTGCTTGTTCTGAGTGCTCTCTCTACGAATGAGAGGGAGGTGGAGGGGTATATATAGCCATCACCAAAAATCCAACCGTTACCACATTATTGCCCAACTCGGTGGAACCGAAGTAAAAACTCGGTTGCACCGACCAGTGCAAAATGCCCTAACTTTTGGCTTCTCGGTGAGACCGATATCAAGCAACTCGGTGAGTCTGATTCGGTTGGCCTAGGTAGTTCCAGTGACTCGGTGGCACCAAAATGCAAAACTCGGAAATTCTGATTTTTGACAATTAGGTACGAGGAAGGTGGTCACTGCTTTTCTGATGTACCGAAGCAGAACTCGGTTGTACCGATTTGCTAGGGTTTGGCTTGGGTTCTGTCTAAGGAAAACTCGGTGGGCCGAAATAGGAAATATTGGTGGCACTGAATTTGATAATTTGGGTTTTGGACAGAGTGTTTTGTGGCAGAATTGTTGAGGCTTTTGGTGGCTAATCTCTAAGCACTTTGAGCAACCAGATCATCATAGATATCTCATCCTCTTTTAATAGTATTGGTTTTTTATGGACTCAATTGTGATTTGTCACACAAAGCAAAATATAGAGTCTTGAAGCTTGAAGCTAATGCCAATCATGTTCCTTTCCTTCTTGGGGATCCTCCTCACAATTCCCAGCCTCTGCAATCTTTTGGACTTAATATGAAATAAACTAGATAGAATTGTTAGTCCAAGAGATAATGTATGTTGTCATGAATTATCAAAACCTCCAAGGGAGCATATGTGTTTTCAATCTCCCCCTTTTTGGTAATTGATGACAACATACAATCAAAGCTTCAAATTTATATGCATTGATATGTGATAGCTTTGAGAAACATATGGCTAAGACAAGCTCCCCCTACACGTGTGCAATCCTTTCAAGTCTTGGTTGTTTTTGGAATGCATAAGTGCACACACAGTAGAGAAGACATGACAAGTCATATGTACCTTGGTTATATGCACCAAATATATGTAAGTGAAGCGTCTGCATGTTCAAGACTCACTCTTGCAAACAATATGTGCAAGCAACCAGAGATCACCCTGAGCATGAGTATGATGCATATACTTACCTTGTAATTCTGGAGCATCCTAACTAGAGAAACACACCTGAGAAAACAGGGTTAGATAACACATGAATGTTTCTTTCATACAAATGCAAAAGATTTCAAGTGTACCAAGATTTGGATGACATGTAGAAAATAGTATTCTCTTAAGATAGACATGTCTCCAAGAATATTTTTAGAACCTTCTCCTCTGAATATGGATTTTCATTTTTCTTCTCCTCCTGAATCTTTAGCATGTAGATATTGGGAGTAGGTAGGGTGAGACAAGTCTAGATTGAAAATACAAGATCAACAGGTGATCATAAGTAATATAAGTCAAATACAAGATACTTAGTCTTTCTCTCTCCTTTAAGCGGTGTTGATATAACCTCTCTCCCTTAATGGTTGGCTTAGCTATAAGCTTGATATTTCTCCCCCTGAAGCTTTGAATTTAAGCTTTGAACTTTTCTCCCCCTTTGGTATCAATTTCCAAGAAGGGACAGAGGGTAAGGGTTCTTAGAGAATAAGGGTCATGGAGAATTTTGTCTGAAAATGTCAAGATTTGGCAAAGAACACAAGTAGCAGCAAATGTCGGAGACTCCGAGGAAAATGTGATCAGTGGAACCGAAAAGGATATTAGGGCTCTGGGTAATATCGGTGACGCTAAAGAGTTCCATGTCGGTTGTATCGAAGTGACTCTGAGCAGTTTATCTGCTACATCGGTGATGTCGATTCCTCTTAGTCGGAGAGTCCAAGTTGCAAACAGAAACTTGGGAAAAACATTCTAGGCCAATTTCGTCAAAGATTTTTTTCAGAAAAAATGGACTGTTTTGCAAGGATTTGCAATAAACTTTCAATAAGATTTGCAATGAATTTTCAATAGGATTTGCAAGAAATTTTCAATAAGATTTGCAAGGAATTTTCAATAAGATTTGTAAGAAATTTTCAATAAGATATGCAAGGAATTTTCATCTAGGTGAGAATTGAATGGTGGCAACAAAACATGCAACAAAAGATCATCCATTCTTTTTTCTTCATCTAGATGTTGGTCGGCGACTAGGTCACCTAGATTAGAGTATATTGACTTAAGGAGCCAAGCAAGGATGCTTGATCATAGGTCATACTCATCGTTAATCTCAAAATGGGGTTATCATTTTTCGTTTAAGCATTTTGATGTTTTCATATCACTTAGAATTGCTTTATCTCATGTATTGGAGTAACGCTTCTTCAAGGATATGATTACATACCTTTGAAAGATGTAGATGACTTAGCATGTAGGTGGACTTGTTGTGGATGCTCAAGGGTTGGAGTTTGGAGCAATCCTTCTTTCTTGGAAATAGGTACTCCTACATGGGTTAGTCATGCAAGGAAGAACATGAATATATCCAAATGACATGTATGAAGTTTTCATCCAAAGTTTGTCAAGGATATGGTTTGACTCGTCTTCTTCCTTCATCTCAAACTTGAATTGTTGATACTTGGCCATGACAAGATTGCTTATGATTTGAGTTGATGGCAATATTGTAGACTGTAGTCCATCCAAGTACCTACAAAAGGTTAGATGTAATACAAGGGAGCATAGTTTTCCAATATATGAAATGGTATTATGTCAATAATATCAAGGAATAGTCATGTAAGCTCATGCCCTTAGCATGCATCCGAGTGAGTCCCTAGAACAAATTTGAAGCATCTATGATGTTCAACTCACCCCTCAAGTGACAAAACACTTTCTCATCAAGTGGCTTTGTAAAGATATCGACAATTGCTTGTCGGTACGAACGTGTTTGAGATTAATATCTCCTTTGGCAACATGATCATGAATGAAATGATGACGAAATTCAATATGCTTAGTTCGAGAGTGTTGCACGGGATTGTGTGCAATCTTAATAACACTCTCATTGTCACAAAGCAATGGAACATGTTTCATGTGTATTCCATAGTCTTTAAGAGTTTGAGTCATCCATATTAATTGCACAACACGACCCAACGGCAATGTATTCTGCTTTGGCGATAGATAGAGATATCGAGTTTTGTTTCTTGGAGGACCAAGACACAAGAGATTGTTGGGGAACGTTGCATGGGAAACAAAAAAATTTCTACGAACACCCAAGATCTATCTATGGAGATCAACAGCTACGAGAGGGAGAGTGGATCTACGTACCCTTGTAGATCGCTAAGCGGGAAGCGTTAAGAAACGCGGTTGATGTAGTCGAACATCTTCGCGATCCAAATCGCAAGCCATCTCGCGATCCAATCATGATCCGTCCCGCGATCCAATCACGGTCCTTCCGATCTAGCGCCGAACGGACGGCACCTCCGCGTTCAGCACACGTACAGCTCGATGACGATCTCCGCCTTCTTGATCCAGCAAAGAGGGGGCGGAGAGGTAGATGAGTTCTCCGCCAGCACAACGGCGTGGTGGCGGTGGTGGAGCTGTCCCGACAGGGCTTCGCCAAGCACGACCGAGACGATTTAGTGGAGAACAGATCTAGAGGGAGAGAGAGGCAGCCGTGGCTTTTTCAGGTTAGGGCTGCCCTAAAAAATCCTCTAGTATATATAGGAGGAAGGGAGGGGAGGAGGCAGCCCCAAACCCTCCACCAAGGAGGGTTCGGCCGAACCAAGGGGGAGGAGTCCTCCCCTAACTAGGATTCCTCCTCCCACAAGGGAGGTGGAGTCCTGGGAGGTCTCCCCACTTGGCCCTCCTCTCTCCTCTTCGCATGGGCCCTTAGGGGCTGGCTTGCCCAGCCCACTAAGGGCTGGTGCGCCACCCCTAAGGCCCATGTGGCCCCCGGAGTGGGTGGCCCCTCCCGATGGACCCCCGAAACCCTCCCGGCACCCCCGGTACACTACCGGTGACGCCCGAACTTTTTCCGGTAACCAAAACGGGACTTCCTATATATCAATCTTTACCTCCGGACCATTCCGGAGCTCCTCGTGACTTCCGGGATCTCATCCGGGACTCCGAACAACCTTTGGTCACCAACATACATAACTCAATACTACCGAAACGTCACCGAACGTTAAGTGTGCAGACCCTGCGGGTTCGAGAACTATGTAGACATGACCGAGAAACCTCTACGGTCAATAACCAATAGCGGGACCTGGATGCCCATATTGGTTCCTACATATTCTACGAAGATCTTTATCGGTTGAACCTCTATGTCAAGGATTTAGCTAATCCCGTATGCAGTTCCCTTTGTTCTTCGGTATGTTACTTGCCCGAGATTCGATCATCGGTATCTCTATACCTACTTCAACCTCGTTACCGGCAAGTCTCTTTACTCATTTCGTAATACAAGATCCCTTGACTAACTCTTTAGTCACTTTGCTTGCAAGGCTCATTGTGATGTTGTATTACCGAGCGGGCCCTAAGATACCTCTCCGTCACACGGAGTAACAAATCCCAATCTTGATCCATGCCAACTCAACAAACACCCTCGGAGATACCTGTAGAGCACCTTTATAGTCACCCAGTTACGTTGCGACGTTTGATACACACAAGGTACTCATCCGGTGTCAGTGAGTTGCATGATCTCATGGTCATAGGAACAGATACTTTGACATGCAGAAACAATAGCAATAAACTGACACGATCATATGCTATGTTCATAGTTTGGGTCTTGTCCATCACATCATTCTCCTAATGATGTGATCCCGTTATCAAATGACATCTCATGTCTATGGCTAGGAAACCTTGACCATCTTTGATCAACGAGCTAGTTTAGTAGAGGCTTACTAGGGACACTTTGTTGTCTATGTATCCACACATGTATCTGAGTTTCCAATCAATACAATTATAGCATGGATAATAAACGATTATCATAAACAAGGAAATATGATAATAACTAATTTATTATTGCCTCTAGGGCATATTTCCAACAGTCTCCCACTTGCACTAGAGTTAATAATCTAGCTCACATCGCTATGTGATTTACATTGTTATGAATCTAACACCCAATGAGTTCTGGGGTTCGATCATGTTTTGCATGTGAGAGAGGTTTTAGTCAACGGTCTGCAACATTCAGATCCGTGTGTTCTTTGCAAATCTATATGTCATACTGCAGATGCTACCACGCTCCACTTGGAGCTATTCCAAATGGCTGCTCCACTATACGTATCCGGATTGCTACTCAGAGTCATCCGGATTGGTGTCAAAGCTTGCATCGACGTAACCCTTTACGACGAACGCTTTATCACCTCCATAATCGAGAAACAATTCCTTAGTCCTCTAGTTACTAAGGGTAATTTTGATCGCTGTCCAGCGATCCACTCCTGGACCACTCTTGTACCCCTTGATAGACTCATGGCAAGGCACACACCAGGTGCGGTACACAACATGGCATACTATATAGAGCATATGGATAAGGCATAAGGGGACGACCTTCGTCCTTTCTCTTTCTTCTGCCGTGGTCGAACTTTGAGTCTCACTCAACTCCACACCTTACAAATCAGGCAAGAACTCTTTCTTTAACTGATCCATTTTGAACTCTTTCAAAATCTTGTCAAGGTTTGTACTCATTGAAAGTCTTATCAGACGTCTTGATCTATCTCTATAGATCCTGATGCCCAATATTTAAGTAGCTTCATTCCAGGTCTTCCTTTGAAAAACTCCTTTCAAACAACACTTTATGCTTTCCAGAAATTTTACATCATTTCCGATCAACAATATGTCATCCACATATACTTATCAGAAATTCTACAGTGCTCCCACTCACTTTCTTGTAAATACAAGTTTCTCATAAACTTTGTATAAACCCAAAAACTTTGATCACCTCATCAAAGCGTATATTCGAACTCCGAGATGCTCGCTCCAGCCCATAGAAGGATTGCTGGAGCTTGCACACCTTTTAGCATCCTTAGGATCGACAAAACCTTCTGGTTGTATCACATACAACCTTTCCTCATGGAAACCGTTAAGGAAACTCTGTTTTGACATCCATCTGCCAGATTTCATAATTGAAAAACATAGCAACTGCTAACATAATTTCAACAGAGTTTAGCATCGCTACGGGTGAGAGAGTCTCATCGTAGTCAACTCCTTGAACTTGTCGGAAACCACTTTGCGACAAGTCGAGCTTTATAAATGGTGACAATTACCATCAGCGTCTGTCTTCTTCTTAAAGGTCCGTTTGTACTTAACGACCTGTCATTCATCGGGCAAGTCTACCAAAGTCCATACTTGGTTTTCATACATGGATCCTATCTCGGATTTCATGGCTGCTAGCCATTAGTTGGAATCTAGGCCCACCATCGCTTCTTCATAGCTCGTAGGTTCACTGTTATCTAACAACATGACCTCCAAGACAGGATTGCCGCACCACTTAGGGGTGGTACAATTCCTTGTCGACCTACGAGGCTCAGTAGTAACTTTGATCTGAAGTTTCATGATCAACATCATTAGCTTCCTCTTCATTTGGTGTACGCGCCGCAGAAACAACTTTCTGCGTTGTGCTACCATCTAACTGAAGTGACGGTTCAATAACCTCATCAAGTTCTACCTTCCTCCCACTCAATTCTTTCGAGAGAAACTCTTTCTCGAGAAAGGACCCGTTTTTAGCAACAAACACTTTGCCCTTGGATCTGAGATAGAAGGTATACCCAACTGTTTCCTTAGGGTATCCTATGAAGACGCATTTGTCCGCTTTGGGTTCGAGCTTATGAGGTTGAAGTCCTTTCACATAAGCATCGCATTCCCAAACTCTAAGAAATGACAGCTTAGGTTTCTGCCAAACCATAATTCATCCGGTGTCATCTCAACGGATTTAGATGGTGCCCTATTTAAAGTGAATGTAGTTGTCTCTAACGCATAATCCCAAAACGATAGTGGCAAATCGGTAAGAAACATCATAGAACGCACCATTTCCAATAGAGTACGGCTACGATATTCGGACACACCATTACACTGTGGTGTTCCAGGTGGCATGTGTTGTGAAACAACTTCCACATTGTCTTAAATATATACCAAAATTCGTAACTAAGATATTTACCTCTATGATCATATCGTAGACATTTTATCTTCTTGTCACGATGATCTCAAACTTCACTCTGAATTTGTTTGAACTTTTCAAACGTTTCAGACTTGTGTTTCATTAAGTAAATATCCCCATATCTACTCAAATCATCAGTGAAGGTAAGAAAATAGCGATATCCACTGCATGCTTCAACACTTATTGGACCGCATACATCAACATGTATCATTTCCAATAAGTCACTTGCCCGCTCCATCAAGCCGTAAAACGGGGTTTTAGTCATCTTGCCCATGAGGCATGGTCCGCATGTCTCAACCGATTCAAATCGAGTGAGTCCAAAGATCCATGAGCATGGAGTTTCTGCATGCGCTTTACACCAATATGACCTTTAGCAGCAGTGCCACAAGTATTTGGTACTATAATTATTAACTTTGCATCTTTTGGCATCAATATTATGAACATGTGTATCACTACGATCGAGATTCAATGAACCATTCACATTGGGTGCATGACCATTGAAGGTATTATTCATGTAAACAGAATAACCATTATTCTCTGACTTAAATGAATAACCGTATTGCAATAAACACGATCCAATCATGTTCATGCTCAACACAAACACCAAATAACATTTATTTAGGCTCAACACTAATCCCGAAGGTAGAGGGAGCATGCGATGGTGATCACATCAACCTTGGAAACACTTCCAACACACATCGTCACCTCACCCTTAGCTAGTCTCTATTTATTCCGTAGCTTTTATTTCGAGTTACTAACATTAGCAACTGAACCGGTATCTAATACCCAGGTGCTACTAGGAGTACTAGTAAGGTACACATCAATAATACGTATATCAAATATACTTCCGTTGACGTTGCCAGCCTTCTTATCTACCAAGTATCTAGGGTTGTTCCGCTTCAGCGACCATTCTCCTCATAATAGAAGCACTCAGTCTCGGATTTGGGTTCAACCTTGGGTTTCTTTACTGGAGCAGCAACTGGCTTGCCATCCATGAAGTTTCCCTCCTTGCCCTTGCCCTTCTCGAAACTAGTGGTTTTACTAACCATCAACACTTGATGCTCCTTCTTGATTTCTACCTTCGTGGTGTCAAACATCGCGAATAGCTCGGGGATCATTATTTCCATCCTTGGCATTTCATTGTTCATCACGAAGCTCTAGTAGCTTTGTGGTAGTGACTTGGAGAACTATATCAACCACTATCTTATCTGGAAGATCAACTCCCACTCGATTCAAGCGATTGTAGCACCCAGACAATCTGAGCACATGCTCACCGATTGAGCTATTCTCCTTCATCTTCCAGGCAAAGAATCTTGTTGGAGGTCTCATACCTCTCAACACGGGCACGAGCCTGAGATCCCAATTTTAGCTCTTAGAACATCTCATATGTTCCGTGACATTCAAAATGTTTTGGAGCCTCAATTCTAAGCCGTAATGCATGACGCACTGAACTATCAAGTAGTCATCAGAACGTGACTGTGAGATGTTCACAACATCTACAAACGACGCTTGAGGGGGTGGCGCACCAAGCGGTGCATTAAGGACATAAGCCTTCTGTGCAGCAATGAGGACAATCCTCAGATCATGGATCCAGTCCGTATTATTGTTACCATCATCTTTCAATTCTATTTTCTCTAGTAACGTTTCAAAAACACAGTGGAGCTACAACGCGAGCTATTGATCTACAACATAATTTTGCAAAGACAACTTTAGACTATGTTCATGATAAAGAGTTCAATTAATCATATTACTTAAAGAACTCCCACTCAAATTGACATCCCTCCGGTCATCCGAGTGTGACATGATCCAAATTCACCAACCCAAGTCCGGTCATCACGTGAGATGAGGTGGTTTCAGTGGTGAACATCTCCATGTTGATCATATCTACTCTATGACTCATGTTTGACCTTTCGGTCTCTTTTGTTCCGAGGCCATGTCTGTACATGCTAGGCTCGTCAAGTTTAACCCGAGTGTTCCGCATGTGCAAAACTGGCTTGCACCCGTTGTATGCGAACGTAGAGTCTATCACACCCGATCATCACGTGGTGCTTCGAAACGATGAACTTTCGCAACGGTGCACACTCGGGGAGAACACAATTTATTCTTGAAATTTTAGTGAGGGGTCACCTTATAATGCTACCATCGTCCTAAGCAAAATAAGATGCATAAAAGGATTAACATCACATGCAAATCATAAGTGACATGATATGGCCATGATCTTGTGCTTTTGATCTCCATCTCCAAAGCACCGGCATGATCTCCATCGTCACCGGCATGACACCATGATCTCCATCATCTTGATCTCCATCAACGTGTCTCCATGAGGTTGTTGCGCCAACTATTGCTTCTACAACTATTGCTAACTCATAGCGATAAAGTAAAGCAAAAGAAGGCGAAAATAATTAAAGACAACCCTATGGCTCCTGCCAGTTACCATACTCATCGACATGCAAGTCGTGATAATCTATAAAAAACATGATCATCTCATACATCACATATATCACATCATGTGTTTGGCCATATCATATCACAACATACCCTGGAAAAACAAGTTAGACGTCCTCTAATTGTTGTTGCATGTTTTACGTGGCTGCTATGGGTATCTAGCAATAACGATTCTTACCTACGCAAAACCACAACGGTGATATTCAAGTTGCTATTTAACCTTCTACAAGGACCGCCTCTGTCGAATCCGATTCAACTAAAGTGGGAGAGACAGACACCCGCCAGCCATCTTTATGCAACAAGTGCATGTCAGTCGATGGAACCGGTCTCTCGTACGTGGACGAGTAAGGTTGGTCCAGGCCGCTTCATCCCACAATACCGCCGAATCAAAATAAGACTAAGGAGGTAGAAATCTGAACATCAACACCCACAAACTCTTTTGTGTTCTACTCATGCATGTTATCTACGCATAGACCTAGCTCATGATGCCACTGTTGGGGAACGTTGCATAGGAAACAAAAATTTCCTACGAACACCCAAGATCTATCTATGGAGATCAACAGCTACGAGAGGGAGAGTGGATCTACGTACCCTTGTAGATCGCTAAGCGGGAAGCGTTAAGAAACGCGGTTGACGGGGGGATAACCCCGGGGTAGCCTCAGGCGACTCCTTCAACTTTTTCAAAACGACCGCAGGACGAGCCGCCTCCCCCTGCAGTCCGGCTCCGCGCAACCGGCTACACCAATCGGCCGGCTAGGGGCCACGCGGCCGGCTACACCAATCGGCCGGCTAGAGGCGGAGACGCTTAGCCCCCTAGCCGGCGGTGCTGCAGGTACTGCTGTCAGAGCACGCGTGGCTACAGAGGCCCCCGTCGCATCGGGGGTCAGCGCCCGCATGGCCACAGTGAGGAAACAGTGCCTCTGACTCTGGCCGACTGCGACCTGGCGAACGGCACAGTGCCGGCCTGCCCTCAACCACTCCATTACCTGCCCCGGCATGGCTACAGCGCGGCCGGCTGTACCGCTGACCGCGCCCGGCTACCGCAAGACGACGCCCCGAAGGACGATCCGTGCCGCTACGAGACGGGCACAGGGGCCCGCCAGGCGGGTCCCCTCCGGCTCCCTACGGGACCCCGCAGCCGGCGGGCCCTACCAGTGACGAGACCCCTCAGCCGGGGGCCCCACGGCCGGCTAGACAGACCGCCAGCTGGGGCCCTCCGGAGCTTTCTACTCATATTGTATTCCGGGGGGTTGGCCTATAAAACCCCCCGGAGCTCCCCCATGCAGGGGGGGCTTCTTCCCTAGCATACGCACGCACACACCCACGTAGAGAGGCAGAGAGGGCGAGCTAGCCCCTTCTTCCTCCTCTATCCATACAGCTCAAGGAGCATCATTGTAGCCCCCTTTGGTTCATCAACCAGACCGGCAGGACTAGGGGTGTTACCTCCCACGGAGGGCCCTAAACCTGGGTACACAGTGTGTCCCTCACCGCTTGTGCCTAATCCCGCCCCCGGAGCCCGTCGGCGTCCTTCGGCCCCAACCACTCTCGATAAGCCACCCCATGGCATCTGTCGTGAGAAAACGACGACAGTTGGTGCCCACCGTGGGGCCGAACGCGGCGCCGGCCGGAGTCACGCTCCGGGCGGGACCCTTCACCACCTCCCCTGGCCGCCCCGTGTCCGGGCGGAACTGCTCGCTCGTGGGGCTTGCTCTCGTAGGGTGGGACTCCGTTCCCGCTGGCCCTACGGGCGACGCTGCCGGCCTCTCTGACGAGTGCCTCGGCAGCAACGCTCTGCTCGACATCGCCGCCCTCACCGAGCGCGTCGGCAGGCTGAGCCTCGCCGACGAGCCAGCTGCCGACGAGTACCCTAGCCAGGTACTCGACTGCCTCGGCCCGCCCTCGTCTGTGGGTGCACTCGCCCCGGGCGAGGCCAACGACTCCCGCGTCCGCGCGGGGGTGATGGCCACCGGGTCCTCCACGACCTCCGGCCGTGTCAGGGCGGAGGCGGAGGCAGTCGCCGCGGCCGCCCGCGCTGGCCCCTCCGACCCCCTCGGCGCCGTGCTTCGGGGCCTCAGCACCCCCGTCGCGCCTACCACGAACCCAGCTACGGCTACGGCTGAGCTGGAAGCTGCTCACCGGCTGCTGCTCAACGAGGCGACCACGCTCGCCACCACCAAGCGTCGGATGGAGTCCGCGCAGCGCGAGTATAACTCCGCCTACAGCCTCACCCCCGCCAACGACGAGCCCAGCCGGCGCGGCGACATCCGCAACCGCGGTCGTGTGGTCGCAGAAATCCTCGGCGGCAGGCTCCCCACCTACGACACGCCGGCTGCCAACCTGAGGGCTGCCCACGTAGCCTACGCCGACCTCGCCGGCCTGGTGGGCGAAGAGCGAGAGCAGCAGGATCGCCACATCCAAGACCTCATCGCCACCGCTAACGCCCAGCAGGCCCGGCTCGACGGCATCAACGCCGGCTCCAAAATTCCCGTCCCCGAGGGGATGCTCCGCCTACTGCTGGCCAGCGCCGGCCGGTCCAGCAAGCCTCTTCCCCTCACGGCTCTGGCCGGCGGGGCGCTGGGTCTCACAACGGACGCTCCCGGCTGCGAGACGAGCAGCCGACCGTCAACAGCCGACGCGACGACGCTCCGGCTGGCGGCAGCCGGTGCAGCCGGGACCATACCCCGCCCCCGCGGCGGGAACGTGCCCGCTCGCCTGCCTCGACTGTTCGCCCTGAGCTCGCCGCTCAGCTCGGCCCGCGCGTCCCGCGGAGCGAGAACGACGCTCAGACCCGCATCGAGCGGCTAGCGCAGTCGGCCCTCCTCGAGGAGGAGGGCTCGATCGGCCCGGCGTGTTTCGGCCCCCAGATTCGCAACGAACCGTTCCCGGCCGGCTTCACTCTCCCTCGCGACACCCCGAAGTACAACGGCACCGCCAAGCCGGAGGACTGGCTGATCGACTACACCACCGCGGTCGGCATTGCCAGGGGGAACAAGCATGTAGCCGTACACTACGCCCCCCTAATGTTGACCAGCTCGGTCCGGACCTGGCTTAACAGCCTGTCGGCCGGCAGTATCAATACCTGGACAGACTTCGAGGAAGCGTTCGTCCGCAACTTCACCGACACCTACAAGCGGCCTGGCCGGCCCCGCGAGCTGGCCATGTGTGTCCAGGGGCCGGAGGAGCCCCTCCGCGACTACCTCACGCGCTGAACCAAGCTCCGCAACTCCTGCGAGGGAGTGCACGAGGTGCAGGCCATCCAGTATTTCATCGAGGGTTGCCGCGACGGCACCCACCTCAAGCACAAGCTCTTGTGCTCCGAGCCGGCTACCCTGGCGGACCCGATGGCCAAGGCGGACAAGTACGCCACGGCCGACTCCGTGATGCGGATGAAGGTCGCCGTGCCGGCCAAGCCGGCCCCGCCGCCCGCCGCGCCGCGGGCGGCTGCCGACAACCGGCAGCAGCAGAACAGCAAGCGCAAGTCCGACCAGCCGGATCCCCGCTACGGGAGCCGGCAGGTCGCCACCATTGAAGAGGAGCAACCGGCTGCCCAGGCCCCCAGCCAGCGCCAGCGCACCGGCAAGGCCGCCTGGCAGCCCAAGCTTACCTTCGAGCAGATGCTCGACCTACCCTGCAAGCACCACTCCGGGGCCAAGCCGGCCACCCATACGCTCCGACAGTGCAGCTTCTCCCAGCGGCTGGCCCGAGGCGAGGGCCTTCCGGCTCCTCTGCCTCCGGCTCCCCGCGAACCAGCTCCGGCTCCGGCCCAGCCGCCTGCTCCGGCCCCGGCTGCCAACGACGGCCGCCTCCACGACCAGTTCCCTAACCAGGACGGGTCCTGCGTCGTCTTCACCAGCGAAGCAACCAACAAACACAGCGTGCGCCAGCGGCAGCACGAGTTGAACGCCACCGCCCCCTCGGTTCCCCAATTCATGCATTGGTCCGAGAAGCCGGTCACCTGGAGCCGGACGGACCACCCGGCTGTGATGCCAAATCCGGGCAGCTACGCCCTCGTCCTCGATCCCACTATCATCTCCGAGAGGCGTACCTGCCGTTTCTCACGGGTGTTGATTGACGGGGGCAGCAGCATCAACATCCTCTATCGTGACACGATGCTCAAGCTGGGGCTCAAGGAGAAAGACCTGCGAGCAAGCCGAACGGTTTTCACGGCATCATGCTGGGAAAATCCTGCACCCCCATCGGCAAGATCGAGCTCGACGTCCTCTTCGGCGACAAGAGCCATTTTCGCCGCGAGCCGATATGGTTCGAGGTGGTGGACCTCGACAGTCCCTACCACACGCTGCTGGGTAGGCCGGCCCTCGCCAAGTTCATGGCGATCCCCCATTATGCCTACCTCAAGCTCAAGATGCCGGGCCTCAAGGGCATCATCACCGTCGCCGGCGACTACAAAATGTCGATCGAGTGCGCCCGCGACGGCAGCCGGCTGGCCGAGGCTCTGGAGATAGCGGAGGAAAGGCAGCAGCTCGACCGGCTCGTGGCTCATGCGTCCAACCAGCCGGCCGTGCCGGCTCCTCCATCCCAGTCGGCCAGCGAAGCATCATTCCAGCCGTCCAAGGACACCAAGAAAGTGCCGCTCGACCCGGCTAACCCCCAGCAGTGCGTCACCATCGGCGCCAACCTCAGCAGCAAATAGGAAGGCGAGCTCATGGACTTCCTCCGTGAGAATCGGGATATCTTTGCATGGTCTCCCAAAGACATGCCGGGTGTTCCGAGGAAGTTCGCCGAGCACAAACTTCATGTCCAGCCGGATGCGAAGCCGGTCAAGCAACCCCTGCGCCATTTCTCCGAGGAGAAGCGGCGTACTATAGGAGAGGAGGTTGCCCGGATGCTCGCAACCGGCTTCATCATGGAAGTGTTCCACCCGGACTGGCTGGCCAACCCAGTCCTGGTGCTAAAGAAAAACAAGACATGGCGCATGTGTATCGACTACATGAGCCTGAACAAGGCGTGTCCCAAGGACCCATTCCCCCTGCCGCGGATCGATCAAGTTATCGACTCCACGGCCAGCTGCGATCTGCTGTCCTTCCTGGACGCCTACTCAGGCTATCACCAGATCAAGCTGGACCCGGCCGACCGGCTGAAGACCTCCTTCATCACCCCCTTCGGGGCCTACTGCTACATCACCATGTCCTTCGGCCTGAAGAATGCAGGCGCCACTTTCCAGCGCTGCATGCAGAAGTGCCTCCTGCCGCAGATCGGCACGAACGTCCACGTCTATGTTGACGACATCGTCGTCAAAACCAAGAAGCATTTCAGCCTCCTTGGCGACCTCCGGGAGACCTTCGCCAATCTGCGCGAGTACAAGGTCAAGCTTAACCCGGAGAAGTGCGTTTTCAGCGTCCCAGCCGGCCAACTCCTGGGTTTCTTCGTGTCCACCCGCGGCATCGAGGCTAACCCAGAGAAGATCAGGGCGATCGAGCGTATGCCCAAGCCGACCCGTCTCTGCGACGTCCAGATGTTCACCGGCTGCCTCGCCTCCCTCAGCCGGTTCGTCAGCCGGTTGGGGGAAAAGGCCCTGCCCCTCTACCAGCTCATGAGGAAGACGACGCTTGTCGAGCCGAGCGCCGACCCCACCAGGAAGCCGGCCAAGTTTGAGTGGACCGACCAAGCGGACGCGGCGTTCCGCGACCTCAAACGAGTCCTCACCAGCGCGCCCATCCTGGCCGCGCCGGCTGAGAAGGAGCCCCTGCTCGCATACATCGCGGTGACCACCCGCGTCATCAGCGTCGTCCTGGTCGTGGAGCGGCCGGAGGAGGGCAAAGCGCTGACAGTCCAGCGTCCCGTCTACTACCTCAGCGAAGTCCTCTCCGCCTCCAAGAAAAACTACCCCCACTACCAGAAGATGTGCTACGGCATATACTTCGCCGCCCAGAAGATCAAGCAATATTTCCAAGAGCACGTCATCACCGTGGTGAGCACGGCGCCGCTGGGCGAGATCATGAGCGGCCGGGACGCCACCGGCCGGATCGCCAAGTGGGCCATCGCCCTCGCCTACTACGAGATCCGATACGAGCCGCGCACCGCCATCAAGTCACAGGCGATGGCTGACTTCCTCGTCGACAGGGCTGAGATCCAGTTCGTGCCGCCTCCCCCGGACTCCACGCACTGGCGCATGCACTTCGACGGCTCGAAGATGCGGACCGGTCCGGGAGCCGACATCGTCTTGTCGTCTCCAAAAGGAGACCAGCACAAGTATGCACTCCAAATCCACTTCGCCGCCTCCAACAACGTGGCCGAGTACGAGGCGCTCGTCCACGGCCTCCGGCTCGCCAAGGAGATTGGCATGCGACGCATCTTGTGTTTCGGCGACTCCGACCTGGTGGTGCAGCAGGTCTCTAGCGAGTGGGACGCCAGCGACGCCAACATGGCCAGCTACTGCTTCCTCGTCCAGCAGCTTACCGGCTCCTTCGAAGGTTGCAAGTTCCACCATGTCCCCCGGGCGGACAACGAGGCGGCAGACGCCTTGGCCAAAATCGGCTCCACCCGCCCGGCCATCCCGGCTGGCGTCTCCCTCGAGCAGCTGCGCAAGCCGTCGATCAAACCCTCCGCTGAGTCGGAGTCCATCTTCGTACCCGCGGATCCCGCCGGCTCCTCGACGGGCCCGGGGGCTCCGCCGGCTCCGCCGGCTCCGCCTACTCCGCCGGCTCCGACGATTCGGCCGGCTCCACCTGCTCCACCGGCTACTCCCGCCACGCCAGCTCCAGCGGCTGTTGTTCCAGCAACAACCGGCCCCGAGCCCGCGGCCGTCATGATGGCTGTCGACCAGTCGGGCCCGGGGACTGGCGAGCCTAGCGAGCCGGTCCCGGGGGCTCCGTCGACGGACCCGGGGGCTCCGGCTGCCCAGAATCTCCAGCCCATGCCGGAGCCGGCCTCGGTGTCGGCTCCGTCATGGGCCCAGCCAATCTTGGCTTTCCTCTTGCACGGCGAGCTCCCCCCTGACGAAGACAAAGCCCGGCAGATCCAGCGCCGTGCCCCCACCTACAGCATCATCAACCATGAGCTGGTCCACCGCAGCACAACCGGCGTGTACCAACGCTGTGTCGAGTCCGAGAAAGGCCAGGAGATCCTCCGAGATATCCACCAGGGCGAGTGCGGGCACTACGCCGCCTCGAGGACCCTGGTGGCCAAGGCGTTCCGCCACGGTTTCTACTGGCCGACTGCACTAGAGGAGGCGACGCAGCTCGTCGACAGGTGCGAAGGGTGCTAACGTTTCCGCGCGCAAAGCCACCTACCGGCTGCAGCACTCAAGACCATCCCGCTGTCGTGGCCCTTTGCCGTTTGGGGGCTCGACATGGTTGGGCCATTCAAGACCGCTCGAGGCGGCATGACACATTTGCTGGTAGCCGTCGACAAGTTCACCAAGTGGATCTAGGCCAGACCCAACAACAAGTTGGACGGCCCCACCGCCGTCCGATTCATCGAAGACATAACGGTCCGCTACGGCGTCCCGCACAACATCATCACCGACAACGGCACCAACTTCGCCAAGGGCGCGCTAGCACGTTTCTGCGCCAAGCAAGGCATCTGGCTCGACCTAGCCTCGGTCGCCCACCCGCAGTCGAACGGCCAGGCCGAAAGGGCTAACGGCTTAATCCTGGCCGGCATCAAGCCCCGGCTCGTGGCACCGCTCGTCCGCTCAGCCGGCTACTGGGTCGAGGAACTGCCGGCCGTCTTGTGGAGCCTGAGGACCATGCCCAACCGATCAACCGGCTTCACGTCCTTCTTCCTCGTGTACGGGTCCGAGGCGGTCATTCCCACGGACATCGAGTTCGACTCGCCTCGCGTCATCCTGTACATGGAGACGGACGCAAAAGAGGCAAGGGAGGACGACGTCGACCTTCTCGAGGAGGCCCGCGAGCTAGCACTGAGCCGGACGGCTATCTATCAGCAGAAGCTCCGGCACTACCACAGCAAGCGCATCCGGCCCCTCTCCTTCCGTGAGGGGGACCTGGTGCTCAGGCGGATCCAGCGAACCGCCGGCCAGCACAAGCTGTCCTCCCCATGGGAGGGCCCGTTCATCATCAGCAAAGCGTTGTACAATAACGCGTACTATCTAATAGACGGTCAGAAGCCGCAGAAGCGCAAGAGAGACGCCTCCGGCGAGGAGACAGAGCGCCCGTGGAACGCGGCGCTCCTCCGACCGTTTTACTGCTAAGGACCAGTGTATGTATGTACCTCCCCTTTTGGGCTTATGAATGCAACGGGTGCCCCAAGCCAGCTCTTGGGGCACGCCTCTTTCGTTTCCTTCCAAGGCAGTTCGCCTCACTCACCGGTTCCCAGACCCGGTTCCACGGTCTCGGGGGCTCGCCAGCTAGCCTTGACATCGCTCCCCGAAGCTGATCGAGTAATGTGAACTAAGGAAACACCCTACCACCCCTCCCGGCTATAGACCGGCTCCCGGCTGTCCGGCTGGAGGGTTCTCGGGACGGTCAACTTTGCACAGACGAAGGCGATCATAGGGGGTCGCCGGCTAGGGCTAGCCGAAATTTTCTCTAGCCTCTGCCATTCACCTTAGCCAAAACATCCTCGTGGCTCTCAAACTCACGGCCGACTCCCCCGAGGCGGACGCCCCGTCCCAGCTACAGACCGGCTCCCGGCTGTCTTGCTGGCGGGGCTGATGCCAAAAGGGACAAGGTTTTGGGTAGACAGAGCCAAAAAGGGCAAAAGCCTAAGGACGAGTCGGCACGCATAAAAAACTTTTGCAACCAAAAGCACGAACTTATATACAAAACGGCCCACGGCCCCAAGTTCATTACATTTACACCCCCAGTGGGTGGAATTGCAGTCTAAACAAAATGCAGGAAAGAAAAGTCCTAAATAGCGGCAGCGCCGTCTTCTCCCCCGGCATCCTCCGCGGCGGCTGAAGTTGAGGCCCCGTCCTTGGCCACAGCGCGATGCGTGTCGGCCCCCACACCCGAGTCGCGGGCCAGCTCGGAGTCGGCGTAGTCGTCGGTGCTGGACCCGGCATCTTCGTCGCCCGTCTCCGCGGCGCTACCCTCCGGGTCGTCAAGGGCGAGCGTGTACGGGTCTTCCGGAATCACCTCGCCGTCCGCCGTACGCTCCGGGACGTACTCGTCCCACACGGCGAAGGAGGCAATATCGCTGGCCCGAACGACCAGCGCATCGACAGCCGCCTCCAGCTCCGCATCGGTGCCGGCGCGCTGGGCCGTAAGCAGCCCCAAGTCCAGCTCGGGGTACCACGACCTCGCGATGCGAAGCGCCATGGCCGCTTCGGCGCGCGCGGCGGAGGCCCTCCAGGCGTTCACCCGTGCGGTCTCGAACTCCAGCCACCTCGACAGCCGGCTCATGGAGTTCAGCTCCACCGCATCCGGCCAGAGGGTGCGGACCAGCTCCGTGGCGGCCGCTTCAGGGCCCGGACCACCTCATGCAGACGCGCCCCGGCGGCGATTCCCACCTCATCCAGAGTCCAGGCGGCGTGCTGCCCGATGGGGACTCCCTATGCCCGCTGGTCCTCGCGGTGGGCCTCCACGGCCGCCTCCGCGACCTCCTACGTGCCTGGGAAAAGTCCTAAGGGAGAAAGGGAGGCGTGATGAACAATGAAAGAATCCTAGCACCCTAAAAGAAGCAGGCGGGCAAATGCAAGAAATCGAAACTTACCGGCCAGGAGCCGGTCCACCTCGTTCCCTTGCTCCTGCAGCGCGGCCTCCCTGGCCGACCACTCCTGGAGCCGGCGCTCGTGCTCGGCACGGGCTGTCTGCGCCTCCTCGACCGCCTTCGCCAGCAGGGCGTCCTTGCTCTCCAGCTCTTGGCAGTGGGCCGGCTCCCGCTCCTCCGCCTTCCGGCGAAGGGCCGCCTCCCGCTCCTCCAGCTCTAGGCGGTGGGCCGCCTCGCGCGCATCCTTCTCCGCCTGCGCCCGATCCACCTCCTGGCGGAGCCGGTCGCACTCCACCGTCAGGAGGTCCCGCCGTTCGCCAAGCTGCACCACCTGGCGACGGAGGCTGACCGTCTTGGCGTGGGTGGCTGCCCGGGATGAAGACGCCTCTGTCAGAAAGCAAGCAAAGAAAGGGATTCAGCCCGCCTCCGGAGTAGCCGGCCTAAATCCCGGGGGCTACACCCAGTGGGTGCGCTCGCGCGCCCCCACTAGACATTCGCAAGAACCTTACCTTTTAGGTCGGCGGACATAACAGCTAGCCGATTCTCGACTCCACGATACAAGCCTAGCAGCGTGTTGTACGCGGCTACCCAGCGGTCGTGCGCAGCCTGCAAAGAACACAGAAGCAAAGATGCCATTAGACTCGACCCGCCTGCGTCCCGAGCCGGCCCGAGTCTCGGGGGCTACACCCAGTGGGTGCGCTGGCGCGCCCCCACTGGAAAAAGCCAAAGCAAAATACAAGGCTTCGAGCCCTTACCGCGATCGATTGCTCGAGGTGGACCAGCCGGTCGCTGGCGGCCCGGGCATCTTACGCCACCTGGGCGCGGCAGGCGGCAAACTCCTCGACGACGGCAACCATCGCAGCCCCAAGGGCGCTCGGCGCGTCGTTGATGGCCGCGCCTCCGGCCGTGGCCCAGATTTCCTGTGGCCGACCCCCGTCGGCGGGCCCGGACGCGCCCTTCGCCGTGGTCACCAGGGGGCCTGCCCCTCCCGGCGCCATGGTTCCGGGTGCCCCCGCTGGCGAGCCCGGGGCATCTGCCCCTCCGGGCGTTGCTGTCTCGCTGACCGGCGCTCCGCCTCTGGCGTCGCCGGCTCGGCTCGCTGCCAGAGCCGGGGCCTCCGAAGCCGGGACCTCCGCGTCCAGGACGACGACCTCTGGGGGCTCCTCCGCCCTCGGCGGCACGTCCTCCGCCCCCGACGGGGCCGTGTTGTTGACCAGCTCCGCCCCTTCGGCGACATCCGCCGCGCTCGCGGTCGCGCGCGCCTCCTCCTCGACCCGCGCGTCCGCCTGCGCCCGCCGCCCGGGGTCGTGCCTGTCCTTGGATCTCCTCTCCCGGCCAAGGGGAAAAGGCTCCCACGACTGGCCGGCTGCCTCCGCGCTGGCCTGCCCTGACGTCCGTTTCCGCGCCGCCTCCTCCCACGGGCGACGTTCCTCTTTGCGCAGCTCCCGCTCGGCCGCCTCGAGGTCCCGCCATGCCGCGCGCTCCCTATCCTCGGCGGCAGGCGGCGGCGCGGTCTCCACCGTCTCGGCAGCCGTGGCCCTCCCAAGGGCGCGCGGCTCCCTGGATAAACATGATAAGGAAGGGAGGTCGGCCGAGAAACAAGCAAGTACTTAGAACGGACTTACCCGATGGTAACAGGGACCGCCCGCCTGGCGGGGCCCGACCGGGCGACCCGCAGTTTCTTCCCGCCGCCTCCGCGGCCGCCACCCGGCTGTCCGGTGGCTGCTCATTTGGGAGCCGGCCTGGAACTGGCCGACTGTTTCCCCCTGCCGCCGGCGACCGCGCCGTCCCGGCTGGGCACGCGGTCGGCGCGTCGAACGCGCTTCCTCGGCACCGTGGTATCATCTCCCGAAACTTCGGGGTCCTCTGGAGCCGCTGCATCGCGCACCCTTTCCGTTTCAGCGTCGTCGTTGGTCCAGTCCCGCAAAGGTGTTTGGGGAGGGAACTCACCCGCTGACTCGGCTGCCTCCGTCTCCGTCCCGTCAGCGCCGGGTGCACCGGCCGCCTCCGATTCGGCCGGCTCCACGTCGTCGACGTCCTTGACCTCCTCCGGGTCCGACTCTGCCACGTCGGCAGCCGACACGCCATAGTTCTGCAGCTGCGGGAAGACCTGCATACAAGAGAGGCCCTCCGTCGTCAGGCCGTGAGGGGGAGCCAGCTTCAACAGGAAGGAGAGGTGGGGGATGGCTCGCTACGTACCCGCGGAGCCGGGCGGTCCCGGCTGTACGGGGCCTTCCCCCATCGCCATTCACCCTCGTTTATCTTGGCGACCGATATGGCGTTCATCCTCCTCGCCACCTGCACCGCCTTCAACTCCTTGGTGGAGAGCCGGCAAGGGTCGCGCCGCCCTCCCATCTGGAAGATGAGGTGTGGCCGACGCTGCAGCGGCTGCACCCGGCGCACCACCATCGTAGCTAGGAGGTCCGTGGCCGTCAGCCCCTCCGTTCTGGTCATCACCACCAGCCGCTCGCAGAGCCGGTTCGCCGTCTCGGGCACTCCGGCCGGAGGCGTCCTCCAGTTCATCATTGCGACTGGCGGCTGGTTGACGAAGGCGGGGAGGTTGATGTAGTCCTCCTCCGGCATCACGTTCTTCACATAGAAGAACCCTTTCTGCGAGTTCTTCACCGATTCCTGCAAGGGGAGTTGCGGGAACCCGGCTCCGGCGCGGAAGTGGATCAGGGCGGCTCCGCAGGCGGTCATGATTTTCTGACCGGTTGCCGGGTCCTTCACCATATGGCGCTTGAGGTAGAAGAGCCGGCACCAGAGGTCCAGGCGCGGTTCCACCCCCAGGTAGCCCTCGCAGAGGGAGACGAACGCCGTCAGCTGCAGGACGGCATTGGCGGCCAGGTGGTGCGGCTGCAGCCCGAAGTGCGTAAGGAACCGCCGGAAGAATGTGCTCGCCGGCAAGCCGAGCCCGCGGAGGAAGTGCTCGGCGAAAACCACCACCTCGCCCTCCCGTGGGGTCGGCGTGTTTTCCGCCTCGGCGATGCGTGCCTCCAGGTGCTCCGCCGGCGGCAACTTGCGGCGGTGGCGGAGATGCTCGATGAAGTGCTCGTCGACATTGCTACCGTCCCACGCCCCCTTGCTCGCCATTGCCCTCGAGGGTTTCGCGGCCGCGGCGACGGGGCGCAAGGGCTCGGTCGTGGTGTGGCTCCCGGCGATGGTGGGCGACGGCGCGGCGAGCGCGCAGCTTACGCTTCTCTTCTCTCTCTCTCTCTCTCGAAGCGGGGAGGGGAGGGGCGACGTCGGCAAGGCGCTGGGGGAGAGGAAGCGAATGCGCCGTTCCGCTCCTCCCCCCCTCCATTTAATCCCCCACGCGAGGGTAGTGGGGAGCGGATTCATCGCGCACGATCCCCACTGCTCCCGCCTCGTGCGGGAAGGGCATTAAAGCATTCCGGGAACGCCAACCGATGGCCCGGGCCACAGAAGATCCGTGCGCACGGGCCGAGGGCGCGACCGAAGTGGGCCCCGCCCCACGGCCCGGTCTTGTCTTCCGCGTGGCCTGTCAGGTCACGACCCGCTGCGCCCCCCACGTGGCGCGCCTCCTCTGCCCGACGGGGCACTCGAGGCGTCCTGCGAAGCGTCGGCCGGCTACGGAGCCCGCCGCCGCGCTCCCGCCTCCTTGGGCGCTAGGACCGTGCGTACTACGAGACAAGACTCAAGCCGGCGAGGTCCTCCGCCGTTCACCGGCGGGCCTCCCCTGCTTCGGGGACTACTGGCGGGGGGATAACCCCGGGGTAGCCTCAGCCGACTCCTTCAACTTTTTCAAAACGACCGCAGGACGAGCCGCCTCCCCCTGCAGTCCGGCTCCACGCGGCCGGCTACACCAATCGGCCGGATAGGGGCGGAGACGATTAGCCTCCTAGCCGGCGGTGCTGCAGGTACTGCTGTCAGAGCACGCGTGGCTACAGAGGCCCCCGTCGCATCGGGGGTCAGCGCCCGCATGGCCACAGTGAGGCAACAGTGCCTCTGACTCTGGCCGACTGCGACCTGGCGAACGGCACAGTGCCGGCCTGCCCTCAACCACTCCATTACCTGCCCCGGCATTGCTATAGCGCGGCCGGCCGTACCGCTGACCGCGCCCGGCTACCGCAAGACGACGCCCCGAAGGACGATCCGTGTCGCGATGAGACGGGCACAGGGGCCCGCCGGGCGGGTCCCCTCTGGCTCCCGACGGGACCCCACAGCCGGCGAGCCCTACCAGCGACGAGACCCCTCAGCCGGGGGCCCCACGGCCGGCTAGACAGACCGCCAACTGGGGCCCTCTGGAGCCTTCTACTCATATTGTATTCCGGGGGGTTGACCTATAAAACCCCCCGGAGCTCCCCCATGCAGGGGGGCTTCTTCCCTAGCATACGCACGCACAGACCCACGTAGAGAGGCAGAGAGGGCGAGCTAGCCCCTTCTTCCTCCTCTATCCATACAGCTCAAGGAGCATCATTGTAGCCCCCTTTGGTTCATCAACCAGACCGGCAGGACTAGGGGTGTTACCTCCCACGGAGGGCCCTGAACCTGGGTACACCATGTGTCCCTCATCGCTTGTGCCTAATCCCGCCCCCGGAGCCCGTCGGCGTCCTTCGGCCCCAACCACTCTCGATAAGCCATCCCATGGCATCTGTTGTGAGAAAACAACGACAGCGGTTGATGTAGTCGAACGTCTTCGCGATCCAAATCGCAAGCCGTCCCGCGATCCAATCACGATCCGTCCCGCGATCCAATCACGATCCGTCCCGCAATCCAATCACGATCCGTCCCGCGATCCAATCACGGTCCTTCCGATCTAGCGCCGAACGGACTGCACCTCAGCGTTCAGCACACGTACAGCTCGATGACGATCTCCGCCTTCTTAATCCAGCAAAGAGGGGGCGGAAAGGTAGATGAGTTCTCTGCCAGCACAACGGCGTGGTGGCGGTGGTGGAGCTGTCCCGGCAGGGCTTCGCCAAGCACGACCGAGACAATTTAGTGGAGAACAGATCTAGAGGGAGAGAGAGGTAGCCGTGGCTTTTTCAGGTTAGGGCTGCCCTAAAAAATCCTCTAGTATATATAGGAGGAAGGGAGGGGAGGAGGCAGCCCCAAACCCTCGACCAAGGAGGGTTCGGCCGAACCAAGGGGGAGGAGTCCTCCACCAACTAGGATTCCTCCTCCCACAAGGGAGGTGGAGTCCTGGGAGGTCTCCCCACTTGGCCCTCCTCTCTCTCCTCTTCGCATGGGCCCTTAGGGGCTGTCTTGCCCAGCCCACTAAGGGCTGGTGCGCCACCCCTAAGGCCCATGTGGCCCCCGGAGTGGGTGGCCCCCTCCCGATGGACCCCCGGAACCCTCCCGGCACCCCCGGTACACTACCGGTGACGCCCGAACTTTTTCCGGTAACCAAAACGGGACTTCCTATATATCAATCTTTACCTCCGGACCATTTCGGAGCTCCTCGTGATGTCCGGGATCTCATCCGGGACACCGAACAACCTTCGGTCACCAACATACATAACTCAATACTACCGAAACGTCATCGAACGTTAAGTGTGCAGACCCTGCGGGTTAGAGAACTATGTAGACATGACCGAGACACCTCTACGGTCAATAACCAATAGCGGGACCTGGATGCCCATATTGGTTCCTACATATTCTACGAAGATCTTTATCGGTTGAACCTCTATGTCAAGGATTCAGCTAATCCCGTATGCAGTTCCCTTTGTTCTTCGGTATGTTACTTGCGCGAGATTCGATCGTCGGTATATCTATACCTAGTTCAACCTCGTTACCGGCAAGTCTCTTTACTCGTTCCGTAATACAAGATCCCGTGACTAACTCTTTAGTCACTTTGCTTGCAAGGCTCATTGTGATGTTGTATTACCGAGTGGGCCCTGAGATACCTCTCCGTCACACGGAGTAACAAATCCCAGTCTTGATCCATGCCAACTCAACAAACACCCTCGGAGATACCTGTAGAGCACCTTTATAGTCACCCAGTTACGTTGCGCCGTTTGATACACACAAGGTACTCATCCGGTGTCAGTGAGTTGCATGATCTCATGGTCATAGGAACAAATACTTTGACATGCAGAAACAATAGCAATAAACTGACACGATCATATGCTATGTTCATAGTTTGGGTCTTGTCCATCACATCATTCTCCTAATGATGTGATCCCGTTATCAAATGACATCTCATGTCTATGGCTAGGAAACCTTGACCATCTTTGATCAACGAGCTAGTTTAGTAGATGCTTACTAGGGACACTTTGTTGTCTATGTATCCACACATGTATCTGAGTTTCCAATCAATACAATTATAGCATGGATAATAAACGATTATCATAAACAAGGAAATATGATAATAACTAATTTATTATTGCCTCTAGGGCATATTTCCAACAGAGACCTCCCAAGAAATTGACAAGTACCCTAGGTGGATTTTCTATCAACCTTATCTCTTGCATAGTCCGAGTCGGAATGGCCCATAAGGTTAAACGAACATCCCTTGGGATACCAAATGCCAAAGTTTGGTGCGTGTATCAAGTATCTCACGATTCTTTTCACAGCCTTAAGATGACACTCTCCGGGTGCTACTTGATATCGGGCACACATGCACACACTTAGCATGATATTGGGACGGGAGGCACAAGGATATAACAATAAACCGATCATTGATCGATAAGTCTTTTGATCAACCGGTTTGTCCTCCTTAGTGAGGTCAACATGTCCACTTGTAGGCATGGGGGTTCTCATACCTTTGCACTCTTGCATGTTGAACTTCTTGAACAAGTCCTTGGTGTACTTGGTTTGAGAGATAAATGTTTGCTTGATTTGCAAACCAAGGAAAAATTTCAGCTCACACATCATAGACATCTCATATTATCGGACATCAAACTTCCAAATTTCTCACCAAATTGTGAGTTAGTTGATCCAAAGATAATATCATCCACATAAATTTGGCACACAAATAATTCACCATTAACTCTTTTAGTGAACAAGGTTGCATCAATTTTACCAATTCTGAAACCCTTTTCTATGAGAAACTTTGTTAAGCATTTGTACCAAGCTCGAGGGGCTTGTTTAAGACCATAGAGAGGTTTGCAAAGTTTATGGACATGATTAGGTTTGTTAAGGTTCACAAAGCCGGGAGGTTGTTTAACACAGACTTCCTCCTCAATTTCACCATTAAAAAACACTTTTGATATCTATTTGGTAAAGTGTAATATCATGGTGATTGGCATAAGCAAGAAGTATGCAAATGGACTCAAGTCTAGCAACGGGGCGTAAGTCTCACCATTGTCCATACCTTCGACTTGAGTGTAGCCTTGAGCTACAAGGCGATCCTTGTTGCGCACTACTTGTCCATCCTCATCTTGCTTGTTGTGAAACACCCATTTTGTTCCAACGATGTCGTGCTCGTCCTTGGGTTTCTGCACTAGTGTCCACACTTGATTCCTCTCGAAGTTGTGTAGCTCCTTGTGCATGGCATTTACCCAATCCGGGTCTTCAAGAGCTTCTTCCACCTTCATAGGCTCAATACTAGAGATAAATGAGTAATGCTCACAAAAGTTAGCTAAACGAGTTTGAGAGTGAGTGATTCTCCCGTTTCTCATGTCGCCAATAATTTGCTCTACGTGATGATTCTTGTCCACTCTTGCTCAAACTCAAGGTAGCTTTTGTTTGTTGGACGGAGGTGCTTCGTCGTCATCATATTCTTATTCATTGTTGTTGAAGGTGTCGTTTCCCTGTGGAGGTGGTGAAGGAGGTTGAGGTGGATCATCTTGATGTACTTCTTCTTCCTCTTTATATTGGCGTGTACCGCTTGTGGATGCCTCCATATCATTTCGTGGTTCGCCATGACGCGAAGTAGGGACTTTCACTTGAGTAGAGGAAGTGCTTTCTTTCACCTCTATGGGACGAATCTTGCCAATGGACAAGTCTTGGATGGCTTTCGAAGGTTCTTTATCTCCTACATCATTTGGCAATTGTTCGACTTGCGAACCATTAGTCTCATCAAACTTCACATCTACCGCCTGTCGGGGGGATAACCCCGGGGTAGCCTCAAACGACCCACTATAATTTTCTGAAGCGACTGGAGGGCTAGCCGTCTCCCCCTACGGTCCGGCTACGCCCTGCCGGCCGGCTAGGGACGGAGATGCCTGGCCCCCTAGCCGGCAACGCATTGGATGCCACGGTCAGGGACGCGCGACCCTGGCCGATTGCGACAGGACTCCCCACAGTGCCGGCATGCCTCCAACCACTCCATTACCTGCCCCGGCGTGGCTATAGTGCGGCCAGCCGTACTACAGACCTCAGCCGGTTGCCACAAGACGACGCCCCGAAGGACGGTCCGTGCCGCGACGCGACCGGCCTTGGGACCTACCTCGTGGGCCCCGCCGGCTCCCGACGGGACCCTGCAGCCGGCGGGCCCCGCCAGCGACAGGACCCCTCAGCCAGGGGGCCCGCAGCCGGCCAGAGAGGCTGCCAGCTGGGCCCCTCCTGTAGCCTTTTATTCGTATTGTAATCCGGGGGGTTGGCCTATAAAACCCCCCGGAACTCCCCCATGCGAGGGGCGATCGGTTCGACACACATCACACCCACGTAGAGAGGAAGCGAAGGCAGCTCAGCTCCTTCTTCCTCCCCTAGCCATACAGCTCCAGGAGCCTCATTGTAACCCCACCATTGTCTAAACTAGACCAAGCAGGACTAGGGGTGTTACCTCCTCCGGAGGGCCCCGAACCTGGGTACATCGTGTGTACGCCCCCGCTTGTGCCTAACCCCGCTCCCGGAGCCCGTCGGCGTCCTTCGGCCCCAACCACACTCGATAAGCCTACCCATGGCATCTGTCGTGACAAAACGACGACAGTTGGCGCCCACCGTGGGGCCGTCCGCGGCGCCGGCCGGAGTCACGCTCCGGGCGGGGCCCTTCACCGCCTCCCTCGTCCGCCCCGCGTCCGGGCGGAACCGCTTGCTCGTGGGGCTTGCTCCGGCAGGTTCTGCGGGCGACACGGCCGGCCTCTCCGATGAGTGCCCCGGCCGCAACCTCGCGCTCGACGTCGCCGCGCTCGCCGGGTGTTTCGGCAAGCTGAGTCTCGCCGACGAGCCGGCGGCCGACGAGTACCCTAGCCAGGTGCTCGACTGCACCGATCCCCCCGCGTCCGTGGGTGCGCTCACCACGGGCCACGCCTCCGGCTCCCGCGCCTGCGTAGGGGTGATGGTCACCGCTTCCTCCACCACTTCGGGCCGTGTGCGGGCCGAGGCCGACGCGACCGCTGCCCACACCGGTCCCTCCGACCCGCTCGCCGCTACCCTCCGGGGTCTGAGCACCCCCATCGCTCTGACGGCGAACCAGGCCACCGCCACCGCCGAGCTGGAGGTGGCCCGCCGTCAGCTGTTCGAAGACGCCAGCGCCCTCGCAACCGAGCGGCGCCGGATGGAATCCGCGCAGCGGGAGTACATCTCCGCGTACGGTCTCACCCCGGCTGCCCCCGAGCCCAGCCGACGTGGGGCTGTGCGTGACCGCGGCCGCGTGGTCGCGGAAATCCTCGGCGGCCGCCTTCCCATCTACGACACCCCCGCGGCCAACCTGCGAGCCGCCAAGGTAGCCTACGAGGATCTGGCCACCTTGGTGGGCGAGGAGCGTGCCACGCGCGAGCGGCACATCAAGGACCTCATCGACACCGCCAACACACAACAAGTCGGCTCACCCCCGGTGGGGCCGTCTTCGAGGTTCCCCGTCCCGAGGGCGCGGGCACTGGGGCTGCTGACCGTCAGCCGGCTCAACACTCCAGTTCCCCTCGCCCCTTCGGCCGGCGGGCCGAGGGAAGCAACGCTCGACGTTCCCAGCTGCGCGGGAATGAGCAGCCGGCTGTGAATAGCCGGCGCAGCAACAACCCGGTTGACGGCAACCGCCGCGACGAGGCGCCGGCTAGCGGTAGCCAGCGTAGCCGCGGGCACACTCCGCCTCCACGACAGGACCCGGCACGGTCCGTCCCGCCGGTCGTCCGCCCCGAACTCGCGGCCCGGCTCGGGCCGCGGGTCCCCCACAGCGAGAACGACGCGCGACTCCGCCTCGACTGGCTGGCGCAGTCGGCTCTCCTCGAGGAGTAGGGTTCGATTGGCCCGGCGTGCTTCGGCCCCCGGATCCGCAATGAACTGTTCCCGCCTGGCTTCACGCTTCCCCGCGACACCCCGAAGTACAACGGGGCAGCCAAGCCGGAGGACTGGCTGATCGACTACACCACCGCAGTCGGCATCGCCAGGGGAAACAAGCGCGTAGCCGTCCGCTACGCCCCCCTTATGCTGATCGGCTCGGCCCGCACCTGGCTGAACAGCCTGGCAGCCGGCAGCATCAACACCTGGACGGACTTCGAAGAGGCGTTCGTCCGCAACTTCACCGGCACCTACAAGCGGCCCGGCCGGCCCCGCGAGCTGGCCATGTGCGTCCAGGGGCCGGAGGAGCCCCACCGCGATTACCTCACGCGCTGGACCGAGCTTCGCAACTCCTGCGAAGGGGTGCACGAGGTGCAGGCCATCCAATACTTCATCGAGGGTTGCCGAGATGGCACCCACCTCAAGCACAAGCTCCTGTGCTCCGAGCCGGCTACCCTGGCGGACCTGATGGCCAAGGCGGATAAATACGCCACGGCCGACTCCGCTATGCGGATGAAGGTTGCCACGCCAGCCAAGCCGGCTCCGCCGCCCGCCGCGCCGCGAGCGGCCACCGACAACCGGCAGCAGCAGAACAACAAGCTCAAAGCCGACCAGCCGGATCCCCGCTACGGGAGCCGGCAGGTTGCCACCATCGAGGAAGAGCAGCCGGCTGGCCAGGCTTCCAGCCAGCGCTAGCGCACCGGCAAGGCTGCCTGGCAGCCCAAGCTCACGTTCGAGCAGATGCTCGACCTCCCCTGCAAACACCATTCCGGCGCCAAGCCGGCGACGCACACGCTCCGGCAGTGCAGCTTCTCGCAGCAGCTGGCCTGAGGCGAGGGTCTTCCGACTCCTCCCCCGCCGCCTCCTCGTGCGCCGGCACCGCCTCCGGCTCCCGCTCCGGCTCAGGCCCCGGCTCCGGCCCAGAACGACGGCCGGCTGCTCGACCAATTCCCCAACCAAGATGGTTCCTACGTCGTCTTCACCAGTGAAGAGACAAACAAGCACACCCAGCGCCGGCTCCACCGCGAGGTGAATGCCACCATGCCCGCGACTCCCCAGTTCATGCACTGGTCCGAGAAGCCGGTCACCTGGAGCCGGGCTGACCACCCGGCCGTGATGCCGATCCCTGGCAGCTACGCCCTCGTCCTCGATCCCACCATCGCCTCCGAGAGGCGCACGTGCCGCTTGTCACGGGTGCTGATTGATGGAGGCAGCAGCATCAATATCCTTTACCTCGATACGATGCACAAGCTGGGGCTCAAGGTGGAGGACCTGCAAGCGAGCCGGACAGTTTTCCACGGCATCGTGGCGGGAAAGTCCTACACCCCCGTCGGCAAGATCAAGCTCGACGTCCTCTTCGGCGGCCATAGCCACTTCCGCCGCGAACCAGTGTGGTTCGAGGTGGTGGACCTCGACAGTCCCTACCACGCGCTGCTGGGCCGGCCAGGTCTCGCCAAATTCATGGCGATCCCCCACTACGCCTACCTCAAGCTCAAGATGCCGGGTCCCAAGGGCATCATCACCATCGCCGGCGACTACAAGATATCGATCGCGTGCGCGCGAGACGGCAGCTGGCTGGCCGAAGCCCTGGAGATAGCAGAGGAGAAGCGGCAGCTCAACCGGCTCGTGGCCCACGCCTCTGGCCAGCTGGCCATGCCGGCTCCTCAATCCCAGTCGGTCGGCGAAGCCTCGTTCCAGCCGTCCAAGGACACTAGGCAAGTGCCACTCGACCCGGCCAACCCCGGCTAGTGCGTCACCATCGGCTCCCGCCTCGATAGCAAATAGGAAGGCGAGCTCGTCGACTTCCTCCGTGAGAATCGGGACATCTTTGCATGGTCTCCAAAGGACATGCCAGGTGTTCCGAGGAAGTTCGCCGAGCACAAGCTTCACGTACGACCGGACGCGAAGCCGGTCAAGCAACCCCTGCGCCGTTTCTCCGAGGAGAAGCGGCGTACTATAGGGGAAGAAATCGCCCGGCTACTCGCAGCCGCTTCATCATGGAGGTATTCCACCCGGACTGGCTGGCCAACCCAGTCCTGGTGCTGAAGAAGAACAAAACTTGGCGCATGTGTATCGACTACACGAGCCTGAACAAGGCATGTCCCAAGGACCCGTTCGCCCTGCCGCGGATCGATCAAGTCATCGACTCGATGGCCGGCTGCGACCTGCTGTCTTTCCTGGACGCCTACTCCGGCTACCACCAGATCAAGCTGGACCCGGCCGACCGGCTGAAGACCTCCTTCATCACCCCTTTCGGGGCCTACTGCTACATCACTATGTCCTTCGGCCTGAAGAATGCGGGCGCTACCTTCCAGCGCTGCATGCAGAAGTGTCTCGTACCCCAGATAGGCAGGAACGTCCACGTCTACGTTGACGACATCGTCGTCAAGACCAAGAAGCATTTCAGCCTCCTCGACGATCTCCGGGAGACATTCGCCAACCTGCGCGAATACAAGATCAAGCTCAACCCGGAGAAGTGTGTCTTCGGCGTCCCAGCCGGCCAACTCCTGGGTTTCTTCGTGTCCGCTCGCGGCATCGAAGCCAACCCCGAGAAGATCAGGGCGATCGAGCGCATGCCCAGGCCGGTCCGGCTCCGCGACGTCCAGAAGTTCACCGGCTGCCTCGCCTCCCTCAGCCGGTTCGTCAGCCGGCTGGGCGAGAAGGCCTTGCCACTCTACTGGCTCCTGCGGAAGATGGCTCTGGTCGAACCAGGCCGCGACTCCTCGAAGAAGCCGGCCGTGTTCGACTGGCCCGACGAGGCGGACGCGGCGTTCCGGGACCTCAAGCGGGCTCTCACCAGCGCACCCATCCTGGCCGCGCCGGCTGAGAAGGAGCCTCTACTCGCCTACATCGCGGCAACCACGCGCGTCATCAGCGTCGTCTTGGTGGTGGAGCGGTCGGAGGAAGGCAAGGCGCTGCCGATCCAGCGCCCCGTCTAATACCTCAGCGAGGTCCTCTCCGCCTCCAAGCAGAACTACCCCCATTACCAGAAGATGTGCTATGGCATATACTTTGCCGCCCAGAAGATCAAGCAGTACTTCCAGGAGCATGTCATCACCGTGGTGAGCACAGCGCCGCTGGGCGAAATCATGAGCGGCCGGGACGCCACCGGCCGGATAGCCAGGTGGGCCATCGCCCTCGCCGACTACGAGATACGATACGAGCCGCGCACCGCCATCAAGTCACAAGCGATGGCCGACTTCCTCGTCGACTGGGCCAAACCCAGTTCTTGCCGCCTCCACCCGACTCCACACATTGGCGTATGCACTTTGACGGCTCGAAGATGCGAGCCGGCCTGGGAGCCGGCATCGTCTTGTCGTCCCCGAGGGGAGACCAGCTCAAGTACGCACTCCAGATCCACTTCGCCGCCTCCAACAATGTGGCCGAGTACGAGGCCCTCGTCCACGGCCTCCGGCTCGCCAAGGAGATCGGCATCCAGTGCATCATATGCTTCGGCGACTCCGACCTCGTGGTGCCGCAAGTCTCTGGCGAGTGGGATGCCAGGGACGCCCACATGGCCAGCTCTCGCTTCCTCGTCCAGCAGCTCACCGGCTCCTTCGAGGGCTGTGAGTTCCATCACGTCCCCCGTGCGGACAACGAGGCGGCCGATACGCTGGCGAAGATCGGCTCCACCCGGCAGGCCATCCCAGCCGGCGTCTCCCTCGAGCGGCTGCTCAAGCCTTCGATCAAGCCCTCCCCCGAATCGGAGTCCATCTTCGTGCCGGCTAACGCAGCCGTCTCGTCGTCGGATCCGGCTTCCCAGCTGGCACCATCGGCGTCGACCCTTCCGCCGGCTCCACCAACTCCGGCTGCCCAGCCGGCAGCGCCAGTTTCGGCAAATGAGCCGGCCGCACCCGTAGCGGCCGGCTCCGAAACCATGGCCGTCACGATGGCAATCGACGCCCCTTCCACTGCTTCAGTCCCGGGGGCTGGCGAGCCGGCCCCGGGGGCTGGAGGACCAGACCCGGGGGCTCCTGCTGCTTCCAACGCCTCCCTTGAGCCCGAGCCGGCTCCCGTCTCGGCCCCCTCATGGGCCCAGCCCATCCTGGCGTTCCACCTACGCGGCGAACTCCCCTCTGATGAGGCCACAGCAAGACAAATCCAGCGCCGAGCCCCGGCCTACAGCATCATCAACCACGAGCTGGTTCATCGCAGCACCACCGGCGTTTTCCAACGCTGCGTCGAGCCGGAGAAAGGGCAAGAGATCCTCCTCGACATCCACCAGGGCGAGTGCGAGCACCACGCCGCCTCCAGGACCCTGGTGGCCAAGGCATTCCGTCACGGTTTCTTCTGGCCGACTGCTTTGGAGGTGGCCAAGCAGCTGGTCGACAAGTGTGAAGGTTGCCAGCGCTTCAGCACGCAGAGCCACCTACCGGCTACAGCCCTCCAAACCATCCCCCTCTCGTGGCCTTTTGCCGTCTGGGGGCTGGACATGGTGGGACCTTTCAAGACCGCATGAGGCGGCATGACACATCTGTTGGTAGCCGTCGACAAATTCACCAAGTGGATCGAGGCCAGGCCAATCAAGAAGCTGGACGGCCCCACGGCCGTCCGGTTCGTCGAAGACATTACGGTCCGCTACGGCGTCCCCCACAGCATCATCACCGACAACGGCACAAACTTCGCCAAGGGCGCGCTAGCGCGTTTCTGCTCCAAGCAGGGCATCCGGCTGGATTTGGCGTCCGTCGCCCACCCACAGTCAAACGGCCAGGTTGAGAGGGCGAACGGCCTGATCCTGGCCGGCATCAAGCCCCGGCTCGTGGCACCACTAACCCGGTCAGCCGGCTGCTGGATCGAAGAGCTGCCGGCTGTCCTTTGGAGCCTTAGGACCACGCCCAACCAGTCGACCGGCTACACCCCGTTCTTTCTCGTGTATGGGTCCGAGGCAATCATCCCCACTGACATCGAGTTTGATTCGCCTCGGGTTACCCTGTACACGGAGACGGACGCGAAGGAAGCAAGAGAAGACGGCGTCGACCTCCTCGAGGAGGCCCGCGAGCTGGCCCTGAGCTGGACGGCCATCTACCAGCAGAAGCTCTGGCACTACCACAGTAAGCGGATCCGGCCACTCTCCTTCCACGAAGGAGACTTGGTGCTCAGGCGGATCCAGCGAACTGCTGGCCAGCACAAGCTGTCCTCCCCATGGGAGGGCCCGTTCATCGTCAGCAAGGTGCTGCACAACAACGCGTACTATCTAATAGACGCCCAGAAGCCGCAGAAGCGCAAGAGAGACGCCTCCGGCGAAGAAACGGAGCGCCCATGGAACGCGGCGCTCCTCCGCCCGTTTTACTGCTAAGAACCAGTGTATGTATGTATCCTTCCCTTTTGGGCTTATGAATGCAACGGGTGCCCCAAGCCGGCTCTTGGGACACGCCCCTTCTCGTTCTTCTCAGACTTTCGCTCGCCGGCTCCTGGGTCCGGCTCCCGGTCCCGGGGGCTCGCCGGCTAGTCCTGCCCGTCTCCCCCGAAGCCGATCAAGTAATGTGAACACGGTAAGTGTGAGAGTTCGATCCGTAAACACGGTAAGTGTGAGAGTTCGATCGGTAACCGAGTAGGAAACATTCATGAGATTTAGGAGCAAATTTAGAACGACGATGCTTATCAAGAATGTAGCACTTTCAGACAAATATCCGAAAGTATCCAACTTGGGGTTTGTTACCGGTGAGTAGCACACATGTCATTTTACCGAGAAGCTTGTGTAGGTAGACTCAGCTTGTTGCATGACAAGTTGTTTCCACGGCTTCCGCCCAAAAGTGTCTTAGAGTTTTGTACTCGTCGAGCATCATTCTAGCCATCTCTATCAGACTCCGGTTCTTACTCTCAACAACTCCATTTTGTTGAGGTGTGTACGTAGCCGAGAACTCATGTAAGATACCTTCTTTGTCAAGAAAGTATCCACATTAGTGTTCTTGAACTCCGATCCATTGTCGCTCCAAACTTTCTTGATCTTCACTTCAAATTGATTTTGGGCCTTCCAAGAAAAGTTGTTGAAGATCTTTTGTACCTATTGTTGGAACACGCGGTACGCTACGCTAGCGCCAAATAAAAAATTTCTACCGCGCACCCAAGAACATGCTGCTGGAAATAGATCACGGGATCGGGTTTACCACTAGACGCGCGGTCACCGCAACGGAAGTAGAGTTGGCGATGCGTGTAATCGATCAGCCGATTCGTCTCCTCCTCCTGTAGCCGACCTCCCACGAACAGTGATCTCCCACGAACAGCTCCTCATGAATCCCTCGAACGGTTTGTCATGGATCCCTCGAACGGTTCGTCCAAGCACCGCAGATGTGATGCCTCCAAGGTATCCACATGTACGGGGGCAGCGTCGGGCGGTGGACTGCTAGGTCCGATCGCACGGCATGGTGGTGTGGGGAGTGGCGGTGGCTGTCGACGGGAGGAAAAAGATCAACCCTGAAAGGTGCGCCCACTCCCCTTTATATAGACCTCCGAGGTGGGCTCAACACTTGAGGCCCACGACGAGTCTAGTCCCATTTTCCATTCGGATCCAATCCGAATGGGCTGCAATCCCTTAAGTGTGCAACCCTATAGGTTCACAAACACATGGACACGACCCGAGTTGATAGTCGGTAGCGGTTCCTAGCAGAACGTGCCAACTCCCATGTGTGTGCAAAGTCGTTAGACGAACCTCACAATGTGTCATATACAACATTCCTTTTGCCTCATGATATAGGTTGTAGAGCTCAAGGCGAGTACTTGTCACCCTTGTGGTAGCTCGACATCTCTTCCCGAAACCGTGATGCAGATTTCCGAACTGGGTTAACACTTAAATCATGTCGCATGGCCATGCTTTCTGAATCTGATCACACGAGAGGGCCCAGAGAATATCTCTCCTCACGGAGGGGCAAATCCCATCTTGGTTAACCATGTCTCGCGGCATGTCTCACGACTCACCCGAAAGCTACCTTTATAACTACCCAGTTACGAAGTAGCATTTGATAGACCCTAAGTAAGTCAATCCTCATCCCGAGAACATGCGATGACCTCAGGTCTAGGACATGGCATATACATTGTACTTGAGACTAACAGATGACATTATCTCGTTGTTTCTCAAAGTGGGTCTCTTCGACTCGGTGATCTCAATCCCCGAGTCCATACTATCAGTTTAGCATCTCTATGCACATGACTTGTGAAACGTAGTCATCAACTGAATCATATACTAGTAAAGGATATGTGTCCGCAGAACCTTAACAACTAGGGACTATTAGAACAATCATCATACTATATATAGTCTCACAAATAAGTCACATACTTATTGATACATATCACTTATGATGTTCAAGGACAATACAAAATACTCATGAATACATAGGAAACGAAATCATCACATGATTGCCTCTAGGGCATATCTCCAACAGTCTCCCACTTGCACTAGAGTCAATCATCTAGGCATCATATGCCCATGGACCTCATGTGCATCTCATGCTTCAACTGCGGGAGAGGCTTCGTTAATGGATCAGCAACATTTGCATCCGTGTGTATCTTGCATATGTTTACATCGCCTCTCTCCACAATGTCGCGAATGAGGTTAAAACGCCTAAGTATGTGTTGAGTTTTATGATAGTTCCATGGTTCCTTGACTTGTGCAATAGCACCACTATTATCACAATAGAGGTCCAACGGATTGGACGAGTCCTGAACCACTCCCAGATCAGAAATAAAATTCTTCACCCAAACACCTTCTTTTGCAGCTTCAGAAGCCGCAATGTACCTAGCCTCCGTTGTAGAATCAGCTACCGTATCTTGCTTGGCACTCCTCCAGCTCACTGCTCCTCCGTTCAGAATGAACACAAACCCAGATTGCGATCGACTATCATCCCTATCGGTTTGGAAACTAGCATCAGTGTAACTCTTTACAATGAGCTCATCCTCACCTCCATAAACCAGGAACATATCCTTTGTCCTTCTCAAGTATTTAAGGATATTCTTTACCGTTGTCCAGTGACTCTCACCTGGATCAGCCTAGTATCTGCCTACTACGCTTAGAGCAAAGCTAACATCGGGACAAGTACATACCATAGCATACATGATGGACCCGACAGCCGAAGCATACGGAATCCCATCCATGTGTCTTCTCTCATCAGGAGTCGAAGGACTCTGAGTCTTGCTAAGACTAATGCCATGTGACATGGGCAAGAACCCTTTCTTGGCATCTTGCATGTTGAACCGCTTCAACACCTTGTCTATATACATACTATGGCTTAATCCAATAAGCCTTCTCGATCTATCTCTATAGATCTTGATTCCCAGAATATAAGCTGGTTCTCCCAAGTCTTTCATCGAAAAACTATTTTTCAATGAGTCCTTGACAGATTCAAGCATTTGAACATCATTTCCAATCAACAATATGTCATCCACATACAGGATCAGAAATGCAACTGATCTCCCTGAGGGAGTCCTGGACTAAGGGGTCCTCGGGCCGCCGGTCTATCTCTCATTGGCCGGCTTGGTGGGCCGCTCTCTGATTATCGCAGGAAGGACCGGGATATGCGGCGACCCCGTATTCTAGAAGGAAACCTCTGAAGACGCGGCGTGCACTCCAAGTCAAGATGAGGGGATCAACGTCTTTACTTCCGGCTGGAGACTTATCATGTGTAAACCCTAGGTACCCCCGGTGTCTATATAAACCGGGGGGTTTAGATCGTAGAGGGCAGACAAGCTCATCTAGGGTTTTGGCTACTTGATCTCGTGGTAGATCGACTCTGTAATCTTCATACACATCAATACAACCAAGCAGGACGTAGGGTTTTACCTCCATAGGAGGGCCCGAACCTGGGTAAACACCGTCTCCTTCGTCCCCTGTTACCCATCGATCCTAAACTCACAGCTCGGGACCCCCTACCCAAGATCTGCCGGTTTTGACACCGACATTGGTGCTTTCATTGAGAGTTCCGCTGTGGGATCGCAAGAGGAATTGATGGCTCGCCTAATCATTAGCGACGAAGTCCGTAACGGGGGCTCCTTCGCCCCCGGACAGATTTTCGCTTTCGGCAGCATCGTGCTGCACACCGACCCGACCGGCCACCCTGGTCAGATCGGGAATCTCGCCCCCGATCAGGAGATCAGATTCGGGAACCTAGAGTTCTCCGTAGACTCCCGGGGGGATCTTTCATTCGTTGGGCTCGCGATCTCATCTGACGAGCCCGAAGTCTCCGAAGCCTTAACTTCGGATCTCCTTCCGGCTCCGCCCTCGGGTCTATCCCTGCCGATGATCTGGTTCTTAGTCCGGATCCGGTTACAGTACCTGAGGGCCAGGGGTCGGCCCCTGCCGAACACGCTCTTTGTACGGACACGTTGGAGGTTAACTCCGAAAGTCCTAAGCAGATCGATCCGGTCGAGCTCTCGGCGATCAACGAGGTGCTGGACCGGATCCTATCAATAAAAATCACAGACGACCCGACCTCGACCCATGCTCAGATCGGTCTGAAGGCGGGTCATGGGGAATTTTTCGACCCACCCACCACCCACCTGGTAGCCACTATCGAAGACTTAACCGATATGCTGGACTACGCCTCCGAGGAGGCATAAGACATGGATGAAGAGTACGGCGCCCCTGCCTCTGTCAACACTGGGCGATGGATTGCCACCTCCACCTACGATGTCTACATGGTAGACACCCCTGACGATAAGGGCGATCGCACCCCTAAGAAGAATGGCGATAAATCCGGTGAGGAGCCGTCAAGGCGCCGGAAACAGCGCAAACGATCTAAGGCAAACAAGGGAAGGGAGGCCATTGCAGGCACCGGGGAAAACGACACCCTGGAAGACCTCGGCGACCCTGAAGTCCCTGAACAGCCACTGGAGGACCAGGAAAGGCCCGAAGATCGGCGCGACACTGAGTATCTTAATGATTCCGCGGACGACAACAACCTTCCCCCTGTCGAGGAGGAGGACAGCCTGGAAGCCAAAGACTTCACCATCCCCGAAAACCCTGCGGATCAGGAACGGTTTAGGTGGCAGCTTTTAGCCACCGCCCGAAGCCTGAAGGCAAAACAACAACAGCTCAAAGCCAAGCAAGACACCCTCAATGATAGATGGACGAGGGTCTTGGCAGCCAAAGAAGGGTACGGTACCGATCTACCGGACCAACCCAAGAGCTACCCACGCCGGCGGCTACTGCCGCAGTTTGATGACGAGGTCCTTGAACCATCGTCTCCCAGGCATACTCCGTACGACCTGCCGGACCGCCCTCCCCGAGGACGGGATAGGACGGCCGGCGAGGCCGAGTACAGACCCGCGGTACCCCGCAGGAGAGGAAAAGAGCCAGCAGGGCCTGAGAACAGGTATGACTGTAGGACCGAAAGTTTTCTCGTGGATAGAACAATGAGCAAACTGTGGCTTATAGAGAAAAACAGCTTTATTGCGCAAGAATCAGACGAGAGCGCAAGAAAGATCGAATCCATACCCTAGCTTGGTGACGGATCCGCTACGACGGCGACGGCGGCGAAGATGCCCGTCGACGGCGAGGATTCCCAGCGGCGGAGAGGCTCGGGAAGGCAAGGCGATGACCAGGGGGTCCTTCTGCGGCAGCTTAGGGTTTGAGGCGCGATGATTTGAAGATTGAAATTTCGAACCGTCGGGACCACAGACTATATACCCTTCACTGCCGGTGATACCGATTTTAAATTTTCGGTGTCACCGAGTTCCACAACTGTCAGCTGACAGGGAAACTCGGTGTAACCGAGAATATGAAATCGGTAGTACCGAGATTGAAAACCAGATCAACCCTAGGCATTCGGTGAGACCGGGAATTGTGGATTGGCTCCACCGAGATGCACTTGGGAGGTTTTAATGGTCAGTCCTTGTCGATACGGAACTCCGAGTGCTCCACACACAGAGGGATCGAAAAGTACTTGTTCAAATTTTGTGATGCAGCATGAATAGAATATGAAGTGAGAAAGCATAGATAGCTAAAGAGTGGTCCTAGGCATTCTTGTCCATCCAATTGGAAAAAGATAAAACAAAAGCCAAATAGCAACAATTGGATGTCCTCGAATGAGAAAATAAATGCAGACCAACATGCTCACACAATGTCAAATAAAATCATGACAAACATGCACATACACACTAGCATCTAACAAGCACTAGGGCGATGACGAAGTCATCTATATATGAGTATTTGACTTAGGAGCCAAGTAAGAATACTTGATCATGGGTCATACTCATCGTTTAAGCACAAGTGGGGTTACCACTTTTACATAAAGCATTTAATGTTGTCACATACTAAGAGATGCTTTGACTCAAGTCTTAGAGTAAAGCTCCCCCTTGATGTGACATCCCCCCATAAGAGGGATAGGCTAACCTTGGGTTTTGTCGACGAAGACTTCATGTTGGTGAGGTAGTGGTGGATGCTCAAGGTTGATGAAGATCACCAAGAGTTGGGAGCATCCTTGTTGTTTCCTTACTCTTCTCACCTACATGGGTTAGTCCCAACACACAAGAGACAAATACAAGGATATCTATGGACATGGAGTGCAAAGCATGTGTGATGATGTCCATTGATTTGTTGATTACCTTGTCCCTTGCTTACCTTTGAGGGAATGTGTGACTCCTTGAACTATTGCATAGAGTTGATGTTGATTGCAAATAGTTCTTGCCAATAATGAATGTGAGTGAATTTCATTGGCGGAGTCACCCCTCAAGAACTCTCTAGTTCTTCTTCTTGGGGACCCACATCAAGTTGATGGGGATCCTTGGTGTTGTAGTAGCCTTTGTAGAAGATGAGCTTGAAGTAGCCTTGGGAACCCACTCCACCATAGCTAGGGATCCATCTTCATATGAGTCAATGTCCTCTTGAAGCTTGTTCTTGCCCTTGAGCTTGTGGTCTTGTGGTGGAAGGTCATCTTGAGTGCTTGTCCCCTTGGGAAGAGTATTTTCGTACTTCTCCTTTTGAGGAATAAACTTGGGCTCGGGATATTGACCTTCTTCCCATTCAACTCCATTTGCGTTGAAGTAGCCAACACCACGATTCTTCCGGTATCCTCCGTGCTTGCGTACAATTTCCTCAAATTGCTTACACCCGGCAAGACTCTTGTAGATATCTTTTTCTATAATTCCTTTCAATAAAGCATTTTCTTGCTCAAGTGTAACTTGGCTAAGAGAAACATCATTAGTGGAATCAATAGAACTACTAGAAGCAACATCATTGGGTTTAGCATTTTTATTGTTGCTACTAGATGAAGTACCTTTCTTGCCTTTGTTACTAGTTTGTTTAGATTTAACTTGTGGCATGAAAGTAGACAAGAGTAGTTGTTTGGCTAGATAAGATGAAGTCTTCTTTCGGAGATCGTCATTGATAGCTTTAAGAAACTCATGCTCTTGCTCCAAGTTGAGCTTCTCGAAGCGTAGCTTCTCATGAGTTCTTACAAGCTCTCTATGATCTTCAAGAGTAGATTCATGAGCTAACTTAAGAGTATTTAGTTCTTTAGTTAGTTCTTCTATTTTCATCTTATCATCATCAATTGACTTATCTTGACTAGCATGAGAATTATCAAGTTCATTTTGACTAACATCACTAGTTTTATCAAAGAGCAAGTCATCATCACAAAGCAAATCATCTTCATCACTATCGAAATTAAGATACTCGGGGTGTGATACCTTGGGGCCTTTAGCCATGAAGCAACTTCCACTCCCTTCGTTTGGTGAGTCAAATAGATCATGGGAGTTGGTAGTCACTAGAGCAATTCTGGCAACACCATCATCTTGACTATAGTCGGAGTCGGAGTGATAGCTTCTCTCGGAGTTGTCGTCGGAGTCGGAGCCGGAAACCCATTCACCAACATGAGCTTGATGTTTCCTTCTTGTGTAGCTCTTGGTGTACTTGTCTTTCTTCTCCGAATCCCTACTTCTCCTTGAGTGTCTTCGTTCATAACGATCATCTCTACTCCTTCTCTCTCTTTGAGGTGATTCATTCCTTGAGCTTTGTCTTATTGGTGACTCTTCTCTTCGTTTGTAGGGAGCCGTGCACTCATTGGAGTAGTGTCCGGGCTTCCCACAATTATAGCAATTGCGGTCACGACTTGACGAACGCTTCTCATCATATCTTGAGTTGGAGCTTCTTTCTTTGCCTCTACTCTTGTACAACTTGTTGAATTTCTTGACCATGAGGCTTATCTCTTCATTGGTGACAAGGTTGTTGCTTGAGGTTGCGGGAGCATCACTTGTGGCTTTGTAAGCACCGCTAGACTTGTTATGAAGCTCTTCCTTGTCTTTGAGTGTCATCTCATGAGCAACAATCCTTCCAATGACTTCCGTAGGCTTGAGATCTTTGTAGTTGGGCATCATTTGGATCAATGTGCACACGGTGTCGTATCTCTCATCCAGAGATCTAAGTATCTTCTTGATGATGAATTTGTTGGTCATTTCTTCGCTTCCTAAGCCGACAATCTCATTGGTGATGAGAGCTAGCCTAGAGTACATCTCTGCGACTCCTTCACCATCCTTCATCTTGAACTTGTCAAGCTGACCTTGAAGAACATCCAACTTGGATTCTCTCACGGACTCGGTTCCTTCGTGCATATCAACCAAAGTATCCCAAATCTCTTTTGCATTCTCAAGATGGCTGATTTTGTTGAATTCTTCTGGGCATAGGCAGTTGAATAGAATGTCGCATGCTTGAGCGTTGTATTGCAACATCTTCAATTCTTCCGCGGTCGCTTCACGATCCGGTTCCTTTCCATCTCCAAAGAATTCACCTTGCAAGCCAACACGAACAACAGCCCAAACGGCGGGGTTATGACCAAGAATATGCATTTTCATTTTGTGCTTCCAACTAGCAAAATTAGTGCCATCAAAGTACGGACCTCTACGGTGATAATTACCCTCACTAGATGCCATACTCTCCTAGGTTGTGAGACCAATGCAATGGAGACCAAAGCTCTGATACCACTTGTAGGACCGAAAGTATGTCTAGAGGGGGGTGGTTAGACTACTTGACCAAATAAAAGTTTTGCCTTTTCCCAAATTTTAGAGTTGGCAGTTTTAGCATTTCATGGCAAGTCAAGTACACCCTACACATGCATGTCTAAGAGTATGGCAACGGAAAGTAACAACAAGCATGAGTAGTAAAGGATAGGGTAGGAGGATCAAACGCAATTGTAGACACGATGATTTTTTCCCGTGGTTCCGATAGGTGGTGCTATCGTACGTCCACGTTTATGGAGTCTTCAACCCACGGAGGGTAACAGTCGCGAGAGTCCACGGAGGGCTCCACCCATAAGGGTCCACGAAGTAGCAACCTTGACTATTCCATAACGGCTTCCGTCCACGAAGGACTAGCCTCACTATGGGTAGATCTTCACGAAGTAGGCGATCTCCTTGCCCTTACAAACTTCTTGGTTCAACTCCACAACACGAAGTAGGAGGCTCCCAAGCGACACCTAACCAATCTAAGAGGCACCACCCTCCAAAAGGTAATAGGCTCGGTAATGTTGATGAACTCCTTGCTCTTGTGCTTCAAGATGATAGACTCCTCAACACACAATCACTCTCTCACAGATTTGGCTTGGTGGAAGAGATGGGATTGGTGGAAAGCAACTTGGGGAGGCTAGAAATCAAGATCCATATGGTTGGAGTGGAAGATCTTGACCTCAACACAAGAATAGGTGGTTCTCTCTCAGAAAACTGGATGGGGCAAGTATGGAATAGTTCTGAGTGCTTCTCATTCAAGTAGGTGGTGGTGGAGGGGTATATATAGGCATCCCCAAAAATCCAACCATTACACACAAAATGACCAACTCGGTGACACCGATGTGTTAATCTCGGTGGTACCGAAGTGACCAAAAGTGGCAACTTTTGAATCTCGGTGAGACCGATATAGGAAACTCGGTTGCACCGATAAGGTGACCAACAGTCAGATTGACAATCTCGGTGACGCCGATCCAACAATCTCGGTGGTACCGATATTGTGAATTTGCGTAACAGAGAGTTGGCAACCTAAACTCGGTGGCACCGGGATTGAATCGGTTGCACCGAAGTGGCTAGGGTTTGGCTGAGTCTGTCTGAGGTTGAGAATCGGTGGCACCGGGATGGAAATGTTGGTTGCACCGATTTTGAGTATTTGGCTTTGGACAGACTTTGGTGGGAGAGCTTGTGGGTGTTTTTGGTGACTATCACTTGTGCACGTATGAGCATTTTGTTCACCAACAAAACCTTACCCCCTTTTAATAGTATTGGCTTTCCTATGGACTCAAAGTGATTTCTCACAAATGTAAAATGTAGAGTCCTCTTCCTTGAAGCTTTGCCAACCTATTTCCTTGCATCTTGGGGTATTCCACAATCTCCACAATCCTTTTGCCAATCCTATCATTGAACATTTCCTAAAATATACTTAGTGGAAACATTAGTTCAATGACTTATATGTTGTTATTAATTACCAAAACCACCAAGGGAGCAAATGTGCTTTCAATGACTTACGACAGGACCTGGATTATAGAGCAAGCCACACGAGATCCATTTACGGATCTAGAGGGTACTCCCCCGCTAGACGGGACGAGTACCAGTCTTGGCTCGACCACAACAATAGAGGTCGGGAACAAAACCGGGCCTAATCTACCGCCGATCGTAGGCATGACATAGCTCGGGTCAAAGGCGCTGCCCACCCACTGTGCTTCACAGACGAGGTGATGCAGCATCAGTTCCCTGAAGGGTTTAAACCTGTTAACATAGAGCAATACGACGGGACAACAGACCCAACCGTGTGGATCGAGGACTTCCTCCTCCACATTCATATGGCACGAGGAGATGATCTCCACGCCATCAAGTATCTGCCCCTAAAACTTAAGGGGCCAGCTCGACATTGGTTAAACAGTCTCCCCGAGAATTCTATCGGGAGCTGGGAAGAGCTCGAGGATGCCTTCTGATCTAACTTCCAGGGCACTTATGTTCGGCCACCGAACTCCTCCGACCTGAGCAATGTTGTCCAGAAAGCAGGTGAATCGGCTCGGCAATTCTGGAATCGGTTCCTGACCAAGAAAAACCAGATCGTTGACTGCCCAGAGCTGATACGTCTCCAACGTATCTATAATTTTTTATTGTTCCATGCTATTATATTATCTGTTTTGGATGTTTTATATGCATTAATATGCTATTTTATATTATTTTTGGTACTAACCTATTAATCTAGAGCCTAGTGCCAGTTTTTGTTTTTTTCCTTGTTTTTGAGTATTGCAGATAAGAAATATTAAACGGAGTCCAAACGGACTAAATCTTCGGAATGATTTTTCTTGGACCAGAAGAAACCCAGCAGACTTGGAGATGAAGGCAGGAGACCTACCGTGGAGTCACAAGCCACCAGGGCGCGCCCTAGGGGGGGGCGCGCCCCCCTGGCTTGTGGCCCCACGGCAGCCCTCCTAACCCTATTCTTTGTCCTATAAATTCCCAAATATTCCCTGGATACAAAAAAGAGCCACGAAAATACTTTTCCGCCGCCGGAAGCCTCTGTTCCCGTGAGATCCAATCTTGGAGCCTTTTTCGGTAATCTGTCGGAGGGGGATTCGATCATGGAGGGCATCTACATCAACTCCATTGCCCCTCCGATGATGCGTGAGTAGTTTACCACAGACCTTCGGGTCCATAGCTAGTAGCTAGATGGCTTCTTCTCTCTCTTTGTTCTTCAATACCATGTTCTTCATGATCTTCATGGAGATCTATCCGATGTAATACTCTTTTGCGGTGTGTTTGTCGAGATCCGATGAATTGTGGGTTTATGATCAGGTTATCTATGAATATTATTTGAATCTTCTCTAAATTCTTATATGCATGATTTCATATCTTTGCAAGTCTCTTCGAGTTATTGGTTTGGTTTGGCCAACTAGATTGGTAATTCTTGCAACGGGAGAAGTGCTTAGTTTTGGGTTCAATCTTGCGGTGTCCTCACCCAGTGACAAAGTAGGGGTAGCGAGGCACGTATTTGTATTGTTGCCATCGAGGATAAAAAGATGGGGTTTTCATCATATTGCTTGAGTTTATCCCTCTACATCATGTCATCTTACCTAATGCGTTACTCTGTTCTTCATGAACTTAATACTCTAGATGCAGGCAGGAGTCGGTCGATGTGTGGAGTAATAGTAGTAGATGCAGAATCGTTTCGGTCCACTTGACACGGACGTGATGCCTATATGCATAATCATTGCCTTGGATATTTTCATAATTATTTGTTTCTATCAATTGCTCGACAGTAATTTGTTCACCCACCGTATTATTTTCCTTCATGAGAGAAGCCTCTAGTGAAACCTATGGCCCCCGGGTCTATTTTCCATATTATATTTTCAGATCTATAAACCAAAAATACCAAAAATACTTCGCTGCATTATTTTTACTTTTGTTTTACTTTACAATCTAGCAATCTTTTATATCTATCTCTATCAGATCTCATCCTTGCAAGTAACCGTGAAGGGATTGACAACCCCTTTATAGCGTTGGGTGCAAGTGTTTGATTATTTGTGTAGGTACATCTATTGGGGACTTGCTTGTATCTCCTACTGGATTGATACCTTGGTTCTCAACAACTGAGGGAAATACTTATCTACTTTGCTGCATCACCCTTTCCTCTTCAAGGGAAAACCAACGCATGCTCAAGAAGTAGCAAGAAGGATTTCTGGCGCCGATGCCGGGGAGATCTACATAGCAAGTCAAGACAAGAACTCTCCCGTCAACTTGCCAATTTCTGGCGCCGTTGCTGGGGAGATCTACATCAAGCCTACCAAGTACCCATCACGAACTCATCTCTTGCATTTACATTATTTGCCATTTGCCTCTCGTTTTCCTCTCCCCCACTTCTAAAATGATTTTTCAGAAAAAACCAAAAATATTTGCCTTTTTATTCGCCCTTCTTCCGTTCGTCTTTTCGTTTGCTTTTTGCTTGTGTGCTAGATCTATTCGCTGCCACTATGTCTGAATCGGGGAAGGTTATCATTGAGAATCTTGAGGGTGTTGCTAGTACAAATCTTGAGGAAAAATTTGAATCTTGCTCTCTAGATCATGAAACTGAACCTCCTCCTAATTATAAAGCTAAAACTTTTCAAGTGGGAGACGGAAATATTATTGGGAAGAGTGTTATCCAAGAGTTCTTTGATTGTACGGGAGTAATGCCTATGAATAAGAGATCTATTCTTCTTAGCACAAATTGTTATGTGAATGCTATTGTCATGCTCATTGAAAAATTGGAAAGAAAATTTGTGCACGTTCATCCTGCTTTGCAAAAGGTGTTTTATGAACTTCCCAATATTAATCATCCTAAAGCTAAAAAGATCGCTACTATCATCCTTATGCATGAATTTGATTTTATTATACAAGAAGCTAGGGAGATTTTTGCTTTCTATAATAAAGACATTGAACACCCTCCAATTGAAGAAATTCTCCATGATAAAGAAACCTTGCGTAGTCTGGAATCTAGGGACTATCAATCTTATAGTGAAAATCTTAGGAGGAGAGTTCCCTACGCGGAAGTCACTCAAACCTTGTATCTCGAGACTTATGATGAATTTTATTGGTTAACTAGGGGAATTTTTGTAGGGTATAAGGATGATTTGTTGGAAAAGATGGCTAGGGAACCCGTTAGAAATAAGATACGTGTTTTATACGATGATATCTATGGTGATGATCCACATTACGGGTTTATGAATGTCAAAATTTCTAGTCAAAGTTCTTTTCATGAATTAAGTTCCCCTACTTGGAGGGAGATAAAGGAAAGTATAGATCTATTTAGGAAAGCTTTTGATGGTTTGATCAAGTATGGATTGCATACCAAAGATGACAATACCTAGATCTATTGCGTTATGCCTAGCTAGGGGCGTTAAACAATAGCGCTTGTTGGGAGGCAACCCAATTTTATTTTTATGCTTTTGTTTTTGCTTCTGTTTTTGAGTGTTTTACACATTATTACCTCTGTAGTAATTGTGTTTTATTGTTTAAATTAGTGTTTGAGCCAAGTAAGACCTTTGGGATGGTCTACGGTGTTTGTGATTTGATTTTGCTGAAAAGCAGAAACTTTTGCTCTCAGTCCAGGAATTTTGTAAATTCACTGGAACGTGATTTTGATATGAATTTTTTACACAAGATTTATATACAAATTTCCCTGATTGTCCTAATTTTTCAGAATTTTTGGAGTTACATAAGTATTCGAAGTCTATAGATTTCTACAGACTGTTCTGTTTTAGACAGATTCTGTTTTCTTTGTGTTGTTTGCTTATTTTGATGTATCTATGGGTTGTATCGGGGGGTATGAACCATGGAGAAGTTAGAATACAGTAGATATTACACCAATATAAATAAATAATGAGTTCACAATAGTACCTAAAGTGGTGATTTATTTTTCTTATACTAACGGATCTCATGAGTTTTCTGTTGAGTTTTGTGTTGTGAAGTTTTAAAGTTTTGGGTAAAGATTTGATGGACTATGGAATAAGGAGTGGCAAGAGCATAAGATTGGGGATTCCCAAGGCACCCCAAGCCATATTCAAGGATACCAAAAAGCCTAAGCTTGGGGATGCCCCGGAAGGCATCCCCTCTTTCGTCTTCAATCCATCGGTAAATTTACTTGAGGCTATATTTTTATTCAACACATGATATGTGTTTTGCTTGGAGCGTCTTGTATGATATGAGTCTTTGCTTTTTAGTTTGACACAATCATCCTTGCTGCACACATCTTTTGAGGGGGACACGCATTAATCGTGAATTTATGAGAATACTCTATGTGCTTCACTTATATCTTTTGAGCTAGGCAATGTTGCTCTAGTGCTTCACTTATATCTTTTTAGAGCACGGTGGTGTTTTATTTTATAGAAATTATTGAACTCTCGTACCTCACTTATATTATTTTGGGAGTCTTTAAACAGCATGGTAATTGGTTTAGGTTATGAATTTAGTCCTAATATAATGGGCATCCAAGAGGGATATAATAAAAACTTTCATATTAAGTGCATTGAATACTATGAGAAGTTTGATTCCTTGCATATAGTTTTGAGATATGAAGATGGTAATATGAGAGTCATGCTAGTGAGTAATTGTGAATTGTAAGAAATACTTGTGTTAAAGTTTGTTATTCCCGTAGCATGCACGTATGGTGAACCGTTATGTAACGAAGTCGGAGCATGATTTGTTTAATGATTGTCAACCTTTGTGTGAGGGTCGGGAGCGCGCGATGGTTAACTCCTACCAACCTCTCCCCTAGGAGCATGCGTCTAATGCTTTGTTTCGATAACTAATAGACTTTTCCAATAAGTATGTGAGTTTTTATGACTAATGTTGAGTCCATGGATTATACGCACTCTCACCCTTCCACCTTTGCTAGCCTCTCTAGTACCGCGCAACTTTCGCCGGTGCATTAAACCCACCTTCCTCAAAACAGCCACCATATACTTTCCTCAAAACAGCCACCATACCTACCTATTATGGCATTTCCATAGCCATTCCGAGATATATTGCCATGCAACTTCCACCGTTCCGTTTTTCATGACACGCACCATCACTTTCATATTGCATATAGAGTCATATTTTGTTCTAGGTATCGAGTTGTAATTCTTGAGTTGTAAGTAAATAAACGTGTGATGATCTTTGTTATTAGAGCATTGTCCCGTGAGAGAAAAGGATGATGGAAGCTATGACTCCCTCACAAGTTGGGATGAGTCTCCGGACTTTACAAATAATAAAAGAGGCCAGCGAAGCCCAAATAAAAAAGAGAGGCCAAAGACGCCCACCAAAAAAAAGAAAAAAAAAATGAAAAAATGAGAGAAAGAGAGAAGGGACAATGCTACTATCTTTTTCCACACTTGTGCTTCAAAGTAGCACCATGATCTTCATGATAGAGAGTCTCCTATTTTGTCACTTTCATATAACTAGTCGAATTTTTCATCATATGCACAACCACTTAGTTTTCTTTTTGAGCTTTCATACACTTATAGCTCTAGTGCATTTGTTGCATGGCAATCCCTAATCACTCACATTGATATCTATTGATGGGCTTCTCCATAGCCCGTTGATACGCCTAGTTGATGTGAGACTATCTTCTCCTTTTTTTCTCGCAACCTCCACCATATTCTATTCCACCTATAGTGCTATATCCATGGCTCGCGCTCATGTATCGCGTGAGAGTTGAAAAGGTTTGAGAACATAAAAGGTGTGAAACAATTGCTTGACTTGTCATCGGGGTTGTACATGAGTTAGATACTTTGTGTGGGGAAGATGGAGCATAGCCAGACCATATGATTTTGTAGGGATAACTTTCTAAGGCCATGTTATTTCGAAAGGACGCAATTGCCTTGTTAGTATGCTTGAAGTATTACTGTTTTTATGTCAATATTAGACTTTTGTTTTGAATCTTATGGATCTGAATATTCATGCCACAATAAAGAATATTACATGGATAAATATGTTAGGTAGCATTCCACAGCAAAAATTCTGTTTTTATCATTTACCTACTCGAGGACGAGCAGGAATTAAGCTTGGGGATGCTTGATACGTCTCCAACGTATCTATAATTTTTTGATTGTTCCATGCTATTATATTATCTGTTTTGGATGTTTTATATGCATTAATATGCTATTTTATATTATTTTTGGGACTAACCTATTAATCTAGAGCATAGTGCCAGTTTCTGTTTTTTCCTTGTTTTTGAGTATTGCAGATAAGGAATATTAAACGGAGTCCAAACGGAATAAAATCTTCGGAATGATTTTTCTTGGACCAGAAGAAACCCAGCAGACTTGGAGACGAAGGCAGGAGACCTGCCGTGGAGTCACAAGCCACCAGGGCGTGCCCTAGGGGGGCGCCTCCTGGCTTGTGGCCCCACGGCAGCCCTTCTAACCCTATTCTTCGCCCTATAAATTCCCAAATATTCCCTGGATACAAAAAAGAGCCACGAAAATACTTTTCCGCCGCCGGAAGCCTCTGTTCCCGTGAGATCCAATCTTGGAGCCTTTTCCGGTAATCTGCCAGAGGGGGATTCAATCATGGAGGGCATCTACATCAACTCCATTGCCCCTCCAATGATGCGTGAGTAGTTTACCACAGACCTTCGGGTTCATAGCTAGTAGCTAGATGGCTTCTTCTCTCTCTTTGTTCTTCAATACCATGTTCTTCATGATCTTCATGGAGATCTATCCGATGTAATACTCTTTTGCGGTGTGTTTGTCGAGATCCGATGAATTGTGGGTTTATGATCAGCTTATCTATGAATATTATTTGAATCTTCTCTGAATTCTTATATGCATGATTTCATATCTTTGCAAGTCTCTTCGAGTTATTGGTTTGGTTTGGCCAACTAGATTGGTAATTCTTGCAACGGGAGAAGTGCTTAGTTTTGGGTTCAATCTTGCGGTGTCCTCACCCAGTGACAAAGTAGGGGTAGCGAGGCACGTATTTGTATTGTTGCCATCGAGGATAAAAAGATGGGGTTTTCATCATATTGCTTGAGTTTATCCCTCTACATCATGTCATCTTACCTAATGCGTTACTCTGTTCTTCATGAACTTAATACTCTAGATGCAGGCAGGAGTCGGTCGATGTGTGGAGTAATAGTAGTAGATGCAGAATCGTTTCGGTCTACTTGACACGGACGTGATGCCTATATGCATAATCATTGCCTTGGATATTTTCATAATTATTCGCTTTTCTATCAATTGCTCGACAGTAATTTGTTCACCCACCGTATTATTTTCCTTCATGAGAGAAGCCTCTAGTGAAACCTATGGCCCCCGGGTCTATTTTCCATATTATATTTTCAGATCTATAAGCCAAAAATACCAAAAATACTTCGCTGCATTATTTTTACTTTTGTTTTACTTTACAATCTAGCAATCTTTTATATCTATCTCTATCAGATCTCATCCTTGCAAGTAACCGTGAAGGGATTGACAACCCCTTTATAGCGTTGGGTGCAAGTGTTTGATTATTTGTGTAGGTACATCTATTGGGGACTTGCTTGTATCTCCTACTGGATTGATACCTTGGTTCTCAACAACTGAGGGAAATACTTATCTACTTTGCTGCATCAGACGCCGAGGCAATAGCCTCCTTCAGACATAATATCCGGGACGAGTGGCTAGCTCGTCAGCTCGTCCAGGACAAGCCGAGGACAATGTCCGCCCTTACCTCACTTATGACCCGCTTTTGCGTGGGTGAGGATAACTGGCTAGCTCGATGAGGCCATAACCCCAAAGACCCCGGCACCTCCGAAATCCGGGATGGAAATGGGAAACCACGACGTAACAAAAACAAACGCTGGCACAACAACGGCGATGCTGAGGACACGGCCGTTAATGCCGGTTTCCGCAACCCAAAATTCGGACAACGGAAGAAACCTTCTAAAGGAAATCGAGACGGACCTACCACGCTGGACAAAATCATGGATAGGCCCTGCCAGATCCATGACACCCAAGACAAGCCCGCTACCCACACCAACCGTAATTGTTGGGTATTCAAACAAGCTGGCAAACTCGCAGCTGAGGAGCAAGGCAAGAGCCCGCGCAGCGAGGACGATGACGAGCCCCGCGGTCCAAGCAATGGAGGACAAAAGCAGTTCCCTCCAGAGGTAAAAACAGTGAACATGATATATGCCACTCACATACCAAAAAAAGAGAGGAAGCGCGCCCTTTGGGAGGTCTACGCCGTAGAGCCCGTGGCCCCGAAGTATAACCCATGGTCGGCTTGCCCGATCACCTTCGACCGACGAGACCATCCGACCAGTATCCGTCACGGAGGTTCGACAGCCCTCGTCCTTGACCCCATTATCGATGGGTATCACCTCACTAGAGTCCTAATGGACGGAGGAAGTAGCCTTAATCTGATTTACTCAGACACGGTGAAAAAGATGGGTATAGATCTGTCAAGGATCAAACCTAGCAACACTACCTTTAAAGGAGTGATCCCAGGCGTCGAAGCCCGCTGCTCGGGCACCGTGAATTTGGAAGTAGTGTTCGGCTCGCCCGACAACTTCCGCAGCGAAGACTTGATCTTCGACATTGTCCCTTTTTGCAGCGGTTATCACGCCCTACTCGGCCGCACAACATTCGCTCGCTTTAACGCCGTCCCCCACTACGCGTACCTGAAGCTCAAGATGCCCGGGCCCAGGGGGGTCATTACTGTCAACGGCAACACAGAGCGCTCTCTCCGAACTGAGGAACACACAGCGGCCCTGGCAGCCGAATTCCAGTATGGCGACGATAGGTCGACGCCCAAATCAGCCATAAAGGCACGTCAGGATAGTAAACGAACTCGGTCTCAACCCGAACTCCCGGAATCATCTTCCACCCAACAAAAATAGGGATACGCCCCCCACAGCACAGCCCTAGTTCCCGTAAAATATGTGCCAAGAAGGCACAACTTTGCGCTCAAAATACCATGGGCAGCTATGGGGACCCACTATCAAAGGGAAATTGTTCAGCTGGACCGAACTACTGCCAACACATGTCTTCGGACAAACCACAGGTACCATCTAGGACGTTCCAAGCGTAAAGCTCATCCACACTGCGATGACTTCTCAAGATCTTCTTCCCAAGGTCCGTTCGCCGATAACAATCACCTTTAAAGGAACGCACCCCCTCGGGAGCAAAGGAGCAGACATGCGACAGGGCAAATTGAGGACGTCAAGCCACCCATCGAAGACCCCGGGTAAAACCTCTCCTTTGTAAGCTTTATTTTTCATTTCAAAATACCTGTAACAGTTGCTTCGGCAATTTGAGTTATAAGAATTCATCAGAAATAAAGACCATCCTTTACGGCCTCCTCGTTGTATTTTATGTCACATACTCTGTTCTCTACTCACCAACGCCGATAGCAAAGCTGTTCGGTACATATTACGATGCGACCGGCTAATAGACCGGGGGCTTGACTATAAAAATCGCCCCAAGCATCACCCGGCACTATTTTTTATGCGTTCGGCGTCTCGGATGTTGCGTTATATGAATCGGTTCCGAATTATGTCTTGGGTCAATGGTTGGGTTGCCCGGCTCCTGTGTTTGCCCTCTTACGTTCCGCTCGTTCGGCTAAAAGGGTAAAGGGAGAACCACTGCGATTGTGCGTCCGGCTCGCCTGGTCAAGTACCTCAGTGGAGAAAGCCGAAAACTGACTGTCATAATAAGCGAGAACCGGTCTGCAATCCGAGCATAAGTGTCAAACTAAAAATCGATAGAGGTTATTCCGTGTTATACGAGGGGTTTGTACGTTTACAAACCATGTGATGGTGGTTTCAACCTCGGTGTATCCGAATATCACAAAACACCGGGGGCTAGTCATCAGCCCCCGCAGTCAAGCTCCTACGACTAAGTGAAAGCACTAAAGCATCATAGTCCGATTGCCTTGTTCCCCCTCACACTACCGCCTTCGGGCACCGATACGTCGGCTAAGGGTCACAGTGTGGAGGTAGAAACACCTCGTGTAGTATCTAGATGGGGGCTGAAGCCGACGACTCGCAACTTTCAGATAAAACGGCCACATAGGAGTCAAAATAATACAAAGCTTAAAGACATGATAAACCATGCAACCGCATTATAAAGCAGAACAGTCATCGGATACATGACAAAACGCTCATTCATAAATTACATCCTTAGGTCATTGGGCTTCTATCGCCCGAGCACCATCCATCACGGTGGAAAAGTATTTCTCGGGGCGCCTATGCTCCTTCCCAGGGGGTGGAGGCGCGGTGGCCATCTCGGTCGGCTTGAGCCTCGGCAAGTGCACCATGGTCCTTGCAAAGGCCATCCGAGCTCCCTCGATGCACGTAGAGCGCTTTAGAACGTCAATCCGAGGCGCAGCGTCGCACAGTTTCTGCACCAAGCCGAAGTAACTGCTCGGCAACGGCTCTGCAGGCCACAGCCGGATGCAGAGGTCCTTCATGGCCGGCTCCGCCATCCCGTGCAGCTCCATCAATTGTTTCATCTGCTTGCTCAGGAGGGGAGGATGCTCGGGGGCTTGAAATTGCGCCCAGAACAGCCGAGGCTCATAATCCCCATCCCGACAGGCGAAGTATTTGTTCGCGTCCACTGCATTCCTCGGGAGGTCTGTAAAGGCGCCTGAGGAACGCCACACCCGGGTGAACAATGCAAACCTGTTACCACCAAAGGCACATTGCAGTAAGTACGGCTTACCATCCACTATCGCCTTGACTTGGCGGAGTTCTTCTTCAAAGAACCGCCTATCAACTCGCTCCGCTTTGAGCTCTGATTTCAGCGTGGATAGTTTGGTGGCCTGGCCTTCGTTCTTTTGCTCAAGGGCCTCGCACTTCGTGCTGGCATCCTTGAGCTCCAGCTGCACCTCTGCCACCTGGGTCTCATGCTTGTCGCTCACGGCTTTTAACGCCGATAGTTCGGCTGCCGCTTGTTCGGCCACCGCCTTCTCATCCGCGGCCTCCTGCCTGACCTTTGCCAACTCGGCCTTGAGGTTCTTGACCTCCGCGGCCACAGCTGTGGTAACAATGAGTAAATAACACTTAGGGATAACAATCCGGATATCTCACTCAATGAGGATAGACAATAGCCCGAATGATACAATTCGGACTCACCTTGCATCTCGTCGTATCTCTTGTTCAGGCGATCGAGCTCCTCATCGGAGCTCTTGAGCTTCCGGTTTAGCTCGGCAAGCTCCACTGCGTTGGCGGCCACCACCGATGACGAGGCCTACAAAACAAACTTATGTACATTAAAACTCCCGAGCTGTCGGATTCAGACCCTCTGCTAAGTACTCTCCGGAGCTCTTAGAACAATGAGGGACAAAGGGTGCCTTGAGCATCATTACTAACTTTTGGACATTTGACCCCTGGGTGGGTTTTTCAAACTCACCCAGGGCTCAGGGGCTACTACACTTATAAGGATTGCATAAACTTGGCAAATTAACTTTTTCTGGAAAAAAGAGTATTACGTGGCTCACCTTGAAGCCCGTCAAGAGACCGTTGAAGGCCTCTTTCAGTCCGCTATCAACGGACTGAATGCCTTGCAAAACCGCACCCATAAGGGCACGGTGATCTTCGGCGATGGAGGAGCTGGATAAAGCTTCCTCCATCACGGCCGACCACCCAGTCATGGGCGGCACCGGTGGTGACCTGCCAACCCTCCCTCCGGTGGGAGATTGGGCGGGCAGCTCCTGAGGCATAGAGCGCTCAGGAGAGGTCCTCGGAGGGGACTGGACCGGACCTCGTCCCCCCTCTTCAGTTGCCAGGAGATGTTCCTCCTCCTGGTCTTCGGCGGCCGAGGCATTAACCTCAGCCATAACATCGTCACCCCCACCGCCGGTGTTCGGCTCAGAATTAACCTGGCGCGATAACACCTTCGCGGCCTCCTTTGAGACCTCAGGAGGCATAGGATGTGACGCAGTCCCACTTTCCGCCAGGTCGGCGGGCAGAGACTCCCCGTTCGAGATTTGGTCGGTGGGGAGATCGCGTGGCGGGCTGCAAATTGAAAGACGTTCGCCCATTTAGCATTAAAAGCTCTATATAATTGACCCAGAGGGTCTTCGGATTCATACCTTTGTGCTGGGGGCTTAACCCTCGGGTTCCTTTGGGGAACCTTTTCAAAAGCCTCAGACTCCTTATCGGAGTCCGAGCTATCGTCGGCCAAGACTGCCTTTGTCCGGCATGTCCTCTTCGGGGCAGGAGGAGGTAGGTCCTCCGCGGCGTCCGCTGGCGCCCTCCTCTTCCTTGTGAGGGGGGAGTCGCACTCCCCTTCGTCCTCGTGCTCTTCCTCGTGAGTGGAAGAGGCATGGGTCTCCTCGGACTTAGCGTCCGGAAGACCCCTTAGACGAAGACCCTCCTGGGCCTCCTTCTTCTCCCCTTTCTTCTTCTTCTCCTTCTTCTCTGGTGCCGAATACGGCGCCACGATGAGCATCTCCGTCAACAGATCCGGCCGAGGGTCTTCGGGCTGCGGGGCCGGACAGTCAATTTGCACGGCCTTGCTCAGCCAATTCTGTGAAGATGAGGGAGAAGGGGATTCAGCTCTTTATCAAAAAACAGAGCCGGAGAATTAAAATTTCATCATACCTTGGTAGGAGGGGTTTCGGCGTCAAGACCGGTGTCCTCCTCCTCGGCCGACCAGCTCTTCTGGGGCTTGAATAGCACTTTCCACAATTTCTCGTGGGTAGTGCGGAAGAATTGACGCACGGTAGCCGGGTCCTCGAGCTGGTAAGCCCACATTAGGGAGGCCCGGTGCTGGCAGGGGAGGAGACGGCGGCGGAGCATGACCTGGATCACGTTGACCAGCTCGATTTTGGCCTCAATCATCACGGAGATGTGCTTCTGCAGCAATTTTACTTCTGCGGCCGACCCCCAGTCAAGGCCTTTCTTGAGCCATGAGGTTAGCCTCGCGGGGGGTCCGGATCTGAACTCGACAGGAGTCACCCAGTCCGCGCTCCTTGGAACGGTGATGTAGAACCATTCCTTTTGCCAGATCTTGACCGTGTCGATAAAGGTGTCGTCCGGCCACTCGACACGGGGGAGCTTGCTGATTACCGCCCCTCCACAATCCGCATGCGCGCCCGTAACTGTCTTCGGCTTGACGTTAAACACTTTGAGCCACAGGCCGAAGTGCGGCTGCACCCGCAGGAAGGCTTCGCAGACGATGATGAATGCCGAGATGTGCATGAAGGAGTTCGGGGGAGGTCATGGAAATCTAACCCGTAAAAGAACATGAGGCCCCTGACGAAGGGGTGGAGCGGAAAGCCCGGTCCCCGGATGAAATGGGGGATGAACACCACCCTCTCGTCCGGCTTCGGTGTGGGAACCACCTGATTCGCCTCTGGAGCGCGGTGGGCGATGTTGGCGGAGAGGTAGCCGGCACGCTTTAACTCCCGAATGTCGTTGTCGGTGACGGAGGAGGCCTCCCACTTTCCCATGGAGCCTGAACCAGCCATGGCCGAACTCGGAGGGAGGATTGAGGAAGAACTGGATCTGGGCTCTCGGAGCTTGGGAAGGTTGAGGAGGCAAAGGGTGCGAATTTGGAGCGTGAATAGGCCTTGGGGGTTTTCTCCCTTTTATGGGGTGCCCTAATACCAAGAGCCTCCCTTTTACTGCGCCGCAGGCCTCGCCACTTCCCGAAACAATCGTGTCATTGTGCGCGCGTGGGATAACCCAGTGCGTTGATCATATCCCGTAAGAAACGGGACACGATCTACACATTGATAAGATGTGCCAATAGAGGAACGGCCTCGAACCGCGAATCGAGTTTTTGTAACCGGCTCAGCGGTCGTGATGGGCCACGACCCTTCGTCAGAAAGGTTGTCAGGAAATACTATTCACATTTCGACGTTCGGCCTTCGAGGCTAAGCGACTTATGGCGTCCGGATAACTACATGCCATTGGCGGCCGGACTAGAGCCAGCCGATCATAAAGGGGGAAAAGAGCTCACCCCGCAAGCCGAAGACTCTGATCACGCGAAGCTGCTAGTGTCATGACCCCTGGCGTTGGGGGCTAGTTCGGGGGCTACTGAGGGAGTCCTGGACTAAGGGGTCCTCGGGCCGCCGGTCTATCTCTCATAGGCCGGCTTGGTGGGCCGCTCTCTGATTATCGCAGGAAGGACCGGGATATGCAGCGACCCCGTATTCTAGAAGGAAACCTCCGAAGACGCGGCGTGCACTCCAAGTCAAGATGAGGGGATCAACGTCTTTACTTCCGGCTGGAGACTTATCATGTGTAAACCCTAGGTACCCCCGATGTCTATATAAACCGAGGGATTTAGATCGTAGAGGGCAGACAAGCTCATCTAAGGTTTTGGCTACTTGATCTCGTGGTAGATCGACTCTGTAATCTTCATACACATCAATACAACCAAGCAGGACGTAGGGTTTTACCTTCATAGGAGGGCCCGAACCTGGGTAAACACCGTCTCCTTCGTCCCCTGTTACCCATCGATCCTAAACTCACAGCTCGGGACCCCCTACCCGAGATCCGCCGGTTTGGACACCGACACTCCCACTGACCTTCTTGAATACACAATGATCATAGTCATTCTTGATGAAGCCAAACTCTTTGACCGCTTCATTAAAACGAATGTTCCAATTCCGAGATGCTTGCCTCAATCCATAAATGGATCTCTGAAGCTTGCATACCATGCCAACATTCTTTGGATTGACAAAACCCTCGGACTGTGTCATATAGACGCCCTCAGTTAAATTTCCATTAAGGAAAGCCGTTTTGACATCCATCTACCATATCTCATAGTCGAAATATGCAGCTATAGCAAGAATGATCCGAATTGATTTAGGCATCGCTACCGGTGAATAAGTCCCACTGTAGTCAACTCCTTGAACTTGTCAATAACCTTTAGCGACAAGTCGAGCCTTATGGACTGTAACATTTCCATCCATATCAGTTTTCTTCTTAAAGATCCATTTGCACTCAACGTCTCGAACGCCATCTGGCGGATCAACCAAGTTCCAAACCTGATTGTCATCCATGGACTTTAATTCGGATCTCATGGCATCAAGCCATAACTCAGAATCAGGGCTCACCATCGCTTCCGCATACGTGGTCGGTTCATTGTTCTCCAAGAACAACACATTGCAGTCGTGCATATTGCGCAACCTTTCTGACCTACGTGGAATTGGCGCCGATTCTGCTACGGGTTCCCTGACTAACTCCGACGTGATTCAATCACCTGTCGGAACGTCCCCGTGTGGCTCTTGAATTTCTCCGAGTCGGACCGACCTCCCACTAGCCTTCTGATTGAGAAACTCTTTCTCAAGGAAAACTCCATGTCGAGCAACAAACACTTTGCCCTCTTCATGGTTGTAGAAGTAATATCCCAAGGTTTCCCTAGGATATCCCACGAATATGCACTTGTCCGACTTGGGTGTGAGCTTGTCCGACTGGAGTCGCTCGACATATGCTTCACAACCCCAAATCTTTAGAAAAGACAAGCCATGACTCTTTGCAATCCATATCTCATATGGTGTCTTATATACGGACTTTGATGGTACCCTGTTTAGTGTGAAAGCTGCGGTTTCTAGAGCGTATCCCCAAAATGACAAGGGTAAATCCGATTGACTCGTCATTAATCAGACCATAACTAACAGAGTTCGATTCCTCCGTTCCGACACACCATTTCTCTGTGGCGTACCTGGAGGAGTAAGTTGTGGAACTATTCCACGGTTCTTCAAATGATCATCAAACTCCTGGCTCATATACTCACCGCCACGATCAAATCGTAGAAGCTTGATTGTCTTGCCGAGTTAATTTTCCACTTCATTCTGAAACTCCTTTAACTTTTCAAAAGTTTCTGGCTTGTGCCTCATCAAGTAGACACATCCATATCTACTAAAGTCGTCGGTAAAAGTCACGAAGTATTGGAAACCACCTCTAGTTGTCGTGCTCATTGGTCCACAAACATCACTATGTATAAGTCCCAATAGCTCAGACGCCCTCTCACAACCCTTTGCAAAAGGAGTCTTAGTCATCTTGCCGAGTAGGCAGGACTCACATGTCTCAAATGATTCAAAATCAAATGAAGTCAGAATTCCATCATCATGGAGCTTCTTCATGCGCTTTTGCCTAATGTGTCCTAGTCGACAATGCCAGATGTAAGTCGGATTTATCTCGTTAGGCTTATGCCTCTTGACATTTATGTTATAGACCGATTCACCTTCAAGATCTAATATAAATAACCCATTCACAATATGCGCAAAGCCATAAAACATTTCATTCAAGTAAATAGAACAACCATTGTCCTTAATACTGAATTCATAACCTTGCCTCATCAAACATGAGGCCGAAATAATGTTTCGACTTAATGCAGGAACATAATAATAATTATCAAGTTCCACTACAAATCCTGAAGGTAAATTAAGTTGCATGGTGCCGACGGCTAATGCAGCAACTCTTGCTTTATTCCCGACGCGTATGTCAACTTCTCCTCTTGCAACATTCCTAGTCCTTCTTAGCCCCTGCATCGAGTTGCATATGTGAACAACCGATCCGGTATCATATACCCAAGAGCTACTAGAAATATCAGCAAGAAAAATGTCTATAACATATACAACAAGTGTACCTGAAGAAGAAGTCACACTTCCAGTCTTCTTGCCTGTCCGGGCAAGCCACTTGCTGCAGTTCCTCTTCTAGTGACCGGTTTCCTTAGAGTGAAAGCAAACGGTCCCCGTGTTTGGTCCGGACTTGGGCGTGGCGGTGACAGTAGGAGTTACCTCATTGCCCTTTGCCTTAGTCTTTTTCTTGGACCAGCTCTTCTTGAACTTTTCCGTGTTCTGCACCATCAACACTTGATGCGTGCCTTTCTTGATATCCTGCTCTGCCACTTTTAGCATCCCGTGCAATTCAGTGAGCTTCTTTTCCATGCTGTGCATATGGAAGTTTGAGATGAATGCCCCATAGATAGTCAAAAGAGAAGCCAGAATTGTATCCCTGGACAATTCGTCCCCAGGTGGAAAGCCTAACCGATCCAAAGCTTGCATGTATCCGATCATCTTGATCACATGCAGGCTCAGTGGATCACCCTCTTTCAGCTTACAATCCATCAAGGATCACCAGACGTTGAACCTTTCGGTCCTTGCCTGCATCTGAAACATGCTCTTGAGGTTCTCAATCATGTCGAAAGCCTCGATGTTTTCGAAATGCTGCTGCAGATCGGGCTCCATAGAAGCCAGCATGAGATAGCTGATCTCGTTTGACTCATCAACGAGTTTCTGGTGGGCATTCCTGGTCGTGGCATTAGCATTCTCGGCAGGTTCCTCTGGAAGGGGTTCCTCTAGAACATGTTCCTTTTTATCATGTCTGAGAGCAATTCTCAGATTTCTATACCAGGTGGTAAAGTTTGTTCCATTCAGTTTATCCTTTTCTAGGATTGATTTCAACGAAAAACTGGGTTGAGCAGGTGGTGCCATTGATCTACAACAGAAATATGCAAAACACTAAGACATGTATTCATAAAGAGTAATTCAAAATAAACATTTTAATAAGAACATTACTCCCACTAAAATCAACATCCCTCCGTTGATTCTTAGCGATTCAAGATCCAAGATCCACATGTCAACTAGTGAGCTTTTGCATCACCGCTAGAAGACTAGATCACTCGGTAAGCAACACTTGCTAATCGTATCTCTATACGACTCTTGTTTGTTGGGGACATCTCATGCCACGCCAACTCTTATGCCTCGAGGCCCAGAACTATTTTGATAGCCACGACAAGTTAACCAATGCTTCGCTCGTAAGTGTCCGACACAAACACATCACGTTAAGGAGAATTAGCAGCACCCTAATTTTATAGGCCCACCACTAAAAATACTTAACATGTGATGGTGCAGCAATTGGGGAGGCAATTTTACTTGACATTCTTTGAGGGATCACCCTACTTAAAACATCTATCATGCAAAAGAAGGGCGCATAAAAGGGATAAACTTTCACATGCAGTATACATATGTGTGATATGGTATAGCCCCATTCATCAACGCATGGTGATCTCCATCTCCACGTGCGCTGCATGCCCATGGCGATCTCCATCTCCATGCATGGTTGCCCTTGTGGTGGTCTCCATCTCCACACATGGTGTCAACCGCCAAGTGTTACATAAGATACTATGCTATTACAAACTAATAGCTATGAGAGTAAATTACATTACAAGGCATCTCATGTTGACACGCAGGTCATTAATACAATAATGGGACAACCATATGGCTCCAGCCGGTTGCCACACTCATGACACGCAGGTCATGATTTAATAATTTACAAGCAACATTAATGGGCTATACCAAATCACAAGCATTCCCTGCAAAAATAAGTCAGGCGTTCTATCGCCGAAAATAAAACTATCCGAAACTCTATTTTCCAAGAGGATTTTGACCTCGAAAATATCGCCGAAAACGGCAAAGTAGTTGAAGGTCAAATGCATATTTTCATGTTGTTCAGTTTGACAGGTCGTGGAGCAAAAACGGAGTTCGTATGCAAAACTTATGCCCGTTTTACTTTGACTCCTCCAACAGATTTCAGCACTGCGGAAATCACATTTCCACGGTGTCGATCTTTGCTCCGGTTCGATCAATCTCATTGATCTTCGCGTGCTGCATCTGGATTTACGTTCCACTGTCTACCCCGATGGCGGAAACCAACCGGTAGGGGTAATTCGTGTCACGACCTCTGCATCACGATCACGGAAGCAAGATCACGAAACCAACCGTCAACACTGACGTGCAAGGCCGATCTCATCGACCCGCACCTGAACCGATCTACATATCTCATATGCAAATCACCGAATCTATCACCACAGAGCGGAGGCTCTGATACCACTGTCGGAACACGCGGTACGCTACGCTAGCGCCAAATAAAAAAATTCTACCGCGCACCCAAGAACATGCTGCTGGAAATAGATCACGGGATCGGGTTTACCACTAGACGCGCAGTCACCGCAGCGGAAGTAGAGTTGGCGATGCGTGTAGTCGATCAGCCGATTCGTCTCCTCCTCCTGTAGCCGATCTCCCACGAACAGTGATCTCCCACGAACAGCTCCTCGCGGATCCCTCGAACGGTTCGTCATGGATCCCTCGAACGGTTCGTCCAAGCACCGCAGATGCGATGCCTCCAAGGTATCCACATGTACGGGGGCAGCGTCGGGCGGTGGACTGCTAGGTCCGATCGCATGACATGGTGGCGTGGGGAGTGGCGGTGGCTGTCGATAGGAGGAAAAAGATCAACCCTGAAAGGTGCGCCCACTCCCCTTTATATAGACCTCCGAGGCGGGCTCAACACTTGAGGCCCACGACGAGTCTAGTCCCATTTTCCATTCGGATCCAATCCGAATGGGCTGCAATCCCTTAATTATGCGACCCTATAGGTTCACGTACACATGGACACGACCCGAGTCGATAGTCGGTAGCGGCTCCTAGCAGAACGTGCCAACTCCCATGTGTGCGCAAAGTAGTTAGACGAACCTCAACAATGTGTCATATACAACATTCCTTTTGCCTCATGATATAGGTTGTAGAGCTCAAGGCGAGTACTTGTCACCCTTGTGGTAGCTCGATATCTCTTCTCGAAACCGTGATGCAGATTCCCGAACTGGGTTAACACTTAACCCATGTCGCATGGCCATGCTTTCTGAATCTGATCACACGAGAGGGCCCAAAGAATATCTCTCCTCACGGAGGGGCAAATCCCATCTTGGTTAACCATGTCTCGCGGCATGTCTCACGACTCACTCGAAAGCTACCTTTATAACTACCCAGTTACGGAGTAGCGTTTGATAGACTCTAAGTAAGTCGATCCTCATCCCGAGAACATGCGATGACCTTGGGTCTAGGACATGGCATATACATTGTACTTGAGACTAACAGATGACATTATCTCGCTGTGTCTCAAAGTGGGTCTGTTCGACTCAATGATCTCAATCCCCGAGTCCATACTATCAGTTTAGCATCTCTATGCACATGACTTGTGAAACGTAGTCAAAACTGAATCGTATACTAGTAAAGGATATGTGCCCGCATAACCTTAACAACTAGGGACTATTAGAACAATCATCATACTATGTATAGTCTCACAAATAAGTCACATACTTATTGATACATATCACCGATGATGTTCAAGGACAATACAAAATACTCATGAATACATAGGAAACAAAATCATCACATGATTGCCTCTAGGGCATATCTCCAACACCTATGACTTGTCATCAAGAAAGAATACCCACATAAATCTGAAAAAATCATCAACTATAACTAGACCAAAAGAATTTCCATCGAGGCTCTTGTAAGCATTGGGACCAAAAAGATCCATGTGAAGCAACTCGAGTGGTCTCTTAGTAGTCATGATATTCTTTACGGGATGACTTCCCCCAACTTGTTTTCCAGCTTGAAAAGCACTACAAAGTCTATCTTTGTCAAAGATATCATCTTTAACACCAAGTATATGATCACCTTTAACGAGCTTGTCTAGATTTCGCATACCAACATGTCCTAGCCTTCTATGTCATAGCCAACCTTTAGAAGATTTTGCAATAAGACAAGTGTGAGGTTGAGCTCTCTTACTGAAATCAACAATGTATAGATCACCTCTACGGAAACCGGTAAAGACCATGTTATGATTGTCTCGATGAAACACTTGGCAATCTACTTTAATAAATAGTACATTGAAACCGAAATCAGCAAGTCTAGATATGGAAAGAAGATTGTAGCCAAGAGCTTCGACGAGCATGACATTTTGAATAGAACTATCATGAGATATGGCCACCTTACCAAGACCAAGTACCTTACCTTTGGAGTTGTCCCAGAAGGTCACATACCTGCGTGGCTCATGATTTGGTGTGATCTCGTGAAACATGTCTCTATCTCCGGTCATGTGATCAGTGCATCCACTATCGATAATCCATTTCTTTCCTCCAGACATGTAGTCTTTGAAGTTTGCCATGAAATTGATACTCGTAATCTGCGTTGGGTTTTCCGTGAAGAGGAACGGGTAATCGCAGCACAAAGTGGGCAAGTATTTCCCTCAGTTATGAAACCAAGGTTTATCGAACCAATAGGAATACCAATCCACAACCGTCTTCAGCGGTTGCACACAAAAGAACAAACAACTTGCACCCAACGCCAGCAAGAGGGTCGTCAATCCCCTTGATCTCGTTATTTGCAAGCAAGTGAGTTGTGTAGATAATTGTAGATAATAGTAAAGTGCAAAATAAAATAAAAGGTAATAAATAACAGGAATGTAATGATATCATCTGTGAATTCATAAGTTAATAGACCCGGGGGCCGTAGAGTTCTCTAGTGGCATCTCTACTACAATTACTCCACTTCTAGAGCGCTTCTATGCTTGCCTCTCTACGTATTAAGTTCATGACAAACGGAGTAATGCTTGGAGAACGATGACATGATGTAGACAAAGTAAACTCAACTAATATGAATAAACCCCATCGTTTTATCCTTAGTAGCAACAACACAAAGACACAACTTGTCCCCTTCTGTCACTGGGATATAGAAACTCGTCAGGTTGAACCTACTACAACGCACCACTCCCACCGAAGAAATATCAATCTAGTTGTCCAAACTATCTCAATAGATCGGAGAGCATTACGAAGCTATGATGATCATGCAAATAAGAATCATAGTAATCAGGTTTGACTCAAATACTTTTCATGAATAATCTGAACATAAACTCACAATTCATCGGATCCCAACAAACACACCATACAAAGGGATTACATCGGATAGATCAAGGCAAAGATGCGATGAACATTGTATTGAAGATCAAGAGAGAGAGATTGCCATCTAGGTACTACCTACGGACCCGTAGGTCTATGGTGAACTACTCACACATCATGGTGAGGGCAGCAAGGTTGATGAAGAGGCCCTCCGTGATCGATCTCCCCTCCGGCAGGGTGCCGGAACGGAGGTGTAGATGGCCTCCCGTCGAAACAGAGACTTGCGGCAGCGGAAAAAGTGTTTCGGGAGTGCTTCTGGTGTTTTTAGGGTAGATGTGAATTTATAGGCTAGGGAACGACGTCGGGAGATGCTCCAGGGGGCCACAACATATCTGGCCGCGCCCCCCTGGGGGCGCGGCCAGATGTCTTGTGGGCCCCTGGTGCATCTCCTGGCCCTCCTCTGAAGCTTCTATGTCTTGTATTGGTCCAGAAAAATCACCAAAAAGTTTCGTGGCAATTGGACTCCATTTGGTATTATAACTCTAAAAAGGTAAAAACACGCAGAAAACAGGAACTGGAACTGGGCACTAGGTCAATAGGTTAGTGCTCAAAAATATTATAAATTGGTAAATAAATACCCAAAAAGTATCGTAGAATGATAATATATCAGCATGGAACAATAAAAAATTATAGATACGTTGGAGACGTATCATCATCCCCAAGCTTAATTCCTGCTCATCCTCGAGTAGGTAAATGATAAAAACAGAATTTTTGATGTGACATGCTACCCATTATGTAATCTTTGGTATGTATGCTCATTGAGAAATGATGAATTAACAAACAACAACATAGTAATATTTATAAGTATAAGAAACAAAATCATTAATTTTTCAAAATATACGATCCTAAAAGAATGTTTTACCCCTATTCATCTTATTATATTAGCAAGGCATGACTCCATCTTCACCGCATAGATACAAATTTTAAGCACCACGGTGTCCAAGTCAGGCAATTAGATCGTGCTTTTTCAACATGCATCAACTTTTTATTCTTCACGCAATACACGAGCGTGAACCATTGGACATAGCATATAGGTGGAATAAAATATGGTGGTAGGTATCAAAGGGGTAAAAAAGTGGAGAAGATAGTCTCGCATCAACTAGGCTTACCAACGAGCTATGGAGATGCTCATCGATAGATATCAATGCGAGGAGTAGGGATTGCCATGCAAATGATGCACTAGAGCTATAAGTGTATGAAAGCTCAACTGAAGCTAAGTGGGGTGTGCATCAAACTTGCTTGCTCATGAAGACCTCGGGCATTTGAGGAAGCCCGTTATAGGAATATACAAGCCAAGTTTATTATATGAAAAGGTAATTCCCACTAGCATATGGAAGTGTCAACATAGGAGACTCTCTATATGAAGAACATGGTGCCACTCTGAGGCACAAGTGTGGTAAAGGATAGTAGCAAAGTCCCTTCTCTCTTTTCTCTCATTTTTTTATTTTTTTTATTTTTATGGTGGGATTTTCTCTCTTTTTTTCTTTTTGCCTCCCCCATTTTTTTATATGGTGGGCTCATTTGGCCTCCCCCATTTTTATTTCATTTTTTGTCTGGAGTCTCATCCTGACTTGTGGGGGAATCATGGTCTCCATCATCCTTTCCTCACTGGGATAATGCTCTAATAATGATGATCATCACACTTTTATTTACTTACAACTCAACATGAAGAACTGATAGGAAGATATGACTTTGTATGAATGCCTCTGGCAGTGTACCAGGATATGCAATGATCTAGCATGACATGTATCAAAAATATGAAGAACGGTGGCTTTGCCACAAATACTATGTCAGCTCTATACGATCATGCAAAGCATTATGATGATGAATGAACTAGTCATGTGAAGTGACGATGGAATTTGCATGGCAATATATCTCGGAATGGCTATGAAAATGCCATAATAGGCAGGTATGGTGGCTGTTTTGAGGAAGATATAATGAGGCTTATGTGCAACAGAGCGTATCATGTCACGGGGTTTGGATGCACCGGCGAATATTTGCACCGATCCTCGAGGTGAGAATGGGCTATGCACGGTACCGAAGAGGCTAGCAAATATGAGAAGGTGAAGATGCATATGTCCATGGTGTCACATTAGTCATAAAGAACTCACATACTTATTGCAAAGTTTTATTAGTTTTATCACAAATCAAAGTACTCCTCGCATGCCCCGAGGGAGGAGATTGGTAGGAGTTAACCATCGCGCGCCCCCGACTCAAAACAACACTAGGATTTCAGCGAGGAATATAAATGCTCACACATCATCACCGTGCCTATTTAATTTTTAGATGAATAACAAGTTAACACCTCTTAATCTCGACACTTATACGAATCAAATTTTTTGGACTCACACCTTTTTCATATCACCTCATCAATGTCATTAACCCACAACTTCTCTATATGTGCTACACGATGGTTTTGATTATCATTCATTGAATACATAATATTCTTGGACTAGTCTTATGACCCATGCAAATTACCGTCACTATTACTCAGCTCTCAAACAAATATAAGTGAAGAACGAGATCATATTACTGTAAAATCTACACGCCACCGTGCTCAAAAAGATATAAGTGAAGTACTAGAGCATCTGCCTAGCTCAAAAGATATAAGTGAAGCACATAGAGTATTCTAGCAAATTATCATGAAGGTGTGTCTCTCTCAAATAGGTGTGTCCAGCAAATGATGATTCTGACAAGCTGAAAGTAAAAGCAAACAAAAGCAAACGACGCTCCAAGCAAAACACATATCATGTGATGAATAAAAATATAGCTCCAAGTGACATACTGATGGATTGAGACGAAAGAGGGGATGCCTTTCGGGGCATCCCCAAGATTAGATGCTTGAGTCTCCTTAGAATTATACTTGGGGTGCCTTGGTCATCCCTGAGCTTGGGCTCTTGCTACTCCTTATTTCGTAGTCCATCATGACCACACCCAAAACTTGAAAACTTCAATCACACAAAACTCAACAAAACTTCGTGAGATCCGTTAGTATAAGAAACATACTGCATACTTGAGGTACTGTGATAAATTGATTCAAATTCATTTTTGCATAATAGGTACTATATTCTAACTTCCCCATGGCTTACACCCCCCGATATAGTCCATGGCATAATCAAAACACGCAAACTATGCAAGCAAAACAGAATCTGTTTAAAACAGAACAGTCTGTAGCAATCTGTAAAGAGACCATACTTATGTAACTTTAAAAATTATGAAAAATTAGGAAAACGTAAATAATTTGTATAGAAATACTGTGTTAAAATTTAAGATCATTATCACGCTCCAGTAAAAAATTAAAATTCCTGCACTGGACTCAAAGTTTATGTTTCAGATTCAGCATCGTTTCTACTTATCTTGTGAGTCATCCCAAAGGCTTTACTTGGCACAAACACTAATTAAAAAATAAAAACACAATCATTACAAAGGCAACAATCATGTTATAACACTAAAACATAAAGTAAAAGCAAAAATAAAGATACATATTGGGTTGCCTCCCAACAAGCGCTATTGTTTTATGTCCCTAGCTAGGCATAATGCATAGTTTCAAGTATTGTCATCCTTGACACTCAACCCGTAGGTAGCTCTCATGATTAATTCATAAGGTGGTTTAATTCTCTTCCTAGGGAAGTGTTCCATCCCCTTCTTTAGTGGGAATTGAAATCTTATGTTTCCCTCTTTCATATCAATAATTGCACCTATAGTTCGTAAAAATGGCCTTCCAGGTATTATGGGACAAGAAAGATTGCAATCAATGTCAAGCACAATGAAATCTACAGGCACATAATTTTTGTTTGCAATAATAAGCAAATCATTAATTCTACCTAATGGTTTCTTGATGGTAGAATCCGCAAGATGCAAGTTTAGGGAACACTCTTCAATATTAGTGAGACCAAGCACATCACATAAAGTTTTTGGTATGGTTGAAACAGTAGCACCAAGGTCACACAAAGCATTGCATTCATATTTATTTATCTTTATTTTTATAGTAGGTTCCCACTCATCATGCAATTTTCTAGGAATAGAAATTTCAAGCTCAGGTTTCTCATCATAAGCTTTTATCATAGCTTCTACTATATGTTCGGTAAAAGCTTTGTTTTGTTCATAAGCATTGGGTGAGTTAATAATGGATTGCAGCAAGGAAATACATTCTACTAAAGAGCATTTATCATAATTAAAGTCCTTGTAATCCAAGATAGTGGGCACATCACTAGTTAAAGTTTTGACCTCTCCAAAACCACTTTTTTCAGTTTTAGCATTAGAATCATCACCCTCCAAGCAAACGGGACGCTCCTTAACTAAAGTTGACTCGTCTCCAGTCCCTTTATCATTTATATTCAAAGATGTAAACAAAGATTCAATAGGATAACCAATCATTTTAAGATCTTCATCATGATTCATAACCGGGAAAGATTCCGGTTTAGCGGCCATCCTATTTACTAGAGTGGTTTGCTTATTAGAGATTTTTCCTAACAATTTTTCAGTGTGAGCAAATTGTGATTGAAGGCTAGATGCCTCTTTATTGATTTCATCAAGTTGCATACTAATAGCATCAAGCAAAATTGAATGTTCCTTTATTTCAGAGGTAAAGAATTTATTATGCTCAAACTGTGAAGACATGAAGGTTTTCATAGAACCCTCTATTTCCGACATTCTTTTATAATAAGAGATATTGCGGAATCTATCCTCAGACATGGTAACCGGACAAGCAAAGCAAGCAAGACAAGTAAACTAGCAAGTAAAGCAAACTAGAAGCAAACTAGTAACTAGCAAAGGTAAATATTTTGTATTTTTTATTTTTATGAGACAAACTAAATATAACAGCAAATAAAAAGAAGAACAAGTGAATGAAATTTTGTGCGAAGTTACTTGATAGTTGGGGATGGTATTCCCCGGCAACGGCGCCAGAAATCCTTCCTGATACTCGTGATTTGCGTTGGATTTTCCGTGAAGAGGAACGGGTAATCGCAACACAAAGTGGGTAAGTATTTCCCTTAGTTATGAAACCAAGGTTTATCGAACCAATAGGAATACCAATCCTCAACCGTCTTCAGCGGCTGCACACAAAAGAACAAACAACTTGCACCCAACGCCGGCAAGAGGGTCGTCAATCCCCTTGATCTCGTTATTTGCAAGCAAGTGAGTTGTGTAGATAATTGTAGATAATAGTAAAGTGCAAAATAAAATAAAAGGTAATAAATAACAGCAATGTAATGATATCGTTTGTGAATTATAAGTGAATAGACCCGGGGGCCGTAGAGTTCTCTAGTGGCATCTCTCATAAGCAAAGCATACGGTGGGTAAACAAATTACTGTTGGGCAATTGATAGAAAAGCGAATAATTATGCGATGTTCACGGCAATGATCATGTGTATATAGGCATCACGTCCATAAGCAAATAGGCCGACTCCTGCCTGCACCTACTACAATTACTCCACTTCTAGAGCGCTTCTATGCTTGCCTCTCTACGTATTAAGTTCATGACAAACGGAGTAATGCTTGGAGAACGATGACATGATGTAGACAAAGTAAACTCAACTAATATGAATAAACCCCATCGTTTTATCCTTAGTAGCAACAACACAAAGACACAACTTGTCCCCTTCTGTCACTGGGATATAGAAACTCGTCAGGTTGAACCTACTACAACGCACCACTCCCACCGAAGAAATATCAATCTAGTTGTCCAAACTATCTCAATAAATCGGAGAGCATTACGAAGCTATGATGATCATGAAAATAAGAATCATAGTAATCAGGTTTGACTCAAATACTTTTCATGAATAATCTGAACATAAACTCACAATTCATCGGATCCCAACAAACACACCATACAAAGGGATTACATCGGATAGATCAAGGCAAAGATGCGATGAACATTGTATTGAAGATCAAGAGAGAGAGAGATTGCCATCTAGGTACTACCTACGGACCCGTAGGTCTGTGGTGAACTACTCACACATGATGGTGAGGGCAACAAGGTTGATGAAGAGGCCCTCCGTGATCGATCTCCCCTCCGGCAGGGTGCCAGAACGGAGGTGTAGATGGCCTCCCGTCGGAACAGAGACTTGCGGCGGCGGAAAAAGTGTTTCGGGAGCGCTTCTGGTGTTTTTAGGGTAGATGTGAATTTATAGGCTAGAGAACGACGTCGGGAGACGCTCCAGGGGGGCACAACATATCTAGCCGCGCCTCCCCTAGGGGCACGACCAGATGGCTTGTGGGCCCCTGGTGCATCTCCTGGCCCTCCTCCAAAGCTTCTAGGTCTTGTATTGGTCAAGAAAAAATCACGAAAAAGTTTCGTGGCAATTGGACTCTGTTTGGTATTGTAACTCTGAAAAGGCAAAAACACGCAGAAAACAGGAACTGGCACTGGGCACTGGGTCAATAGGTTAGTGCTCAAAAATATTATAAATTGGTAAATAAATACCCAAAAGTATCCTAGAATGATAATATATCAGCATGGAACAATCAAAAATTATAGTTACGTTGGAGACGTATTAGAGACTTAGGTTCTTCATACTCTTCTCAACTTCAATGTCGAACTCCTGATCTTCATCATAGTAGCCATGTTCCACATTGTCATCATCAAATGGAATGTCCATGTCACAAAGATCAAGAGAGTAGAATTATGACCATGACAATGTTCAAGGTTATCAACGTGAATGGCTTCAATAATGATGTTATTGATGGTAATGACATCTCCTTTAGCACGCATGAGGTCACAAAGCTCAAATAGGTATTTGTCAAAATTAGGATCACTAGGCTTCATTTTGTGAAAGGCAATAGTTTTATGGAGAATAACATCAAGATTTTTCAAAGATTAGTTTGGATATCTTTCCTCCAAGTCCTTCCACAAGGTGTAGGTACACTCAAAGTTTTTCATATTATCAAACACGATTCTTGGCAATCCTCTAATTATAAGATTGACTGTTCTAAGATTACGAAGCATGTCGATTTCTTCCTCATGAGAAGAATGTAAGGGATCAATGGGAGGCACATAGGGACTATCAACATACTTGCTTAAATGGAATTCATCAAATAAATCAAGCATTTTTTCTTTCCATTGACTATAGCACTCCCCATTGAGAATAGACACTCTACAACTAATACTCCCCAAACTAGGCACATCAATCTTCCTCCAATGGCGATAAAACCAAAGCAATGGAGACCAAAGCTCTGATATCAATTGAGGGATCTAGAAGAGGCGTCTAGAGGGGGGGTCAATAGACTACTTGACCAAATAAAAACTTAGCCTCTTCCCGATTTTATTGGTTGGCAAGTTTTAGCAATTTTATCAAGTCTAGCACACCATACACATGCAAGTCTATGAGTATAGCAGCGGAAAGTAATCACATGCAAGTGTAAGTAAGGAGTATATATAGGAAGATCAAACGCAATGAAGACACAAAGATTTTTGGCGTGGTTCCGATAGGTGGTGCTATCGCACGTCCACGTTGATGGAGACTTCGACCCACGGAGGGTAACGGCTGCGCGAGTCCACGGAGGGCTCCACCCACAAGGGGTCCACGAAGAAGCAACCTTGTCTATTCCACCATGGCTTAGGTCCACGAAGGACTAGCCTCACTCGGGGTAGATCTTCACGAAGTAGGCAATCTCCTTGCCCTTACAAACTTCTTGGTTCAACTCCACATGATTTGGAGGCTCCCAAGCGATACCTAACCAATCTAGGAGACACCACTCTCCAAAAGGTAATAGATGTGGTATGGATGAGGAACTCCTTGCTCTAGTGCTTCAAAAGATAGTCTCCTCAACACTCAATCACTCTCTCACAGAATTTTGCTTGGTAGAATAGATTGATTGGGTGGAAAGCAACTTGGGGAGGCTAGAAATCAAGATTCATATGGTTGGAGTGGAAGATCTTGATCTCAACACATGAGTAGGTGGTTCTCTCTCAGAAAATGAATGGTGGAAGTGTTTGCTTGTTCCGAGTGCTCTCTCTACGAATTAGAGGGAGGTGGAGGGGTATATATAGCCATCTCCAAAAATCAACCGTTACCACATTATTGCCCAACTCAGTGGAACCGAAGTAAAAAATCGGTTGCACCGACCAGTGCAAAATGCCCTAACTTTTGGCTTATCGGTGAGACCGATATCAAGCAACTCGGTGAGTCCGATTTGGTTGGCCTGGGCAGTTCCAGTGACTCGGTGGCACCAAAATGCAAAACTCAGAAATTCCGATTTTTGACAATTGGATACCAGCAAGGTGGTCACTGCTTTTCGGATGTATCGAAGCAGAACTCGGTTGTACCGATTTGCTAGGGTTTGTCTTGGGTTCTGTCTAAGGAAAACTCGATGGGGCCGAAATAGGAAATATTGGTGGCACTGAATTTGATCATTTGGGTTTTGGACAGAATGTTTTGTGGGAGAATTGTTGAGGATTTTGGTGGCTAATCTCTAAGTACTCTGAGCAACCAGATCATCATAGATACCTCATCCCCTTTTAATAGTATTGGCTTTCCTATGGACTCAAATATGATTTATCACATAAAGCAAAATGTAGAGTCTGGAAGCTTGAAGCTAATGCCAATCATGTTCCTTTCCTTCTTGGGGATCCTCCTCACAATTCCCAGCCTTTGCAATCTTTTGGACTTAATCTGAAATAACCTAGATAGAAATGTTAGTCCAAGAGATAATGTATGTTGTCATGAGTTATCAAAACCTCCAAGGGAGCATATGTGCTTTTAGTGGCCCAATGCTATAAAACTCTCTACCGAAGGCTCCCAGCCCTACATTTTAACCTTGCGCCCCTCCGCTCCTCTCTCCAGCCCAGCGGCAGCGATGCTGGCGATGCAAGCCGGAAGCAGCGCAACTCCACCCCCATCCTTCCATACCTTCAGTCCACATCCTTCCCCTCCCATCCACATCCTTCCATGTTCCTCCTCGTTCTATGCAGGGAGCGTGACCACAAAAGGTCAATGCTTAGCCCAGGCAACGCTAGATTGCTAAAGAACCAGATGCAGGCACCGGCGTTGAGGCTGCAACACCACGTGCTTGGAATCTGAAGTACCGAATTTCCTCAATTTTGTTCGGACCCGGTAAGAAACTAAAAACGAAATCCAATCCTTGTGTAGTACATTGAAAACACGTCAAACTATTGATAAAGGTGCGCAGCAACAACTTGAGAGTGAAAAGGACCACTGTAGAATTTTTTTGTTCATAATTGTTTGCATTGTAAAATTTCTTTCCAAACATAATCTAGCATTTCATGGCACCAATAGCAAATTGTATGAAGATAGCAATAGAAATTTCTTGGGTTTGATTGAGTTGTTGGCTGAATTTGACCTGGTTATTCATGAGCATGTTCGTCGTATTGCAAATGAAGAAACTCATGCACATTATCTTGATCAGAAGATTCAGAATGAATTGATTCATTTGCTTGCTTCTGCTATTAATTATGAGATCATTAAGAAAATAAAGAGTGCAAAGTATTTCTCTGTCATACTTGATTGTACCCCTGATGCAAGCCATCAAGAACAAACGTCTATAATCATAAGATATGTGGATTCATCTTCAAGTCATGTTTGCAGAGAAGAATCATTTTTAGGATTTTTAGATGTAAATGATACGACTGGGCAAGGGCTATTTAAAGTGCTGGAGAATGAACTAAAGCTTATTGATCTTGATATAGACAATGTGAGAGGACAAGGTTATGATAACGGGTCAAATATGAAAGGAACACATCATGGAGTCGAGAGAAGACTTCTGAATGTAAATCCTAGAGCTTTCTATTCTGCTTGTGGTTGCCATAGCCTTAATTTGACACTTTGTGATATGGCCAAGACTTGTGGTAAAGCTAAGGACTTCTTCGAAATTATCCAACGCATATATTTTGCTAATTCTAATAAGAAGTGGCGTATTCTCAAGGAGAACATCACATGATTAACTCCCAAGTCAGTGGCAGCTACATGTTGGGAGAGTCGTGTTGACATTGTTAAAGCTATTTGACTTCAATGTGCACACATTCAGGAGGCCCTACTTTAGGTACCCAATATTTTCATATTATAACGATTTAATTCCTTTAGCTATCTCCAAGATAACACATTTTTTATTTTCGTTTCAGGTAGTTGAGACAGATAATGACATAAAAACGAGCTGTGAGGCTAAAGGTTTGACAAATAATGAACTTGGAGAGTATGAATTTATAGTAGAAATAGTCATTTGGTATGAGGTATTGTATGCTATTAATTCAGTAAGTAAACACTTGCAAGTAAAGGATATGCTTACTGATGTTGCTATTGAGAAAGTGCATGGACTGATTACTTCTTTAAGGAGTATCGCGAAAATGGTTTTGTAGAAGCATTGGAGACGGCCAAAGGAATTGCACTTGAGATGGATATTGGTACAACATTTCGTAAAAGACGGAAAATTAAAAGAAAGAGATATTTTGATGAGAACCCAAATGACACAAATGTCGCCACACAGTTTACAGAGGAATCATTCAGAGTCAACTATTTTGTACGTATTGTTGATCAAACAATTAGCTCACTTACAAGCAGATTTGAACAATACCAGGGTTACCAAAAAATATTTGGTTTCTTATTTACCTCTGAAACATTGCAGTCCTTGGATAAGAAGAGCTTGAAAACTTATTGTGATAATCTTGAGGTTGCTCTTACAAAGGATGGAAAATCTGACATTGATGCCAATGAACTGTATGTGAGTTGATGTTTCTTCAAAATTTAATTCCAAAAGAAAATATTGGGCCTATTGAAATTTTAAAGTTTTTAAAGTGGCATGATTGTTTTCGCAATGCAAGTATTGCATATAGAGTTTTTTTGACCATCCCTGTGATTGTTGCATCAACGGAACGGAGCTTTTCAAAATTGAAGCCATTGAAGTCTTATATGCGCACTACCATGACACAACAAAGACTTACTGCTTTGGCCACAATAGCACTTGGGAGTGAAGTATTGGAGAAGATCGATTATGAGGATATTATTGAAGATTTTACTTCATGGAACACTAAAAGAACGATGTTATTTAAGTGAAGAGTTTACAACCAAGAATGGGTATGATTCTTGATATTTCCCATTGCTATGTGAGATTTTATGATCTGAACATTATTATAGTTATATTCATATAGTTTTTTAAGGGAGATAGGGCCCATTTTAGAGTTTCGCACAGGGCCTCGGATTTTGCCGGCCCGGCCCTGACTGTCACTATCAACTTTTAATCTTGTAACTGGCAAGAACAATGAGAGTGACGACCCCTTACCTTTGTTGGGTGCAAACATTTGTTGTGTTTGTGTGCAGGTGCTGTTAACGTTGTTAGTGCGATGCCTCCTACTATTTCGATAAACCTTGTTCTTAACTGAGAGAAATACTTTCTGCTACGGTGCCACATCACCCTTTTTCTTCGAAGAAATCCAACAACTCCTAAAAGAGTGGCATAACACCAAAGAAAATCTATAGGGGTGAAAAAACGATGAAACGGTGAAGGTAATGTACAGAGGGAGGGCGGATGAAGGATGGACAAAAGAAGAATTTATGCAGGATGGAACCTTACGTCTTTTTAGGCAAAAAATATATAAAAGCAAATAATATAGAAAAGAGAGATTTTTTAGGCCTAGGTAGGAGAGATAAAGTAGAGAAAATACAAGGAGCAAAACATGGCACCCCAGATCACTTCAATTTTTTTCCTTTTTTTTGTGTGTGGAGCGAATGCATTTTTTCTTTTCGAGACAATGCAATTTTTTTTGCTTTTCAAGCTGAATGCACATGCACCACCTTTCAAAGCCCAAGACCAGTCCACACCTGTTTCCGTCCACTCCGTTTCGTCGTTCCTTGATTCCCTCCCGCATATTAGCCGACTCCCCATTTGCAAAATTGAAATTCGAACCCCAACTTTCGCCGATCCATCGCCATGGCGTCGCCTCTCGAGTACGGTAAGCAACCCCCAAACCCTAGCCCCAACAACCCCCAAGTGCGGTCCCTTACAAACTCCGCTCGCCCGTGTAGCTCTCGCCGTGCTGCAGGCGCGGCTCCTCCAGGCGGCGGAAGACGGCGACCTCCCCCTCTTCAAGAGTACGTACGCGCGCTGCGGTCTACGATACCATCTCCTCTTGCCTGCTCTGTTAAACTCGCTCGGACGCTCATCTGGGGGGTTCTCGCTCCGTGTCGCAGGGACGGCGAGGGCGCTGGACGGCGGGAAGGGCCGCCTGAGGGAGGCGGTGGAGGGCGCGGCCGCGGGTAATTGCGGCGCCGGGGCTTTGCACGTCGCCGCCGTTCACGGGAGGTTGCCCGTGTGCGCCTACCTGGTCGAGGAGCTCCAGGTGAATGTCGACGCCACCGACGAGTCAGGTTGTCCCTTGTGCTCCATCTCGTGCTAAGCGGAACTCTCTTTTGTCAGAAACGAATGTCTAGTCACGTTGGGAAATGTGGGTGACTGAGCAGCACTCCAGCCGCACATCGGATTTCTCCATGTTTGTACGCTACCTGTAGGCTGTAGGTATATACTCCAATTAATATACTTGTTGTGTTTCAGTTTTTCTGTCGATTTGATTTGGCTTATTACTTCATGGTATGTTTTTCACTAGGCAAGAGTGCAAGTTCTGCAGGGAAATTACAATTAATTGGCTTGTAATGCTGAATTTGATAGGTTGTGTTTCAGTGGCAATTTTGGTTAACTGCTAGTTGCTTTAGTGTTGGTGTATCTTACTGTAAACTGTAATGGATCGACCAATTATTTAATGTTTCTTATCAAGGTAAGCATTACCTGCATGCATTAGGTTGCTTGCTCGATTGAATTTAAATTATATCTGATCTGCATGATGCATGATTATGCAGAACCATTTTTCCATGTTATCATGTCTCTGCTGCCACGATTTTTTTTTAAAGACTGCTGACACTAGAACGGTTGAATAAGCTATTTCCTAGATTTTAGCTTATTGGATTAAACATAAAGACTGCATGTGTAATCTCAGCCTATAACACACAATTGGGAGTGGGGGGGGGGGGGGGGGGGGGAGTCCTGATTTGGAAGCATAGAAGAAATTACAATTTGGTACAACTGAACAAGTTTTTAGTAGACTTCAACTGACATGCCAATTTTTCAAAGCTGAATCATACGAGGATGATTGGTTATGTGCATATTGACATCTCTATCCTAGTTTTGTGTTAATATTTTAATTGCATTGTTTTTGTACTTATCCTGCTGAAATCAGCACTATGCACTTCATTTACAGAGCCACATCAAAATAAAGTATGTTTATGCCATGCGTCGGTAGTCAAGATATTTTTCATGTATTATAGCAAAGCAAAGATGCTTCGCTGCAAAAATCTTCATTTTCACAAGCTTATTCTTTTGATGATTTTTATAGGCGAGACAGCTCTGAGTTATGCAGCTGTTAATGGAATTGTGAATATTGTGCGCTATCTTCTTGATCATGGTGCCAATCCAGATAAGTCTGGTCCTGAAAGGTGTACTCCTCTCCACATGGCAGTTGGACAAGGTCTCTATCTATTTTCTATTTCAGCTGGGACTATTTATAAATTGTTTCTTTATCTGTTTTCTCTGAATGCAAATAATTATGGAATAACCATTATATGTTGGAAGATAGGGAACTACCCATGTAGTAGCAAGGTTGTGCATATTTATTGTTTAAGGTTCATATGGTTATCCACTTACGCTTCTGCTGTTCTTGTTGTAGAGATTTCTCCAATGAATGAGTTGGGTGGGTGAGTGATTTTGAATTACTATTTTTGTTATGTTTGTGCAAGTGAATGATGTGTTTCAGTATAAACCGAGTAGATAACACCTGAAAGTATGGACCTAAGCAGTGGTCACTCAAGCTTTAAAGGAGTTACCAACTGACTATCATGTAGTTCTAAGACTTACCAATATAAATTGATAATTGAACTACCTTTGTACTTATTTATTTTTATTTCAAATTTGAGAACAATAATTCTCCTCTGGAAATGGCAAACCTTTGTATTTGGACCGACATCAGTTCAATTAAATTTTGTGTTTAAATTTACAATTGAGGTTACCCCAACTTGTTTGGTACTAAAGGCTTTTTTTTTTTTTTTTACAATTGAGATCATGCAGGAGGAACCTATTTCCTATCAATATCAGCCACGAAATTTTGTTACTCGTCCAGAATATTTTGAACCGGTTTCTAAATCTTTGTTAAGTAGTATCAGAATTTCTGTTTATTTCAGTTGAATTTGATCAGAACTTGAGCTGTATAGACAATAATTCCGTTCCTACTTAAGGCCAAAAATGATCTTCTAATTTATATACCTATCAGAAAAAGAAAACAAATATATAAGTTTGATTGCAGCTACTATTTGAACCAACTCTGAACATGACACATCTATGATGACTGCTGTCATATACTTCCTTTGACCATCTGGATTTGCTAGTCCTCATTAGAGTTGCAGTTATTAGAATTTTCCAGGTTTGATGTTATCATATCTCTCTTGCCATTTGAGATGGTGCACATCACATTCGGACATGCAAGAAGTTCTTTTGTTCCTTTCACAAGCTTGAGCGATAAGATACAGGGACGTTTATTTTTTAACTGGCAGGAGCACTGCCTAATCATAAAGGGGAAATAGAACCAATATTTACATTATGGATTTGCTATATTATCATACTTGTCTATAACAGTGCCTATTGCAGGGTCTGACTTTTGACTAAGAAAACCGTGAAATAGTAATAATACTTTTTTTCTCGAGAATGAATAGTAATAATACTGACCTATTGCATGATCTGTATTTTTAATTCAGGGCATTGTGAAGTAGTAAAGGTTTTGCTCTCAAAAGGAGCTGATGTCAATTGTTATTCTGACACGGGGACGCCACTGCATATTGCTGCTGTATTTGGGTTAGATGGTGCTATGAAGATTTTGTTGGACCACCATGCAGATGTAAGTCTCACTATTTTACCTTGTTTGCTCCTTGTACTTATATGCAGATTTTGTTGGACCATCATGCTGACATAGATCTCACTGGGAGCTCCCTATTCGTCTGCTCTATTGTGTGTTTTACTGTGTTACCTTCGGAACCGAGAAAACTTACAGTTGTGAGGTTCTAGGTTTGAGAATAATATTCAATCAGGTTGATTGATTATATAATTACCTCAAGTTTCCAACTCGACTCTTTAAATTCATGCTGTCTTCTGTTTCGCACCTTGTTCATTTCTCCATGTACTCCCATTTCCTCTAAGCTTTTATGGAAAGTGTTATTTTTCTGCAGCAGAGAAGTCAAGCGTCACTGCTTAGTGCCACTTGTGGCAGGCACTCACTCAGAGCAATTCCTCTTTCATTGTTGCATCTATATTCCTCCGTGTGCATTTTTTTTTGAAACAGTCACGGGGGAAGAGCTCCCCACCTGAATATGATCCTTATAAGGGAAACTGGATTGAAAACCTGAACTGAGAACTTCAAAAAAGAGATTGATCGAAAACGTGTGCATAATTTTGCCACATACATTTAAGAATATAATGCACCAAGTACTGCACAATCCACTCCATGAATGTGCTGCTGTACAGCAGTTTTGTGTTGAAGTTCAATTGCGGTAACTTCGATTCTGGGGTTGGAACTGAGTAGACTTGTACAATTTCGGGTGTCAATGGATTGGATATATCTGACTGGCGCAGCGCCAAATCTAAATCAAATTGTCCCGGCTGTGATATTTGCTATCTGGAAAGAGAAGATCGTAAGACACGCACTTTAGTTGTTTTTCTTGATTTTTAATTGTCACCTAGCACTGCCGCCGGTGTTCAGGTTGCGCATTTGTGGCGGCATATGCAGTACTCACATCATGAAGGAGGGTTGCGACTTGCATGTGTTGCCCTGTGTTGGTAACCTAGCCCTCACATCACACTTCTCTGTGTCTCATTGGAGGGAAGTGGTTGAAATAAATTGAGTAGATTAGCAACGAATTTGGTTTGTAGTAGCTAAGTCAATGGATCTTATTCCTTAAACTCTTTGCATGCTTATGGTTTGACTAATTAATGTCGTGTGGTCACTAACCGTGTGTATAGGTTTATATGTTTGTATGTAGTGACTCCAAATTTGTAACCGTGGTCTGGCAATATGGTTCTTTATGTAGTTCTGTTACTACTTACTACCACTTCCCGCATGTCTGCCAATTTTAATCATGTAAGGGTGCTAATTTCCTTAATGTAATATATGCCCACCTATTTGTAACCGTGTTCGGCCAATTTGGTTCCACCTGTTCATATTAAGTGTGCGTGCCACTTTCATTGTTCTCCACATGTGCCAACTTTCAACACGAAGAAGTGCTAATTTTCTTAACATTCCTTGTCAGTGTAACAAAGCAGTTTGCATCGCCCATACACCTCTCATCGTTGCTCTCCGAGCTCACCGGCGGAAATGTGTGAAGCTTCTGATTAAGGTGGTGTACATTGTTCATGCAACCAACTGAAAGTTATGACAGTCTTATTTAGAGGCATCAGCAACATTTTCTTTGTAGGCTGGTGCTGATTTGAAGGGTCTTGACAGTGCTGATCCCATAATAGTTGCTATAACTGAGGGTTTAACTGATTGTCTCAAGTGCTTACTAAATGCTGGCGCTGATCCCAATGTCCTTGATGATGTAAGTTTTGACCTTTTCACTTAGTTGCTAGTGCATGTTCTTCACAATGGAAATTGAATTGGACAACTAGCATGTTCTTCACAATGGAAATTGAATTGGACGACTAGCATGTTCTTCACAATGGAAATTGAATTGGACGACTAATTCTTGTTGACATTCAGATATCCAGAAGATGTTCTTGCCCACAATGCGGAAGTATTTCATTAGGATCTACAGGGCTATTAGGACCCTTGTCCTAAGAGAAGGATGCACACTCGACCTTTGTAGTAGTAACTCCCTTGTAACTAGGTATATACCATTTGAACTGGGTCTGTTACAAGATTAGGACTCAAGACTGTAATGCATTGCTGTGTCTTCATTCGGACGTGCCTTCATGGAAAGTCCTGACAGCTACATGCACAGGGCAGTGGTATACACTTCCATCCCTTACAGCAGCTTGTCTGAGAGCTGGAACGTAGGATATAGATCCTGGAGTGATTGAAGATCCTGATGTTTCAGTGGCCTGGAGACCTTCCTGCTGAACCAAGGCCTGCCATATGCCCCAGCAAAGTCTGGTGTGCTCCTTAGATGATGGACTGGAGACCTTCTAGCACGAAATAGTTGAGGTGGCCATCATAGTATCGCTTCTTCGTTGCATTTGGTGATGAATCGACGACTTAGATGATGTATCAATTATGTCGGCTAGACCCACCTTGCCACTGCAAGTGGCTGTGAGGGCAACCAAAACCTCAAGGTTAATGGGTGGCATTTGACATGCATTAGAATAGGTCGGTACTCTACTAGATGTTCCCTGCACGCACAAAGGTAGATTCTTTAATGTTCACGGTCTTCAATGCAAGATTTTAACTATGGTTTCCAGTCATGTTATGAAAGGGTTTTGCGCAATAAATCCGATGACATTATTTTCGTAACTTGATCTATTTATTTTTCATAAACTAGTTGCCAAAGGCTCAAAGGTTCATTGCACGGATCCCATGCAGACCTATCCTTGTAGATGGAAGTAGTAATTTAAACAGTGTGATAAGTGAAATTTTCATTATTGCCATGTTCAGCTCTAGCCAGATGTTGTATGCCACTTATGGCTGCTATGTTAAGTTGTTACTGTGATACCGTCATAACATTGGTGGGCCCTTTCAAGTAAAATATGTCTCTGTTTATTCATAACAGTTTGGACGCCTGACAATTGAAGTTGCTGCATCTCACAATAGGCGGGAAGACGTTGAGATCCTATTTCCAGTAACTTCTCGTATTCCATCTGTGTGTGATTGGAGCATTGATGGGATAATTGCTTATGTACAATCAAGAGAGGTGGTACAAACTAGAACACCATTGTCATATCTAAGATTTTATTAGTATTTGCTCTTAACAGTTCCTGCAGTATTCTGTAGATTCTTCAATTATCAATGTGTGACCTGACTTGAAAGCAAGTATTTATTGCACTAGAGCATTTCCTATTCTATTCATTCTTGAATTAGTATGCCTGAGTTGAAAAGTTGAAAGCATGTAGACAAAAGTAGCGCACATTTCCATTCATCTTTCTGGAAGGCAGCAATGTAATTGGTTTGCTATGAACTATGAATTAGTAAATCTATAAATTCATCAAGATTTAAGGGTCTAGTAGCAGGAATAGGAATACTATCAATTTGACTTATGCTTTCTCTCAACATATCACATTTAGTTCTATAATGTACCGTAGTTGCAATTATGAGGTACTTGTCTCATTTTTTGGGGGGACCAAATCAAGCACATAATCGATCTCAAATAGATACCGGTGAAATTTGTGCAGAATGAAATATGTAGTCATATGTTTACCTCGAATAGTTCCACATTGGAAGAGGGATGAATGGTGGATGCGGCAGTTTAGTGGTCATGGAGAAGGTGTAAACCCCTAAATGACTTTATAACACGCGATTTGGCTATTTAAAATTTACCAAATTATGTCACCTCTGGCTACCTAGTGCATCCATCCCTCTTTCAATATTCGAGTGGGAAGTTTGAAGTTTGCACAATAGCACTGAAATTGTGAAATATGACTGAATATTAAAAGTGTTCCCATTCCACGTTTATGTGGTAATTCCTAAAAGGTCAAGATTTTTGGATATGGCTTCTCGGCAGAGTATCAGCATTGGGTAACACAGGTTCTTTCACTGTTTTGGAGGCAGTTGTGAATGTGTTATGTGTGTTGGCAGTTTGGGTGGGGGGTGGGCCGGTGGGTGATATGTATAAATAAACAAGTCATGTAGGTCAAGCTAATATTAAGTTGGCTGATTATATCTGCTACCTTGTAAGTCTTAACCATATGTATCTGACATACTCCATTGTACAGGATGACCCTATTTACAAAATGAATCCAGCTAATATGAAGCTAGAAGGAAACAAAGCATACAAGAGAAAAGATTATATTACTGCAGCAAGGCTCTACACCATGGTATATTTTCTGTGATGCTCTCTTATCACTCCTAGTTTACAATTGCGCGATAGTTTAAGAAAAGTTTTGTAGTTCCAGATTTTTTTTTTACTGTGATCTGTCGGCAATTGTATGGCTTACATGCCTGTTCATGCTGTGTGCCAAACATTAATAATGCCAGTCTCTCGATTGGGATGTTATGGGAAGCCCTGTTCATTGTGATTAGAGGAAAAACCTTTCTTGCCACTTAAAGTTGTGCAATATGGCTGTCAGCATTTCATACTTCGTGTTGTTGTTGCTGCCGCTGCTGATTTAGGTGTTGCTGCCTTGGTCAGTACTGCCGATTAAAAGGCAGGTTGTCCTAACGGAGTGCAGAATAATAGCTACCCTTCTTCTACCTTCTCTTTGCTTAAAAGGAGACAAATGACAGCCATTTGTTGTGGCTTGGTATGATCTCCAGAATGAGGTGAACTTGAATGATCGTAAATTATCCCAGGGTTTGTTGGACCCCCTCGGGTATGTTTTTCCCCGATTTGCTGACGAGTTACACAGTGCCATGCCATATACCAAATTGCCATTTTGAATTTGGGTAGGTTAAAAATGCTCTAATTTTTCTGACCATACAAAATGCTCTAATTTGGATGGCTTAAAGTTTTAACCAAGTAAAATCTGCATCCTATCCAATCAGTATGTGTGTTTATCAGACAATTCATGCGCAGCTTACCACTTAGCCCTTTCATTTTTTTTTGCCAGTTTAATTCTACTCATACATCTGCCCCCGACGAATTTTTGTTTAAGTGGTACTCCCTCCGACCCATAATAAGTGTTGTGGTTTTGGTTCAAATTTAAACTAAAACTACGACACTTATTATGGATCGGAGGGAGTACCAATTAGCAAAAGTGATAACTACTAGTTTGATTTGTTGGTGTAGGCAGAGGGTGACTACCCAGAGAACGTAACATTGATTTCAAATAGGAGCCTTTGCTGGCTTAGCATGGGTGAAGGAGACAAAGCTTTGCGGGATGCTCAAATTTGCAGGGCACTGCGTCGTGACTGGCCGAAGGCCTGCTTCCGGGAAGGGGCTGCTCGAATGCTGTTAAAGGTAAAAAACTAATGTATAATTGGCTTCCACAGCTGTATTTTCCGCAGAAAAATCCTTCTTCATGATGCTGTGGCCTTCTATCTTCAGGACTATGAAAAGGCATGTGATGCATTCCTTGATGGCCTCAAATTAGACCCAAGGAACACTGAGATCGAGAACGCCTTAAGGTACCCTACTCTTTCCCATCCGATGAAATCTTAGTTTGGAACTTCACTAGATTCAGTGCACGCAATGATTCACTCAAATACATCTCATCTCTTGCTGTCATATAGAAACACATTTATAGGCTTGCTGGTGACTTATTTTGTCTGCAAAGAACGTCTAGCCAGTAGTCTGTAGATGATTTTAATTCCTGTCATTTGGGATGCGATGTTTCTCAGAACTCCCACAGGAGCTGAGCCGTTCACTATGAAACTCCTGTGTGCTAAATAGTGCTTGAATACGCATGAGCATTATCTAAGAATGTACCATGCATTCTGCTATAAGCTTTTGTATACGTTGTAACTGTCCGAATACGATTATGCAGGGAGGCTTTTCATTCCTTGGAGATATCACATGCTGTCAAGAAGGGCCACTGAAGTGTCATCTGCTCCGAAAAGGAAAACTCCTGCGGCATTAAAAGAATTAACTGATCTCAACAAGATGTGATTCGATCACTCTGTGGTGCACTGTGAACTCCTATGTAAGAATATAGAAGTTGAGCGTTGAAAATCAGTAGTGCACCAAGAGCGTCGTCCACGGCTTCACATCTTGTGATGTCAGATGAGGCCGAGCAGTTTGGGCAAGCTTGGGAGTTCCCTACAGATTGGGCCTGTAGAAACTCGGCTTGAGCACGAAACACTCTCTTTTAATCTCGGTTGGTAGAACGGTAGGAAAAAGGCAAGACCTGGCCAACTGGTCGCTGCATCGGTTGTCTCTGTTTATTCAGAAAAAAATCAAGTCAATCTCTCGCTGGGCGCTGGCGATGGCTGTAGTTTTGCTCTCTCTAAATAACCATATATATTTCATTAGACAAACAAAGAGTACACATGTGGTTACCAAAGGAGACATACATAAATGTCTTGCAATATTGCATCAAAGACCCTGCAACATGTAAAACTAGAATTACACTCTGACAAAATCTTGTGCCACACCAAAATGTCGCCAACCAATCCACCATCGCCCTCTGCCGTCACAGAGGCAACCTTGAAGAAAGAGGGGAACCACTGTCACCTTCGCATGCAAGGGGTGCTGCCTGGTTTACTCTAGCACTTGTTTCTATTTTTTTGCGCATGTTTTAAGAACATGTTTTAAAAAATTAGAACAATTTCTGAAATGCCATTTCCTAAAAAAACAAACATTTTTTGACATTTTCAAGATTTTTTAATCTGTGAACAATTTTTTGAAAATTGTGACATTTTTTACCTTTTGAAATCTATGGTTTTAAACTCTGAATCATTTTTTGACAATGAGAAGTTTTTGAATTTTTTGAACACCTTTTGAAATTACTATTTTTTTAATAATGCAAACAATTTTTGAAAACATGATATTATTAAAAAAACATTTTTGATGTATTAAACATATTCTGAAATATGTGACTTTTTAAAAAGTAAAAGTAAAAGTTTTTATATACAATAAAACAGAAAAAATGAAACTGTACAGAAATGAGAAGAAAAAACCCAGTAAAAACAAATAGAATAAAGAAAAACCAGTATAGAAACAATTTAGAAGGTTCCCAAAACCGATAAAAAAACCAGGTTACTCGGTTCCTCCAGAAGATTCTCAAAACCTGAAGCAGTCCGTTGTGCGAAGTTTGACACATAATGCGTCAAATAGGGTTTGCCGCCGAACATGTGTCATCCCTCAGGGTCAGATCCTTCTTTTTTTTCGGTAAAGCCATCATGGCGGTTTATATCTCATGTGAAAACAAGGATACATTGTTTATAAAACGTCCACTAAAACCCCGATGCTCTGACTTCAAAATAACAGTTATAGAGGTCTCTGAGGTTCGGATCATTCCTTGTTTTTTTTTTGAGAAACTGCATCCTTTATTAAAGTTCAAATATTCATAGGGATACAGATAATATCGGGCAGTACAGAAAGCCACACATGGCGCCCGAAAGGAAGAGAAGAGGCTGCCTTAGCAAGGGAGTGAGCTTCCCCATTAAAATCCCGCTTCTCGTGGATGAACTCGATAGCCTGGAACGAGCCACGGCTATGATTGATGTCTCGAAGAATAGCAGCGTACCGGCATGGTGTTTCCGAATTTATGTTGGTGACAACTTCGGCGCAGTCCGAAGCGATGCAAAGTGACCTGGTGTGAAGATCTGTTGCGAGTGCCACTGCTTCGTTGCATGCTTGGGCTTCTAGTATTGCCGGATCGACGAGGCCCTCGAGAACTAGCACCGATGCCCCCAAGAACTTGTCGTGCTTGTCCCTACACACAGCCGTTGCCGCGCCTCTACGTCCATCCCTGGAAATCCCTCCATCTACGTTCACCTTTGCCTCGTGCTCGATAGGTGGCCTCCATTTTTTGTTCTGATTATGTGAGTTTGTTGCATGCAGGTCCCTGGACGTCACCAATAGCATGGGGCTGCGATCTGTTCTTGTAGGGAGGGCTTCCAGATCCTGCAAGAAGCTGTTAACGAAACAAGTTGTACTCAAGGGACTTTGAAATTGCTTGTCGTGTATTGCTCGCCGTCGAGCCCACCGTATCGCCCACATCGTGATGAGAACACGATTGAGATCAACCGGAGGTAATGTATCGAGCAACCAGAACATCCAAGACTTGGCGTCCTCTGTGCGGTTTGAGATTATGGTCTTTGTCAGGTCCTCATCTGCTAGCGCCCAAACACACTTTGCCATCCTACAATCAAGTAGGGAATGGCGCCATGAATCAAAATCGGCGTTACAAATCGAGCATGCAGCAGTCTCGGCCATCTTTCTATGGTTGCGAACGTCGCCCGTTGGTAGGGATGTCTGTGCAAGACGCCACGCGAAGACTCTGATTTTTTACGGCACGGTCAGGCCCCATAGTTTTTCCCATGATTTCCGGTCAGCCTCGACATGAGAGTGACCTGGAACGTGCTCTAACCAATCAGTACGTTGCTTCTTTGTTGCTGACAATAATCTGTAGGCTGACCTCACTGTAAATACCCCCTTTTCTCATAATGCCAAGACCAGAAGTCCTGTTGTGCCCTAGTACTTAGAGGAATATTAAGAATAGCCTCTTTGTCCATTGCAAAAAAGTGTTCATCCAGCACGGACGAGTCCCACACAGCTGAATTATGATCGATGAGCTCCGAGACCCACTGGGGAGGGTTCGGTGACTTTGGGAAAACCGGTCTCAACTTGAAATCCCTGGGGATCCAATTATCCTGCCAAATATTGGTATCTTCCCCGGTGCCTACCCTCTTGATCAATCCTAACTTGAGAGCATCTCTGCCTTCAACAATGGACCTCCATACTTGTGAGGGGTGATTGCCCAACTCCGCTCCAAGAACAGAACATGTGGGGTAATATACTGATTTGAGGATTCGTGCACTCAGTGATGTAGGGTCCTTCAACAGACGCCATGCCTGGCGAGCAAGCAATGCGAGATTAAATAACTCAATGTCACGGAAACCCATACCTCCCATAAACCCGGGTTGTGTCATGACCTCCCATGAAACCCACGCCACCTTCCTCTCACCTTTCTTTGATCCCCACCAAAATTTCCGGAGAAGTCCGTTGATGTGCAAGCATAATCCACGAGGGAGTTTGAAATAGGCCATAGAATATGTCGGGATAGCCTGTGCCACTGATTTGATGAGCACTTCTTTACCTCCCACAGATAATGCTTTCTCCATCCAGCCTTGAACATGCTTCCAAATTCGGTCCTTCAAATATTTAAAGGAACCCTCCTTTGCTCTTCCCACATCAGACGGCAACCCCAAATATTTATCAGATAACTTCTCATTTTGCACATCTAGAACTTGCTTAATCTCCTGCCTCAACATGTCAGAGCACCCCTTACTAAAGAAGATAGAAGACTTATCTCTATTAATACGTTGTCCGGATGCATTGCAATATGTCTGAAGTATCGAATCAACTCGATTGGCCATACCAGTGGTAGCCTTAAAAAAGAATAGACTATCATCCGCAAAAAGAAGGTGGTTAACCTGTGGAGCCCCCGGTGCCACCATAATGCCCTCTACCATCTCATTAGGAATAGAAGACTTGAGCAGACAGGAAAGACCTTCGGCTGCCAACAAAAACAAGTAGGGTGATATAGGGTCTCCCTGTTGTATCCCCCTGGTAGGTTTGAACTCATCTAACTTGCCACCATTGAACATAACTGAGAAAGAAACGGATGTTACACACCGCATAATAGAATCCGTGAACCTTGGGCTAATACCAAGCTTTAGCATAACTGCCTTCAGAAACGACCACTCCAGCCTGTCATATGCTTTCATCATATCAAGCTTCAAAGCACAATACCGGTTACTCTTCGCTTTCCTCGTTTTCATATAGTGCAAACACTCATAAGCAGAGATAAAATTATCCGTGATAAGGCGGTCTGGGATAAATGCAGATTGTTCCTCGGAGATGATACTGGGGAGAATGAGTTTGAGCCGGTTAGCCAATACCTTCGATGCAACCTTGAAGATCACATTGCAAAGACTGATCGGTCGAAATTGTCCTAAATTTTTTTGGACTTGCTATCTTGGGAATTAAAACAATGAACGTCTTGTTAATCTCATCCGGAGAATCATCCCCACTTAGAACACGGAGCACCATAACAGTCACCTCGTCACCACATAAATCCCAATTTCTCTGAAAAAAGTGCGTCGGAAACCCATCCGGGCCGGGAGCCTTTGTGGGGAACATTTGAAACAAAGCAGTTTTCACCTCTTCCTTGCTATATGGAGCATTGAGCTTGCTGTTCATTAGTCCATCTACTTTCATAGGGATGTGCGAAAGAACCTCCTCCATCCCAATAGTGTTTTCAGAAGTGTACAAGTTCTCATAAAAACTGGTAGCCATGGCTGCCATCTCCTCGGAATTATTACAGAACGTACCATCGCCTCGCTGCAATTCGATGATTCGGTTTTTTTACTTCCGTGCACTAGCTTTTTTATGAAAGAATTTGGAGTTACTGTCCCCCTCGGCGAGCCATTGGATCCTGGCTTTCTGACGCCACATTATCTCTTCCCGGAAACAAAGCTCAACCATGCGCGCCTCAACATTTCTTTCTTCTGGGCTGGGTGCAGTTCTGACCGGAAGCGAACGCAGCTCTTCTAGCCTTCGACGGAGCTGCCGTAACTCTGTACGGATAGAGCCAAAAGAAGTACGTCCCCATCGTTGTAAAATGCCCGCTACAGTTGACAATTTTTCAGAGAAGCTGGACACCGAATCTGCCTTACCCGAGGACTGCCATGCATCTTTCAGCACGTCACCAAAGTTTGGGTCACGTTCCCACATGCATTCATATCGGAACGGCTTCTAGGTTGCACGGACACTAGTATCAACACGCACTGTCTCAAGTAAGATCGGACAATGGTCAGACTTGGCTGCTGTTAAGTGTTCCAGACTAGCAAACGGAAATAGAGATGACCAGCTCGGGGTCGCCAATGCTCTGTCCAGACGGACGCGGCAAAACTGACCACCTGTAACCTTCTTTTCCCAAGTCCAGTCAAGTCCTTTGTATCGGAGGTCAGCCAAACCGCACACGTCCACTGCTTCTCGAAATGCCTCAATCTGCGCACTGTCGCGTTCATTGGGCCCCATTTGTTCTTCCTTCCTTAGAATCTCATTAAAATCACCGATACAGACCCATGGAAGAGTACTTTCACCTCTAAGTCTTCTCATCATATCCCATGTCTTGTAACGAAGGCTCCTTGTAAAGAAGGCTCCTTGTTGTGCCCGCAGTGTTGTTTACGGGCCGCCGAGTCGAAGGGCCCAGGCCACCGTGCCGTCCAGACGTGCCCAGCCCAGCGCAGCCCATCCAGACCGGGTTAGAAGCCGTTAGTCCCGTCGGTCTACGGCGTCAGCCACGCCCATACCCAAGTTCCAAAACCCTCGCCTGGTTCGCTGGTTTTCACTCGAGGGACGAAACAATGACGGCGGCCCAGCCGACGGCTAGCCCGGGGGTCCGCCTCGGCTGGAAGGGCCCCGGCGCTCTAGCGTCCCCGCCGCGCCTGGCGCTGTCTCGCTCCGCCGCGGCCGCGCTCGCGTCACACAGGTTGCCCCCGGTCTCTCTGACTATTTTTGTTAGTGTATAATCGATTTGTGGACTACCAAAATCGGAACAGTCTGATGGGAGTATTTATGTGCGAATTTCGGTTGAGATTCCAGGATTTGTTCGGCCATTGGATACTAAGTCAGCGAGACAGTGAGGTTGGGTGGATAGAGAATAGAAGAGATCAGCCAGAACCGGATTCCCCACCACCGGCAGAGAAAACAGAACTGGCATAGTTATTTAGCTCTAGTTCTAGGCTTGGACCTCAGAATAGCTAGTGTATTTTGGTTTGCGTGTTAAATTCAGGATAATGACAGCTTGTTTGCTCTTGCTAATTTAGTTGGCAGCAAACATGTGGAGGGCTGTTTCGCTGTAAAACTATTCCGGTGTGATGGTGGCCTTTTTGTTATTGTTATTAAGGAAGCATATTTTACACCAGCAACTTATCATGTACTGGCACCAGGCAATCCTGTGGTGGGTTGACTGAGTCTGTACTTGAGCTGTAGTTAGTCAGTCTTTGCAATTCCTTTGTTTCTACTAATAGAAACCGGAAGCTACGAAGCCTCTTGCTCAGGAAAAAAGAAGAAAAAGGTAGTGATAGGCAACACCAGCGTGTTCCCTGTCCTGAGACATGCATCTTGGTAGGTAACACAAGAAGGTTTCATTAGTCTTGGTTGTTTGCGCTTGTTTTATTCAAGAGGCTGTGTTTATGATATGTTTCATATGTCCTACAGTATTTACAGCTTCCCATATCGATTATTCAGGGTTGTGATCTCTCTTTTTTGTGCACTGATTTTAACTTGTCTATTCTGCCTAATATTCTGCTTTTCTTCCAAAAGCAATACACTAATGCCAAAAAGTGCTTATACAGGGTTAGTAGAGGAAAGTTTTCAGCTGCAGCCATGACCACCGATGACTATCTTCCGATGCGAAGTACTGAAGTGAAAAATCGGTGACTTTTTTCTCTCTAAAAGAAAGCCTTGGTTTCTTGTTTTATTCATTTCATCATAGGTTTGCTAGTACTTTTTGGTTGATGCCACTGAACAAGCTGTTAAGTTTGTGTATACTGTATACAGTAGCTAACAACAGTGAACTCTCTTTTGTACCTGGGATTGTACTGACTCAGTTAATATGTTGTTCCCGTTCTATTTCTCTGCTGCCTCAGTTTAAAAAAGTAGGATGTCTTGGGCAACTTCTTCTTTCAATGGTCACTATCTGTAACTTTTACAATCGTCATTCATTGAGTTAGGTCAAACAAGAAACATGTTCTTGCTTAAACCGATGGAGATTAAGTCAATTTGGCCCATTTTTATTACAGTACTATGGCAGCAGGGATACAGTCATGAGGGCCATTTTTTATGACAGTACTATGATCATGTTTGCTCCCTACTGTTTGCTGTTGCATGGGAGGAATATGACAACTCCCCAAAGCCACCGAGAAGTAAAAAATGTGAAGTTAAATTTATTGTCTCGGAGACAAGGAGGAAAACATACTGGGAGAATATGTTAACAAAATCAAAATTATTGAAACTTATGGAAGTGCTTGCGTGGATCAATCCTATTTCAACTGTTACTCATATTGTTTTAACATCAGGGCCCATTTCTATAGCTATCATTTTTTCTGCAGTTTGTATTTTGCTAAATTGCCACACGTGCTTGTGTACCATTTTTCTAGTGAATGTCCAGGTCTAGCCCTGGAATTTTTGTCTAGCTAATAGATAAACAAAGGATGTTCTTATTATCTTCCTTTATTATGTCAATTCTGTAAAACTCACCTAGTTTTTGTGAATTACCCCTTGTCTCGATAAGCTAGTCAACTGTTGTAGATAGTAGAGTCTAAACTAAACATATTATATGCTTGGTTCATTCTGCTAAACAAAATGATGCTTGTACAATCCCAGTGAATGAGTAACCGGGCGATTTTGTTGCTTAGTAGTCACATGACTGAAATGGACCATCCTGCTTGCATGCAAGTATTCAATGGCTTGTGTGCTGCTTATATCTGATCTTACCCTGTCTGCAGGACGTCAGTTGATGGAATCAAAAGTCTCAGACTAATCACAGCTATCAAAACCCCCTATTTGCCAGATGGAAGATTTGATCTTGAAGCATATGATTCTTTGATAAACACACAAATAAACGGGGGCGCCGAAGGTGTAATAGTTGGTGGAACAACAGGAGAAGGTCATCTTATGAGCTGGGATGAACACATCATGCTCATCGGGCACACTGTTAACTGCTTTGGAACTAACATTAAAGTGATAGGCAACACAGGAAGTAACTCAACTAGAGAAGCTATTCACGCTTCAGAGCAGGGATTTGCTGTTGGCATGCATGCAGCTCTCCATGTCAATCCTTACTATGGCAAGACCTCAACTGCAGGACTGATCTCTCATTTCGACGAAGTCCTCCCGATGGGTCCAACAATCATTTACAATGTGCCAGCCAGGACTGGTCAGGATATACCTCCTGCAGTCATTGAGGCGCTTTCAGCTTATCCAAACATGGCAGGAGTGAAAGAATGTGTTGGACACGAACGGGTGAAGTGCTACACCGACAAAGGTATAACAATATGGAGCGGCAATGATGACGAATGCCATGATTCAAGGTGGAAATATGGTGCTACTGGAGTCATTTCTGTAGCAAGCAACCTTGTTCCTGGTCTCATGCGCAGTCTCATGTTTGAAGGGGAGAATGCGGCGCTAAATGAGAAGCTAGTGCCTCTGATGAAATGGTTGTTTTGTGAGCCTAATCCGATTGGTCTCAACACTGCCCTGGCTCAGCTCGGTGTAGTGAGGCCTGTTTTCAGGAGACCGTACGCCCCTCTTTCTCTTGAAAGGAGGACCGAGTTTGTCCGGATTGTCGAGGCAATTGGGCGGGAGAACTTTGTGGGACAGAAAGAGGTGCGGGTTCTGGATGATGACGATTTTGTGTTGATCAGTAGGTATTAAATAAGTTATTAGTTCATTGTGCGCAATGTAGTATGTTGGCAAACAGTGTCACCTCTCCTTTTAGACATTTCATTTGCTCAAGAGTCATATGTTTATCTTTTCTGTGACTGGAAGTTAATTTGGAATCCTGTGGGGTTTCTTTGCACCATATAATGCCAGTTCTGGTGCGAAATGAGAATAAGCTAAGAGATGTACAGCTCTCTTGCGATCAATCCATAAATATTACTCATATTCCTTCTAGCTCTAGCTTACTACAAATCATGTAGTAAGTGTCTTATTTTATACTGGTAAAATGTTGTTTGATCACATATACTAGTATGTACAACTAGTCTGTTTTCTCCTCTTCTTCCTTGTCTGCAGAGTTGGTCTTGGTGATGGAGGAGACGACCGAGAGCGGCACCTGCTTGGCCCACCGCTTGATGTCGTTCACCCTCTTGCCGGCCTTCCTCCCCTTGCCGTGCGGCCTCCCCGCGCCGTTCTGCCGGTCCTTGGTGATGGCGATGGCCAGGTCGTTGGGGAACAGCGACCGCCAGTAGAAGGCGTGCAGGAGCGTCGACACCAGCAGCAGCGACACCATGGTCGTCGACATGAGGGACAGGCTCAGCGCCAGGGCTCTGCTCGTGAAGCACGGCACGGCCTCGGCGTACTTGACGGTGGCCAGCGACGCCGTCGTCATCGGGAACGTGTACGACCACCACGCGATGGAGAACCTGTCGGACACGGCGAACGATCGTCAGATGACCGGATCGAACGGTGGCACGAGCGGATGGATCATGGATGGGGGCGGTGGTGCTCAGCTCACCGGAAGCCACGGAAGAAGTTGATGCGCACGACGAGGGACATGTAGAGGAAGAGCGCCATGAAGAAGAAGGTGCGCGCGACGGCGTCGAAGCTGCCGTAGATGGCGGCCCAGGCGAGGCTGGCGGCGGACGGCGTGGCGATGAACATGGAGTAGACCGGGTGCAGCTCCATGGGCAGCGCCTCGTTGGTGGGCAGGCGCTGGTAGAGCGTGACGAAGACGACGATGTAGTGGGAGACGCCGATGGCCCACAGGAACTTGCCGGCCTCCTCCCACCCGACCCTCGCCGCCAGGATGGCGCCCACGAAGTTGCCCACCACGGAGAGGTGCGACGACGGGTTGGCCACCTTGCACAGCCGCCGCTTGCCGCCCGACAGCCACTGCCCGTAGATCTTGAGCTCCAGCGCGAAGAGCGGCGCCACGAACGCGCACCACACGGCCGGGTGCAGCCTCGCCGGCGCGAAGGCGCGGGGGAGGCCGATGGCGAGGAACATGGCGGCGATGGACGGCGTGAAGAAGAAGTTGACGCGCACCGGGTGGAAGAACTCGCGGCGGATGGCCTCGAAGTAGAAGACGCACTTGAGCGCGTAGGTGACGGAGGTGGCCACGAGCACCGCCGTCGCCAGCAGCCACACGGCGACGTTGATCATGGGCGTCACCCGGAGGAAGCGCATCGCCGGGCTCGCCGCCAGCGCGCCCCACAGGATGGCCTGGCTGCCGAGCCCCAGGCAGACGCCGAAGCAGCCGATCGGGAACCGCAGCAGGAACGGCCACACCTCGTCCTTGGGCAGCAAGATGTCCTCGTAGTCCTACAGTACAGACAGTTTCAGTCGGTGTGGTTTTTGTCAGTAGCTTCGTTCGCGGTGATCGGCAAGGACGATGGATGGATGGCTTACGCGGACTTCGTCGAGCTCGGGGCCGCGGAGCGCGGCGAAGTAGCGGCCGGCGGGGACGCTCTTGTTGAGAGGGTCCACGTCGGCCGGCCGGCCGGCGGGCTGGCCCTCGGCGTGGTCCAGGTCGACGCCGTCGAGCTCCTCCTTGATCCTGGACGGCAGCATGGAGTTCTGCTTGCTGAGCGTGGACTTGGTCCGGAACATGCTGAAGTCGCCGCCCCTGCGCGCGGCGCCGTCCGGGCCGAGGCCGCCGCTGTGGCTGAGCACCCCGAGGCTCTTGCCGCTGCGCGGGAGCGCGCGCTGCCCGGGCCTGCCGCCGCCGTTCCTCCCGCCTCTGTCCATGCCCATCACCGTGACGCCGCTGCCCAGGGACACCTGCCGGCTGAAGGCCCTCTGCGCTGGCGGCGGCCTCCGGTCGCTCCGGAGGTTGAGCGGCCCGCTCATGGACGTCTGCCTCGGCTCCTCGGGATGCGCCGCCGCCGCCGCAGCCTCCGCACGGATGTCCACCGCTGCGTGCTGGACATTGCCAGCTACCGCCGCCGCCGACGATGGCTCCGCTCCCGCCATCCCGCAGCTAGCTACTAGACAGCAGCAAGAACTCAGGTGCTCGAAATGTTGGCGGCGTCGCCGTCCAGCGCCGATATAAAAGCTCCGCTCGGGGCCACGATCGAGGATGTCAAACGTGAGCCGTGAGCGGGTGCTTTCACGTGTGCCGTCACCGCGTCCATGCATGCGCACGGAGAGGCCATTGCTGTCCAAGTGGTTGGGCGACGCCGAGGACACCATGGATCGCTGCTGGCCACGCCTTTTGCTCCAAAGGGGAGGGGTGCCCATGGCGAGGTCACGGGCCGTGCCATCCACTGGGTGTGCGCTGCCGTTGCCGTCGCGCCGGTCACAAAAGCTCGGAGGTTTTGTAGCCACGACGATGCGTGAAAAGCAGGGGGGCGGTCGAGGAGCCGAACACTGGTGTGTTCGGGGTAGGCATTCGGCAAAAGCTCACGTGTAGGTGCCCAGCAACCACGCACGAACCAGCCTTGGCATGTGACCTCAGGACCAGAAGACCACCAGTTGAGATGGCGCAAGTAAAAACATAAACAAAAAACTGGCAGATGGGCCAGCTCCGGACTGGTTCATTAAAATCGAAGGTACCACAAAATCTCGGTATGTTTCTCCACAATAACAAAATTCTCAGTCATCTTCCAGCATTTCTGAATGGAGATGCATACATGTGGTGCTGCAGTACTTGTAGCTGTACCTATGGAAGGGCACTTTGCCTGCCAGCGACGAAAAACAGCATGAACATGTAGCATCGTTTGCCGATGATGTTGTCTGCGTGGAGCTGCCTGCCACCGCCGCGGCGGCCCCTGATGTGCTGCCTGATTGAACTGCTAGAGCCGCGAGTCTTCTTTCCGCTGCCGCTGCTCTTTTCTCTCTTTCGTCGGCGAGTTTCCGGTCTCGTTCCTCCTGATTAACAGTGAATCAAGATATAACCATGTGTGTGGTTTGAACCTATACCAAAGATGTGCTAAGCCTAAGATGTTTGTCCTTTAGAACATACCTGCATCGAAAGAGCAACAGCCTGGGGATTCTTATGTTTCAGCCCTGGCACAGAAGCAGTTGGTTTGCCCATTTGGCCTTTAGCAACAGGCTGTGATTGCGATGCTAGCACCTGCAGTTTCAAAGGATCAAGTGTCAGCCATAAGCAGATAGATAAAAACATAACTAAGAGTGATGAAAGTATAATGTTCACCAACCATTTTTTTAATAACAAGATATGAAGTAGTGACAAATTAAACGCAAGCAAGCAAAGCACCATATTCAGGGCAATCAGTGAATGGTACTTGCAACAGTATCACCAGATAGAGTATTGCATTCATGTGCAACCAAGTATAAGATATATGTGCAGTCGTATTTACTCACAACAATCATAATTATGAAACCATTACCAACCTTCTCTTTTTCCTTTTCCTTTTCCTTTTCCTTTTCTCTAGCTTTCTTTTGTTTCTTCAGTTCCTTTGCTCTGGCTTTCTTCTTGGCATCCTTCTCAGCCTAAAGAACAATTGCAGGTCAGTTTACACAGCCATCTTCTGCCCCATTCAACGAGAACAAGAAAACTTTATTCACTGGACATAAAACTCACCTGTTTCACAGCTTGTGATTCTTCCATTTCCTTTGTTAATGCACTAGGCACATCAGCAGCATGCCAATCCCATTTGTCAAGGTTGAGCGCCATGAATCTTCTGAATGTATTTCTGACTTCTTTGTCCGAAGCCAGCAGGTAAGGTGTCTTTCCTCTTTCATCTTTGACACAAGGATCCAAACCCTGCTCGAGCAATTCCAGAGTTTGTTCGACATTGCCAGCCTTTGCAGCTTCATGAAGAGGTGTTGTTGCATTATTAGATAGTATGGTCATTGCTTCATGTGAATCCGATGAGTCCAAAATAGGTTCCTCAGGGGGCACACTTATTTCTTCCCTTGCTCCAGTACTTTGTTCTGATTTTGTCACATTTTCCACAAGGGGTAAGACTTCACCCATGATAGAGCATTCTGTCTCATAATAGAGCTGTGTTAGGTTATTGTATACGCGTTTTGCTTCTTTCAAGGTGGGCCGATGAACAGTCAAAGGGAGTGGACGAATATCACATGCTTGCAATACAGATTGAGCCTTATCCCCATCAAAGAGCATCTGGCGGTTCTTTGATGGAGCATATATATAGGCACAAACACAGACGTCAAAGTATGGCTTCCAAGAAACTATTAATTCTTGAACTTCCTGCAATTAGACCAACAACAACAAAAAATATAAAAGAAATATAAGCAAGCCATGAGCCAATGTGGATATTAACTTGTAATCAGTTGCTAACATCTACTAGACTTCCAGTGAAAAAACAACCAAATAAACTAGGACCCTGATAAGTGCCACACGTGTGGCACAAACACATGGCAACTCCAAACGTTTTTTATAGCAAGTTTAGTGACGCAAGGATGGCAAGTTTCAGTTTTTGTTTTTTTTGGGTTTGTTTTTTCTTTTCGGATGGCAACTTTCGTTGTAAAAAACGTCAGGACCGGCTTCATGCCACACGTGTGGCACTTATCATTTGGGAACTATTGCTCTAAATTGCATATTACCTTTTTCAATGCTGCTTCGTTATAGCGGCGAAGAGAAGAGCCCGCTGAGTGTGCAACCTTTCCAGTAGCATCTTTTCCAGACTGCCTCTTTCCAGCCTTTGCCCTTACAACATACCTAACACATAAATAAGTAAGAATTATCAGTTATTACCAACATTAAGTCAGAAAAAGCATTGCCAACAAAAGGTATTGCTTGACAAAACATAAAATCCAACTAAGTTTGGCAGTCAGAGAGATACAACCATGCTGACTGAATGAACAAAACTTATTCTGCAAGGCGAGCTTGACATGGTTAGCAAAAGCGACAGGAAAATGTTTCGTGGCTCGATTATCCTGTTTAATTCAGTCAAACTGTATTACTTTTCTATTTATCGCGTAGGAGCATTTCCTACTGTTCCAATGAGAAAAATAACTCTTATCATTTTTTTCAGAAATAATTTATTATGCATAAGAGAACAATGACGTAACCAGTGGGCTGCCAGCATACTACTGAATGTTGCTATAAACCTGAGAGTGTTGATGTTCTTTATCATGTCAGGGTGTACACAGAAATTCATCGCAGTAATGTTCATAAAGACAATATTTGGGACAGACAATCTTGTTACCTATGAAATGTTTTATTTGCTAATATTTTGTTTCCATCAAAAACACATCCAGCAAAATGTCCACCACTTGTTAATATAATGATCCTCAAATGTGATGCATTGCGAGGTTCACATGCCAACTGCTTCACTCTATTTATCATCTCGTCTTCATGCACATATGATGTAGATCCATGACTTTCCATTTTTCCAGATTTGCAGTCAAAAAATGGTTCTTCATGTTCTTTGAACAGTATGCATCTCCAAAAAGAAACTGTGTCACCAGAATGACCATGGAAAAAAAGTTTCTTCCTGAAGTCTTCCTTGCCTTTAACCGTGAGCCGGTGATCCGATGCAGGTACATCTTCCCGTTCGTCCTCAGAACCAGATACACTAGATACCTCCAAATCGTCAAACAGAGAATCAGAATCAATTTTTTCTAGGTCTTCTTCCTTGATAATAGATTTACCAGCAACAGTCAGCTTAACCTGACAGGATTGCCAAAAAAACAGTTCAACTGTCAATAAGATGATAAACATGTGCATGGATAGGTTTTTGAGAATGATATGCTACACAAACCTCACAGTAATTAGACTAAATATATAACAACGGTGGGAAGAGATTCATGATTTTAAATCCAAAGTTCCACTTAAAAATAACCGTTTTGCTTTCAAGTATGTAGCAAGTAGAAAGTTTTGCATAGAATCTTTAGAGCATCAAGATAATTTTAAAATAAAATTACCCCACGATCTAAACTATTGATTACAAACTAATCACTTTAGTCAGGTGGGTCACCAGAGCTAGTAAAGTACTCCCTCCATCCCACAATATAACATGTTTTTGCAAGATAAAACAGCTTGCAAAAACGTCTTATATTGTGGGACGGAGGGAGTAGATAATAAAAAAACTGCAAAGTGGACCAGTAATGATGGCATAAACATTTCCAGTTAGTAGGACATGACCAGTGTACTTTTTAGTGCACATTTCGCTGTTGATACGAGTGATGCCATGTGGATGTAACGTATGCACCAATGCAAGAGGAAGGGCAACAAAGGGTGGATTGACTCCCATGAAATATCTGAATTTGGTGGAAAACGTCAACACACGTAACAAACAAAATTTCCATGTTAAGTTTGTGGAGGCTATATCAGTTATAGTATGTGATGGCGCCCAATTTATAGTTACTTACACAAATAAGCTATACTAAGGAGCTTTCGCAGCACAGCGTAGCCAAAGACAACAATTCTAAACTCATCCTAATAGGGTTTCAAGTTCTAACATCTAGAATTTGGGGCTTCAGTGTAATATAAGACGCTTCTAGTTAGCTGTTCCTCGGTACCACTGAATGATTAGATGCATCTTAGAGGCTCAATTGATTAGTATATGCTGTCGTTCTCAGGTACTCCACTGAACAGCACATACAGCTGCAGGTTCGTATTTCCATCTACTGAAGAATGTGTCCTATGATCAGCACTAGCATCTAAACACCATTTACAGTTTTTCTTCAGGTTCTCAGGATTATATACAAATGAAGATGCGATGTCAGGTAAAGAAGAGGGATGAGGATACATACGTTGAGGCGGTGGAGATCGGACTTGAAGTGCTCGCGTTGCTCCTGCAGCGAATCGAATTCGCCGGCACAGGTGTTACACGTCCACCGGAACCCCGCCGCCTCCGGCGGTTGCTGCTGCTGCAACGGCGCCGGCGCCGGCCTGGAGGGTTCGGGCGGCTCCGCTGGGGAAGGGGCCAAGGCGGGGTGGGACCGGAAGAGTACGTACGAGTCGAAGAAGTCCGAGGGGAGGTCGAAGAGCGAGCGAGGAGGTCTATTCTCCTGCGCGGCCGCCGCCATCTGGGGGGAGGAAGAGGAGGCCATGGCTGTGGATCCGACGTTTCGTGCCCGTGCCGTCCCGTGCGGTACGTGTGGAGGCGGACCCGCTTTATCAGTCAGCCATCCAAAGGCTTGTTGTACGATAGGTATACCGTTGGATCAGAAATCGACGTCCCATCATTGGTCCTGGTTGCAAATTCTTTTTCACGCCATTAAAAAACATCATCGCCTCGGCTCCCCCCCCCCCCCTCCCCACCCCACCCCTCTCTTGTCACTCGTCAGCGGCTAGAGGAGTAGCGATAACCGGACCTCTCATACCCGTTTCAAATCGCCGGACAGGTCGTCCGGTCATTGACCGGTCACGAAAATTCGACCCAGACGGGCGTCCTAAACATGCTTCAAACGTCCGCGGGCACGTCCGCCATGTAGACCTGGCCCGCGCTGGCCCGCATCGACCCCATATATATTCGTCCCTATCCGCTCGCCGGACCAAACCCTAGCCACTTCACTCCACTCCCCTCCACTTCCATCTGCCACCTAAGCTCACCTCCGTCGATCTCCGGCCTTCTCTAGCATGGAGGGCAGCGGATCTGACTCCAACCAGTCTGGATCCGTCGACTGGGGTGTCATCCCCTGTAGGCTGGAGGAGGCAATGGCGGTCCGCATTGCACTCCGCTGCTTCGGCGGGGACAGCGCCCGGCCGACGGCAGGATGTGTCCGGCGCGACTCCATAGCGTTGGCTCAACGGGCGCTCTGACCCTCTGGGGTTGGATCATCACGGTCCTGGTGGCCGGAAAATCTCTCCTTCCCCATCACCGGTCCGGCAGACTGTGAGTCCCACCGGGAACGGGTTGTCTGCCGTGGGAAGGAGAGGATAAGGGCCGCTGAGGCCCGTATCGCGAAGGCGGCTGATGTGGCGACGCGGGCGTCCGTAGAGGAGGAAGCCATCCACGCCCGCATTTTGAAGAAACGACAGCGAAGGAACGCGCGCGCCCTCGCCCGAGAGCAGAATCAGGTGGTCCGTAAAATGGTCGGACTGCCACCGAAGGAGGAGAAGGAGGTCAGCGACGGCGAGCAGATCCGGCTCGATCCGTACCGCGTCTTCGACCGGTACTTGCGCGAGAAGGACGACAAGGGCTCCGGAAAGGGCAAGGGCAGCCGTGGATGATCTCCACCATAGCCAAACATGCCAAATTTTGATAGTCCGATGGCATGTTAGTAGTGATGGAGTAGCCGGGCGATGTGTGTAATGCATCGACGTAGTAGTTGCATGAGTTTGTATGGATTTGAGATATGAGATTTGAGGTGTCCGGTTGTAGAATGCATTATTTGAGGTGTGACCGGTTAGTGGCACGTCCGCGGGCGTTTGAGGGGCCGGATTTGCAAAGTCCAGCTGTAGATGCTCTTACATTGTTCTTAGTTAGAATAGGGTCTTGTTTCCCTGACGACGATGACGAGGTGTTGGTAGCAAAGACATATTGGAATAAGGTCTCTCCGGCCTCTCGCTACCTCAATGACGTCTGACCTCGCACTAGCGAAGACGTATGAGGGTAGGTGTTATCAGGACCCTGATGAGCTACATTACCTCTTAACTGAAGAAATCGATGGTTACTCTGAAGAAATCGACACATATGATGAAGCGGTACGTGACTACTTGATGGACGCTAAGGATCCAATCGAGTAAAGGATTGATCAACGATTGTCCATGCCTAACAGCTACATGTTCCATTTCACCTTGTTGTCGCCGATTATCCTTCCTGCTACAGTGTCGTCAGCTGCTATGTCTGACGGCAACAACCTCCATCCTCTCCAGCTATTAAACCTCATCTGCAAATCAGTGGATCGCATCTATCCCATTCTCTAAGTTGTAAGAGCTAGCTCTAATATTGAACTCTCGAACTACTTAGTAGATTTGATAGATCGTCGAACTTGTATCCAAATTATCCTCCGTTCTTTAGTAAAATCAAGGCTAGTTTGAGTTGAATTGTCATTGGTTATGTTTGGTCATGTCGATTGGTATCAATAGCCAGTCGAATTCTTGGAGGCGGATTGTCCGAAGTAATAGTGGTTGGGTTTCGGCTTTGTAACCCATCGTTTGATGTTGATCGCGGCGACACTGATTCATCATCCTATAACTAAAAATGTTAGAAAAAAAATGTTTGCAAATGGCACATCCTCCCAACAAACGTTCCCTGAACATTGCGGTCCTTCGAGTATCTATGGACGGACATGGCAAATTTGACCCCTTATACGTCTGCGGACTGATACGTCTCCAACGTATCTACTTTTCCTCACTCTTTTGCCCTTGTTTTGGACTCTAATTTGCATGATTTGAATGGACTAACCCGGACTGACGCTGTTTTCAGCAGAACTACCATGGTGTTGTTTTTGTGCAGAAATAAAAGTTCTCGGAATGGAACAAAACTTTTTGGAGATTTATTTTGGAAATATAAAAAATACTGGAGCCAAAAACCACCGGAGAGGGGGCCTAGGCTGGGCACGATACACCAGGGCGCGCCAGCCCCCTCCCGGCGCGCCCTGGTGGGTTGTGCCCACCTCGTGGCCCCACTTGCCCTAACTCCGCCACTATAAATTCCGAAATTTGGAGAGAAAAATCAGAGAGAAAGAATTATCGCGTTTCACGATACGGAGCCGCCGCCACCTCCTGTTCTTCATCGGGAGGCCAGATCTGGAGCCCGTTTGGGGCTCCGGAGAGGGGAATCTTCGGTCTTCGTCATCATCAACCCTTCTCCATCACCAATTCCATGATGCTCCCCACCGGGAGTGAGTAATTCCTTCGTAGGCTTGCTGGTCGGTGAGGAGTTGGATGAGATTCATCATGTAATCGAGTTAGTTTTGTTAGGGCTTGATCCCTAGTATCCATTATGTTCTGAGATTGATGTTGCTATGACTTTGCTATGCCTAATGCTTGTCACTAGGGTCCGAGTGCCATGATTTCAGATCTGAACCGTTTATGTTATCATCTCTATATCCATGTTCTTGATCCGATCTTGCCTAGTCATATGCACCTATTACGTGTTATGATCCGTCAACCCCATAGTGACAATGTTTGGGATACTTCGCGGTGATGACCGTAGTTTGAGGAGTTCATGTATTCACCATGTGTTAATGCTTTGTTCCGGTTCTCTATTAAAAGGAGGCCTTAATATCCCTTAGTTTCCTTATGGACCCCGCTGCCACGGGAGGGTAGGACAAAAGATGTCATGCAAGTTCTTTTCCATAAGCACGTATGACTATTTACGGAATACATGCCTACATTACATTGATGAACTGGAGCTAGTTCTGTATCGCCCTAGGTTATGACTGTTACATGATGAATATCATCCAACGAGTTACCGATCCAGTGCCTACGACCTTTCCACTTATTGTTCTTCTAAGTTACTATTGCTGTTGCTGCTGTTCCAACTGCTACAAAACTATTGCTACTACATTTACTGCTACTGTTACTATTGCTACTGCTATCAAAACTATCATATTACTGTGCTACTGATCACTCTGCTGCAGATATTTAATCTCCAGGTGTGGTTGAATTGACAACTCAACTGCTAATACTCTCAAGTATTATTTGGCTCCCCTTGTGTCGAATCTATAAATTTGGGTTGAATACTCTACCCTCGAAAACTGTTGCGATCCCCTATACTTGTGGGTTATCAAGACCCTTTTCTGGCGCCGTTGCCGGGGAGCATAGCAATATTTGTTGAGTCACTTGGGATTTATATCAATTTATCACTATGAAGAATCTGAAGGATCAAAAGACTAAGATTTTTTCCTCTACTACGAGGGGAGGTAAGGAACTGCCATCATACTCTGCACTTGATTCACCTTCTGTTATGAGTAAGCTTGCAACACCACCACATGCTAGTAACCCTGATATGTCACAAGTTATTGATGATGATACCTCTGCTATGAATTATGCTATTGATGATGCTAGTACCATGCTTGATGATAATGTGCCACTAGGAGAATTTTTTGATGAACAAATTGCTTGAGCTAAAGAAAATGAAACTACTGAAACTGATGAGATTGCTGAAATTGATGAAGCTTATGAAACTGATTATGATTATGAAACTCCTATTAGTCCTAGCTCTCCTAAGTTTGAAATGCCTAAGATACCTGAAGGTTATGTTATGGACGAGGAGATAACTAGATACATTCTTTCTTGCAAGGATAGAGACGATCTTAAGAAATTGCTATGCAAGTATAAAGAAAAGACTTTGAAGGCTAGAATGAAATGTGATCCTAAGTTTGCTACTTCACCTATCTGTGTTACCGATAAGGATTATGAGTTCTCTGTCGACCCAGAGTTAATTACTTTGGTTGAATCCGATCCTTTCCATGGCTATGAAACTGAAGCTGTAGTGGCACACCTTACTAAGCTGAATGATATAGCCACCCTCTTTGCTCATGATGAGAAGATTCGCTACTATTACATCCTTAAGTTGTTTCCGTTCTCATTAAAGAATGATGCTAAGACATGGTACAATACCCTTGCTCCTGGTTGTGTGCGTAGTCCCCAGGACATAATTTACTACTTCTCTGAAAAATATTTTCCTGCTCATAAGAAACAAGCTGCCTTCAAGAAATATTTAACTTCGTGCAAATTGAAGAAGAGAGTCTCCCACAAGCTTGGGGGAGGCTTCTCCAGCTGCTTAATGCTTTGCCAGATAATCCTCTTAAGAAGAATGAAATACTTGATATCTTTTATAATGGACTAACTGATGCTTCTAGGGACTTCCTAGATAGTTGTGCTCGTTGTGTTTTCAGGGAACGAACTGTTGAACAAGATGAGGAATTATTGAATAACATATTGAAGAACTATGATGATTGGACTCTCCCTGAATCTCCGCCTAAACCCACTCCGAAGAAGAGGGGTATCTTATTTCTCAGTCCTGAAGATATGCAAGAGGCAAAGAAATCTATGAAGGAAAAAGGTATTAAAGCTGAGGATGTCAAGAATTTGCCACCTATTGAAGAAATACATGGCCTTGACACACCACCACCTCCACAGGTGGTAGAGGTAAATTCTTTATTAAAGTTTAATGAAAGCGACATCCCTCACAATAAACATCCTAGTCAATGCTTATATGAGTTTGGCAACTATATTATGAAGCAAGATCATTTCAATGCCCATGTTTTGAAACAATTGAAATATAACTCTGATATGATTGCTCGCTTGAGTGACTTGCTATTTAGAATCAGTAATGATGTTAGAGGTGTAGGAAAGCATGCCTCTATGGTTCAAACTCAGTTAGAACAAGTTGCTAAGTCTCAAAAAGAATTGCTTGATGAAATGAATAGTAATATGCATGATTTTGCGGCTAGAGTAGTAACTAGAGGAGGTAGAATGACCCAAGAACCACTTTATCCTGAGGGTCACCCTAAGATAATTGAACAAGATTCTCAGAGAATTAATACTGATGCACCTAGTCCTTCTAAGAGGAAAAAGAAAAAGAAAAATGATAGGACTTTGCATACCTCTAGTGAACGTGAGACACAAAAACCTCCTGATAATAATGATGTCTCTATTTCCGATGCTGAAACTCAATTTGGTAGTGAACATCAACCTAGTGATAATGAAAATGATAATGATGATGTTCACGATGATGCTCAACCTAATAATGATAAAGAACCAGATAATGATGTTGAAATAGAGCCTGCTCCTGATCTTGATAACCCACAACCTAAAAATAAATGTTATGATAAAAAAGACTTTGTGGCTAGGAAACATGGTAAAGAAAGAGAGCCATGGGTTGAGAAACCCATGCCATTTCCACCTAAGCCATCTAAGAAAAAGGATGATGAAGAGTTTGAGCGCTTTGCTGAGATGATTAGGCCAGTCTTTTTGCATACCCGTTTAACTGATATTTTGAAGATGGCTCCTTATGCAAAGTATATGAAAGACATCATCACCAATAAAAGAAAAATACCTAAAGCTGAAATCTCCACCATGCTTACTAATTATTCTTTTAAGGATGGAGTACCTAAAAAACTTGGAGATCCGGGAATACCAACTATACCTTGCTCCATCAAAAGAAACTATGTTAAAACTGCTTTGTGTGATTTGGGAGCCGGTGATAGTGTTATGCCTTTCTCCTTATATAAAAGACTTGATTTGAATAAACTCACACCTACTGAGATATCATTGCAAATGGCTGACAAATCAACGACCATACCTATTGGTATTTGTGAGGATGTGCCCGTTGTTGTTGCAAATGTTACTATCTTAACGGACTTTGTTATTCTTGAGATGCCCGAGGACGACAACATGTCGATTATCCTTGGTAGACCCTTTTTCAATACTGCAGGGGCTGTTATTGATTACAATAAAAGCAAAGTCACTTTTCATATTAATGGTAATGAGCACACGGTGCACTTTCCGAAGAAACAATTCCAAGTGAATGGTATAAATGTTATTGAAGAATCTCCGACCATCACTATTGGAAGTTTTCAACTACCTCTACCTACTGCCCAAAAGAAATATGATATACTTATTGTTGGGGATATGCACATCCCCATTGAGGTAACTTAGTGTTTTTACGAAAGTTCTTCGGTTTCATGCTAATCGGAAGTTGTTGTTAATAAGACTTGATCAACCTTATTAATGAATCATTTTTGAGAGGTATGACATCGATGAATCTAGTAAGCCTCTGTTCCCACATTTTATTTTCTGTTCTAGCTAGTTAAATAAAATAAAATGTCATGTTTATCCCGTTTTCTGTTTTCTCCGTGCAATAAAAAATGACCCAAAAATAAAAATTCTCAGAATGCCTTGAAAATTTAACACGATTTTTTTCCCGAATATTTATGAATTTCTGGTGCAAATAACACCTGAGGGGGGTGCACCTGGTGCCCACAAGACATCAGGGCGCGCCAGCACCCCCAGGCGCGCCCTGGTGGGTTGTGGCCCCCACGTGGGCCCCCTCACTTATCTCTTTAGCCCACATTGTCACCTACCTCCAGCAAAAAATCACCACAACCACCATTTTCGTGTTCTTGCTCTCAAACCCGCGGATTTTGATCTCTTTGCTCGAAGCTCCGTTTCTGAAACTGTTTGGAGGGATTGCTTCTTGGTATGTGACTCCTCCATTGCTCCAATTAGTTTTTGTTTTAGTGGGTTATTATTAGAGTAATTAGTTACTCTTGGTGCTGCTGTAGATGAGCTTGCATGTTGAATTCTTAGAGTTCTAAGTAGTTTGGATGCTCAATATGGCCTCTATGCATGCTTGGGAGTAGTTGCTAACAATCTTACAAAGTTTTGTTGACAAATTTTTGTGGACTAAATTTTTTCAGAAATTTTGTAGGAATAAAAATGCAATTCTTTAGGAGTTCTTCGAGGAGGAGATCCTCGGGAGCCTCGTCAAGTGGAAGCTCAGTTCGACAGTCTTATGTAGAACCAAGCGAAAGCTCGATGCGAGATGCCGCTACCAAATCATGCTTGTGGCCTTGCGACGAGTTCATGGAAGGTGCAGGTATTAAGGAGGAATTTTATCAATTTATCCACAACACAGGGCTTGCTTCCTTCATCACAGATAAGTGCCCCCAACACCTCGAACTCACGAAAACCTTCACAAAGAAATTTAAATATTTTCCTCATGAGTCTAGAGTTTCATTCAACCTGTACGATCATTCCTTTACAATGCCATTAGAAATGTTTAGCGATGCATGTAAACTACCATATGAGGGTTCCTTCGATGAACCAACAAAATCCGAGTACGAATCATTTTTAGTTAATCTTTGCTTTGGCGAAGATAGGAGGGTTACACAAGGGAGAATTAACAGTATCCATTTTCCATCACTCCAATATTTTGCGCTCTTTAATGGTAAATGTATTGTAGGCAAACAAGACTATAGCACATTATGTGCTCATGATTTGAGTCTCTTACAAACTGCCATAACTGGGAATAAGGATTATAATCTTGGTGCAATTGTTGCACGGAGGTTGCAGCTTAATGCTGCTAGTGGTAATTTTTATGGAGGAATTTATGCCTCCCGTGTAGCTGAGAGATTAAATGTTTCACCTTGGCCTAATGACCCCATCCTACCCACTCAGTATTTAGACTTTGATGCCTTGAAGCGTCATAAGTTCCTTACGGGTATGGCCACCAACTACACCTATAACTTGAGATTCAATAAGAAACCTGTTGTGCCTATTGTTTTGCCTGCTCCTGCTCTCTTTGATTTTCACACTAGAGGAAGATATTATGTTCTAGAGAGCGAAGCTTATGAGTACAACGCGGAGGTTGAAGCTGCCATGAGGGCCGCGAAGTCTGCTCCGAGGTTCTCGATGAGCCATCGCCCAGATTATTATTCATACGGATGGTGATTACCAAGCTTGGCCAAAAGCCTATGCTTGGGGGAGTACGTATTTCCACCGACATTACATTCATGTTCGCACATTTCATTCCAGTTGTCGGTGTTCATACTTTTCCATTGTAATATCCATGCTAGATTCTTTTTCTCGCTTTCTTCTTGTGTGTTTGAAAAACTTTGAGAAAACCCAAAAACATTTCCTACTTCTTTTTAGTTTTTCTTTCTAGCCTAGTTTAGTTGCTGCATCAAAAGAAAAGTCAAAAAGATTTCTCGCTTCTTCTTTTGTTTGTTGGGAGCTATCCCGTGTAAATAGTTTTTCTCGTTTTTGTTTTTCTTCTTTAATTTGCTTTCTTCAAGAAAAACCAAAAACTCCAAAAATATTTTAGTATGTTTCTCTGAAATTCTTTTCTTTTTATTTTGAGTTGTACCTAGGAGAAGACCACGATGAAATTGTTGAGTGGTTCTCATCTGCATTATTGTTTATTTAACGAAGAACCCACGTTACCTTGTCTTCTCCTATTGAATAAAATGTTTGCAGATTCCAACTTAGTCCACGACATTCTTGCACTATTATTATTTTCTTATCATTCGGTCGTGCAAGTGAAAGGCAATAATGACAACATTTGATGAATTGACTGTGGCAGAGAAAAGCGGGTATGAACTCAACTTGTTTTTGTAAATATGTTTAACCTAGTATCCCTTGATTCAGCTCATTATGATCAAACATGTTTGCAATGACCATTAGAGATTATAGTTGTTCATGCCATACTTAAGTAGCTAGGAGTGGATAATGATTTATCTTGGGTGTCAACATGCATTAAAATGGTTGTGATGCGGTATGATGATATGGTATCCTCCTCTGAATGTTTCAAGTGGCTTGACTTGGCACATGTTCACGCATGTAGTTGAATCAAAACCAACATAGCCTTCATGATATTTATGTTCATGGTGTCCATATCCTACTCATGCTAGTATTCAATGTTGATTATATGTAATGCATGTTCATGACGGTCTTCGCTCTCTAGCTGGCCGCTTCTCAATCTAACTGCTAGCCTTCGCCTATACTAAGCGGGAATACTGCTTGTGCATCAAAACCCTTAAACCAAGTTATGCCAGATGAGTCCACTATATCTACCTATATGCAGTATTACCCTGCCGTTCCAAAGTAAATTTGCACGTGCCACCTCTAAAAATTCAAATGAACATCTGTTTTGTGTGCCTGGACCGCTCATGGAGCGACAGGGGGCAGTCAGTATCTTCCATGCTAAGCGGGTTATTCTCATGATGAGTGTTTATTCACTTGTCCTTACACGAGAGGGGCGGTAATAGGGATTCCCAGTCCCGAAATCAAAAATAATTAAACAAAACTCCCCCAGGAATGTTGTTGGTTTGGACGGTATCCGTGGATGCGGCTCGCCGTGGAGTGTGATTGTTGGTGGAGGGGGAGTAAACCTTTACTTTTACCGCTTGGGAACCGCCGCTAATTTGTTTAGCATGGAAGATATTGATAACTCTTGGTCGTGACGTTGACAGGAAGGGTGTACCTCTCAAAATTATATCTATCTCTGTTTTAAACTTTGAGCTCTGGCACCACTGCAAATCCATGCTTCCCTCTGCGAAGGGACTATCTATTTACTTTTAAGTTGAGTCATCACCTTCTCAAATAAGCGCCAGACCTGAGAGCACTATTGTCATCCTCATGCATTGTGTATAGTTGATGTTGGGTGCAGCATGACTGGATCTTTTCTACCATGAATTACAATGTTTAGTCGCTGCTTGAACTTTGGAGGTGCTCTGCATTTATGTTTTGCGGTCTCAGAAAGGGCTAGCGAGATACCACTATTGTCATATTGTATCATGATTGTTTTGACAAAGTGTTGGCGCTTGAGATATCTTATTATTGCTCGCTAGTTGATTATGTTATTGATATGAATAAATATAATTCCTAAGAGTTATTGTTGACATGGTTAGTCATAATCTTTGCTGAAAACCTGGGTGCTACTTAAGCATATATATGTAAACAAGAACAAAAGAGTTCATAAAAGTTTTTCTTTATCACTTTCAGTTTATCAACTGAATTGCTTGAGGACAAGCAAAGGTTTAAGCTTGGGGGAGTTGATACGTCTCCAACGTATCTACTTTTCCTCACTCTTTTGCCCTTGTTATGGACTCTAATTTGCATGATTTGAATGGAACTAACCCGGACTGACGTTGTTTTCAGCAGAACTACCATGGTGTTGTTTTTGTGCAGAAATAAAAGTTATCGGAATGGAACGAAACTTTTTGGAGATTTATTTTGGAAAATATAAAAAATACTGGAGCCAAAAACCACCGGAGAGGGGGCCCAGGCTGGGCACGATACACCAGGGCGCGCCAGCCCCCTCCCGGCGCGCCCTGGTGGGTTGTGCCCACCTCGTGGCCCCACTTGCCCTAACTCCGCCACTATAAATTCCTAAATTTGGAGAGAAAAATCAGAGAGAAAGAATTATCGCGTTTCACGATACGGAGCCGCCACCACCTCCTGTTCTTCATCGGGAGGCCAGATCTGGAGCCCGTTTGGGGCTCCGGAGAGGGGAATCTTCGGTCTTCGTCATCACCAACCTTTCTCCATCGCCAATTCCATGATGCTCCCCACCGGGATTGAGTAATTCCTTCGTAGGCTTGCTGGTCGGTGAGGAGTTGGATGAGATTCATCATGTAATCGAGTTAGTTTTGCTAGGGCTTGATCCCTAGTATCCATTATGTTCTGAGATTGATGTTGCTATGACTTTGCTATGCCTAATGCTTGTCACTAGGGCCCGAGTGCCATGATTTCAGATCTGAACCGTTTATGTTATCATCTCTATATCCATGTTCTTGATCCGATCTTGCCTAGTCATATGCACCTATTACGTGTTATGATCCGTCAACCCCATAGTGACACTATTTGGGATACTTCGCGGTGATGACCGTAGTTTGAGGAGTTCATGTATTCACCATGTGTTAATGCTTTGTTCCAGTTCTCTATTAAAAGGAGGCCTTAATATCCCTTAGTTTCCTTATGGACCCCGCTGCCACGGGAGGGTAGGACAAAAGATGTCATGCAAGTTCTTTTCCATAAGCACGTATGACTATTTACGGAATACATGCCTACATTACATTGATAAACTGGAGCTAGTTCTGTATCGCCCTAGGTTATGACTGTTACATGATGAATATCATCCAACGAGTTACCGATCCAGTGCCTACGACCTTTCCACTTATTGTTCTTGCTAAGTTACTACTGTTGTTGCTGCTGTTCCAACTGCTACAAAACTATTGCTACTACTGTTACCGCTACTGTTACTATTGCTACTGCTATCAAAACTATCATATTACTGTGCTACTGATCATCCTGCTGCAGATATTTAATCTCCAGGTGTGGTTGAATTGACAACTCAACTACTAATACTCTCAAGTATTCTTTGGCTCCCCTTGTGTCGAATCTATAAATTTGGGTTGAATACTCTACCCTCAAAAACTGTTGCGATCCCCTATACTTGTGGGTTATCACGGACGCACTCAGACGTGTTTGCGGTAGTGACTAGTCACCCCTCATTCTCCTTCACTGCATCCAACTACTTCATATTTGACACCTCAAATTCATACAAAACATGCAAAAAATCTACGTAATACGAAGATAACCTAGCTATCTTATACTACTCATCATTGGAGATGTTAACTACCCCGTGTCGATAGAGTCGTCCGACACTACCTCCTTCTCGTCGGATAGCTCGGCAAAGACCTCGTCGAGCTCTGTGTCAGACTTGCGGAGAAGGTGTCGGTTGGCCTCCACCTTCGCCTTCGACTGGATGGAGTCGATGATGGCTTGCTGCACTATTGACTGCTGCCTCCTTTGCGTGGGCCATCTCAAACTCCGCTAGCGCCTCGGGCATGACGAAGCCCACAGCCAGAGGCGTCAGATCCGGCTCGCATGCGTCCTCCTATCCTCCTCCGGCTCCGTGTCCGTGGAAGTGCATTGATGCACTTAATGTTTTTGACATCTATGACAACATAACCTTGTGACTCTAACCAGATGCTCTAGTGTAAACAGTGCCGTCGAATCGCAAAAGAATGCATGGATGGTTAGGTTCCCCCTTTACTCGAAAAAAGGAAAAAAGCAGTTTTGTCGTATTGTTTACCTTCATGTTTATTGAGTCCTTAGGGCAATCTCACTATTAAGAGTGGGTGCATCATGAAAATACTTGGGAATCAACTTCACATACACAAGATATAGGTACAACAAAATCTCGGTTTATTCCGGAGGAGAAATGTGCCAATTTAACATGGGGCAATGTTTATGTGTTGGCCGGAACTTCTGGGTAGGTCGAAACTTTCGGGCACCAGAACTTCCGTGGCTAGGTCAGGCAACTTCTGGGGTCCCCGAAGAGGGTGTTTACCTGCACAACCTCTTTGTGTAGCCTAGAACCTTGGCCAGAATTTTCGGCTGTGTTCGGAACTCCCGGGACACACATAAATATGCCCCCAATTTTTAGAATTGGTCCCCACCTACAAATATTCATCCTCTTCCCCACGAAGAGCGTGACAACTACATTTCTCTCTCCTCCATTTTCAGACCTCGGTCTCTTGGAGATATCCCTCCCTAGCCAACCAAAGCTCTTGATATTTTGAGGAGCAAAGGAGAAGTGCCCAATCTACAAACTCACCAAAGCGAAAGTTGATTACCCTTTGTTTTCGTGGTGCATCTTCTTACTCTTAGAGTTTGGAGAATCCTAGGCGACAGAAGTATTCCGGCAAGGAACCGTTCATTGTGATTACCCCCGAAAAGTTTGTGAAGATTTGGAGGCCACCTCAAGTCTACCAGTAGTGGTTGAGAAATGCCTTCGTGGTGTTGTCTCAAGGAGAGAATAGGGTGAGCCTTCATGGTGTTTGTGTGACTTCGTGGTAATATCCACCCCTCTAAATGTTGACCAGCTTCTCTCCAAGGAAGTGAACATCGACATACATCCTCATCTCTTGGAGTTGTGGTTATCCCTAACCCTAGCTCCCTAATTGTGGTTATTTGTCTCTTAGTCTTTACTTCTATTACATTGTGCTTGCCTATCTTATTACTTGTTTTATTTTGTTCACCTTGCTTAGCACTAGAACCAACGTTGCAATTGTTAGGCTCACTTTCATATTCCACAATATTGCCTAAAATTGCTAAGTAACAATTAAAATTTGTAATTGTACCTATTCACTCCCCCCCCTCTAGATCCATCTCGATCATTTAAACTGGTATCAAAGCCTCGTGCTCTAATCGTGTGGTTTAACTGCCCTAGAGCGAGATGGATTCAGACGGGACCCGTCGTGTTGCAAATTTGAAAGAGATATGGGTGCATGTTCTTTGAAAGTTTACGAGTCCTTCTCCTCTGAGGATCTGGAATGGGGACTTGTTAAGGAAAAGTAGGAGCATGATGCTTCTATTGAGGCCTTTCTCCAAATGAGGTTGGACACATTGTTTAAGAATCCCACCCCACTTGTGAACTCAAGTGGTGTGGTAAAGGAACCAACTCTGACTCTTCCCCCTTTGGTCCAACAACTTCATGTGAGTGACAACACTGGTGTTTCATGGTTATATGCAAAATATAATGTGGATAAACCAAAGTATAACCCTGGGGGAAGCCTCCTTTACTTGATGAAACTGTCGATTTTGCTTTGTGGATAGTTGGTATGCAGGACTATCTTAGGTTCGCTAACGATGAGATGATGGAGATTTTGGAGAATGTCTACAACCCCATCCCAAGAATCTCACCGGGTGATGAATATGACAAGGACCTCAATGACTGATGGGGGGATGACTGAGGGAGTCCGGGACTAAGGGGTCCTCAGGCCGTCGACCTATTTCCCATAGGCCGGACAGATGGACCACTCTGGGCCCACTACATGGAGGCCGAACTACAAGCCAACCTCGTGTTCGGGAAGGAAAGCTTAGATGTCTTGGTGTGTCCTTCAAGTCAAGATGGCAAGATCGGCAGGTTTACCCCTTGATGATAATCGACCATGTATAACCCTAGGTACCCCTGGTGTCTATATAAACTAGAGGGTTTAGCTCGTACAGGCAAGAACCATTACTCTAACTCATCTAGGGTTTAGTTCATCTGATCTCATTGTAGATTGACTCTCTAATCGTCATACTCCCATGAATACAATCAAAGCAGGACGTAGGGTTTTACCTCTTCGAGAGGGCCCGAACCTGGGTAAACATCGTGTCTACGTTCCTTGTTCCCCATCGATCCTAGATCCACAGCTCGGGACCCCCTACCCGAGATCTACCGGTTTTGACACCGACATTGGTGCTTTCATTCAGAGTTCTGTTGTTGGATCTCCAGCAGGATCGATGGCTCTCTTGGTCATCAGCGACAACTTCCTCATCAGGGACATCTTCGTCCCCAACCAGCCTTATGTGTCCGACAGTACCAATCTACGTGACGATACGGCCGACTGCTCTGATCAGGTCGGCAGCTTCGTCCCTGGGCAAAGAATCAGGTTCGGTAGCCTGGAGTACGCCGCCGACACCCAGGGCAACCTGTCCCTGGCCGGGCTCACGACCTCATCCGATGAGCCCAAAAACCCTGAAGCCTTAACTTTGCCCCCCTCCTTGACTCTGTCTTCGGATCCACCCTCCACCCGGGACTTGCTTCGATCTCGGATCCGATTATAACGGCCGAGGGGCGGGGCTCAACCTCGGCCGAATATGTACCCTACTTCAGCACGCCGGAGATTGACTCCGGAGGACTCCGAGAGAACAACCCGGCCGGCTCCTCGCTTTTAAGCGAGACGCTGGCCCGGATTCAAAAGATGAATATTACACATGGCCCGTCCCCGCCCTATATTCGGACGGACTTTGAGGCCGGCCACTGGGAATTTTGCGTCCCACCCACCACCCACTTGGTAGCCACTGTCGAGGACTTAACCGATATGCTGGACTACGCTTCCGAGGAGGCCGATGACATCGATGAAGATGTCGACAACATCCCCACTTCCACTGGACGGTGGACAACTACCTTCACCTACGATGTCTATATGGTAGACACCCCCAATACAACGGGGAAGGACGGTGAGGGCACCCCCAGCGAGAACAACGATAACCGCGGTGAGGTGCCTCCCAAGCGTCGGCGCCAGCACAAGCGATCCAGGGGGCGCAAAGGAAAGTAAAGCAATACGACCACCGGAGATGGGGATACCCCAGACAACATGCAAAATCTAGACGACCTCGCCGCCCCCGAGCAACAGCTAGATGTCGCAAAGGGACACGAGGATCAGTATAACCTTGATGACCTCAACGACTCCGAAGATAGCAACTATCTTCCTCCCTCGGAAGACGAGGTCAGTCTCGGGACCGAGGACTTCATCGTCCCCGAAGACCCGCTAGATCAAGAACGGTTCAAGCGGCAGCTGATAGCTACTGCCCGGAGCCTGAAGAAGAAGCAACAACAAATAAAAGCCGAACAAGACACCCTCAACGACAGGTGGACAAAAGTCCTAGAAGCCGAAGAAGGGTTCGACAATGAATGGCCGGGTCAAAATAAAAGTTACCCGCATCGACGTCTGCTGCCACAATTTGACGACAAGGCCCCTGATCCCGCACCCCCAGGCGTACTTAGGACAACTAGCCAGACCGCCCCCCTCGAGGACGGGACAGGACGACTGGAAGGGCTAAGGA